>OX335693.1:10578179-11868179 GCA_946894065.1 Acleris literana | reverse complement strand
ACAAAAATAATGCTGGCTGGTATGGATTTATATTCGTTTGTTATTCTATTTTCAAAATGTATTACATTCATTTGTTTATTGCATCACGTTTATTTGTCTCCTACAATTGTTTCAAACATGTCGGTAGAAAAAGTGAAAATGGATAAAATCGAGCAGCGTGCGGTGATTAAGTTTTTGACTAAAGAAGGGAATACGCCTTCGGAGATCAGACAGCGTATGTTACGTGTGTTTGGCAGTTTGTGTTCTTCCGAATTTGTTATAAAGTTTTGGTCAAAGCAGTTTAAGTTAGGTCGTGAGAGTCTGGAAGATGATCCTCGTAGCGGAAGACCAGTTTCGGCCGTCACCGATGAAAATGTAGCCAGGGTGAAAAAAATTATATTAGAGGACCGACGAGTGAAGCAGTGGGAGATAGCTAGAGATGTGGGCGTCATTAAAGAGCGAGTCAATGAAATAATTCATGAGCATTTGAACATGTCCAAGGTTAGTGCACGTTGGGTCCCCAGAATGTTGACTGCATTTGACATGGAGAGGCGTGTCAAATGTTGCGAAGAGTTTTTGGAGATGAGTCGAGGGAAAGAGGAAGAAATAATTTCTAGAATTGTAACATGTGATGAGACTTGGATTCGACAATGGGACCCGGAAAGTAAGCAAGAGTCGTTACAGTGGAAATTTAAGGATGAGAAGCCGCCTCGGAAATTCAAGGTCTGTCCATCGGCAGGTAAACTTATGGCTACAATCTTTTGGGACACAGAAGGGATTTTGCTCATAGATTATTTACCGAAGAAAACTACAATGAATGCTGATTATTACTCAAACTTACTATACCAACTAAGAGAGACAATAAAAGAAAAACGGCGAGGTAAACTAAACAAAGGTATTCTGATTTTGCACGATAACGCACCAGTGCATACCGCCCGCACAACGAAGCTAGCAATTAAAGACAATGGCTTCGAAACCATTGACCACCCCCCTTATAGTCCAGATTTAGCCCCCTGTGACTATTTTCTGTTTAGACTTCTCAAGAAAGACCTCAGGGGACGAAGGTTTATGACCGATGACGAAATGAAGGCTGCGGTTACTGACTTTTTTGACGACAAACCGAAAGATATTTTTTTTAATGGTTTAAATTCAATATTTGAAAAATTTAATAAGTGCATTTTACTAGCAGGGGACTATATAGAAAAATAAAAAAAAATTAGCCACGACAGTCTTTTGTTTCATTGTTAGGTAGATTACTTTTCAGCCGCCCCTCGTATGATTGTATTTTTTTTTTCAGTCGGACCTTTAATTTGTTTTTTCGAAAATAACATGTACACAATATTTTATAGGAAAGCTACAAAGTTTCGAAAAAAACATAATGTATCTTTCGCAATTTTCATCACTAGTCAATAACGCATTTGCAGTCTTCAGATTGTAGTCTTAAGATTTCAGGTCTTGAGATTGCAGTCTTCAGATTGGTAGTCTTAAGTTTTCCGGTCTTGGGATTGCAGTTTTCAGATTGTAGTCTTAAGATTTCAGGTCTTGAGATTGCAGTCTACAGATAAATTGTAGTCCTGAGATTGCAGTCTACAGTTAAATTGTAGTCTTAAGATTTCAGGTCTTGAGATTGCAGTCTTCAGATTGGTAGTCTTAAGTTTTCCGGTCTTGGGATTGCAGTTTTCAGATTGTAGTCTTAAGATTTCAGGTCTTGAGATTGCAGTCTACAGATAAATTGTAGTCCTGAGATTGCAGTCTACAGTTAAATTGTAGTCTTAAGATTTCAGGTCTTGAGATTGCAGTCTTCAGATTGTAGTCTTAAGATTTCAGGTCTTGAGATTGCAGTCTTCAGATTGTAGCCTGAAGATTTCAGGTCTTGAGATTGCAGTCTACAGTTAAATTGTAGTCTTAAGATTTCAGGTCTTGAGATTGCAGTCTTCAGATTGTAGTCTTAAGATTTCAGGTCTTGAGATTGCAGTCTTCAGATTGTAGCCTTAAGATTTCAGATCTTGAGATTGCAGTCTACAGGTTGTAGTCTTATGGGTCTCAGATCCCCCTCCATCAGGTTGCCTGAGTGCTCGTTTACCTTATCAATGTCATTAAAAAACTGTTTTTACCCAAATGGGGTATTCACACGTATTAGATAAAAATCACCGGTTATTAAGTTCATTGCCTCTCGCTCGTGCTGCCGTCCCGCTCGCGCCGAGGGCTGTTTCAATTTTATACGTATTGATTCAAAGGTCGGTAACGACAGCAAACAAAGATAATTTGTTTATTTAAGATGGAGAAATAAATAAATTGGTAGTTTAACTTGTACTATACTCTGCTTCATCTAAGATGAGTCCTGTGACAGCTCGTATAAACACGTATTACACTTGTTTCTTTAACTTTACATAAATACTACATTGGTACACACCTAGCGACGGCGTTCAGGAACTTAAATAATGAATCGCCTGTTTTTAAATACCTCGCATGTGATTGAAATTACGAAAAACGGCTGTCACAGGACTCATCTTAGGTGAAAAAGAGTGTAGTTTGATAAAGAAAATCTATACTAATAATATGAGAGAGTGCGAATTTTTAACCAACTTCAAAAAACGGAGGAAGTTCTCATTTCGTTGTGATATTTTTTTAATGTGTTTTCTCCGATTACTCAAAGACCGCTGGTCCGATTTGTTTTTTTTTTAAAGTGTATAGTGTTTAGTTAGTCCCATTGTCAACATATCAGGATTGGACGATGGGTTCTTGGAGATATCGAGGGAACTCCTTATGACGGAGGTCAATCTGAAGTCAGCAGGGGCACGTTTTATAAAACTACAAGTTACAATTTTACAGGTCTAAACTGGCAACACTGCTCAAATGGCCGTCATTGGTCGAGGTTGTGTCAATTGGAAACTTGTAACCTGTAAATTGTAAATTGTAGCTTTATAAAACAGGCCCCTGGTGGTTAAAAATATTGTGGGACGCCGACATCAATTTGACAGACCTATTATGGTGGATGAGAACCTCCTCCTGTCGCGACAGGCGAGTTAGGAGCCTGTCGTCTGAGTACATAAAAGTGTCGTCGACAACGGTTTATTTTTTACAACAGTTTAGAAACAGAAATAGGAACGAGCAAAAGAAAAAAGCAGGACAATATTAACCATAAAATAAAAGAATGGCAACACAGAAATCAAAGAAGGAAAGAAAAATAAAACAAGTGTAAAATTGCTAGTTGTAATATTGTATTTGCTCACTCAATGATTTAAATGCAAAGATCAGTCGCAAAAAAAGGTTAAAATAATTAATTAAAATGTATCTGTTTTGTTGACGCTCCAAGTAAAGGCCACATCCGCTCGGATCGCCATCCGCGGCAACAATAGGGTTCCGCACACGAGAACCGCTTCGAAACATAAATTTTATATTAATTGAGTTTTGTTTTGAAGCAGTTCTGAGAAAAATTTGGTGGTTGCCTTGTGATAACATGGCGTTATCTATGAAACCCTTATTGTCGATGGCGCTTCCGCCATTATTAAAGATGCTCCGATATAAATACAACGTCGCGTGACGCAGTGCGGCGTAAACGCCATCGACAATAAGGTCCCTTTTCATATATAACGCCACATACATACATACACTTACGCCTTCATTCCCAGAGTGGCGTCGGCAGAGCTACGGAATTACCAACAACTCTAAAAACTTTTTCACGCACTTGCTCGTAAATAGTGTCCTAATATGCTAGAAAAATCGACCGTAAATCCAAAATAATACCCGCGGGCCTTTTTTTTACCATTACGCCCTATCGTGCGTAATAGCTTTTTTTTTAAATATAATGCGTGGACTCAAACTATCATAATACGCCAGGCCCCAATTCTTGTGCCATTCGATAAAAAGTTTCATTCGAGATGAAATGTCAGTTGCATACAATTTCCTAGAAATCTCGCTTATAAACGATTGATATCGACTGTCACTAGAATCGGACTCCTGAACACTTTTGACATTATCTGTGGTAAAGTCATAGACAATGATGTAGTCTGCCGCTAATTTATAAATACTGAAATCTTATAAACCGTGTGATTCCAAAATAATAATAAAAAGGGTGTCTTTGTGCACATATTAAAATTTATATATCAATAAAAAACATGTCTTCACCAGAAGAAATAGATAATGCGCCTCCGCCGGACATCGCCAACGCGGCTTAAACTATTAGTGAAAATCGTAAGTTAAAAATATGATCGTTTGTCTGATTTTATTTCATTTCCTCGCAATTGTGATGAAAAACATTGTATGTTACACGGGTGGTAAAGGAAATACAAAGCTCGAGTCATTAAAGCCTCTACGCTACGCTTCTAACAGACTCTCGTTTGTATTTCTGTATTTACCACCCTTAATACACAATGTACTATTTAATTCTGTAACCACACTTCGCACAATCAGGCTAACATGTTTACCAGCGTATTAGTGACAGGTTGCAAGCCCATCGCCTAACAGTTACAGTACAGTCTAGTTCATAAATATGGGTATACTTTAGTACCTTGTCTATTTGTGGCGTTATCTACCTATGTAAAGGGACCTTATTGTCGATGGCGCTTACGCGGCACTGCGTCACGCGACGTTGTATTTATATCGGAGCATCTTTAACCTTTTTAACGCCACAGTCGGCTCTGGCCGTCAACTAAAAGTCGTGCCACTGACGCCACGTCGGTTACAGCCGACAAGAGTTCAAGATTAAAAGAGACTTTGTTTGGTAGCAATAAGGTGTAATTTGCATAGCATAGCAAACATGTTTGGCGTGTGGGTGGCACATTTTGTATTCGACGTATGGCGTTCAAAAGGTTAATAATGGCGGAAGCGCCATCGACAATAAGGTCCATTTTCATAGATAAAGTTACATTTAATGACATGATACATGATTTAAAAATATCAAAAAACCTGTTGTCAATTTATCTATTTAAAAGTTATTAATCATATTATGGCCTATTATAATAATTAACAACAAGAACTGCTTCAAAATTAGTTCACAAGATTTAACCTAAACACTAACAAACATGTACCTAAATTAAAATAAAAGTAAAAGGCTATTTTTTTCTATTTTATTCCAATGACAATTGAAATATTTCACGCTATCAGCGAAAATACTAATTGTAGCTAAATCATCGTTTTGATTGGGCCGGTCAAGATGGCCGACAGTGACGGGTCAATGACCGGCTGATCTAATTGGGATATCACATAAATGCCGGGAAAAACGGGCCAAGTTTACAATTGTTGATATTCCTTCCGGTCATGTGCGACTCGCGCACTGAGGGTCATCCATTCGACTATTATTCATTGTTTATGGTTTTTTTGAGATTTTACGATTTTATTTGTTATTAATGGTTTTTTAATAAAAAAAATTGTTAGGTATTCCGCCGTTATAAATAGTATTCTCAAGAATACTAATTCGGTTGGTTTTGATGGTCTTAACATTAAAATACTGAAATCATGTTCCGAGTATTTATCACCACCTTTAAGCCATATCATAAATCTGTCTTTTCAAGAAGGTACATTTCCAAGTCGTCTGAAATTCTCAATTATAAAGCCAATTTATAAAAAAGGCGATGAGAACGACTTGGACAACTATCGTCCTATAACATTAATTCCGGTCCTATCAAAAATACTTGAAAAAGTTTTTTTTAATAAGCTTTATAACTTTATCGAGTCTCAAAGTGTTTTATCATCTCAACAATTTGGCTTTAGAAAAAGACATTCAACCGCTTTGGCTTGTTTTTCGTTAACTAAAACTATTACGGAATGCCTTAATAACAAGACACCAATTTTATCAATCTTTCTGGACATGAGCAAAGCCTTTGACCATGTGTGTCATAATACCCTTGTGAGGAAAATTGCCAACTATGGCATTAGGGGTAAAGCTCTAGAATGGATAGAAAGTTACTTACATGGTAGGCAACACTGTGTTGAGATAAGTCGACTTAATGACACTAAAAGGGAATCATACAGATCGTGTTATTTGCAAAATGATTATGGTGTGCCACAAGGCAGCGTTTTGGGTCCACTTCTTTTTCTTTTGTACATAAACGACTTACCAAAGGCAGTAAATACAGATTGTATCTTATTTGCGGATGACACCACCCTATTAATTAAATGTAAAGATAAAGCAAACATGGAAAAAGAAGCAAACAAATGTCTTGAGTCAGTTGTTAAATGGCTTGAGCAAAATAAACTAAGCATAAATTTAAGCAAAACTAAATGTATACAGTTTCAAACATATAATAGCAAACCGTTAACCCTAAATGTTATGTATAAAGGCGAACATATTGAGGAAGTAGATGACTCTGTATTTCTGGGTATTTCAATGGACAAATATTGCAATTGAAAATCTCATGTAGAAAAAATATGTTTGAAACTAGACAGATTTTCTTTCGCCCTAAGTCGGTTGAGAAATGTAGTAAATAAACAAACTGCATTGTTAGCTTATAATGGTTATGTGTCGTCAGTGCTCAGATATGGCATCATACTATGGGGCAATTCGGTAGATGCTGGAATGGTGTTTAGAGTTAAAAAAAATGCATTCGGGCTGTTTGTGGAGCTAATTATATTGAAAGCTGCAAACCACTCTTTAAAGATTGTAAAATTTTATCACTTCCAAGCCTTTACATATTTGAGATATGTGTATTTGTAATGAAGCATTCCTACCTGTTTAGAAAAAATTGTGATGTGTTTTCTAGAGCAGGAAGATATAGCAATAAGTTATATGTGCCTTACCAAAAGCTAAAAGTATGCAGAATAAACTCTTACTGTATGGCGATTCGGATTTTCAACCATTTACCAGATTCATATAAAGACATGATTTTAAATTCTTTCAAAAGTAGGCTATTTCATTTACTTCTTAAGAAATGTTACTACTCGGTGAATGATTACCTCAGTGATAAGGATCTATTATAAATACACGGAGTGCTTTGTATCCTTAATTTAAACATATTATATTCATATTTCTGTGATACTCTAACAGCTATTATTATTATTTAATTGAAAATTCACATTATTTCTTTGACATATTAATTAAGCCGCATTATTATTTTAATTACTAGATATTTACACGCCGTCTAATGGCAGAATATGTTGGAACTCCTTATATCTTGTACCATCATATGTTATGTACCCATGTTCTTGTGAATAAATGATTTATTATTATTATTATTCTTTTAAAAAAATCAACGGGCGGTATATTTATTGTGGTTGAAGTAAGGACGGATGACGGACGGACGTACGGTCAACTAAGGCTACTGAGTTTTGATGTTTTCTATGTATTTAAGTATATATTTATCTATTTCTGTACTGGTATGTTTATCGTTATCTACTACCCGTAGTACAAGCCTAGAGCTTAGTTTGGGGCTAGGTCAATTTGTGTGCGATTGCCCTTCTATGTTATTTTTTTTATTTTAAGCCTCCGTTGTTCGAATGAATTACTAAAGTCACAATACGTTAATTAGCCATTAATTCAAGTAAGAGCAGAGTAAATAGGTATAAACAAATAAATTAGAGTGAAATTTCCTTTTTTTTATGTCCTAAAATGACACCGGGTGTTATCTTTTCTACGAACTTGGCTGATGCACTGCCGTGCACCCGTAGATACTCGTGCGTGTCATACAGTTTACAATTAGGCAATAGTGGTCTCGGCTTTGGTGCCCTGTAAGTTCTGTAAGTGCAATTATTTGAGCGGTGAGTGTTAGTATTAGTTCCTGAGTCATAAGAATAAACAATAACTACACGTATACTCGAAAATGTAATTAAAGACCAACGTGGGTTGCCACTAAAAAAAAAAATTGCCTTAGTATATTTCCACTTTTTAAAAGACCGCACTAAGAATATTTATTTGTAGGTAGTTTTAAACCTTCGATGTAAATAAACAAGTTAATCCAAGTTTCTTATACAAATACAAGATGGCCTATTAAATATTTAACCATAGAAGATTTTTGGTAGCAAAACTGTTATTGCACTTGTAATACTGCAGGTATTAATAACATTTGGTACGATAAATAAACAATAGTTGTAAACAACGTTAGATGCAATTTAAATATTACATACGTTTAGCTATTCGGCAAAATAACAGGCCAAAAGTGTGTAGCTCACTTCATAATGAATGACAATCATCGGGCATTTTACCAGCCATGAGACCATGGGGTCCATGGGTAACTGTCAAGTTTAAATCAAGCATAAGTGTAAGGCATCCGAATTTAGCTTGTCATTTTGTTTTAGCTGATAAAAAAATCGCCATTGAATACACACACCCACCATTTAATGACTCAACAGACTATATGAGAAAATATTTGTTTTGGGATATTTTTATGTTTTGAATATCGGGTAGAAAAAACATTGAATGCATGTTCCCTATTGTTACATATAACTTTTGATATTGAAAATATTAGAATTATCTACAAATATTAACAACAATTTGATTATCAATGTAAAAAGGTTGGCTAACTCTGAAATGTTCGATGGACACTGACATAAGTGACGAAACTTATGACAGTGACGTATCTGTCGTAGTTTTTTTGGTCTTAAATTAGATTTTCGAGTATAGAAGCGAATCTCGTTGGACCAGGCCCCAAATGCCGCGGTTTAAATACCTACGTCCCCCTTCACCCCGCTACGCCCCGCTGCCTTCCGCGCCCAAAGTTAGTGCTGTCTCTTGCGATTTTTTTAAATCGGTTCATGGATGTGGTAGGGTTCCTATACAAGTTTAGTCACGAAATGTTATTAATGTTTTACTTCAACGTGGAAACATTGTTGCAAAATGAGTTGTTTTTACATTTACGATAAAACTCCTTCATTCATTCAATTATTTCTAATTATTTTGCCGTAAATAGTCGTTCACTTTTTAAAACACTATCTTAGTTCAACCATAAACACTAAAATCAACACAAATACGAAAACCAATTCAAGACACAATAACAATATATTGGTCAATATGTATTCCGTGTGTGACGCCCCTGACTGACTAGACGCCTCAGGTGTCGCCAGGCGGTAGGTATCTAACGCGCCGAGCGCGCGTCCGGAGCCGCGAGTTTCGCTTCTACGTGTAGTTATTGTTTATTCTTATGCCTGAGTCTGGAGTGTTTTCTATGTATTTACTACCCGACTGCCGGAGGGTATTGTGTTTGACAGCCTATGTATGTATGTTTGTTCCTTTGTGGCGCTCTAGAAACTAAACGCGTGTACCGATTTTGATGATTCTTATGTCAATCGATTTGTCTTAATCTCGTGAATGTCACTAAAGATATGACAGTGTTTAAAATTCAATATGGCGTCTAGTTGCCGCCATATTGAAAAAAAGAAAAAAAATAAAGTCGACGAACTATGACAAATGGGGTATCATTGAATAGGTATTTAAAAATGATCTTTAGGTTTCTTTAATAATTTTTCATTTTGAATGATCATTTAGGATTTATAACGATTTAAAGTTGGTTAGGTCGGTTTTTTCAAAAGCTTGCTTTTTAATTCAAGTTATCTATACTAATATTATAGCTGAAGAGTTTGTTTGTTTGAACGCGCTAATCTCAGGAACTACTGGTCCGATTTGAAAAATTATTTCAGTGTTCGATAGCCCATTTATCGAGGAAGGCTATAGGCTAACGTTAACAAATTTGAGAGCATTGAGAAATGAGAAAGTTCTGGATTATTTATGGGTGAAACAAAAAACTCACATAAACCGAAGCGAAGCGAAGCGTCGTTAGTTCACTATAATTTAGAGAATAGGGAATATTCATTTTTTTACAGCTTCAATAGAACCTGATTCATGTAACAAACAGGTGAGAAAATACATTTTTTGAATAGCTATAAAAATAACCAAGATATAAGCCAACAAAGATTTGTTCCTAACTCTTTCTAGCAAATCATTTAACATGGAGTTTATATGGCCCACGTGTTACATGACGTCACAGTGCATATCGGATCTCTGTCGCTGTCTAATTAGCAGTTTAAAATGCTTGTATCATCGGTATTTCTTGGCAAATTTTAATTTAAATTTCACTTTTGGTGATCTCTTTTACGGTATTCTCATATTTTTTTGCGATTTAAAAAAAATGCCTATTCCCAATTTCTTCTGAGAGGTTGTATGTAATGATAATGAATAAGTGGCGTATGGGAAGCGATGGTTAGTTTATTTGACGACGTATTAGCCTAGTTGGGAGTGACCCTGCCTACGAAGCTAGCGGTCCTGGGCTCAAATCCCGGTAAGGGCAGATATTTGTGTGATGAGAGCGAGTATTTGTTTCTAAGTATTCGATGTTTTCTATGTATTTAAGTATGTATTTCTCTATATAAGTATTTATATCGTTGTCTAGTACCCATAGTACAAGCCTAGAGCTTAGTTTGGGCTAGGTCAATTGGTGTGACATTGTCCCCTGATATTTATTTATTTCACATACAAGACTTTATTTACATCCAACTAAGTACAGAATTCAACATTGATACAATAAAAAATTAAAATTAAAATTAAACTAAGGTACTCAAATATTAAAGATATAAATAGTAATCACCACTATAAAAAGAACACCCACTCTAGCAGGTCCGCTCGTGGCATGGTCCCCATGACCCTGGCTGCATTACCTCTCTGGATAGCTAGCCCAATCCTTTGGGAGAGGTAAGCACCAGCTCTAGGGTCTCCGGAGGAAAATAACTGGTGTATGTATGGGAAGTGATGGTTTATTTATTTATATTTATGCATTATAAAAAAAAAGTAAACATTCAAAATGAATGTCATACGATACGAATCGCGTTTTGGACTGGTTCACGCAATATGCCAGCTTTATTGCATTTCGTCGGTGAAACTACAAAACCGCGTAAGTGACATTATTAATAAGGAGCAAAATGCACCTTTTTAATAATACAGTAAGGTTTATTTTGCTCTATCATAAATTTGTTAGTTACTCGGAATTGCCTTATCACCGACGTTATGGCCTTTAGAGCTCATATAGTTTACTGCGTAACTGTCATGTGAAACGTTTAATTTTAAGGGTTCCGTGGACAAATAAATACTTTTTAGGGTTCCGTAAAAATGGATGGAATACTTTCATCTAAATGGCCTATTTTTTATCCCATCTTAATTCTTCCTATCGTCCCTTTACTTTGTCAACCTCGTATCTGATCGAATAGTTAGATAGGAAAGTAGTCTTTATTATTTAGGAAACATGAGTGCTTCTCCTATCAAACTATTCGATCAGATACGATGTTGAGAAAGTAATGGGTCGCTATCCGTTCTTATAACTTTATTACAGGGGGCCTATGGCTGCGTTTTTCGCGTGACAAAATGTGGATAAAACATCCGTCACTTTCTGACACGTATCTAAGTACGAGAGTGACGGATGCTTTATCTATATTTTGTCACGCAACATACGATAACATGTCAAAAGTGGGGTGTTATGTTATTCTCTCAAAAACGGCGGTCGGTCGGACGAACGAGCGAAGTCGCAGCGGCGAGTTTAAGTAGTCCCGTTCGAGCGAACAAAACATTTTAGCGCGTGCATTCTCAATTAGGCAGCCTTATACGTTCGATAAGCCATGCTGCCAAATTGAGAATGCATGCATGAGTTTCGCTCGTTCGTCCGACCGACCGCCGTTTTTGAGAGAATTACACCCTATGGTTTTGTAATAAAACACAAGGATGCTAGGCAACGACTGACATTATTCTTTGAGTGTCAAAGATGTCTTTGACACTCTTGTTTTTGGTAATACTTCAACAGGTTTTACCATAGACATTAACATACTAGCGTTAATAGACAAACCAGGCTCCTATTTCCCGCGTCACCAAAACAGACATGTATTATAGTAGATTATACACCGAGGGGATAAAGCACTGTTTTATGTCACGGGCGCGATATTGAATCCTGAGCAAATGAGGGACTCCAGATTCAACTTCCGAGCGTAGCGAGGGAATTAAAACGGGGTCTTGAGTGCAGCGAGGGATTCAAGCTCGCGCAAGACGAAAACAGCTATCCCAAAGGAGAATACTCTACTTTTCTCACCTTTTGTTTTATTTTCTTTGTTTTGCGTATATGGCTTGTAGTGGCCAGTTCGATTTTCAAATAAGTTCTGTTTGCTGTAGGTTTCTATGGAACAATTTTTCATACGAATTCCCCGGGTTATTACATATTGTATATTGTACTGAATCTCATTATAACCCGCTGGTTAGCCGATGGCTATAATCACTTACTTTAGGTGAGGTTTGCATGATATATAATTGGGCAAATTCGAGCATGTGGTGTGAAAATGTCTTTAACATCGTAACGTCAACCATATTATTCAATTTAAAATGATTCTTCGAAGAATGACATAAATACTGAATTACGCTGTCGCCAGTGTGACGCTATGTGACTCTACGAGCTCTCAAAATGGTTTCAACTGTTTTTTCTTTCGCTATCTCTTTCGCACTCGTATTCGTGCCGTAAGCCATTGCACTCTCGCTTGCACAGTCACTGTGTCTATTACGCTAGTATATGTCTATGAGTTTTATCAAGAATAGAGCCCCTGTTTACTCCTGTGCATCTTCATACAACATACAGGCTCATTTTGTTCTAACCAAGGTATCTCTTCCACAGCTGGTCGGAGCGCCATGCGGCCAGCACGGGCAGTACACCTTCTACAAAGCCCTCCGCATCACCGGCAAGAGGGAGCGCATCATCGCCATCGGCGACTTCTTCTTCGTGCGCATCTGGCAGGACTCTGAGCTCGTCTCCGTCGGTGAGGATCACGGCATTGTCGTTTGGATAGTATAAAGAAAACTAGTTCGATTCCGGTTCTTTGTGTGGAGACGTGTTCTCGTGAACTTACAAGAACGGTATATCAAACCAAGTAGATGTGAAGTTCTCGAGATTTCTCGGGAATTCTCAAGATTTTCCTAAAAAGGAAGAGTTCTCGAGAATTCACAAGAACAACGGTACTTCTCTATAGGAACATTCTAAATCAAACCAGATAGATGTGAAGTTCTCGAGAATTTTCGGTAATATTCAAGATTGTTCTTAATAAAAAGGAAGAGTTCTCGAGAATTCTCAAGAACAGCGGTGCTTCTCTATACGAACATTCTAAATCGACCCAGGTAGATGTGAGGTTCTCGAGATGTTTCGGTAATTTTCAAGATTGTTCTTAAAAATGAAGAGTTCTCGAGAATTCTCAAGAACAGCGGTGCATCTCTATAGGAACATTCTAAATCAACCCAGTGTTCTGCAGATTTCTCGGGAATTTTCAAATTTGTGCTTAGATTAGAACCGAGAATTCTCGAGAACAATGTCGAAGTCTGCTCATTGGCTGTACGGATGCTGGCGGGTTGATGGCGGGATCCTGGCGGGTTGATGGCGCGAGGCCAGCGCGATGCGCGCTGTCTCTGTGTGACCGGGCGTCCCGCCCGCATCACTCACTCATCACGCCCCGCTACCGTCCCGCTGGCAGTCTGTTCGAGCCTTAACCAAAGTCAATGTATTTAAAATAATTAACAGCTTTGAGTTGCAAGCCAGTTTTGTGATTTATTTGTATACTAGCACACGCCATACTACTGGGGAGTTATTCTGTTAAACTACTGAGGGCCCTGCAAAGATGCACTACGCTAACTAACGTTTCTATTCGATTCGTTTTTAAACCAATCGCGTCACTGGTAGACACGTGACTTTTCGTATCACGTCATCTCCCAGTGACGCGATTGGTTTAAAAACGAATCGAATAGAAACGTTAGTTAGCGTAGTGCATCTTTGCAGGGCCCTCTGGCTTTTTCAATTCGTTTTTACCAAGTATTAACCGGCAACTTAAGTTGCCATGCGCTCTCGTAGGCACGTAAGGCAGAGCTAGGTATAGTCGACCAAGTCCTTTACCACTTTTGGACCTTAACGTCGTACAAATAGAGTCGAAAATTGGTAAATGTGTTTCTTGGTCGACGATACCATAGGGTGACGGCACCAATGATGGACACTTTTAGCTGACAGGCACAGGCAAAACAAATGAATAACCCTTATCTTCTGTCCCATAAGAATCAAGTGTTCATTATTGGTGCCTTGTCCATTACTGGTTCCATCACCATCATGATAGTACATCTCCCCCTTTGGCCGAGATCGTTATTGACCAAATTAGAAATCACACTAAATTGTTAATAATGATGAAACGGGTTAAGATACAGGGTGGTACTCGATAAACTGTACATATTGAAAGGGATGAAAGTTTAGGTTAATTTATCGGTAAAACATTTTTTTTTTTAATTTAGCCACTTTTTTTACACATTCTTAATTTTTTTTATAAATTACAGCAAAAATGTTATTTTGTTTTCGTAAAAACACGATTTTCACAAAATTTTGTAGATATTTCACCATATTTTTTTGCTTATTATTATTCCTCGTTTAATTTTAGATGTTAAAAGTTTAAAAAAAAATCTAAAATAACTGTTTTTTTTTGAGAAAATCGCGTTTTTATGAAAACAAAGTTATATTTTAGCAGGAATTTTCCACAAAAAAGCAGTTACTCAGTTTTTTTTTATTTTTCTAATATTGTTATCAATTATTACAAACCTCACTAATGTCAATACTATGCATTTTGTTTCATCTTTTTTGGGGCTATTAGATCAAAAGTTACACCGTCACAAGTAAGTGTACTACCCAATCTTTATAAAGTCTGTAAAAAAAAAACAGTGGGTAAAAATTAAAAAAAAAAAATGTTTCACCGATAAATTAACCTAAACTTTCATCCCTTTCAACATGTACAGTTTATCGAGTACCACCCTGTATGTTAGCCGGTTAATAATTCATCGACGAATTGGAAAGTGAGTTGTTTAAGAGAGCCTTACAGCCATATTCAACTCTGTAAAAACATTGCTATTGACATGTTAACGATAGCTCTTATTCACTAGATACTTGACATATCGTAATGGCGGCTGAGTTATGCCTATTGTCCACGTAAACCGCACGTCATGCGCACGCTTTCGTCAATTGACGATTGCAAGACGAACGCTTGCATCTTGCGTAGAAACCTTCAAAACTGTGTCCACGGAGCGTCAACGTCGCGTTCGTCATGTCATATTGCCGCTCCGTGGACACGGTTTTGAAGGTTTCTACGCAAGATGCAAGCGTTTGTCTTGCAATCGCCATTGACGAAAGCGTGCGCATGACGTGCCGTTTACGTGGACAATAGGCCTTAACAATACGATAACGTGTCAAAAGTGATACGTTTTTACACAGTACAATAGAGCCAGTCAAGTTAAGCTTGTCCGTCAATTTATTTCAACTTAACGCAAGTAATAACAACCCTGGAAAACTACCAAGAAGCACCTTTACCGAGAAAACAAGTATTTATAAATCTCCATGACAACCGATTCGCTAATGGAGCATTGACGTCTCAGAGAGAGGGGTTTATACAGCCATTATATAGATGTAGGTTTGAACAAATATTATATTACTGAGATATCCAGTTGTTTAGGAGTAATCTCTGATCTGATTTTGGTAATTCTTTCACTCAAATTACACTTTCTGAATGACAATAGGTTGTCTTAAAAAAATCTAATTAGTAAGTCATTTACATTATCAAAAAATATTGAATACATATTTCTTCTTTTGTCAAAAAATGACGACGATAAAGTGCATAGTTTCGCGTGACGTCACGCCGTGGCACACTTTATACCACGCTGTGACGTCACGAGCCCCCACTCCCGAACTTTGACGCGCGTTATATTTGTCAATTTTGATTGATTTAAAAAAGCAAAAAATACGTGTTCAATATTTTTTGATAATTTTACTGACGGACTAATTATAATTAGTAATTTTTTTGGGCAGTCACTAGTCTACCCTACGTAATTCATGTTTAAGATATCTTGAAAACATGATGGTGTCAGCAGAAAATAGCGTTAGATGAAATGTAATTCGATTATTCGTTTGTAATAGAACTTTTTTTTTAAATCTTGTTGTCAATTACTACGGCATACAAATACCGCAATCCATTTGTGAGTCTACGCTGTGATATACGCGGCGCGTTGATTACGCCTCACACAAAGCGCAAAGCGGAGTCTGTGTGGCAAGGGCCTAGTCATTTACTGGTATCTTAACTGTGGACAAACCCAAAAATGTGCTCTTCTAAAGAATTCTCGTTAATATCCGTAGAAACGCGATGTTCCCGAGAATTCTCGGGAAATTCCTCGGGGCGCACAACCCTAATAACAGTTTAATTGTTTTGAGCGTGTATTATTTTTTGTTTTTTTCATTAGGTACCTGTGTTCTATGGCCCTGTGGATAAAATGCCATATATTCCGTTAAACATGACTTGGATATTGTAATATTGTAATATTGTATGTAGTTAAGGACAAAGTTAGCTATGGATGGTTCATTTTCGTCATACCACGGAAAAGACGCTTTTTTATTTCTTTTCATTTCATTTTAAATTTCATTTCATTTCATTTTAAATTTTATTTCATTTCATTTCATATAAAGAGGGATGGTACCTATAAGATAAACGAGTGTGTTTATCTGTCTCTGGCATAGTAGCTCCCAAACGGAGTGACCGATTTGGACGCGGTGTTTTTAAAAAGAAAGCTGCTTCAATTGGGGTGGTCCTTAACTAGGTTTCAACAAAATCGGTTCAGCCCTTGCGAAGATATCACATCTCAAAGTAGGGATTGTCACTGTCATTATATCGGGGTTTTTTCTTTTATATACAATTGTGAGCAAAGAAATCGAGCCACTTAGTACTAAATTTCCATAGAACGTGGCTCGATGTCTTTGCTACCAAGTATAGTTAAGTATTTAATTTTAAAAGTACCGTAAAATGGGGTTAGTTTGATTAATTTTAAAAATAAATCTTCAGTAACTCGCGCATTTAATCGTGAAATAAATTATTAAAAATGCTGTATTGGCGACTACTAATTTCGAGTAACTTAAAGCAGCTAGAGGCAGACTACGGTAGACGGATTAGTAGGAAAAAATAATTATGCAGCTGAAAATCTTGATTCTTAAAATGGGGCTACTTTGATTATCCCCGTGTTTACATCACAATATCAAAGTCACCCCCGAAGCATGTCAAAAAATAGTGGTTTTTGTTTCGAAGGTTTTAAATCCAATATGTCTGAAAATACTTTAAGTACTTATATTTTGCGCTCGCATATGAAACATATAAAAGTAATGTCGCGAAAGAGCTTAAAAACAACTCAGACATTGCACAAAATTGATGATTAAAAAAATTATCAAAGTCGCCTCGCTTTTCCAAAGTCACCCCATTTTACGGTACAATATTTTAAAAATCCATCAATTTATTATATTTATTTTGATTTCTACTTGTGAATGGCTGACATAATGAATGAATCGTTCATTACATTAAATGAACAATGATAAGTAATTAAAGGGACAATATTTATTAAGTTTTGCCGTTCTTGGATCCTATTTGTGTTTATTTGGTTCCAATATTTAATCTCTTGGTTAGACCTAAAAGATATAATGACATATTTTTCATTGTCCGTCTCAAGGACGAGAACACAGATATAAATACACATAGATAACGTAAACACCTTAATCTGTATGAAAACCAACCGTGTTACTTTTATGCTACCAACTGGGACGCACCAAGAGAAGAGAATTTTCCGTTTTCCGCGCAAAATCTATTCAAAGTCGTCGCTTTTTTGGGCTATTGCAGTTTATTATCACGCAAAGAGGCATTTTCTTAATTTTCACGGGCGACCGGGTGCAACAACAGGCGCGCGGGACGTCAGTAGCGACGCCAACCCCGACGCTTGGTCGGGGTTTAAGTCCGGATTCACGCGAAGTAGATGCATCTGCGTTATCTATGTGTATTTATATCTGCGGACGAGAATGTGTTTATATCTTGAACTGTTGATAAGAGATAGAATATTGAAACCGGCCGTAAGTCGCGTTGACACCGGATGACATCACTTAAAACGCGATTAAACATAGCATCGTTACATCTGGTTTTAACTAGACTGCGTTTTTCCAAGTTTAACCCGTATTGCTTCTATGTCGTAATGATATTTATGACTTTAAAATCCAAAAATAAATTACCTTAACCTTTTTTTATGGCGTGGGGAAGGTAAACCAGCACGCAGGTCACCGTAGTAAGTTAGCAATGTACAAGTTGCAGAACATTCTCAGAAGTTAAGAAATCTTCTCAAGAAATTACTGAGAATATTATCGGAAACATTTGAGAGCATTGAGAATGTTCTCTATTCATACAAAATTTAAGAATATTCTTAGAAATTTCCGAGAATTTCTCATAAGAAACTTTCACAATTTGAGAAGTTACTTTTCGGTACAATGCTACCGTAAGTGGATTCTTAAGCTCATAGACATTTACAATATCAAGATTGTAATCTTACGATAAGCATCTCGTGGCTACAAATGCGTTCCAAGCCCTGAGGACTAGGATGGAATGCTTCTATGCTAGTAATTTCACTGGTTGCCTTTTGCGCACCGGAACACAACAATGTGAACATTGCTGCTTGGCACTTTAGCGGCAAGTTATAGGCAGATCGCATTTTTGGTGGCGATGACGTCAATTTGCATACAGGGTGATTACAAATGAAAGGTTGAAATTTGGTTCGAGTGTGTCGTTGAAGTTCCTCATAAACCCTTATTAAACTTTCTGAGTTCATCGATACTGACATCGAGATGGATAGTAGCAAAAATCATCGAGTAACATTATCATTCAAAAACTGTTTCTATGTTGTGATAAAAAGTTGTATTATTTAATAACCATAAATACTCTTCTAGCATTGACATAAATAAAAGAAAATTAACTCAATTTGTCATTTTTAGTTATACATACATTAAATCCCGCCTGTTTCCCAGAGGGGTAGGCAGTGACCACTTCTTTCCACTTGCTAAGGTCCTGACAAATCTCTTTCGCCTGCGGTGAAAAAAAATTTTATTGCTGCCGTGATCCGTATTTTGATTGCGATTAAGCAGTATTTAACTCTGGTAATTTTACCGCTTTTTATTTAATTTATATATATATTTGTACCAGTTAATACCTAAACACCTGCTAAATGAAAACAGAGCATCCTGTGTGTAAAATTTCGTCATTATGACGTCATCGGCACCAAAAGTGCGACCCCTGCTTATAGGGTAAAGGCCCAGCCACACCGATTGCGTGACGTGCACGTGCACGTGCGCATTCGCTTTCCACTGCGTTGTATAGTATGAATTCTCTTTATGACTTTTCACTATACAACGCAGTGGAAAGCGAACGCGCACGTGCACGTGCACGTCACGCAACCGGTGTGGCTGGGCCTTAAGATGGTGGGAGCGATCCGGTCGGACCCTGCACAAGGTTCTCCCACCACTAGCCACCACTGTTCACTTTAGTGTGTTTCTTTGTTGGAAAAGAAAACCGGTAAAATAAAATTACTATCATAGAGGCATTACACCTTGATCCTGAAGGTTATCAACGCATTTGCAGTCTTAGGATTGCAGTCTAAAGATTGAATATTGGCAATGCAAATGTCAATGGTCGCAGATCCCACTAATCAACAGGTGGCCTGTGTGTCTTTCTTCTTCATGCTTTTGAAAAGTAACTCTTAATGACAACTGAATAAGAGCCATTACAGCAATAATATGGTTACAATATAGATGCAAGATGGGCGAAACAAAGTGGAATAACAATATTGCCCCGAATGTGTCCGATGCAGGGTGTTCTCAAATCAGGACAAGAGAATTACTCTGGTGTGTCGTCATGCTTGACCAGATGGTATCGGTTGTCGCTTACATTATAATTGTATTTACATTTAGTCGCTTAACTTCAAACTCAGATATATCCTTGAAATATGGTATACAAATTTAAAACTTAATTTGTTTGAAAATGACCCAAATTCCATTGTCCTTTTGCGTGGACTTATCGGAGTTTGAAGTTAAGCGACTCATTTAGAATCATAACGCATAATAAATGTAACATCGGATTACTCATGCAGACGTTAATTGAGCTACAAAGAATAAACATTTTAACAGGAATCTTTTCTCATTCCTAATTAGTACTTTGGGATTATATGCACTGCTTTCGAAACCTTCCGTTGTATTTTTGTATATAAACAACAACAGTAAAGGTCACACAAAAGATCGATCGTTCAGATTCCTAAGGTATACTAATTGTACACACTTAGTGTATTTTTTTTTGTACAACATTGTACTATAGACGTATGCGATACTTCTTATATGTGGCTTTCCATCACAAAAGGGTCCTTATGGCAGTTTCTAGTTACGGAGATATTTACGATGTTGTAAAAATCATTAAAAATATATATTTTTTGTTTTATACGAAATAGTAAAATAAAGGGATAGACGTCTATTCGTAGCTTGGTTTCACTCGTGTATGTTAAATATTTC
Organism: Acleris literana; assembly: GCA_946894065.1. Taxonomy (NCBI): domain Eukaryota; kingdom Metazoa; phylum Arthropoda; class Insecta; order Lepidoptera; family Tortricidae; genus Acleris; species Acleris literana. The sequence continues at coordinate 11,847,876 of OX335693.1, read as the reverse complement.
TAAAGTAAAATTGGGTACAAAGTTTAGTAGAAAAGGGTCCTTATGGCAGAGCACATTCAAGAATGATATATCTGGTGATAAATTTACTTGCAAAGTCTAGAAGTCACATTAAAAAAACCATAACTGAATATCAAAGAAAAACACATTGAGATACATAATCAATCATCATCTATGTAACTTCCAATGGGAACATACTTAATATGAGTTTCAAACTTCTTTTAACGATTTCTCAAAAGTGCAATTTCGGCTTGTGTAAGTATGATAAATAAAATTAAAAAAAGTTTGGGACTTAGGGTCGTGACTCTTTCTTTATTAGATAGCCTATTTAACGCAGATTTAGGATCAATGCTTAACTCAATATGTATCATAAGGACCCTTTAGCCATGGAACGCCACATATTATTTGTCTTTCAAAATATGTGTAGTAAACGACAATCGGTCCTTTCTGGCATATTATCGCAAATAATTCATGTAACGTGCATTAACGTACCTTATAGCCACTGGCGCTTATACCTTTTACTTCAGTACATCGCAGTTGTATACGCCGCCATTATTCTTAAGTAGATTGACATTATAAAAGTCGTAAACGCCATTCGCTGTAAGGTAGGTACTTATTACACGTGTCATTGTTTGTCCAAATCTGGTTAAGAAAAACCTTGTCTTATGTACTTGTAACTATAATTATGGTACGTTTATTACGTCGCTGTGTGTGTCAGAGGTCTATTAAAACGGTCGATCAACGCGTTAATACATACGTCAAATTTAAATAGACCTTTACTGTTTACATATACATGAACTATGGTTTTTCTTATCTAGATTTAATTATCATTTTGAATATATAGAAACTTGATTCATATAACTGTCTACAGATAAAAAATATCCCGAATGGCTGCCACCACTCCATGATCAACTAATCATAGGTATTCACGCAATTAACAATTAATAACCATAAAGAGGTAGCATGCTAGTTTATTTAGCTTGAGGTTTCTAACGTATGGCTAGAGGGCCGTTCTCGAGAATTCTTGGAATTCTTTAATCGAGAATTCTCGGGATTTTGCTCTCGAGAATTCTCGGGAACGGGGCATCTCTACGTATGATTGAATCACATTGGAGTTGCATGCGTGTGTGTATATTGAAAATAGGATGACAATAAATTGTAAGTAATATTGTGTATTATACAGCCGAGACTTGTAGTGTTGCCATATTAGTGAAAACGGGAATTCTGCAGAAATTACCCAACACTGGCATAGAGCCGAATATTTTAAGACGAGCTTTGCGATTGATTGTTAATATTTTATCGTAATTTCTCAACTAAAACCTGGACATTTGGCGAACCTCCGTCAAATTATTATTTATTAATATTTAAATTATATAGTGAATAAATGTTGTGTTGACTTTACCACAACACCCCAACTTGCGTCTCTTAGGTGATTCAATTATAGTAACACCAGCGCGCTTCATTTCCCCGGTATCCTGCCCCTAAAAAAGCCTCCGCCCCTCCCCGCCATCGCTTGTCACCCCGCAGGAGAGTCGCGCATGAATTTGTTCCACTATAAGTAATTTGTGTAATTATTGTGACGTTACGCTTACGCATCTTTATTGTAGGTGTAATCGTAGCTTTACAATATAATTTGTAAATATTATCTCTAAATTTAGATATGTCAAATAGAAGACTTGATTTTTATCTAATTTAAAATTAGTTTATTACAGCCCTTAGTAACAACAAAGTATGTTTTCTCCATGATCAGCTAAACGTAACATTAGACGTATCTAAATTTAGAGATGAAAGTGTCTAATTGGACTCAGATTGCCTTAAGAAGTAGCCTAGTGATATTCTCAAACTAAAGTAACAGCTGACTGTCCTGGACTAGAGTAATTTGACCTGTGGACTCGCAGCTACTGTTTAATGTCAGAGATCAAATTATGTTGGGCATATCTAGTGCTCACCAGTATTTATTGATATGTAATTAGGAATATTTTATACTAGTCCAGGGGTCTTTTAATAAACTTAGCATGCACCTCTGGGTATCCCTAACTTGCATTTCACGTCTGAGGCTTTAAAAGCATGTTTGGGTCTGAGACTGATGTCATTGGTACTGTCCTTTTCACGCTTTATTTTTTAATTATGTGCGTAATAGAGACGGCATGAAGTTTGGATTTTCATAATCTTAAGATCGTGGTTATTTGGATAATCATCATTCAGGGCTCAGCTCAACGGATAATTGACCAGTGTATTTAGATTTGCAATTTCAAGCATTTGCTTCGAAGGCAGGGGTCAATGGTACACGCCAACTGTTCCACAAGTTCCATACTAAAAAAACCTGTCTGTCTGTGAATAATTATATTATTATAGAGTAATTAGAACCTTTACCTAGTATTAAACACAGACACTCCTACTGATGTGCCAAGAGAAATTTTCCAAAATTGCGGAACATTTCATGTAGGAAAATTTCGTATGGGGACTGAAACTTTCCGTTTCTTAAATTTAAATTTCCTATATTTCTAGTGAAAGTTCCCGGAAATTTCTTGGAACTTTTCCAACTTTTTGGAAACTGTCCGCAACTTGCACATCAGTAGTCACTACCAGCCGTCTGTCCCTCTGTATGTACGCTTAGGTCTTTCAAACTACTCAACGGATTTTAATGCGGTTTTCACCATATCGGTTAGATACATTTTTACGGAAGGTTTTTTTTATAGAATAGAAGCATACAAGGCCCATTTTTACAAGTATCTTACAGACTAACATATGTAAATAGTAAATTGTTGCAGAGGTTAAAAAGTTAGCAATAGATGGACGAGTTAGTAGACGTAGTCGAAAGTACGAGTCCATCTATTGCACTTTCGGCCGAGGCTTAACACAGTGCTTTTCACGACTACTGCGAGGAAATAAAAATCAATTCTTATAATTTTACAACACACAAAAAAAAATACGCTCTCCCGCTAATTTTTACTTTTTTTTAACGATACCGTTCTTAGTGGCCCAGTCATTCCAAGGCGTCTTTTAAATTGACGACTCTGACCGTGACAGAACTATATTTCAGATAATTAAAAACAGACAGATCGGAGAAATACTGGAAAAGGGCCGTATCTTAAGTACCCGAAACCGACGTGCATGCATGACTCGATGTATGAATGTGGAAGAAGCGAAAGAGATTTGTCAGGATCGTAGCAGGTGGAAAGAAGTGGTCTCTGCCTACCCCTCTGGGAAACAGGCGTGATTTAATGTATGTATGTATTAAAAACAGACATATTTGGCTGTATGGAATCCGATTCCTTTGCCTATCCGTGAAGGGATGAATATTATTAAAAAATAAAACGACTTCTCATTGGCCAATTTAATTTTATATGCAGCACGAGTCGTGTTCTGATTGGTCGAATCAGTGATCAGCGGACCGATGTGACCAAATTTTTTATAATTTTGGTCAGTTTAAATTCATAGTTGGCCTGCTCATTCAATGTACAACTATTGATTGTTTTGGGGACCAAGAACAGGCCATCTTTCGCCACATTTCCGAGCAGTGGCGTGAAAAATATATAACTTAAAATTAACTTGACTAATAAATACACTTTCGCGGTGTCAGCTAGCCGGCGGCCACGAAATCGCCGAAATATGACACCCCTTGGCCAAAGCACAAGTTGAATGAATGAATGTATCTTTAAAGAATTAAACAAATCATAACTTAATTCCAATGGTTTTCTCTATAGTTTTGATATGGTTACGATACTACAATAGCTATCGCAAATTTCTAATCAAAGCTAGATCTTAGAGCAGCTATAACAAAACATCGAACGAAGATGACGTAATCATTTGATAACAATTCTCAACATTTTTGCTATGTTAAATGGACATTTCGAATGGCAGAATAAGTAGTTCTTGTCAACGTTGATAGCTCTTATTCATACATACATACCTGCACGCCTGTAATCCCAGTGTGGGGTAGGCAGAGCGACAGAATTACCTACAACTCTAAAAATTGTTGAAAATTCTGTCACCACATTTTGCTCAATCAAGTTAAGATGTTTACCAGCGTATTAGTGACAGGTTGCAAGCCCATCGCCTAAGAGTACTACAAGTTTTTATTCGATGTGTTTCGAGTTAAAAATAATACAATATCATGCCAAAAGCAATTCGCATCTATCGAATAAAATAGAACCGATGATATTAAAGAAGTTTTCATGATCTTCCAAGCATGTTTCACTAATAGACGTCGCTGACTCGCTAGTGTCGCTACTTAAATAGTTGCTAAAGTTAAAATTACGAACTAAAACTAAAACTAAGGCAAATAAAAAATTAATTAATATATAAACTGAGCTTAATATATAAAGAGCTGTTTTAGTCAAAAAAGGTTCAATTTGAGGTTAGAAAGTTGTTTACTATATAAGACAAGTAAGAATGAACAGACCTTAATTATAAAAAGAGAGGGCTCCCGTGGCAAAGTACCACAGATGCTGGCAGCATTTCCTCGTTGTATATCAATGCTTGTGATAGTTGTGGTTGGTTTTAATTTTAAATCGTGCTTTTTGAATGGTCCTTTAATTTCCTGTTGCACAAACATTTTTTAAATTTAATATCACCTTAAGTCGCGTGTATAGATCTTAGCTAATCAATCAGCCAGTGACAAAATGTCCTAATGAGGCATTAGAGTTCTAATGAACGTGCGTGCAATTGTTTGTAAGTTCGTCGCATTTTAGGTAATGGGTTTGGGAATATGAGATAATTATAATTATAGACTTAATGTCGTAAGTTTATCTTTTTAATTAGTATTAGCGAAACATATATTAGGTAAATATATTGTAAGCTAATTTTACACCAGACGTCTATAAGTTCACTAAAACTTGCCACGACATTAATTTTTGTAGCTGGCAATCCTAGCCATCCTAGTCTAACTTCTTTGTTAGAGTACGACACAGCTGTTAACTATCGTGAAAATATCGAATATACTATCAGTTGCGAGAGCAAGTGAGATAGCGATAGGCACGAGGAAAGCCGATATCTAGTTAGCAAATTATAGTCTGTACGGCTACTGTTATATAAATATGATCTGCTTATACAAAAGACGTCCTAGCTCTAACAATACATTGTTCTCTTTGCCTTAATCAGAGATGTGTTCCGAGAAATTCTCGGGAATTCTCGATAACGGCGCATCACTAGTCAACAGACTGCTTTATTTACAGGATGATTTTGTTTTCGATACATTTATTTTAAGGGGTTTTTTAATAGAGGGCATGATATCTACCTTATATATATAAAAGGCAAACCTGACTGACTGACTTATATATCAACTCACAGCCGAAACTACTTTACCTAGATACTTGAAATTTGGTACAGGGGTTCCTTTCATGATGTAAGTGAGCACTAAGAAAGGATTTTCCAAAAATCGACCCCCAACGGGAAGAAATAGGGGGAGTAGCGGGAAACTAATTCTACGCGTACGAAGTCGCGGGCGTCCTCTATAATGATTTATAAATGAATGAGTGTGGGGATGTGTAGTAGGTATGTTTTGAAGGTCAGTAGGTGGTTTTAATTCCTGACCTACCTACAACTGTGTCACAGTATCATTATAAAGCAATTTGCCTCACACTTATGATTAAAAAGTCACTGTTACACAGTTCTAGGGTGGGTGACGGTTCTATTTTGCACATTGTGCATTAAGAGTTATATTTACATCGGGTGTCATTCTCGATTAGGGTTACCAGATGAAACAATGAAAAGCCCGGAGAAAAGGCGTGATTTCTATTGAAAAATCCTGAGATTTTGTTGGAGTTTGAGATTTTTCTCTCAAACGTAATTACAAATTTAAAAATGTCAGTACCAAAGTTGATTGCTTCAATTATTAATTTCTCAATAATTAGGAAGATTATTTTTAGTTTGTTTTACTTTTTATTAAAGAGAACTTTAAAATGTACTGTATTTTATAGAAAATTCTAAAAATCGTGAGATTTCTAAGATTTGCAAAATCCGGCCGCAATCCTGAGAAGGGTCCAAAAATCCTGAAATCTCAGGACAAATCCTGAGATATGGTAACCCTATTCGCGATCCATAATATCGTTTGTCCTAAAGTCATATCGCATAGCACGTTTGCCCTAAGTAATATTTGGTATAACATACGTTTGCCATAATGACTGTTTGTCATAACTTTATTTTGTCCTAAACATCATTAACCATAATTTTACATTACCTAAGCGTCTAAATACCTAATCTTATTTGCCCTAATTATGAAAGTCATAATGCACGTTTATACTTGATCCGCCCTTTGAAATCCTTCCGTGAAAATTTCTCTAACGATAGTGAAAACCGCATGAAAATCCGTTCAGTAGTCTTTGAGATTATCGCAAACATACAGACAGACGCGGCGGGGGACTTTGTTTTATAATATGTAGTGATATTTAGTCAAGTACCTAACAAAATGTAGTATAGCTGGGCCGAGATTTTTGGGGTAAGAACCATATCGTCTTTGACCAGTCCCCTATTTCACCATCCCGACAATGACAGGTGACAGGTGACAGGTGACATTTCAGTGTACATGGCACAGCTAATATGAGACCCAGTGGTGTATCAACGTGTTAACGTTGCAATATATACCGAATTGTCACCTGTCACATGTCATTGTCAATAGGGGGCTCGTATCGTATTGTCAACGTTTTGATAGCTCTTATTTACTTGACAATAATGGCGGCCAAGTCAAAAACATTACAGGTCAAAGACGATATTGTTTTTACCGCCTAGATTCGACCCTGTTCAGAATCCATCGTCGGTATGCAAAACAGCGTAACTAACAAATTGAATAAGGAGCAAAATACACCTTAGCTAGTAAGTCAGTAAGGTACATTTAGCAACTTATGGAATTTCGTCTATTTACTTTCTCAACGTCGTATCTGATCGAATAGTTACATAGGAAAGTGGTCTTTATTTTTTAATAAACACGAGTGCTTTCAATATCTTACTATTCGCTCAGATACGAGGATGAGAAAGTAAAAGGGACGATTTGTTAGTAAAGGCCCCTGTACACAATGCCCCATCATGGGCCAGCGTAGGGACGGAGTGATGCGTAAGAGTGAGATGCAAGAATATGTTGCTCGCTCTAAGTTGTAAATGCGTCCCTTACGTTGGCCCATCATGGGCCATTGTGTACAGGGGCCTACGTGGAATTGCACCACCGACGCATTGTGCTCGTACGCACCTCGTCTCCAGGTGACTCTTGTTGTGCAGGAGAGCTGCAGCTGCTGTGGACGGACCGCGTCTCCGACCAAACCCTGGTCAGCTTGCGGCTGTACTTCCTCCCGGAGAACACCCCTGATGGTCGGAATCAGCACGGCCAGGTAAGTGGCATATAGGGATTGAAATCCCGCAGCTCATTCAATCCCGCGGGATTGATATGCGGGATTACTCAATCCCGCGCGCGATCACTCGGGATCCCGCATCTTTGAAAATATGTTATAAAATCAATTTTGACTACAAATTATTTTGAGGGGGCTATACGAGGGACTGGTTTTAACTTTTACCCAAAACTAGGGTACCGTAAAATGGGGTTAGTTTGATTAATTTTAAAAATAAATCTTCTGTAACTTCCGCATTTAATCGTAAAATTAATGATTAAAAATATTGTATTGGCGACTACTCATTTGGAGTAACTTAAAGCAGCTAGAGGCAGGCTACGGTGGACGGCTTAGAAAAAATAATTATGCAGCTGAAAATCTCGATTCTTAAAATGGGGCTACTTTGCTTATCCCCGTGTTTACATCACAATATCAAAATCACCCAACCACCAATCATGGTTTTAAATCCAATATATTTGAAAATACTTGAGGTACTAATATTTCGTGCTCGCAAATGAAACGTATGAAAGTAATGTCGCGAAAGAGCTTAATAATAACTCAGACATTGCACAAAATCGATGATTCAAAAAATTATCAAAGTCGCCTCGCGTTTCCAAAGTCACCCCATTTTACGGTATACTGTTTTTATGTATCCACTGTTAAATCCGGATTTTCGAACTTCGATTTATCCTAATTACAACCCCTAGTTAGAATTGTTGGCTTTCTAGGGTACCGTACCCAAAGGGTAAAAACGGGACCCATTACTAAGACTCCGCTGTCCGTCTGTCTGTCACCAGGCTGTATCTCATGAACCGTGATAGCTAGGCAGTTGATATTTTCACAGATGATGTATTTCTGATGCCGCTATAACAACAAATACTAAAAACTGACGAATTGCGAGTTGGACTCGCGCACGAAGGGTTTCGTTCCATTATCGTGTAAAAAACGGCAAAAAAAATCACGATTGTTGTATGGGAACAAACCTTAAATATTTATTTTATTCTGGTTTTAGTATTTGTTGTTATAGCGGCAACAGAAATACATCATCTGTGAAAATTTTAACTGTCTAGCTATCACGGTTCATGAGATACAGCCTGGTGACAGACGGACGGACAGTGGAGTCTTAGTAATAGGGTCCCGTTTTTACCCTTTGGGTACGAAACCCTAAAACATAATAAAATAAATATATAACTGGAGATCTCATACAACCAACGTGATTTTTTTGCCGTTTTTAGCTCGGTGATGGTACGGAACTCTTCATGCGCGAATCCGACTCGCACTTGGCCGTTTTTTTAGTCTTGTCACTAAAAAACTAACAAACAAATCCTGCGGGCCGATTATGGTCGTGTTTATCGACGTAGATAAGCGTAGATAAAACATCTGTCACTTTCTGACCAGTATGTAAGTGCGAGAGTGACGGAAGCTTTATCCACCGCGATAAAGGCGACCATAATACGGGCCTTGGAAGCCCATTTTAACCTTCATTGTCGGATTGACTTGGAATTTGGCATACCTACGGCATGACAATACAATAATGGCATCATCGAGCTGGTATGATGATGGAGACGGAAGGCCATAGGAACTCCTCAATGGCTCATAGTGGCCCCAGGTTCAAATCCACATACATACATAATCTCACGCCTTCGTTCCCAGAGTGGGGTAGGCAGAGCTACAGAATTACAAACATCTCTAAAAAAAATGTTGATAATTCTATAACCACAATTTGCACAAGTCATTTAGGTCATAATCATCGCAAGTCATAACGTGTTTTTTTAAAGAAACTGTAACTTTTTCAGGATTTTTATAAATCAAACCTAACCTAACCTAGCCTTGTCTACACGTTAGATATTTCAGAACTTCTGAAAGGTTTACAGTTTTAGCGATATAAAAAATTATGACTATCAAAGATTATGTCAACAATTACATTATGACCAATAAAATTATGGGAAACAAAGGGCTTCCGTTCCTGATGCATCATTTCCATGTATACGTATGTATAAGCGAAAAACTTGGGTCAATCAACTATTCTTTGTACATTTAAGTATGTCTTAATTATACAACACTGTTAAACCAAAGCTCGGTATAAACTATATTTTTTAATCAATAGATTCATTGTCAGTACAAGTGAAAATAAGCTATCCAAATCAGAACAACATTTTTGCCAAAAATACTGATAACTTAGGGGACAAACCTTTATTTTCATACAAAACTGGGGACAACATGGACAACTTTTTTTAAATAAATTTTAATTGTTTAATTAATATATCTACCGGGTCATAGAATTCACTGTTTATCTGTGTACTAATTATTAATCCTAAATGATCATTCAAAATGAAAAATGATGAGAGAAACCTAAAGATGATTTTTAAATCCCTATTCAATGATACCCCACGTGTCATACTTGGTCGACTTTTTTTTTTATTTGCACAATATGGCGTCTGGGTGCCGCCATATTGAATTTGATTACTGTCATATCTTCAGTGACACTCACCAGATTAAGACAAATCTATTGACATAAGAATCATCAAAATCGGACAACGGGTTTAGTTTTTATAGTGCCACAAAGGAGCAAACACACATATATAGGCTGTGAAACACATTACCCTCCTCCTTCGGCAGTCGGGTAAAAACGCAATATTTAAAAGAAAACCCATTTAGTTTTTCTTTATACTTACAAACTTAAAAAAAAATAGTGTACAAAGAATAGTTGATTGACGCATAAGTAAATGACCTCTTGCGTGTAGTTGTAACATATCTCTAGGTATAGATCGTTCGACATTCTATATTTGAAATTTGACGTAAATTCCATATTAGTTTTGTACACATCTACATGCAAGAGTACTTAAGTTTTTCACCTATATTTCTCTAGATAAGTGAGAATTATATTTCATTAATCATTATTCCGTTGCCTTTTCAACATAAAAAGCCTTAAATTCTCATAATTTTAAACACAAATATCTTAAAAACGCACGAACTTGAAACTCTTTATCTAAAACGTCAAGCAAACTTTAAAAAAATCCACTCAATGTACGGAAACCTCAAAAATCGAGTGGCGTCGTTGCTGGCCCGCTCGCACTCGTTGTTGTGCGTGCTCCGTCTCGCTCTAATCCCTATTTGGTAACGCCAACTATTTCATGGATGAAATTACGGTGGGGTATGGCGCAAGGTTAAGCGGTAGCGAGGAGCGGATTTTGATCTGCATACAGATTTCTGTTTTTAACCGATTTAAAGAAAAGAAGGAGTTTCTCAATTCGTCAGGATCATTTTTTTATGTACAGTGGCGGCCACATAATTAGGAACTCTTGCGTTTTTCCCATAGAATTGCCTATAAATATGACTTTTCAATTTGGGCCTCCAAATAAAAAGTTCCTGACCTATTTTATTACTAATTGCAATTTACTTTAGCTCGTCAACTGAGGTTTAAACTGTTGTACAGTGAACTACTGTTAAAAACGGACCTTATATTTTATAGGGGATATAGAATAGTTTATTAATATTATAACATTATATTTTTCGTTTTTTATTAAGTAAATATCGTTTCAGTTTAATCTTTACCCGTTTACATGTTGCATTTTCGAGTTCACTTATTAGTTGACATGGAAACCTATTTAAGATGCCGGGCAATGCACGCGTCCACACTCTGATATTATGATATTCGGTCTAGGGGAGGCGAACCAAGTATTACAATATTAATTATCAACTAATGTACAAATGTGAACATGAAGCATGAAGGTGAGCATGGAGGAGGAGTTTCGTACCAAACCGATCCAGGGATCGTATCATACCTTACGCTTATATGTTTACGACACAAAAAAAAATACGTTGAAAAGAAATATTATTTCACTGAAAAAAATGTTAGTAAATCCGCCGTAATCACTATCACTACATAGTATAAAACAAAGTCGCTTCCCGCTGTCGTCCCTATGTATGCTTAGATCTTTAAAACGCAACGGATTTTAATGCGGTTTTTTTTAATAGATAGAGTGATTCAAGAGGAAGGTTTTTATGTGTAATGAGTTTATTTGGATTATGTACGGGTATTACAGAAAACTGGCATAATAACCAGAGGTCGGAATAGGTAGTGCTTATTAACCTAAACTTGTTGCATCTTCATTCAATAACGTATTCCCATCTCACTCACGCATGAATGAACGTGAGTCAAGTTTAGGTTAATAAGCACTACCTATTCCGACCTCTGATAATAACACATAACATTCAGAAAAAAAAGCAACCCACTATATACTACGGTTTAAAACATAGGTACAGCTCTTTAAAGCTAGGATGAACGGACAGCTTAGGCATATTGTTAGGGTCCCTTTGGGCTCCCGTCGGTTACGGAACTCTAAAAACTAATCAAATCAATAGTCAAAGGAGAATGGGCAAAAATGTATTAACGCTGGCCTAGAAACCAATAACAATAAGCACTATATCATCGGATATCCTTTTTAATTCTACAACGATTTTGTGTAGCGGGAAACCTCAAATAACTGGGAGGTTTTTTCTAATCTGGAACATCGGGACGCCTACATAGAAGACTTTAGCATAATTACTTTGAAATGCTGCCGTCTTTGCATGGCGATAACTTATTTCACACAAAGATTTCGAACTACCTGCCATAGTAGGTAAAGTTTTACAACTGAGAAATACCTATCCGGTGACATATCGCTTGTCCTTATTGGTCATATAGACCAATTTGCCCACCCTCCTTTACTTCGTGTTGTACAATAAACAATAACATTTGTTTGTCAGGGATTTCTTTAATTTATTTATATACATTTTTGTAACAAGCCTAAAGTTAATGAAGTTAACATATTTCGACTTACATTGATCATATTAACCCAAATATATTATAACTTTCTCTTCGAAAAACAAAAGTAATTTAATTTCAAACAGATTTAAAATGCACATAATTTATTCCCAAATCACTTGCACCACGCGCCAACTGCCTAGGCGTGCAAACTTACGAGTTCAGCCGAAACAGCTCTTATTACAACGCAGTAACCGTGAGTTTCCAACGGCGGGCCGGTAATGATATGTTGTAGTACTTTATGGCTCTCTATACAGACTGAGAGGACTTGATCGTTGTTTTGTGTTTTTAATTTTTAATTGATTTGGTTAATAACAAACGAGTTTGTTTTTAAATGTGGAATTGAGAGGTCGTGTTTGAGCGACGGATTGGTCTGGTGGATGCAATTTCACCATAAATATAGAGAACTTGGGTTTGCATGATCCTCAATAGTATTTAGTTTGTCACAAAGTAGCTAAGTAAGGTACTTAAAAGCGAAATATCAATATAATAACAGAAAAATAAGTGACATATAATATTACAATAGAACTATAAGTAGCATTATTTCACGAAATGTATTTAGATCTTTATCTTAAGATGTTTAACTGATTTGTATATTTTTTTAATCATATGATGTAAATGTAAAAGTAATAATAATAATAAAGCAAGTATCAAGTGGTGCGCGCGCTATACACAATACATTCGCTGCGACGTGCCATGTGACGACTTAAGCACATAGAGAGCCACGGAGTCGACGGAATATTAAGTTTTTTATTTTTAATAATGTTGGTTGAATTTTTTTTTATGTTGCGTTTTACTTCAATTTGTATTATGAGTTGATAATAATTAGGTGCAAGATAAAGATTCCAACCTTTTATAAATCGTCTTTAAAAAAGTTGTAGTGTGACCAGACCAGTTAGTAATAAAAAAAAAACATATAAAATGCACTTAAATGTGTATTAGCATATTTCCTAAAGTCTATCGGAGTAAGTACAGTAATACTAACGTTTTCAAACTTCTATAAATATACCTACACATGTGCCTTTTAAGTTTATATAAGTACCTATGGTTTAAAAAAATATTTTCTTTCTTTCTCCTCTTACAAATTTGAATAATAATTATAACTTTGAAGTCTTAAGCTTATATTATAAAACAATAACATAACTTTTTTCACGTGACATGGCATAAACAAAATGGCGACAGGTCGCAGCCCAGCAGTGGGCAAACAAGTAAAAAACCTTTTTCCCCGTATTCGGAGCGTTTCGGCTATCTTATCTGGGTTCAGTCCGTGTGTAAATAACTGATAAGCGGTCGTATCGCCACCGACGCGCGCGCAAGTGCTTCGGCGTTGTACCGAGGATATATTGGGAATATCGATGTTTGTGTTTTGTATCTATAAATAACTAAATAGATATAGGGCTATAATACACTTATTGACAACATGAACGTTTTTAAGAGGTTTTTTGAAGAAATAAGTTTTTTATTTATTATTATCTTGATGATTTTCTACAATGGCCAAAGTTTCTGTTGTCAATTGATTTGTCTAAAATTAAGCTCTAGGGCTTGCGCTATGGGTTTTAGACAATAATATGTAGAGAAATAAATACTTAATCAAATCAAATCAAATCAAATTTTATTTATTGTCCGATCACAGGTATACAAGATGTTACAATATTTAAGGTGACCTAGTCCATGAATGTCCTTAAGTCTAATGATAGAGCAAGCATTAAATAAATGTATACAAATGTCAACGCAGTTAGTTATACTCGTAATATAATACAATAATGTTTAATATAATGTCTGCAGCATAAAAATTCAATTTACAGTTTTCCTTTATTATTTAAAAATTCATCTATGGAGTAAAACATCTTATTTAATAGCCAATTATTTAGAGATTTCTTGAATTGGACTTCGTTTAGAGATTTAAATAAGTACATATACTATATTACTTTACTATTACTACTAAATTATTGTACTATACTAATTTTATTAGTCACGGTATTTTTAGTTTCAGATATTTATGGCATTTACTTATGGATCAGCGTTGTAATGCTTAAAACTAAAAATCAGTCATGTGTTTTGACTTATTACTTAATAGTATGAACTGAAAAGGCTCCAGTTTATCACTTTTCTTCGCGACTGTCCAGTAAAGTAATAATAATGTTATTTTGTATGTCGCTCGAAATGGTACGTTTCTTAATGTCCGTGCGCCGATAAGCTCCAGCACAAACTGCTGGATAAATATCAGCCGTTTAACGCTTAAACGTCATAACCGACAAGTACTATTAACATATTAATCACCTACAATCATGAAGAACAAAATTTAAATTTGAATTAATGGTATTGTGTTCTTGTGACGCTAGATTAACATTTAGAATTTATAACATATTTTTGTGTCTCGTCTCATGGTAGTCAACGTTCACAAAAACATTTATTATTTATTTAGCCTGACAATAGTTTATTTTATTTTATTTAATTTTTAATTTATTTTTCAAAGGCACATATACATAACTAATTTTAAAGTTACTCGCCAAACTGCTTACGCAGTTTGTTGGCGAGACAGCGCTCATTCTTTAATTTTATACTATGCACCTAAATGAGTCCAGTAGGTACCCTACACCAGAGAACAGGATAGAATAGAATAGATCCATACTTAAGTTGCAATCATTCCATGCTTTCCGTAAGATCGAACTGAGCTATGATTCGCCTCATAATGCTAATTATAATTATTCTTGGTTGTATTGAAGGGTAATATTATTCAGCGATGTCGGTGAAGAATTCCGGCATACGCTCTTAATCTCGTAAGGCCCAATGTGCAATAGGTTGTAAATAATCAAGGCAATTTAATTTGAACTGTGTTGCAAAAAGAATAAGGTTTATTTTCCTATGTTCATTAACTGAAAATGGCATTATCGAACAAACGTAAGTGAACTTTACTGCCTTGACGGTAGATTCAAAGTCCCACTGACAAAATACTGCTCTGTTTGTAGTATGGTGGGCCTTACGAGGTTATATACATTTTCAATGATTACTACGAATTTTGAAACTACATACTTTTAGAGTCACATTGGTGTTAGTATCCATTTTCTGGAAAAACACCATTACTGACAAGAACATTTCATATTATGTATGGAATTTGACTGGACAATATTCATATTATTTACCGCGAGCTAGACCAAATATAGGTTTAAAGGTTTCTAAAAACCATTGAGTGCCACAAATAGTGTAATGTATGTATTTTAAACACGCCGAGTACCCACATATGAATTCTCATAAACTTTTGTACAGTCACCATATAAAAATGTTGAGCATACTTAGAACCTTGTCATTGTGAATGTCATTGTCATTGTCATGTGTGTCATTTGATGTTCTGTTTGAAGTTTACAATGACAACGCACTAAAGTGCTTAACATTTTTTACATGGTTTTGTGTTGTACCTACATGTGCGCGATATTGTCTAGAATATTCCTGGACTGATATGGTATTATTCTGGAAACAGCTCACTATTATTCGACGGCAAAGTTAAGTTGCTTGTTAGCTGTCACTTTCAAAGGTTTTTAACGACGAAGACTTGAGCGTTTATTAACTGCACTTTGTGTTTAATCGATTTTTAATATCTTCCATTACTGAATGTTTAAGACGTATTACCGTTTAGCTATCTCATTATCTCAAATAACAGTGTCACCTGTGCTAACAATGCCATCTCAAATAACAGTGACTTTAGTACTAACTATATTTGTTGAACCCTGTAGCCAGACCTTTAATAACTGTTATTTTCGTGTAACGTTATCTTTCATAAGGTTATCTTGACCGAATACTGTTATAGTATAACGTTATTTGACGCCTTACCTGTACCGGTATCCATTATAACGTTATCAAAAAAAACGTTATACGTATAACGATACTTCGGTAAGCGCTATAATAACGTTAATAACCGTTATTTTCGTTTAACGTCATTTTTAAATCTGCGTTTGTTATTTTTTGTGATAAAGCAAAGTACTTTAGCTGGCTATTTGAAAAGGGACGGAAAAAGGACGGAATATATGAACGGACATCGAAAGGCCGTTGGTTGCGATGTCTAAACGGACAAAAATCTTCCCTTCTGCGACGTCGGCCAAGCACACAAAATGCCTGCCTAAGGAGCGGCAACAGCGCGTAGTTCATAAGTTTCATAACGTTATTATAACGTTATTTAAGAGTAACGTTATAACGATTTCGTTACGGTGTAGCGTAACGTTATGAAAAAATATCGATATATTTAAACGAAATTTTTACCACGTACGAAATATAACGTTACGATAACGATATTATTCATAACGTTATAAAGGTCTGCATGTAGCTGGATGAAAGAAATCAGTCAAGCTACGAGTATATGTCGTATAATGCTGCCTAATTGAGAATGCACACGCTAAAATATATTTTTGTATATAACGTAGGAAACTATGAAAGCGAGGGTTCAATACACTAGTTCTTTAGATTGCTAGCCAGAGTAGACAGCATATTTTGATCTTTGACTGGCTGGACGATTTGCAGAATGACACAGTCGCAGTTCAATTTATTTTTTTGTATTAACTCTCATTTAAACTGAGTGTTACCTTTTTTTAAATTAGATGTCAAAATGCTTAACAAATCTGCCACAAAAAAAGAAAAATTGTCAGGACTGTCTCCACTCGTTTCCATTTCGGCAATTATTTACCATCGCGCAGGGTTGCCAGCGCTTATATTTTAATGATCTTGTATTTAAATATGGACAGAAAAGGTTTCTATGGCGACGTTTGAGATCATGGTCGTTAATGTTATTATTACATACCGACTTTTTAATAACTTGGTGCTCTGTAGATTATGTAAATAAGTTAAAATTAATTGTTTATTTAAATGCTGTTGATTTCGGTAATAACTTATTTAATTGCCATTTCAGACAAGCTTAACTTTGTTTTAATAAAATGATTATCACGTACTAATTAAATTTAATCGAAAATTAATTGATTAATACATTAATAACGTACATTCTCTCGTTGAGTAGTCTTTTCGTGACCATGACTTGCAATATCGAAATACCTATGTTAATTACATATACTTAATATTTTTACGTGAGACCTCGTTTAAAAAACTGTTTTCATTTCTTAGTCACTATGTTTTATTAACACAAAAAACATATTATATTAAACATTAAATAAAACTAAAATAAATAAAAAAAACAGCGTCGCGTCTCTACGCCTTTCTATTTCAGCAATTATTTACCATCGTAGGGTTGCCAGCCTTTTAATGACGCATTTGAATACTCTTCGATTGGAGACAAAGACTTTATTTTTACTGGCAATACTTAGATTTGTCAGTGTTTTACCTGTGTCTGTATGTATAGCGGTAGCCTTGCGTTGCACACATATAAACATTGTGTATATATAAGACACGAGTATCTATGTGTGTTCATTTCAAATCATTTTGTTCTTAAGCTTATTAGGTACTTTTTAACCACCAACGCAAAAAGAGGGTAGCTCCTAAACGGGTGATCCGATTTGGATGCGGATTTTTTTATTTGAAAGCAGGTTTTCTAGCGGTGGTTCTTAGCTAGGTTTACTGAAAATCGGTTGAGCCGTTAAAGAGATACCAGCTCTGAAAGAAGAGGCCACCGTTATATCGGAGGGTTTTTATCTAATAGTTTTCAAATTCAAGCAGTTTATATTAACCGGCGAGTTTAAGTAGTCCCGTCAGAGCGTACAAAACACATCTTATTTGTAACATACCTACATACATACATACATTAAATCACGCCTGTTTCCCAGAGGGGTAGGCAGAGACCACTTCTTTCCACCTGCTACGATCCTGACAAATCTCTTTCGCTTCTTCCACATTCATACATCGAGTCATGCACGCACGTCGGTTTCGGGTACTTAAGATTTATTTATTTGTAACAGTTTAAGACTTAATAGCTTTCGCCCGCGAATCCGTCCGCGTAGTCGTTTATCGCTGCTCCCTCGGGAACTGTCCAATTTTCCGGGATAAATACTATCCTATGTCCTATTCCAGGGCCTAACCAATATGTGTGCCAAGTTTCATCTCGATCAGTGGGTGAAGAGTGAAAGACGGACAAACACACTTTCACATTTATAATATTAGTATGGATTTTAGGTTGTGTCCCTACTCACCCCTTAATCCCCACTCACCCCGTGTTGCGGTATTATCTTAAAGCACGAACACTTAAAACATCTAAACATGTATAAAACTCAAGTTTTCTCAAACCATGTGATTTGTAACAAAAAAACCTATGACGCCATGACAGAAAATTATTCTTTTGTTACATTTGACACGCTGCTAATTTGAAACACGATTTCATACAGTTAGTTTGAAACCGGGGTTCAACATTAAATGGTTTTCGAGAACATTACAGACGAATATTGTATACGATACGATTCGAAACCCCCATTTTGGAACCTGTAATGGATAAGGCCCAATGATGGACACTTGATTCTTATTGTACAGAAGATAAGGGTTATTAATTTGTTTTGCAACAATCAATTTAGGACCGTATGAAATATGAATTAAGAGTGAAGTTTCCATTACTGGTGCTACAGCATCAGCTAAAAGTGTCAAACACTCAGGTGCCACCCTAGAAGGGTTAAGTTATTCGAGTTTTTCTAAATGTATGTATGTATTGTAATTTTTTTTACAACAAGACTGAACCGTTTTTTCTTGCGATTTTTATTGTATTTAGACACATAAGGATAAAAGTAAAATACTTTTTATCCCGGAAGTTTGTTACGACTGCGATAAATAAAGCCGATACGATTTAATATTCATATTTTTAATTATACCCTTATAGTATCGCCATGTTCGTCCGTCCGTCCGTCCGCAGCCTAGCTCAAGAGACTCTTAGTACTAGAAAGCTGTAATTTTTCATGAATATACAAATTAGTCACGCCATCAATGTGGTAAAATAAAATCTTGAAAAATTTTTTTTTTTGATGTACCTCCCCTACACGTAACGTGAATGTATTTTTTTTTCTTGTCTACCCCATTGTGTGGGGTGTCATTGGATAGGTCTTTCAAAATTTTTTGATTAAGGGATCCGTTTATGAAATATTAAGCTTTAAAGCGCTAATTTTTGTTAGAGTCAAGTGTCCCCCCCCCCCCTCTACAGCCAAAACTACAAATACTAAAAATCTGAAAAATATCTTAGATGACAGCACATGACTTGATTGGATCCTGAGATACAGGCGACTAAAATGTTTATACCTGCTAAAATCATCTAGGACAGCGCCAAATAACTTGAAATAGAGAATTAGTTCATACTAGTTGTTTTTTGAGATGGTGTTGGTGTATTAACTTCGGCTTCGGCTTCGGAACCCTACACTGAGCATGGTCGGACATGCTCTTGCCCGGTTTTTTTCTTGTCAATATCTACAGAGCAACTCATTGACGTGATTTTTAGGTGAGACCGTGAGATTTTAGAATAGTGGTGTAATAAATGAAAGCTAATAACTATCAAATCTAGCTTAAAACAACCCCAGTTAAACTAGCTTTATATAAAAAAAACCACGTGCGAATCGGTTCACTCGTTTGAAACTTACAGACAAACACACACGCATACGCGGTAAACTTGAAACAATTCTCTTTGCGTAGAAGATTAAAATATAATGATGAGCTTAATGTAAATGTTTGTAAAATAATAATAATGTCAATTCAGTGTGCACTGGGTTTTATCTTGTCCTCCGGCAGCCATTTTGAATGCGTACCGTCTGCAAAACAGTCGATTGGTAATACCGATTAAATATTTATCTCATAAATGTTACAATTATCGATATCATTGTAAATTGAAATGATGGAGATTAAAAATTAAAAGTTCATTTCTTTATCACATATATACCTGTGTTATATACCTTTGTCAGGACTTCGGGAGATTCCGCTCTTCTATAACAACATCGTGATCGCCATTAATAACAGATAAATTAAATTGATTATTTAGTAAAGTGTTGACTTAATTAAATATAATAATGTACGGGCGATGATTTTATTTTGTAGCAGTCTGACGGCTTTGTTCGATTCGAACTTCACTCAAAGATCAAAACTCAAAACAAAAGATATGTCTTTATATATATATATATATATATATATATTGTTTTTCATTACAAGCAACATTGCAAATTGAGAATAAGCTAACAAGTTTTTTTGTTTCTCTATAAACGCACGTCATTCAATTATGCCTCTATAACTGATTGTGACTAAAAGTTAATGTAGTTTAAAACCAGCATGTTTGAACTCCACCTACAAACAGTTAATACGTGTCTGAGGGTCAAATACCGAACCCAACGATAATTTAAGCTGTAGCCACATTATATCCCCCTTTCCATGGCACCCCTTAATTAGCCGTATTGCCGTGCCCCTCGGCTTCGCGCGGGGTTTCCCATACAAAGCGGATTTAATTGAATTTTATGGATACGGCCATTTTTAGTTGTTTATTTTGTTCGTGCTGATTCCCTAATTTACAAAGATTTTTTCGTTTAAAGTGATTTGATAGCGGCCTGTAAAGTTTGGACCGCGGGAAACGCAACGCGCCGATCCAATCTTCGTTAAGAACTGTACGTGTAATAAATTATAATTCATAATTATTTGGTGGTAATAAAGTCTTGACAGTTTGATGCGCGGTCCAAACTGTGCCGTGTAAAGGCCGCTATTGCACACTTAAAGGTACCATTACTAAATTAAACAAAAAATACACGCCGTTTTCTCTGACAGGACAAACTTGAACTCGTCGCTTTTCAATTCATTGACGAATTGTGAGGCTAGTTGTTTTAGAGAATCATGTAATAAGAACAGGCACTGGCAAACGTAACTTGACCCACTAGGACATATGAA
This sequence comes from Acleris literana, assembly GCA_946894065.1. Classification (NCBI taxonomy): domain Eukaryota; kingdom Metazoa; phylum Arthropoda; class Insecta; order Lepidoptera; family Tortricidae; genus Acleris; species Acleris literana. Next base: position 11,826,921 of record OX335693.1, on the reverse strand, counting down.
GCGTAGTTTGTGATATACAACGTGGCACCATGTCTACGGGCTCGGGGTCAGGTTATGCTAGTCAGACGATACCAGGGAAGTTAAGACACATGTGTGAAAAACCTCGTAATTTGCTGCGATTTCTAGTAAGTACCTATTAATAATTTCCTCTGGTCCTTTTTCTGACATTATCTTGATTGATAAATAAAACATCAATCATACAGAGTTGACATCATCCGTTTACCTATCTGTTTTTGCATTTTATTCAATTAGGCAATCGATTTTTTACCATTTAAAAAATATTGCACAGAGGCCCTACTTTGAAATTCGAAGTTCGAAGTTACGTTAGCTCCATACCTTTCTCTCGATCTAATCTCAAATGACGAGTGACAGGGATGGAGCTAACGTAACTTCGAACTTATATTTTCAAAGTAGGGCCTCTGATCCCATTTAGGCGAAGCCCGGGCGAATCGCTATACTAAAAACGAGAAATATAATTTGAACCATGGGGTTTACGGGGGCGAAAAATCGATCAGTCAACTTGTCATCTTCGAGAAATTTCGTTTTAAACCCGAGCGACGCTCGGTCTTCCAGGAACTAAAGACTAAAACGAGTTATATTTTTTTTTAACTTTAAAAAAAATGTAGAATATTTTAATATTATCTGTGAAATACTAACACTGGTCTGTTTTGCCGACAGTACCGCAACAATCGATTGCAAGACTATATCCGTTGTTATTGTTAGGTGCGTCGTCCACCGGCCGCGGTGATAGTGTTAGCATCGCTTCGGTCCTTCTACGGAGTAAAGATATAGGTATTGCTTTGGAATTGTTGTCGTATGGTTAATGTTTTCGCTCCTATGTACTTGACTTATGAGTGTGGAGGAAGCGAGGGAAGTTTGTCTGGATCGTAGCAAGTCGAAGGAAATGGTCCCTGCCTACCCCTACAGGGGCCTGTTTTATAAAGCTACAAATTACAATTTACAGGTTACAAGTTTCCATTTGACACAACCTCGACCTATGACGACCAGCCATTTGAGCAGTGTTGCCATTTTAGACCTGTAAAATTGTAACTTATAGTTTTATAAAACGTGCCCCAGGAAAGAGGCGTGATTTTACCGTTGGCCAAGAAAGTGGTCTACCAGTTTTGACAAGTTTCTGTGAGGTCTAATTATCGCTAAGGTTGACACTTGTCACTGTCATAATATTATTGCAAGGGAAACTCGAACTTGTTGTATCATGACGTACGAATGAACTTCAACCGTAGGGTGGTAACATTTTTGGCTGATTTTACATATGTATGTATGTTTGTTTACTTGACAGTAATGGCATGGGGCTTTAACTAGTATAATCTGTGGTTTATCTATGTGGATAAAAACATCTGTCACTTTCTCACCCGTATGCCATATGTAAGTGCGAGACGTTCGGATTATTAACCTGTGATATTAAGTTATCCTGTCAGAGCATACAAAACACATTTTAGCGCGTGCATTCTCTATAAGGTAGCGTTATACATTCGATCGTTCGAAGCCCGGCTGCTTAATTGAGAATGCACGCGCTAAAATGTGTTTTGTACGCTCTGACGGGACTACTTAAACTCGCCGTATAAGCTGCACCAACGACTGAACGCTGTTTTTAAGACAATAACACCCCTGAAGCTGTAAGCGAGCTGTGTGGTAGCGGTGGTAGCGACCACCGCTGCGCCTATGAACCGACGTAATGGCGGAGAAAGCCGCCAACGACCCGTGACGCCACGGTTTCACTTTTGGTGACACTTCATCTTTTAAATGTTTCTAGTTAACAGACCGGTTTTTTAATAGTGTATGTTGAAAAGCTTTTTTTTGTTGTATTTAAATGTTTTTAGGGACAATCACACAATATCGTATTGTCGACATTTTGATAGCTCTTATTTACTTGACAGTATTGGCGGCGCCCCTGGAACAGCACCTTGACGCCCCGGGGCGTCGTGACGCACTTAGGTAACTCCTGAGGCCCTAGCCAGGATGCAAACGTTAATAACGTTTTTCTATCACTCAAAATGTATGGGATGACATTCTCGTGCGTTGCGATTAGGGTTACCATGCGTCCGGATTAGCCCGGTCATGTCCGGACTTTGTCCGGATTTTTATTTAATTCGATGGAATATGAGTAATAAAACTACATAATTATGAGTAATGTTTCCATTTTGTGACTAGAAAGTCCGGAATTTTATCGAAATGTCAGGCTATTTTCAGGACTTTTCAAATTCCTAAATGGTAACCCTAGTTGCGATAAACCACGTGGTCAACAGTCATCCCATACATTTTGAGTTATAGAAAAGAAAAACTTTAGTATCGTTTGTATCCTGGGTACGGCACCAGGGCTAGTCCAAAGTACGGTCGCGAAGGACCCATTTCAAGAAAAATATCGTCATTGCTTTGAAAAAACCTCCTATCTCGGATTTCGTGACGTACGATTTCAAACTTAAATCTGAAGAGAATTAAGTTCAAACTTGTACATCTCGAAATATAAAATACGAGTTTTTTCAAAGTAGTAATATGCTTGAAGTCGTCAATGTCATTAGAGATGTCAAGTCATTTGTAATTTTTAGGAAACTCAACTTTATTGTTGTAGAATGTCAGATTGACTTTGGACCTAAGGTGGGTACGAAATTTAATCTCGTGACTGTACCTAAGCTATGTTATCGAGTTGGTCGTACGACTGTTTAGTATTACTGTTTTTTTTTATTTAAACGCAGCGAAGCGTCAGCAATGGTTGCCCTTGGCACCGATACCTCGATACAACGTATACCTTGTTTCCACTAATTTTATATGTTTCTTATAAATATTAGAAAACTAGCTTCAGCCCACGACTTCGTCCGCGTCGATCTCGATTATCGTTATTCCCTCGGGAACTTTTGAATTTTCCGGGATAAAAAGTAGCCTATGTTTTAATCCAGTGTATAAGCTATCTCCATTTCAAATTTTATCCAAATCCGTCCAGCCGTTGCAGCTTGACAGAGTAACAAACATCCATACATACAAACTTTCGCGTTTATAATAACTATTTATAATATTAGTAAGGATAAAGGCCCAGCCACACCGGATGCGTGCGCGTAGACGTGACGTGCGCGTGCGCTTTCCACTGCGTTATAGTGACATGTCGTATGAGAATTCATACTATACACCGCAGCGGAAAGCGCAAGCGCACGTCACGTCTACGCTCACGCATCCGGTGTGGCTGGGCCTCAAGTTCGTCATGTTTGTGCCTCTATACTACGACGGCTGAAATTAAAAATTATGAATATTGAAATCTACGCGGACGAAGTCGCGAGGGAATGCAATTTAACCGGTTTTTGTATGAAAATAACCGGTTAACACCGGTCAAAACCGGTTTAAAACCGGTTATAACTGGTTATTTGCATTCCCTAGTCGCGGCAGAAACTAACTAACTTTAAAACGTATGTCTTTCTCTACTGCTTATACCTGTGCAACTTGCATCGGATTGAAACAATCGCTGAAGTTTATTGCACTGTTATCGGCTGCATGTGCAACGTGCATGCCAAATTTCAGATCGATAGCAGAAGTAGGTCAAAATTAAATAGATTCTAGCCTGGCGTCTCGCTAGCGGGTTTAATATTGTTGTAACATGGAATCAGACAGGTCATACTCTTAAACAACTCGCTCTTCAACTCGACGCACCAATTGTCAATAGGATCCGAATAAAATCATGCTTATAGGGGTTTGTCTCAATAAATAAATATCAGGGGACAATGTCACACCAATTGACCTAGCTCTAGGCTTCTACTATGGGTACTAGACAACGATATAAATACTTATATAGAACAATACATACTTAAATACATAGAAAACATCCATGATTTCATCACACAGATATCTGCCCTTACGGGGATTTGAACCCAGGACCGCTAGCTTCGTAGGCAGGGTCACTAACAACTAGGCCAGCGCGTCTACATCGATTCTGATCGGTCAGTATGCGAAAGTCTGAAACTATAAGACATACGAAGATCTGTTCATAGGATCCATGTCATCGATTTTAATAACAAGGTAAACTGCATTCATACATTTTAAAAAAACTGTCTTCAGCCCGGGAATCGAACCCGGACGTTTTGAAAAATAAAACTATAGTACATTGTTGCAGAGGATAGAAAGTACGCGATTTTTGGACGAGTCATATAGAGGGCCGAAACGTAGTTGAGGCCCTCTAGTGTACGAGTCCATAAATTGCACTTTCTACCGAGGCAGACATAGTGCTTTTCACAACTACTGAGAGGAAATAAAATAAAAATTCATATTCGAAACTCAAATTTTAATTCATGTTTTATGTGACATCAGCGCCAATTTTACCATATATAACTTTTTTTTAAATCTGGACTAAATTGATTTTCATTGGTTCTTAAAGTTGGACAACAATGTTCTCGACCAATCAGCAAACACGCCGACAAAAACATTCTTGGTCTGTCCTTATAAGTGACGTTTTGTGACTCCAAACAAGACCATCTATGGCCATATTTCCGAGCAGTGTTGTGAAAAAACTATTTCTATTTAAATATCGATTGTGTGGGTCTTAAGCAGTAAACAATATATTTTATTAATTTTAGACATCATGTTTCAAAGTAACATTTACTGCTTCGGAACCCCAAAAATAGTGTATCGTTGCATCGAAACTCCCAAACGCATAGCCTTTTTTAGGGTTCCGTACCAAAAGGGTAAAAACGGGACCCTATTACTAAAACTCCACTGTCCCTCTGTCTGTCCGTCTATATCTCATGAACCGTGATAGCTAGACAATTAATATTGTATAGATAATGGTACGGAACCCTTCGAACGCGAGTCCGACTCGAACGAAACACGCCATAACAATCATACAACGAAAACTGCCAAATGAAAATGAACCTGTTGTAATTGCAATAAAGTCAATTTTCTATTTTAATTGTCAGTCATAAGAACAAGGGACATTCGACTTTATCTCCTTTGCAATAGATCTTTATTACCTTACGAGGTTAAGAGTGTCGCTATTATATCGAGTATTTTATCTATTTAAAAGGTTATTTATTAAATATAATCTTTTTCCTAACAAAAGACCAAGGTAATGATATATTACATTTTAATAAAGTTTATTTTCAACCTTAACGCCTAAATAATAAAGTCTAAAATCCTCACAGTTAAAACTTATACAAATAGAATATTTTGAACTTTATTTTTATCCAGATAAGGCTCATATTTTCAAAGAAAATTTTAAACGAATTCGTTTCACGCTTCTGTGTATGAAGTCTGTATAAATATCATGGTGTTTCAAATACAGAATGGCTTAACTTGGTTTTGCTTTATTCGGTTTTGAGTCTTATTTAATTTGTATTAAGGTTGGTTTTTCAATACGCCCGCTGTCTTGTGTGACCATAAAATTAGATGCGTATGTGTGCGTATATTAAAAGGTTGAGAGTTGAATGTAATGCGGTTGCAACTTGTAACGTTATATTAAAATATTTTTCTTTGTAATTTGATTTATTAATTGTTAGTAATATAAGTAAATTATACTTACTGTTCCTTACTGTGCCTCGTGTGGTTGCCGAGTTAGAATAGTGCCACTCCATGTCTTCCGCGGATGTCGTAAGAGACGACTAAGGGAATAAAGGCTTGTAGTACTGTTAGGCAATGGGCTTGCAACCTGTCACTAATACGCTGGTAAACATCTTAGCCTAATAGGCTATTTGACTAATTTTAGAAAACCTTTTTAAATGATTCTTTATTAAATAACAAGTACACTACATTGATATTTCCTTGAGATTTTACTGTATTGTCACTAAAAATCAAAGTTAAAGTTTAAATTTTCAAAACCGCGCTAAAAACGCTGTTTCTGTCATGGCGCTGGCCATATGACGAGTGTGACGTCACACGCAAGTAAACAGAAAACAATCATTTGAAGAGATATGCCCTTATGATCTGTGGTTACTTGCGTGTGACGTCACCAGCAAGTAACCACAGCTGCAAACCAATCACATAGCGTTTCTGCCACAGATAAAAATTCAAAAAATATTACAATTTTTTTTCGTGTAATTTCCAAAAAAATATGCATAGTTTAGATTAAAATAAAGTGAAATATGTTGTTTTACGCTATTATCTGATAGGATGACCACAATTTGTAGTATATTTTCAATGTTGTCAAATAGCCTATTGCGCAAATTGTGGTTATATAATTATCAACAAGTTTTTAGAGATGTTTGTAATTCTGTAGCTCTGCCTACCGCACTCTGGGAACGAAGGCGTGAGATTATGTATGTGTGTATACTTACTGTTTTAATCATAAACGCACTATAAACTAGAGATGGGCCGACTAGGGATTTTGCCGACTAGCCAGTCTGCCGACTAATCGGTTTCCAATTTGCCGATTAATCGGCCGACTAGTCGGCAATGCCGATCGTAGGATTTTGCTAAGTTCGGGTGAACTCGGAAACGTTCGTTTCGCTTCGTCCGTCGCGCTTTGTTACCTAGCCCTACCATGTTTATACCAGTTTTTTTTACGTTTTTTGTGCACGACAAAAAAAGCAATTGGTACCCTAATTAAAACGAACTACCTAGTGCTTTTTATAACTATGTCGAAAAGAAAATCGCGTGTATGGTAATTTTTTGACTATATTTTCTACTAGCTTTCGCCCGCGACTCCGTCCGCGTAGAAGTCGTTTATCGCTGCTCCCTCGGGTACTGTCCAATTTTCCGGGATAAAAACTATCCTATGCCCTATTCCAGGACCTAACCAATATGTGTGCCAAGTTTCATCCCGATCCGTGCAGTGGTTGAAGCGTGAGAGACGGACAAACATACACACTTTCACATTTATAATATTATAGTATAGTATGGATAGGCAATAAAGTGCCGAATATTCGGCATTTGTTGCCGACTAGTCGTCGACTAATCACCGACTAGAAATGATGCCGAATAGTCGGCTTTCCCGACTACCTAATCGTCGACTAGTCGGCCCATCTCTACAATTTACAGGTTACAAGTTTGCATTTGACACGACCTACCAATGACGACCAGCTATTTGAGCAGTGTTGCCAGTTTAGACCTGTAAAATTGTAACTTGTAGCTTTATAAAACATGCCCCAGTTTTGACAAAAGTTTCTGTGAGATCTAATTATCGCTAAGGTTGACACTTGTCACTGTCATAATATTATTGCAAGGGAAAATCGGACTTGTTGTATCATGACGTGCGAATGACCTTCAACCGTAGGGTGGTAGACCACATTTTTGACCGACTGTGCCTACTGTTTCGGACAGTATAAAGGCCCAGCCACACCGCTTGCATGACGTGCACGTGCACGTGCGCGTTCGCTTTCCACTGCGTTGTTTAGTGACATGTCGTAATGAGAATTCATACTATACAACGCAGTGGAAAGCGAACGCGCACGTGCACGTCACGCAAGCGGTGTGGCTGGGCCTTTAGAAGCTATCGATAAATAAAATAAATACATAAATAAACTAATATACCTGTCCTCGCTTCGCTTCGATTTATGTGAGTTTACTGTAACACTCGTTGATAATCCAGAACTTATTACATATAAAAATCTTCCTCTTGAATCACTCTATCTATTAAAAAAAACCGCATCAAAATCCGTTGAGTAGTTTTAAAGATCTAAGCGAACTGACAGCGGGAGCGACTTAATTTTATACTAAGTAAAGATAAAGATAAGCTAATTAAGAAAGCAAGACGAATACGAACTTTTCCGACAAAATACGAAGTCGTACGATTATGCTACGTTTTAATATTATAGTACTGCCCTTAGAAAAAAGGGCGCAAGTCTCATAGAATCGCGTATGTATAAGTGACCTTATTTCTTAACACAGAGGGTTAAATTTGCTTTGACTATCAAATTACTCATGCGCCCTTTTTATTTAGAAGGGCAGAGAGTTAAATATGAACAGAGTTGCAACGCTGCGGCTCGCAACTTGCAACACGATATCAAATATAATCGGCCGTCGAGTATACGACTAATGTTTCCAACTGGCTTTGCTTATTATTGTAAATCTTTTCTTTGCATAGTATTAAACAAAGTCGCTTTCGGCGTCTCTCTGTCCTTCGCTTAGTTAGTTACAGTGGTCGTTCCAAGAGGCCCGATTTGACAGCTGTCAACTCAGTACAAAATAGTGTTTGAGGTTATATTTTTACCCGACTGCCGAAGGAGGAGGGTAATGTGTTTCACAGCCTATATATGTATGTTTGTTCCTTCGTGGCACTATAAAAACTAAACCCGTTGTCCGATTTCGATGATTCTTATGTCAATCGATTTCTCTTAATCTGGTGAGTGTCACTGAAGATATGACAGTAATCAAAATTCAATATGGCGGCAGTCGAATAAGTATGACAAGTGGGGTATCATTGAATAGGGATTTTAAAATCATCTTTAGGTTTTCATTTTGAATGATCATTTAGGATTTATAACGATTTATTGTTACAGTTTTATACTGCGTTGACAGCTGTCAAATCGGGCCTCAACGACCAAACTGTAGTTAAAGTTAGCTTTTGACACAAAGCTTTAAAAGCATGATTTTATCGAGAACACCTTTTAATAAAGTTAATGTTGTCATTTCGGGATGGAACCTGGGCCCACTAGCCTCATAGGCTACAACAACTAGGTTCACCGCGGCTTCAAACGTGTTTTTATGGACGCCCTAATCGTAGCTGATAACGCTTGCAGCTGATAAGGGCTCCTCGTTGCTTTGTACTGAGTTTTCACTTCAACATTCATTCATTTAACCTATATCCACAGATATAAATACACATAGACAACGTAAACACCTCAATCTGTATGAAAACCAACCGTGTCACTTTTTGCAGTGTTGCCAGGTCTACTGATTTATCAGGAGATCTACTGAAATCGGGCTATGTCTACTGATCTACTGAATTTTCAAAAGAAATTTAGATAATCTACTGGATTTTGTAGGTATATATCTGCATTTGAGGTTTTTTGAAGAAAGATCTAAGGTCTGTTCATCCTTACTTGTCTTATATAGTTAACAACTTTCTAACCTCAAAATTAACCTTTTTTGGGCTAAAACAGCTCTTTTGTCGTAAATAAAGTAAACTGAATAAAAATTTTGGACATCACTTGGCCAATGTATTGTCTGTGATTGCTTTATTTGGTTTTAAATAGCGGTTTTAGCCTAAAAAGTTTCATTTTGAGGTTAGAAAGTTGTTAACTATATAAGACAAGTAAGAATGAACAGACCGTATATTTTTTAATGTATTTTATTAAAATGGAATTGCAAAATTGAAATTTTCCTTACAAAGAATGTATGTAGCACTCATTGGGAATCTGCCTTAATAGTGCGGACGTAGCATTGTACCGAAAAGTAACTTCTCAAATTGTGAAAGTTTCTTATGAGAAATTCTCGGAAATTTCTAAGAATATTCTTAAATGTTGTATGGAAAGAGAACATTCCTAATGCTCTCATTTCCGATAATATTCTCAGTAATTTCTTGAGAAGATTTCTTAACTTCTGAGAATATTCTGCAACTTGAACATTGCTATGCGGATGCGTAAAATGGAATACGTGCGAATCATATTTTTGCTAACAACTGGGTCACACCAAGAAAAGAGAATTTTCCGTATTTAAAATTAATCTTTAGTTTTCTTTAATCATTTTGCATTCTGAACGATCATTAAGGATTTATAACGATTTAAAGTTGGTGAGCAACAGTCGACTCGCTCGTTAAATCGTCGACGAATTAAGAGACGAGTTGTAAAACGTCATATTTTTTCTAGGAAGACAGCAATTTCATGAAAACATTAAACATATTATACTTGTCAGTTTGTACAAGTGTTCATATTATTTAGCGGTGAGATCAGAGGTCACCGCAAGGTCATATTACAATAACATATATACTAGGGTTACCAGGCTTTGCTTAATAAATAAATAGACAAATATCGGGGGACTATGTCACACAAATTGACCTAGTCCCAAATAGCGTCGAAAAAGTCCAGAAAAAATCCCGTTTTTATCCAAAGAACTCGTTTTTTTCGGTTTTTTATAGAAAAAAAACAATGAACATTTTCTGCTTTTATTTTAATCAATATTCGGTCTTATTTGCACCTACGAATGGGCGACATTGACGACATAGAGGCAGAATAAATAGTCATTATTCATTTGTTATTTTTCTTAAAAAACCCGAAAAAACCCGAAAAAAACGGAAAAAAACTAAATTTTCAAAATCTCAACGAAAAATACATTTGTTTTTTTCCGGGATTTTCAACGCTAGTCCCAAAGTAAGCTCTAGGCTTGTACTATGGGTATTAGACAACGATAAATACTTATATAGAGAAATATACAGTTAAAAACATAGGGTAGAGACAGAATACACTCGCTAAAATATGTTTTGTACGCTCTGACGGGACTACTTAAACTCGCCGGTTCGCCGCGTTCACTGGTTCGACCGATCGAACGCCGTTTTTAAGAGAATAACACCCCAGGCTACATTTTTCGTGTCTTTAGTCATGCCACGTTGGCAAATCGTCATTACTTTGAAAAAACCTCGTACCTCATATTTCGTGACGTACGATTTTAAATTTAAACGCGAAGAGAATTAAGTTCAAACTCATACATCTCTAAATATAAAATACGAGTTTTTTATAAAGTAGTAACGAAATGTATAACACGGCTAATTTACGTAATGTCCATCAAACAATCAATTTCCCTCAAGCGCCGCAAATATTCATCGTTATAAAATAATTACGAATTTATGGCGCTTGCAGTGGAGACCATGGGACCTTGGTCAGCTGATATGAAAAGCTTTATTAAGGCCCTGTCCTCTAGGCTCATAGACTCCTCCGGAGATCCTAGAGCTGGTGCTTACCTCTCCCAAAGGATTGGGCTAGCTATCCAGAGAGGTAATGCAGCCAGGGTCATGGGGGCCATGCCGCAAGCGGACCCGCTAGAGGGGGTGTTCTTTTTATTAGTGGTGATTATTATTTATATCTTTAATATTTGAGTTGCTTAGTTTAATTTCAATTTAAATACGTTTTTTTTTTTGTATTATTGTTGATTTCTTGTAATTATCTACGTTATTATGTAATGTTCAAGTTGCAGAATATTCTCAGAAGTTAAGAAATCTTCTCAAGAAATTACTGAGAATATTATCGGAAACATTTGAGAGCATTGGGAATGTTCTCTTTCCATATAACATTTAAGAATGTTCTTAGAAATTTCCGAGAATTTCTCATAAGAAACTTTCACAATTTGAGAAGTTACTTTTCGGTACAATGCTAATTATGTATCCATTAAATCGTATTTACAATTAGCAATATGAATCAATTTCCCTATTCATTATTAAATAAATCTCCGATATTCCAATAGACATACTTCATACAACCCTTGCACCGCTGCGAACGTAATTCGATATAAAGTAGTATATATTTATAATAATAATGTGGCAGCTACTTACCGCGCAAACCCTTCTTGTGCGAGCGAGATACCTGACACAGGAAAGGCGTGGAGTCAATTTTTTATTATTTTTATAGACAATTTCTTAAAAAAACGTGAATGCAGTATTTATAATTTATTTAAAAAAAAAAGTGTATTACAAGTACAAAGTTACTTCCATATTTTCCGTAAAAACGATGGTAAAATCATTAAATGTGGATAAATATTGGTTTTCCTTGGTTGAAGGAAAAAAATATTACAAATTAGGTACTTAATAGCCAGTCAAGTTTGTTTTTTTTGAAATATGACTTTATAATGTCACGAGGATTAATAAAATACCAGTGTCTCTCCCCGGTTTCGCTTGGGTTGAACAATTATTTGTAGTCCATGTCCATTTGGAATAATATACATTTAAAAAAACATTTGCAAATATCAGTGGTTCCGGAGATTATCATCCACATATGAACAAACTTACAAATTCCTTTCTTCTTTATAATATTAGTATGGATCACACAGACGCAGTTGCGCAGTCGCTAGTTTGTATGTAAACCCTTTATTGGACATAAACGATTACAAGATATATTTGCATCGATATAGTAAATTTATTATGTACCTAGTATTATTTGTGATGAATGCAAGTATTTGTTCCTGCGTCTTGGATGTTTTCTATGTATTTAAGTACATATTTATCTATATAAGGTATGTTTATCGTTGCTTACTTTGCCTAGTACCCATAGCTAGCATTGTACCGAAAAGTAACTTCTCAAATTGTGAAAGTTTCTTATGAGAAATTCTCGGAAACTTCTAAGAATATCCTTAAATTTTGTATGGAAAGAGAACATTATCAGTGCTCTCAAATGTGTCCGATAATATTCTCAGTAATTTCTTGAGAAGATTTCTTAATTTCTGAGAATGTTCTGCAACTTATACATTGCTACCCATAGCACATAGAGCTTAGTTTGGAGTTAAGTCAATTTGTGTGACATTGTCCCGTGATATTTATCTATTTATTTATTATCAGCAACAGAAACTCCCTGTGACACAGTTCTTAAATTTATCCCATTTCCCATATAAAATCTCTTCCAGTCACCCTTGGAGTTAAGTAAGGACGAAGCACGAGAAAAGAGGAATTAACCAAATAACAGAATATAATAATTAGTAGGTACATGCATCCGAGAAACAAACAAACCGCTAGTATGTATGAAATGAAACTCTTCATTATATAAAAAACAAAAAACACAAATACATTATTTACAACATAGGAATAAACAACAACACATACAAAGGCGATCTCTTTCCGCTAACCTTTGGGCATTTGACAAAAAGAAAAGAAAATGTCAACGAGTAGACATTAGTAAAAACAAAGTTTACAGAAACTTCGCTTGTATTCCTATTAACGGTAAATGATGTGTACACATGACACAGTGGCCGGCGATCGGACCCCGTAGGTACCTTTTTCTACCTATTTGGCAAAAAACACAAAAAAAAAACAAAAAAAAGAGTAGTAACTCTACTCATTGGACGTTTTGTTCTGCAGTGAAAAAATATCGGCTGCGCGCATACTTGTGTCAGGGTTGCCACTGAATTCTTATTATTATTATTTAAAATTATGTAGCTTGCGTGAAAAAGAAGTCTACCCTGTTATTTATAAACGTAATATAATTAAAGTTCTTTGATTAAAATATGCTTTTGCCTTGTCTTTCATTATGACGTTTGAATTTGAGAGAAAGTGACAAAGCATACTTCAACTATTATATATGTTTATTGTACGCTTAAAACTCTTTTTATGATTTATTACTTTTTAGTACAAACTAAGTCTTATATCTGTTTTTACCAAAGCTTCAGAAATAAGGTCCGCCATTTTGTAATTACTTCGTGTATTGGGAAAAGTAAAAAAGGAAGTAATCAGTATATTTTGCAAATTGTTTAAGTATTTAGCTTGTTTAATTTTTCTAATATTTTAAACAAGTTTACTTCGAATGTTTTCGACACATATTTGTTTGTAAATACACAAATTCTTATAATCAACGTGTTATTGTTAATACATACATTATTTTAGATATACCCCCGATATAATGGCAACGCCTTCTTTCAAAGCTAATAACTCCTTAATGGCTCAACCGATTTTCACGAAACATAGCTAAAAACCACCGCTAAATAACCTGCTTTCAAATAAAAGAACCATTTGGTTCAATCGTTTAAGAGCTACAGTGCCACAGACAGACACACATACACATAGCGGTCAAACTTATAACACCCCTATTTTTGCGTCGGGAGGTAAAAAATACATTAAGTAATTGACACATATTACACTGTTGACGACATTCTCAACGGCTAAACTGACTACTTACTGGTTCGCTGCCCAAACAATTGACATATACTCAATTACATATATTGACATACTTTGTATAGATACATTTAATTTAATATTTTAGAAATTTGTATAGAATTATTGTGTTTTGACATGTAAAACTCTGTTTTATCAAGGAATAAAAAATAAATAAATAAATGGATATAGGTTTATTGACACTGCAGTGTGGAGTCGAACCAATTGGACTGTTTTTAACAATGTATGAAAATATAGATATATCAACCAACCTCTTTTGACAATTCACGGGCTTTATTAAGACACAAACAAAATACTAATTTATTGAAACGTTAAAACCTCGTGTTGGCAGCCCTGTGCCCCCAGTTTGCTTCGTTTGCTTGCTTTACTTAGCGCGCCCGCGCCGCAGAACGCCGATACTGAACTCTGCAGCGGTAATTTTCACTTCCGCCCGTATCATGTTTTTAATTTAATTCGTGTTTATATTTTGAATGTTGTGTTCTATTGTGTTTTACTTCCGATTTAGTTTTTTCACCTTTTTTTGATATATACCTTATTGTCGATGGCGCTTCCGCCATTATTAAAGATGCTCCGATATAAATACAACGTCGCGTGACGCAGTGCGGCGTAAGCGCCATCGACAATAAGGTCCCTTTACATAGATAACGCCACATATGTTGGTGTTATGAAATAAAATGTACCTACTTGTATGTAAAAACTGACAATTATCAACAGGATTTAGGAAAGGTGTTCTGATAAAAATCATGCTTGTAGAGAAGGGTTTCCCAACCAGTGGGGCGCGCCTCCCTAAGGGGGCGTAGGTAGATGGCAAGGGGGGCGCGGAAAGCCTTGAATTCTCAAAAAAAAGTGTACATATAACCTCGTAAGGCTCGTGCAATATGATGTACATAATTAAGGCAATTTATTTTGAACTGTGTCACGATAAGAATAAGGTTTATTTTCCTATCTTCATAAACTGAAAATGGCATTATCGAACAAACGTAATTGAGCTTTATTGCCTTGATGGTAGATTCAAAGTTCCATGGACAATATGGTGGGCCTTACGAGAATAACATAATTGAAATCTCTGTATCAAAAGGCGGCGTCCTCGGTCGATGTTATTAAATGAATTATACTTACGTTTGTTTGTAAATATTTATTACCATCGGGGGGGGCAAAAAAAAGTTGGGAAAACCTGTTATAGAGGTTTCTCACCCCAATATCAAGTCCAATTACCCCTATTTTTGAATATGTTGTAGTTATAATGAAAAACTACAGTAGTAGTTTCTTTACAACAAATATTTTCTTGCCAATGAAAACGTACAGAGTTTTTCATAATATCTACAAGATATTAAAAAACTTTAAA
The DNA here is from genome assembly GCA_946894065.1 of Acleris literana. Classification (NCBI taxonomy): domain Eukaryota; kingdom Metazoa; phylum Arthropoda; class Insecta; order Lepidoptera; family Tortricidae; genus Acleris; species Acleris literana. The sequence continues at coordinate 11,811,835 of OX335693.1, read as the reverse complement.
ACCGGACTAGGTGGGGAGTGCAACGTTACCGCATTTTGTATGGAATTTTTTAGCTTCACAATCCTCTTAACTTACATAGCTTTACAATAATTAACTATTATAATAGGAAATATTCATGACTAATTCACAGCTTCAATAAACGCCAATAAATGTAACATACATTTGAAAAAAAAAAAATTTTGAATTTCTATAAAAATAACTAAGATAAAAGCCAACAAAGTTTTTTTTCATATCTCTTTCTAACAAAACGGATCTCTCTGTCTAATTGCTGTCTAATTAGCAGTTTAAAATTCTTGTATCATCAATATTTTAATTTTAATTTCACTTTTGGTGATCTCTTTTACAGTATTTTCATATTTTATTGACCATTACAATTAAAAAATTCCATGCATATTCCCAATTGCAATAACCATCAGAACTGTCATTTTATCTAATAAAAAAAACTCAAGTATAGTCCAGCTCCGTCCTTATGCACGTGGGCCGCAGTAACATTTCGTAAGCGACGCGCGACGCCGGATTCCGCCCGTACAGCGTGACCGCTCACCTTGATACTTTAACTGCGTCTAACTAGAAACGGATTTGATACTTGTTATGTATGTGAAGTTTATCACGTTTTCATACTATACATATTTATATTGTTACATAATTAACAACAAGTTTTTAGAGTTCTCTTAAAAACGGCGCTCGTTCGGTCGAACGAGTGAACGAGTAACGCGCCACACCGGCGAGTTTAAGTAGTCCCGTCACAGCGCACAAAACACATTTTATCGCGTGCATTCTCAATTTGGCAGCAGGACTTCTGTCGATCAGATCGAACGTATAAGCCTGCCTAATTGAGAATGCACGCGCTAAAATGTGTTTTTCTGACGGGACTACTTTAACTTGCCGGTGTGGCGCGTTCACTCGTTCACTCGTTCGAACGACCGAGCGCCGTTTTTTAAGAGAATAACACCCTGTAGCTCTGCCTACCCCAATCTGCGTGAGTGTATGTATGATACAAGATATGATACAAGGTACAGTCAGGGGCATTCCCAGTCGACCACCTCTAGGGTGATATTCGTTTGCGCGTTCGACGCGTAACGACCTGAGCGTTGTAGGATTAGCTAGCTGCAACGCACAAGCCAAAATTTTCTTAAGTGGACGACCGCCAATGTCCCTGACTGTACTAGATACTTTATCCTCGTACGACCCAGTTTGCAATAGGATGTACATAATCAAGGCAATTTAATTTGAACTGTGTTGCTATAAGAATAAGGTTTATTTTCCTATGTTCATAAACTGAAAATGGCATTATCGGTCAATCGTAATTGAACTTTATTGCCTTGATGTTAGGTTCAAAGTCCCACTGACAAAATACTCCCTGTTTGCAGTATGGTGGGCCTTACGAGACTATTGATCCTAATATAAAATTAGACGTCTAAATAAGTTTACATTTCCTCGGTGATGTAAATGTTGGTTCTTTTATTTTCCTTTCTTCGTGTTGGGGGGACATATCGTCGGTGATACTGCAAGACCGCGTAACCAACAAATTTATTGTAAAGCAAAATAAACCTTAACATATTAGAAAAAAGGTGCATTTTGCTCCTCATTAAAAATGTTACTTATGCGGTTTTGCAGTTTCACCGACGATATACTCGTAGTGTGGCCGAATATTTTAAATTGTAGTTATGTATTTTTTAAACTGAACCTAAGGTCTGTTCATTCTTACTTGTCTTATATAGAAACAACTTTCTAACCTCAAAATAAACCTTTTTTTGGCTAAAACAGCTCTTTTATCGTAAATAAAGTAAACTGAGTAAACATTTTGGACATCACGTGGCCAATGTATTGTCTGTGATTACTTTATTTTGTTTAAAATAGCTGTTTTATCCAAAAAGGGTTCATTTTGAGGTTAGAAAGTTGTTTACTATATTAGACAAGTAAGAATGAACAAACCTTACGCATACCTTTTGACTGTATTTTTTTAACTGCTTGCTTGAAGTAAATTATTTAGTTCTCTAACAATATTGTTCATCTAAGTGAATTTTGTATTTCTTTTGACAAATAAAAATGTTTAAACCGAAATTTTATTGTTTTTTATGTGATTGATGTTTAAAAAATATGTATTTTAAAAAAGCTACAATAGTTATTTAATATTTAATTACGAAATTGTTTGTTCCGTAACCTATTCACGCAAAGTTTGGTAAGTATAGTTAAAAAAAAAACTGAGCGTATATCGCCGTAGGCTTCTAGTATATTAAAAACAAACTTCTACTTCGACCATTACATAACCTACACAGTTTTAAACAATAAATTATTTTTATTCTAATGGTTCTTAGCTAAGTTTCATGAAAATCTGTTTAGCCGTTTAAGAGATATCATCTCAGAGATGTGATTCTCCCAAAGACGCGGTCGGACGAACGAATGAGTGAATGTCGCAGCGGCGAATTTAAGTAGTCCCGTCAGAGCGAACAAAACACATTTTAGCGCGTGCATTCTCAATTTTGCAGCAAGGCTTCTATCGATAAGATCTAACGTATAAGGCTGCCTATTAGGGTATTTGCCTATTTTTTTATTAGTATTTAAATTGAATCTTTTTTACCTTCCGAATAGCCTAGTATAAATAGTTTTTTAATATCTTTATAAATAAGAAAGATATAAATGTTTAAAACTTGCTTTTAGACGGAGAGAAATACAGGAATATGACGTCATACGACTCAACCGCCATATGAATTACACGCAAAACATCGTTTCGTGAGAAAGAGATAGACAAAAAACTTTAAAAGGCTATAACTTTTTTTTTAATTACCAATTTCAAATTTGATTTCGAAATATTTTACCATACTACGTATATTGATATATTATCCAAATTAATATATGAAATTTAATATCAGGCAAATACCCTATTGAGAATGCACGCGCTAGAATGTGTTTTTGTTCGCTCGGACGGGACTACTTAAACTGGCCGCTGCGACATTCACTCGTTCGTTCGTCCGACCGCGTTTTTGAGAGAATCACACCCTAGGTCAAGTCTGAGAGTGTTCACTGTTTTTTATTATGTTATAGGCCTTAGCTCTACAATATTAATAAATACAGAAAACACATCACAAAAGCGACAACGTATCTGGACCATGTTATACTTTAACATAACATGCGCTCTTAAGTCTTACTCACACAGCAAGCGTTGGCGATGCCGACATGCGACGTTTCGTGGCACATTATAATCGTATCTTTCATTTCTTTACATAGTATAAAAAATAATCGCTTTCCGCGTTTGTGTATATCCGCTAACTCCTACACCACGCAACCGAATTTGATGCGATTTTAACCATCGGTTAGATAATTTTTCACGGTAGGTAGGTAGGTAGGCATTTATTTCATACTGAAAATTACATTATTCTATGTCACATAATCATAATGAATTCACAATAAGATCGTCAAAGTGTAAAAAAATAAAGTAAAAATAATAATAAACTAAAATAAACAAACGCAGTCAAAATGTAAAAATAAGAATTAAATTAAACAAAATAAAAATATAGCAAATAAGCTACAGTCACAAATGTCAAAAAATGTATTGAATAAAAAATAAAAAAACAAATCAAATTAAAACGATCATGTCAATAGGGAATAATAATAAATAAAACAAAAACAACAAATCAATTTATCCTATTTATCACTATACTCTTTTACTGAATATAGTGATTGCACGGTTTTTATGTATAATATCTAAAGTCTGTTTTATGTACGGATGTTACGGAAAACTTACATAAGTCGAAGTGAACCGAATAAATAATAATAATATCAAGGGAAAATCTCACACAAATTGACCTAGGCCCGAACTAAGCTCTAGAATTATACTATGGGTACTAGACAACGATGAACATACTCAGGAAAAAGAGTCGCTAAGGCCAGTTTGTGTGTGATAGTTTTTTATGTTAATAAAGATTTATTATACCAATGGATGCCAGCGGCGCAAGACCTCGGACCTTGCGTCAAACCTTGGAGGAGGCCTATATCCAGGGATGTGATTCTCGCGTAAAACTTTTTAGTTATTAACCGGCTAGTTTGAGTTGTCTCGTCAGAGCGTACAAAAACCCATTTCAGCGCGTGCGTTCTTAATTAGGTAGCTTGTTTTTTTTAAAAAAAATTGTTTAATACAAATGAAAATACATAGTAGGTACAATGCCCATCTAAGCAAAATCTTGAAGAGGTTTGTGTGCCGACGGTGGGTTAAGGATACCACATAGAAATTCACTCTCATCTCAACTCACGTTGTTCAAATTTCGGCAGAGGACATCTTTTTACCCGACTGCCGAAGGAGGAGGGTAATGTGTTTCACAGCCTATATATGTGTGTTTGTTCCTTTGTGTCACTATAAAAACTAAACCCGTTGTCCGATTTTGATGATTCTTATGTCAATCGATTTGTCTTAATCTGGTGTGTCACTGAAGATATGACATCAATCAAAATTCAATATGGCGGCAACCAGACGCCATATTGTGCAAATAAAAAAAAAAGTCGACCAAGTATGACAAGTGGGGTATCATTGAATAGGGATTTAAATATCATCTTTAGGTTTCTGTCTTCATTTTTCATTTTGAATGATCATTTAGGATTTATAACGATTTAAAGTTGGTTAGCAACAGTCGGGTTTTGAAAGCTTGCTTTTTGTTATTATAATAATGATGATATCACTCTGTTAAGCTTCCTTCTTATCCGCCTATTCACCCCTTTTTAACCGACTTCAATAAGTTAAAAAAAAACAAATTCACATAATTAATTTGTAAAACATAGGTCTAAACATAGATGTAACATCGGCTTAATTAGGATCGCTATGTTTTGCCGCTAGACATGCAAATAGCTACAATTACCATGCATCATGCATTCTTTTAGACTAAATATACATTTGACCTTCTTTAATATAAATATAATCCTTTTTTAACATCTTAATCATTTAAATATTCTTGTATTGGTTAATAGTACATTACTGCACAGACCGGGAAATAGGCCGTTGCGGGACGAGTAGAGTTAGCGTGGCCGAGACGCAGTCGAGCCCGCGCTGTATACGAGTCCAGCAACCGTCCTTCCCGGTCGAGGCTTGTATAGTGCTTTTCTCCAACAATGTGAGGAAATTTAACACAATTGTTAATAATATTAAACACAGTCCCAACATTTCCTTGAAAAAAAAACAGAAACGTACGATTTAGTATAACACTGAAATAAAGCTTTGCATAAAATCACAAATTTAAACGTAATAAATTTAATTTGAATAAAATATAGTTTTAACTATTTATTACGCGTTTATGTTATTTCGGCAATTTATTTTGTTTATGAACGCAATTTGTATTAAAAGAAAGTCAAACTATTTGACACACTTTTAAATACGTTGTAAACGCTGTTTGAAAAGCCTTAACTTTTTAGTCTATGACATTTCAAAAGAAAAATGCACAAGGAAGAATTTTGATTGCACGAGTGTTTGGCTGTTTGGAGATAGTTATCCTAGTGCAAATATGGTTTTAAAAAGTAAAACACCAGGTACGTAATGAAATTTCATACATTTTCGCGGCTGCTTCCGTTGGTAAATAATAACATTGTTTTTTTTAATTTTGCTCGGAACTTCGCGGACTGATTTTACAACAGTAAAGTTAACATTTCCGAGCATGTGGGAGAAAAAAGCCGTATTAACTAAAAACGTATACATACAATAAATAAATCTTTTTTCTTCGTTCTTCATTCGGTTGCATATTTTTCAAACTTACGACCTAATTTAAATGACACGCACGCCACGGTATAACGTCCGCGATCGCGTACCGCCGCATGCCGCAGAATATGTGGAGAGGCCTTAACGCCCGATAGTTTACCGAGCAGTTTTACACAATGTTTGAACAATTGGTCTTTTGTGATGCCAATGCCAAGCGCTAAGCGTGTTTACATTTTGAATATCTACACACGCAAATTAAAGTCGATGCGTGACCGCGCCGTATTTCGGATGGTAACACTTTTATATAGTGTAAAAAAAAACCCAATATTCTTTCTCTCTATATAAGTAAGTAAATCGTTGTCCCATAGGTCTAACGCATAACTCAGTCTGTTCAGACTAATCTTTGGTAGCAAATCCCGTGTGTGTTGACGGTACGTCAAACGACGTAATAACGTCAGTCGGGCGTCAGCCTTGCTGTCGTCAAGACGTGTCAATTGAACAGGTCCCTTCAAGTAAAACACACACGGGACACAAAATAGATAGGTACAGAAGTCAATCTACATACAAACTGCGCTCGAGCAACGCACACATAGACACTGCTCACGGACACGATATCTCGGACCGGCTGGGACCAGTGCGAGCGCGAGTGACATCCGCTCGAGACACGCGTCTGTGAACTTTTTTGTGCAATTATGGAACAAAATTAGGTCTAAAACGGATGAGGCAATGGAAATTGTGTAACTAGGGTAATCCTTTAGAAGTTATTAGGGAATTTCCACAGTGAACATTGACAGACGTAAAACTTTGTACGTTTCTGCTCTGTAAACTTTTTGTATTGTAATAGTAGGTAGGTTTATTGTTTTGTTACAACTAGATACGAGTGCCACTACCACGATAGTGTTTTGTGCATAAGCCATAGTTGACAACCCTAGAGCGACCGCCGAGCGTAGGTACGAAAAGTGATGTACATACATGTGATTTACTTCTGTACCTATCTGTTTTGTGCACGGGATTTGCTACCAAAGATTAGTCTGAACAGATCAGTTAAGCGTTAGACCTATAGTATAGTATAGTATAGTTGCCTAAACTGAGGACAAAGATGGAATGCCTCTACGCTAGTAATTTCACCGGTTGTTATCCCCACACCGGAACACAACAATGCTGCTTGGCTTGGTTAAAACATAAGATTCCAACGATAAACGTCTTCAACGCGGACGGAGTCGTAGGCAACTGTTAGTAAATAATTGTAGTTCAATGTTAACGCAAAATAAAATAAGTACCGTAAAATGGGGGTTAGTTTGATTAATTTAAAAAATAAATCTTCTGTAACTCCCGAATTTAATCTTAAAATAAATTATTAAAAACATTGAATACAATAAATAAATAGGCAATAGGCGGCTACTCATTTGGAGTAACTTAAAGCAGCTATAGGCAGACTACGGTAGACTGCAAAGTATGAAAAAAAAATTGCAGCTGAAAATCTCGATTCCTGAAATGGGGCTACTTTGATTATCCCCGTGTTTACATCACAACATCAAAGTCACCCCCGAAGCATGTGAACAATAGTGGTTTTTTGTTTCGAAGGTTTTAGATTAAATATGCCTGAAAATACTTGAGATACTAAATTTTGCGCTCGCATATTAAACATATAAAAGTAATGTCGCCAAAGAGCTTGTGATAATGATAACACAGACAATGCACAAAATCGATGATTAAAAAAATTATAAAAGTCGCCTCGCGTTTCCAAAGTCACCCCGTTTTACGGTATGAAATAAAAAGGAAGCTTAAAAAACCCGACTGTTGCTGCTAACCACTATACTTCTAAATGATCGTTAAAAAAAAGGATTAAAGAAACCTAACAATGATTTTGAAATACCTATTCAGTGATAACCCATTTGTCATAGTTCGTCGACTTTTTTTCTTTTTCACAATATGGCGTCTAGTGACCGCCATATTGAATTTTAATTACATTCATATCTTTAGTGACACTCACGAGATTAAGACAAATCGATTGACATAAGAATCATCAAAATCGGTCCACGCGTTTAGTTTCTAGAGTGCCACAAAGGAACAAACATACATACATAGGCTGATAAACACATTACCCTCCTCCTTCGGCAGTCGGGTAAAAATAATATCGATATGTTTTTATAACAAATAAAAAATACCGTCAAGTCATTATTGTACGAACACAATTGTTCAAACAAACGTTTATTTGAGACTTTATGCAAATTATCATTTAGTAAAATAATACTTTACCTTTGTGTTAAAATTTTATAAAATTAAGTAAATTACCTAGCAACACTACTTACTAGCCAAAGCAGATAAAACACTCTCCCGTTAGTAATAAAGTTGCATCTGCTACAGGAGATTTTTCTTAGCAGGACAGACAAAGAAGTTCAACTTTAGTTAGCCGGTTAATATTTCGTCGACGTATTGAAAAGTGAGTTGTTAAAGAGAAGAACAGGGTGTTACTATATTAAAAACCGCGCTCGGTCGGTCGAACGAGTGAACGAGTGAACTCGCCACACCGGCGAGTTTAAATAGTCCCGTCAACTCCTGTCAGAGCGCACAAAACACATTTTAGCGGGTGCATTCTCAATTAGGCAGTCTTATAAAGCCGGGGTAAATAGAAATGTCAAAAGATGTAAACAAATCAGTACTGTTTGACAAATAACTTCAATATTTATGCAAACGAGTTTTGATTTTAAAAACGTATAGTTAATAGTTATTTAATCTTTAACAGAATGTAAAAGTAGCAATTAATCGTGTACATCATTAAATATTCCCCACGCGATGTCCAAAAGTACGTGATTATGGTGTAACAATGGTAAATAGGTCTGTTTGGTTTTGTTTACATCTTTTACCATTTCTATTGACCCCGACTTTACGTTCGATCTTATTGACAAAGCCCTGCTGCCTATTAGAGAATGCACGCGCTAAAATGTGTTTTGTGCGCTCTGACAGGACTACTTAAACTCGCCGGTGTGGCGCGTTCACTCGTTCACTCGTTCAACCGACCGAGCGCCGTTTTTAAGAGAATGACACCCCTGCTCGGCTCATGTCTCCGGCTACCCACAAGCTAAAATGCATATTGAAACATATATATACATAGCCAGTGTCATGGGGGCCATGCCGCGAGCGGACCTGCTAGAGGGGGTGTTCTTTTTATAGTGGTGATTACTATTTATATCTTTAAAATTTGAGTAGCTTAGTTAATTTTAATTTAAAAACGTTTAGTTCTTTTAATTGTTTTAATGTTGAATACTATCCCCGTTACTAATAAACGTTGAGTAACGGTGGTATAGCTATACAATGTTTTGTCCTTATCTGTCATTGTGACATTTGAATTTGACAGATGAGGACAACACATTGTATAGCTATACCACCGTTACTCAACGTTTATTAGTAAGGGGGTATACATATATAGTATATACCCGTTATATGATTCCCTTGCTTATGTTGGAAATAAAACACCTATTGTTGTGACATTTCTTCACTCTTTTATTATTCACTTGCTATTAAAGGACCATTGTGACACTTAAGTAGGGTTACCATTTACGAATTTGAAGTCCTGAAAAAAAGCCTGACATTTCGATGAAAGTCCGGACTTTTTAGTTACATAAATGTTTCCACACTACTCATTTGATATTACTTAATGTTTTATTATTCATATTCCATCTAATTAAAAAAAAGCGGAGAAATTAAAGAGCTGGACTAAGTCCGGACTTGTGTCTAAAAGTCCGGACTAGTGTCTAAAAGTCCGGAATAGTGGCTAAAAGTCCGGAATAGTGTCTAAAAGTCCGGACTAGTGTCTAAAAGTCCGGACATATCCGGACTAATCCGAGCGCATGGTAACCCTACACTTAAGAGACCAAGTTGAAAAGTTTTTCTTAAGCATATAATTTATAATCATTAGCACTTGGAAGATATTTTCGTCACACCCAATACTTTGTTCGCACTAACTTGAAGGACATTTCGTCACACTCAAGAGTTTTTAGGGTTCCGTAGCCAAATGGCAAAAAATGGAACTCTTATGGATTCGTCATGTCTGTCTGTCCGTCCGTATGTCACAGCCACTTTTTTCCGAAACTATAAGAACTATACTGTTGAAACTTGGTCAGTAGATGTATTCTGTGAACCGCATTAAGATTTTCACACAAAAATAGGAAAAAAAAAACAATAAATTTTGGGGGTCCCCATACTTAGAACGGAAACTCAAAAAAAAATGTTCATCAAACCCATACGTGTGGGGTATCTATGAATAGGTCTTCAAAAATGATATTGAGGTTTCTAATTTTTTTTTTCGAAACTGAATAGTTTGCGCTAGAGACACTTCCAATGTGGTAAAATGTGTGTCCCCCCCCCTGTAACTTCTGAAATAAGAGAATGAAAAATTACCATGAAAACTTCCACCGAAAAATTGGTTTGAACGAGATCTAGTAAGTAGTTCTTTTAATACGTCATAAATCGTAAACCGCAATTTACCTTTTTTTTTTGGTCAATTTCGAAAATCGTGCTTTAGCATGATTTGCATTGTTGTGTTCCGGTGTGGAGATAAGACAACCGGTGGAATTTTAGTCCTCAGGGTTGGCGATGTAGCAATCTTAGGATTGCAATCTTAAGACTATATAGTCTTGAGTGATCTATGGGTCTCAGATCCCACTTTATATAATGTCTTCTGTATGCTTATTTGCCTTTTGCCATAAAAAAGGGGCCAAGTGCGAGACGGACTCGCGCACCGAGGGTTCCGTATTTAAGATAATAGGCTTGGAAAACGCAAAAGAAAATACTTATTTTGTTATGAACTTTAATATCTGTGCAATAAGGTCCATTTTGGCTATCCTAAATTTTAATGTTATTTCTCAAAAACTGTAGGTAAAGTTTGACAACTTCATTTTATTTTTCCCGTAAAATATAAGTAATTCTCCTTAAATCAGGAATTTTTCAGATTTTTTGGTCCATAAACTTCGAGATAAGGGGGGGAACGGTCATTTTTTGTACATTTTTGGCTATAAATCAAAAAGTACGTCTCGAAAAATTATAAAAAAAATTGTTTCAAAATATGCAGACTGAGCCCTTTCATATGACACCCCGTTTGCTATAATCAAATAATTTTCATTTTTCATCCCCCCATTCTAGACCCCTTAACAAATATTTAGAAAAATAATTTCATACTTTTTTTACTAAAAACAGATGCGGGCAAGCAAGTTATACAACTATGCCAAATTTCAAATTGATAGCCTCTATAGTTTCTGACATACAGACAGACAGACCACGAAGTCTCACCATAAGGGTTCCTTTGGTACGGAACCCTTAAAACAGGGCCCAAGATGGTGGTACCGAACGGGTCGGACCACCACTATACAATGACCTCCTAAATCGTTTGTGCCCACTGCCCACTGCCCACTGCCCACCGGTGGGATGTGTCCGGACCGAGCTCTCTCAAACGCGCAGTATCGATTCGGTACTAATAATAGAACGGGTAGCGGTATAACTCACAAGCGGTAGCGGATTCTGGTGACGCAAAATAGGTATTACCAGGGGAGGGGTGTTAGTCTGTAAATAACTATAATATACTGGTCTAAGATCCGAATAGGAGAAGATTTGGACCGGGCTGTTTATTCGATGAAAAGTATTTTATATCAAATTTAATACGCTAAATAATATGTGGCGAATAGGTAGGCTGAAAAATTTCAGTCCAGTACTTATATCATTAAAAAAAATTGAACTTTTTTTTAAATTGCAATTGTTTGTTTAATAGACATTACATAGTAATCGAAGAATGAAGTCTATAGAATATGCAAACGTTAGGTTTGGTGCAAATTACTAGTACCGACTTACCTGTTTGTACCTGCCTACCCAATAGTTTGACGGGAAAAAATAGTCAAACTAACGTTTGCATATTCTATAGGCTTCATACTTTCGATTGGTATGTAATTTGTCCATTAAACAAGCTAGTGTAATTTTTTAAAACGAAGTTATTTTTTATTTTTTTTATTAATTATATACTGGACTGAAATTTTTCAGCCTACCTATTCGCCATATATTACTGAGCATATTAAATTTGGTATAAAATACATTTTATCGAATAAACAGCCCGGTGCAAATCGTCTCCTATTCGGATCTCCTACTATATGAAAAGCAAGCTTTAAAAACCCGACTACATTTTTATACGGTCGTCGATATACCTACATATGTTAATAATTGTAATTTGGCCATTGTTGTTATTTCAATTCTAACAGTTTAGGTATCCTATGTCACCCGGGATGACCTAAGGATTCTAACGATACCTCACACATCTAAATCGGTCAAGGGATTTAGAAGTTATAGTGGAATAAAGAAACTCACATACATACATACAAACATGAACCCTGAAAACATTACACTCCTTTTTTGGGGCAGTCGTGTAAAAACGGCGCTCGGTCGGTCAAACGAGTGAACGCGCCACACCGGCAAATTTGAGTAGTCCCGTCAAAGCGAGCAAGACACATTTTAGGGCGTGATATTAGCGATTCTCAATTAGGCAGCCTTATACGTTCGATATTATCGACAGAAGCCCTGCTGCCTAATAGAGAATGCACGCGCTAAAATGTGTTTTGTACGCTGACGGGACTACTTAAACTTTTCGTTTAAGTACAATAATTAACAAACAAATGGATAAGATCTTTTTTTACATTAAAATAATATTTCCGAACGACCAAAATGTATTTCCATTAAAAAAAAAATGCAACTGTATTAAAGTAATTCTTTTCTGACAATATAATTTACAATTCGTATGACAATTCTTTACCAAACGCCATTATAGATTCGCAATTACAATGCTATAATGGTTATTATTACTTATTATAGAACCGAATAAAATGACAACGCTCATTATAAAACAGTTATTATCATGACATCATTTGGTCGGGATTGGGATAAAATACTTCCTTTAATTATTATAGACAATTTATTTTATAAATAGCTTAAACGCGTTCCGCTGTTGGCTACAACTAAAACACACGCTCGCGGTCCCAGTTTCGATTTCTGTTATGGACAAATATTTGTGTGATGAGCGCGAATATTTGTTCCCGAGTCTTGGATGTTTTCTATGTATTTAAGTATGTATTTCTCTATATAAGTATTTATATCGTTGTCTAGTACCCATAGTACAAGCCTAGAGCTTAGTTTGGGACTAGCTCAATTTGTGTGAGATTGTCCCAGTATTTTTTTAATTTCACACCTCTATTAGACAAAATGCATTGATATTTGAATACTGGAACATAGAAGAATATTTACAATTCCAATCCTTTCGAAAATACTAAAATCATTGTTTTTTTTTTGAACTAGCTAAACGCGCCCGGCTTTGTTCGAGTCGTATCTGTGTATTATATACATATTCAACTTTAAGTAAAAATCTCAAAGGTCTTAAAGAGGCATGGACAGAAACAGCGACTTCGCTTAAAGCGTTTTTTTAACGATATTTTAATCATATATAAGTACCTAATTATCTATCCGTTTACTAAAATCTATATCACTTAACTATAGAATAAAGATAATCTGCCCACTGTTGGGCCCGAGGCTTTATCACCCAACAAAAACCATATTTGGACAATAAGCAAAAAACCAGGACAAAAAAACCAAGGATTTCTAATCTTCAAATTGTATATAAACCTACATATATTAATATTTAAATTAACTTAAGCTAAAATTAACTTTATCGTTATGTGTTACAGTTGAATTTTCCCCGGCGCGAATACGCCGGGTTTTGCACATACACCCTTTTGAATTCATTACGCGTTCAAAACTTCGTGAACTGTTTTGTAGTGCGCGTGAATCATCTTGAAACTTGAGTTTTTTCGTAAAAGGTCGATTTTTTTTTGGATTTTTTTATGAATGGTTGGTAGATGTGGATAAGTTAGTTATTGTTATTTTTTATAAGTATTATGCAAGTAATTTCGGTAGTACTATACATGGTAGAAAAAACGGACGCCACATGGACGGCAGCTACCTTAAATATTGGAAATAGCAAGTTCTACGCAAAGGAGACTTACTTTTATTTTCAAAAACAAAAAATACTGCATTATTGGATTTTTGAAAAAAATCCTCTTCCTTAACAGGCAATCGAACTGGTCGAATATGACAAAACAATAAAGTGTTTTATGATACAGATCGACAGGGACATTGATAGTGATCCTTTATGTCTATAACACATATACCTCTAAATTAAATAAACACCGTAAAAACCCACTTTATTATTTTGTCATATTCGACCATTTCGATTCCCGGTTAAAGAAGGTAAATTTTCAAAAATTCATAAATGCAGTAATAATTGTTGTAAAAAATAAGAGTGAGTCTCCTTTGCGTGAAATTTGCTATTTCCAATATTTAAGGTACTTGACTTCCATGTGGCGTTCGTTTTTTCCACCCTGTATAACAGGCGTACATAAGAATAGGTTTTTATGTAAGGACTAAAAAAAAAGCACGACGTTTACCTTAAGTGTCGGAATTATGCATGACTTCATAAACAATGAACAGTAAACATGCAAATTATAATTAAAATATATTTCTAAAAGTCAATTTATTATAATTTAATTTTGAAATGTTTTACCGGAATTGATGTATCCTTAGTGTATTACACAATTGATCAACGTCAAAAGGTGTAAAGGTTAAATAATATAATTTCTCAATAAACAATACGCTTAATAATAATGATTATTATGTCATAGTGACGCCGCGCATTGTTACTTCATTTATTTACAAAACTGTACTTAAATGCTTGCTGACTAATTCCATTGAATGACAGCTGTGTTGAATCGTATTATGTTTCTTTAACTGGCAATGTTTATTTCAAGTAAACATTTAGCAATAACATTTATTATAAGGCTACGTTTTATGAAACCGTGAGTAAATTTGTATGAAAGTTACATCAGGTATGTATGTGTTTTAAACTTAACAAAAATTAAAAAGAAACACACTAAACTTATCTACATAGGCGAATTTATCTGGACGACGTGCTGGCCTAGTTGGTAGTGACCCTGCCTACGAAGCTAGCGGTCCTGGGTTCAAAACCCGTTAAGGGCAGATATTTGTGTGATGAGCGCGAGTATTTGTTTCCGAGTCTTTGATGTTTTCTATGTATTTAAGTATATACATACATACATAATCTCACGCCTTCGTTCCCAGAGTGGGCTTGGCAGAGCTACAGAATTACAAACATCTCTAAAAACTTGTTGATAATTCTATAACCACAATTTGCACAATTAGGCTAAGATGTTTACCAGCGTATTAGTGACAGGTTGCAAGCCCATCGCCTAACAGTACTACAAGCCTTTATTCCCTTAGTCGTCTCTTACGACATCCACGGGAAGACATGGAGTGGCACTATTCTAACTCGGCAACCACACGAGGCGATATACGACATACGATACACGATATATGATATATGGATGATATACGATATATATTTAAGTATATATTTCTCTATATAAGTATGTATATCGTTGTCTGGTACCCATAGTACAAGCCTAGAGCTTAGTTTGGGACTAGCTCAATTGGTGTGATATTGTCCCCAAATATTTATTTATTTATCCCTTTAAGGAGATCTATTCCGGATAACCTTTTAGCGATTGAAAAATAATTGAAAAACACCGAATAGCCAAATGTACAACAGTTTAACAGATAGAATATAAAAACATCGTATTAAACTGCAGTGATGTATGAGGTCAAACCAAATGACACTGTCATAGTTTTAATTCACGACGATTCACCGTACAATTGCTTATATATACTTGACATTGGCAAAATTACATAACTTGTAGACGCCATTAAAATAAATAAATAATAATAATAATAGTTTTAATTTTTTAATAAAAAATAATACATAAAAAATAAAAAAACATTTATTTCAGACCATACAAAGATCCTTATTATGCTAGAACAAGTGCAAATTAATATATGCCCAGAACTATTTTTGGTCTCAAAGGGTACTAATTAGTCTCTAATTAAAGATATGGGTTGTGAGGGGGGAAGGGTGTTTTTTTTAATGGGTCAAAAACGACCCACTGGGCATATATGGGTTAAGACTATGTTAGTAGTAAAATTTTCAATAAAAGTGTCTAGTTCTGGCTACCGCTCCACGTGGCGCCCTTTATCAGTTGTACAAAACGTTACGTAACGCAAGTATCAAGACGGTCGCGTCCACGCCCGGCTCTCATCTTTCACCGGCGCAGGGACGGACTGCTAAAGTTAACTTTATGTTATTTTTATTGTTAGTAAATAAATTAATATAATTAATTTACGTTTTTGTAGAGATTACAATATTTTTTAATATAAGGTTATTTTTTGTAAAAATGTTACAAAAAGGTGTTTCGCTTGAGAACTGCTTTAAGCAGTTAGTTTGGCGTGATTTTTTTCTAATTTTGACATTTCAGATATACATAAATTAACTTTATACTAGTAATGCTTGAGTACTGACCTTCATATGAAAAATATATTATAATATGAGATAGTAGAAGGTATATGAATGAATTGATATGAAAAGGGTACTGAGCGGTTTATTTTATTTTATTAAACTAAACAATAAAAAACACATTCACGTAAAAGTTTCATCTAAAACGTGCGTTAAACAATTATCCATACATAATATAAACCCTATGTGATAATTGACCTTTCAAATGCTTTTTTTAAAATAAATGTGCAGTGGTTCCGGAGATTATCCACTACAGATAAACAAACTTACAGAATCCGCTTTCTTTCTTTATAATAATGATTGGTACAATACACAAATCAAAAATGTTTAAGAATCAAAAATATCCCATTTTTTAATGTTTTGCAATATATCGCAACACATGATAAAATATCAAAATAATGTTTTAACGATGAGTTAGCCTAATTGATAATCTAACTACGAACGAAGCTAGCGGACCCGAAGTATTTGTGTGATGAGCGCGAGGTGTTTCTGTGATTTTGATATTTTCTATGTATTTAAGTATGTATTTCTCTATATAAGTATGTATATCGTTGTCTAGTACCCATAGTACAAGCCTAGAGCTTAGTTTGGGACTAAGTCAATTGGTGTGACATTGTCCCTGATATAAAAAAATATTAACCTTTTTAATATTTTTTTATCTTTATCTTTTAGGGATATTCTTGTTCCTTGGTCATTTTTGATGTGTGTACATTATTATTATAACGATCAAGAATAACAATTAATAATTAATAATAATAATAATATCGCCGCCCGAGTGCGGCCCTGCGCCCCCGCGCGCCCCGCGCCGCCATTTCGTGTTATTGAGAATTTATGTCGCTAAGGCTGAGAGCACACTGGAAGCGAGCACCAATTATAATAATATATTATCTGCAAAATTATATTTGAATTTAAATAATTTTATCGTTAGAAGATAATTTTAAACACTTGTTTGGTGCTGTTTACACATGATTTTATTTATTAACCTTTATTTTTGCACCGCAACGCCGGTTTTATTTAAGCTATTTTGATGAGACTTCTTCTTATGTGTATATAAAGTTACTAAATGTACAGTGTGTCAAATAAAATAATTTTATAAATTTTTCTGGTAAAAAAAATTTTTTTTGGGCGGATTAGTTATTAGTTGTAGTCTGTATAATTCTATACTACAATTCAATGCGCTTAATAATACAAGCTAGTATCTACCTAAATTTAAGCCTTTAGGACTGTAGGCGACACGATAAAATCTATACTTTTTATTATGTTTTATATTTTCTTTAGATTTATGTAGTATGTAAATCACGGCATCCTTTTTATTGATTGAAGGCATTGTGATAAAACCTGCACATTAGTACACATCTGCGAAGTAACTATGTTTCTATAAATAAATTGTGTGCATACATTTGTAATGTTAGTTGTAAGTAACGAAGTGCATAGCAACGCCATCTGTTAATTCTCTTGCCTATTATATCGTTAATAAATCTTAGAGGGCGCTCGTGGACGAAATCTTTCTAAACTATAACCTCAAAAATACTAGTTTTCTCCAGTTCCATTTTGTCCTATGACACGCGGCCGCGAGCGCTTTGTAATTTAGGGGAGACTGGGTACGGTTGTAACGGGGTACGGTTGAAACAAAGCGAATATCCGAGAAACTATCAGCTGTAGGGTGAGGGGTATAATGGAAGAAATGCGTGGCATTTTAGTGCGAACAAGTTCCACAGTATTGCATCAACTATCGCTCGTTGTAGTTTCCTG
This sequence comes from Acleris literana, assembly GCA_946894065.1. Taxonomy (NCBI): domain Eukaryota; kingdom Metazoa; phylum Arthropoda; class Insecta; order Lepidoptera; family Tortricidae; genus Acleris; species Acleris literana. The sequence goes on along the minus strand of OX335693.1, from coordinate 11,793,950 downwards.
CAGGGGACCCTATTATATTTTGGTAATCAAAAGTTAGTATTTTCAGTTGATATCTTTGTCTAATAACTTTTTGAATTCTATCGATTGAATATTGAATATTTTTCTGGTCATTTGTCAGATGTTTATGATAAAATAACAATGATTACTTTTTGTGTTGCGTTCTTAGTCTCGCCACTATGATTTTTCTTTGACGTCAGAGGGGGGTGGGTACGGTTGAAACACACGTCAGTATTAATGAGTATTGATTGATTGATTTAATTTGCACTGAGTGAATTGATCCGGGAATAAGCAATAAAACAGGATCTTATAATTACTTAGGCTGTTTAGTTCCGGGTAACTTTTTTAAAGAAGAAATACTTTGATTTCTTGTTAAGTACCTTTATTTGTCTTGATGAAGTTATTTTAAGTGTTTAATACATTATAAGTGTTGATCTTATTTGAGACTGAGTTGATTAATACGAGAATGAGCAATAAAGCAGATTTAAATACCCATATTGAATATTATTTCTTTGTGTTACAACCGCCCCTGGTATGGGGTCGGTTGTAACAGAGGACAGACTTTTTTTTAAACTGCTCCTGTGTGAAAATGAATATATCTGGACATAACACAATAGTACACAATTCAAGACAGATGTATGCCCTCACATATTTGACATTTTATTCAACCCTCAATAGCATAATGCTGATGCTATGAGCCATCAAAGAAAAATTGTTTCAACCGTACCCAGTCTACCCTACTGCAAAATTCATGTTGGTGTTTCATTTTCGGCCTCCATACACAATAATAAGCTGGTCTTCGAAACGGATTACAATAATAAGTGACACAATTCATGTTTAACACGCCTCCGAAGATGGTATTAACTCGGCAACGGTACCGCGAATTAGCTGGCCAAGTAGTTACCAAGTCCGAGTCAGAGCTAACCAACATGAAGTTTGAGGGATTACCGCCAGCTGCCCAACCCTTAGATGTTAAACCGCAAAGTGAGTCTCAGTGTCAAGCATTGCCTCCGCCTTCCTCCGTCGGCACGGATAAATCTAAAAGGTCGACGGCATCCTCGTTGGCAAAGCGCAAACAATTGGAACTCAAAGCCGCCGAGGCTAAGGCCCGGATACAGATAGAACTAATAGACAAGCGCCTCGAAGCAGACCTGGCTGTCGTTGACGCTGAAGATGAAGAATCTGAAGTCGCGAGCCAAAGTGATGTCCCACCTGATCGAGTTTCGGACTGGCTAAACACCGGACAAGGCCAGGATGTTGATGAGCACCAACCGCCTGTGCAACCTGAGCCGGTCGCGCCCCTTGCCGACCGTGCAGCCCCCGCGCAGTGCACGGACCCCGCCAACAGCATCCTCCAGTTAGCCAGCACGTTAAAGAACATGATGGAGCAGACGTCATCACAACGCGAGCACCGGTTACTAATCCGCCTAGCTACCCCGCGCGACCTGCCTGTATTTAGTGGAGATTGCATTGAATGGCTACATTTTAAAAGTGCTTACGATGAAGCATCGACTGCATGCAGTTTTACTGATCACGAGAACCTTTCCAGACTTCGACGTGCACTGAGAGGCGAAGCTAAAGAAGCAGTGACCGACCTTTTGATTGGTAACACTCCGCCTGCAGCTGTTATGGAAGCACTGCAACTGAAATTTGGACGGTCTGAGACCATAATATTTAATATCACTTCGCAACTACGTAAGTTACCACCACTGCCTATTTATTATCAGCAAGAATTGGTTAACTTTGCCATGAAAGTGAACAATTGTATAGCCACTATTCGTGCCCTTAATCACAATGAGCACTTACGTAACCCAGAGCTCGCGTCAGCTGTTGCATCTAAACTGCCGAGCACACTTTTGGGAAAATGGACGGATTTCGCTTATGATGAATTGCAAGCCGGTGAATCAAAGCTAGAATTATTAGCACAATTTTTAAAGAGAGAAGCTGAAATGCTTTCAGTTGCTGGAGCTGTCCAAATGCGCGATTATAAAAAACCGCTGACAAGCGACCCACCTGTAAAGCGACCCGAAGAAAAAAATCGCTACACTCGGCCTATACTTACAACTATGCGCGCTGAGTCAAGTAAGTGCAAATTCTGTCATAAAGAAGAACACACACTGCCCGAATGCCGTGTTTTTAAACGCGCGATGCGCAGAGATAGGTGGAAGTTCATTAAAACTCAAAGATTGTGTTTCGGATGCCTAGTCGCACGTCATGATAAAGATACGTGCACAGCGCCAGTGTGTGACGTCGACCATTGTGGCCTCGCACACCATCGCTTACTACATTGGAAAAGGCCGCAATCAGACGAAATGTGCAACAACGAGCCGCGTGCGCCGCTCCCGCCGGGCCCGCCAGCCGACCCGCCGTGCGCGGACACCGCCGAAGCTACGGTGGCCCACATCGCGGCGCCTGACGATACCGCGTCGGCGCCCGAAGGGAACGTCATGCTGAAAGTGGTTAGTGTCAAAGTGCGCGGACCCTCAGGTGAAGTACAAACTTATGCATTACTTGACGACGCAGCGTCAGTCTCAATTATAGACTCTGACTTAGCCGATGAACTTGGTTTAAACTGCGACAGTTCTAGTGCGATTAAGTTTATAGATGCGTTCGGTCTCGAAGTGTATCAATCCGATGCTCCGAAAGTGCGTTGCGACATAGCTGGACAAAACAATAAATTTTATGATATCAGTTTACGAAAAGTTTCAAAATTAAATTTACCGGCACAAAATTTAACACTCATTAACAAAATTTCATGTAACAGATTGTCTAAAGTAAAAGAACTTGTTGGTAAACAACGTATTGTGCCGCGCTTGCTAATCGGCGAGGATAATTATTTTGTTATAGCTCCACTTGAAGTGATTCATGGTGGAAGAAATGCACCGTATGCAACTCGCTGTCGCCTGGGATGGTCCATACACGGCTACTGTGGTCGCGCTCACTACTCCGCATCGCACGTAAGTCACCCTATTTGCCATCTCACTTACTCTAATGATGGGATCGACAGTACATCATACGACACCAATGCATTGAATGACCTAATTAAGCAGACATTTAGTCTAGAGTCCATAGGAATATCAACCTTAAGTCGCGAAAATACGGCACATTCACGTGCTTTGCAAATTCTTGACGAAACCGCACGTCAAGTTGGTAATCGCTGGGAGGTGGGCATACCTTTTAAAACTGATAAGTTCACCATGCCTAGCACATATAACTATGCACTGTCTCGGATGCAATCGTTATTATATAAGTTCGAGAAAGACAATGTTTACGCTAATAGGTACCAACAAGAAATTAATAAGTTATTAACTGAGGGATATGCGCGTGAGTTGCAGGATAATGAACTCTCAGCCGACCACATATGGTACATCCCGCACTTTGGGGTGCAAAACCCAAACAAACCTGGTAAGTTGCGACTAGTGTTCGACGCCGCGGCTCGGGTCGACAACAAGTGCCTGAACGACTTCGTGCTCACGGGGCCCGACCTGTACAACTCGCTGATGGGCATCATGTTGCGGTTTCGCGAGAACGAATTCGTAATTATAGGCGACATAAAAGATATGTTTTTGCGTATTCAAATTCGCCCCGAGGATCAGCACGTTTTCAGATTTTTATGGAAAGCGTCTCCCGAGGCTCCACTTCAGACGTACGTCATGCAAAGTTTAATTTTTGGCGCGACATGTTCTCCATTCATAGCACAACATATAAAAAACAAAAATGCTATGAAATATGAGGACCAGTATCCCGAAGCTGTTCACGTTATAACTAATTCTCATTATATGGATGACTGTTATTATTCCACAAAAAGTGAGCAGAATGCCATTAAATTAGTTCGCGAAATAACCTATATACATAACCGCGGCGGCTTCGAGATACGTGGTTGGTCTAGCAACAGTAAACAGGTACTGCAGGCTATCCCCGATGAGGCGCTCGCGCAGTCAGCTGTTCGTTTTAAAGACGGAGCTATGAACACGACTGAGCGCACTCTAGGATTGATGTGGCATCCCGCTGATGACACATTTAGTATAAAAGTATCTTTTAATCGAATTCCGGTTGAGATATTAAACGGTAGCATATCACCAACGAAGGCTCAAATGCTGAGTATAATTATGTCTGTTTATGACATTCACGGATTCCTATCCCCATTTACTATAAAAAGTAAAATTTTATTTCAAGATGTACATCGAAGTGGTGTCGATTGGAAATGCCGCATCCGCCCAGAAGAACATACTCGGTGGACTGGGTGGCTCGCCGAGCTGAGTCAGCTGGAGTCGCTGCGCATACCGCGCTGGTGCCTGCGCGCCGGCGCCTGGGCACCGTGCTACGCGCCGCCGGCCGGCTTGTCGTCCGGCAGCGAGGTTGTAGACACTCAACTACATATATTTAACGATGCGTCGATCAAGGCGTACTCCACGGTTTTGTATTGGCGGTTTACCCGTGCAGACGGCTGCGTTCTTGTTTGCATGGTAGCCAGTAAAAGTCGTGTGACTCCTTTGCGCCCGGTATCGATTCCGAGGCTTGAATTACAAGGAGCCCTGCTCGGCGCCCGTCTGGCTCAAACAATAGGTATCGAGCAAAAGGACGTAAAAATAAGTAAACGCTTTTTCTGGACTGACTCCAGCACCGTCCTTCAATGGATACGAAGCGATCCACGAAGTTACAAAACGTTTGTCGCACATAGACTAGGCGAGATCGACGAGCTCACTAATATTAATGAGTGGCGCTATGTTCCATCTGCTCTGAACATAGCTGACGTAGCGACGAAAACCAATTCTCCGCCATTAAAGTACAGCGATACGTGGTTTCAGGGCCCTGCGTTCTTACGACAGCCCGAGGACTGCTGGCCCAAGGACCTGCAGAACGCAAAGGTGATCGATGATGCAACCTGCGAAAAAAGAAACGTTAATTTAGTAACGACAGTAAATAAGTACTTACCTGTGCCCGATGAAGAACGTTTTTCCTCGTGGATCAGACTTGTACGGACCGCTGCAAGAGTTGTTTACTTCATAAAAAAGTGTCAACTACTCCGTAACCAGAGACTGAATAAATCAGATCCTGAAACAGTTTACTTGGATAAAGAATTAATGACGATTGCTGAAAAACACATTATTAAAAAATCTCAAACTGATACGTTCGCCGCGGAGATATCGTGTTTAACTCACGGAAAGCCGTTGCCGTCAAACAGTCGTCTCATAAAGCTAACACCGTATCTTGATAGTGACTCAATCCTTCGTGTAGGTGGTCGCATAGATAAAGTCGCAGGTGTTAACCTGACTGCGACACGACCTGCCATACTAGATGGTAGACATAAAACCACACGTCTGTTAGTCGAGTACTACCACAGACGTGCCATGCACGTAGCCAATGAGTATGTTGTCAACGAGCTGAGGCAATTTTACTGGATTGTCAAGCTGCGCCCAACCGTGCGCGGTGTCGCGGCGCGCTGCCTGTTCTGTCGTTATCGCCGCGCGGCACCGCAGCCGCAGCGTATGGGCGATCTTCCGTCGGCGCGTTTGCAGCATAATCGACGTCCCTTTTCTTGTTGCGGAGTCGATTTCTTTGGCCCGATGGAAACTACAATCGGACGTGGCAGACAAAAGAGATATGGCATGCTGTTTACATGCCTTACTGTCCGTGCAATCCATATCGAATTGACGGAAACGCTTAGTACAGATTCAGCAATAATGGCGCTTAAACGCATGTCGGCCCGTCGAGGTACACCTAGTGTTATATACTCCGATAATGGCACTAACCTACGGGGAGCAGACACTGAACTGAAAAAGAGCTTAGAGGAGTTGAATTTAAATAAATTACGTGATGACGGGTCAGTGAGGGGAATTGAGTGGCATTTTATCCCACCCGGCGCCCCGGAGATGGGAGGCGCCTGGGAAAGGATGATTCGCACAGTTAAAACGGCTTTAAAAATCGTTTTAAAAGAACGCGCCCCGCACCCGGAAACATTATCTACGCTTCTCGCTGAAGTCGAAGCATTAGTTAACAGCCGTCCCATAACGCACGTTTCAACGGACCCTAGTTACCCAGAGGCTCTGACTCCAAACCATTTTTTAATTGGTAGTTCGTCGACCGGGGCTTCGTTTGGTAAGTACGAAGACATCGACCTTTGTCTTAGAAAAAAGTGGCGTGTAGCCCAGCGGCTTGCCGACATGTTCTGGGTTCGGTGGACAAAAGAATACTTGCCGACTCTCTTACCTAGGCAAAAATGGACCAAAGAGGCTAGGTCATTAAAAGTAGGGGACTATGTAGTACTTGTCGATCCCAATTTAGAGCGCGGTTCCTGGCGGCACGGGGTGGTGAGCGCGGCTCACACTGGCCGCGACGGCCGCGTGCGAGTGGTGGACGTGCGCACGCGCTTGGGCCCGCTGCGTCGGCCTGTCACACGCGTCGCCTTACTGTCCCCAGTAGACGGTTAATAGTGCTGTCTCAGCACTAGGGGCGGGATTGTAGGCGACACGATAAAATCTATACTTTTTATTATGTTTTATATTTTCTTTAGATTTATGTAGTATGTAAATCACGGCATCCTTTTTATTGATTGAAGGCATTGTGATAAAACCTGCACATTAGTACACATCTGCGAAGTAACTATGTTTCTATAAATAAATTGTGTGCATACATTTGTAATGTTAGTTGTAAGTAACGAAGTGCATAGCAACGCCATCTGTTAATTCTCTTGCCTATTATATCGTTAATAAATCTTAGAGGGCGCTCGTGGACGAAATCTTTCTAAACTATAACCTCAAAAATACTAGTTTTCTCCAGTTCCATTTTGTCCTATGACACGCGGCCGCGAGCGCTTTGTAATTTACTGCAAAATTCATGTTGGTGTTTCATTTTCGGCCTCCATACACAATAAGGACAACAAGTTAAAGATCATAGTATTAAAAACATACTTGTAATACATACATACATAATCTCACGCCTTCATTCCCAGAGTGGGGCAGGCAGAGCCACAGAATTACAAACATCTCTAAAAACCCGTTGATAACTCTATAACCACAATTTGCACAAATAGGCTAAGATGTTTACCAGCGTATTAGTGACAGGTTGCAAGCCCATCGCCTAACAGTACTACAAGCCTTTATTCCCTTAGTCGTCTCTTACGACATCCACGGGAAGACATGGAGTGGCACTATTCTAACTCGGCAACCACACGAGGATACTTGTAATAAAAAATATAATACACGCGTAAATACTAAAAAAGATTTAAAAACACATTGTTTGACTTATTCAGTATTAGTACGGTCACGAACGTAAATGTCACAAAGTCTTTAAGTGTAGTCAAAAAGACTTGAATTTGTGACCCACCTTAGGTCCAAAGTCAATCTGACATTCTAATTCGTGCTAATTCTGACATGCTAATTCGTCATTAACAAAAAGGTTGAGTTTCCTATAAGTTTCAAAACACTTGGCATCTCTAATGACATTGACGACTTCAAGCACATATATATTTTTTAAATCGGTCACAAATTAACGTTCGTGACCGTACAGTCAACATCATAAATAAGTGATCATTTATGTACCTTGTCACTTTAACGTCGTGTTTAAACTGCCATATATGAAATGTCACGGCGATTAGAGTGACAGGATACATATTTATGAACTCGACCGTACAAAACTTCTTCGCGGTCGGTTAAAAAAGGATATCCCCTCGTTGTGCCCCCGGCCTTAGCCCAGGGGCGTTGCACCGGCTAGATCCGACGCGCGCTATCAATTCCGCTCGCGAGTGTGCGTGCGCGCGTCTGTGTGAGTGTGTCACATGTGCACATACGGGGTGTTGCGAGTTTGAGGATTCTGTTTTTTTAATAGAATAAATTAGTTTGCTTAGGAGCTCACAGTGCTATTATTTTCTTAATAACGATCGGAAATCTTCGTTTTTGTGTGACATACGAGTGACAAATATATTGTCAGTTGCGAGTGCAATCGTGATAGCGATAGAAAGCTATTAAGAGCTGAGAATACTGTAAGTTAGTTAAGATTTAAAGGTTCTTCAAGACTTGTGATTTAGGGAATGATGAGGAGTAGATATTTGTATTGTGTTAGTTTTATTATTATAAAAAAGAAATGAGAATAGACTCTAAAATGATTTGTCTTTAAACTACGTATAATATACTTTTCGAAATTATTTTAGCTAACGAAAATATGTAAAATTTTCATAGTGTTTACAAAATTCTCCCTAACGATATTTCAATAGTTTTATTTTGCCCGTTGATTTAAAATAACAAAAACTCACAACAGAAATGAAAATCTACATCCAGACCACGAACAAAATATGTTGACTTAATTCTCTCAAAGGAATGGAAGCCAAGTTAAATTGACCTAAATTTTAATCCTTTGGAAACAACATCACCCTCTACGTTCACCTTGTTCGAGCACTCACACAGACGCGCTTAGCGCAAGGGTTGTGCCAAATCGAATATTATTAGGATTTAGTTTTTTCTTAAATAATAAATTATAATTTGGAAGTGGTTTATTAAATGATGTCTGGTATCGGTTATTAATTAGTTTAAAAAAAATGAAATTAGTATGTTGCAAGTAAATAAATTGTTTTATAACATTTTCTTATAAAAAGTTTACTGTGGATAATATTAATATTTAAAAGTGTTACTAAATATTATTTGTCCATAAAAACGGTAAGTTAATAATTATCACAATAAGATTTTGTTGTTTTCTTATTTATGGCGATTTCGTATTCATTTCACATCACTCACAAAAAAACCAATAGTAAAAGTAGGACATTTTTAAATCTGCCATCTTCCCTCCCTGATTGTTCTGTAATTTTAGGCGTCTCTTTTTGTTTAAAATGAGTTTGAATTTTTTAATTATACATTGGGTCAAGTACAATATTTTTATAGAGACGACACATATTTTTAAACCCAATATTGAGCTTATATGTTGTATTAAATAACCGATTAAAAATAAATATTTCTCTATATTTATATAAAATAGCACATCTTTAATTAAAATCGCCATATAAAAAATAATCGTCCTTGTCGCCACCCCTGCCGCGTCTATGTATGAACGCACACAGACGCGCCGTGTTTATATGTTAAGTTTAATTGTAAACAGAAATCGGGGTGCTCGCGGCCAAGTTAGGTCGAGGGGTCCGTACGTTGGAACCCTTTTCGAATATCGCGGATTTGGGGGTTCCGTAGGATTAATAATATAGAAAAATACACTTGACTATCTGATGGACCATTTTTAGTTATAAATGACTAATAAATAAAATGTGACTTTGATATGTTCATGTAATATATAAATAGAATTAGAATATTAATGCCTTTTGTCGTGTATTTTTAAATTTCATTTTTAGTTCTATTGATGTTTTTAACTTTAGGTGCATTTTAATTTAAAAAAAACACACTAATTTGTATTCCTAATGGTAAAACATAGTGGTCTGTTTTAAAATTGTAACATCTATATATGTAACCTATTTTTAACAAATTAATAAATGATTATTGATTTAAAAAAAAGAATTATTTGGAAAAAATATGGTAATTCTTTCAGTTGGTCATTTATGTTAGTAGGGGATCCGAATCAGAGATGGCAATATTTATTCGAATGACGAATAACGAATAAGAATAAACAAATTATTCGCGAATAACGAATGAAATTCTCGAATGATTATTCTTATTCGAATAAATTATTCGTCGAATAATTCATTTGCGAATAATTTATTCGCGGATAATTTATTCGTTGAATGAATTGCCACGAATAATTATTATTTACTACTTATTATACCTGCTCCATTGTTCTCTAATAAATTCATAAATTATTCCTTATTCGAAAAGTAGTCGAATGATTCATTCATGGATAAATTATTCGCTAATCAATCATTCGCAAATAAATTATTCACGAATAAAAATATTACGAATTATTTTTTATTCGAATGATTACTCGAATTAATTATTCGAATAATGCCCATCTCTGATCCGAATAGGAGACGACCTTCACCGGACTGTTTATTCGATAAAAAGTATTTTATATCACATTTAATATGCTAAGCAAATAGGCGAATACGTTGACTAAAAAAAAAACAGCCCAGTCATTATATGATAAAAAAAAAAATTAAATGAACTTTTTTTTTATTGCTATTGCTTGTTAAATACACCAATTACATACTAATCGAAATCATGAAGCCTATAGAATATGCAAACTTTAGATTGACTATTTTTCCCCGTCATAACTATTGGGTAGGTAGGTAAGTCGGTACTAATAATTTGCACTAAAACTAACGTTTGCATATTCTATAGGCTTCATGCTTTCGATTAGTATATAATTGGTCTATTTAACAAGAAATAGCAATTTAAAAAAAAAACATTTTCAGTTTTTTTTGGACTGGACTGAAATTTTTCAGTCAACCTACTCGCCATATATCGTCGATGAAACTGCAATACCGCGTAACCAACAATGGCTAATGCCGCGTAACTAACAAATGTGTCAAATTTGAGTTTTCGCGGCTGTAGGTAGAGCACTGTGATAGGCTCCAGACGGCATTGACAGCTGTGTCGATAACCGATCAGAAAGCTCCAAAGTCACGTCATGTCGATACCGCGAGAGAGCATGTCGTTTTTACAATTCCGCGAATGTGCATACAAGTACAGAGATGACGTATTATTCAATTGTGTAATACCGCGTAAGTGCTTTATATAAATACATACTGGTAAATTTGGATGCTTAATATAATAAACAGCTAAATTATGGGGTTAACAAAGTTATTTAGCGTTTGGGTAAGCCTAACCTCAATAAACACAAAGATATTCAATGTTAATGGTCTCCTGTAAAATTTGCCACAAGTCAGTTACGCGGCATTAGCAATTGTTGGTTACGCGGTATTGCAGTTTCATCGACGATATATTACTTAGCATATTAAATTTGATATAAAATACTTTTTATCGAATAAACAGCCCGGTGAAGGTCGTCTCCTATTCGGATCTTAGACCATGTTGTTATAATTTAAAATAAGTATTAAAGAAGCTAATGTGTTAAATAAATGGCTATGAATGTTGATTCTTAAATTAGATCCTATGACCAAGATATCTCACACCAATGGACCTAGCCCAAACTAAGCTCTAGGCTTGTACCATGGGTACTAGACAACGATATACATCCTTATATAGAGAAATACATACTTAAATACATAGAAAACATCCAAGACTCAAGAACAAATACTCGTGCTCATAACATATATGTGACGTTCCGCGGGTAAAGGTACCTTATGGCGGGTTTTAGTTTCGGAGATACGAAGTGTTTTATAAAATGGTACGAAAATAACTTGGTCTTTTTTGCTTATTCACGAAGTATAGACTTAAAGTTTGATTATAAATATTTTTTTAATGTCTGATTTATGTTATTCAGTTAAAAATATAGCCAAAAACTTATTTTAGAATGTCATTTTTTTTCAGAATGTATTTTGAAGAATATTTTCAAAAAAAATATCTCCTTAACTGCACAACTTAGGGAGTTGGATGTTTTTGTTATTGGTTGCTTATGAATTGTAGATTACAGCGATATTCATAACTCCATACCGACCATAAGGTACCTCTACCCGCGGAACGTCACATATTTGATTTTACCGGAAATCGAACCCGAGACCGCTAGCTTCGTAGCCTCACTAGGCTACACCGCGTAGGTAAAGTAAACTCTTTATTACATAAATAGTTAACTTTTTACAATCGCCCAAAGGTTAAATGGAAGAGATCCCGTAAAGGGATAAGGTACGCCAGTGTATTATTTTTGTTTCTCGAATTTTAATATTTGCGTGTAACGTCGTTCTATTTACTGTAGAATAACGCAAAATTATAATTTTTAATTTAAACCGTACTAATATTATAAATGTGACAGTGTGTATGTTTGTCCGTCTTTCACTCTTCAACCACTGAACGGATCGAGATGAAACTAGGCACATATATTGGTTAGGCCCTGGAATAGGACATAGGATAGTTTTTACCTCTGAAAATTGAACAGTTCCCGAGGGAGCAGCGATAAACGACTTCTACGCGGACGGAGTCGCGGGCGAAAGCTAGTTTTAAATTAAAAAAAGATACGTATTAGGCCTTTTAGTTTATAAGGCTGTAACGATCGTGATGAACTGATGAAATATGGTATTTTCGATTCATGAAAAGTTTTCATCTTCAGAAAACCTCGTATTCAGTCAAAATCTACACTAATATTACCCAAAGGTTAGCTGGAAGAGATAAAAAAAGGATAGGAAGGAGATAAAATTTAAAGGGATAAGGTCGCCTTTGTACATTCCTTTTCTGTAAATATTGTATTTAAATTTCTGTGTTTGTACAATAAAGAGTTTACATACATACAAACATATTATGAAGAGGAAAGATTTGTATTTTTTTATGTTTGTAACGAATAAACTCCAAAACTACTGGACCGATTTAAAAAAAAAACACCCCTACAATGCTACATTATCCCTGAGTAACATTGGCTATGTTTTATTGTTCTGCGATGGAGTCGCGGGCAACAGCTAGTGCATAAGTACATAGGTATTAAATACAAATCATCCCACATTGATACATTAATCGTCGGACGTATCGGAGGATTCGCGTCGCGACGTCGCCGGGACGGGTTCAAATGGCAAACGTAAATTGAGCGCCTTATTCTGAACGGTACCGGTATCACCGATACCGGATGTGTAGGTACAGTGAAGGACTTTAATAGGACTTTAAAAATCTAATAAGATGTCGTAAGAGGCGACTAAGGGAATAAAGGCTTGTAGTACTGTTAGGCGATGGGCTTGCAACCTGTCACTAATACGCTGGTAAACATCTTAGCCTAATTATGCAAAATGTGGTAACAGAATTATCAAAAAGGTTTTAGAGTTGTTGGTAATTCTGTAGCTCTGCCTACCCCAAACTGGGAATAAAGGCGTGAGTTTATGTATGTATGTATGTAAAAATCTATTTAGGCCGTAATTTGCTTTTGTCAATTCAACAAAAAATGACGAAGACAAAGTGCGTTGAAGTTTCGCGTGACGTCACGCCGTGGCACACTTTATAGCACGTTGTGACGTCACGAGCCCCCACTCCCGAACTTTGATGCGCGTTATATTTAATTGTCAATTTTGATTGATTTGATAAAGCAAAAAATACGTGTTCAATATTTTTTGATAATCTTACTGACGGACTAGGGTGATGGAACCAGTAATGGACAAGGCACCAATAATGAACACTTGATTCTTATTTTACAGGAGATAAGGGTTATTCATTGGTTTTGCAACAATCAATTTTGGTCCGTATACAATTTGAATTAAGAGTGAAGTGTCCATTACTGGTGCCTGTCAGCTAAAAGTGTCCATCATTGGTGCTATAACTGTATCTCTATTTCATCAATAGATAGAGTGATCACAAAACAGATAGGTACAGAAGTAAATCACATGTATGTACTTCACTTTTCGTACCTACGCTCGGCGGTCGCTCTAGGGTTGTCAACTATGGCTTATGCACAAAACACTATCGTGGTAGTGGCACTCGTATCTAGTTGTAACAAAACAATAAACCTACCTACTATTACAATACAAAAAGTTTACAGAGCAGAAACGTACAAAATTTTACGTCTGTCAATGTTCACTGTGGAAATTCCCTAATAACTTCTAAAGGATTACCCTAGTTACACAATTTCCATTGCCTCATCCGTTTTAGACCTAATTTTGTTCCATAATTGCACAAAAAAGTTCACAGACGCGTGTCTCAAGCGGATGGCACTCGCGCTCGCACTGGTCCCAGCCGGTCCGAGATATCGTGTCCGTGAGCAGTGTCTATGTGTGCGTTGCTCGAGCGCAGTTTGTATGTAGATTGACTTCTGTACCGATCTATTTTGTGGAGTGATTCAAGAGGAAGGTTTTATGTGTATATTCCGAATTATGTACAGTCAGCATCATAAATATGTATCCACTGACGAGGTTTCAGAAATATACAGGGAGGCCGGAACATTGACGTCCAAAAAAAAATTTAGGTCCCTCGTTGCCTCGTGTGGTTGCCGAGTTAGAATAGTGCCACTCCATGTCTTCCGCGGATGTCGTAAGAGACGACTAAGGGAATAAAGGCTTGTAGTACTGTTAGGCGATGGGCTTGCAACCTGTCACTAATACGCTGGTAGACATGTTGGCCTGATTGTGCAAATTGTGGTTATAGAATTATCAACAAGTTTTTAGAGATGTTTGTAATTCTGTAGCTCTGCCTACCCCACTCTGGGAACGAAGGCGTGAGATTATGTATGTATGTAGGTCCCTCGTGTCGTGGGGTATCCGGATCACCCCCATGTATGTTCCGCGATTTTTAGTATTTTCGGTGATATTGATCATTTTAATCAGATTTTTTGTAATTTTCCCTTATGTCCATGTTATGAAAAACCCTTAAGTTCATGTATTATTATAATATTTTTTCAGTGGTTTCTTACATTGATAGAATAATTATAAACTTAGGATGTTTTTAAAACTACATGCCAGTTTTTTTTTGACGACTTTTTGTGTAATCACACAAAGTTTGTTTGTCCATACTAGGTGAAAAACAAACATGGGGTACAATTAGTATGGAGAATCGGTCGGACGAACGAGTGAAATCGCAGCGGCGAGTTTAAGTAGTCCCGTTAGAGCGAACAAAACATATTTTAGCGCGTGCATTGTCAATTTGGCGAATGTATAAGGCTGCCTAATTGAGAATGGCCGCGCTAAAATGTGCTTTCTTCGCTCGGACACGGGGCTACTTAAACTCGCCGGTGTGTGGCGCGTTCGCTCGTTCACTCGTCCGACCGACCGAGCGCCGTTTTTAAGAGAATAACACCCCAGGGATTTAATCAATAGATAGAGTGATTCAAGAGGAAGGTTTGTATGTGTAAATTCTAAATTATGTACAGTTACAGAAAACTCACATAAACCGAAGCGAAGCGAGGGCGGATCGCTAGTATTGAGTCTATAAACTACACTCGAAAATTTAAACAAAGAAAATGTGAAAAAGTCAAAATAGGAATAAAAATATAGCTCAATTAGCTACAGTCACAAATGTCATTAAAAAAAGGTAAGAACAACGTACGTTTAATTTAAATTGTATTCATGTTGAATTCTGTTTTAAGTTGTTATTATAAAATATTTAATTGCAAAAAATATGAATAAACAAAAAATACTCATGACAAAATGTATATTTCTGAAATAAAAATATAGAATTCTACGAGGGCTTATTCTCGTGTATTGCGACATCGTTGCGATACAGAAGCGAGATCGCTCTCCTCTCCAGAATACTCCGCCTGGTTACTTATTTGAAAGCAATTTTAGTTCGCTCCCCCTTCATTTAGAATGCGCGCTGGGCCGCATTTGGAGATAAACCTTTTTACCAATAGCTTATTTGCCTGATATTCAATTTCATATATTAATTTGGATAATATATCAATATACGTAGTATGATAAAATAATTCAAAATCAAATTTGAAATTGGTAATAAAATAAAAAAGTTATAGCCTTTTAAAGTTTTTTGTGTATCTCTTTCTCACGAAACGATGTTTTGCGTGTAATTCATATGGCGGTTGAGTAATATGACGTCATATTCCTGTATTTTCCTCTCTGTCTAAAAGCAAGTTTTAAAAATTTATATCTTTCTTATTTTTAAAGATATTAAAAAACTATTTATACTAGGCTATTCGGAAGGCAAAAAAGCTTCAATTTAAATACTAATAAAAAATTAGGCAAATACCCTATTATGGAATAAAGGAAAAGTGTTTTTGATGACACTTCAAATATTTCGGTCGCCCAAATGAACATAACTTGATATCTTTAAAATCATACAAATTAGTCCGGCATGCATTGTATCGGGAACAAGTCAACAACGACGAACATTTAATTGAAACTAACTGCCACACTCGGAGACGTCAATTAAATTTAATCCTTGTTTAGTGACGTGTTCTATTCTATTGCTATAGCGAAGAAAGTGACAGCAGCAACTTTAATCAAGCATTAAATTTAATTGTCGTCCCTGAGTGCAGCAGTAAGTCTAGTGTAAAATAAAACTTTGAGTTACATTGCTACTCGAAAAATAAAAAAGTTACTCTATGTTATCAAGGGTAATTGTTATATTTTTATTATAAAACCTTTATTTTACAGTACATTTATTAAAATGTATGTTCGTATGGAAGACACACCTTTACATACTATGGTACAAAAGCCTTTTGTCTCAATAAATAAAATAAATTCTAATGTCAGTATCGATTGAGTTCGTCCCTGCGCCCCCCCACTGGATCGCCTACCAATTCCGCAGGGGCAGGCGCAGCGGACACAATACAGTAGGACCGCTTTAGAAAAGAAAAGGGTTTTTTCCACGATGTTTTATACTATATCGTATTGTTTAAGTTATAGAATAGAATATAATAACTTTATTAAACGCCTGTTGCCCGCGACTGCGTGCGCGCAGAAAAATAAAACATGCAATCAAAAATCAATTGAAACCAAAGTAAACATAAATTAGATAAGAATTCAATGCATATAAATAAATACGTAACTATAAATCTTAATATAAAACCTAAGTAGGTATACATGTACATAACCTCACTAAAGCATCTTTATAACTTATTTGACTAGCTAATTAGGAGTCTTAATTAAGATATGTAATGGTTTAAAACACATTTACTGTTCACAAAACGTTTATTGGTATAACAATACACAAGTTTAGGCACAAATTGAACGAAGGCGTGGATTATAGAAGATAATTGTTGCGCAGCGAAAATGGCGCGTGCCGCGGACGGAAGCTATCTGTAGATCGCGGGCGGGGAGAGCGGGAAGCGCGAGCCGACCGTGAGCCGAGCGAGACCGAAGACGGGCGAGCGCGGCCGAACGCCTTTTCTATCGCACGCGAACGGAGAGATAGATGTAAACAACCTAACAAATTACGTGGGTCCGCGCGTCACATTACAGATAGTTAATTATTAGTATAGGCATTTTTCTTTTTCCTTTACCTTAGTTTCTTAGATCATTTTATAACTTTGTAACATCAAATTATTCTTATTATTTTTCACGTCATATTGTCGACCTTGAGCAATTGTATCTAACTTTAAGTGGAAACTGCTTTGGCTTTCTGTATTATCCTTTATATTTGTATATTGTGTGAATTTATGTACGCTGTTTGTTTCCCAATAAATAAATAAATAAATAAATAAATAGCCCATGTTCATCACGGATAATGTAGGATTCTAATGGTGAAATATTTTTTTAAATCGGTCCAGTAGTTTCGGAGCCTATTCAATACAAACAAACAAACAAATCTTATCTCTTTATAATATTAGTGTGGAAAATGAAGTATGTTCATGTTTCCAAGTACCTTATAGGCTAAAATAGTAAAATATTGCAAAAAAATGTGTATTTATGTTATTCCTTTTTTTAGAAAACAAACAGTCGTATACAAACAAAATAATTTTATAATGAAAAGCAAGCTTTAAAAACCCGACTGCGTTTTTTTATACTGTCGTCGATATACCTACACATGTTAATAATTGTCATTTTGCCATTGTTGTTATTTCAATTTTAACAGTTTAGGTATCCTATGTCACCCGGGATGACGTAAGGATTCTAACGATACCTCACACATCTAAATCGGTCAAGGGATTTAGAAGTTATAGTGGAATAAAGAAACTCACATACATACATACCTACAAACATGAACCCTGAAAACATTACACTCCTTTTTTGGGGCAGTCGTGTAAAAAACAGTGCCATCGAATTATAACAGAACAATAAAACCGTAATTATATCTTAAAATTGTCAATTATAAAGTGAATAAAACAGGTAACGCAGTAAGTTTTTTTTTTTAATTAGTAATTGTCAGTTTTTGATCTCCAGATAACTTCCAGGAAACCTGCTTTATTAATTTAACCGCTCGTTTCAAAAACGACAAGTAAAGCATATTCCACAGATAAATTTAGCCCTTTCTCTCTCTTACACTTTAAAATAGACAAGGAGAGAACTTTAAATGGCAGATAAATTTACTCGTCGATTGTGAAATAGGCCCATAGTATAGCGTTAGGAATTGTTACTAGATTAGGGCCGTATTTATAAACTATCTCAACTCTAATGCTCGTCTCGAGATGCGTCAGAAATGACAGTGTTCTATGGCTTGACGTTAACTTTGACGTATCTTGTGACCGGCATCTCGGCCAAGATGAGTTTATTAATACAGCCCATAGAGCCCAAAGGCCCGAGCAAGATGCTTACAATACGATTATTTCCACTTTGACACTCGTGACATCTCGGTTTTAATCGTAAAGGTTCGTGTTTTTACACAGAGTATATAAAATCCTAGAATTTACTCACTTAATATATTCAAACCTATTTAGTATAATTAATAATACAACCTCAACCTAAGTAGGGTGACGGCACCAATGATGGACACTTTTAGCTGACAGGCACCAGTAATGGACACTTCACTCTTAATTCCAATTTCATACGGTCTCAAATTGATTGTTTCAAACTCGTTGCAAAACAAATAAATAACTCTTATCTTCTGTAAAATAAGAACCAAGTGTTCATTATTGGTGCCTTGTCAATTACTGGTTTCACCACCCTATAGAAACTTCATTAAGATTCTAAATATTCATATAGACTAAATAAATAAATAATAATAATATATACATACATACATAATCTCACGCCTTCGTTCCCAGAGTGGGGTAGGCAGAGCTACAGAATTACAAACTTCTCTAAAAACTTGTTGATAATTCTATAACCACAATTTGCACAATTAGGCTAAGATGTTTACCAGCGTATTAGTGACAGGTTGCAAGCCCATCGCCTAACAGTACTACAAGCCTTTATTCCCTTAGTCGCCTCTTACGACATCCACGGGAAGACATGGAGTGGCACTATTCTAACTCGGCAACCACACGAGGCATAATAATAATAATAAGACTATAATCAACTTTTTATGACATATGTGACGGGTTAGGTTAGAAATTATCTGTATTTTACATTTAATAATTTAGTTTTTAGTAATGCGATGTAATAATTAAATCAAGCCACATCTGCATTATTCATAGGTCTACAGGCAGATGATCTACATTACTGTTTTAGACTGTTAAGTGGACACTATGATATTATAAATATGCAGCAATGTGTCTCGTGTCATTTGCACTTCCGATCTCTCCCGATGAATGTCGAGAATTGCCGAGTGTAAAAGTCCGATTAATCGTACTGTAAGAGGATGGTGAAACTAATTAACAAAAAGCAAGCTTTCAAAACCCGACTGTTGCTAACCAACTTTAAATCGTTATAAATCCTAAATGTTCATTCAAAATGAAAAATGAGGAAAGAAACCTAAAGATGATTTTTAAATTCCTATTCAATGATACCCCACTTGTCATACTTGTTCGACTTTTTTTTTTTACACAATATGGCGTCTGGTTGCTGCCATGTTGAATTTTGATTACTGTTATATCTTCAGTGACATTCACCAGGTTAAGACAAATCGATTGACATAAGAATAATCAAAATCGGACAACGGGTTTAGTTTTTATAGTGCCACAAAGGAACAAACATACATATATAGGCTGTGAAACACATTACCCTCCTCCTTCGGCAGTCGGGTAAAAATTTTCATACAAAATGCGATAACGTTTTTGTTCCCTTAAACCTTTTCTGAATTTTTCGATTTTTGAATATGATGTAGATGTTATGAAAAACTAGGTCTGTACGTTTTAATGTCCATAAAAATAAAACGGTTTCAGAGAACAATGATTTTCGGACAAACGAAACTGCGGGCAAAAGTTTTTCGAACTAACGTAGGTAACGCGGTAGTGTGCGCTTACTGATGTGCCAAAGGAAACTTTCAAAAATTGCGGAACATTTCATGTAGGAAAATTTCGGAAACTTCTCTCAATTTTGTACGTACATTGAAACTTTCCGTTTCTTAAATTTAAATTTCCTATATTTATAATGAAAGTTTCCGGAAAATCTTAGAACTTTTCCAACTTTTTGGAAACTTTCCGCAACTTGCACATCAGTAGGTGCGCTTCAATCAATCTAAAAACATTTTGTATAATTTCATTTAACTAACCACGAAAAGCATACTGAACGTTTAGCATTAAACCAATTGTATAATTTCATCTGGCATACTATCGAATAACATAACACTCATTTATTATAATTTATAACTATATTTTCTTGTTATTATGCATTTTAAGTCAATTTCTTCTAACTAGGTTAGGTTAGGTTAGAACTGTGACCAGATTAATAGTAATGAGCCGTTAGAAATATTTATTTCTTAATTTATGAATTTTATAGTTTTAGAAATTATCCATTTCGTTTTATGCATCATGATTATTATATCGTTGGTTTATTATAGAGATCGAAATTATTCAATTCGTGTTATGTAAAATGAAAATGAGACGATTTGTTTTTATACTAAATTTTACACACCCTAAACGTATAGTATACCACCAGCGGGAGTTAAAAAATAAATTGTCTTTGTTCTCTTTTAAATGTAGCCTGCTGTCTCTCTCCACTGCGGCCGCGTCTGTGTGCTCCCCCACACTGCCGTAACGGCGTAAAAAATAAATAGGCCGCCGGGATTAGCGCGAATTAGGGATTACTTTATAATTGTTTTATTAGTTTAATTATGAATTTGTAGTGTATCCGGCTTGTAACCTGATTATTTGACTATTTGATATAGTTTAACGTGACTATAGTTTGGTCAATCTAGGGTGATCCCTGTGACAGCTCGTATAAACTCATATTTCACTCGTTTCTTTGACGGGACCCTATTTGTATGCCTACGTTGTCCGTTCGCACTAACTTGAAAAGCTCTTTTGAACCGTATCTGAGGGCAGATTTTTTTTCAGAAAATTTATTATTACGCTGGATTTACAAAAAAAAAAATGAAAGAAGGAGAAATGATAAATTTGGTCCTCATACAAGTTTTTTTTTTTCAACATAGTCTTATTTATCTTGTATTGTAAAAAAACACACACACACACGCAGAAGCGTTAAATTTGGTATGATTATATTACAAACTCTGAAGAAAAGCCAAATACTAAAAAAATAGGTAGATATAGGTAAAAAACTTAAGTAAAGCTCCTCTTGCATGTAGTAGTAACACATCTGTATAGACCGTTTGACATTCTATATTTGAAATTTGACGTAAATTCCATATTAGTTTTGTACACAACTACATGCAAGAGGAGCTTTACTTAAGTTTTTTACCTATACCAAGTGTGAGTTAAGCTCGGCCGATGCGATTCGAAACCGAACTCATACTGGAATATAATAATACCACAGAATAAGAACATATAGCATAGAGACCGGACTATAAGACGTACTTTGCGTCAGCTATCTTTCTCTACTTTTTAGATTACGTATTACATGAGAACAAATGAAACAAAAAGTAGGCTGTTTTTTCTTCTTTAACTGTCATTGTCACAAGGTTTTACACACGGACTTCTTTTCTCCTATAGGAAGGATTTGTCTTTCCTTGTTAATAGGTCCAAATACTATAGGTGCTTATAGGTCCAAATCACGCCTTACTTGTGACGATGTACCAAATAACGAAAGAACAGCTATAGATTCACCTCTTTCCAACTCACTATGAAAACCATAAGTAAAAAGAAGTGAACCATAATGTATTTTCTGCTGATATAGTACGGTTTCTATGCCTTTAGTCTTTATTCTGTGAATAATACTTAGTGGGCAGCGGTACGGAACCTTTAGTGCGCGAGTCGGACTCGCACTTGACCGGTATTTTACGGATTACTCGTTTGCTTAAGATATCCAACGTTTACACACGTGTCTCTTGTTTCCAGGATGAAGTCCTGGCCATCAACGACAAGGTGGTGCTCCGCGCCGAGGACCTGCTCTCGTGGGTGTGCGACGGCGCCGCGTGGGAGTGGGGCCTGCGCGCCGTGTGGCGCGGGGCGTGCGCGCCGCCCGCGCACCCGCGCCGCACGCAGCCGCTGCAGCGCGCGCGCCTCGACTTCAGCGACGTCGAGCGGGAGAAGAGCGCGCTCGGTGAGTGACGATAGTACGGTCACGGAAGTTAATATGCTATCCATTTCAAAGAAAATCTGCTTGAAGATGTCATTGTCAATAGAGATGCCAAGTCATTTGTAATTGATAGGAAACTCAACCTTATTGCTGTAGAATGTCAGATTGACTTTGGACCTAAGGTGGGTCACAAATTAAATTCCTTGACTGGACCTACAGTAAAAGCACAAATATACGTCGGCAATTTTTGTCCACGAAGACAGGTGCTGACCATAGAAATAGGAATAGAGGAGAACGGCCCTTCTGCATGATTGCAACGAGTTCCAGTGTCTCCCACCGAGCTCTCTCACACACACATTGAACCGTATAATAATACTATAGGTGTGGCCAGAGAGCCTGCGACAACAAGCACACTAGTGCTGTGATTCGCTTAAACGTACAGCCCTCTACGCACTATCCATCCGTGCTGTCCGTCCGGGCACGATGCACGACGCAAAACCATAGTGCGTAGGCTTGCTGGACGTTAATAATTATTATTATTACCGCGATGGACTCGCACGACCTAATTTTTGTCCAACGAGCCCCCCACTACTTCTCGCACGACGTGCGGCTGGATGGTGCATCTGTGCTACATCAGTTCATTCGTGCATCGTGCGTGCTTGGTAATGCGTAGACTTGACGCCCGTCTTTTTTTTTAATTATTTTCTTGGCCATGTATGCCAGGTCCTTCAGTCGACGTCCATGAAATCTTCGCAGTGCTGCTAGATCTCCTGTTTTTAAAGGAGAGCTACTGGTTTTGGGTTGTGT
The DNA here is from genome assembly GCA_946894065.1 of Acleris literana. NCBI lineage: Eukaryota > Metazoa > Arthropoda > Insecta > Lepidoptera > Tortricidae > Acleris > Acleris literana. The sequence continues at coordinate 11,771,164 of OX335693.1, read as the reverse complement.
CTACTGCTCTACTGTTTTTCCCGAAAATTCTACTGGATTTTAGAATTTCGCTTGTGTAATAAAAAAAAACATATTATACACATAAGGTTCTTGAAGCTAGTGTAAGAGCCACAATTTCTGAACGAAAGGAAATGAGCGAAGTAAGAATCTATGGCACAGTCTAGAATGATGGATACTTTGCGCGATAGTGCGTACAGCACCATCGGGCCTGACGGTCGTACGCTGCTGTCTTTCCAAGATGGATAGTGCGTAGAGGGCTTACTTCACGCACTCGTGTTTCATGTGTTTTTTTCTTTGCTAATTGTTCCTGTTAACTTCGCAGACGAGGACGCCGACAGCCCCGGCGTGGTGGTGTTCTCGTACCCGCGCTACTGCCGGTACCGCGCGCTGCTGGCGCGGCTCGAGGGCCTGCAGGGCGACTGGCTGCGCGACTCGCTGGTGGCCGCGCTCGGCGGGTACGCCGCGCCCACGCGCAACACACGCATACTCTACTGCAAGGTAACGCTCTTTAGGAGACGCGTTAGCTACGCGGAAAAAAACCGGTCAAGTGCGAGTCGGACTCACTTATTTTTTAAATTTGCAGATTGAGCCTTTATAATATTCAGAACTTAGATTTAAATAGTCACATGCCTACTTGAAAAAAAAACAAACGAACAGGCTATAATTTATTCTTACTAAAATCTGACGAATGTGTCTGAGACGGCTTTCATTTTTCCGTAACGTCAGGGAAACCTTATCGGACTAGTTAACCTCTTCTATCTTACCAAGTCAACATACATCAGCACAAAGTGAGAGAGTCAGCAGATAAACGAGATTCCGCCCGAGGTGGGCAGAAGTCAGAAACACGGGATGGTTTTGGGAAGACGAGGGCAAACTCTGCTCTAGAAAATTTTCACGTTACCCTCGTTATGGCACTTCTTTCACTGCCGGCGAGAAATCGATTAGCTATCGACTATTTTCTCGCTCAAGGAACGAACAAAAGATATAGATCCTGTGTCAATAAAAGAGACACATATATTAATAGTTGATCGCTGTCTGTTCATGCTGCCAGCGAGAACTCTCTCCGCTAGTTTGTCGAAACAAAAGATATAAATAGATCCCGTGTCAATAAACGAGACGCATATTTTGTTGATCGCTATAACGTGATATTCTTCCTCTACTACAGTCAAGTTCATAAATATGTGTACACTTTAGTACCTCGTCACTTTAATCGTCGTGACAGTTCATGTATGGCAGTTAAAACATGACATTAAATAGACAAGGTTCTAAAGTGTACACATATTTATGAACTCGACTCTACAAGTAAAGTTCCACATTCCAGGACACCTTCGAGTACCCGGAGCTGGAGGGGCACGAGTTCGTGTGCAACCAGCTGGCGCCGCGGCTGAAGGGCCGCCCGCGCGGGCGCCGCCGCCGCCGCGCCTCGCGCCACGAGCCCGAGGGCTCCAGCGACAGCGAGGAGCGCCGCGCGCCCTCCCCCGTGAGTACGGTGCACACACACGCGGACACACACACACACAAGAGTAAACAGCTGGCGCCGCGGATGAAAGACAGACACACACTGAACACGAACTCAACAGACACGGTCTGCGATCACCGCTGTTCATCAAAACCCTCAGTTCCTTAGAGGGTCGATATGGTGTTCAAAGGTATAGTATTTACTCCATTACAGCTTGTTTCTCGTCTCTCTTCTTCTTTCAGCGGTGTCGGTTTTAACACTACTAGCTCCCCATATCTGCTATTCAAACCCATACAAAAAAAAGCAAGAGATAGAATGAAATAACCAGCCGCAAGCGCCCCTTTATGTCCGGCGCCGTGTGCTAACGCCCCTACTGTTGTCGTGATTGTTTCTGCTGCGTCTGGCATAGCAGTTTCACTTCTATAAAACCCTTTACGTTACGTTACAGACCCCCCGGCGCCTGTCACTGCGCAACGGCGCCCCAAAGTACAGCGACGATGAGGAGAAGGAGCAGAGCTCCGAGGACCGCGCCTTCCTGCAGCAGCTCAAGCAGTTCCACCGCGACCGCAAGGAGCCGTTCAAGCAGGCGCACTCGCTCAAGGACTGTGAGTATTGCTTTTGATAAGCTAACTTAGGTTCTACCCTATCCCCGATAAGGACGTTTTTTATGTGATGCGCGGGCGTTGAACACGGAGAATTTCGTACATTGACTTACCGTTACTTGTCTCTGTCACTCGCGTACAATCATATTGCCGTCGCGCTCGCACAGTGACATTGACCGCTAATGGATTGTAAACCTTTTCCTTATAGTACAGCGCCCTACAGTAAAGTTCAATGTACGAAATTCCTCGGCGTTGGCGCCCGCGCTTTACTAAAGCGTTGTTCCGTGGATTACGACTCGGACCACCAGTTTCCTCGCAGACTGGTGGATCAGAAGAGCAGCAATGCTAGATAGTTGGCAAAACATTAAAATACTCATTTTAAACGAAGCGTTATCACCGATTCACATCGAAACATTAAAAAATGAAATGTGTTTGCGTTATCACTACGAAGAAGCGGAGACCCTATTAGAATTTGTGCATTCCGTGGACGCTATAGCTAAGGCATTTAATTTAGGTTGGTCCGAAGAAGCATTTGTTAATTCAAGCTATTTTTAGCAGGATATCCCCATAGATATATTATTATTTAAGATGTAATCCTACCGATATCTTTATCTTTATCCTCTTTTATAAAATGAAGTCGCTTCCGCTGTCTGTTCGCTTAGAACTTAAGTAAGCAACGGATTTTAATGAAATTTTCAGCAATAGATAGTGATTCAAGAAGGTTTATATGTATAAACAAATCTGGATTATACGGGTGTAACGGAAAACTCACATAAACCAAAGCGAAGCGAGGGCGGGTCGCTAGTTAAATTTATTCGCAGTTTACACAAATAAGTAGTGAGATCGAAGGCGAGATTTTGAGGGACAGATTACACTCGCAAGGACCTCGATCATTATCACCGCGGTACAGCCGCCGCACGCGCAAGCGGGCTTACTACTTATCGATCATATAACTTATCAGCGCGTGGGCAATATCGATCCTAATCACGCGCAAGCGCAGATGCGCTGGTGCGTGAGTGAGACGAACGAGCTGAGTCGATGCCGTCGTATGGGAATACCTCTAACTTAAGCCAGACCGCGGCCGCGTGTGTAATAATTCGTCAGTATAGATGCGCGACATCTCGTAACTTACATTTTTTGGTAAAATGAGATTTTGATGCAGAGTTTCAAAATAGTATTTTCGGTGTTAACTCGTATTAAAATTCATTTTGACGGCAAAAAACGATCAGAAGTGAACTCTTGTAACAAGCTTTCAACTGGTGTAGGTAATCTCGCAAGACCTACGTAATATCTGGTAATATTATCACGGAACAATTTTGTTAAGGTGGGAACTCGTAGGGTGGTGGAACCAGGGGCCGTGCCAGAAAGCCACTCTGCAACTCTGCACTCCACAAATCCCACTTTTCAAACGTATTTCTGTTCCACAAAGCTATTGCAGAGTTGAAGAGGCAGAGTCAAATGCAGAGTGTAGATTTGTGGATTTGCAAAGTATATTTTAGGAACAGAATCTTTGCAGAGTTTGCAAATTACGCAGAGTGTTTTCTGGGACACGTTTACTCTGCACTTTGCATTATCGTGGATTTGCAAAGAGCAGAGTGCAGAGTTGCAGAGTGGCTTTCTGGAACGGGCCCCATGGACAGGACAAGATAAGGGTAATCATTTGTTTTGCAACAATCAATTTAGGACCGTATGAAACTTAAATTAAGAGTGAAGTGTCCATAACTGGTACCTGTCAGCTAAAAGTGTTCATCATTGGTGCCGTCACCGTAAGTGACTCAGTAGTTTTTTGACATTCCTGAAAAGTTTGTCAGTTTGTACATGGGTTGTCACATATAGACCGACGAAATACGGCCTTTCCGGTCACGATTGCGAAGAGCGTCGTCGGCGCGAACAGCAATATAACTCAAGAAACGCGACCATGGAACATCGCCAGCTTACTCTCTCGGCAATAAAAGATGGTAAAATTAGTTATAGAAGTAAGTATTTATACAGTATATTTCTGGACGATCAAAAGCATATTTCTCCCGATGTGATTTAGATTATTTAAGCAGAATGTAATGTAGGGGTGGAGGAGGTTCTATTTTCTGCTCTTAAACACTATCCAGTGACTAAGTGACTTCTTTAAAAATACACCAATTAAATGATAAATTTTGTAATTATTTAATAATCCAAATAAACATCGACAGTACAGTTTCAAAGTGTAAATTTAAGAATGAAGTACTGCGTCGACAAATAGGTAAAACGAACACATGTAGAGTAAGAAAAAGAAAAGAAAAATCATTTATTCGTGACATACATAAAAAAAAGAACAGATTAACACGTACAAGAAGGAAGTAGCCACGAAATGGTCCCAACTCAGCGTAATGCTGGCATTAAAGTCAGCGCTGGTCTTCCGATGGAATCATCAGGTGAAACCACGGAAGTTTACACACATAATTATTTGAAAACAAGGAATGATTGCAAAATAATAAGAAAACTAGAGAAAAAAAACAATAATAATAAAAAAATTAAAAATAAACGTTAAAGTTTTCCATGGCCGTCCTCAGGTAGCGGTACTACTACTAAAGGATGTAATTTTGAACTACTATCATGACCAAGATAAATTATAGCGGGACATAGGCATAACAAAAACAAGCAATAGGTTAGCGAAAATATTTTGGTCGAAAAATTTATCCCCGGCTAACCTCTCTTTCCATTCCCCACACATTGTCACAACATGGATGAACTTCTTATTGGGTTATGAACTCCTAGTACTATACCCGTGTAACGCAATGAATTGATATGAATAAAAGGATGTCAGGGCCCTTATATGGTCTCCTTTATAATCAGAGGTCGGAATAGGTAATGCTTATTAACCTAAACTTGACTCATGTTCATTCATGCGCGAGTGAGATGGGAATACGTTATTGAATGAAGATGCAACAAGTTTAGGTTAATAAGCACTACCTATTCCGACCTCTGTTTATAATGTATAAAGCTTCCGTCACTCTCGTACTTACAAACTTGTCCGAAAGTGACAGATGTTTTATGTAATGTCCCCCCCCCCAGTGTCGCTGCGCTCGCTGTACCTGTCGGTGAGCGGCGCGGGCGGCTACGAGGCGGCGTGCCGGCACAAGCTGTGGCGCCAGATCCACGCGCCGCAGCCCAACACGGCGCGCAGGCACTACGAGCGGTACGTACCAGGGTATAAAGCCGATTTACATTGGTCAAGGACAGTGGAGTGGAAAAATAGAAAGCGATTCTATTCGGATCCACTGGCACGGCAACTTGACTCGCTACTGTCCGACCAGTTTACACTACTGTACTGTCCACTGTCCCTGTCCACTGTCCTTGACCAATATAAATCGGGCTTAAGGTTGGACGAAAAAATGATGCGAGATATACAAGTAAAAACTATAGAAAGTTGTAATCTCAGTCAAAGAAGTTGTATGACTGACACCCGTATTCACAAACAATACTTAAGGGATCCTACTGAGTAAACGCACTGCGTTCAATACAGCTTTGTGATTGGTCGTTTTTGACCGACCTTTTGTTCATGAGACGATTTGAACCACCCTGTGCGTTCGTGAGCACGGTGAGACCTCATAGTGACGATTGTGAATACGGGTGTGAGATGACAACTTTGTACTCTTACTAGGGCTGACCTTACTTTTACATATTTTTTTTAATATTTTTGTAACACATGAATAGTCCACATCCTCAGAAATACTTGCGTTTTTCCATACTTACAAAATATCACTTAATTCGACTACTAATCAAAAAGTACTTGATTTTATTGCTACGTACAATTTACTTTCGATTATTAATCAAGGTTTAAACAATAACGTACAGTCAAAGTCATAAATATATATGCGTTCTCAATGCGTCAAAAATGGGGGCCCTTTGTTTCCTATAATTTTATTGGTCATAATGTAATTGTTGACATAATTTTTGATAGTCATAATTTTTTATATCGCTGAAACTGTAAACTTTTCAGAAGTTCTGAAATATCTAACGTGTAGACAAGGCTAGGTTAGGTTAGGTTTGCTTTATAAAAATCCTAAAAAATAACAGTTGCTTTAAAAAAACACGTTATGACTTGCGATGATTATGACCTAAAGCACATTATGACTAAAAATAATTATGTCAGTCAATATAGACCCGTCATAAATATCGACACGCCTCTATGCCACTGACTTATTAGTTAAGATAAGTGTAACTAAAAAGAAAATTAGTAAACAACATTTTAATTGGCAATTTCTTTCATGAAACAAAAAATGGGAACTTGGGACGACGGGCAGGATGGAAAAGGGCTTTGGGAATTCGGTACTCTTCCTGAGATACCATTTGTAGTAAAATTATTTTCACAACACTGCTCGGAACTATGGCCATAGATGGTCTTGTTTGGGGTCATAAACGTCACTTATAAGGACAGACCAAGAATGTTTTTGTCGGCGTGTTTGCTGATTGGTCGAGAACATTGTTGTCCAGCTTTAAAACCAATAGAAAACAATCAATAAATTTTTGTGTCATGGCTCCTTAAAATGAAAAATTTAAATCGACCAATCAGAACACACCATTTTGTGTCGTAAAATATTAGGTGTATTTTTGCTAAAAGATACACAGACTAAAAACTATGTCACTGCTTTTTTTTTTAATGTAATTCAAACTTGGCCCGGCTTAGCATGTAATTTAATCTCGAACCACTAGAGATGAAATTACATGGGAGATGTGGCGAAACAAATACAATTTTATATAGAGTTGAGTCGCATGTTACTCGTAGTTTATTAATCTCGAGTGCCACGAGAAAAGAGGTCCAGATTAAAAAAAAGTTATCTATGGTAAAATTGGCGGTGATGTCACATTAACATGAATGAAAATTTGAGTTTTGGATATTAATTTTTATTTTATTTCCTCTCAGTAGTTGTGAAAAGCACTATGTCTGCCTCGGTAGAAAGTGCAATTTATGGACTCGTACACTAGATGACTCGTCCAAAAATCGCGTACTTTCTATCCTCTGCAACAATGTACTATTCCTTATTACAACGCTACAATAAGAATCCCTCTGTACTTTAAGGGCCGTATTTATAGACTCATCTCGGCTGAGATGCCTGTCACAAGACACGTCAAAGTAAATGTCAAGTCATAAGAAACTGTCATTTATGACACATCTTGAGACGAGCATTACATTCGAGATTAGTTTATTAATACGGCACTAAGATTTCTTTTAAAGAACGCATTAAAAACTCATTTGCAAATGTCGATGGATCTCGGAGCCTACTTACCATCATATGGCCTTTAAAAAAAACCTCCCCCCCAGGTTTCTCCTCCCCCTGGAGCGGCACGAGGCGCGCAACTTCCTGCGGCCGCGGCACAACGGCAAGCTGGACGCGCCCATCGCCACCATCGAGCTGCCCGACTCGCCGCGCTCGGCGCCCTCGCCCCCGCGCGACTTCAGCCTCACCTCCAAGCCCGCCGAGGAGCTCAACCGGGAGTTCCTCGACTCCCTGCCCCAGGAGGAGACCAAGGTAGGTCTCGGATACCATATGGCTGTCACCAGGAACTAGAGTTGTACCCGCTCGGTCTTTAAAGGGAGCGCTCATCATTCAGATTCGGATCATTCAGATGAGGGTGTTTAGTCATCCTATTACCAGGAGTTCAGATCCTGTAAGGGTCTGCTCCGAACTGGCTGGCCTACGGTCAAACAGATGTTAATTGAAAAAAAAGGGAGCGCTCCGATCTCAAGGTCAATCGGTCAAAGGTCCTTTAGCTCCGGAGCAAATTTTAACATCTCAGCAAAACACGTGTTGAAATAGGTTCTATTCGTTCACATCGAGTGCCCTGGCGTGCGCTCTTTACTCGTTCGCTCTGATTCGCTCATACGTTCAACAATTGCTGCTGACCTAAAGGACCGAAGACCGAGATTGTTTACGAAGAACTAGTTCGTTTCGGTCCGTGACAGGAAATCATTCCTTTTAGTTCTTAGTTCCTGGCCGACACAAGCTACAAGGAACGCATCGAATAGGGACTCGTGACTTGATAAAAACACAGTTGAGAAAAATAATTTTTTGAATAGCTATAAAAATAACCGAGAAATAAACCCACAAAGATTTGTTCCTTTCTTTCTAGCAAAACATAATTTAACGAGTTCGGTCCCGTCGGCCTTACTTGCATTTAGCCTTGACAAGCAGAGCACCTTAGTATAATATTTGTCCGGGTAGCAAAATGCCTTGGTCTGTAAAACGCCCTCATTGCTATAAGGCATTATAGACGGAATGACTTGGCTGTAAAACGACTTAATGTCATAATGTTCTAATAGGTAAATGGTCTGGATAATGTTCACTTATAAAGACAATACAATCAAGACCTTACACAATTGAGTCATTCTGCCTACTTGTGCATTTCACGACCTAACTACACGTTTTGCTAACTACGTCTTACTGAAACTGAGACAATTTTGTGACCATGGCATTACATAAACGACTCATATTGCATACTTGGTCAGTGTACTACTGAGACGGTTTGCTCGCCAGGGCTAAATGCAAGTAAGGCCAACGGGACCGAACCCAATTTAACATGGAGTTTATATGGCCGACCTGTTACATGACGTCACAGTGCATATCGGATCTCTCTGATCTGTCTAATCGCTGTCTAATTAGCAGTTTAAAATGCTTGTCACATATAATTTTACTTGGGTTCATTTCTTTTACGTGAGAAATGCTATTTATAAAATCCATGCATAAATTCCTTATTATTAGAGGTCTACTGTAGATTAGTTAAGTTAGGTTAAGTGTTTTTAATTAGGAAATAAGGGAATATGGACTGACGGCAAATATGTGTTGTTTCAGCTGAAAATAAGCGTGAAGTCGGTGGAGAAGTTGCTAGAAAGTACCAAGGAGGAGCCGCAGGAAGACGTGCGCGCCGAGCGCCTGCACCCACCCCTAGGTGAGGCTCGGGGGGGGGGGGGGGGGGGGATACTCGCATATTTATCACAAACAAACATACCAAAAAGGTCCGAGGATCAAATATATGGGATATATTGCAAAATATCAAAATAATGTAGCGATGTTGTTGAACTCTTTCTATGTGTTTATAAATTATAATAAATAAATATCAGGGGACAATTTCACACCGATTGACCTAGTCCCAAACTAAGCTCTAGGCTTGTACTTTGGGTACTAAATAACGATAAACATACTTATATAGAGTATATAGAGAAATACAGACTTGAACATACATCGCAAGACTCAGGAACAAATACTCGCGCTAATAGCCGGAATACCCGGAGTCCAACCTGTATTAGTCAATTTGGCCATGATAAACAGATGATGAGATGTCTGTACAAAAACAGTACAGTCTGCAGCAAAAGCTTGTCTTGAACATATTTTTTGTAAATATCAGGAGGCAATCTCACTCAACTTGACCTAGTCCCAAAATAAGCTCTAGGCTTGTACTATGGGTACTAGAGATCGACAAACATACTTATATAGAGTTTTTTTTAGTATTATAGTTTTTTTTTTCGAAAACCTTTCTGCTCCTCAATTAATATGTTATGCTTGTCCAGAAAACTATATATTTTGTTGTACATTAATTTCTCGAAAACCTTAGTAAAAACTGGTAATAGAGTAATAGGTCTGTAATTTTGAATAATGTCCTTGTTACCTTTTTTATACAGAGGTTTAACAATTCCTACTTTTGGACTACATGGAAATACGCCTGATGAAAAACTTAAATTGATTATGTGGCTCAAAGGCACTGCAATATATCCACTGACATGTTTTATTACTTCCAACCCAACACTCTGAGTATTTGTTAGACCTTCAATTGTTTTAGTGTAAATGCCAAAGACCTATTTTTACTACAGAAAAGGTGTATTAGAGTACTTACTAATATAAGAAATGATGAGAGCTGTAGACCATACTTCTCAAAATTAAAAATATTAACCCTGACATCATTATATATTTTGGAAGCGTGTAAATTCGTTCGTAAACATAAACACTTATATACTAGACCTGTGAATGTCTACTCGGAGACGCACAACCTGCGGCATAGGCTTCAAATGTCAAGTAAAGTTCCCCACGCGATGTGCATCAAAATTTTTAATACAATCCCTGCCCATATATCTCAAGAAGAGAAGTACACCAATTTTGTAAATAAACTTAAATCCTACCTTATACAAAAATGTCCATACTCTCTTGAGGAGTACATGCAATAATTAAGATAATAAATATGTTTTTATTAGGTTAAGTAGTTAAGTTCATATAATTATAATTCCCCTTTTTTATATAAAGTTAACATTTTTAAGTAAAAGTAAAACAGAGCTTTATAAATGTATATAGTTATACCTACCCATAAGTTTCCTCTGCTACACCCTAGTAGGGTCCATGTTTGTACTGGTTATTTAAGACACTAACACCTTGTAAATACCATGGTTGCACAGAATAAATGATTATGATTATTTATTTATTTATTTATTTATTTATTTATAATTTGACATGCCAACAGCACATAAACATTACAAATTGAAATAGGTACATATATAGACAACGAAAATTGAAGTTTATGCGCCAATAACAGGCACGCGCCAGCAGTCATACAGTCTATTAGGGACTAACACTATGAACGTCGTAGGGTGAGACCGGAGCCAAAAAAATGGTGTTAGGGTTGCTATTGATTTTAATGCTAGATCATGTTGAATCAGCTGCATTGCCTTATACTGCGCCGATAAAAAAATCATTAAATGCGTTTGCAATGTTTGTTAGGCCTGTAATAGTCGTATTGTTTAGTTTTATGTTTTGTATTGGTTCCCTTGGCACGCTATCTTTACATTTATTTATTACCTTCCACATTGCTTTAGAGTTGTTTTTAGCCATTTTGATATAGTGGTCATTCTGGGAACGTTGAGTCAGTTTAATGTTTTTTTGTAATCGGTTACTATATATTTTTAACATATTTTTTGCTTCTGCTCTCATATTTTTATTCTTGTTGGACCTATACATCCACAGCGTTTGGTCTTTTCTTGCAACAACATAATTTAATACCTTTTGACATCCATTTCGGTTTAATTTTTTGTGTTTTTTTTTAAATCATATATAGAGAAATACATACTTAGATACATAGGAAAAAATGCATTTGTGCAAATGTGGTTACATAATTAACAACAATTTTTTCGAGTTGTTGATAATCCTGTAGCTCTGCCTACCCCACTCTGGGAATGAAGGCGAGAGTGTATGTATGTATGTATTTAGACGACGTGCTAGCCTAGTTGGTAGTGACCCTGCCTATGAAGCTAGCGGTCCTGGGTTCAAATCCCGGTAAGGGCAGATATTTGAGTGATGAGCGCGAATATGTGTTTCTGAGTCTTGGATGTTTTTTATGTATTTAAGTATTTATTTCTCTGTATAAGTATTTATATCGTTGTCTAGTACCCATAGTACAAGCCTAGAGCTTAGTTTGGGACTAGGTCAATTTGTGTGAGATTGTCCCTTGATATTTATTTAGTTATTTTTATTTAGATATGATGTAGATACATAGAAAACATCTACCCTTCCCGGGATTTGAACCTGTGACCGCCAGCGTCACAGGCCGGGTCACTACTAGGCCAACGCGTCGTCATTTTCGGCAGAAACTCATTATCTTGTTTTTCAGGCCCCACAGACTCAACTAACTTCCTAAGCGTGTCTCCGCCTCAGGACTCGGTCTCAAGCAACGCGCTCAGTTCGCTCTCGACGCTCGTCAACGGACACGCGCTCCCCAAAGAACAGGTAAGACGTGTTGTAAGGCATGAGAGGGAAATAACTTTAACAAAAAGCAAGCTTTCAAAACCCGACTGTTGCTAACCAACTTTAAATCGTTATAAATCCTAAATGTTCATTCATTAAAAAAACAAAAAACCGCCTTCAAAAAGCAAAAAATAACTTCTTTAAAATGGTAGGTAAATAGGTCAGTCCAACTGAAGTCTGCTTTTGGTTAAAATATTGTTGGACGCCGACTTCAGTTGGACTGACCTATTTACCTACCATTTTAAAGAAGTTATTTTTTGCTTTTTGAAGGCGGTTTTTTGTTTTTTTAAACATTTATTTTATTTTATACTTTTTAGTGATCCTATTTATCCTGTTACGTAGCTCCACTTCTAAATATTAATAAGAAATTATAGAACATTTCAAGCTCGCCGCAGACAGCGCCGCGGGAATGTCATAGTCATATTTAAACCTAAATGTGCTTCGTCATAGTCGCTCAACTTCCTTTATCGAAATATCTTATCGCCACCCTTGGAATAGGTACCGTTAAGGAGTTCCGGTGGCCATCTGTGGTCTTCATCATCAGTTCCACTTCACCATATAGTACTTTTCAAAAGCAAATGCATGAGTTACAGTGAAAAATACCAAAATCGCTATAGGTGTGCCTATAATATTTGAGGAGTTCTCTTGATTTCTCCATGATCCCATCATCAGATCCTGACGTGGTGACAATGGGACCAACTAGAAAGTATACCCATTCGAACAACGAAAAAATTTTTCAAATCGGTCCAGTGGTCTCGGAGTAATCGGGGAACATACATAAAAAAAAAAAAAAAAAAAAAAAAAATCCCGACGAATTGAGAACCTCCTCCTTTTTTTGAAGTCGGTTAAAAATGAAAAATGATGAAAGAAACCTAAAGATGATTTTGAAATGCCTATTCAATGATACCCCACGTCTCATACTTGGTCGACTTTTTTTTATTTTATTTGCACAATATGGCGTCTGGTTGCCGCCATAATGAATTTTGATTACTGTCATATATTCAGTGACACTCACCAGATTAAGACAAATCGATTGACATAAGAATCATCAAAATCGGACAACGGGTTTAGTTTTTATAGTGCCACAAAGGAACAAACATACATATATAGGCTGTGAAACACATTACCCTCCTCCTACGGCAGTCGGGTAACAAGCATACATGTCAGCTGAAGGTTGGCTTTAGCTCATGGATGTTTGTATTGTTAAAATGGCACTATCGGTCACAGAGCCAACCTTGGGGAAGGAATGTCTCTGGGTGAAACCATAAGAATAAACAATAACTACACGTAGAAGCGAAACTCCCGGCTCCGGACGCGCGCTCCACACCTGAGGCGTCTAGTCAGTCAGGGGCGTCACACACGGAATACAAATTGACCAATATATTGTTATTGTGTCTTGAATTGGTTTTCTCATTTGTGTTGTTTATGTATGTATTTATGTTGAACTAAGATAGTGTTTTAAAAAGGGAACGACTATTTATGGCAAAATTACTAGAAATAATTGATTGAATGAAGGAGTTTTATTTGTTAATTAGTACATCCCCTAGATGTTGAAGAAAAAAAAACGGAAACCTTAAAAACGAATTTATAGATAAGAATAGTATTTTGTAATAAAGCTTTTTAAACTTAATATTTTTTTAAATTAATGGTCCGGAAAGGAACGTTAAAAGTAACTCCGGATCCCAAACTATAAAACTTATTGAGCTTAAAAGGTTGTTTATTTATAGACTCGTTTCTGTGTTTTATAGATGATTAATTGCCATTTCATTTTCTGGAGATAATCTTAATATCATCAAAAACTATTATTAGGTACCTAATTTAGCGTAAATGTAAATAACTCATTTTGCAACAATGTTTCCACGTTGAAGAAAAACATAAATAACATTTCGTGACAAAAAAAATATAACACACCCATAAACCGATTAAAATATTTCGCAAGTGACAGCCCTGACTTTGGGCGCGGAAGGCAGAGGGGCGTAGCGGGGTGAAGGGGGAAGTAGGTATTTAAAGCGCGGCATTTGGGGCCTGGTCAAAGGAGATTCGGTTCTACGTGTAGTTATTGTTTATTCTTATGGTGAAAACATGTTGTCTTTGACACGGTTGTATTACTTAAAAGTTATAATCAAATTCCAACTGAAATATTGATCACATGATGACTGAATGTATTAATGTGATATAGTTGTGTTTTGAAATGTTGTTGTTGTAATGTGTAATACCCCGCGTGGTCCGCAGGGCCGGCCGGCGGGCCGCAGCTCGCTGCGCGCCGTGCGCGTCAAGCCCGCGCGCGCCGCGCTCCCGCCCGAGCGCACCAGTGAGTACACACTAGTCTTTCATTCATTCGTTTACCCACTACAGCTCGTTCGTACAAATAGTGTGCATTGAATCTCTTTGAAGTCGCGGCACCGCTTTGTGCGGCGTTTTTGTACAGTCGAGGTCAATATGTATACACTTTTACACCTTATTTCAATGGGATAAGGTGCAAAACTCCTTACATATCTTTGACCTCGACTGTACGTATTGTAACGGAACATCAAAGCATGCAAACTATTTGAATTTACCTATTTTAATTTATTTTTTAATACAGTTGCCGGAAAAGTGGTATTTTTTTGTATTTGCATATCGTGCGGGAAGTTGGATTTTTCGCACTAGTGCTTTTTGTTTTTCCATTTTTTTATTACCCTTAATTGTTCAAATTGCACTGTGGTTTTTTACCGGACTAAGAATTAAGTGAAATTGTTTCGTTTAATTACTGATTTATTTTGGTTTTTTTGATATTTGCTTGTAGCATTAAGTTCGCCTTTTGTACACTATTTTAATTTTGTGCAATGAAGTATTTAAATAAATAAATAAATATTTTTTCACAAATATATTAAAGACTATGTTTGATACACGTACGGAACTGTCATTTTCACTCGTCCCAAGTCTTGTCCCTGCTTATTGCCAAGACACTTCGGGACTCGTGTAAAATGATATACTTTCCGCACTTGCATCAAAATATACAATTTTTTACTATTGTAATCTCTATGTTAATCTAAGTTAAGCTTCAAATAAAACTCGATTATTCTTCATTTCCTGAAAATATGTTGAAGATTTATAAAAAATTAAGTGGGTCTATATACACTGACATAATTATTTTTAGTCATAAGTGCTTTAGGTCATAATCATCGCAAGTCATAACGTGTTTTTTTAAAGAAACTGTTACTTTTTCAGGATTTTTATAAATCAAACGTAACCTAACCTAGCCTTGTCTACAAGTTAGATATTTCAGAACTTCTGAAAAGTTTATAGTTTCAGCGATATAAAAAATTATGACTATCAAAAATTATGTTAACAATTACATTATGACCAATAAAATTATGGCAAACAAAGGACTTCCATAAGTATATACCTTTTATTTTTCAATATATCTTTTTGAGAAAACAAACTAACTAGTTATAAAACCAATTCAAAATTGAGTTCTTTGATAAAAACTTATTAATTTGCAATGTGATTGTGTCTCCAGCGCCGGTGCCCGGCGTGCGCGAGGCGGGCGGCTCGCCCCCGGGCGGCGCGCCGCTCACCAACTTCGGCATCCACCACCCGCCGCACCACAGCGACGAGGAGGTCGTCGAGGTAACCACTCCACACCACTACATCAACACTAACTTTACACTAATAGCCGGCTTTATTTATGCAAGTACTATTTATTTTTGGCAAGAATAATTTTTGTGGCTCTTTTTTTTATTTTTATAATTCGTAATTTTTTACTCTTCTGACTCAAAAAGATGTCGACCTCTGCCTTAATATCATTGTACTTTGCGCAAAATGATTACTTCATTTGCGTTACTAAGTTCGTTAGGTATATTTTTAAATGCTCAAAGGGATGTTTGCTCATAAATAAGAGCCCCGCAGTGCGGGGCTCTGTCGACTTTGCTAAGACATAAAATGAATATAGCAATGTAATAATTTCGCGACTCAGACATTTTTAGATGTATGGTCCATTCCAATAGAGTTGTTTTATTTAGTAAACACTTTTATAACCTCAAAATGCTCCCTTTTCGCGTAAAATATCAATTTTGTCGTAAAAAAAACTATCCATGATGTAAAACCAGGAAAATTGTGTGCAAAATTTGGTCTCTAGTTGCTTTATTCAGCTGGAAACGGGCATTTTATCCAAAAATGATGCATTTTGAGGTTATAAAAGTGTTTACTAAATAAGACAAGTCTATTGGAACGGACCATAGGCTCCAAGCGATGTGGTCATTTTACAATCGGGTAGTTTTGCGACCGAGTAGTAGTTGGGTAGTTACTAACCGATTCGTGAGCAGCGGTCTCTCAGAGATTATTAGCTACCGAATAGTTTTAACAGCAGCACGCCCCGCAGGTGCCCTACCGGCCCAAGACCCCGGAGATCATCGACCTGGACGAGTACCCCGAGAGCCCGCAGGCCGTGAAGCGGAAGAAGCTCGACATCCTGAAGGAGCGCGGGCTCGAGGTCACGGCGCTGCCCCCGCCCGCCTGGCCGGCCGCGCCGCCGCTGCTGCTGCCCGCGCCGCCGCTGCTGCCCGCCGCGCTGTTCCAGATGTACAACCTGCTGCCGCCCGGCTACGCCAACGGCGCGCCGCCGCCCAAGGTCATCCAGGCCACCAGCGCCTACGGCTCCTCCGGGCCCGAGCGCACCGTCTACGGGAACCCTAAGGACCCCTTCATGCCTCCCCCGCACGTGCTCATGGGGGTCCCGATGCGCCCCCCCCGGAACGCCCCGAGCGCGACCCCCCCTCGAGACGTCTTAGACCTGACGTGCCGCCCGGTCTCCCCCCCGACGCAGAAACCCGCCGTCGAAATAGTCAGAATACCCTCGGCCCCCTCCCCGTCTAAACCTCCCCCCCCCCAGAACTTAACAAAGAACTACACGCTCGTGGACGGCAAGGCGGTCGTCGGTTCCAATTTAGAGATAACGCTGGTCAACCCGAAGACGCCGAGCAAATCGAAAGCGATGCAGAAGCGCTCCTCGAACGGCAAATTCGTCTCCGGGAAGACCCCTCCCCCCCCGAAAGACTACCCGAAATACGCGTCACCCAAAAAACCACCGATAGTCGTCCCTAACTACCAAGTCAATCCGCGGGACGACGTGTCTCCCACCAGCTCGACAGGCTCGCGTGACTCCCAGACGAACCTCCTCCAAAACAACATGATGCCGAACCCCTTCAAAGCTCAGAACAGCCTCCAGCAGATGATGGACATGCAGAAAAGCGTCCCCAGCATGCCGTTCATGGACCCTATGTACATGAGCGCGCTGTACAGCAGCCTGGCAGGATCCATGGACCAGAGGCAGCTGGCGATGTACCGGGACCTCATGGCGAACCAGTTCCGAGGGTACTCGCTGCTGGGCGTCACCCCCACAACGAAAAACTGAGTCTAGTCTCATTGTGATAGGTAAGCTGGTGCGGCGTGCCGCTGGGGGCAGGGTTCTGGGAGGGTATGGTGGGGGGATTTGGGGGGCGATCGATATGGCTATAGAAAATGACAGTTTTTGTGTAAAGTTCATTATGATTTTGAAAGAAATAATGATATTTATATTTGCTTCATTCATAACAGCTCAAACGTCTCGAAGTGTTTTGACACACAAGTATTTTTTAATACGTAATACTTATTTGCCCTCTCAATATTATAACAGAATAAAAAAAAAGGTGTCATTTAAAATGGGCAACGATAAAAAAAACTGTTTGACACATTAAAGTATTGCACGTCATTAAAGTTATGTACGCGACTGTACACATAATTAAAGGCGAGTTTCATAATAAGATCACAAGAGTGTTTTAATGCCTCATTATGCATCAGCAATATAAACTACCGTTACTAAATAAGACAAGTAAGATGGACTATACATCTTTCCCAATTTCAAGTGATACCAACTCTACATTTTTCTGACACAATGTCAAAATCAAGTTTTCTATTGACATTTTCGATCGCTTTTAAATTGACCTATCCACCCTACCCGCAGTCAAATTGTATATTGGTACTACCCAATGAATACCCCGGTAGTATTGTCCGGTACCCGGTAGCGGCACGCGGCACGCCGGCTCTAGGCTAGTTCCGCTGGGTCGCCAGTAGCTGATCTCTGGACGGTGGCTGGACGCGTTTTGATGAAATCATTTGGAGATATGAAGAAAGTTGATTGCGCGGAAAGTGGGCTGTGTTTTCTTAGGACAATTAGTTAATTTTGAATTGATTATAAATTTTATAATCAGAGATTGGACAATTTGGCGACATTACACGCAATAATGTGGATATGACTACAAAGATTTTAATTATAATCATTAAATTAAATTTGATTTCTTACCTGAACTTTAATTTTGATCCTATGCAGGAGAGTAATCCATACTTCCATGCTAATATTATAAATGTGAAAGTGTGTATGTTTGTCCGTCGTTCACGCTTCAACCACTGAACGGATCGAGATGAAACTTGGCACACATATTGGTTAGGTCCTGGAATAGGACATAGGATAGTTTTTATCCCGGAAAATTGGACAGTTCCCGAGGGAGCAGCGATAAACGATTTCCACGCGGACGGAGTCGCGGGTGATAGCTAGTAAATAAATAATACAAAGACGTGAGGAGTGGCCTTAATATTAATCGACTTAAGTTTGCTCCATTAACATCCGTGGGATGCGAAAGGAACGTTTCACCTCATAAGCTTATTTTAGCCGTGAAATGGAATAAACTAACCACGGAAAATTTATAAAAAATGCTTTTTATGTACTACTAGCTTCTTTCGCAACTTCGTCCCCGTGGAATAGTTACTTTGGGCTGACGCTAACTTTAACCCGCGACTGTGTTAACGTAGAAGGTTGAAACATTCTTCATTGGTGCTCCGCTCCTATTGGTGTTAGCGTGATGATATAGCCTATAGCCTTCTTCGATAAATGGGCTATCTAACACTGAAAGAATTTTTCAAATCGGACCAGTAGTTCCTGAGATTAGCGCGTTCAAGCAGACAAACTCTTCAGCTTTATAATATTATATAGTAAATAATAAATCTACAAGTCTTTGTATTATTTATTTATTACTATTACTATATAAACTATTTTTCGGGTAAGTAATCAATTAATGTAATTTAATTTCTTTAATTAAAATCTTTGGAGTCATGTCCACATTATTGCGAGTAATGACCCCCACTTGTCTGATTTCTGTATAATAAAATTACAGTTTATTTGTTAATAAATGTATTTAGATAAATAAATAAATAAATACAACGGACCTAAAGCACAATTTTTAAGCGTCAAGAAGGCTACAGTTTCATTCTACTACAAAACCATATTGTCTTTTTACATATTGTTTTAAGACTAATTAACTAATGAATATGAGTTTTTCTGAACATTACATAGACATATGGCTTTGCCGTGTGGAATTGTCCTGTACTTTTTTATGTGATAAGCAAGATCAAGCTTATATTTTTTTTAAATACAATTTAAGTTCAAATCTTGTTTACTGCCGCCAGTATAATTGGACATGTATAGTGGTAATAGTAATATATGATTAATCCAAAACGCCTCCGCCGCCAATTTAACGAAAAATGTGGGAACAATTTTGATTTTTTCGTTTCGGGAATTTGTAAATATATTTGTATCGGCGTCGGCCACCGCGGTGCAGTGCAATAATGTTAATACTTGAGGAATATACTTATGTTATACGCTCTATTGCTTCTGAGGCTCGGTATTTCATTTGCAAGAGGTTTTTTTACATCGGGATAGATGGAGTTTTTTTTTTCTCAACTTACGTCAATTATGAGATAGGAATAGAGCAAGATTAATGCGTCTATCTCACTTACTCTTGGATGTTAAATTTTAATTATGATTCGGGCAATCCAGGATATTTTCTGTGACATAATTTCGTTATTTCAAACACATATAAATTACGAAGACCTTGTGCAACCTGCCGCGAAACAGTGTTCGTGTTGTGTTCCGTTGTGGCAACCGGTCAAATAATATACTTCGTTGTTTTTTACATTACAATAATAAACCTCTATTGAGAGGCCACCTATGCTAAAGTCGGTAGTGTTCCGCGATCTGGATCTCAATAACCATAACGAATTTGTATCTGTTCTTTTGATATATTAAACTTGGTCATATTCCCTTGAGACTGGCAAACGTGAAAACACGATTAGAAATAAAATCCTCGATACTTTTATTTTTCAAACATGACACCTTTTTTGCATGTTTTTGGTTGAATCTTCGAAACCCTATAATCTTTAACGATGATTTTCGATTCAATAGTTGAGGACATGTAACTTCTTAATCCTGGTAAACTATTTTTTCAATAAATGTTTTGGTTTAAAGTAAACAGAAATTAAATGAATTTGACGCTGCCATCAAGGCGCGCGCGAACTATCTCCATCTCACATTCTTCGCGCGGAATTTTTCTCTTTTTTAAATTTAGAGATCAATTATTGCAAATATGCCGCAAAATATGATGGATGTTGATGCGATGTTGCCGCTTGTGCCGGCGTCGTCGCGCAGGTGTGAATTAGACATATGAGATACGCGCCAGGATATTTGTTTGGTATTCATGGAAAGAACCGGGAGAACCGGGATGTAATCTTCACTACCGGTTCTTTAGGCACTGTGTAATTCCCGGGATTTCCCGGGAATTACAGAACCGGGATTTCCCGGGAGGATGCCCTAGCTGTCACAGAGATAATGGTAGATTGACCCGACTATAGCTCGGTTTATTTCGATATCCCTTTCACCTACCGCCAAGCATTCGCATTGTGTTGCGGTGTGGTTAAAACAACCGGTGACATTACTAGCATAGAGGCAGTCCATCTTAGTCCTCAGGGTCGACAACGCAGTTGCGGTCTTAAGATGGCAATCTTAGGATTGTAGTCTTAAGATTGTAGTCTTAGGATTGTAGTCTTGCTTGAAATTGTAGACTTGAGATTGTGGTCTTAGGATTGTAGTCTTAAGATTGTGGTCTTAAGATTGTAGTCCTAGGATTGTAGTCTTAAGATTGTAGTCTTGAGATTGTAGTCTTAGGATTGCAGTCTTGAGATTGTATTCTTGAGTGTTGTCTTGAGATTGTAGTCTTAAGATTGTAGTCTTGAGATGGTAGTCTTAAGATTGTAGTCTTGAGATTGTATTCTTGTGAGTGTAGTCTTGAGATTGTATTCTTGAGATTCTAGTCTTTAGGTTGTAGTCTTAGGATTATAGTCTTAAGATTTTAGGCTTGAGATTGTAGTCTTGAGATGCAATCTATGGGTCATAGACCCCACTTACCATCAGGTGGCCTGTTTCGTTTGCCTTAGATATAATTATCTAAAATAGTAATTTTTAACTAAATATTTTGAGTCGCCATTCTGGCTGCATTGCGGTGGCCGAAGCCATAGTGAAGCTTGTATGGCAGTCGCCGCGCGGGCCCGCGGGGAAACACGAGCTTATATTGTACAGACAGACGTGTACATTATTATGTGTTAATAGTCGATTATGAGCGGACATACAAATAAAGTTGTTTTATGTCAAACTAGCGACCCGCCCTCGCTACGCTTCGGTTTATGTGTTTTTTTTTAACATCCGTACATAAACCAGAATGTATTATTCATTAAAAAATATCTAGCTGATGGCGAAGACCTTATTAAAATATCTAGCTGATGGCGAAGACCTTATTAAAATATCTAGCTGATGGTGAAGACCTTATTAAAATATCTAGCTGATGGTGAAGACCTTATTAAAATATCTAGCTGATGGCGAAGACCTTATTAAAATCCCTTGTGTGGTTTAGGAGTGTATGTGTATATATGTATAATATACTACCCCCTTACTAATAAACGTGGAGTAACGGTGGTATAGCTATACAATGTGTTGTCCTTATCTGTCAAAAACAAATGTCACAATGACAGATAAGGCCAAAACATTGTATATCTATACCACCGTTACTCCACCTTTATTAGTAAGGGGGGTAGAGTATTGATGACATGACTGCGGTCTTAGGATTGCAGTCTCAAGATTGTAATCTTGAGAAAGCAATTGTCGGGTAACATCTTACTTACCATCAGCGGGCCGTATTGCTGCGTCTATATCGCTTGTCAAATGTGGATAAAGCATCCTTCCCCCTCGTACTTATTTACGTGTCAGAACGTGACGATGCCTTATCCACTTTGTCACGCGATAAACGCCTGTTAGCCCAGCTGGCCTGTGTGCTCGTATTCCTTCTCCATCCGATAAAAATAAACAGTCAATCAAAAATCTATAAATATGTCAATTCAAAGGGTCCATATTAGCGAAATTTTTACTACGACTTGTATCAAGTGAAATATTACTAGCTTCTGCCCGCGACTTCGTCCCCGTGGAATAGTTACTTTGGGCTAACGCTAACTTTAACCCGCGACTGTGTTAACGTAGAAGGTTGAAACATTCTTCATTGGCGCTCCGCTCCTATTGGTGTTAGCGTGATGATATAGCCTATAGCCTTCCTCGATAAATGGGCTATCTAACACTGAAAGAATATTCCAAATCGGACCAGTAGTTCCTGAGACTAGCGAGTCCAAGCAAAACTCAGCAGCTTCATAATATTAGTATAGATTCCTGGACTGTTTTTTGCCCTAATAAACCATTACCTAACCTGCATTAACATCCGTTGCGTAGTTTCAAAGATTTAAGCATACATACAGTACAGACGGCGAAGAGACTTTTTATACTAAAGTATGTTTATACAACTTTATTTGTATGTTAATTTCAGTGTATCACATTATGTATAGCCCTGCCAAGATGCATTGCGCTCGCCAGCGTTTCTATTCGTTTCGTTTTTAAACCAATCGCGTCACTGGGAGATGACGTGATACGATAAGTCACGTGATCTACGAGTGACGCGATTGGTTTAAAAACGAAACGAATAGAAACGCTGGTGAGCGCAATGCATCTTGGCAGCGCCCTCTGTTAGTTCCTGTTTCCGCCGCGTGCCGGCCGCGGCGCTGTCCCTAGATAATAGTAGATTCCATTGTTCTTAAGTGTTGTAGGGTAATGTTTCCAATTTGCGATGTAAATAAATGTGATGTTGATTTGTGCGTGTCGCCGTACAAGTAAAGAAATTGAAAATTTATTTGCTGTTTTATTATATTTCTACCAAGACATAACAAGTCTATCCTGACACAGCACAAGCATGAAGTTCTGAATATTGACATAGTTGACAGTACGAAATACGGCTGCCATAGGACTCATCTTAGATGAAACAGAGTGTAGCGACCCTTAATCTTAAGAAACCGGTCAAGTGCGAGTCGGACTCGCGCACCGAGGGTTCCGTATTTAAGATAATATGGTTGGAAAAAGCAAAAGAAAATACTTACTTTGTTATGAACTTTATTATCTATGCAATAAGGCACATTTTGACTAGCCTAAATTTTAATACAGATTTTTAAAGTTTTTTGATAATTATTCCAAAGATGTAAAGTTTGACAACTTCATTTTATTTTTCCTGTAAAATATAAGTAATTATCTTTAAATCAGGATTTTTTCAGATTTTTTGGTCCATAAACTTCGGAGATAAGGGGGGTGGAACGGTCATTTTTTGTACATTTTTGCCTATAAATCAAAAAATACGTCCCGAAAAATTATAAAAAAAATAGTTTCGAAATGTGCAGACTGAGCCCTCTCATATGACACCCCGTTTGCTATAATCAAATAACTTTCATTTTTCAACCCCCCATTCTAGACCCTTAACAAATACTTAGAAAAATAATTTCATACTTTTTTTACTATAAACAGATGCGGGCAAGCAAGTCATACAACTATGTCAAATTTCAAATTGATAGCTTGTATAGTTTCTGAGAAAAACTGCTGTGACATACAGACAGACAAACAGACAACGAAGTCTCACCATAAGGGTTCCTTTTTTACCATTTTGGTACGGAACCCTAAATAACGAAGTATAATGTATGGAAATGGAACTATTTTTTCTGGAGAGGATATGCAAAGCGTATTAATAACAGAGCCAAATATATTCTGTGTATCTGCGTAGTAAATCTGTGATTTACAAATAAGTAGGTAAATAACTGTTTCGTGGTATCATCGGTCTGATACGGTGGGTTTAAACCAAGCGAACGAACAAGAATTCTATGGCATTCTCTCTTACATTTCCTTTGTAAAAATAAAGAAAAAGTATGTTCTAGAGCATTCGTTCGTTTGGTGTAAACCCACCGATAGTTTTCGATTTCGATTAGTTAGGTAAATGTGGCAAAATGTATGCCAAGATGTGATATAATTCGTGCGCGCCTTGTTTAGTAACGTAACGTAAGTTCTTCTACTCTACTGTCCACTAGGTGGCTGTAATGTGTGACACGGCGCAACCTTCCATAGTTTGCCGCGATCGCTTGTGCGTGAAAGTTGTGCCAATAAATATTTATAAAATAGGAAATAAATCCAGAAGCATGCATTATTGTGCTATTTTGGAATGTAAAAACGATAGCCGTACAAAAAACATTTACCATAGTGGCGTGTCATTTTTATGATAGTGTGAGAATTGGCGACAACAGGTCTGATTCTAAGCGAAGCTCATGCCACTTCCACTGTTTTTTTGTATTCCGTGCTTTGAGCTCAGAAATTTTCAGTGAGTTTGGCAACGGCGCGACGCTAGGCTATCGGCGTGTTGCCGGACCCCGTAATCCCTATCC
The DNA here is from genome assembly GCA_946894065.1 of Acleris literana. Lineage (NCBI taxonomy): Eukaryota > Metazoa > Arthropoda > Insecta > Lepidoptera > Tortricidae > Acleris > Acleris literana. The sequence goes on along the minus strand of OX335693.1, from coordinate 11,746,700 downwards.
CGGGGTATCCGTGTGAGCGGGACCAGGGGAGGAGTTACGGGGAGGGCAGCGGAAGACCCTGAGGGCCCTGCCAAGATGCACTACGCTAACTAACGTTTCTATTCGTTTCGTTTATAACCAATCGCGTCGCTGGTAGATGACGTGACTTTTCGTATCACGTCATCTACCAGTGACGCGATTGGTTTAAAAACGAAACGAATAGAAACGTAATTAGTGTATTGCATCTTGGCAGACCCCTCTTGGTGTATTTGCTGTGCGTAGTGGTCCCCGCCGATCATGAGGGGTAATTACACAAAAGATCCCATAGGGTCGAATTGTATCCGTAAGGACCCCAAATAATAAGATAAGAGTTAAGGTCCCCCGCCGATCACGTAGAGGCAATCGGGCGCTTTTCGCCCCAATGGCCAATCATAATCACAACGTCCTCACTCAAGACGTTAAAGGCCCAGCCACACCGGATGCGTGCGCGTAGACGTGACGTGGGCGTACGCTTTCCACTGCGTTGTATAGTGACATGTCGTATGAGAAATTCATATCATACTATACCGCAATGGAAAGCGCACGCGCACGTCACCGTAATGATCAATCTCAGTAATGATCGAAATCACCAGTGAAAGTATTCTCACCGATGACATTGAAATCACTATTTTACAAAAAGCGTATTTTTGAATTTCATACCCCGTCTACGAACATGCAGCTAACGGAGCTAACCTGTCATAGACAAGCGTGCTAGTCGAGTCCCGTCTTACGCAGATTTTTCCAAATTACCGGTATTTTTGTCATACCCTATTTATTAGAAAAAATAGTGTTTAACTGCCGCACTCAGAGACGTCAATTAAATTTAATGCTTGAGTAAAGTTGCTGCTGCCACTTTCTTTGCTATAGCAATAGAGTAAGACAACACGTCATTAAACAAGTATTAAACAAGCATTCAATTTAGTGGACGTCGCTGAGAGCGGCAGGTAGACAGCGACGGGCGAGTCGAGTTGCCTGATTCTGCCTGATTCGAAAAACTCGAATCACAGTCTAAACGAGTTGATTCGAATCGAGTTCATTCGCAACTCGAAACACTCGCATACCTAACTCTCTAGCTAGGATTGATACGGCTGCACGAGTGAGCGGATAACGAATGCGAGCGACGCGAGTTATGCGAGTGCGAGTGCACGCGAGTGACGCGAGTCAGCGATTCGCCAACTCGAAACCGAAACTCGATCGGGGTTGCCAGATGCAGTATTTTGATTTTCCCCAAATTAATTTTTATATTTCCCCAAAATGATACGATATAAAAAAATATCCCCTAAAATTTAAATGGCATTTATTAGTTAGGTTAGGTTAAAAAAATCAAGAACTTCCACACTTTCTTCACCACCTGTTTCTGTTTGCTATATATTTTCAGATTTGAATAATTGTATCATTTTGTCAGTTGGTTCAAAATTTGTGCACCCGCTGCATTTTTTTTTTTCCCAACATTTTCCCCAAAGTTTCTATTTCCCCAGTTTTTCCCCAGAATTGCGAAAAAAACCCCCAATCTGAGGCCCGTTTCACGAAGCTACAAGTTGCAAATTACAAGCGGAACTCTCTTTCTAGCAAAAGGAAACGGGCCACTGTTAACGCTGCTCGCCGATCCGTTTGGCTGCTACACAGGTGCTGCCGCGAAGCGGATCCCACTCGGTTAATGCGATTCGAGTTAGCGGCCGAGTCAACTCGAGTTATCCGAGTTGGAATAAATTCGACTCGTAACATAGCTTTAGACCAGTGATCCCCAGAGTGGTCTATATCGACCCCCAGGGGTCGACGACGACCTGCAAGGGGTCCATGTTAGCGGAAAAAATAAATGGGGGTCCATGAGATGAAAATGGGGGTCCACGATAGTGGATCCTATCGAGTGACTTTACTTTCTTATAAATAAACAAATATTATCTTTACAAATTACGTTTCAATTTTCTCTGTGTGTAGTTTTTTACTTTGTAAAAAATATTTTACCGCGCTAAACTTTCATTGTAGCCTGCGTAGTTTTTTTGACGGCTAGACCTCCGTTATGCGTGCAAAAAATCCCGAAGATTTTTTTAGTTTAGTTTTTACGTGATAACATAAATATTAGGTAAGCAGAGGTGGGGGGTGTCTACCCAAAACCGAAACAAATGCCAAGTGGTCTTGAGACATATAAGTTTGGGAACCTCTGCTTTAGACTGACTGAATGAACATTATGTGTATTAACGGAGTCTTAAAGGTCCGTGTACAAAAACTGTCTTAAAATACAAGTGTTACGTGTTGTAAAAATACTGATACTTACCAGAACAAGTAGTTCTCTGGAGGACACATCGTTAGCGAGTTTCCGCACGTAACAGCGCCATCTATCGATCCACTGGGACAGCGCTAGACGCTTGATCTAGTGTTGAGTCCCGTCTTACGCAGATTTTTCCATCTGTAATTATGAAGACTCCACTGCCTTCTTTTCACTTAAGTTTGATTGCTTTAAAGCTGCTTCTACAGTCCTAGCCATACTTATTAATATAAGTCCTCGTCGCCATTTATTGTATATTTTGTTGGGGGAATTAATTAATACTAGTGTACTACCGAGAAACACACTTATTTATATCTGTAATTACTATACAGTAACAGACGATATAAACACTTCGGGAAGCCTTATTATGCAAGAGAGCGAGTGACTGACTGATAGATTGTATAAAAAAATGATCAAAAATGTGAATAAGTATGCAACGTTTTTAATTTCTAATTTTGACATCGTTAAACGCAAAAACGTGTGCAAAATAACGGCCATTTATTTTAATCTTATTAAACGTAGTACTGTATAGAAATGTAACTAAATTTGGTCCATTTAAAAAAATAGACATATCCTAAAAACATTTTAGATTAATTCTAGTTTTAAGTAGATAATAGGTTACATTAGTTGTTAATTATTCTAATTATAATTGTTTAGTGTATATATTGTATATATTTGTATTTCTATATATTAATAAAGAAGAAATCTACTTCTGAAGAGGATATGCAAAGCTTATTATTAAAAGAGCCAAATATATTCTGTATAAAAACTGCGTAGTAAACCTGCGATTTACAAATAAGTAAAATAACTGTTAAGGCCCCGATACATGTAAAGGCCGATCGGTTCAGGCCGAACTGCGTCAGTTCCGCCTGACCGGATAGAGTGCCCATACATGTAAAGACTTTACAAGACACCATACACGAAAACCGTTCAGGCGGACGGATGCGATTTGCCTTCAGGCCAAATTACACATACACGATGCTATTTTGCATCCGGTCAGTTAGACCTGAAGGCAAAACGAATCATGTATGGAGGCTTTTAGTGGTATCATCGATCTGATAGTTTTTAAGCTTATCGGCGACATCTGTTAGGTAAATGTGGCAACATTTATGCCACGACGTGTATGATTCGTGCACGCCTTGTTTAGTAAGTTCTTCTACTCTCCACTAGGTGGCTGTAATGTACATGGTAGGTTCACTTTGATTCTACTACTCCCCAACAGATGTCGCTACTTGACATAAATGGGGAAAACTATCTACAATCCAGGCGCCAATAACTGTCATTCATTATGGATGGAAGCAATAGTTACGTTTTTTTATCCTACAACTGATGTCAGCCGACTGCAAATGTTTATTTACTTACTGACGTCAAGTAGTGCTATCCGTCGCGGAGTAGCAGGGTCATATTATTTATTATCCATCTAAAGACCAACAGCGACATCTGTTAGGTAAATGTGGCAACATTTATGCCAGGACGAGATATGATTCGTGTGCGCCTTGTTTAGTAAGTTCTTCTCTTCTCCACTAGGTGGCTGTAATGTACATGGCAGGTTCACTTTGATTCTACTTCCCAACAGATGTCGCTACTTGACAAAATAGGGGAACTAATATGCAGTTCTGGCACAGTGTAGGTAGAGAATCTATTTAAACGATGGTTCTGGTCGCTCTCTATCAGTAGCACCATGAACTATATTGAAAGTTAATAGAGGCGATAAACTATTGCGGTTAAGTAGGCAGGTACTTTGCATGCTGTATTTTTATCTTAGTATTTCTTGTGTTCATAGTGAGATACATTCAGGGAAGCTTCTAAAATCTATAGTACCAATTTACGAATTATGTAACACTCTATGTATGATTATGTGTTATCTCTTAAATAAATAAATAAATACAACAGCAGAGCCCGCTTTACTTATAATTTTGATAAATTTAAATCTGTCATTCATAACTGGCTATTAAGTAAACTTTTCTACTCTGTACAAGACTTTTTAGAAAATGCCGGAAAACTTTAACGATATCAATTTGCAAAAGTAAGTTTAGAAGTTTTTTGGATCAGTTACTTTAAATTAAATATAAGTAATTTAAACATTTTGCTACTTTACATATGTAAGACAAATATTGTACACCATTTTATGGTAGACTGTAGCGGACAAGCTCACATAACATGTATATCATCTTTCATATGTACCTGCAGTTAAACAATAAAATATTTTGATTTTGATTTTGATAGTGCAGGGTATTAGGGGCGCCGAGCACCGCTCGCGACGCCTATAAAGAGCGTAATGTCGCTCGCGGCGCCAGGAATCAATTATGTGAATCATGGGACACTTTAATTTTCATAAAATTACGAAAATAAATAGTTCCAACAGGATCCGCTAGATGTCACTACGTGTTACTTAATTAAGTGTTTTTAATCTAAGACGGCGTGCCCCAGCTTCCTAATTTTGACGTTGCCCGATTTCGACAAAGTACAGAAATTAATTAGTGTGACGGGACTTTTGTTTGCAAGTTTTTACTTTACTTCTAAATAGCGCCAAGGACATGATAACTGTGGTTCTACTGATGCATATGTAGACTTAGCTCGTAATAAATAGGTAACTTTTTTTATGTCATTGGATGTTTTCTGTGTTTCAAGTATGTTGATGATGAAAAGTAAGAAGATGAAGTGACTAAGATTGAAAAGGGCATGCTTCGATGGTTCGGTCATTTGATAAGGATGGATGAAAGAAGATTGACGAAAGAGATATACAGAGCGAAAGTGAGTGGGAGGGTCGGAAGGGGCCGCGATAGGCGTACTTTTTCGAATCAAATCGGAGAAATACTGGAAAAGGGCCGAATCTTAAGTACCCGAAACCGACGTGCGTGCATGACTCGATGTATGAATGTGGAAGAAGCGAAAGAGATTTGTCAGGATCGTAGCAGGTGGAAAGAAGTGGTCTCTGCCTACCCCTCTGGGAAACAGGCGTGATTGTATACATGTATTTCTCATAGAAAAGAGAAGGCACGCGAGCACACAGGCCACCTGATGGTAAGTGGGATCTATGACCCATTTGCATTCTCACGACTAAAATCTCAAGACTGCAATCCGAAGACCGCAAATGCGTTGCCAACCCTCAGGACCAAGTTAGAATGCCTCTATGCTAGTAATTCCACCGGTTGTCTTATACCACAATATGCTGCTGTTTTGCGGTAGGTTGAAAGATATTTCTGTCGAAAAAAAAACTTTTCTGGAACAAGCTTTTGCTGCCGACGCTACTTTTTTTTGCGTGTAAGACAAAACTAACGAGTCTCAACACAGTAGACCTACGTTAAGTATAGCGATTTATTTATTTGCTTCACTGTTGGACCGCATAATTTTTTTACGCATAAAATCGTTTGACCTAAAACGGTTCTTACAATAGAAACGGTTTTATTTTAATTATTATTAAAAACTAACCTAACCTACCCTAACCTACAAAATAGACGTTTATTAAATTCTGCAATCAGCCTAAAACGGTGTTATGCGAAAAAAAAAATGCGAAAAGATTAATATGCGTAAAAAAATGATGCTTTCCAAAGGGATACCTATTTATTTACTTAGGTACGTCATTTATGAGTTTACAGTAGACACCAGAGCGTTATAAAGGGGATACCTATTTATTTACTCAGGTACGTCATTTATGAGTTTACAGTAGACACCAGAGCGTTATAAAGGGGATACCTATTTATTTACTCAGGTACGTCATTTATGAGTTTACAGTAGACACCAGAGCGTTATAAAGGGGATACCTATTTATTTACTCAGGTACGTCATTTATGAGTTTACAGTAGACACCAGAGCGTTATAAAGGGGATACCTATTTATTTACTCAGGTACGTCATTTATGAGTTTACAGTAGACACCAGAGCGTTATAAAGGGGATACCTATTTATTTACTCAGGTACGTCATTTATGAGTTTACAGTAGACACCAGAGCGTTATAAAGGGGATACCTATTTATTTACTCAGGTACGTCATTTATGAGTTTACAGTAGACACCAGAGCGTTATAAAGGGGATACCTATTTATTTACTCAGGTACGTCATTTATGAGTTTACAGTAGACACCAGAGCGTTATAAAGGGGATACCTATTTATTTACTCAGGTACGTCATTTATGAGTTTACAGTAGACACCAGAGCGTTATAAAGGGGATACCTATTTATTTACTCAGGTACGTCATTTATGAGTTTACAGTAGACACCAGAGCGTTATAAAGGGGATACCTATTTATTTACTCAGGTACGTCATTTATGAGTTTACAGTAGACACCAGAGCGTTATAAAGGGGATACCTATTTATTTACTCAGGTACGTCATTTATGAGTTTACAGTAGACACCAGAGCGTTATAAAGGGGATACCTATTTATTTACTCAGGTACGTCATTTATGAGTTTACAGTAGACACCAGAGCGTTATAAAGGGGATACCTATTTATTTACTCAGGTACGTCATTTATGAGTTTACAGTAGACACCAGAGCGTTATAAAGGGGATACCTATTTATTTACTCAGGTACGTCATTTATGAGTTTACAGTAGACACCAGAGCGTTATAAAGGGGATACCTATTTATTTACTCAGGTACGTCATTTATGAGTTTACAGTAGACACCAGAGCGTTATAAAGGGGATACCTATTTATTTACTCAGGTACGTCATTTATGAGTTTACAGTAGACACCAGAGCGTTATAAAGGGGATACCTATTTATTTACTCAGGTACGTCATTTATGAGTTTACAGTAGACACCAGAGCGTTATAAAGGGGATACCTATTTATTTACTCAGGTACGTCATTTATGAGTTTACAGTAGACACCAGAGCGTTATAAAGGGGATACCTATTTATTTACTCAGGTACGTCATTTATGAGTTTACAGTAGACACCAGAGCGTTATAAAGGGGATACCTATTTATTTACTCAGGTACGTCATTTATGAGTTTACAGTAGACACCAGAGCGTTATAAAGGGGATACCTATTTATTTACTCAGGTACGTCATTTATGAGTTTACAGTAGACACCAGAGCGTTATAAAGGGGATACCTATTTATTTACTCAGGTACGTCATTTATGAGTTTACAGTAGACACCAGAGCGTTATAAAGGGGATACCTATTTATTTACTCAGGTACGTCATTTATGAGTTTACAGTAGACACCAGAGCGTTATAAAGGGGATACCTATTTATTTACTCAGGTACGTCATTTATGAGTTTACAGTAGACACCAGAGCGTTATAAAGGGGATACCTATTTATTTACTCAGGTACGTCATTTATGAGTTTACAGTAGACACCAGAGCGTTATAAAGGGGATACCTATTTATTTACTCAGGTACGTCATTTATGAGTTTACAGTAGACACCAGAGCGTTATAAAGGGGATACCTATTTATTTACTCAGGTACGTCATTTATGAGTTTACAGTAGACACCAGAGCGTTATAAAGGGGATACCTATTTATTTACTCAGGTACGTCATTTATGAGTTTACAGTAGACACCAGAGCGTTATAAAGGGGATACCTATTTATTTACTCAGGTACGTCATTTATGAGTTTACAGTAGACACCAGAGCGTTATAAAGGGGATACCTATTTATTTACTCAGGTACGTCATTTATGAGTTTACAGTAGACACCAGAGCGTTATAAAGGGGATACCTATTTATTTACTCAGGTACGTCATTTATGAGTTTACAGTAGACACCAGAGCGTTATAAAGGGGATACCTATTTATTTACTCAGGTACGTCATTTATGAGTTTACAGGAGACACCAGAGCGTTATAAAGCGCGCCTAAGGGAATATTTCTCAATATTTTCTTTTCTTAATTCTTATTCTTAATTTTTAATATTTTTATATTTCACTCAGACGGAGTTAAGCTAAGAGGTTATTCACAATAAAACACCAAAGTAAAGTCAATATTTTATTTGACAAAATACATTTCCTTTGTAACACCTTAAAGCTAACTTAGTTTTTTTTTACATAAATTTAAATTTTTGAACGCCACAATCGGCTCTGGCCACAGAATAAGAACATATAGCATAGAAACCGGACTATAAGACGTACTTTGCGTGAGCTATCTTTCTCTACTTTTTAAATTACGTATTACATGAGAAAAAATGAAACAAAAATGTTTTTTCTTAACTGTCATTGTCGCATCGTTGCTTATAGCACAGAATAAAGACTAAAGGCATAGAAACCGTACTAAATAAGCAGAAAATACATTATGGTTCACTTCTTTTTACTTATGGTTTTCATAGTGAGTTGGAAAGAGATGCATCTATAGCTGTTCTTTCGTTATTTGGTACATTGTCACAAGTAACGGAAAACGCTCAAAAAATCTGGAACAATATTTTTTTTCGTCACTAAAGATAATAATTTTACAGTATTTCACCAAAACATTGCAGGCTTAATGAATAAAAAGGAATTAATTGAACTAGCGCTAGATGAGCTTTCGGAAAATAATAAAGAGTTTAACATACTATGTTTTAGTGAGACTTTTATAAAAGCGGGAAGTGAAGGGAACGCTCGTATCTGTTAGCTGCGTCTTACTCGAGGGCTCATCAGAAAAGGGGAGGATCATGCATATTGTGTAAAAACCACATTGAAACTCAGGAACTTGATTATTTGAAAGAATTTTCAGATGATTACATATTTGAGTGTTGTGGCATACTGATCCCTTGTATTAAATGTATAGTAATATGCATTTATAGGACGCCGACATCAAATTTGTCTCTATTTCTTCAAAGAATAGAACGGCTTATAAGTAGACTTAAGCATAAAACAAAGTATAAAACGGTCATCGCTGGAGATCTAAACATCGACATATTAAAACCCTCCGCACATACAGATGAATTTTATAGAATAACCTCAAACAATAATTTTAAGATACATATACAGAGTGCTACACGGAGAATGTCATGTCTAGATCAAATTCTTTCAAACGTGCCTGAAGCGCAAAGTGGATCACGAAACTGCGCAAAGTCTTACATTTAAAGTCAGTAATGTAGTCAGTAAATGTTAAGCCTCTACTATATTACTATAATTTCAAAAGGGTTTATAGTGCGGAAAATATAGATAAATTTTGTGAGTGCATAAAGAGTTTAGCATGGTCAGCGGGCCGATTATGGTCGTGTTTATCGACGTAGATAAGCGTGTATAAAACATCTGTCACTTTCTGACCAGTCTGTAAGTGCGAGAGTGACGGAAGCTTTATCCACCGAGATAAAGGCGACCATAATACGGGCCCAGATGTGTATAATGAAAACGATACTGACGCTGCATTTAAGAACTTTTATGACATGTTTACACTCTTATATAAATTATGTTTTCCCCTTATTAAAGTAAAAATGATTGTCAAACATAAAACTAGGAAATGGTTTACAAGAGGAATTAAATTGTCGATAAAAACAAAAAGAAATTTACGTTTTAGTTACTATAAGAAACCTAGCAAAGACGCGGATCTTGCGGAAAAAAAAAGTGGAACATAGAACCTCCTTTTATGAAGCTGTTAAAAAAAATAGAACATTTTTATCAACGACGTCTAAAAGGACATCGCTTTCAAAAAGTTTGGTTAATTAATATAACCAAATGGATTTTTCTTGGACGACGTTTTGTCAGCGGCTATTGCCATACTCGAAACACTAGTAGTTCTCTGGGGGACACATCGTTAGCGAGTTTCCGCAGGTAACAGCGCCATCTATCGAGGCACCGGGCAACATCACACCGTAGCGGCGTCACTGTGCAGATAAAGTCTGTTCCAATTCAGGCTGCCATTTACAATAACCTGACTGTAATTGTCTTTAGATAGAGGATGAAAAGTGATGAGAATAATGGTACCACTAATTAGTTTATTAAAAAGGTTGAATATACAGATATATAAAATCAGCTGTTCCATACATTTCGGCTGTTTAGCTCTCGAAGTTTGTATGGAACAGCTGTTTTTTTTCGCGATTCGGTTGCTGGTCCAATAATAAAAGTTGATGAGTATGACCAACAGAGTTAGTCCCTAAAATTTGGCCGGTGACTAAAATTTCACAGTTTATATTCATCATTAGAGATGGGCTGACTAAGGATTTTGCTGACTGGCCAGTCGGCCGACTAATCGATTTTCAATTAGCCGATTAATCGGCCGACTAGTCGGCAATGCCGATCGTAGGATTTTGGTAAGTTCGGGTGAACTCGGAAACGTTCGTTTCGCTTCGTCCGTCGCGCTTTGTTACCTAGCCCTACCATGTTTTGACCAGTTTTGTTTAGGTTTTTCTGCACGACAAAAAAAACAATAATAACCTTAATTATAGTATTATAACGAACTACCTAGTGCTTTTTATAAGTGTTTCGAAAAGAAAATCGCGTGTGTGGACATTTTTTGACCATATTTTCTATAGGAAATAAAGTGCCGAATATTCGACATTTTTTGCCGACTAGTCGCCGACTAATCACCGACTAGAAATGATGCCGAATAGTCGGCTCTCCGACTAATCGTCGACTAGTCGGCCCATCTCTATTCATCATCATTATCGTATTATTATGCTGGGTGCGACAGAAACGAAAACCTCTCTCTAATCTATCACATCACTACATTTTCATGACAAGTGGGTGACAAATGTTAGCCTATTTTTCTGATTTATTAAGTGTACTAATAAGCCACGTCGTTAGCAAATTTATAGTTTTTCTAAAAACATATAATTTGTGAAACATGTCGAAAAATGGGGTGCAATATATTTCGAAAAAACAAAATGTATATGACAGGATTCAGTCATTGTCATGGTATTTTCACCGAAAGTGCTTTTCATAAAAAAATACAATTTTAAATAGAGAGAAGCGGTGGTAAAGTATCTATTCCCGAATAGGTTCACATTTTTTTATTGGGATAAAAAGTAGCCTACGTGTTAATTCAGTGTTTAAGCTATCTCCATTATATTCATCGAAATCCGTCCAGCCGTTGCAGCGTGAAGGAGTAACAAACTAATACACACACACACACACACACACACTTCTTCCACTATAACTTCTAAGTCCCTTGACTGATTTCGATGTGTGAGGTATCGTTAGAATCCTTACGTCATCCCGGGTGACATAGGATACCTAAACTGTTAAAATTGAACAACAATGGCAAAATGACAATTATTTGTTTGGCTTTCTTTACGACACACCATTGGCACCTGGCGTGGATGTTTCGAATATGATTCCTCAGACCGACGATATGGTATTTTTGTCTGAGTTCATTTATTACGGTGTTGTTGTTGCCGTGGTTGAAGGTTGCGTGATAATTTGCAATAATCAGTTGGGTGATTCTACGCCTTGCATTTAGTAATATCGGTTCGTGACCGGTTGACTCGTTCAATCGTACTCGCCCGTTTAGCTTGATGAGACCGTCTTTATCAATTTTCACGGCCACTTTTCTTAGGCACGAGCTTCTTGGCAGCGGCTCGTTTTTCAATAATCTCTGCCTTTCTTCGTGAAAACTCTCATCTTGGCTCCTTTCTATGAGTAGTCGCTCTGCTAACCACAGATGTCTGGGCTCCAGTCCGGTCGACGACGCAACGCGCCTTCGCAAGGCCTCAGCGGCGAAAATAACCCGCGCAGTAGTACGCAATAACCTGTTATAGTTCGAAAAACGCGCACTATCGGGTAAGTGATCAAATTTGTTATTTACTTTGCTAGCTTCATTCACGACTAACGCTTTCGCTATTCTTTCCTCGCCTGAATGAACTGATTTGTTTTCGATAAGTGGGGGGGCGTGCTCTGGCCACGCCTCCTCGGGTTCGCGTAAAAACGGTGGACCCGTAAACCACATATGGCTGATGTCGAATTCGGTTACGGTCCCTCTCGTCGCCACATCCGACGGATTTAAAGCTGATTTGACGTAATGCCATTCGTTAGGCGAGGATAACGACTCTATTTCGGCTAACCTGTGCGCTACAAACGCTATAAAGGTGCGTGGATCCGATTTGATCCATGCTAATACGGTTTTTGAATCCGACCAATAGTATGATTTTCCTATTTCATAATTAGTCTCTTTTTTTACAGTGGCGGCTAATCTACACCCTAATAGTGCGGCCTGAAGTTCTAGTCTAGGGATCGAGATCGGTTTTAGAGGCGTTACTCGGGCTTTGCCTGCGACTAACGTTACGCTCCTGATTCTGTCCCTATCGGTTCCTACTAGATAGATTGCCGTCGCGTATCCTTTTTCGCTAGCGTCATTAAAGACATGAAGTTCGTACGGTGTCTCGGATTTATGTACGTACCTAGGTATGTGTAGGTCTGCCAAAAGGTTCAAATTTTTGACCTACGTATCCCATTTCGACTGTTGGTCCGGTGTGAGGGGATCGTCCCATCCTACTCCGGCTCGCCACACGTCCTGTATTAACATTTTTCCTGCTATTGTAATGGGTGCGGCTAAACCTAGCGGATCGAATACGGACATAACCGCGCTTGTGACCTGTCTTTTGGTGGGTGGTACGGAACCATCGAGAGTATCTTTTGGCGTATTTCTTAAGTTCAAACTAAACCCTATCGAATCGGACCTATGATTCCATATCATACCTAGTGTTCTTTCCGAGTCTGACTTTCCTAGTTTGGTTACGTTGTTACGCGTGTCTACAAGATCGCTTATGGCGTCTTTATCGTTCGACGCCCAGCCTCTCAACTCGAACGAGGCTTTTTTATGCACTAAGTACATGTCGTTCGCGACCTGTTTAGCTTCCTGAACCGTTTCGAATGCCCCTAGGAAGTCGTCCATATAAAAATTGCGCTTCGTGGCCTTTGCTATTTCGGGATATTCTTGTTCGTGCTGTTATAATGGAAAACACCAAGGTCTTTTTAAAAAAAGATATTTATTTAACATACACTTTTAACTAAGACAAGTACACGACCTTTTAGGATAATAGAGGTATAGCGCGGTTCGCGGCTCGGGAACAACTAAGGATGGACTGGGCAGGATAGAGAAGCTAGAGTCGGTTGGAGGGGATTACTGCTGATGGGGTTGCTTGGTCAGCCAGAAGGCATACAAGGTGGAGGTTATAACATCTCCCCGGGGTTAAGAATGAACTTTCACTCTTAATGAGTGAAGTTTATGTAAGTCGGAGTCGAGGACCTGGAGCTGGTGCTGGACTTTCTTCAGATTCAGAGGGTTCGGTAGGTATTGTCAATGTTTTAGGAGGATAAGGAGGGAAATTTAACCTCTTATTACAATTAAACTTTTTCCAAATCTTATAAACAGCAAGGAACACTAATACAATAATAATTCCGATAGTACTATAAGAGTAATAATTACCATACAATACAATATGGGGTTTGTTAATTATCTTATCCAATTGTTTAGATAATTGGTAATGTGACCAGCGGTTATCATCCCTTAAGGGTTCCAGATTCAATTTCTTTACAGGTAAGCTGGGATCACTCAAATGAAAATTCCTTAACTGAAAGTAATTACAACAAGTATCGTTAATTAGATTAAAGGTTGAATGAATAGGCTTGATATCTAATGTTACGGTATTTTTAGCAATAATCTGCATATCCTTGAAATAGGCTGTACATTTACTGGGTAAGGTCAAGATGCCTGTTCCCACTATATTGGTTTCGAATACATTTGAGTTGTTATAACATTCAACGGATAATTTAGATTTTTGCGAAATTACATATATCCATCTATTATTATTTAATTTATGCCAAATTTCCATATTTGCGGATATTAGTTTAGATTCACATTGAATTGGTTTAGATAATAGCAATTTAGTTGCTATTTCAGTTTCGCATATAGGTTGTGACGTAGTGGAAAAGGTCTGATAAACATTACAGACATATAAACCATTAACAAGAATCTTACAACTACTTAAGTCATCTAGTTTACAGTAACGTGACTTATCTCTACTTAATGCTACATACTTCGTGGTGGGCAAGACCATCGCGTAGGCAGTCGGTATTACATTACCATGATGCGCTACCGGGAATGCTACACTGTGATACATATTATATTCCTGGGAGTTAACTAAGGGTATTCTCATTACAAAAACAATTTTGTTGTTGATATAAAAGCTCGATATATCTGAAATATTTAGTAGAATGGTTATATGGTCCAGATTTAACGATATGGGTAATTCTTGAGATTTGGGTAACAATCTATGATGCTCTACTAATTCATGGAATAATTGTTTGGGGGTGATTATCGATGGATACAGAATATTTGATTTACTAAACATTATGGCGTTTATGATATCCTCCAATTTAAATGACAAGGTTAAAATATTATTTTCAATGATACTTATTAGCTCTAGAATGTTTGATTTTAAATTTAGCTTATTACTAATTACAGTAAATTTTTTTAAGGACATATTCAGTAAGTTAACAGCGTCATTCAATATCTGCTCGTTGATCATTATTTTGTTTATAAAATCCTCATGGGATTTCAGAGTCGCAGAAGTGATTAAAATATTTGATTTAAATATGGTTGAAATGTCTTTTTGGTCGTATTGTAAACCTTGAATGGCGTTGTTATACATGATAGCGTCATCCTGATCCATAGTTCCAAACAGGTGTTTGAAAACGGTACCTATAGCACCAAACCACGCAGATCTCTTAGATTTATTCGTAATCAGGTGAGAGATAGAATCATAATCTCTAATTATGTCTTTATACCTTGTGGTAAGCGGTTGAAACATATTATTACATTCTGTTACTGACAAGCTATCGCTCTCACGGCACAGAAATTTTGAGGTTCCTATCACGCCGTTCAAGTTATCAATATGAGGTTTAATAAAAGATATATCTATAGGTATAACAACATCTAGAAATCCGTTAGTCACTTTTAACTCTCCGATGGGGTCGAAATAAAGGCCTGGGCTGTTCTGTACAGATTCGGTGAAGTTAGCTTGTATTAAGAGAGGGGTGCTGAAAGGGAGAAATAAAATAGAATGAATAAATGCTTAAGTGTAAGAAAACTCTAGAATGGTTGGCTCTAAAACTATAACACACAAATAAATGACTTAATTACTATCTCTATGAGCTAATTTAATCTGATCGTAGTGGTGAACTACGCTTTTACGATTGATTAATAAGGTCAATGTGTTTCGACCATTGATCTTCGTGACCTTGTAAGGTCCTTTCCATACAGGTGATAAAGCTTTACGAAGTCGCAAATGATTTTTTAAGTAAACATAGTCTCCGACATGATAGGTTACCGGTTTAGTACGGGAATCGTAGTATGTTTTAGCAGTTTCTTTTGATTGATGTATGCTGTCAAGGGCTTTGCTGCGGGAGTATTGAAGACGGTGTTGAAGCATTTTCACGTAATCGCAATAGGTCGTACCAGGCGCTGATTCATAGATGGAATTCGGGAAAAAGGGTTTGTGTCCAAAAATTAGTTCGTAAGGGGAGTAGTTAGTGGTACTATGCACAGTTGTGTTATAGGTTAGAATAGCAGTATAGACAAAACGGGGCCAGTCAGTTTGTTCTTCGTTTACATAGGACTTCAAATATTCCTTTAATGTTGAGTGGCTCCGTTCGAGAGCACCTTGAGTTTGGGGATGGTAAGGACTGGACCAAATTTGTTTGATTTTTAGGAAAGAGCAAACTTGTTTGAATAGGTCGGCAGTGAAATTGGTTCCTTGGTCTGTCAGGATATATTTAGGTATGCCAAATAAGCTTATGAAATGCACTAAGCACTCGCTGGTTTCTTCAGCGGTGGTAGATCGTATGGGGTAAGCTAAGGAATATTTTGTTAGGTCATCTTGCATAGTGAGTATATATTTGACCTTGGCAGGTCCGGCCTCGGGTAGAGGTCCTACAATGTCTAATGCTAAGCGTTGGAATGGTTGTGTTGAGGTAGAGGTTATCTCCAGGGGAGCACGGTTGATATTCCTCAGTGCTTTGTTACTTTGACAAGAGGAACATTTTTTAATATAATTCTCGATGTCAGCCCTCATGTTTTTCCAGAAATACTGCTCGCGGATTCTATTAAACATGCGGGTATTGCCTAGGTGTCCGGCAATCGGGATATCGTGATTCTCTTTTAGAATTTTAGGGATCTCGCTCAAAGACGGGTATATAGTATTATTATGATATATATGTATTTGTATACCAGTCCCATTAAAAAGGTAAGCGATTATGTTATAAATCTTGGTAAACGCGCGGTTGTCAAACGGGTTTTTAAAGTCTGAAATACTAATATTTTTTTTCTCATTATTAGGAATTGCGATTAAATGGTTTCGAAGGTTTTTTAATGATTCGAAAATATCAACATAGGAGCAATCATCGAAATGATGAACTTTTGTAAATAATGTTATAAAGGTTTTTCCGCCATGGTTAATTTCTTGAAATGATAGTAAAGTTCTTTCGGATTGTAAGAATTCTTCTTGGTCAGGTAGGTTGCTTAAGAAATCTTGGACATATGGCACATTTTCGTCAAGGTCCAATGAGGTAGGAATAATAATTGTTTTATGTGGACTTTTCAGAAGGTTGTCATTATGTTCAACTATCGCAGTGTCGAAGTTAGCGTCTGGTAAGG
The DNA here is from genome assembly GCA_946894065.1 of Acleris literana. NCBI lineage: Eukaryota > Metazoa > Arthropoda > Insecta > Lepidoptera > Tortricidae > Acleris > Acleris literana. The sequence continues at coordinate 11,729,901 of OX335693.1, read as the reverse complement.
ATTTTAAGAATTTCGAGTAAGTGTCTTCAATAGCAGGGGGAAAGGTTTCAGATAAGTCTCGAATCAGGTCCGATTCAGAGGGTTGCGCTTCCATGGATGGAGTATTTTGTGGATTTGGTATAAGATCATCAATTATAGAGTCTAAATCAATAGGCGAAAATTGTGGATCAGGTGTCAGAGATGGTAAATCTCCGATATCAAATGGGTCGATGACTTCAGGTTGGTCATAGGAAGTCCCAGGTTGTGGATTTTCGTCTACTTCCTCATTTACAGCATTGATGGGAAAGTTGTTATCTTTGGGTATAGGATAACGAGATAACGCGTCGGCTGCGCAATTTAATTTCCCTTTGCGATATATGATTTCGTAATCAGCGAACTCTTCTAATTTTAGGCGCCAGCGTTGCAATCTGCTGCTGGGGTCTGTGTGGTTAAATAACCACTTTAAAGGGCGGTGATCGGTCATGATATAGAATTTCTTTCCAAAAAGATAGGGTCTGAAATATTTGCAGAAATGAACTATAGCAAGAAGTTCTTTTTCTGTGGTGCTGTAATTGCACTCGTTCTTGTTTAACGTTCTTGAGGCGAAAGCTATTGGTTTGTCTTTACCAATTTGGCCTTGGGATAAAATTCCAGAAATGGCATAATTTGATGCGTCGCAGGTGAGTATAAAAGGTTTCGTAAAATCAGGATAGATGAGAATTGGGGCGTTAGTAAGTTTTGATTTTAATGTTTCAAAGGCTAACTGCTGTTCATGACCCCAATTAAAAGGGGTGTCTTTTTTCAGTAGATTTGTTAATTGTTTGGAAATTTTGGAGAAGTCGGGGATGAACCTTCTGTAGTGAGATACTAGTCCTAAGAAGGATTTGATATCCTTCGGTGACACGGGAATTGGGAATTCAGTGACTGCTTTGATTTTTTCGGGATTTGCTCTTACACCTTCGTCACTGATGATATGTCCGAGGTAAGCTACTTCTTTCCTAAGGAATTCGCACTTGTCTGGTTGTAGCTTGAGATTGAAGTTTCGCAGCCTGTCAAAGACAGCTGTGAGGTTTTCTATGTGGGACGATAGGTCATAGGAATAAATCACTATGTCATCGAGGTAAACGAAACAACGGATTCCTTGAAGTCCGGAAAGGCAATTATTCATGAGCCTTTGGAATGTAGAGGGTGCATTCTTTAACCCGAAAGGCATTTTATTAAACATAAATTGACCTTGTGGTACTGAGAAACTTGTTTTCTCTGCATCTTCAGGGGCCATATTTATTTGGTGGAAACCGGAAGCTAAATCAAGGGTGAAAAAGTATTTGCTGTTTCCTAATTGGTCTAAAATGTCAACAATCTGAGGTATAGGATAGGTTTCACCTATTGTTATGTCATTGAGTTTGCGGTAGTCGATGACCACACGCCATTTTTGTTCTCCTGAAGCGTCGAGTTTTTTGGGGACGACCCAAATAGGGGATGACCATGGGGATATAGCTGGTTTTATAATGTCTTGTTCCAGCATTTTATTAATTTGTTTCTCGACTTCCTTTTTATGCACTTCTGGGAATCTATAGGACTTTGTATATATAGGGACATCGCTGGTGGTCCTAATCTTATGTTGAATTTTGGAAGTTGACGTCAGTTTGTCGTCAGGAAGATGAAAAATGTCAGAGTACTGGGAACATATTTCAGTGAGGGCGTTTGCTTCTTCTTCATTCATGTGGGATGTGCGGAGTGAATTTAGCACTTCTTCAGTGCGTCTAACAGTGTCGACTGTAGAGGAAAAGGAGACCACGTTGACATTTAGTGGTTCCGAGCGAAGTTTTAGGTCTGATTTGACTGTTACAGGATTTTCTGATGTGTTAATGATGGAGATATTAGCTCGGTTATTCTCTTTGACCTTTACAATACAATTAGCTATGAGCAGTGACTCGGACAAATGCTGGTCGGTAATTATACCTTCTTTTATTTCAGGATTGGTTACGGTGCATTCTATTATTGTCTCGGTTCGCGGGGAAATATTGTACTCTGGTTCCTTGAATGACAGTTTAATTTTCTTCCCATTCACTTCTAGACAGTTAGTCGCGTAATTAATATTACAGCGGAATTTGGAAAACATGTCGCTACCGATAATGCCATCGTAAGGCAAGTTTATATTTTTCATGACATGGAAATCGTGAGATAGGCTAAGGTCGTTCGCTAATTGTATTCGGGATTTAAGATGACCAAGGCTTGGTATTGATTCTTCAGTAGAATCGATTCCTTTGACATTTATTCTGCTCTCGGAAAGAATCAGGAATTTGTCTACGCTTGATTTTTTTACTAAACTTATGGCCGCACCGGTATCTATGAGTAACGTTAAGGGCTTAGAATTCATGGACGTAGGTACACTAATGTACGGTAAGTATCTATCGTTTTTAGTTAGTACTTCATAGACCTTGGGATTTCTGGGAGCGGAAATTCCGACCCGGTTTTCAGGAAATGGAATTTGGGTAGTGCGTATGGTGTCTGGTACGACATTACGACTCGGACGACACCCTTCCAAGCCTACATCTCGTTTAAAGAACTAGAGTCTGTCTCATCGACGCCTTCGTTATTCTCAAGGAAATTTACTGGTCGGGTTGAATTGTTGTTATTAAAATTAAAGCGTTTATTATTGTATTCTCTTTTCCTGCACTGTTCAAGTGTGTGTCCAGGTATTTTACAATACCGGCACACAACGGGAGTATCAAAGGAGGTTTTTGGTCTATTGAATGAATTAGGTTGGTTGTTGTAGTTGGACGCACCAGGTCTTGGATTGCCTGGAAAATAAGGCTTCTTCGGGAAACCTTGTTTAAAGGTTTCCACTGGTTATTTGTTTGAGAATTGTTGTAATTTGTCCTCGGATATAGCTATGTTAATTGCCTCATTCAAGGTTTTAGGGGATTTGCAACGTAGGATCACGGAGATTTTGGGATTAACACCCATAATGAATGAGTTTAGTGCCAAGTCTTGCATAGCTGCAAGCCGGCCTGGAAGTTCCATCTTTTTGGAACATGACATTGTTACTTCTGTTAATAATTGTGACAAGCATGACTCTATACGGAGTGAAAATTGACTGACGGATTCAGTGGCTGTCTGTCTGCAATCTTGCAGTTCGGACAGCAGGTGGGCGTGATGTTTGCGCTCACCAAACTGGGCTTTTAAAAAGTCCTGTAACGACGACCAATTGCTGAATTCTTTAATGGAACACGCTAATTCAGCCTTGCCCTCAAGCTGGCTGATGATATATTTAAGCACAATCGGTTCTTGGCTCGCTGAAGTAAGTGTTATTGCGTTAGCGCAATTATTTATAAACGCGTTTAATTTGTCTCTTGACCCGTCATAGGGTTTTATGAATTTTAATATAACATTTAACGGAATTTCTGATATCACCAATTTTGGCAACATGTCTGGGGTAACCTTGGGTGCCTTCAGGGAGCCAGAGCTTTCACCATCGGACTTGGACATTTTGATTCTTTAATTAATTAAATGTGGATATTTAAGATACGGCGTTACGGTGTGACAGGCGGACGGTGTCCTGATTGCGAGAATTCGTCGAGTTAGCTTGAACAGATAACAGAGTAGCCGCGGCGTTGAACTTGGAACAGGATGATATATATGATTTATAATACACGAGGTATACAAATGATTTTAGGAACTAATTACAAAATGGTAGAATTATAGCGATTGCACGGGATATTGTTTATACGCACTTCACTTGACACTTTCACGGCACTTCACGGGCACGGCAAAAACGAAATAGAAAGTACTCACAGTAGTAGGAGCGTTGAAATCTGGGCGATCATCATCGCCAGGACCTTTACCGGGTGTCTTGACCTTGAGTACACAACACACCAAACACTTTGGAGTGGTGGTAGGGAAATGGTAAAATGCGCCGGTCGTTTGAGAACGGCGAATTTGGAAATAGTAGGTAATCACACTGAACACTTTGGAACGGTGGACATGGAAATAGTAATGAGTTGTCCCTTGTTTCTTCTAAGGTCGGCCTTGGTTAACTGGTTTGTTCACTTCACTTCACGTCACTTCGGAAACGTCCTTGAGATTTTTGAAAATCCCTTAAGCTGCCACCAATGTTATAATGGAAAACACCAAGGTCTTTTTAAAAAAAGATATTTATTTAACATACACTTTTAACTAAGACAAGTACACGACCTTTTAGGATAATAGAGGTATAGCGCGGTTCGCGGCTCGGGAACAACTAAGGATGGACTGGGCACGATAGAGAAGCTAGAGTCGGTTGGAGGGGATTACTGCTGATGGGGTTGCTTGGTCAGCCAGAAGGCATACAAGGTGGAGGTTATAACAGTGCGCATCTGCGTTTTTATTCTTTACGTAAATCGCGGTACACGGAGAGCTCGCTGCTCCGAAAATTAACACGTTCATTCGATATTCCGCGATATTGCCGTCCTTTTCCCTCCATAAAAAACGCAGGCTATCCCTATCCTTTTCTATGATGCGTACTTGAAGGAACATTTCGCGAATGTCCGCTACTACGGCGATCTTTCCTTCACGAAACCTAATGAGTACGCCGAACAATGACATCAATAGATCGGGCCCTGGCAGTAACGCGTCATTGAGGCTTTTTCCACCCGTCTTGCAAGCCGCATCGAACACTAATCTGATTTTACCCTTTTGCGGGTACGTTACCGCGAAGTGCGGTAGATAGAAGGTTCTATCTGACGAAGGCGGAGTTATGACTTTTTCTGCGTAACCCTTTTCTATCAAATTATTTATCTGTTTTTTGTACTCGATTTTGAGCGCAGGATCTTTAGACATTTTAGACTCGAGGTTAGTTAGCCTCTTGAGAGCCTGATTTCTGTTGTTGGGAAGTACCTCGTTGTTGGTTTTCCACAATAAGCCTGCCTCGTACCTATCCTCATTCGTTTCGTTAAGAATCGTTAGTGCCCTTTGTTCCGGGTCGTTTAAAGTGGTACGCGGCATGATACCTAATGATTCTAGGGAGAAATGATCTTTAATCATTTTTAACGTTGACGGCGATTTAATGTGATTTACCGAAGCTACAGTTTTCCTAGGTGCGTCGTCGCAACCGTGTAAAACCCACCCTAGAGACGTTAACGATGCGACCGGCTCACTCTTGTTGCCTACCCTGAGTTGTCTACTAACTATCAACTGCCAGTTATCTTGGCCGATGATAATAGTAGGTTTCGCGCGCTCGTAACTCAGTTCGTCCTCCAAGTCTACTAGGTGTTCGCATTGCTTTATTAACTCTCGACTGACGCCCTGTGGCAGTAAACCTAACTCACTAATGGTGCTCGCATGCAAGGTTTCGATGTTTCTGTTGCATAAACCTTTAATTGACAATTTGATCCTACACGATTGCAGATCGTCTATCCTGTGACCGCCCACTCCCTCTATCGTTAGGGGTTCGGGTCGGCCCTGATCTGTGACCCTATCGGCTATGTGTCGTTCGACCAAAGTCATCATGGAGCCTTCATCCAGTAGAGCGTGTGTGATAATCGTGCCCAACGGCCCTGTCAGCTCTACTGGGACCACTTTGAGGTATGTTTTCGATTGACTCACGTGGTTTACTGTAATCACGTTATGATTCGCGGCCGGGTTAGATGCGTGCTCCACTATCGGCCGTCGATCGCTATTGTGGAGCAGCTTGTGATGAGATGCCTTGCATCCGTCTACCGAACAAGGTACGTATTTGCATTTTACGAAATTTCTATGCGACATACCTAAACACCTAAAACACAAACGAGTCCGTTTCGCGGTTTCCCATCTATCATTCGCGTTTAATTTGATAAAATCTGCACATTTTGCGGCGCTGTGGTCACCGCCACACACGACGCATTTCGTTCGCTCTTGTGCTTGATTACTAATCGGTTGGCTAGAAATCGGATTCGTTCGAGTTTTATGTTTGTTTTTATTTGCCACCGTCGCGACGGTCCTACGTGGCGCGGAACTTTCGCAATCGCTATCGCTATCGTCGGTTCCCGATTGATTGTACGAAACTGCGTTGACTTTAGATTTTCGCGTAAACCTATTGTCGTCCTTTATTGTTTCTAACGCGAACATAGCGCCGCACTGGTCGCCTACCTCGTTTAGAAACCGCGACAAAAGAATCAAGTCGGGCACACCCGAACGTGAGCTTTTGTATTCGTACCATTTGTACTTAAGGATGATACTCAATTTTTCAACTATTTTATTTACCAACTCCGGCGAATACAGATATTGGGGTTGTTTTAATGATTGAATTGACGCTACTGTATTTGCAACCTTGTTAGCGTACATCGTTACGTTGCGGCCATCTTCCGTCATTCGCGGAAGCCTTTTTATGGCCTCTAATTCGGCTAGTATCAAAATTTCGGGTCTACCAAATCGCCTTTCTAACGTTTCCATAATCACGATTGGCTCCGAACTAGTGAATAACATCGACCTAACCGCCTCTTTCGCGTTTCCTTTCAACGCTTTTCGCAGCCTAGCTACGTTTTGAATGTCCGTAAACGAACTCCGAGTGTCTACAAAGACCGCTTTGAAAGCGATCCATTCCGAAACATTGCCGTCGAAATATGGCAATTCGTGTAAAAATTTAGGTGCGGCCTGGGAACTTTGTCCTTGTATGTTTATTGCTGACATTATTGCGGACGCTAATAAACCTATTTCCCCATTACCGACCGTGGGGGCCTCTGGCTGCGCTCGTTCGCGCCTATCCCCACTCCTATCCCCACTCCCAGGTCTTTCGCGTGGTGCCGTAGTAACGTTAGTCGCATGCGTCTCTATGTTGCTATCGCGGTTCAAACTTTGCTCATTAAGCCAGCCCTGAATTCTCGAATCGGCATATAAGCGGGCAGCCTCCGTTCCGCTGGAGTTTTCGGCGGTGGTCAGTTCGTATCTGACCAACTCCAGACGGGAAACGGCTAATGCGGTGGCTGCTTGCGCTTGTTTTAATTCAGAAGCCCTAAGTTCAAGTTCCGCCCTAATCTGTGATAGCCTACTCGTTCGTGATGTGGTAGTTTCGAAATTAACATGCCTATCGGGCGGCGCGGCGCCCTCTGAAGCTCCTACCACCGTCGGAGTGTCACTCATATTTGACGCGATTGGTACAGGCTCAAGCATTTCACTGTTTTGCGTACTACTTTGCGGGTTACGTTCTACACCGGTTCCGTGGCTCCACGTGTTCGATTCCGTCGACCCGGTTTCCCCCGTTGGAGGAGTATTCGTGGTTGTTCCTTCGTCGTCTTCGACTTGCGCCCTTGACCGTGTATTTTTTACCATTTTTGTATGCACGGGGGGGGTCCCTAACCCTAACCCTAATACCTAACTTTAAATTAAATTTAAACAATCAAAATATCAAATTCTAAATACCTACTATCCCTACCACTAACAGCCTAGCCGGGGTGCCTACCGCGGTGATACCGGCTAGGAATGGGAAAATAGGAGGAGGGGTGGGGGGGGGGGAACCACCCGGCAGAGGGTTTGCTGGGCCCAGGTTGCGAACACGGTTTGGTAGGAACGACCAACCCTTTGCTTGCCAATTAAGGCACCTGAACTACCAACAGACCTTACCGGCGCTGGTCGAGCGAACCGTCCTGAAAAGGACGTCGTGAGCCTGCTCGTTAACTCACTCGATTGATTGACGCAATTGTTCTCGCTGGGTTTCTTCACTTTGACGCTTGTGTCCCGCTGCCGATGGATTGATTTAGACGATTTTGAGTCTTCGATTGATTGATGACGTATATAGTCCTGGTTCAGCGATCCGGCTCGAAGGACCAACTGATGGGAGCACCACCCGTCGAATACTTACTCGGGTGGTTTCCACCGCTTTCCTGTGGTGCTGAATCGTAGGCTGCTTCACGCCGAATATGGAGACTCGTAGTGGACTGTATTGGCGGGGTACGTCGGCGGCGGGTGAGTGAAATAAGAACTCGATTTGTTAGAGCGAGACGGAGAGATGTTGTCGGCTGAGCTGGCTGGTACAATGTGCGTGCCGGAGTCAGTCAGTCAGTGGGTCGTCTCACACACCGCCTCGCGAAGCGAGGTGGGGTGTGGGGAAGCCTTCCCAGGGTTAACCCCTCTAAGGCGGCAGCTATCGCAGCCCGCTAACGCGGGCCGGGCTTCTTGTTTGGCAATGCCATCTTGGCGTCTGTGGCCACAGGAGCTTGAGGCAGCGCGGGCGGGCGCTCGCCGTCTTGGTCCGTGGTCCGGGGCTTTTTTGGCTGCGGGCGCAGCCGTAAAAGGAGCTCGACGGTCATGTCGTGACGCAGTTGGGATATCGGGTCGTATGGCTTCGCTTCCTCGGATAAGACGGTGGCCATCATGAGTCCCCATCCGTCTATATCCTGGTTCTTGGTGAGCAACTCCTCGGTCATGTTGAGGAATTCTATCAGGTCCTCCGTGATTTCGGGTTTCGCAGATTGTGGAGCGGTTGCTGTGGTTTGCGCGGACGCACACTCTATCGCCGGCGCGGCGAGCGCGGCGCGCGGCGCGGGTGCGACCGTCGCGGCGGGCGGCGCGGGCAAGACTGCCGGCACCGCTGTGGCGGCGGGCTGGGGAGCGATGACGCTCCGAAGCTTGGCGGTGGGGCGCGCGCCCCCGGTGGTGGGGGCATTCGCCGTCGCGGGTTTCGTCTCGCACCCCGCGGGCGCGGGGGGGGAGGGTTCTTTGTTGTTATTTTCGGGCTTCTTTTCGGGCTCTCCCTGGGGATGGGGACGTTCGCCGACGCCTCTGGTGGCGCGCTGTCTTCGTCCTCCGCGGGTGCGGCGGGCGAGGGTGCTGGTTTCTTCGGTCGGCCCGGTCGGTCGGTGACGGTCCGGGCGGTCGTTCCTGCCCTTATGTTCCTCGCTTCCCTGCGAAGGACGGGGCAGGTTGAGTGGTTGGCCGGGTGGGCCCCCCGGCAGTTTGCGCAGGTGGCTGGTAGGTCGCGGGTGCGAGGGCAGTCGTGTGCGGCGTGCGCTTCCCCGCAGCGCACGCACGCAACCTGCAGGTTGCAGTGCTGGCTCGAGTGCCAGAACTTCTGGCAACGGTGGCATTGGGCGGGGCCTAGTTTTCCCCGCCAGGCTTCAATGGTGACTCCGGGCATGTGCAGGAGCTCGCGCATCGTGTACACCCCGGAGTTTTCGGCTTATGGCCCGGCGAGCACGACGTGGAAAACGCACTCGGGGCGTCCCCTACGCGCCCGAATGCATCTCACGTGCGTCGCCGAGTACTTCTTGGCTGCGAGCGCGGCTCGGATGGCCGCTGGGTCGGTGGTTGCGGGGAGTCCGCGGATGGCGATCTTCGTGGTCTTCTCCATCCGCGGCGAGTAGGTGTACCACCTGATGTCGGTGGTGGCGTCGTTGTCGCGCAGCTCGGCGAAGTACGACTGCACGCAGTCGTGCTCCCTCCCTGAGAGCGGCGTAAAGCGCACGCCGTCACCGTAGGCGTGCGCTTTTGGGGTCTTGCCGAGGCGTTCGGCGATGGCGGCTAGGTGCGTCGGCCAGTCTGGGAGGTCGACGGCTACCAATGGAGGGTAGCGGGCTCTTCTAGGGGCTGCGGGTGCAGCAGCGGTGGGACGCTGCTTCGGAGCGGCGGCTGTGGGGCGGGTGCCCTCTGGGGCCGGCGATGCGACCTTGCGGGCCGCGGCCTGCGCATAGTTGCGCGGCTGTGGCGGAGGCGTCGGCGGCGGCGTCGGAGACGGTGGTGGCGGCTGTTGTGGAGTCGGCGGCGGTGGACATTGCCGCTTCTTCTCTGGCGGGATGAGGCCGAGTCCAGCAAATAGCCGGACTTCTTCCTCGGAGAGGGCTTCGGTGTCGCCTAGGTTGTAGGCCTGCAGCCGGACGTGCATCTTCATCCACTCCTTCAGTCCGGGCGAGCAGTGCCGGGTGCCGCTGAAATAGGATACCATAATCAAATCTTGATTATGGCATTCCCACGACAATTCCGGCACTACGCTCGGACTGCTGAGGCGGATTCGGAGACTTCCGACTGCGGGCGACCTAGGCGCGTCGACGAACGACGTGGTGGTGTCCAGGGTGGCTCGGTGAGGGGTGGGTAGCCCGAAGCTATCACTAGCCCGGCCACCCACCGATTTCGGTGTGCTTGAAGCGGCGGGGGGTAGATCGAAACCGGCTGGTTTCGAACTACCCACTGTTTTCGATCCGAAATGTTCGGAGAGGCTCATCGCTGGGGACGGACCGCGGCGCGACGTTGTGCCTTCGGCGTGTTGCCGGGCCTCGCTATCCCTTTCCCGGGGCATCCGTGTGAGCGGGACCGGGTCGGGAGTCGCGAGGAGGGCAGCCGAAGGCAGGGCTTCATTCTTCCTGCGTAGTGGTCCCCGCCGATCACGCAAAGATGACCGGGTGCGTTTCGCCCGCATGTTGCCCTCAAGGCAGCAGGGGTGAGTTCGCTTGAGCAGAGAAGGGTCGAGACGTCCGTGCGCAGAGTGGGTCCGTGGCAATCCTGCGTGCCGGATAGAGGGCGCCTCGCTTTTTATACCGAGCAACTTAACCTTAAAGTAATCCGTATTTTTTATTGTTAAAATAAGGTTATCGGGGTACATCTTTGACTTAATTAATCACATATTTTTGCCTGTATTATTAATATTTACAATGGAATTCAAGTATAATTTTGAGACAACTCGCAGGTTGTCCGGGACTGTATATTACAATGTAATAGGACTCCTTGTCAAGTAAGGTTTAATTTTGTAAAATAAAAGTGTGGGTATTTTTATGGTTATTCTATCTTACTACCCATAATCGAGAACTAAGTTGTGGAGCTAAGCTATAGACAACCGTGATTTAAAGAGAACAAAACAGAAGAAATAAACGTAAAACCAACTTGGCGGGAAATGATACAACAATATTCATAAAGTTTTATTATAAAAATCTTATAATCTATAATAATGTTTATGTACAATGATCCTGCCTATACGGTTGTCTTTTCCGAATAGAAATATGAAAATATACAATAAACTTACAGCTAGTCTACTATAATGTGTGTTATGTGTTTGCGTTATCAGACGACGAAGCGGAGACCCTATTAGAATTTGTGCATTCCGTGGATGCTGTAGCTAGCAATGTGCAAGTTGCAGAACATTCTCAGAAGTTAAGAAACCTTCTCAAGAAATTACTGACAATATTATCGGAAACATTTGAGAGCATTGAGAATGTTCTCTTTACGTACTACCGATATCTTTACCATTATTACATAGTATACAATGAAGTCACTTCCGCTGTCTGTTCGCTTAGATCTTTAAAACTACGCTACGGATTTTAATTCAGTTTTCAGCGATAGATAGAGTGATTCAAGAAGGTTTATATGTATAATCTGGATTATACGGGTGTAACGGAAACACATAAACCGAAGCGAAGCGAGGGCGGGTCGCTAGTTAAATTTATTTCGCTTACACAAATAAGTAGTGAGATCGAAGGCGAGATTTTGAGGGACAGATTACACTCGCAAGGACCTCGATCATTATCACCGCGGTACAGCCGCCGCACGCGCAAGCGGGCTTACTACTTAACGATCGAATAACTTATCAGCGCGTGGGCAATATAGATCCTAATCACGCGCAAGCGCAGATGCGCTGGTGCGTGAGTGAGACGAACGAGCTGAGTCGATGCCGTCGTATGGGAATACCTCTAACTTAAGCCAGACCGCGGCCGCGCGCGTGCCGCGCTGCTATGTGTGTAATAATTCGTCAGTATAGATGCGACATCTCGTAACTTAATTTTTTTGGTAAAATGAGATTTTGATGCAGAGTTTCAAAATAGTATTTTCGGTGTTAACTCGTATTACAATTCATTTTGACGGCAAAAAACGATCAGAAGTGAACTCTTGTAACAAGCTTTCAACTGGTGTAGGTAATCTCGCAAGACCTACGTAATATCTGGTAATATTATCACGAAACAACTTTGTTAAGGTGGGAACTCGTAGAGTGGTGGAACCAGCGGCCGTGCCAGAAAGCCACTCTGCAACTCTGCACTCCACAAATCCCACTTTTCAAACGTATTTCTGTTCCACAAAGCTATTGCAGAGTTGAAGAGGCAGAGTCAAATGCAGAGTGTAGATTTGTGGATTTGCAAAGTATATTTTAGGAACAGAATCTTTGCAGAGTTTGCAAATTACGCAGAGTGTTTTCTGGGACACGTTTACTCTGCACTTTGCATTATCGTGGATTTGCAAAGAGCAGAGTGCAGAGTTGCAGAGTGGCTTTCTGGAACGGGCCCCATGGACAGGACAAGATAAGGGTAATCATTTGTTTTGCAACAATCAATTTAGGACCGTATGAAACTTAAATTAAGAGTGAAGTGTCCATAACTGGTACCTGTCAGCTAAAAGTGTTCATCATTGGTGCCGTCACCGTAAGTGACTCAGTAGTTTTTTGACATTCCTGAAAAGTTTGTCAGTTTGTACATGAGTTGTCACATATAGACCGACGAAATACGGCCTTTCCGGTCACGATTGCGAAGAGCGTCGTCGGCGCGAACAGCAATATAACTCAAGAAACGCGACCATGGAACATCGCCAGCTTACTCTCTCGGCAATAAAAGATGGTAAAATTAGTTATAGAAGTAAGTATTTATACAGTATATTTCTGGACGATCAAAAGCATATTTCTCCCGATGTGATTTAGATTATTTAAGCAGAATGTAATGTAGGGGTGGAGGAGGTTCTGTTTTCTGCTCTTAAACACTATCCAGTGACTAAGTGACTTCTTTAAAAATACACCAATTAAATGATAAATTTTGTAATTATTTAATAATCCAAATAAACATCGACAGTACAGTTTCAAAGTGTAAATTTAAGAATGAAGTACTGCGTCGACAAATAGGTAAAACGAACACATGTATAGTAAGAAAAAGAAAAGAAAAATCATTTATTCGTGACATACATAAAAAAAAGAACAGATTAACACGTACAAGAAGGAAGTAGCCACGAAATGGTCCCAACTCAGCGTAATGCTGGCATTAAAGTCAGCGCTGGTCTTCCGTTGGAACCATCAGGTGAAACCACGGAAGGTTACACACACATAATTATTTGAAAACAAGGAATGATTGCAAAATAATAAGAAAACTAGAGAAAAAAAACAATAATAATAAAAAAATAAAAAATAAACGCTAAAGTTTTCCATGGCCGTCCTCAGGTAGCGGTAGTACTACTAAAGGATGTAATTTTGAACTACTATCATGACCAAGATAAATTATAGCGGGACATAGGCATAACAAAAACGAGCAATTGGTTAGCGAAAATATTTTGGTGGAAAAATTTATCCCCGGCTAACCTCTCTTTCCATTCCCCACACATTGTCACAACATGGATGAACTTCTTATTGGGTTATGAACTCCTAGTACTATACCCGTGTAACGCAATGAATTGATATGAATAAAAGGATGTCAGGGCCCTTATATGGTCTCCTTTATAATCAGAGGTCGGAATAGGTAGTGCTTATTAACCTAAACTTGACTCATGTTCATTCATGCGCGAGTGAGATGGGAATACGTTATTGAATGAAGATGCAACAAGTTTAGGTTAATAAGCACTACCTATTCCGACCTCTGTTTATAATGTATAAAGCTTCCGTCACTCTCGTACTTACAAACTTGTCCGAAAGTGACAGATGTTTTATGTAATGTCCCCCCCCCAGTGTCGCTGCGCTCGCTGTACCTGTCGGTGAGCGGCGCGGGCGGCTACGAGGCGGCGTGCCGGCACAAGCTGTGGCGCCAGATCCACGCGCCGCAGCCCAACACGGCGCGCAGGCACTACGAGCGGTACGTACCAGGGTATAAAGCCGATTTACATTGGTCAAGGACAGTGGAGTGGAAAAATAGAAAGCGATTCTATTCGGATCCACTGGCACGGCAACTTGACTCGCTACTGTCCGACCGGTTTATACTACTGTACTGTCCACTGTCCCTGTCCACTGTCCTTGACCAATATAGATCGGGCTTAAGGTTTGACGAAAAAATGATGCGAGATATACAAGTAAAAACTCTAGAAAGTTGTAATCTCAGTCAAAAAAGTTGTATGACACCCGTATTCACAAACAATACTTAAGGGATCCTACTGAGTAAACGCACTGCGTTCAATACAGCTTTGTGATTGGTCGTTTTTGACCGACCTTTTGTTCATGAGACGATTTGAACCACCCTGTGCGTTCGTGAGCACGGTGAGACCTCATAGTGACGATTGTGAATACGGGTGTGAGATGACAACTTTGTACTCTTACTAGGGCTGACCTTACTTTTACATATTTTTTTTAATATTTTTGTAACACATGAATAGTCCACATCCTCAGAAATACTTGCGTTTTTCCATACTTACAAAATATCACTTAATTCGACTACTAATCAAAAAGTACTTGATTTTATTGCTACGTACAATTTACTTTCGATTATTAATCAACGTTTAAACAATAACGTACAGTCAAAGTCATAAATATATATGCGTTCTCAATGCGTCAAAAATGGGGGCCCTTTGTTTCCTATAATTTTATTGGTCATAATGTAATTGTTGACATAATTTTTGATAGTCATAATTTTTTATATCGCTGAAACTGTAAACTTTTCAGAAGTTCTGAAATATCTAACGTGTAGACAAGGCTAGGTTAGGTTAGGTTTGCTTAAAAAAATCCTAAAAAATAACAGTTGCTTTAAAAAAACACGTTATGACTTGCGATGATTATGACCTAAAGCACATTATGACTAAAAATAATTATGTCAGTCAATATAAACCCGTCATAAATATCGACACGCCTCTATGCCACTGACTTATTAGTTAAGATAAGTGTAACTAAACAGAAAATTAGTAAACAACATTTTAATTGGCAATTTCTTTCATGAAACAAAAAATGGGAACTTGGGACGACGGGCAGGATGGAAAAGGGCTTTGGGAACTCGGTACTCTTCCTGAGATACCATTTGTAGTAAAATTATTTTCACAACACTGCTCGGAACTATGGCCATAGATGGTCTTGTTTGGGGTCATAAACGTCACTTATAAGGACAGACCAAGAATGTTTTTGTCGGCGTGTTTGCTGATTGGTCGAGAACATTGTTGTCCAGCTTTAAAACCAATAGAAAACAATCAATAAATTTTTGTGTCATGGCTCCTTAAAATGAAAAATTTAAATCGACCAATCAGAACACACCATTTTGTGTCGTAAAATATTAGGTGTATTTTTGCTAAAAGATACACAGACTAAAAACTATGTCACTGCTTTTTTTTTTTAATGTAATTCAAACTTGGCCCGGTTTGGCATGTAATTTAATCTCGAACCACTAGAGATGAAATTACATGGGAGATGTGGCGAAACAAATACAATTTTATATAGAGTTGAGTCGCATGTTACTCGTAGTTTATTAATCTCGAGTGCCACGAGAAAAGAGGTCCAGATTAAAAAAAAAGTTATCTATGGTAAAATTGGCGGTGATGTCACATTAACATGAATTAAAATTTGAGTTTTGGATATTAATTTTTATTTTATTTCCTCTCAGTAGTTGTGAAAAGCACTATGTCTGCCTCGGTAGAAAGTGAAATTTATGGACTCGTACACTAGAAGACTCGTCCAAAAATCGCGTACTTTCTATCCTCTGCAACAATGTACTATTCCTTATTACAACGCTACAATAAGAATCCCTCTGTACTCTAAGGGCCGTATTTATAGACTCATCTCGGCTGAGATGCCTGTCACAAGACACGTCAAAGTAAATGTCAAGTCATAGGAAACTGTCATTTTTGACACATCTTGAGACGAGCATTACAGTCTAGATTAGTTTATTAATACGGCACTAAAATTTCTTTTAAAGAACGCATTAAAAACTCATTTGCAAATGTCGATGGATCTCGGAGCCTACTTACCATCATATGGCCTTTAAAAAAAACATCCCCCCCAGGTTTCTCCTCCCCCTGGAGCGGCACGAGGCGCGCAACTTCCTGCGGCCGCGGCACAACGGCAAGCTGGACGCGCCCATAACCACCATCGAGCTGCCCGACTCGCCGCGCTCGGCGCCCTCGCCCCCGCGCGACTTCAGCCTCACCTCCAAGCCCGCCGAGGAGCTCAACCGGGAGTTCCTCGACTCCCTGCCCCAGGAGGAGACCAAGGTAGGTCTCGGATACCATATGGCTGTCACCAGGAACTAGAGTTGTACCCGCTCGGTCTTTAAAGGGAGCGCTCATCATTCAGATTCGGATCATTCAGATGAGGGTGTTTAGTCATCCTATTACCAGGAGTTCAGATCCTGTAAGGGTCTGCTCCGAACTGGCTGGCCTACGGTCAAACAGATGTTAATGGAAAAAAATGGGAGCGTTCCGATCTCAAGGTCAATCGGTCAAAGGTCCTTTAGCTCCGGAGCAAATTTTAACATCTCAGCAAAACACGTGTTGAAATAGGTACTATTGGTCTCGTTCACATCGAGTGCCGTGGCGTGCGCTCTTTACTCGTTCGCTCTGATTCGTTCATACGTTCAACAATTGCTGCTGACCTAAAGGACCGAAGACCGAGATTGTTTACGAAGAACTAGTTCGTTTCGGTCCGTGACAGGAAATCATTCCTTTTAGTTCTTAGTTCCTGGCCGACACAAGCTACAAGGAACGCATCGAATAGGGACTCGTGACTTGATAAAAACACAGTTGAGAAAAATAATTTTTTGAATAGCTATAAAAATAACCGAGAAATAAACCCACAAAGATTTGTTCCTTTCTTTCTAGCAAAACATAATTTAACGAGTTCGGTCCCGTCGGCCTTACTTGCATTTAGCCTTGACAAGCAGAGCACCTTAGTATAATATTTGTCCGGGTAGCAAAATGCCTTGGTCTGTAAAACGCCCTCATTGCTATAAGGCATTATAGACGGAATGACTTGGCTGTAAAACGACTTAATGTCATAATGTTTTAATAGGTAAATGGTCTGGATAATCTTCGCTTATAAAGACAATACAATCAAGACCTTACACAATTGAGTCATTCTGCCTACTTGTGCATTTCACGACCTAACTACACGTTTTGCTAACTACGTCTTACTGAAACTGAGACAATTTTGTAACCATGGCATTACATAAACGACTCATATTGCATACTTGGTCAGTGTACTACTGAGACGGTTTGCTCGCCAGGGCTAAATGCAAGTAAGGCCAACGGGACCGAACCCAATTTAACATGGAGTTTATTTGGCCGACCTGTTACATGACGTCACAGTGCATATCGGATCTCTCTGATCTGTCTAACCGCTGTCTAATTAGCAGTTTAAAATGCTTGTCACATATAATTTTACTTGGGTTGATTTCTTTTACGTGAGAAATGCGATTTATAAAATCCATGCATAAATTCCTTATTATTAGAGGTCTACTGTAGATTAGTTAAGTTAGGTTAAGTGTTTTTAATTAGGAAATAAGGGAATATGGACTGACGGCAAATATGTGTTGTTTCAGCTGAAAATAAGCGTGAAGTCGGTGGAGAAGTTGCTAGAAAGTACCAAGGAGGAGCCGCAGGAAGACGTGCGCGCCGAGCGCCTGCACCCACCCCTAGGTGAGGCTCGGGGGGGGGGGATACTCGCATATTTATCACAAACAAACATACCAAAAAGGTCCGAGGATCAAATATATGGGATATATTGCAAAATATCAAAATAATGTAGCGATGTTGTTGAACTCTTTCTATGTGTTTATAAATTATAATAAATAAATATCAGGGGACAATTTCACACCAATTGACCTAGTCCCAAACTAAGCTCTAGGCTTGTACTTTGGGTACTAAATAACGATAAACATACTTATATAGAGTATATAGAGAAATACAGACTTGAACATACATCGCAAGACTCAGGAACAAATACTCGCGCTAATAACCGGAATACCCGGAGTCCAACCTGTATTAGTCAATTTGGCCATGATAAACAGATGATGAGATGTCTGTACAAAAACAGTACAGTCTGCAGCAAAAGCTTGTCTTGAACATATTTTTTGTAAATATCAGGAGGCAATCTCACTCAACTTGACCTAGTCCCAAAATAAGCTCTAGGCTTGTACTATGGGTACTAGAGATCGACAAACATACTTATATAGAGTTTTTTTTAGTATTATAATTTTTTTTTTCGAAAACCTTTCTGCTCCTCAATTAATATGTTATGCTTGTCCAGAAAACTATATATTTTGTTGTACATTAATTTCTCGAAAACCTTAGTAAAAACTGGTAATAGAGTAATAGGTCTGTAATTTTGAATAATGTCCTTGTTACCTTTTTTATACAGAGGTTTAACAATTCCTACTTTTGGACTACATGGAAATACGCCTGATGAAAAACTTAAATTGATTATGTGGCTCAAAGGCACTGCAATATATCCACTGACATGTTTTATTACTTCCAACCGAACACTCTGAGTATTTGTTAGACCTTCAATTGTTTTAGTGTAAATGCCAAAGACCTATTTTTACTACAGAAAAGGTGTATTAGAGTACTTACTAATATAAGAAATGATGAGAGCTGTAGACCATACTTCTCAAAATTAAAAATATTAACCCTGACATCATTATATATTTTGGAAGCGTGTAAATTCGTTCGTAAACATAAACACTTATATACTAGACCTGTGAACGTCTACTCGGAGACGCACAACCTGCGGCACCGGGACAGATTAGCTCTTGCCATTCCCGTTAGGCTTCAAATGTCAAGTAAAGGTCCCCACGCGATGTGCATCAAAATTTTTAATACAATCCCTGCCCATATATCTCAAGAAGAGAAGTACACCAATTTTGTAAATAGACTTAAATCCTACCTTATACAAAAATGTCCATACTCTCTTGAGGAAGTACATGCAATAATTAAGATAATAAATATGTTTTTATTAGGTTAAGTAGTTAAGTTCATATAATTATAATTCCCCTTTTTTATATAAAGTTAACATTTTTAAGTAAAAGTAAAACAGAGCTTTATAAATGTATATAGTTATACCTACCCATAAGTTTCCTCTGCTACACCCTAGTAGGGTCCATGTTTGTACTGGTTATTTAAGACACTAACACCTTGTAAATACTATGGTTGCACAGAATAAATGATTATGATTATTTATTTATTTATTTATTTATTTATTTATAATTTGACATGCCAACAGCACATAAACATTACAAATTGAAATAGGTACATATATAGACAACGAAAATTGAAGTTTATGCGCCAATAACAGGCACGCGCCAGCAATCATACAGTCTATTAGGGACTAACACTATGAACGTCGTAGGGTGAGACCGGAGCCAAAAAAATGGTGTTAGGGTTGCTATTGATTTTAATGCTAGATCATGTTGAATCAGCTGCATTGCCTTTTACTGCGCCGATAAAAAAATCATTAAATGCGTTTGCAATGTTTGTTAGGCCTGTAATAGTCGTATTGTTTAGTTTTATGTTTTGTATTGGTTCCCTTGGCACGCTATCTTTACATTTGTTTATTACCTTCCACATTGCTTTAGAGTTGTTTTTAGCCATTTTGATATAGTGGTCATTCTGGGAACGTTGAGTCAGTTTAATGTTTTTTTGTAATCGGTTACTATATATTTTTAACATACTTTTTGCTTCTGCTCTCATATTTTTATTCTTGTTGGACCTATACATCCACAGCGTTTTGTCTTTTCTTGCGACAACATAATTTAATACCTTTTGACATCCATTTCGGTTTAATTTTTTGTTTTTTTTAAATCATATATAGAGAAATACATACTTAGATACATAGGAAAAAATGCATTTGTGCAAATGTGGTTACATAATTAACAACAATTTTTTCGAGTTGTTGATAATCCTGTAGCTCTGCCTACCCCACTCTGGGAATGAAGGCGAGAGTGTTTGTATGTATGTATTTAGACGACGTGCTAGCCTAGTTGGTAGTGACCCTGCCTATGAAGCTAGCGGTCCTGGGTTCAAATCCCGGTAAGGGCAGATATTTGAGTGATGAGCGCGAGTATTTGTTTCCGAGTCTTGGATGTTTTTTATGTATTTAAGTATTTATTTCTCTGTATAAGTATTTATATCGTTGTCTAGTACCCATAGTACAAGCCTAGAGCTTAGTTTGGGACTAGGTCAATTTGTGTGGGATTGTCCCTTGATATTTATTTATTTATTTTTATTTAGATATGATGTAGATACATAGAAAACATCTACCCTTCCCGGGATTTGAACCTGTGACCGCCAGCGTCACAGGCCGGGTCACTACTAGGCCAACGCGTCGTCATTTTCGGCAGAAACTTATTATCTTGTTTTTCAGGCCCGACAGACTCAACTAACTTCCTAAGCGTGTCTCCGCCTCAGGACTCGGTCTCAAGCAACGCGCTCAGTTCGCTCTCGACGCTCGTCAACGGACACGCGCTCCCCAAAGAACAGGTAAGACGTGTTGTAAGGCATGAGAGGGAAATAACTTTAACAAAAAGCAAGCTTTCAAAACCCGACTGTTGCTAACCAACTTTAAATCGTTATAAATCCTAAATGATCATTCAAAATGAAAAATGATGAAAGAAACCTAAAGATGATCTTTAAGTCCCTATTCAATGATACCCCACTTGTCATGCTTGGTTGACTTTTTTTTATTTTATTTGCACGATATGGCGTCTGGTTGCCGCCATGTTGAATTTTGATTACTGTCATATCTTCAGTGACACTCACCAGATTAAGACAAATCGATTGACATAAGAATCATCAAAATCGGACAACGGGTTTAGTTTTTATAGTGCCGCAAAGGAACAAACATACATATATACCCCCTTACTAATAAACGTTGAGTAACGGTGGTATTACTATACAATGTTTTGTCCTTATCTGTCGAATTCAAATGTCACCATGACAGATAAGGACAAAACATTGTATAGCTATACCACCGCTAATCAACGTTTATTAGTAAGGGGGATAGGCTGTGAAACACATTACCCTCCTCCTTCGGCAGTCGGGTAACAAGCATACATGTCAGCTGAAGGTTGGCTTTAGCTCATGGATGTTTGTATTGTTAAAATGGCACTATCGGTCACAGAGCCAACCTTGGGGAAGGAATATCTCTGGGTGAAACCATAAGAATAAACAATAACTACACGTAGAAGCGAAACTCCCGGCTCCGGACGCGCGCTCGACACCTGAGGCGTCTAGTCAGTCAGGGGCGTCACACACGGAATACAAATTGACCAATATATTGTTATTGTGTCTTGAATTGGTTTTCGCATTTGTGTTGTTTATGGCTGAACTAAGATAGTGTTTTAAAAAGGGAACGACTATTTATGGCAAAATAACTAGAAATAATTGATTGAATGAAGGAGTTTAATTTGTTAATTAGTACATCCCCTAGATGTTGAAGAAAAAAAAACGGAAACCTTAAAAACGAATTTATAGATAAGAATAGTATTTTGTAATAAAGCTTTTTAAACTTAATATTTTTTAAATTAATGGTCCGGAAAGGAACGTTAAAAGTAACTCCGGATCCCAAACTATAAAACTTATTGAGCTTAAAAGGTTGTTTATTTATAGACTCGTTTCTGTGTTTTATAGATGATTAATAGCCACATAAGCCATTTCATTGTCTGGAGATAATCTTAATATCATCAAAAAGTATTATTAGGTACCTAATTTAGCGTAAATGTAAATAACTCATTTTGCAACAATGTTTCCACGTTGAAGAAAAACATAAATAATATTTCGTGACAAAAAAAATATAACACACCCATAAACCGATTAAAATATTTCACAACTAACAGCCCTGACTTTGGGCGCGGAAGGCAGAGGGGCGTAGCGGGGTGAAGGGGGAAGTAGGTATTTAAAGCGCGGCATTTGGGGCCTGGTCAAAGGAGATTCGGTTCTACGTGTAGTTATTGTTTATTCTTATGGTGAAAACATGTTGTCTTTGACACGGTTGTATTACTTAAAAGTTATAATCAAATTCCAACTGAAATATTGATCACATGATGACTGAATGTATTAATGTGATATAGTTGTGTTTTGAAATGTTGTTGTTGTAATGTGTAATACCCCGCGTGGTCCGCAGGGCCGGCCGGCGGGCCGCAGCTCGCTGCGCGCCGTGCGCGTCAAGCCCGCGCGCGCCGCGCTCCCGCCCGAGCGCACCAGTGAGTACACACTAGTCTTTCATTCATTCGTTTACCCACTCCCACTACAGCTCGTTCGTACAAATAGTGTGCATTGAATCTCTTTGAAGTCGCGGCACCGCTTTGTGCGGCGTTTTTGTACAGTCGAGGTCAATATGTATACACTTTTACACCTTATTTCAATGGGATAAGGTGCAAAACTCCTTACATATCTTTGACCTCGACTGTACGTATTGTAACGGAACATCAAAGCATGCAAACTATTTGAATTTACCTATTTTAATTTATTTTTTAATACAGTTGCCGGAAAAGTGGTATTTTTTTGTATTTGCATATCGTGCGGGAAGTTGGATTTTTCGCACTAGTGCTTTTTGTTTTTCCATTTTTTTATTACCCTTAATTGTTCAAATTGCACTGTGGTTTTTTACCGGACTAAGAATTAAGTGAAATTGTTTCGTTTAATTACTGATTTATTTTTGTTTTTTTGATATTTGCTTGTAGCATTAAGTTCGCCTTTTGTACACTATTTGAATGTTGTGCAATGAAGTATTTAAATAAATAAATAAATATTTTTTCACAAATATATTAAAGACTATGTTTGATACACGTACGGAACTGTCATTTTCACTCGTCCCAAGTCTTGTCCCTGCTTATTGCCAAGACACTTCGGGACTCGTGTAAAATGATATACTTTCCGCACTTGCATCAAAATATACTATTTTTTACTATTGTAATCTCTATGTTAATCTAAGTTAAGCTTCAAATAAAACTCGGTTATTCTTCGTTTCCTGAAAATATGTTGAAGATTTATAAAAAATTTAGTGGGTCTATATTGACTGACATAATTATTTTTAGTCATAAGTGCTTTAGGTCATAATCATCGCAAGTCATAACGTGTTTTTTTAAAGAAACTGTTACTTTTTCAGGATTTTTATAAATCTTACGTAACCTAACCTAGCCTTGTCTACAAGTTAGATATTTCAGAACTTCTGAAAAGTTTATAGTTTCAGCGATATAAAAAATTATGACTATCAAAAATTATGTCAACAATTACATTATGACCAATAAAATTATGGGAAACAAAGGACTTCCATAAGTATATACCTTTTATTTTTCAATATATATTTTTGAGAAAACAAACTAACTAGTTATAAAACCAATTCAAAATTGAGTTCTTTGATAAAAACTTATTAATTTACAATGTGATTGTGTCTCCAGCGCCAGTGCCCGGCGTGCGCGAGGCGGGCGGCTCGCCTCCGGGCGGCGCGCCGCTCACCAACTTCGGCATCCACCACCCGCCGCACCACAGCGACGAGGAGGTCGTCGAGGTAACCACTCCACACCACTACATCAACACTAACTTTACACTAATAGCCGGCTTTATTTATGCAAGTACTATTTATTTTTGGCAAGAATAATTGTTGTGGCTCTTTTTTTTATTTTTATAATTCGTAATTTTTTACTCTTCTGACTCAAAAAGATGTCGACCTCTGCCTTAATATCATTGTACTTTGCGCAAAATGATTACTTCATTTGCGTTACTAAGTTCGTTAGGTATATTTTTAAATGCTCAAAGGGATGTTTGCTCATAAATAAGAGCCCCGCAGTGCGGGGCTCTGTCGACTTTGCTAAGACATAAAATGAATATAGCAATGTAATAATTTCGCGACTCAGACATTTTTAGATGTATGGTCCATTCCAATAGAGTTGTTTTATTTAGTAAACACTTTTATAACCTCAAAATGCTCCCTTTTCGCGTAAAATATCAATTTTGTCGTAAAAAAAACTATCCATGATGTAAAACCAGGAAAATTGTGTGCAAAATTTGGTCTCTAGTTGCTTTATTCAGCTGGAATCGGGCATTTTATCCAAAAATGATGCATTTTGAGGTTATAAAAGTGTTTTCTAAATAAGACAAGTCTATTGGAACGGACCATAGGCTCCAAGCGATGTGGTCATTTTACAATCGGGTAGTTTTGCGACCGAGTCATTCTCTTACTAACCGACTCGTGAGCAGCGGTCTCTTCAGAGATTATTAGCTACCGAATAGTTTTAACAGCAGCACGCCCCGCAGGTGCCCTACCGGCCCAAGACCCCGGAGATCATCGACCTGGACGAGTACCCCGAGAGCCCGCAGGCCGTGAAGCGGAAGAAGCTCGACATCCTGAAGGAGCGCGGGCTCGAGGTCACGGCGCTGCCCCCGCCCGCCTGGCCGGCCGCGCCGCCGCTGCTGCTGCCCGCGCCGCCGCTGCTGCCCGCCGCGCTGTTCCAGATGTACAACCTGCTGCCGCCCGGCTACGCCAACGGCGCGCCGCCGCCCAAGGTCATCCAGGCCACCAGCGCCTACGGCTCCTCCGGGCCCGAGCGCACCGTCTACGGGAACCCTAAGGACCCCTTCATGCCTCCCCCGCACGTGCTCATGGGGGTCCCGATGCGCCCCCCCCGGAACGCCCCGAGCGCGACCCCCCCTCGAGACGTCTTAGACCTGACGTGCCGCCCGGTCTCCCCCCCGACGCAGAAACCCGCCGTCGAAATAGTCAGAATACCCTCGGCCCCCTCCCCGTCTAAACCTCCCCCCCCCCAGAACTTAACAAAGAACTACACGCTCGTGGACGGCAAGGCGGTCGTCGGTTCCAATTTAGAGATAACGCTGGTCAACCCGAAGACGCCGAGCAAATCGAAAGCGATGCAGAAGCGCTCCTCGAACGGCAAATTCGTCTCCGGGAAGACCCCTCCCCCCCCGAAAGACTACCCGAAATACGCGTCACCCAAAAAACCACCGATAGTCGTCCCTAACTACCAAGTCAATCCGCGGGACGACGTGTCTCCCACCAGCTCGACAGGCTCGCGTGACTCCCAGACGAACCTCCTCCAAAACAACATGATGCCGAACCCCTTCAAAGCTCAGAACAGCCTCCAGCAGATGATGGACATGCAGAAAAGCGTCCCCAGCATGCCGTTCATGGACCCTATGTACATGAGCGCGCTGTACAGCAGCCTGGCAGGATCCATGGACCAGAGGCAGCTGGCGATGTACCGGGACCTCATGGCGAACCAGTTCCGAGGGTACTCGCTGCTGGGCGTCACCCCCACAACGAAAAACTGAGTCTAGTCTCATTGTGATAGGTAAGCTGGTGCGGCGTGCCACTGGGGGCAGGGTTCTGGGAGGGTATGGTGGGGGGATAAGGGGCGATCGATATGGCTATAGAAAATGACAGTTTTTTTGTAAAGTTCATTATGATTTTGAAAGAAATAATGATATTTATATTTGCTTCATTCATAACAGCTCAAACGTCTCGAAGTGTTTTGACACACAAGTATTTTTTAATACGTAATACTTATTTGCCCTCTCAATATTATAACAGAATAAAAAAAAAGGTGTCATTTAAAATGGGCAACGATAAAAAAAACTGTTTGACACATTAAAGTATTGCACGTCATTAAAGTTATGTACGCGACTGTACACATAATTAAAGGCGAGTTTCATAATAAGATCACAAGAGTGTTTTAATGCCTCATTATGCATCAGCAATATAAACTACCGTTACTAAATAAGACAAGTAAGATGGACTATACATCTTTCCCAATTTCAATTGATACCAACTCTACATTTTTCTGACACAATGTCAAAATCAAGTTTTCTATTGACATTTTCGATCGCTTTTAAATTGACCTATCCACCCTACCCGCAGTCAAATTGTATATTGGTACTACCCAATGAATACCCCGGTAGTATTGTCCGGTACCCGGTAGCGGCACGCGGCACGCCGGCTCTAGGCTAGTTCCGCTGGGTCGCCAGTAGCTGATCTCTGGACGGTGGCTGGACGCGTTTTGATGAAATCATTTGGAGATATGAAGAAAGTTGATTGCGCGGAAAGTGGGCTGTGTTTTCTTAGGACAATTAGTTAATTTTGAATTGATTATAAATTTTATAATCAGAGATTGGACAATTTGGCGACATAACTCGCAATAATGTGGATATGACTACAAAGATTTTAATTATAATCATTAAATTAAATTTGATTTCTTACCTGAACTTTAATTTTGATCCTATGCAGGACAGTAATCCATACTTCCATGCTAATATTATAAATGTGAAAGTGTGTATGTTTGTCCGTCGTTCACGCTTCAACCACTGAACGGATCGAGATGAAACTTGGCACACATATTGCTTAGACCCTGGAATAGGACATAGGATAGTTTTTATGCCGGAAAATTGGACAGTTCCCGAGGGAGCAGCGATAAACGATTTCCACGCGGACGGAGTCGCGGGTGATAGCTAGTAAATAAATAATACAAAGACGTGAGGAGTGGCCTTAATATTAATCGACTTAAGTTTGCTCCATTAACATCCGTGGGATGCGAAAGGAACGTTTCACCTCATAAGCTTATTTTAGCCGTGAAATGGAATAAACTAACCACGGAAAATTTATAAAAAATGCTTTTTATGTACTACTAGCTTCTTTCGCAACTTCGTCCCGTGGAATAGTTACTTTGGGCTAACGCTAACTTTAACCCGCGACTGTGTTAACGTAGAAGGTTGAAACATTCTTCATTGGTGCTCCGCTCCTATTGGTGTTAGCGTGATGATATAGCCTATAGCCTTCTTCGAGAAATGGGCTATCTAACACTGAAAGAATTTTTCAAATCGGACCAGTAGTTCCTGAGATTAGCGCGTTCAAGCAGACAAACTCTTCAGCTTTATAATATTATATAGTAAATAATAAATCTACAGAGCAACAAGTCTTTGTATTATTTATTTATTACTATTACTATATAAACTATTTTTATGTTCAATATCAATTAATGTTAAAAAAAAATTAAAACTTTTGCAGTCATGTCCATATTATTGCGAGTAATGACCCCCACTTGTCTGATTTCTGTATAATAAAATTACAGTTTATTTGTTAATAAATGTATTTAGATAAATAAATAAATAAATACAACGGACCTAAAGCACAATTTTTAAGCGTCAAGAAGGCTACAGTTTCATTCTACTACAAAACCATATTGTCTTTTTACATATTGTTTTAAGACTAATTAACTAATGAATATGAGTTTTTCTGAACATTACTTAGACATATGGCTTTGCCGTGTGGAATTGGCCTGTACTTTTTTATGTGATAAGCAAGATCAAGCTTATATTTTTTTAAATACAATTTAAGTTCAAATCTTGTTTACTAACGCCAGTATAATTGGACATGTATAGTGGTAATAGTAATATATGATTAATCCAAAACGCCTCCGCCGCCAATTTAACGAAAAATGTGGGAACAATTTTGATTTTTTCGTTTCGGGAATTTGTAAATATATTTGTATCGGCGTCGGCCACCGCGGTGCAGTGCAATAATGTTAATACTTGAGGAATATACTTATGTTATACGCTCTATTGCTTCTGAGGCTCGGTATTTCATTTGCAAGAGGTTTTTTTACATCGGGATAGATGGAGTTTTTTTTTTCTCAACTTACGTCAATTATGAGATAGGAATAGAGCAAGAATAATGCGTCTATCTCACTTACTCTTGGATGTTAAATTTTAATTATGATTCGGGCAATCCAGGATATTTTCTGTGACATAATTTCGTTATTTCAAACACATAGAAATTACGAAGACCTTGTGCAACCTGCCGCGAAACAGTGTTCGTGTTGTGTTCCGTTGTGGCAACCGGTCAAATAATATACTTCGTTGTTTTTTACATTACAATAATAAACCTCTATTGAGAGGCCGCCTATGCTAAAGTCGGTAGTGTTCCGCGATCTGGATCTCAATAACCATAACGAATTTGTATCTGTTCTTTTGATATATTAAACTTGGTCATATTCCCTTGAGACTGGCAAACGTGAAAACACGATTAGAAATAAAATCCTCGATACTTTTATTTTTCAAACATGACACCTTTTTTGCATGTTTTTGGTTGAATCTTCGAAACCCTATAATCTTTAACGATGATTTTCGATTCAATAGTTGAGGACATGTAACTTCTTAATCCTGGCAAAACATGTTTTCAATAAATGTTTTGGTTTAAAGTAAACAGAAATTAAATGAATTTGACGCTGCCATCAAGGCGCGCGCGAACTATCTCCATCTCACATTCTTCGCGCGGAAGCACATGAAGCCATCCCTTTTTATTCTTGTGGAGGCGTGGCACCATCGGTGGCCTCTTAAGAAATTAGAAGTGATTATTTGTACTTTAGTAACAAGTGAGAGAAACAAGTATGATATGAGTTTATATGAGCTGTCACTAGGGCATGCAGTACCGGGCCCGGTTCCGAGACTGCCATTTCTCGGTTCTAAGCAGGGCCGGTACCGGGATTCTCGGTTCTCCCGGTTCTTTATTTTTTACCTCAAATCACCGCAATCATGGATATTTGAGATATAAAACGATTGAAAACTTTAGGAAACTTTATTTTGTATAAATATGCAATAAAATCATACACGTTTTCTTCAGCAAAAACATATCTTGATTAAGTAAAATACTTTGTAGTTATTTGCTCTTTTTTAAATTTAGAGATCAATTATTGCAAATATGCCGCAAAATATGATGGATGTTGATGCGATGTTGCCGCTTGTGCCGGCGTCGTCGCGCAGGTGTGAATTAGGCATATGAGATACGCGCCAGGATATTTGTTTGGTATTCATGGAAAGAACCGGGAGAACCGGGATGTAATCTTCACTACCGGTTCTTTAGGCACTGTGTAATTCCCGGGATTTCCCGGGAATTACAGAACCGGGATTTCCCGGGAGGATGTCCTAGCTGTCACAGAGATAATGGTAGATTGACCCGACTATAGCTCGGTTTATTTCGATATCCCTTTCACCTACCGCCAAGCATTCGCATTGTGTTGCGGTGTGGTTAAAACAACCGGCGACATTACTAGCATAGAGGCAGTCCATCTTAGTCCTCAGGGTCGACAACGCATTTGCGGTCTTAAGATGGCAATCTTAGGATTGTGGTCTTAAGATTGTAGTCCTAGGATTGTAGTCTTAAGATTGTAGTCTTGAGATTGCAGTCTTAGGATTGCAGTCTTGAGATTGTATTCTTGAGTGTTGTCTTGAGATTGTAGTCTTAAGATTGTGTTCTTGAGATGGTAGTCTTAAGATTGTAGTCTTGAGATTGTATTCTTGTGAGTGTAGTCTTGAGATTGTATTCTTGAGATTCTAGTCTTTAGGTTGTAGTCTTAGGATTATAGTCTTAAGATTTTAGTCTTGAGATTGTAGTCTTGAGATGCAATCTATGGGTCATAGACCCCACTTACCATCAGGTGGCCTGTTTCGTTTGCCTTAGATATAATTATCTAAAATAGTAATTTTTAACTAAATATTTTGAGTCGCCATTCTGGCTGCATTGCGGTGGCCGAAGCCATAGTGAAGCTTGTATGGCAGTCGCCGCGCGGGCCCGCGGGGAAACACGAGCTTATATTGTACAGACAGACGTGTACATTATTATGTGTTAATAGTCGATTATGAGCGGACATACAAATAAAGTTGTTTTATGTCAAACTAGCGACCCGCCCTCGCTACGCTTCGGTTTATGTGTTTTTTTTTTAACATCCGTACATAAACCAGAATGAATATAAAGAATGAATATGAAAGAATACATTAAAAAATATCTAGCTGATGGTGAAGACCTTATTAAAATATCTAGTTGATGGTGAAGACCTTATTAAAATATCTAGCTGATGGTGAAGACCTTATTAAAATCCCTTGTGTGGTTTAGGAGTGTATGTGTATATATGTATAATATTACTCCACGTTTATTAGTAAGGGGGTACCTTACTAATAAACGTGGAGTAACGGTGGTATAGCTATACAATGTGTTGTCCTTATCTGTCAAAAACAAATGTCACAATGACAGATAAGGCCAAAACATTGTATATCTATACCACCGTTACTCCACCTTTATTAGTAAGGGGGGTAGAGTATTGATGACATGACTGCGGTCTTAGGATTGCAGTCTCAAGATTGTAATCTTGAGAAAGCAATTGTCGGGTAACATCTTACTTACCATCAGCGGGCCGTATTGCTGCGTCTATATCGCTTGTCAAATGTGGATAAAGCATCCTTCCCCCTCGTACTTATTTACGTGTCAGAACGTGACGATGCCTTATCCACTTTGTCACGCGATAAACGCCTGTTAGCCCAGCTGGCCTGTGTGCTCGTATTCCTTCTCCATCCGATAAAAATAAACAGTCAATCAAAAATCTATAAATATGTCAATTCAAAGGGTCCATATTAGCGAAATTTTTACTACGACTTGTATCAAGTGAAATATTACTAGCTTCTGCCCGCGACTTCGTCCCCGTGGAATAGTTACTTTGGGCTAACGCTAACTTTAACCCGCGACTGTGTTAACGTAGAAGGTTGAAACATTCTTCATTGGCGCTCCGCTCCTATTGGTGTTAGCGTGATGATATAGCCTATAGCCTTCCTCGATAAATGGGCTATCTAACACTGAAAGAATATTCCAAATCGGACCAGTAGTTCCTGAGATTAGCGCGTTCAAGCAAATCTCTTCAGCTTCATAATATTAGTATAGATTCCTGGACTGTTTTTTGCCCTAATAAACCATTACCTAATCTGCATTAAAATCCGTTGCGTAGTTTCAAAGATTTAAGCGTACATACAGTACAGACGGTGAAGAGACTTTTTATACTAAAGTATGTTTATACAACTTTATTTGTATGTTAATTTCAGTGTATCACATTATGTATAGCCCTGCCAAGATGCATTGCGCTCGCCAGCGTTTCTATTCGTTTCGTTTTTAAACCAATCGCGTCACTGGGAGATGACGTGATACGATAAGTCACGTGATCTACGAGTGACGCGATTGGTTTAAAAACGAATGAATAGAAACGCTGGTGAGCGCAATGCATCTTGGCAGCGCCCTCTGTTAGTTCCTGTTTCCGCCGCGTGCCGGCCGCGGCGCTGTCCCTAGATAATAGTAGATTCCATTGTTCTTAAGTGTTGTAGGGTAATGTTTCCAATTTGCGATGTAAATAAATGTGATGTTGATTTGTGCGTGTCGCCGTACAAGTAAAGAAATTGAAAATTTATTTGTTGTTTTATTATATTTCTACCAAGACATAACAAGTCTATCCTGACACAGCACAAGCATGAAGTTCTGAATATTGACATAGTTGACAGTACGAAATACGGCTGCCATAGGACTCATCTTAGATGAAACAGAGTGTAGCGACCCTTAATCTTAAGAAACCGGTCAAGTGCGAGTCGGACTCGCGCACCGAGGGTTCCGTATTTAAGATAATATGGTTGGAAAAAGCAAAAGAAAATACTTACTTTGTTATGAACTTTATTATCTATGCAATAAGGCATATTTTGACTAGCCTAAATTTTAATACAGATTTTTAAAGTTTTTTATAATTATTCCAAAGATGTAAAGTTTGACAACTTCATTTTATTTTTCCTGTAAAATATAAGTAATTATCTTTAAATCAGGATTTTTTCAGATTTTTTGGTCCATAAACTTAAGATAAGGGGGGCGGAACGGTCATTTTTTGTATATTTTTGCCTATAAATCAAAAAATACGTCCCGAAAAATTATAAAAAAAATAGTTTCGAAATGTGCAGACTGAGCCCTCTCATATGACACCCCGTTTGCTATAATCAAATAACTTTCATTTTTCAACCCCCCATTCTAGACCCTTAACAAATACTTAGAAAAATAATTTCATACTTTTTTTACTATAAACAGATGCGGGCAAGCAAGTCATACAACTATGCCAAATTTCAAATTGATAGCTTGTATAGTTTCTGAGAAAAACTGCTGTGACATACAGACAGACAAACAGACAACGAAGTCTCACCATAAGGGTTCCTTTTTTACCATTTTGGTACGGAACCCTAAATAACGAAGTATAATGTATGGAAATGGAACTATTTTTTCTGGAGAGGATATGCAAAGCGTATTAATAACAGAGCCAAATATATTCTGTGTATCTGCGTAGTAAATCTGTGATTTACAAATAAGTAGGTAAATAACTGTTTCGTGGTATCATCGGTCTGATACGGTGGGTTTAAACCAAGCGAACGAACAAGAATTCTATGGCATTCTCTCTTACATTTCCTTTGTAAAAATAAAGAAAAAGTATGTTCTAGAGCATTCGTTCGTTTGGTGTAAACCCACCGATAGTTTTCGATTTCGATTAGTTAGGTAAATGTGGCAAAATGTATGCCAAGATGTGATATAATTCGTGCGCGCCTTGTTTAGTAACGTAACGTAAGTTCTTCTACTCTACTGTCCACTAGGTGGCTGTAATGTGTGACACGGCGCAACCTTCCATAGTTTGCCGCGATCGCTTGTGCGTGAAAGTTGTGCCAATAAATATTTATAAAATAGGAAATAAATCCAGAAGCATGCATTATTGTGCTATTTTGGAATGTAAAAACGATAGCCGTACAAAAAACATTTACCATAGTGGCGTGTCGTTTTTATGATAGTGTGAGAATTGGCGACAACAGGTCTGATTCTAAGCGAAGCTCATGCCACTTCCACTGTTTTTTTGTATTCCGTGCTTTGAGCTCAGAAATTTTCAGTGAGTTTGGCAACGGCGCGACGCTAGGCTATCGGCGTGTTGCCGGACCCCGTAATCCCTATCCCGGGGTATCCGTGTGAGCGGGACCAGGGGAGGAGTTACGGGGAGGGCAGCGGAAGACCCTGAGGGCCCTGCCAAGATGCACTACGCTAACTAACGTTTCTATTCGTTTCGTTTATAACCAATCGCGTCGCTGGTAGATGACGTGACTTTTCGTATCACGTCATCTACCAGTGACGCGATTGGTTTAAAAACGAAACGAATAGAAACGCTAATTAGCGTATTGCATCTTGGCAGGCCCCTCTGGGTGTATTTGCTGTGCGTAGTGGTCCCCGCCGATCATGAGGGGTAATTACACAAAAGATCCCATAGGGTCGAATTGTATCCGTAAGGACCCCAAAAAATAAGATAAGAGTTAAGGTCCCCCGCCGATCACGTAGAGGCAATCGGGCGCTTTTCGCCCCAATGGCCAATCATAATCACAACGTCCTCACTCAAGACGTTAAAGGCCCAGCCACACCGGATGCGTGCGCGTAGACGTGACGTGGGCGTACGCTTTCCACTGCGTTGTATAGTGACATGTCGTATGAGAAATTCATATCATACTATACCGCAATGGAAAGCGCACGCGCACGTCACCGTAATGATCAATCTCAGTAATGATCGAAATCACCAGTGAAAGTATTCTCACCGATGACATTGAAATCACTATTTTACAAAAAGCGTATTTTTGAATTTCATACCCCGTCTACGAACATGCAGCTAACGGAGCTAACCTGTCATAGACAAGCGTGCTAGTCGAGTCCCGTCTTACGCAGATTTTTCCAAATTACCGGTATTTTTGTCATACCCTATTTATTAGAAAAAATAGTGTTTAACTGCCGCACTCAGAGACGTCAATTAAATTTAATGCTTGAGTAAAGTTGCTGCTGCCACTTTCTTTGCTATAGCAATAGAGTAAGACAACACGTCATTAAACAAGTATTAAACAAGCATTCAATTTAGTGGACGTCGCTGAGAGCGGCAGGTAGACAGCGACGGGCGAGTCGAGTTGCCTGATTCTGCCTGATTCGAAAAACTCGAATCAGAGTCTAAACGAGTTGATTCGAATCGAGTTCATTCGCAACTCGAAACACTCGCATACCTAACTCTTTAGCTAGGATTGATACGGCTGCACGAGTGAGCGGATAACGAATGCGAGCGACGCGAGTTATGCGAGTGCGAGTGCACGCGAGTGACGCGAGTCAGCGATTCGCCAACTCGAAACCGAAACTCGATCGGGGTTGCCAGATGCAGTATTTTGATTTTCCCCAAATTAATTTTTATATTTCCCCAAAATGATACGATATAAAAAAAATCCCCAAAAATTTAAATGGCATTTATTAGTTAGGTTAGGTTAAAAAAATCAAGAACTTCCACACTTTCTTCACCACCTGTTTCTGTTTGCTATATATTTTCAGATTTGAATAATTGTATCATTTTGTCAGTTGGTTCAAAATTTGTGCACCCGCTGCATTTTTTTTTTCCCAACATTTTCCCCAAAGTTTCTGTTTCCCCAGTTTTTCCCCAGAATTGCGAAAAAAACCCCCAATCTGAGGCCCGTTTCACGAAGCTACAAGTTGCAAATTACAAGCGGAACTCTCTTTCTAGCAAAAGGAAACGGGCCACTGTTAACGCTGCTCGCCGATCCGTTTGGCTGCTGCACAGGTGCTGCCGCGAAGCGGATCCCACTCGGTTAATGCGATTCGAGTTAGCGGCCGAGTCAACTCGAGTTATCCGAGTTGGAATAAATTCGACTCGTAACATAGCTTTAGACCAGTGATCCCCAGAGTGGTCTATATCGACCCCCAGGGGTCGACGACGACCTGCAAGGGGTCCATGTTAGCGGAA
Organism: Acleris literana; assembly: GCA_946894065.1. Taxonomy (NCBI): domain Eukaryota; kingdom Metazoa; phylum Arthropoda; class Insecta; order Lepidoptera; family Tortricidae; genus Acleris; species Acleris literana. Next base: position 11,695,426 of record OX335693.1, on the reverse strand, counting down.
AAAATAAATGGGGGTCCATGAGATGAAAATGGGGGTCCACGATAGTGGATCCTATCGAGTGACTGTATCGAGTGAGTGAGTGAGCTGTAGATGGCGCTGCTGTCATGTAAACATTAGCTCTGTACGAATTATTCATTTAAAATTATAAAAAACCGTGAATCAAATTGTGAAAGTGTACATTCTTCTTAATATTGACCAATGCATATGTGATATTGTTATTTTTGCACATGTGACGTTATAAGTGATGTTATTTACAAAACTGCACCTCGAACAATGAAAACGGCCAATCAGTTAATTTGGCTCATCTAACAGCATTTAGTGTAATAGTGCGAAAGATAATATCCAATAGTAAACCGTGAACGTTATAAAAAAGGACAAAAACAATCAAGTGAGTATAATAGTGAACAAACATTTCCTAGTGGCAGTTAATATTTTTTAAATGCAAATTGGACTTTGTACTCAACGACGTAACGTACTCGATCGTATCCGCGCGACTTGTACTTGAGCGCCAACGCCATCTGTTGGGAACCAGCAGTACTTGGACGGCGACATCGATATCGATCTAGCGAGCGGCGCTTGCCTTGCCTGGCGAGCGGTGCTAGCCTATCGTGTAGCGCACTTGCCTTAATAGGTTTATCACAGATGGCGTCCCAGTGCCATAAGTGCAGGAAACCAATTACAAATAAACAATGCCTGAAGTGCTCTTTTTGCACCGAGTTGTTTCATGTTGCATGCACTACGGTCTCGGAGGCCAGATTTTATTCTTTTTATGTATGTAATAAGGATAAAATGGGCAGTTGGAAATGTAAAACCTGTATAGACAAAAACAATGTTATTAATAACTCAAGGAAATCACAAGATAATATAACTCAACGAAAAAACAAGAAATTACTACCTAAATACCCCTCTTACGAAAATTTATCACAGGCATCACATGATGGGGAAGTAATAAACTCCACATTGAAAGACGACAGCACGTTCCAGAGTCCTAGTAGCCTGCCAAATATGTCAATTATGGAAAATTCACTGACAGTAGAACTGAAACTCCAAATAGAAGAATTAAGCACTGAATTATCTAGCGCTCACGCCGAAGTAGCTAGGTTAAACACTGAGAATAGCGACCAACAAAAACAAATTGAAAACCTAAGGAAAAAAATAGTTTTATACACTCAATTACTTAACGAAGACCCTCTAAAAAAGAACTCGCCATTCAAAACTGCAAATAGCTTACTAGCGCAAAATACTGAACATTGCATAGCTAATTACGAAAATAAAATAAAAAAATTAGAGAGTGAAATAATAACATTACATGATAAACTAAAAAATCTACAAATGAAGCTTAGCAGGGCCCTCAAATCCAACATTAATTCCAAACGTAAGTCTGAGGTGCAAAAAAACAAAGAAGTTACTCTCTCCCAAATACGACTCTCCACTAAGGTACTACAGAAGTCAGCAAAGAAAATTGAAGAACAGATAAGTAAACAGTTGTGTGAAAAAAACTGTTTACCTAAATTCAGCACGGCATTCCACCTCACGTGATGAAAAGAAACAATCAACACCAATTAAGAATATTACAAGCGACCCAAATAGCACACACAAACCAAAGCTATTGCTCTTGTCCGACTTTCATGGTGCCGAACTCTTACTACCTCTGACAAAGATCCGGAAGAACGACTATGATTTCATGGCCGACATTATTCGTCAAGGAACTACACAGCGTGTCCTCCAAGATGTACAAACGAAAATTGCTGAGTTCAAGAGAAGTGACTGCTTGGTTATCATGTGTGGGGGGAGCGATTATAACATTACCCCGATTAATAAAATTATAAGTGTTTTAGAAGATACTGTAAATCGTTGCAATCACACGAATGTAGTTATCTGTGATATTCCATATAGCCTAAATAAATATAATGAAGACTACAATAACTTTGTAAATAAATTTAATTCAGTGCTGCATAAAAGATTTGTAAATTCCTCATATGTGTGGCTTCAAACGCCAAATGGTATACACTTTGGGATAGGAGACTACTTCTCAAATGGAAACCAACTAAACCATAGAGGAAAGTACAAATTAGCACATAGCATAAATAATGTTCTAATTAGCGTTAATAAGGCATTTTATAACAGCTGTAATTTTTTATGAACACAGAACATAAACAGTCAATTAGGCAAAATTCACCTAATAATGATCTTATTGTTTATAATACTATTTTTGTACTCCATCAAAATATCAACGGCTTAATAAGCAAATCCGATATATTAAGTGTACACATACAGGAATTGGTAGATATAGGCAAAAAAGTTGATGTTGTCTGCGTTACCGAGCACAATATGCAGGCAGGCGATGAGGCACAATTAGCCATTCCTAGTTTTAAACTTGCATCATTCTACTCAAGAAACAACAGAAATGGTGGATCTTGCATCTTGGTACGGGATATTCACAAATATCAAGGTCTAAAAGAAATCAATGGCACTTCCGTACCAAATGTAGTGGAATGCGCAGGAGTAGAATTGGTTGATCACAACATCATAATTGTCAGTGTGTATAGAGTTCCAAAACACGATAAACAAAGTATTACTATATTTTTTGATAAATTGAATATTGTATTGAATAAAATATGTTATAAAAAAACAAAAAAGGTCATAATATGTGGTGATTTTAATATCGACTTGTTGAAAAGAACTACTTTGTCAACTGTATTTAAAAATTTGGTTCAGAGCTTTGACTTAAGATTCCAAATATCTGAACCTACTAGATTATCCAACAATACCTGTATTGATAATATCATACATAATGTCCGAGGTAGCATAGCTGAGGTGATTGATTTCGCCCTCTCCGATCACACAGCTCAATTATTGAAATGCCCAGTCAAAAAAACATGTATACTTGGATACTGGTACAAGAAACAAAGGGACCTTAGTGATGACAATATTAATAAGTTTACAAAGTACCTACAAAACTTAAATTTTAATGAGGTTTATATGGCAAATAATTCAAATGAGGCATATAACAGCTTTTCCGAACAATTCGAGTTATTCTATAACTTGTGTTTTCCTATTAAAATCATAAAAATAAATGTAGCACATAAACCAAAATGGATCACTTCAGGAATTAAAAGATGTTGTAGGCGGAAACGCGATTTACTTTGGAACTATAGATTAGCCACAAATAACAAAGAAATAAAAAAAAATGAGTTTAAAAAATATTCACAACTTTTAAAAAAGACAATAAAATTTACGCAGAAGGCCCAAAACGATGACTTTATAAAAAAATCGAGCAACAAATCTAAAGCGTCGTGGAACATCATCAATAATCGTAAACCCAAACAACCAAAAGAAAATATTTCACAAATATCGTACGACGGTAAAATTATAAGTAACCCAAAAGAAATCGCTCAAGAATTTAATTGCTATTTTATTGACCAAATTAATCTTTATTGTAACAATACTCATACTGATGAAATTCCTAATAATAATAATACTAATAATTACAATAGATTTAAGTATAAGAAATCAATGTCTTGCAATATACCTAATTCAATTTTCATGAAGCCGACAAATTCTACTGACATTCAAAACATAATTCACTCATTAAAAAATAAGCATAGTACTGGCTACGATGGCATAAGCACTAAAGTGATAAAAAAAGTTTGTCCCATTATTTCGCCCCTGATCAGTCATATAGTTAATTTATCTATTGAGCACGGTGAGTTTCCGGACAAGCTAAAAATTGGTATTGTAAAACCACTTTTTAAAAAAGGCAATAGGGAAGACATGGCTAACTACAGGCCAATAGCACTACTCCCGGTTTTCTCAAAGGTGATCGAAAAAGTCATTCAGAAATGCATTTATGACTACTTTGAGATTAACAACCTCTTTGCTAATGAACAAAAAGGATTTCGTAAAGATAAATCGATAAATTTGGCTATTTTTGAATTAATGCGAACTATTTTAATGAATGTTGATAGACGGGTTCCAGTTTCGGCTCTATATATGGACATGACAAAAGCATTTGATTTTGTGGATCACGATATACTTTTGAGCAAATTATATACGTATGGAGTACGAGGCAATGTCCATAGCTTAATTACATCATATCTAAGTAATCGCAAACAAATAACACAAATAAATAGAATATGCGTAAAGACTAAAACTGAAGTTACTTACTCATCGAAATTTAAACGAATTAAATATGGCGTGCCGCAGGGAAGTGTTTTAGGTCCCTTATTATTCCTCATTTATATAAACGATTTACCGAAGGCAATTGAATTCCCCATGGTTCTCTTCGCCGACGACAGTACTGTAATTTTTACTGGTAAAGACCCAGAAACTTATGAAAGTGACATAAACACAACATTAGAAATTATAATTGAATGGCTTATAAGCAATAATTTAAAAATCAATTTAGGGAAGACTAAATTTATGGCCTTTAAACGAAAAACAAATGATATACACAAATTAAAAATAACATATAAAGGACAACAGATTGATGAAACGGATTTTACAAGATTTTTAGGATTAGATTTAGATAATAAGTTGACATGGATTAATCAAGTGGACACTATATGTAATAAAATAAATGTTTAAAAAAACAAAAAACCGCCTTCAAAAAGCAAAAAATAACTTCTTTAAAATGGTAGGTAAATAGGTCAGTCCAACTGAAGTCTGCTTTTGGTTAAAATATTGTTGGACGCCGACTTCAGTTGGACTGACCTATTTACCTACCATTTTAAAGAAGTTATTTTTTGCTTTTTGAAGGCGGTTTTTTGTTTTTTTAAACATTTATTTTATTTTATACTTTTTAGTGATCCTATTTATCCTGTTACGTAGCTCCACTTCTAAATATTAATAAGAAATTATAGAACATTTCAAGCTCGCCGCAGACAGCGCCGCGGGAATGTCATAGTCATATTTAAACCTAAATGTGCTTCGTCATAGTCGCTCAACTTCCTTTATCGAAATATCTTATCGCCACCCTTGAAATAGGTACCGTTAAGGAGTTCCGGTGGCCATCTGTGGTCTTCATCATCAGTTCCACTTCACCATATAGTACTTTTCAAAAGCAAATGCATGAGTTACAGTGAAAAATACCAAAATCGCTATAGGTGTGCCTATAATATTTGAGGAGTTCTCTTGATTTCTCCATGATCCCATCATCAGATCCTGACGTGGTGACAATGGGACCAACTAGAAAGTATACCCATTCGAACAACGAAAAAATTTTTCAAATCGGTCCAGTGGTCTCGGAGTAATCGGGGAACATACATAAAAAAAAAAAAAAAAAAAAAAAAAAAAATATCCCGACGAATTGAGAACCTCCTCCTTTTTTTGAAGTCGGTTAAAAAACTGAATCAATTCTCATATGCTTTATATAATTTAAGAAAGGTTGTAAATGAGTCGGTGATTTTAACTGCTTATCACGCCTATGTAACATCAACACTTAGATATGGTATCATATTCTGGGCAAATTCGACGTACAGAGAAATGGTATTTAAAGCCCAGAAAAAATGTATAAGAGCCTTATGTGGTATTCATTACATGGATTCTTGTAAACCATATTTCCAAGAATTACGCATACTAACTCTTCCTAGCTTATATATTTACGAAGTAGCAATTTTTGTGAAAAGTAATCTGACCTTATTTAATCATTTTAAGAGTACGCGTCTCAAGAATAAAATGAGAGCGATGTCTTCTAAGACTGCCCTTTTTCGGAAAAGTGTACTTGGAATGGCCCCTAAAATATATAATAAAATACCGGCAGATACTGTAATCAAAGAAAATATGTCAGAATTTAAAAAAGAGTTACACAATTTTCTAGTACAAAAATGTTATTATAGCATAAATGAATTTTTATCTAACTGAAATAATATGAACTGTAAATGCATGCAGCATGCCATTGACTGTCTACAATTTGTATGCCTTGCGGCACAGCGCAGTGAAACAACCGTACAATAAGACCTGTATATATTATGTACCAACCTGTGTTGAACAAATAAAATACTATGACTATGACTATGACTTTACTTTCTTATAAATAAACAAATATTATCTTTACAAATTACGTTTCAATTTTCTGTGTGTAGTTTTTTACTTTGTAAAAAATATTTTACCGCGCTAAACTTTCATTGTAGCCTGCGTAGTTTTTTTGACGGCTAGACCTCCGTTATGCGTGCAAAAAATCCCGAAGATTTTTTTAGTTTAGTTTTTACGTGATAACATAAATATTAGGTAAGCAGAGGTGGGGGGTGTCTACCCAAAACCGAAACAAATGCCAAGTGGTCTTGAGACATATAAGTTTGGGAACCTCTGCTTTAGACTGACTGAATGAACATTATGTGTATTAACGGAGTCTTAAAGGTCCGTGTACAAAAATTGTCTTAAAATACAAGTGTTACGTGTGGAAAAAATACTGATACTTACCAGAACAAGTAGTTCTCTGGAGGACACATCGTTAGCGAGTTTCCGCACGTAACAGCGCCATCTATCGATCCACTGGGACAGCGCTAGACGCTTGATCTAGTGTTGAGTCCCGTCTTACGCAGATTTTTCCATCTGTAATTATGAAGACTCCACTGCCTTCTTTTCACTTAAGTTTGATTGCTTTAAAGCTGCTTCTACAGTCCTAGCCATACTTATTAATATAAGTCCTCGTCGCCATTTATTGTATATTTTGTTGGGGGAATTAATTAATACTAGTGTACTACCGAGAAACACACTTATTTATATCTGTAATTACTATACAGTAACAGACGATATAAACACTTCGGGAAGCCTTATTATGCAAGAGAGCGAGTGACTGACTGATAGATTGTATAAAAAAATGATCAAAAATGTGAATAAGTATGCAACGTTTTTAATTTCTAATTTTGACATCGTTAAACGCAAAAACGTGTGCAAAATAACGGCCATTTATTTTAATCTTATTAAACGTAGTACTGTATAGAAATGTAACTAAATTTGGTCCATTTAAAAAAATAGACATATCCTAAAAACATTTTAGATTAATTCTAGTTTTAAGTAGATAATAGGTTACATTAGTTGTTAATTATTCTAATTATAATTGTTTAGTGTATATATTGTATATATTTGTATTTCTATATATTAATAAAGAAGAAATCTACTTCTGAAGAGGATATGCAAAGCTTATTATTAAAAGAGCCAAATATATTCTGTATAAAAACTGCGTAGTAAACCTGCGATTTACAAATAAGTAAAATAACTGTTAAGGCCCCGATACATGTACTCGTAAAGGCCGATCGGTTCAGGCCGAACTGCGTCAGTTCCGCCTGACCGGATAGAGTGCCCATACATGTAAAGACTTTACAAGACACCATACACGAAAACCGTTCAGGCGGACGGATGCGATTTGCCTTCAGGCCAAATTACACATACACGATGCTATTTTGCATCCGGTCAGTTAGACCTGAAGGCAAAACGAATCATGTATGGAGGCTTTTAGTGGTATCATCGATCTGATAGTTTTTAAGCTTATCGGCGACATCTGTTAGGTAAATGTGGCAACATTTATGCCACGACGTGTATGATTCGTGCACGCCTTGTTTAGTAAGTTCTTCTACTCTCCACTAGGTGGCTACATAGTAGGTTCACTTTGATTCTACTACTCCCCAACAGATGTCGCTACTTGACGTAAATGGGGAAAACTTATATCTACAATCCAGGCGCCAATAACTGTCATTCATTATGGATGGAAGCAATAGTTACGTTTTTTTATCCTACAACTGATGTCAGCCGACTGCAAATGTTTATTTACTTACTGACGTCAAGTAGTGCTATCCGTCGCGGAGTAGCAGGGTCATATTTTTTATTATCCATCTAAAGACGAACAGCGACATCTGTTATGTAAATGTGGCAACTTTTATGCCAGGACGAGATTTGATTCGTGTGCGCCTTGTTTAGTAAGTTCTTCTACTCTCCACTAGGTGGCTGTAATGTACATGGCAGGTTCACTTTGATTCTACTACTTCCCAACAGATGTCGCTACTTGACATAAATGGGGGGAAACATCTACAATCCAGGCGCCAATAACTGACATTATGCATGGAAGCAATAGTTACGTTTTTTATCCTACAACTGATGTCAGCCGACTGCAAATGTTTATTTACTTACTGACGTCAAGTAGTGCTATCCGTCGCGGAGTAGCAGGGTCATATTATTTATTATCCATCTAAAGACCAACAGCGACATCTGTTAGGTAAATGTGGCAACATTTATGCCAGGACGAGATATGATTCGTGTGCGCCTTGTTTAGTAAGTTCTTATACTCTCCACTAGGTGGCTGTAATGTACATGGCAGGTTCACTTTGATTCTACTTCCCAACAGATGTCGCTACTTGACAAAATAGGGGAACTAATATGCAGTTCTGGCACAGTGTAGGTAGAGAATCTATTTAAACGATGGTTCTGGTCGCTCTCTATCAGTAGCACCATGAACTATATTGAAAGTTAATAGAGGCGATAAACTATTGCGGTTAAGTAGGCTTGTTTGTTAAGTACTTTGCATGCTGTATTTTTATCTTAGTATTTCTTGTGTTCATAGTGAGATACATTCAGGATAGCTTCTAAAATCTATACTTAGTACCAATTTACGAATTATGTAACACTCTATGTATGATTATGTGTTATCTCTTAAATAAATAAATAAATACAACTGCAGAGCCCGCTTTACTTGTAGTGCAGGGTATTAGGGGCGCCGAGCACCGCTCGCGACGCCTATAAAGAGCGTAATGTCGCTCGCGGCGCCAGGAATCAATTATGTGAATCATGGGACACTTTAATTTTCATAAAATTACGAAAATAAATAGTTCCAACAGGATCCGCTAGATGTCACTACGTGTTACTTAATTAAGTGTTTTTAATCTAAGACGGCGTGCCCCAGCTTCCTAATTTTGACGTTGCCCGATTTCGACAAAGTACAGAAATTAATTAGTGTGACGGGACTTTTGTTTGCAAGTTTTTCCTTTACTTCTAAATAGCGCCAAGGTCATGATAACTGTGGTTCTACTGATGCATATGTAGACTTAGCTCGTAATCAATAGGTAACTTTTTTTATGTCATTGGATGTTTTCTGTGTTTCAAGTATGTTGATGATGAAAAGTAAGAAGATGAAGTGACTAAGATTGAAAAGGGCATGCTTCGATGGTTCGGTCATTTGATAAGGATGGATGAAAGAAGATTGACGAAAGAGATATACAGAGCGAAAGTGAGTGGGAGGGTCGGAAGGGGCCGCGCTAGGCGTACTTTTTCGAATCAAATCGGAGAAATACTGGAAAAGGGCCGAATCTTAAGTACCCGAAACCGACGTGCGTGCATGACTCGATGTATGAATGTGGAAGAAGCGAAAGAGATTTGTCTGGATCGTAGCAGGTGGAAAGAAGTGGTCTCTGCCTACCCCTCTGGGAAACAGGCGTGATTGTATACATGTATTTCTCATAGAAAAGAGAAGGCACGCGAGCACACAGGCCACCTGATGGTAAGTGGGATCTGTGACCCATTTGCATTCTCACGACTAAAATCTCAAGACTGCAATCCGAAGACCGCAAATGCGTTGCCAACCCTCAGGACCAAGTTGGAATGCCTCTATGCTAGTAATTCCACCGGTTGTCTTATACCACAATATGCTGCTGTTTTGCGGTAGGTTGAAAGATATTTCTGTCGAAAAAAAAACTTTTCTGGAACAAGCTTTTGCTGCCGACGCTACTTTTTTTTGCGTGTAAGACAAAACTAACGAGTCTCAACACAGTAGACCTACGTTAAGTATAGCGATTTATTTATTTGCTTCACTGTTGGACCGCATAATTTTTTTACGCATAAAATCGTTTGACCTAAAACGGTTCTTACAATAGAAACGGTTTTATTTTAATTATTATTAAAAACTAACCTAACCTACCCTAACCTACAAAATAGACGTTTATTAAATTCTGCAATCAGCCTAAAACGGTGTTATGCGAAAAAAAAAATGCGAAAAGATTAATATGCGTAAAAAAATGATGCGTTCCAAGGGGATACCTATTTATTTACTCAGGTACGTCATTTATGAGTTTACAGTAGACACCAGAGCGTTATAAAGGGGATACCTATTTATTTACTCAGGTACGTCATTTATGAGTTTACAGTAGACACCAGAGCGTTATAAAGGGGATACCTATTTATTTACTCAGGTACGTCATTTATGAGTTTACAGTAGACACCAGAGCGTTATAAAGGGGATACCTATTTATTTACTCAGGTACGTCATTTATGAGTTTACAGTAGACACCAGAGCGTTATAAAGGGGATACCTATTTATTTACTCAGGTACGTCATTTATGAGTTTACAGTAGACACCAGAGCGTTATAAAGGGGATACCTATTTATTTACTCAGGTACGTCATTTATGAGTTTACAGTAGACACCAGAGCGTTATAAAGGGGATACCTATTTATTTACTCAGGTACGTCATTTATGAGTTTACAGTAGACACCAGAGCGTTATAAAGGGGATACCTATTTATTTACTCAGGTACGTCATTTATGAGTTTACAGTAGACACCAGAGCGTTATAAAGGGGATACCTATTTATTTACTCAGGTACGTCATTTATGAGTTTACAGTAGACACCAGAGCGTTATAAAGGGGATACCTATTTATTTACTTAGGTACGTCATTTATGAGTTTACAGTAGACACCAGAGCGTTATAAAGGGGATACCTATTTATTTACTCAGGTACGTCATTTATGAGTTTACAGTAGACACCAGAGCGTTATAAAGGGGATACCTATTTATTTACTCAGGTACGTCATTTATGAGTTTACAGTAGACACCAGAGCGTTATAAAGGGGATACCTATTTATTTACTCAGGTACGTCATTTATGAGTTTACAGTAGACACCAGAGCGTTATAAAGGGGATACCTATTTATTTACTCAGGTACGTCATTTATGAGTTTACAGTAGACACCAGAGCGTTATAAAGGGGATACCTATTTATTTACTCAGGTACGTCATTTATGAGTTTACAGTAGACACCAGAGCGTTATAAAGGGGATACCTATTTATTTACTCAGGTACGTCATTTATGAGTTTACAGTAGACACCAGAGCGTTATAAAGCGCGCCTAAGGGAATATTTCTTCATATTCTCTTTTCTTAATTCTTATTCTTAATTTTTAATATTTTTATATTTCACTCAGACGGAGTTAAGCTAAGAGGTTATTCACAATAAAACACCAAAGTGAAATCAATATTTTATTTGACAAAATACATTTCCTTTGTAACACCTTAAAGCTAACTTAGTTTTTTTTTACATAAATTTAAATTTTTGAACGCCACAATCGGCTCTGGCCACAGAATAAGAACATATAGCATAGAAACCGGACTATAAGACGTACTTTGCGTGAGCTATCTTTCTCTACTTTTTAGATTACGTATTACATGAGAAAAAATGAAACAAAAAGTAGACTGTTTTTTCTTAACTGTCATTGTCGCATCGTTGCTTATAGCACAGAATAAAGACTAAAGGCATAGAAACCGTACTAAATAAGCAGAAAATACATTATGGTTCACTTCTTTTTACTTATGGTTTTCATAGTGAGTTGGAAAGAGATGCATCTATAGCTGTTCTTTCGTTATTTGGTACATTGTCACAAGTAACGGAAAACGCTCAAAAAATCTGGAACAATATTTTTTTCGTCACTAAAGATAATAATTTTACAGTGTTTCACCAAAACATTGCAGGCTTAATCAATAAAAAGGAATTAATTGAACTAGCGCTAGATGAGCTTTCGGAAAATAATAAAGAGTTTAACATAGTTACTATGTTTTAGTGAGACTTTTATAAAAGCGGGAAGTGAAGGGAACGCTCGTATCTGTTAGCTGCGTCTTACTCGAGGGCTCATCAGAAAAGGGGAGGATCATGCATATTGTGTAAAAACCACATTGAAACTCAGGAACTTGATTATTTGAAAGAATTTTCAGATGATTACATATTTGAGTGTTGTGGCATACTGATCCCTTGTATTAAATGTATAGTAATATGCATTTATAGGACGCCGACATCAAATTTGTCTCTATTTCTTCAAAGAATAGAACGGCTTATAAGTAGACTTAAGCATAAAACAAAGTATAAAACGGTCATCGCTGGAGATCTAAACATCGACATATTAAAACCCTCCGCACATACAGATGAATTTTATAGAATAACCTCAAACAATAATTTTAAGATACATATACAGAGTGCTACACGGAGAATGTCATGTCTAGATCAAATTCTTTCAAACGTGCCTGAAGCGCAAAGTGGATCACGAAACTGCGCAAAGTCTTACATTTAAAGTCAGTAATGTAGTCAGTAAATGTTAAGCCTCTACTATATTACTATAATTTCAAAAGGGTTTATAGTGCGGAAAATATAGATAAATTTTGTGAGTGCATAAAGAGTTTAGCATGGTCAGCGGGCCGATTATGGTCGTGTTTATCGACGTAGATAAGCGTGTATAAAACATCTGTCACTTTCTGACCAGTCTGTAAGTGCGAGAGTGACGGAAGCTTTATCCACCGAGATAAAGGCGACCATAATACGGGCCCAGATGTGTATAATGAAAACGATACTGACGCTGCATTTAAGAACTTTTATGACATGTTTACACTCTTATATAAATTATGTTTTCCCCTTATTAAAGTAAAAATGATTGTCAAACATAAAACTAGGAAATGGTTTACAAGAGGAATTAAATTGTCGATAAAAACAAAAAGAAATTTACGTTTTAGTTACTATAAGAAACCTAGCAAAGACGCGGATCTTGCGGAAAAAAAAAGTGGAACATAGAACCTCCTTTTATGAAGCTGTTAAAAAAAATAGAACATTTTTATCAACGACGTCTAAAAGGACATCGCTTTCAAAAAGTTTGGTTAATTAATATAACCAAATGGATTTTTCTTGGACGACGTTTTGTCAGCGGCTATTGCCATACTCGAAACACTAGTAGTTCTCTGGGGGACACATCGTTAGCGAGTTTCCGCAGGTAACAGCGCCATCTATCGAGGCACCGGGCAACATCACACCGTAGCGGCGTCACTGTGCAGATAAAGTCTGTTCCAATTCAGGCTGCCATTTACAATAACCTGACTGTAATTGTCTTTAGATAGAGGATGAAAAGTGATGAGAATAATGGTACCACTAATTAGTTTATTAAAAAGGTTGAATATACAGATATATAAAATCAGCTGTTCCATACATTTCGGCTGTTTAGCTCTCGAAGTTTGTATGGAACAGCTGTTTTTTTTCGCGATTCGGTTGCTGGTCCAATAATAAAAGTTGATGAGTATGACCAACAGAGTTAGTCCCTAAAATTTGGCCGGTGACTAAAATTTCACAGTTTATATTCATCATTAGAGATGGGCTGACTAAGGATTTTGCTGACTGGCCAGTCGGCCGACTAATCGATTTTCAATTAGCCGATTAATCGGCCGACTAGTCGGCAATGCCGATCGTAGGATTTTGGTAAGTTCGGGTGAACTCGGAAACGTTCGTTTCGCTTCGTCCGTCGCGCTTTGTTACCTAGCCCTACCATGTTTTGACCAGTTTTGTTTAGGTTTTTCTGCACGACAAAAAAAACAATAATAACCTTAATTATAGTATTATAACGAACTACCTAGTGCTTTTTATAAGTGTTTCGAAAAGAAAATCGCGTGTGTGGACATTTTTTGACCATATTTTCTATAGGAAATAAAGTGCCGAATATTCGACATTTTTTGCCGACTAGTCGCCGACTAATCACCGACTAGAAATGATGCCGAATAGTCGGCTCTCCGACTAATCGTCGACTAGTCGGCCCATCTCTATTCATCATCATTATCGTATTATTATGCTGGGTGCGACAGAAACGAAAACCTCTCTCTAATCTATCACATCACTACATTTTCATGACAAGTGGGTGACAAATGTTAGCCTATTTTTCTGATTTATTAAGTGTACTAATAAGCCACGTCGTTAGCAAATTTATAGTTTTTCTAAAAACATATAATTTGTGAAACATGTCGAAAAATGGGGTGCAATATATTTCGAAAAAACAAAATGTATATGACAGGATTCAGTCATTGTCATGGTATTTTCACCGAAAGTGCTTTTCATAAAAAAATACAATTTTAAATAGAGAGAAGCGGTGGTAAAGTATCTATTCCCGAATAGGTTCACATTTTTTTATTGGGATAAAAAGTAGCCTACGTGTTAATTCAGTGTTTAAGCTATCTCCATTATATTCATCGAAATCCGTCCAGCCGTTGCAGCGTGAAGGAGTAACAAACTAATACACACACACACACACACACACTTCTTCCACTATAACTTCTAAGTCCCTTGACTGATTTCGATGTGTGAGGTATCGTTAGAATCCTTACGTCATCCCGGGTGACATAGGATACCTAAACTGTTAAAATTGAACAACAATGGCAAAATGACAATTATTTGTTTGGCTTTCTTTACGACACACCATTGGCACCTGGCGTGGATGTTTCGAATATGATTCCTCAGACCGACGATATGGTATTTTTGTCTGAGTTCATTTATTACGGTGTTGTTGTTGCCGTGGTTGAAGGTTGCGTGATAATTTGCAATAATCAGTTGGGTGATTCTACGCCTTGCATTTAGTAATATCGGTTCGTGACCGGTTGACTCGTTCAATCGTACTCGCCCGTTTAGCTTGATGAGACCGTCTTTATCAATTTTCACGGCCACTTTTCTTAGGCACGAGCTTCTTGGCAGCGGCTCGTTTTTCAATAATCTCTGCCTTTCTTCGTGAAAACTCTCATCTTGGCTCCTTTCTATGAGTAGTCGCTCTGCTAACCACAGATGTCTGGGCTCCAGTCCGGTCGACGACGCAACGCGCCTTCGCAAGGCCTCAGCGGCGAAAATAACCCGCGCAGTAGTACGCAATAACCTGTTATAGTTCGAAAAACGCGCACTATCGGGTAAGTGATCAAATTTGTTATTTACTTTGCTAGCTTCATTCACGACTAACGCTTTCGCTATTCTTTCCTCGCCTGAATGAACTGATTTGTTTTCGATAAGTGGGGGGGCGTGCTCTGGCCACGCCTCCTCGGGTTCGCGTAAAAACGGTGGACCCGTAAACCACATATGGCTGATGTCGAATTCGGTTACGGTCCCTCTCGTCGCCACATCCGACGGATTTAAAGCTGATTTGACGTAATGCCATTCGTTAGGCGAGGATAACGACTCTATTTCGGCTAACCTGTGCGCTACAAACGCTATAAAGGTGCGTGGATCCGATTTGATCCATGCTAATACGGTTTTTGAATCCGACCAATAGTATGATTTTCCTATTTCATAATTAGTCTCTTTTTTTACAGTGGCGGCTAATCTACACCCTAATAGTGCGGCCTGAAGTTCTAGTCTAGGGATCGAGATCGGTTTTAGAGGCGTTACTCGGGCTTTGCCTGCGACTAACGTTACGCTCCTGATTCTGTCCCTATCGGTTCCTACTAGATAGATTGCCGTCGCGTATCCTTTTTCGCTAGCGTCATTAAAGACATGAAGTTCGTACGGTGTCTCGGATTTATGTACGTACCTAGGTATGTGTAGGTCTGCCAAAAGGTTCAAATTTTTGACCTACGTATCCCATTTCGACTGTTGGTCCGGTGTGAGGGGATCGTCCCATCCTACTCCGGCTCGCCACACGTCCTGTATTAACATTTTTCCTGCTATTGTAATGGGTGCGGCTAAACCTAGCGGATCGAATACGGACATAACCGCGCTTGTGACCTGTCTTTTGGTGGGTGGTACGGAACCATCGAGAGTATCTTTTGGCGTATTTCTTAAGTTCAAACTAAACCCTATCGAATCGGACCTATGATTCCATATCATACCTAGTGTTCTTTCCGAGTCTGACTTTCCTAGTTTGGTTACGTTGTTACGCGTGTCTACAAGATCGCTTATGGCGTCTTTATCGTTCGACGCCCAGCCTCTCAACTCGAACGAGGCTTTTTTATGCACTAAGTACATGTCGTTCGCGACCTGTTTAGCTTCCTGAACCGTTTCGAATGCCCCTAGGAAGTCGTCCATATAAAAATTGCGCTTCGTGGCCTTTGCTATTTCGGGATATTCTTGTTCGTGCTGTTATAATGGAAAACACCAAGGTCTTTTTAAAAAAAGATATTTATTTAACATACACTTTTAACTAAGACAAGTACACGACCTTTTAGGATAATAGAGGTATAGCGCGGTTCGCGGCTCGGGAACAACTAAGGATGGACTGGGCAGGATAGAGAAGCTAGAGTCGGTTGGAGGGGATTACTGCTGATGGGGTTGCTTGGTCAGCCAGAAGGCATACAAGGTGGAGGTTATAACATCTCCCCGGGGTTAAGAATGAACTTTCACTCTTAATGAGTGAAGTTTATGTAAGTCGGAGTCGAGGACCTGGAGCTGGTGCTGGACTTTCTTCAGATTCAGAGGGTTCGGTAGGTATTGTCAATGTTTTAGGAGGATAAGGAGGGAAATTTAACCTCTTATTACAATTAAACTTTTTCCAAATCTTATAAACAGCAAGGAACACTAATACAATAATAATTCCGATAGTACTATAAGAGTAATAATTACCATACAATACAATATGGGGTTTGTTAATTATCTTATCCAATTGTTTAGATAATTGGTAATGTGACCAGCGGTTATCATCCCTTAAGGGTTCCAGATTCAATTTCTTTACAGGTAAGCTGGGATCACTCAAATGAAAATTCCTTAACTGAAAGTAATTACAACAAGTATCGTTAATTAGATTAAAGGTTGAATGAATAGGCTTGATATCTAATGTTACGGTATTTTTAGCAATAATCTGCATATCCTTGAAATAGGCTGTACATTTACTGGGTAAGGTCAAGATGCCTGTTCCCACTATATTGGTTTCGAATACATTTGAGTTGTTATAACATTCAACGGATAATTTAGATTTTTGCGAAATTACATATATCCATCTATTATTATTTAATTTATGCCAAATTTCCATATTTGCGGATATTAGTTTAGATTCACATTGAATTGGTTTAGATAATAGCAATTTAGTTGCTATTTCAGTTTCGCATATAGGTTGTGACGTAGTGGAAAAGGTCTGATAAACATTACAGACATATAAACCATTAACAAGAATCTTACAACTACTTAAGTCATCTAGTTTACAGTAACGTGACTTATCTCTACTTAATGCTACATACTTCGTGGTGGGCAAGACCATCGCGTAGGCGGTCGGTATTACATTACCATGATGCGCTACCGGGAATGCTACACTGTGATACATATTATATTCCTGGGAGTTAACTAAGGGTATTCTCATTACAAAAACAATTTTGTTGTTGATATAAAAGCTCGATATATCTGAAATATTTAGTAGAATGGTTATATGGTCCAGATTTAACGATATGGGTAATTCTTGAGATTTGGGTAACAATCTATGATGCTCTACTAATTCATGGAATAATTGTTTGGGGGTGATTATCGATGGATACAGAATATTTGATTTACTAAACATTATGGCGTTTATGATATCCTCCAATTTAAATGACAAGGTTAAAATATTATTTTCAATGATACTTATTAGCTCTAGAATGTTTGATTTTAAATTTAGCTTATTACTAATTACAGTAAATTTTTTTAAGGACATATTCAGTAAGTTAACAGCGTCATTCAATATCTGCTCGTTGATCATTATTTTGTTTATAAAATCCTCATGGGATTTCAGAGTCGCAGAAGTGATTAAAATATTTGATTTAAATATGGTTGAAATGTCTTTTTGGTCGTATTGTAAACCTTGAATGGCGTTGTTATACATGATAGCGTCATCCTGATCCATAGTTCCAAACAGGTGTTTGAAAACGGTACCTATAGCACCAAACCACGCAGATCTCTTAGATTTATTCGTAATCAGGTGAGAGATAGAATCATAATCTCTAATTATGTCTTTATACCTTGTGGTAAGCGGTTGAAACATATTATTACATTCTGTTACTGACAAGCTATCGCTCTCACGGCACAGAAATTTTGAGGTTCCTATCACGCCGTTCAAGTTATCAATATGAGGTTTAATAAAAGATATATCTATAGGTATAACAACATCTAGAAATCCGTTAGTCACTTTTAACTCTCCGATGGGGTCGAAATAAAGGCCTGGGCTGTTCTGTACAGATTCGGTGAAGTTAGCTTGTATTAAGAGAGGGGTGCTGAAAGGGAGAAATAAAATAGAATGAATAAATGCTTAAGTGTAAGAAAACTCTAGAATGGTTGGCTCTAAAACTATAACACACAAATAAATGACTTAATTACTATCTCTATGAGCTAATTTAATCTGATCGTAGTGGTGAACTACGCTTTTACGATTGATTAATAAGGTCAATGTGTTTCGACCATTGATCTTCGTGACCTTGTAAGGTCCTTTCCATACAGGTGATAAAGCTTTACGAAGTCGCAAATGATTTTTTAAGTAAACATAGTCTCCGACATGATAGGTTACCGGTTTAGTACGGGAATCGTAGTATGTTTTAGCAGTTTCTTTTGATTGATGTATGCTGTCAAGGGCTTTGCTGCGGGAGTATTGAAGACGGTGTTGAAGCATTTTCACGTAATCGCAATAGGTCGTACCAGGCGCTGATTCATAGATGGAATTCGGGAAAAAGGGTTTGTGACCAAAAATTAGTTCGTAAGGGGAGTAGTTAGTGGTACTATGCACAGTTGTGTTATAGGTTAGAATAGCAGTATAGACAAAACGGGGCCAGTCAGTTTGTTCTTCGTTTACATAGGACTTCAAATATTCCTTTAATGTTGAGTGGCTCCGTTCGAGAGCACCTTGAGTTTGGGGATGGTAAGGACTGGACCAAATTTGTTTGATTTTTAGGAAAGAGCAAACTTGTTTGAATAGGTCGGCAGTGAAATTGGTTCCTTGGTCTGTCAGGATATATTTAGGTATGCCAAATAAGCTTATGAAATGCACTAAGCACTCGCTGGTTTCTTCAGCGGTGGTAGATCGTATGGGGTAAGCTAAGGAATATTTTGTTAGGTCATCTTGCATAGTGAGTATATATTTGACCTTGGCAGGTCCGGCCTCGGGTAGAGGTCCTACAATGTCTAATGCTAAGCGTTGGAATGGTTGTGTTGAGGTAGAGGTTATCTCCAGGGGAGCACGGTTGATATTCCTCAGTGCTTTGTTACTTTGACAAGAGGAACATTTTTTAATATAATTCTCGATGTCAGCCCTCATGTTTTTCCAGAAATACTGCTCGCGGATTCTATTAAACATGCGGGTATTGCCTAGGTGTCCGGCAATCGGGATATCGTGATTCTCTTTTAGAATTTTAGGGATCTCGCTCAAAGACGGGTATATAGTATTATTATGATATATATGTATTTGTATACCAGTCCCATTAAAAAGGTAAGCGATTATGTTATAAATCTTGGTAAACGCGCGGTTGTCAAACGGGTTTTTAAAGTCTGAAATACTAATATTTTTTTTCTCATTATTAGGAATTGCGATTAAATGGTTTCGAAGGTTTTTTAATGATTCGAAAATATCAACATAGGAGCAATCATCGAAATGATGAACTTTTGTAAATAATGTTATAAAGGTTTTTCCGCCATGGTTAATTTCTTGAAATGATAGTAAAGTTCTTTCGGATTGTAAGAATTCTTCTTGGTCAGGTAGGTTGCTTAAGAAATCTTGGACATATGGCACATTTTCGTCAAGGTCCAATGAGGTAGGAATAATAATTGTTTTATGTGGACTTTTCAGAAGGTTGTCATTATGTTCAACTATCGCAGTGTCGAAGTTAGCGTCTGGTAAGGATTTTAAGAATTTCGAGTAAGTGTCTTCAATAGCAGGGGGAAAGGTTTCAGATAAGTCTTGAATCAGGTCCGATTCAGAGGGTTGCGCTTCCATGGATGGAGTATTTTGTGGATTTGGTATAAGATCATCAATTATAGAGTCTAAATCAATAGGCGAAAATTGTGGATCAGGTGTCAGAGATGGTAAATCTCCGATATCAAATGGGTCGATGACTTCAGGTTGGTCATAGGAAGTCCCGGGTTGTGGATTTTCGTCTACTTCCTCATTTACAGCATTGATGGGAAAGTTGTTATCTTTGGGTATAGGATAACGAGATAACGCGTCGGCTGCGCAATTTAATTTCCCTTTGCGATATATGATTTCGTAATCAGCGAACTCTTCTAACTTTAGGCGCCAGCGTTGCAATCTGCTGCTGGGGTCTGTGTGGTTAAATAACCACTTTAAAGGGCGGTGATCGGTCATGATATAGAATTTCTTTCCAAAAAGATAGGGTCTGAAATATTTGCAGAAATGAACTATAGCAAGAAGTTCTTTTTCTGTGGTGCTGTAATTGCACTCGTTCTTGTTTAACGTTCTTGAGGCGAAAGCTATTGGTTTGTCTTTACCAATTTGGCCTTGGGATAAAATTCCAGAAATGGCATAATTTGATGCGTCGCAGGTGAGTATAAAAGGTTTTGTAAAATCAGGATAGATGAGAATTGGGGCGCTAGTAAGTTTTGATTGTAATGTTTCAAGGCTAACTGCTGTTCATGACCCCAATTAAAAGGGGGGTCTTTTTTCAGTAGAGTTGTTAATTGTTTGGAAATTTTGGAGAAGTCGGGGATGAACCTTCTGTAGTAAGATACTAGTCCTAAGAAGGATTTGATATCCTTCGGTGACACGGGAATTGGGAATTCAGTGACTGCTTTGATTTTTTCGGGATTTGCTCTTACACCTTCGTCACTGATGATATGTCCGAGGTAAGCTACATCTTTCCTAAGGAATTCGCACTTGTCTGGTTGTAGCTTGAGATTGAAGTTTCGCAGCCTGTCAAAGACAGCTGTGAGGTTTTCTATGTGGGACGATAGGTCATAGGAATAAATCACTATGTCATCGAGGTAAACGAAACAACGGATTCCTTGAAGTCCGGAAAGGCAATTATTCATGAGCCTTTGGAATGTAGAGGGTGCATTCTTTAACCCGAAAGGCATTTTATTAAACATAAATTGACCTTGTGGTACTGAGAAACTTGTTTTCTCTGCATCTTCAGGGGCCATATTTATTTGGTGGAAACCGGAAGCTAAATCAAGGGTGGAAAAGTATTTGCTGTTTCCTAATTGGTCTAAAATGTCAACAATCTGAGGTATAGGATAGGTTTCACCTATTGTTATGTCATTGAGTTTGCGGTAGTCGATGACCACACGCCATTTTTGTTCTCCTGAAGCGTCGAGTTTTTTGGGGACGACCCAAATAGGGGATGACCATGGGGATATAGCTGGTTTTATAATGTCTTGTTCCAGCATTTTATTAATTTGTTTCTCGACTTCCTTTTTATGCACTTCTGGGAATCTATAGGACTTTGTATATATAGGGACATCGCTGGTGGTCCTAATCTTATGTTGAATTTTGGAAGTTGACGTCAGTTTGTCGTCAGGAAGATGAAAAATGTCAGAGTACTGGGAACATATTTCAGTAAGGGCGTTTGCTTCTTCTTCATTCATGTGGGATGTGCGGAGTGAATTTAGCACTTCTTCAGTGCGTCTAACAGTGTCGACTGTAGAGGAAAAGGAGACCACGTTGACATTTAGTGGTTCCGAGCGAAGTTTTAGGTCTGATTTGACTGTTACAGGATTTTCTGATGTGTTAATGATGGAGATATTAGCTCGGTTATTCTCTTTGACCTTTACAATACAATTAGCTATGAGCAGTGACTCGGACAAATGCTGGTCGGTAATTATACCTTCTTTTATTTCAGGATTGGTTACGGTGCATTCTATTATTGTCTCGGTTCGCGGGGAAATATTGTACTCTGGTTCCTTGAATGACAGTTTAATTTTCTTCCCATTCACTTCTAGACAGTTAGTCGCGTAATTAATATTACAGCGGAATTTGGAAAACATGTCGCTACCGATAATGCCATCGTAAGGCAAGTTTATATTTTTCATGACATGGAAATCGTGAGATAGGCTAAGGTCGTTCGCTAATTGTATTCGGGATTTAAGATGACCAAGGCTTGGTATTGATTCTTCAGTAGAATCGATTCCTTTGACATTTATTCTGCTCTCGGAAA
This sequence comes from Acleris literana, assembly GCA_946894065.1. Taxonomy (NCBI): domain Eukaryota; kingdom Metazoa; phylum Arthropoda; class Insecta; order Lepidoptera; family Tortricidae; genus Acleris; species Acleris literana. Next base: position 11,673,324 of record OX335693.1, on the reverse strand, counting down.
GAATCAGGAATTTGTCTACGCTTGATTTTTTTACTAAACTTATGGCCGCACCGGTATCTATGAGTAACGTTAAGGGCTTAGAATTCATGGACGTAGGTACACTAATGTACGGTAAGTATCTATCGTTTTTAGTTAGTACTTCATAGACCTTGGGATTTCTGGGAGCGGAAATTCCGACCCGGTTTTCAGGAAATGGAATTTGGGTAGTGCGTATGGTGTCTGGTACGACATTACGACTCGGACGACACCCTTCCAAGCCTACATCTCGTTTAAAGAACTAGAGTCTGTCTCATCGACGCCTTCGTTATTCTCAAGGAAATTTACTGGTCGGGTTGAATTGTTGTTATTAAAATTAAAGCGTTTATTATTGTATTCTCTTTTCCTGCACTGTTCAAGTGTGTGTCCAGGTATTTTACAATACCAGCACACAACGGGAGTATCAAAGGAGGTTTTTGGTCTATTGAATGAATTAGGTTGGTTGTTGTAGTTGGACGCACCAGGTCTTGGATTGCCTGGAAAATAAGGCTTCTTCGGGAAACCTTGTTTAAAGGTTTCCACTGGTTTTTTGTTTGAGAATTGTTGTAATTTGTCCTCGGATATAGCTATGTTAATTGCCTCATTCAAGGTTTTAGGGGATTTGCAACGTAGGATCACGGAGATTTTGGGATTAACACCCATAATGAATGAGTTTAGTGCCAAGTCTTGCATAGCTGCAAGCCGGCCTGGAAGTTCCATCTTTTTGGAACATGACATTGTTACTTCTGTTAATAATTGTGACAAGCATGACTCTATACGGAGTGAAAATTGACTGACGGATTCAGTGGCTGTCTGTCTGCAATCTTGCAGTTCGGACAGCAGGTGGGCGTGATGTTTGCGCTCACCAAACTGGGCTTTTAAAAAGTCCTGTAACGACGACCAATTGCTGAATTCTTTAATGGAACACGCTAATTCAGCCTTGCCCTCAAGCTGGCTGATGATATATTTAAGCACAATCGGTTCTTGGCTCGCTGAAGTAAGTGTTATTGCGTTAGCGCAATTATTTATAAACGCGTTTAATTTGTCTCTTGACCCGTCATAGGGTTTTATGAATTTTAATATAACATTTAACGGAATTTCTGATATCACCAATTTTGGCAACATGTCTGGGGTAACCTTGGGTGCCTTCAGGGAGCCAGAGCTTTCACCATCGGACTTAGACATTTTGATTCTTTAATTAATTAAATGTGGATATTTAAGATACGGCGTTACGGTGTGACAGGCGGACGGTGTCCTGATTGCGAGAATTCGTCGAGTTAGCTTGAACAGATAACAGAGTAGCCGCGGCGTTGAACTTGGAACAGGATGATATATATGATTTATAATACACGAGGTATACAAATGATTTTAGGAACTAATTACAAAATGGTAGAATTATAGCGATTGCACGGGATATTGTTTATACGCACTTCACTTGACACTTTCACGGCACTTCACGGGCACGGCAAAAACGAAATAGAAAGTACTCACAGTAGTAGGAGCGTTGAAATCTGGGCGATCATCATCGCCAGGACCTTTACCGGGTGTCTTGACCTTGACACACACCAGCAAGGCCGCGGGAACTGCAGGAACTCGATGCACGCTTGGAAATAGTAGGATGCGCCGGTCGTTTGAGAACGGCGACTTGGAATTGGCAAACACAACACACCAAACACTTTGGAGTGGTGGTAGGGAAATGGTAAAATGCGCCGGTCGTTTGAGAACGGCGAATTTGGAAATAGTAGGTAATCACACTGAACACTTTGGAACGGTGGACATGGAAATAGTAATGAGTTGTCCCTTGTTTCTTCTAAGGTCGGCCTTGGTTAACTGGTTTGTTCACTTCACTTCACGTCACTTCGGAAACGTCCTTGAGATTTTTGAAAATCCCTTAAGCTGCCACCAATGTTATAATGGAAAACACCAAGGTCTTTTTAAAAAAAGATATTTATTTAACATACACTTTTAACTAAGACAAGTACACGACCTTTTAGGATAATAGAGGTATAGCGCGGTTCGCGGCTCGGGAACAACTAAGGATGGACTGGGCAGGATAGAGAAGCTAGAGTCGGTTGGAGGGGATTACTGCTGATGGGGTTGCTTGGTCAGCCAGAAGGCATACAAGGTGGAGGTTATAACAGTGCGCATCTGCGTTTTTATTCTTTACGTAAATCGCGGTACACGGAGAGCTCGCTGCTCCGAAAATTAACACGTTCATTCGATATTCCGCGATATTGCCGTCCTTTTCCCTCCATAAAAAACGCAGGCTATCCCTATCCTTTTCTATGATGCGTACTTGAAGGAACATTTCGCGAATGTCCGCTACTACGGCGATCTTTCCTTCACGAAACCTAATGAGTACGCCGAACAATGACATCAATAGATCGGGCCCTGGCAGTAACGCGTCATTGAGGCTTTTTCCACCCGTCTTGCAAGCCGCATCGAACACTAATCTGATTTTACCCTTTTGCGGGTACGTTACCGCGAAGTGCGGTAGATAGAAGGTTCTATCTGACGAAGGCGGAGTTATGACTTTTTCTGCGTAACCCTTTTCTATCAAATTATTTATCTGTTTTTTGTACTCGATTTTGAGCGCAGGATCTTTAGACATTTTAGACTCGAGGTTAGTTAGCCTCTTGAGAGCCTGATTTCTGTTGTTGGGAAGTACCTCGTTGTTGGTTTTCCACAATAAGCCTGCCTCGTACCTATCCTCATTCGGTATTTTCGCGCATGTTTCGTTAAGAATCGTTAGTGCCCTTTGTTCCGGGTCGTTTAAAGTGGTACGCGGCATGATACCTAATGATTCTAGGGAGAAATGATCTTTAATCATTTTTAACGCTTGCTCGTCGTTTGACGGCGATTTAATGTGATTTACCGAAGCTACAGTTTTCCTAGGTGCGTCGTCGCAACCGTGTAAAACCCACCCTAGAGACGTTAACGATGCGACCGGCTCACTCTTGTTGCCTACCCTGAGTTGTCTACTAACTATCAACTGCCAGTTATCTTGGCCGATGATAATAGTAGGTTTCGCGCGCTCGTAACTCAGTTCGTCCTCCAAGTCTACTAGGTGTTCGCATTGCTTTATTAACTCTCGACTGACGCCCTGTGGCAGTAAACCTAACTCACTAATGGTGCTCGCATGCAAGGTTTCGATGTTTCTGTTGCATAAACCTTTAATTGACAATTTGATCCTACACGATTGCAGATCGTCTATCCTGTGACCGCCCACTCCCTCTATCGTTAGGGGTTCGGGTCGGCCCTGATCTGTGACCCTATCGGCTATGTGTCGTTCGACCAAAGTCATCATGGAGCCTTCATCCAGTAGAGCGTGTGTGATAATCGTGCCCAACGGCCCTGTCAGCTCTACTGGGACCACTTTGAGGTATGTTTTCGATTGACTCACGTGGTTTACTGTAATCACGTTATGATTCGCGGCCGGGTTAGATGCGTGCTCCACTATCGGCCGTCGATCGCTATTGTGGAGCAGCTTGTGATGAGATGCCTTGCATCCGTCTACCGAACAAGGTACGTATTTGCATTTTACGAAATTTCTATGCGACATACCTAAACACCTAAAACACAAACGAGTCCGTTTCGCGGTTTCCCATCTATCATTCGCGTTTAATTTGATAAAATCTGCACATTTTGCGGCGCTGTGGTCACCGCCACACACGACGCATTTCGTTCGCTCTTGTGCTTGATTACTAATCGGTTGGCTAGAAATCGGATTCGTTCGAGTTTTATGTTTGTTTTTATTTGCCACCGTCGCGACGGTCCTACGTGGCGCGGAACTTTCGCAATCGCTATCGCTATCGTCGGTTCCCGATTGATTGTACGAAACTGCGTTGACTTTAGATTTTCGCGTAAACCTATTGTCGTCCTTTATTGTTTCTAACGCGAACATAGCGCCGCACTGGTCGCCTACCTCGTTTAGAAACCGCGACAAAAGAATCAAGTCGGGCACACCCGAACGTGAGCTTTTGTATTCGTACCATTTGTACTTAAGGATGATACTCAATTTTTCAACTATTTTATTTACCAACTCCGGCGAATACAGATATTGGGGTTGTTTTAATGATTGAATTGACGCTACTGTATTTGCAACCTTGTTAGCGTACATCGTTACGTTGCGGCCATCTTCCGTCATTCGCGGAAGCCTTTTTATGGCCTCTAATTCGGCTAGTTTAAAAATTTCGGGTCTACCAAATCGCCTTTCTAACGTTTCCATAATCACGATTGGCTCCGAACTAGTGAATAACATCGACCTAACCGCCTCTTTCGCGTTTCCTTTCAACGCTTTTCGCAGCCTAGCTACTTACGTTTTGAATGTCCGTAAACGAACTCCGAGTGTCTACAAAGACCGCTTTGAAAGCGATCCATTCCGAAACATTGCCGTCGAAATATGGCAATTCGTGTAAAAATTTAGGTGCAGCCTGGGAACTTTGTCCTTGTATGTTTATTGCTGACATTATTGCGGACGCTAATAAACCTATTTCCCCATTACCGACCGTGGGGGCCTCTGGCTGCGCTCGTTCGCGCCTATCCCCACTCCTATCCCCACTCCCAGGTCTTTCGCGTGGTGCCGTAGTAACGTTAGTCGCATGCGTCTCTATGTTGCTATCGCGGTTCAAACTTTGCTCATTAAGCCAGCCCTGAATTCTCGAATCGGCATATAAGCGGGCAGCCTCCGTTCCGCTGGAGTTTTCGGCGGTGGTCAGTTCGTATCTGACCAACTCCAGACGGGAAACGGCTAATGCGGTGGCTGCTTGCGCTTGTTTTAATTCAGAAGCCCTAAGTTCAAGTTCCGCCCTAATCTGTGATAGCCTACTCGTTCGTGATGTGGTAGGTTCGAAATTAACATGCCTATCGGGCGGCGCGGCGCCCTCTGAAGCTCCTACCACCGTCGGAGTGTCACTCATATTTGACGCGATTGGTACAGGCTCAAGCATTTCACTATTTTGCGTACTACTTTGCGGGTTACGTTCTACACCGGTTCCGTGGCTCCACGTGTTCGATTCCGTCGACCCGGTTTCCCCCGTTGGAGGAGTATTCGTGGTTGTTCCTTCGTTGTCTTTGACTTGCGCCCTTGACCGTGTATTTTTTACCATTTTTGTATGCACGGGGGGGGTCCCTAACCCTAACCCTAATACCTAACTTTAAATTAAATTTAAACAATCAAAATATCAAATTCTAAATACCTACTATCCCTACCACTAACAGCCTAGCCAGGGTGCCTACCGCGGTGATACCGGCTAGGAATGGGAAAATAGGAGGAGGGGTGGGGGGGGGGAACCACCCGGCAGAGGGTTTGCTGGGCCCAGGTTGCGAACACGGTTTGGTAGGAACGACCAACCCTTTGCTTGCCAATTAAGGCACCTGAACTACCAACAGACCTTACCGGCGCTGGTCGAGCGAACCGTCCTGAAAAGGACGTCGTGAGCCTGCTCGTTAACTCACTCGATTGATTGACGCAATTGTTCTCGCTGGGTTTCTTCACTTTGACGCTTGTGTCCCGCCGCCGATGGATTGATTTAGACGATTTTGAGTCTTCGATTGATTGATGACGTATATAGTCCTGGTTCAGCGATCCGGCTCGAAGGACCAACTGATGGGAGCACCACCCGTCGAATACTTACTCGGGTGGTTTCCACCGCTTTCCTGTGGTGCTGAATCGTAGGCTGCTTCACGCCGATTATGGAGACTCGTAGTGGACTGTATTGGCGGGGTACGTCGGCGGCGGGTGAGTGACATAAGAACTCGATTTGTTAGAGCGAGACGGAGAGATGTTGTCGGCTGAGCTGGCTGGTACAATGTGCGTGCCGGATAGAGGGCGCCTCGCTTTTTATACCGAGCAACTTAACCTTAAAGTAATCCGTATTTTTTATTGTTAAAATAAGGTTATCGGGGTACATCTTTGACTTAATTAATCTCATATTTTTGCCTGTATTATTAATATTTACAATGGAATTCAAGTATAATTTTGAGACAACTCGCAGGTTGTCCGGGACTGTATATTACAATGTAATAGGACTCCTTGTCAAGTAAGGTTTAATTTTGTAAAATAAAAGTGTGGGTATTTTTATGGTTATTCTATCTTACTACCCATAATCGAGAACTAAGTTGTGGAGCTAAGCTATAGACAACCGTAATTTAAAGAGAACAAAACAGAAGAAATAAACGTAAAACCAACTTGGCGGGAAATGATACAACAATATTCATAAAGTTTTATTATAAAAATCTTATAATCTATAATAATGTTTATGTCCAATGATCCTGCCTATACGGTTGTCTTTTCCGAATAGAAATATGAAAATATACAATAAACTTACAGCTAGTCTACTATAATGTGTGTTATGTGTTTGCGTTATCAGACGACGAAGCGGAGACCCTATTAGAATTTGTGCATTCCGTGGATGCTGTAGCTAGCAATGTGCAAGTTGCAGAACATTCTCAGAAGTTAAGAAACCTTCTCAAGAAATTACTGACAATATTATCGGAAACATTTGAGAGCATTGAGAATGTTCTCTTTACATACTACCGATATCTTTACCATTATTACATAGTATACAATGAAGTCACTTCCGCTGACTGTTCGCTTAGATCTTTAAAACTACGCTACGGATTTAATTCAGTTTTCAGCGATAGATAGAGTGATTCAAGAAGGTTTATATGTATAATCTGGATTATACGGGTGTAACGGAAACACATAAACCGAAGCGAAGCGAGGGCGGGTCGCTAGTTAAATTTATTTCGCTTACACAAATAAGTAGTGAGATCGAAGGCGAGATTTTGAGGGACAGATTACACTCGCAAGGACCTCGATCATTATCACCGCGGTACAGCCGCCGCACGCGCAAGCGGGCTTACTACTTAACGATCGAATAACTTATCAGCGCGTGGGCAATATCGATCCTAATCACGCGCAAGCGCAGATGCGCTGGTGCGTGAGTGAGACGAACGAGCTGAGTCGATGCCGTCGTATGGGAATACCTCTAACTTAAGCCAGACGGCGGCCGCGCGCGTGCCGCGCTGCTATGTGTGTAATAATTCGTCAGTATAGATGCGACATCTCGTAACTTAAATTTTTTGGTAAAATGAGATTTTGATGCAGAGTTTCAAAATAGTATTTTCGGTGTTAACTCGTATTACAATTCATTTTGACGGCATAAAACGATCAGAAGTGAACTCTTGTAACAAGCTTTCAACTGGTGTAGGTAATCTCGCAAGACCTACGTAATATCTGGTAATATTATCACGAAACAACTTTGTTAAGGTGGGAACTCGTAGAGTGGTGGAACCAGCGGCCGTGCCAGAAAGCCACTCTGCAACTCTGCACTCCACAAATCCCACTTTTCAAACGTATTTCTGTTCCACAAAGCTATTGCAGAGTTGAAGAGGCAGAGTCAAATGCAGAGTGTAGATTTGTGGATTTGCAAAGTATATTTTAGGAACAGAATCTTTGCAGAGTTTGCAAATTACGCAGAGTGTTTTCTGGGACACGTTTACTCTGCACTTTTCATTATCGTGGATTTGCAAAGAGCAGAGTGCAGAGTTGCAAAGTGGCTTTCTGGAACGGGCCCCATGGACAGGACAAGATAAGGGTAATCATTTGTTTTGCAACAATCAATTTAGGACCGTATGAAACTTAAATTAAGAGTGAAGTGTCCATAACTGGTACCTGTCAGCTAAAAGTGTCCATCATTGGTGCCGTCACCGTAAGTGACTCAGTAGTTTTTTAACATTCCTGAAAAGTTTGTCAGTTTGTATATGAGTTGTCACATATAGACCGACGAATTACGGCCTTTCCGGTCACGATTGCGAAGAGCGTCGTCGGCGCGAACAGCAATATAACTCAAGAAACGCGACCATGAAACATCGCCAGCTTACTCTCTCGGCAATAAAATATGGTAAAATTAGTTATAGAAGTAAGTATTTATACAGTATATTTCTGGACGATCAAAAGCATATTTCTCCCGATGCGATATAGATTGTTTAAGCAGAATGTATGAAGGGATGGAGGAGGTCCAGTGTTCTGCCCTTCAACAGTATCCAGTGACTAGTGACTCCTTAAAAATACACCAATTAAATGATACATTTTGTAATGATTTCATAATCCAAATAAACAACCACAGTACGGTTTCAAAGAATAAAATTAAGAATGAAGTACTGCGTCGACAAATAGGTAAAACGAACACATGTAGAGTAAGAAAAAGAAAAGAAAAATCATTTATTCGTGACATACATAAAAAAAAGAACAGATTAACACGTACAAGAAGGAAGTAGCCACGAAATGGTCCCAACTCAGCTTAATGCTGGCATTAAAGTCAGCGCTGGTCTTCCGTTGGAACCATCAGGTGAAACCACGGAAGGTTACACACACATAATTATTTGAAAACAAGGAATGATTGCAAAATAATAAGAAAACTAGAGAAAAAAAACAATAATAATAAAAAAATAAACAATAAACGCTAAAGTTTTCCATGGCCGTCCTCAGGTAGCGGTACTACTACTAAAAGATGTAATTTTGAACTACTATCATGACCAAGATAAATTATGTATAGCGGGACATAGGCATGACAAAAGCGAGCAATAGGTTAGCGAAAATATTTTGGTCGAAAAATTTATCCCCCGGCTAACCTCTCTTTCCATTCCCCACACATTGTCACAACATGGATGAACTTCTTATTGGGTTATGAACTCCTAGTACTATACCCGTGTAACGCAATGAATTGATATGAATAAAAGGATGTCAGGGCCCTTATATGGTCTCCTTTATAATGTGAGGTCGGAATAGGTAGTGCTTATTAACCTAAACTTGACTCATGTTCATTCATGCGCGAGTGAGATGGGAATACGTTATTGAATGAAGATGCAACAAGTTTAGGTTAATAAGCACTACCTATTCCGACCTCTGTTTATAATGTATAAAGCTTCCGTCACTCTCGTACTTACAAACTTGTCCGAAAGTGACAGATGTTTTATGTAATGTCCCCCCCCCCAGTGTCGCTGCGCTCGCTGTACCTGTCGGTGAGCGGCGCGGGCGGCTACGAGGCGGCGTGCCGGCACAAGCTGTGGCGCCAGATCCACGCGCCGCAGCCCAACACGGCGCGCAGGCACTACGAGCGGTACGTACCAGGGTATAAAGCCGATTTACATTGGTCAAGGACAGTGGAGTGGAAAAATAGAAAGCGATTCTATTCGGATCCACTGGCACGGCAACTTGACTCGCTACTGTCCGACCGGTTTATACTACTGTACTGTCCACTGTCCGTGTCCACCGTCCTTGACCAATATAGATCGGGCTTAAGGTTTGACGAAAAAATGATGCGAGATATACAAGTAAAAACTCTAGAAAGTTGTAATCTCAGTCAAAAAAGTTGTATGACACCCGTATTCATAAACAATACTTAAGGGATCCTACTGAGTAAACGCACTGCGTTCAATACAGCTTTGTGATTGGTCGTTTTTGACCGACCTTTTGTTCATGAGACGATTTGAACCACCCTGTGCGTTCGTGAGCACGGTGAGACCTCATAGTGAATACGGGTGTGAGATGACAACTTTGTACTCTTACTAGGGCTGACCTTACTTTTACATATTTTTTTTAATATTTTTGTAACACACGAATAGGTCACATCCTCAGAAATAATTGCGTTTTTCCATACTTACAAAATATCACTTAATTCGACTACTAATCAAAAAGTACTTGATTTTATTGCTACGTACAATTTACTTTCGATTATTAATCAAGGTTTAAACAATAATGTACAGTCAACGTCATAAATCATTGCGTTCTCAATGCGTCAAAAATGGGGGCCCTTTGTTTCCTATAATTTTGTTGGTCATAATGTAATTGTTGACATAATTTTTGATAGTCATAATTTTTTATATCGCTGAAACTGTAAACTTTTCAGAAGTTCTGAAATATCTAACGTGTAGACAAGGCTAGGTTAGGTTAGGTTTGCTTTATAAAAATCCTAAAAAATAACAGTTGCTTTAAAAAAACACGTTATGACTTGCGATGATTATGACCTAAAGCACATTATGACTAAAAATAATTATGTCAGTCAATATAAACCCGTCATAAATATCGACACGCCTCTATGCCACTGACTTGTTAGTTAAGATAAGTGTAACTAAAAAGAAAATTAGTAAACAACATTTTAATTGGTAATTTCTTTCATGAAACAAAAAATGGGAACTTGGGACGACGGGCAGGATGGAAAAGGGCTTTGGGAATTCGGTACTCTTCCTGAGATACCATTTGTAGTAAAATTATTTTCACAACACTGCTCGGAACTATGGCCATAGATGGTCTTGTTTGGGGTCATAAACGTCACTTATAAGGACAGACCAAGAATGTTTTTGTCGGCGTGTTTGCTGATTGGTCGAGAACATTGTTGTCCAGCTTTAAAACCAATAGAAAACAATCAATACATTTTTGTGTCATGGCTCCTTAAAATGAAAAATTTAAATCGACCAATCAGAACACACCATTTTGTGTCGTAAAATATTAGGTGTATTTTTGCTAAAAGATACACACACTAAAAACTATGTCACTGCTTTTTTTTTAATGTAATTCAAACTTGGCCCGGCTTGGCATGTAATTTAATCTCGAACCACTAGAGATGAAATTACATGGGAGATGTGGCGAAACAAATACAATTTTATATAGAGTTGAGTCGCATGTTACTCGTAGTTTATTAATCTCGAGTGCCACGAGAAAAGAGGTCCAGATTAAAAAAAAGTTATCTATGGTAAAATTGGCGGTGATGTCACATTAACATGAATTAAAATTTGAGTTTTGGATATTAATTTTTATTTTATTTCCTCTCAGTAGTTGTGAAAAGCACTATGTCTGCCTCGGTAGAAAGTGAAATTTATGGACTCGTACACTAGATGACTCGTCCAAAAATCGCGTACTTTCTATCCTCTGCAACAATGTACTATTCCTTATTACAACGCTACAATAAGAATCCCTCTGTACTCTAAGGGCCGTATTTATAGACTCATCTCGGCTGAGATGCCTGTCACAAGACACGTCAAAGTAAATGTCAAGTCATAGGAAACTGTCATTTTTGACACATCTTGAGACGAGCATTACAGTCTAGATTAGTTTATTAATACGGCACTAAGATTTCTTTTAAAGAACGCATTAAAAACTCATTTGCAAATGTCGATGGATCTCGGAGCCTACTTACCATCATATGGCCTTTAAAAAAAACATCCCCCCCAGGTTTCTCCTCCCCCTGGAGCGGCACGAGGCGCGCAACTTCCTGCGGCCGCGGCACAACGGCAAGCTGGACGCGCCCATCGCCACCATCGAGCTGCCCGACTCGCCGCGCTCGGCGCCCTCGCCCCCGCGCGACTTCAGCCTCACCTCCAAGCCCGCCGAGGAGCTCAACCGGGAGTTCCTCGACTCCCTGCCCCAGGAGGAGACCAAGGTAGGTCTCGGATACCATATGGCTGTCACCAGGAACTAGAGTTGTACCCGCTCGGTCTTTAAAGGGAGCGCTCATCATTCAGATTCGGATCATTCAGATGAGGGTGTTTAGTCATCCTATTACCAGGAGTTCAGATCCTGTAAGGGTCTGCTCCGAACTGGCTGGCCTACGGTCAAACAGATGTTAATGGAAAAAAATGGGAGCGTTCCGATCTCAAGGTCAATCGGTCAAAGGTCCTTTAGCTCCGGAGCAAATTTTAACATCTCAGCAAAACACGTGTTGAAATAGGTACTATTGGTCTCGTTCACATCGAGTGCCCTGGCGTGCGCTCTTTACTCGTTCGCTCTGATTCGCTCATACCTTCAACAATTGCTGCTGACCTAAAGGACCGAAGACCGAGATTGCTTACGAAGAACTAGTTCGTTTCGGTCCGTGACAGGAAATCATTCCTTTTAGTTCTTAGTTCCTGGCCGACACAAGCTACAAGGAACGCATCGAATAGGGACTCGTGACTTGATAAAAACACAGTTGAGAAAAATAATTTTTTGAATAGCTATAAAAATAACCGAGAAATAAACGCACAAAGATTTGTTCCTTTCTTTCTAGCAAAACATAATTTAACGAGTTCGGTCCCGTCGGCCTTACTTGCATTTAGCCTTGACAAGCAGAGCACCTTAGTATAATATTTGTCCGGGTAGCAAAATGCCTTGGTCTGTAAAACGCCCTCATTGCTATAAGGCATTATAGACGGAATGACTTGGCTGTAAAACGACTTAATGTCATAATGTCTTAATAGGTAAATGGTCTGGATAATCTTCGCTTATAAAGACAATACAATCAAGACCTTACACAATTGAGTCATTCTGCCTACTTGTGCATTTCACGACCTAACTACACGTTTTGCTAACTACGTCTTACTGAAACTGAGACAATTTTGTAACCATGGCATTACATAAACGACTCATATTGCATACTTGGTCAGTGTACTACTGAGACGGTTTGCTCGCCAGGGCTAAATGCAAGTAAGGCCAACGGGACCGAACCCAATTTAACATGGAGTTTATTTGGCCGACCTGTTACATGACGTCACAGTGCATATCGGATCTCTCTGATCTGTCTAACCGCTGTCTAATTAGCAGTTTAAAATGCTTGTCACATATAATTTTACTTGGGTTGATTTCTTTTACGTGAGAAATGCGATTTATAAAATCCATGCATAAATTCCTTATTATTAGAGGTCTACTGTAGATTAGTTAAGTTAGGTTAAGTGTTTTTAATTAGGAAATAAGGGAATATGGACTGACGGCAAATATGTGTTGTTTCAGCTGAAAATAAGCGTGAAGTCGGTGGAGAAGTTGCTAGAAAGTACCAAGGAGGAGCCGCAGGAAGACGTGCGCGCCGAGCGCCTGCACCCACCCCTAGGTGAGGCTCGGGGGGGGGGGGGGATACTCGCATATTTATCACAAACAAACATACCAAAAAGGTCCGAGGATCAAATATATGGGATATATTGCAAAATATCAAAATAATGTAGCGATGTTGTTGAACTCTTTCTATGTGTTTATAAATTATAATAAATAAATATCAGGGGACAATTTCACACCAATTGACCTAGTCCCAAACTAAGCTCTAGGCTTGTACTTTGGGTACTAAATAACGATAAACATACTTATATAGAGTATATAGAGAAATACAGACTTGAACATACATCGCAAGACTCAGGAACAAATACTCGCGCTAATAGCCGGAATACCCGGAGTCCAACCTGTATTAGTCAATTTGGCCATGATAAACAGATGATGAGATGTCTGTACAAAAACAGTACAGTCTGCAGCAAAAGCTTGTCTTGAACATATTTTTTGTAAATATCAGGAGGCAATCTCACTCAACTTGACCTAGTCCCAAAATAAGCTCTAGGCTTGTACTATGGGTACTAGAGATCGACAAACATACTTATATAGAGTTTTTTTTAGTATTATAGTTTTTTTTTTCGAAAACCTTTCTGCTCCTCAATTAATATGTTATGCTTGTCCAGAAAACTATATATTTTGTTGTACATTAATTTCTCGAAAACCTTAGTAAAAACTGGTAATAGAGTAATAGGTCTGTAATTTTGAATAATGTCCTTGTTACCTTTTTTATACAGAGGTTTAACAATTCCTACTTTTGGACTACATGGAAATACGCCTGATGAAAAACTTAAATTGATTATGTGGCTCAAAGGCACTGCAATATATCCACTGACATGTTTTATTACTTCCAACCCAACACTCTGAGTATTTGTTAGACCTTCAATTGTTTTAGTGTAAATGCCAAAGACCTATTTTTACTACAGAAAAGGTGTATTAGAGTACTTACTAATATAAGAAATGATGAGAGCTGTAGACCATACTTCTCAAAATTAAAAATATTAACCCTGACATCATTATATATTTTGGAAGCGTGTAAATTCGTTCGTAAACATAAACACTTATATACTAGACCTGTGAATGTCTACTCGGAGACGCACAACCTGCGGCATAGGCTTCAAATGTCAAGTAAAGTTCCCCACGCGATGTGCATCAAATTTTTTAATACAATCCCTGCCCATATATCTCAAGAAGAGAAGTACACCAATTTTGTAAATAAACTTAAATCCTACCTTATACAAAAATGTCCATACTCTCTTGAGGAGTACATGCAATAATTAAGATAATAAATATGTTTTTATTAGGTTAAGTAGTTAAGTTCATATAATTATAATTCCCCTTTTTTATATAAAGTTAACATTTTTAAGTAAAAGTAAAACAGAGCTTTATAAATGTATATAGTTATACCTGCTCATAAGTTTCCTCTGCTACACCCTAGTAGGGTCCATGTTTGTACTGGTTATTTAAGACACTAACACCTTGTAAATACTATGGTTGCACAGAATAAATGATTATGATTATTTATTTATTTATTTATTTATAATTTGACATGCCAACAGCACATAAACATTACAAATTGAAATAGGTACATATATAGACAACGAAAATTGAAGTTTATGCGCCAATAACAGGCACGCGCCAGCAATCATACAGTCTATTAGGGACTAACACTATGAACGTCGTAGGGTGAGACCGGAGCCAAAAAAATGGTGTTAGGGTTGCTATTGATTTTAATGCTAGATCATGTTGAATCAGCTGCATTGCCTTATACTGCGCCGATAAAAAAATCATTAAATGCGTTTGCAATGTTTGTTAGGCCTGTAATAGTCGTATTGTTTAGTTTTATGTTTTGTATTGGTTCCCTTGGCACGCTATCTTTACATTTGTTTATTACCTTCCACATTGCTTTAGAGTTGTTTTTAGCCATTTTGATATAGTGGTCATTCTGGGAACGTTGAGTCAGTTTAATGTTTTTTTGTAATCGGTTACTATATATTTTTAACATATTTTTTGCTTCTGCTCTCATATTTTTATTTTTGTTGGACCTATACATCCACAGCGTTTTGTCTTTTCTTGCGACAACATAATTTAATAACTTTTGACATCCATTTCGGTTTAATTTTTTGTGTTTTTTTAAAATCATGTATAGAGAAATACATACTTAGATACATAGGAAAAAATGCATTTGTGCAAATGTGGTTACATAATTAACAACAATTTTTTCGAGTTGTTGATAATCCTGTAGCTCTGCCTACCCCACTCTGGGAATGAAGGCGAGAGTGTATGTATGTATGTATTTAGACGACGTGCTAGCCTAGTTGGTAGTGACCCTGCCTATGAAGCTAGCGGTCCTGGGTTCAAATCCAGGTAAGGGCAGATATTTGAGTGATGAGCGCGAGTATTTGTTTCCGAGTCTTGGATGTTTTTTATGTATTTAAGTATTTATTTCTCTGTATAAGTATTTATATCGTTGTCTAGTACCCATAGTACAAGCCTAGAGCTTAGTTTGGGACTAGGTCAATTTGTGTGGGATTGTCCCTTGATATTTATTTATTTATTTTTATTTAGATATGATGTAGATACATAGAAAACATCTACCCTTCCCGGGATTTGAACCTGTGACCGCCAGCGTCACAGGCCGGGTCACTACTAGGCCAACGCGTCGTCATTTTCGGCAGAAACTTATTATCTTGTTTTTCAGGCCCGACAGACTCAACTAACTTCCTAAGCGTGTCTCCGCCTCAGGACTCGGTCTCAAGCAACGCGCTCAGTTCGCTCTCGACGCTCGTCAACGGACACGCGCTCCCCAAAGAACAGGTAAGACGTGTTGTAAGGCATGAGAGGGAAATAACTTTAACAAAAAGCAAGCTTTCAAAAGCCGACTGTTGCTAACCAACTTTAAATCGTTATAAATCCTAAATGATCATTCAAAAGGAAAAATGATGAAAGAAACCTAAAGATGATCTTTAAGTCCCTATTCAATGATACCCCACTTGTCATGCTTGGTTGACTTTTTTTTATTTTATTTGCACGATATGGCGTCTGGTTGCCGCCATGTTGAATTTTGATTACTGTCATATCTTCAGTGACACTCACCAGATTAAGACAAATCGATTGACATAAGAATCATCAAAATCGGACAACGGGTTTAGTTTTTATAGTGCCGCAAAGGAACAAACATACATATATACCCCCTTACTAATAAACGTTGAGTAACGGTGGTATTACTATACAATGTTTTGTCCTTATCTGTCGAATTCAAATGTCACCATGACAGATAAGGACAAAACATTGTATAGCTATACCACCTCTAATCAACGTTTATTAGTAAGGGGGATAGGCTGTGAAACACATTACCCTCCTCCTTCGGCAGTCGGGTAACAAGCAT
This sequence comes from Acleris literana, assembly GCA_946894065.1. Classification (NCBI taxonomy): domain Eukaryota; kingdom Metazoa; phylum Arthropoda; class Insecta; order Lepidoptera; family Tortricidae; genus Acleris; species Acleris literana. The sequence continues at coordinate 11,657,068 of OX335693.1, read as the reverse complement.
ACATGTCAGCTGAAGGTTGGCTTTAGCTCATGGATGTTTGTATTGTTAAAATGGCACTATCGGTCACAGAGCCAACCTTGGGGAAGGAATATCTCTGGGTGAAACCATAAGAATAAACAATAACTACACGTAGAAGCGAAACTCCCGGCTCCGGACGCGCGCTCGACACCTGAGGCGTCTAGTCAGTCAGGGGCGTCACACACGGAATACAAATTGACCAATATATTGTTATTGTGTCTTGAATTGGTTTTCGCATTTGTGTTGTTTATGGCTGAACTAAGATAGTGTTTTAAAAAGGGAACGACTATTTATGGCAAAATAACTAGAAATAATTGATTGAATGAAGGAGTTTTATTTGTTAATTAGTACATCCCCTAGATGTTGAAGAAAAAAAAACGGAAACCTTAAAAACGAATTTATAGATAAGAATAGTATTTTGTAATAAAGCTTTTTAAACTTAATATTTTTTAAATTAATGGTCCGGAAAGGAACGTTAAAAGTAACTCCGGATCCCAAACTATAAAACTTATTGAGCTTAAAAGGTTGTTTATTTTTAGACTCGTTTCTGTGTTTTATAGATGATTAATAGCCACATAAGCCATTTCATTGTCTGGAGATAATCTTAATATCATCAAAAAGTATTATTAGGTACCTAATTTAGCGTAAATGTAAATAACTCATTTTGCAACAATGTTTCCACGTTGAAGAAAAACATAAATAATATTTCGTGACAAAAAAAATATAACACACCCATAAACCGATTAAAATATTTCGCAAGTGACAGCCCTGACTTTGGGCGCGGAAGGCAGAGGGGCGTAGCGGGGTGAAGGGGGAAGTAGGTATTTAAAGCGCGGCATTTGGGGCCTGGTCAAAGGAGATTCGGTTCTACGTGTAGTTATTGTTTATTCTTATGGTGAAAACATGTTGTCTTTGACACGGTTGTATTACTTAAAAGTTATAATCAAATTCCAACTGAAATATTGATCACATGATGACTGAATGTATTAATGTGATATAGTTGTGTTTTGAAATGTTGTTGTTGTAATGTGTAATACCCCGCGTGGTCCGCAGGGCCGGCCGGCGGGCCGCAGCTCGCTGCGCGCCGTGCGCGTCAAGCCCGCGCGCGCCGCGCTCCCGCCCGAGCGCACCAGTGAGTACACACTAGTCTTTCATTCATTCGTTTACCCACTACAGCTCGTTCGTACAAATAGTGTGCATTGAATCTCTTTGAAGTCGCGGCACCGCTTTGTGCGGCGTTTTTGTATAGTCGAGGTCAATATGTATAAACTTTTACACCTTATTTCAATGGGATAAGGTGAAAAACTCCTTACATATCTTTGACCTCCACTGTACTTATTGTAACGGCACATCAAAGCATGCAAACTATTTGAATTTACCTATTTTTATTTATTTTTATTACCCTTAATTGTTCAAATTGCACTGTGTTTTTTTACCAGACTAAGACCTAAGTGATTTTTTTTCGTTTAATTACTGATTTATTTTTGTTTCTTTGATATTTGCTCGTAGCATTAAGTTCTCTTTTTGTACACTATTTTAATTTTGTGCAATATATTAAAGATGATGTTTGATATGGGTGTGTAATGTTTAGCATAAAAACAAATGGTCTAATGATTATTTTACATAACACGAATTGCATAATTTCAATCTGTATAATAGTCATGATGCATAAAACGAAATGCATAATTGCAAAAACTATGTTTATAAATTAAAAAAATATATTTCTAACTTATTTCATGCGGTCACAGTTCTAACCTAACCTAACCTAGTTAGAAGAAATTGACTAAAAATGCATAATAACAAGAAAATTATAGTTATAATAAATGAGTGTTATGTTATTCTATCGTATGCCTGATGAAATTATACAATTGGTGTTTATGCTAAACGTTCATTATGCTTTTTGTGGTTAGTTAAATGAAATTGTACAAAATGTTTTATACTGATTGAAGCGCACCCGTTTGGTACACGTACGGAACTGTCATTTTCTCTCGTTCAGAGCCTTTCCCTGCTTATTGCCAAGACACTTCGGGACTCGTGTGAAATGATATACTTTCCGCACTTGCATCCAAATATACTATTTTTTACTATTGTAATCTCTATGCTAACCTAAGTTTAAGCTTCAAATAAAACTCGATTATTCTTCATTTCCTGAAAATATGTTGAAGATTTATAAAAAAATAAGTGGGTCTATATTGACTGACATAATTATTTTTAGTCATAAGCGCTTTAGGTCATAATCATCGCAAGTCATAACGTGTTTTTTTAAAGAAACTGTTACTTTTTCAGGATTTTTATAAATCTTACGTAACCTAACCTAGCCTTGTCTACAAGTTAGATATTTCAGAACTTCTGAAAAGTTTATAGTTTCAGCGATATAAAAAATTATGACTATCAAAAATTATGTCAACAATTACATTATGACCAATAAAATTATGGCAAACAAAGGACTTCCATAAGTATATACCTTTTATTTTTCAATATATCTTTTTGAGAAAACAAACTAACTAGTTATAAAACCAATTCAAAATTGAGTTCTTTGATAAAAACTTATTAATTTACAATGTGATTGTGTCTCCAGCGCCGGTGCCCGGCGTGCGCGAGGCGGGCGGCTCGCCCCCGGGCGGCGCGCCGCTCACCAACTTCGGCATCCACCACCCGCCGCACCACAGCGACGAGGAGGTCGTCGAGGTAACCACTCCACACCACTACATCAACACTAACTTTACACTAATAGCCGGCTTTATTTATGCAAGTACTATTTATTTTTGGCAAGAATAATTTTTGTGGCTCTTTTTTTTATTTTTATAATTCGTAATTTTTTACTCTTCTGACTCAAAAAGATGTCGACCTCTGCCTTAATATCATTGTACTTTGCGCAAAATGATTACTTCATTTGCGTTACTAAGTTCGTTAGGTATATTTTTAAATGCTCAAAGGGATGTTTGCTCATAAATAAGAGCCCCGCAGTGCGGGGCTCTGTCGACTTTGCTAAGACATAAAATGAATATAGAAATGTAATAATTTCGCGACTCAGACATTTTTAGATGTATGGTCCATTCCAATAGATTTGTTTTATTTAGTAAACACTTTTATAACCTCAAAGTGCTCCCTTTTCGCTTAAAATATCAATTTTGTCGTAAAAAAAACTATCCATGATGTAAAACCAGGAAAATTGTGTGCAAAATTTGGTCTCTAGTTGCTTTATTCAGCTGGAATCGGGAGTTTTATCCAAAAATGATGCATTTTGAGGTTATAAAAGTGTTTACTAAATAAGACAAGTCTATTGGAACGGACCATAGGCTCCAAGCGATGTGGTCATTTTACAATCGGGTAGTTTTGCGACCGAGTAGTAGTTGGGTAGTTACTAACCGACTCGTGAGCAGCGGTCTCTTCAGAGATTATTACCTACCGAATAGTTTTAACAGCAGCACGCCCCGCAGGTGCCCTACCGGCCCAAGACCCCGGAGATCATCGACCTGGACGAGTACCCCGAGAGCCCGCAGGCCGTGAAGCGGAAGAAGCTCGACATCCTGAAGGAGCGCGGGCTCGAGGTCACGGCGCTGCCCCCGCCCGCCTGGCCGGCCGCGCCGCCGCTGCTGCTGCCCGCGCCGCCGCTGCTGCCCGCCGCGCTGTTCCAGATGTACAACCTGCTGCCGCCCGGCTACGCCAACGGCGCGCCGCCCCCCAAGGTCATCCAGGCCACCAGCGCCTACGGCTCCTCCGGGCCCGAGCGCACCGTCTACGGGAACCCTAAGGACCCCTTCATGCCTCCCCCGCACGTGCTCATGGGGGTCCCGATGCGCCCCCCCCGGAACGCCCCGAGCGCGACCCCCCCTCGAGACGTCTTAGACCTGACGTGCCGCCCGGTCTCCCCGCCGACGCAGAAACCCGCCGTCGAAATAGTCAGAATACCCTCGGCCCCCTCCCCGTCTAAACCTCCCCCCCCCCAGAACTTAACAAAGAACTACACGCTCGTGGACGGCAAGGCGGTCGTCGGTTCCAATTTAGAGATAACGCTGGTCAACCCGAAGACGCCGAGCAAATCGAAAGCGATGCAGAAGCGCTCCTCGAACGGCAAATTCGTCTCCGGGAAGACCCCTCCCCCCCCGAAAGACTACCCGAAATACGCGTCACCCAAAAAACCACCGATAGTCGTCCCTAACTACCAAGTCAATCCGCGGGACGACGTGTCTCCCACCAGCTCGACAGGCTCGCGTGACTCCCAGACGAACCTCCTCCAAAACAACATGATGCCGAACCCCTTCAAAGCTCAGAACAGCCTCCAGCAGATGATGGACATGCAGAAAAGCGTCCCCAGCATGCCGTTCATGGACCCTATGTACATGAGCGCGCTGTACAGCAGCCTGGCAGGATCCATGGACCAGAGGCAGCTGGCGATGTACCGGGACCTCATGGCGAACCAGTTCCGAGGGTACTCGCTGCTGGGCGTCACCCCCACAACGAAAAACTGAGTCTAGTCTCATTGTGATAGGTAAGCTGGTGCGGCGTGCCGCTGGGGGCAGGGTTCTGGGAGGGTATGGTGGGGGGATAAGGGGCGATCGATATGGCTATAGAAAATGACAGTTTTTGTGTAAAGTTCATTATGATTTTGAAAGAAATAATGATATTTATATTTGCTTCATTCATAACAGCTCAAACGTCTAGAAGTGTTTTGACACACAAGTATTTTGTAATACGTAATACTTATTTGCCCTCTCAATATTATAACAGAATAAAAAAAAAGGTGTCATTTAAAATGGGCAACGATAAAAAAAACTGTTTGACACATTAAAGTATTGCACGTCATTAAAGTTATGTACGCGACTGTACACATAATTAAAGGCGAGTTTCATAATAAGATCACAAGAGTGTTTTAATGCCTCATTATGCATCAGCAATATAAACTACCGTTACTAAATAAGACAAGTAAGATGGACTATACATCTTTCCCAATTTCAAGTGATACCAACTCTACATTTTTCTGACACAATGTCAAAATCAAGTTTTCTATTGACATTTTCGATCGCTTTTAAATTGACCTATCCACCCTACCCGCAGTCAAATTGTATATTGGTACTACCCAATGAATACCCCGGTAGTATTGTCCGGTACCCGGTAGCGGCACGCGGCACGCCGGCTCTAGGCTAGTTCCGCTGGGTCGCCAGTAGCTGATCTCTGGACGGTGGCTGGACGCGTTTTGATGAAATCATTTGGAGATATGAAGAAAGTTGATTGCGCGCAAAGTGGGCTGTGTTTTCTTAGGACAATTAGTTAATTTTGAATTGATTATAAATTTTATAATCAGAGATTGGACAATTTGGCGACATTACACGCAATAATGTGGATATGACTACAAAGATTTTAATTATAATCATTAAATTAAATTTGATTTCTTACCTGAACTTTAATTTTGATCCTATGCAGGAGAGTAATCCATACTTCCATGCTAATATTATAAATGTGAAAGTGTGTATGTTTGTCCGTCGTTCACGCTTCAACCACTGAACGGATCGAGATGAAACTTGGCACACATATTGGTTAGGTCCTGGAATAGGACATAGGATAGTTTTTATCCCGGAAAATTGGACAGTTCCCGAGGGAGCAGCGATAAACGATTTCCACGCGGACGGAGTCGCGGGTGATAGCTAGTAAATAAATAATACAAAGACGTGAGGAGTGGCCTTAATATTAATCGACTTAAGTTTGCTCCATTAACATCCGTGGGATGCGAAAGGAACGTTTCACCTCATAAGCTTATTTTAGCCGTGAAATGGAATAAACTAACCACGGAAAATTTATAAAAAATGCTTTTTATGTACTACTAGCTTCTTTCGCGACTTCGTCCCGTGGAATAGTTACTTTGGGCTAACGCTAACTTTAACCCGCGACTGTGTTAACGTAGAAGGTTGAAACATTCTTCATTGGTGCTCCGCTCCTATTGGTGTTAGCGTGGTGATATAGCCTATAGCCTTCTTCGATAAATGGGCTATCTAACACTGAAAGAATTTTTCAAATCGGACCAGTAGTTCCTGAGATTAGCGCGTTCAAGCAGACAAACTCTTCAGCTTTATAATATTATATAGTAAATAATAAATCTACAAGTCTTTGTATTATTTATTTATTACTATAACTATATAAACTATTTTTCGGGTAAGTAATCAATAAATGTTAAAAAAAAAATTAAAGCTTTTGCAGTCATGTCCATATTATTGCGAGTAATGACCCCCACTTGTCTGATTTCTGTATAATAAAATTACAGTTTATTTGTTAATAAATGTATTTAGATAAATAAATAAATAAATACAACGGACCTAAAGCACAATTTTTAAGCGTCAAGAAGGCTACAGTTTCATTCTACTACAAAACCATATTGTCTTTTTACATATTGTTTTAAGACTAATTAACTAATGAATATGAGTTTTTCTGAACATTACTTAGACATATGGCTTTGCCGTGTGGAATTGGCCTGTAATTTTTTATGTGGTAAGCAAGATCAAGCTTTTTTTTTTTTTTAATACAATTTAAGTTCAAATCTTGTTTACTGACGCCAGTATAATTGGACATGTATAGTGGTAATAGTAATATATGATTAATCCAAAACGCCTCCGCCGCCAATTTAACGAAAAATGTGGGAACAATTTTGATTTTTTCGTTTCGGGAATTTGTAAATATATTTGTATGGGCGTCGGCCACCGCGGTGCAGTGCAATAATGTTAATACTTGAGGAATATACTTATGTTATACGCTCTATTGCTTCTGAGGCTCGGTATTTCATTTGCAAGAGGTTTTTTTACATCGGGATAGATGGAGTTTTTTTTTTCTCAACTTACGTCAATTATGCGATAGGAATAGAGCAAGAATAATGCGTCTATCTCACTTACTCTTGGATGTTAAATTTTAATTATGATTCGGGCAATCCAGGATATTTTCTGTGACATAATTTCGTTATTTCAAACACATAGAAATTACGAAGACCTTGTGCAACCTGCCGCGAAACAGTGTTCGTGTTGTGTTCCGTTGTGGCAACCGGTCAAATAATATACTTCGTTGTTTTTTACATTACAATAATAAACCTCTATTGAGAGGCCACCTATGCTAAAGTCGGTAGTGTTCCGCGATCTGGATCTCAATAACCATAACGAATTTGTATCTGTTCTTTTGATATATTAAACTTGGTCATATTCCCTTGAGACTGGCAAACGTGAAAACACGATTAGAAATAAAATCCTCGATACTTTTATTTTTCAAACATGACACCTTTTTTGCATGTTTTTGGTTGAATCTTCGAAACCCTATAATCTTTAACGATGATTTTCGATTCAATAGTTGAGGACATGTAACTTCTTAATCCTGGTAAACTATTTTTTCAATAAATGTTTTGGTTTAAAGTAAACAGAAATTAAATGAATTTGACGCCGCCATCAAGGCGCGCGCGAACTATCTCCATCTCACATTCTTCGCGCGGAAGCACATGAAGCCATCCCTTTTTATTCTTGTGGAGGCGTGGCACCATCGGTGGCCTCTTAAGAAATTAGAAGTGATTATTTGTACTTTAGTAACAAGTCAGAGAAACAAGTATGATATGAGTTTATATGAGCTGTCACTAGGGCATGCAGTACCGGGCCCGGTTCCGAGACTGCCATTTCTCGGTTCTAAGCAGGGCCGGTACCGGGATTCTCGGTTCTCCCGGTTCTTTATTTTTTACCTCAAATCACCGCAATCATGGATATTTGAGATATAAAACGATTGAAAACTTTAGGAAACTTTATTTTGTATAAATATGCAATAAAATCATACACGTTTTCTTCAGCAAAAGCATATCTTGATTAAGTAAAATACTTTGTAGTTATTTGCTCTTTTTTAAATTTAGAGATCAATTATTGCAAATATGCCGCAAAATATGATGGATGTTGATGCGATGTTGCCGCTTGTGCCGGCGTCGTCGCGCAGGTGTGAATTAGACATATGAGATACGCGCCAGGATATTTGTTTGGTATTCATGGAAAGAACCGGGAGAACCGGGATGTAATCTTCACTACCGGTTCTTTAGGCACTGTGTAATTCCCGGGATTTCCCGGGAATTACAGAACCGGGATTTCCCGGGAGGATGCCCTAGCTGTCACAGAGATAATGGTAGATTGACCCGACTATAGCTCGGTTTATTTCGATATCCCTTTCACCTACCGCCAAGCATTCGCATTGTGTTGCGGTGTGGTTAAAACAACCGGTGACATTACTAGCATAGAGGCAGACGAGGCAGTCCATCTTAGTCCTCAGGGTCGACAACGCATTTGCGGTCTTAAGATGGCAATCTTAGGATTGTAGTCTTAAGATTGTAGTCTTAGGATTGTAGTCTTGAGATTATGGTCTTAGGATTGTAGTCTTAAGATTTTGGTCTTAAGATTGTAGTCCTAGGTTTCAGTCTTGAGATTGTATTCTTGAGTGTTGTCTTGAGATTGTAGTCTTAAGATTGTAGTCTTGAGATGGTAGTCTTAAGATTGTAGTCTTGAGATTGTATTCTTGTGAGTGTAGTCTTGAGATTGTATTCTTGAGATTCTAGTCTTTAGGTTGTAGTCTTAGGATTATAGTCTTAAGATTTTAGTCTTGAGATTGTAGTCTTGAGATGCAATCTATGGGTCATAGACCCCACTTACCATCAGGTGGCCTGTTTCGTTTGCCTTAGATATAATTATCTAAAATAGTAATTTTTAACTAAATATTTTGAGTCGCCATTCTGGCTGCATTGCGGTGGCCGAAGCCATAGTGAAGCTTGTATGGCAGTCGCCGCGCGGGCCCGCGGGGAAACACGAGCTTATATTGTACAGACAGACGTGTACATTATTATGTGTTAATAGTCGATTATGAGCGGACATACAAATAAAGTTGTTTTATGTCAAACTAGCGACCCGCCCTCGCTACGCTTCGGTTTATGTGGGTTTTTTTAACATCCGTACATAAACCAGAATGTATTATACATTAAAAAATATCTAGCTGATGGTGAAGACCTTATTAAAATATCTAGCTGATGGTGAAGACCTTATTAAAATATCTAGCTGATGGCGAAGACCTTATTAAAATATCTAGCTGATGGCGAAGACCTTATTAAAATATCTAGCTGATGGTGAAGACCTTATTAAAATATCTAGCTGATGGCGAAGACCTTACTAAAATATCTAGCTGATGGTGAAGACCTTATTAAAATATCTAGCTGATGGTGAAGACCTTATTAACATCCCTTGTGTGGTTTAGGAGTGTATGTGTATATATGTATAATATACTACCCCCTTACTAATAAACGTGGAGTAACGGTGGTATAGCTATACAATGTGTTGTCCTTATCTGTCAAAAACAAATGTCACAATGACAGATAAGGCCAAAACATTGTATATCTATACCACCGTTACTCCACCTTTATTAGTAAGGGGGTTAGAGTATTGATGACATGACTGCGGTCTTAGGATTGCAGTCTCAAGATTGTAATCTTGAGGAAGCAATTGTCGGGTAACATCTTACTTACCATCAGCGGGCCGTATTGCTGCGTCTATATCGCTTGTCAAATGTGGATAAAGCATCCTTCCCCCTCGTACTTATTTACGTGTCAGAACGTGACGGATGCCTTATCCACTTTGTCACGCGATAAACGCCTGTTAGCCCAGCTGGCCTGTGTGCTCGTATTCCTTCTCCATCCGATAAAAATATACAGTCAATCAAAAATCAATAAATATGTCAATTCAAAGGGTCCATATTAGCGAAATTTTTACTACGACTTGTATCAAGTGAAATATTACTAGCTTCTGCCCGCGACTTCGTCCCCGTGGAATAGTTACTTTGGGCTGACGCTAACTTTAACCCGCGACTTCGTTAACGTAGAAGGTTGAAACATTCTTCATTGGCGCTTCGCTCCTATTGGTGTTAGCGTGATGATATAGCCTATAGCCTTCCTCGATAAACGGGCTATCTAACACTGAAAGAATATTCCAAATCGGACCAGTAGTTCCTGAGACTAGCGCGTTCAAGCAAAACTCTGCAGCTTCATAATGTTAGTATAGATTCCTGGACTGTTTTTTGCCCTAATAAACCATTACCTAACTTGCATTAACATCCGTTGCGTAGTTTCAAAGATTTAAGTATACATACAGTACAGACGGCGAAGAGACTTTTTATACTAAAGTATGTTTATACAACTTTATTTGTATGTTAATTTCAGTGTATCACATTATGTATAGCCCTGCCAAGATGCATTGCGCTCACCAGCGTTTCTATTCGTTTCGTTTTTAAACCAATCGCGTCACTGGGAGATGACGTGATACGATAAGTCACGTGATCTACGAGTGACGCGATTGGTTTAAAAACGAACGAATAGAAACGCTGGTGAGCGCAATGCATCTTGGCAGCGCCCTCTGTTAGTTCCTGTTTCCGCCGCGTGCCGGCCGCGGCGCTGTCCCTAGATAATAGTAGATTCCATTGTTCTTAAGTGTTGTAGGGTAATGTTTCCAATTTGCGATGTAAATAAATGTGATGTTGATTTGTGCGTGTCGCCGTACAAGTAAAGAAATTGAAAATTTATTTGTTGTTTTATTATATTTCTACCAAGACATAACAAGTCTATCCTGACACAGCACAAGCATGAAGTTCTGAATATTGACATAGTTGACAGTACGAAATACGGCTGCCATAGGACTCATCTTAGATGAAACAGAGTGTAGCGACCCTTAATCTTAAGAAACCGGTCAAGTGCGAGTCGGACTCGCGCACCGAGGGTTCCGTATTTAAGATAATATGGTTGGAAAAAGCAAAAGAAAATACTTACTTTGTTATGAACTTTATTATCTATGCAATAAGGCACATTTTGACTAGCCTAAATTTTAATACAGATTTTTAAAGTTTTTTGATAATTATTCCAAAGATGTAAAGTTTGACAACTTCATTTTATTTTTCCTGTAAAATATAAGTAATTATCTTTAAATCAGGATTTTTTCAGATTTTTTGGTCCATAAACTTCGGAGATAAGGGGGGCGGAACGGTCATATTTTGTACATTTTTGCCTATAAATCAAAAAATACGTCCCGCAAAATTATAAAAAAATTAGTTTCGAAATGTGCAGACTGAGCCCTCTCATATGACACCCCGTTTGCTATAATCAAATAACTTTCATTTTTCAACCCCCCATTCTAGACCCTTAACAAATACTTAGAAAAATAATTTCATACTTTTTTTACTATAAACAGATGCGGGCAAGCAAGTCATACAACTATGCCAAATTTCAAATTGATAGCTTGTATAGTTTCTGAGAAAAACTGCTGTGACATACAGACAACGAAGTCTCACCATAAGGGTTCCTTTTTTACCATTTTGGTACGGAACCCTAAATAACGAAGTATAATGTATGGAAATGGAACTATTTTTTCTGGAGAGGATATGCAAAGCGTATTAATAACAGAGCCAAATATATTCTGTGTATCTGCGTAGTAAATCTGTGATTTACAAATAAGTAGGTAAATAACTGTTTCGTGGTATCATCGGTCTGATACGGTGGGTTTAAACCAAGCGAACGAACAAGAATTCTATGGCATTCTCTCTTACATTTCCTTTGTAAAAATAAAGAAAAAGTATGTTCTAGAGCATTCGTTCGTTTGGTGTAAACCCACCGATAGTTTTCGATTTCGATTAGTTAGGTAAATGTGGCAAAATGTATGCCAAGATGTGATATAAGTCGTGCGCGCCTTGTTTAGTAACGTAACGTAAGTTCTTCTACTCTACTGTCCACTAGGTGGCTGTAATGTACACGGCGCAACCTTCCATAGTTTGCCGCGATCGCTTGTGCGTGAAAGTTGTGCCAATAAATATTTATAAAATAGGAAATAAATCCAGAAGCATGCATTATTGTGCTATTTTGGAATGTAAAAACGATAGCCGTACAAAAAACATTTACCATAGTGGCGTGTCGTTTTTATGATAGTGTGAGAATAGGCGACAACAGGTCTGATTCTAAGCGAAGCCATGCCACTTCCACTGTTTTTTTGTATTCCGTGCTTTGAGCTCAGAAATTTTCAGTGAGTTTGGCAACGGCGCGACGCTAGGCTATCGGCGTGTTGCCGGACCCCGTAATCCCTATCCCGGGGTATCCGTGTGAGCGGGACCAGGGGAGGAGTTACGGGGAGGGCAGCGGAAGACCCTGAGGGCCCTGCCAAGATGCACTACGCTAACTAACGTTTCTATTCGTTTCGTTTATAACCAATCGCGTCGCTGGTAGATGACGTGACTTTTCGTATCACGTCATCTACCAGTGACGCGATTGGTTTAAAAACGAAACGAATAGAAACGTAATTAGTGTATTGCATCTTGGCAGACCCCTCTTGGTGTATTTGCTGTGCGTAGTGGTCCCCGCCGATCATGAGGGGTAATTACACAAAAGATCCCATAGGGTCGAATTGTATCCGTAAGGACCCCAAATAATAAGATAAGAGTTAAGGTCCCCCGCCGATCACGTAGAGGCAATCGGGCGCTTTTCGCCCCAATGGCCAATCATAATCACAACGTCCTCACTCAAGACGTTAAAGGCCCAGCCACACCGGATGCGTGCGCGTAGACGTGACGTGTGCGTACGCTTTCCACTGCGTTGTATAGTGACATGTCGTATGAGAAATTCATATCATACTATACCGCAATGGAAAGCGCACGCGCACGTCACCGTAATGATCAATCTCAGTAATGATCGAAATCACCAGTGAAAGTATTCTCACCGATGACATTGAAATCACTATTTTACAAAAAGCGTATTTTTTAATTTCATACCCCGTCTACGAACATGCAGCTAACGGAGCTAACCTGTCATAGACAAGCGTGCTAGTCGAGTCCCGTCTTACGCAGATTTTTCCAAATTACCGGTATTTTTGTCATACCCTATTTATTAGAAAAAATAGTGTTTAACTGCCGCACTCAGAGACGTCAATTAAATTTAATGCTTGAGTAAAGTTGCTGCTGCCACTTTCTTTGCTATAGCAATAGAGTAAGACAACACGTCATTAAACAAGTATTAAACAAGCATTCAATTTAGTGGACGTCGCTGAGAGCGGCAGGTAGACAGCGACGGGCGAGTCGAGTTGCCTGATTCTGCCTGATTCGAAAAACTCGAATCAGAGTCTAAACGAGTTGATTCGAATCGAGTTCATTCGCAACTCGAAACACTCGCATACCTAACTCTCTAGCTAGGATTGATACGGCTGCACGAGTGAGCGGATAACGAATGCGAGCGACGCGAGTTATGCGAGTGCGAGTGCACGCGAGTGACGCGAGTCAGCGATTCGCCAACTCGAAACCGAAACTCGATCGGGGTTGCCAGATGCAGTATTTTGATTTTCCCCAAATTAATTTTTATATTTCCCCAAAATGATACGATATAAAAAAATATCCCCTAAAATTTAAATGGCATTTATTAGTTAGGTTAGGTTAAAAAAATCAAGAACTTCCACACTTTCTTCACCACCTGTTTCTGTTTGCTATATATTTTCAGATTTGAATAATTGTATCATTTTGTCAGTTGGTTCAAAATTTGTGCACCCGCTGCATTTTTTTTTTTCCCAACATTTTCCCCAAAGTTTCTATTTCCCCAGTTTTTCCCCAGAATTGCGAAAAAAACCCCCAAACTGAGGCCCGTTTCACGAAGCTACAAGTTGCAAATTACAAGCGGAACTCTCTTTCTAGCAAAAGGAAACGGGCCACTGTTAACGCTGCTCGCCGATCCGTTTGGCTGCTACACAGGTGCTGCCGCGAAGCGGATCCCACTCGGTTAATGCGATTCGAGTTAGCGGCCGAGTCAACTCGAGTTATCCGAGTTGGAATAAATTCGACTCGTAACATAGCTTTAGACCAGTGATCCCCAGAGTGGTCTATATCGACCCCCAGGGGTCGACGACGACCTGCAAGGGGTCCATGTTAGCGGAAAAAATAAATGGGGGTCCATGAGATGAAAATGGGGGTCCACGATAGTGGATCCTATCGAGTGACTTTACTTTCTTATAAATAAACAAATATTATCTTTACAAATTACGTTTCAATTTTCTCTGTGTGTAGTTTTTTACTTTGTAAAAAATATTTTACCGCGCTAAACTTTCATTGTAGCCTGCGTAGTTTTTTTGACGGCTAGACCTCCGTTATGCGTGCAAAAAATCCCGAAGATTTTTTTAGTTTAGTTTTTACGTGATAACATAAATATTAGGTAAGCAGAGGTGTGGGGTGTCTACCCAAAACCGAAACAAATGCCAAGTGGTCTTGAGACATATAAGTTCGGGAACCTCTGCTTTAGACTGACAGAATGAACATTATGTGTATTAACGGAGTCTTAAAGGTCCGTGTACAAAAATTGTCTTAAAATACAAGTGTTACGTGTGGAAAAAATACTGATACTTACCAGAACAAGTAGTTCTCTGGAGGACACATCGTTAGCGAGTTTCCGCACGTAACAGCGCCATCTATCGATCCACTGGGACAGCGCTAGACGCTTGATCTAGTGTTGAGTCCCGTCTTACGCAGATTTTTCCATCTGTAATTATGAAGACTCCACTGCCTTCTTTTCACTTAAGTTTGATTGCTTTAAAGCTGCTTCTACAGTCCTAGCCATACTTATTAATATAAGTCCTCGTCGCCATTTATTGTATATTTTGTTGGGGGAATTAATTAATACTAGTGTACTACCGAGAAACACACTTATTTATATCTGTAATTACTATACAGTAACAGACGATATAAACACTTCGGGAAGCCTTATTATGCAAGAGAGCGAGTGACTGACTGATAGATTGTATAAAAAAATGATCAAAAATGTGAATAAGTATGCAACGTTTTTAATTTCTAATTTTGACATTGTTAAACGCAAAAACGTGTGCAAAATAACGGCCATTTATTTTAATCTTATTAAACGTAGTACTGTATAGAAATGTAACTAAATTTGGTCCATTTAAAAAAATAGACATATCCTAAAAACATTTTAGATTAATTCTAGTTTTAAGTAGATAATAGGTTACATTAGTTGTTAATTATTCTAATTATAATTGTTTAGTGTATATATTGTATATATTTGTATTTCTATATATTAATAAAGAAGAAATCTACTTCTGAAGAGGATATGCAAAGCTTATTATTAAAAGAGCCAAATATATTCTGTATAAAAACTGCGTAGTAAACCTGCGATTTACAAATAAGTAAAATAACTGTTAAGGCCCCGATACATGTAAAGGCCGATCGGTTCAGGCCGAACTGCGTCAGTTCCGCCTGACCGGATAGAGTGCCCATACATGTAAAGACTTTACAAGACACCATACACGAAAACCGTTCAGGCGGACGGATGCGATTTGCCTTCAGGCCAAATTACACATACACGATGCTATTTTGCATCCGGTCAGTTAGACCTGAAGGCAAAACGAATCATGTATGGAGGCTTTTAGTGGTATCATCATCTGATAGTTTTTAAGCTTATCGGCGACATCTGTTAGGTAAATGTGGCAACATTTATGCCACGACGTGTATGATTCGTGCACGCCTTGTTTAGTAAGTTCTTCTACTCTCCACTAGGTGGCTGTAATGTACATGGTAGGTTCACTTTGATTCTACTACTCCCCAACAGATGTCGCTACTTGACATAAATGGGGAAAACATTATCTACAATCCAGGCGCCAATAACTGTCATTCATTATGGATGGAAGCAATAGTTACGTTTTTTATCCTACAACTGATGTCAGCCGACTGCAAATGTTTATTTACTTACTGACGTCAAGTAGTGCTATCCGTCGCGGAGTAGCAGGGTCATATTATTTATTATCCATCTAAAGACCAACAGCGACATCTGTTAGGTAAATGTGGCAACATTTATGCCAGGACGAGATATGATTCGTGTGCGCCTTGTTTAGTAAGTTCTTCTCTTCTCCACTAGGTGGCTGTAATGTACATGGCAGGTTCACTTTGATTCTACTTCCCAACAGATGTCGCTACTTGACAAAATAGGGGAACTAATATGCAGTTCTGGCACAGTGTAGGTAGAGAATCTATTTAAACGATGGTTCTGGTCGCTCTCTATCAGTAGCACCATGAACTATATTGAAAGTTAATAGAGGCGATAAACTATTGCGGTTAAGTAGGCAGGTACTTTGCATGCTGTATTTTTATCTTAGTATTTCTTGTGTTCATAGTGAGATACATTCAGGGAAGCTTCTAAAATCTATACTTAGTACCAATTTACGAATTATGTAACACTCTATGTATGATTATGTGTTATCTCTTAAATAAATAAATAAATACAACTGCAGAGCCCGCTTTACTTATAGTGCAGGGTATTAGGGGCGCCGAGCACCGCTCGCGACGCCTATAAAGAGCGTAATGTCGCTCGCGGCGCCAGGAATCAATTATGTGAATCATGGGACACTTTAATTTTCATAAAATTACGAAAATAAATAGTTCCAACAGGATCCGCTAGATGTCACTACGTGTTACTTAATTAATGCTTAATTAAGTGTTTTTAATCTAAGACGGCGTGCCCCAGCTTCCTAATTTTGACGTTGCCCGATTTCGACAAAGTACAGAAATTAATTAGTGTGACGGGACTTTTGTTTGCAAGTTTTTCCTTTACTTCTAAATAGCGCCAAGGTCATGATAACTGTGGTTCTACTGATGCATATGTAGACTTAGCTCGTAATAAATAGGTAACTTTTTTTATGTCATTGGATGTTTTCTGTGTTTCAAGTATGTTGATGATGAAAAGTAAGAAGATGAAGTGACTAAGATTGAAAAGGGCATGCTTCGATGGTTCGGTCATTTGATAAGGATGGATGAAAGAAGATTGACGAAAGAGATATACAGAGCGAAAGTGAGTGGGAGGGTCGGAAGGGGCCGCCCTAGGCGTACTTTTTCGAATCAAATCGGAGAAATACTGGAAAAGGGCCGAATCTTAAGTACCCGAAACCGACGTGCGTGCATGATTCGATGTATGAATGTGGAAGAAGCGAAAGAGATTTGTCAGGATCGTAGCAGGTGGAAAGAAGTGGTAAGTATAGCGGGCCGATTATGGTCGTGTTTATCGACGTAGATAAGCGTGTATAAAACATCTGTCACTTTCTGACCAGTCTGTAAGTGCGAGAGTGACGGAAGCTTTATCCACCGAGATAAAGGCGACCATAATACGGGCCCAGATGTGTATAATGAAAACGATACTGACGCTGCATTTAAGAACTTTTATGACATGTTTACACTCTTATATAAATTATGTTTTCCCCTTATTAAAGTAAAAATGATTGTCAAACATAAAACTAGGAAATGGTTTACAAGAGGAATTAAATTGTCGATAAAAACAAAAAGAAATTTACGTTTTAGTTACTATAAGAAACCTAGCAAAGACGCGGATCTTACCTCCTGTAAAATACGCTATCAAAACTGTGCGGAACGCCCCAAAACACCGCACACGGCGACCAAAATCGTCTAGTATAGACTTTGTTTATACATGAACACGCAGTTAGTTTTTATAGTAGGGCCTTGTATATACACGAATAGATGGTTAAGTTTTAGTAATAGTTTCCCGTATTTGTATTAGCTTGTAAGTAGTTTTTAAGTATGCAAATAGGTAGATAGGTTAATAAAGACTTTCTTACTTGTGTTATCGTTATTCAGAACCCCTGCCGGGTAGGGTTTTGCCGTAGTTTACAGAACGTAAACAAACCTACCCGGCAGTACGCATGCGCCGTGGCTGCCCTCCACGAGGGAGGGCCACCATGCGGAGTGGGGATAGTCGCGCCTGCGCAGTAGGTGTTTTCCCGACCGGATGGAAATGGCGGGAAAATACCTACTGGCGCGAAAACTGTCTTTTGTAAATATTTTCCTAGTTTGTAAGCGAATAGTTTTAGTTTGTATGCCAGATTATAGCGCCGATAGTTCGTAAGGTTTTCCATTATATAAGATGTCCCAAAATGTAATAGAAAGTAAGGAAAACTTCGAAAATAAAGAAAAGTGGAGGGGGGGACGGAGGCTCGGAAAAATCGTATAAAATGGGGACCCTCGGCCATAGAATTTGCACTCAAGAGCCACTCCCAGCCAGGGCAACAAAGAAGAGCCTCCGCCCTCTCCGAAACGTCTGATCAATCCACCGAGCATTTTCTTCACCGAACCTGCCCTGCCAACCCTTCATGAACCAGTCATAGGTGCGAGTCCGCACAAAAACTATGCAAAAACCCTAAGGCGATGTATAAATCAAGCTCAAAAAATAGTCAATACCAAATACGTATCGCATTCTAAAAGTATATGTAAAGCCTCATGGGACGTCATTAAAGACACGACTAAAAATAAACCTATCCAATCAACTATTGATAAATTAGTAATTAATGGCAAAATCATAGATAGCCCTTCTGACATCGCAAATGCTTTTAATAATTTTTACTTAAATACGACAAACAATAATAATAATAAAAAAACCTGACTAGAAAAACCTCACATAGCTTCAAGACCTAATAATTTGTTTTTAATTCCTACTGACGACTACGAATTAATCAAAATCATAAATTCTCTAAAATTAACTAGATCAACTGGTTACGATGAAATCCAAACAAATGTCCTTAAACTATGTAAATTTCTAATTGCTCCTGTACTTAGCTATTTAGTAAATCTATCTTTCACAAATGGTATATTTCCCGAACCAATGAAGAAGTCTCTTATAAAACCGCTTCAGAAGGTGGCAAAGATATTTTGCAAAATTATAGGCCAATCTCTTTGATGCCTATTATGTCGAAAATATTTGAAAAGGCAATGCATACAAGACTATTGTCATTTTTAAATAAATTTTCAATAATAAAACCGGAACAGTTCGGTTTTCAGAAGGGAAAATCAACATCGTTAGCTGCATTCTATCTGACTAATAACATCTTGGGTAACATGAATCAGAGTATTCCAGTAACTGCGGTATTTTTCGATATGAGCCGAGCTTTCGATTTTGTATCACACGAACTACTTTTGGCTAAATGTGAGCTCTATGTTATAAGAGGTATAGCGAATAATTGGCTCAGGGACTATTTGCAAGCAAGAACTCAGTTTGTTGAAATAACTAAAATTAACTATGACAACGTAGAAACTAAGCATACTTCGGTTACTAAAGCAAACGGGGTTGGTGTACCGCAAGGAAGTATTTTAGGACCTCTATTATTCCTGTTATATGTAAATGACCTTCCGAACATAACGGAACATGAATGTACACTGTTTGCTGATGACTTATCAATTGTAATACCATGTCATAATGTTAGAACCTACAATGAAGACATAAACCTCACAATTATGAAAATCGTTACTTGGCTCCACGATAATAATTTGAATATTAATATTGACAAAACAACATATATACAGTTTGCTAATAAAAATGCTCGTAAATTCAGCCTTTTTGTTAATCTAGCAGGTCAAACAATTTTAGAATCGAAGCAGATAAAGTTTTTGGGTATAAGTTTGGATGATAAATTCTCATGGAATGAACACGTAACCAAATTGTGCAATAAAATTAATTCTTTTGCGTATGCTCTGTGGCGACTTCCGAAAGTCGCGTCCAAGGAAATCGCAATTCAGGCGTACCATGGTTTTGTTTGTTCCCAACTTCGGTACAGCATTCTCCTATGGCGAAATTCGTACCAAGCAAAACGAGTGTTAATAGCACAAAAGCAGTGCATCAGAGCTATTTGCGACGTCGATACTTTTACCTCGTACAGGCCACTATACAGGAAACTAGAACTGCTTACAGTGCCATGCATGTATATATACGAGGTATGTTTATTTGTAAGAGTACACAACTCGATTTTAAAAAAAAAAAAGACATTTGTAAATTCAATACACGTCACCCTAGCAAACTCATGATTCCTGTCAAACAGACAAAGTTGTATGGTCGGAACACGTATAGCATGTCAATTAAAATTTATAACTGTTTGCATGATGACATGAAGAAATTAGCGCTGAACTTATTTAAGAGTAGACTTAAGAAATGGTTAATAAAGGGATGTTTTTACTCAGTCGAAGAATATTTTGACTATTTTAAATAAAAATTATGATACGTGAATTATGTACTACTTAATTGATTGTTTACTTTTAATTATGCGATCTCAGGTCCATTTTGTATATTATTCTTTTATTGGACATATAAATTTTGCATGCCAGTTTCTGGTTAAATGTGCGAAACTTGTACAACTTTATTGCCATCTTTATGTACCACATTTTATGCGAAATAAACATATTTGTATTTGTATTTGTATTTGTATTTGTAAGGCGTGATCTGGACAAGTTCAACATTAAAACAGACTTTGTTTCGTATCAATTAAGTTGTAATTTGCGTAACATAGCAAACAGATTTTGTCTACGTTTTGACAGTTCTTATTTACATACATACCTACATAATCTCACGACTTCGTTCCCAGAGTGGGGTAGCCAGAGCTACAGAATTACAAACATCTCTAAAAACTTGTTGATAATTCTATAACCACAATTTGCACAATTAGGCTAAGATGTTTACCAGCGTATTAGTGACAGGAAGCTCTTATTTACTTGACAGTAATGGCGGCTGAGTTAAAAACAACATAACAGGTCAAATACGATATCGTTTTTACAATAGAGGCTCAGGAGAGCTACAATTGCCTAAGGCATTCATTCTTTCTTTTCATTTCGTTTTCTGAATTTTAAGCGGAACTAATTTTATTTTCACGCTTAGGGCATATATTACCTCAATATTCCTAATTATTTTTCATCCTAATATACAGCGGATCTAAATGATATTGTTTATCTACACACATATTATAAGTACTCTAAGATGGGTTCAGAAGCCCAAAGGCAAATGACCAGCATTACCTTACCTGTGGTAGTAGGTGACAGCGATGACAGCTGTAACGTAATTTCATTACGTTATCGAATATTGTAACGTAATGAGATCCAAATTTGGAACACCTTCCAAAATTAACAGCTGTCATCGCTGTCACCTACTACCACAGGTAATGCTGGTCATTGCCTACGGGTTTTGAACGCATAATAGAGGACTTATGATATGAGTGTAGATAAACTACTATTTCGGCAATGTAGGTAAAATTTGGTATTGGGGCGCGACTTCGTGGATGTGAACACTCTATAATGATTAAATATGTACACGAAGGGTTCCGTGCCATTCTTGTATGGCCTCGTCACGTTCGGCGCCGGCAGTGATTCACTGAGCCCTAAGCTATGCCGGGTGAAATTATCGTGGTCACGTATTTGTGTCACTGGCATAGGAGTACGAATTAAGTGTCAACTGGCATAGTTTATAGGTAAAATATTAAAAAGAGTTTATTTTTATTTTGCGGCGTCAGTCGTCTTTCTAACGTGTAGTCGAATGGTGCTAGTGCTGGAAAAAATACTGCAAAATATTTGAAAACTCACTACATGGAAGAAAACCGTAAGTAATTCGTTTATCATTCAGTGTTTCTCAAACTTTAGTGCTAATCAACTGAAAGTAAATTGTTATATAGGTACTAAAGACAAAATAACATATTGAAAGTCCTAATGCAAATTTTGACAACCACCGATTTGTGTCGAAAAATGACACAGATTCGTGTCATCGGCATTGTATAAGGGTAACTTTTATGAAATCTAAAAAATTTACAGATTTTAAAACCAAAGCGGAATTCGATTAATATTTCAATAACATTACTGTACATTTAATTTTTTTTTTTTAATTGGAAATTTGTTGAGAAGGAGGCTTGAAAATAAAAACACAACATATGTGTCACCAGCATAGGAGTCAGAATTTTTTGATCACAGACTTTGTGTCACCGGCGCCGTTCGTGTTTTTTAATTTATTATTATCATTCACTAGAGACCCGCCCTCGCGTCGCTTCGGTTTTCTGTTACACACATACATAAACCAGAATTCATCACTACATAGTATAAAACAAAGTCGCTGCCCGCTGTCTGTCTGTCCCTATGTATGCTTAGATCTTTAAAACTACGCAACTGATTTTGATGCGGTTTTTTTAATAGATAGAGTGATTCAAGAGGAAGGTTTTTATGTGTAACAAGTTTTGGATTATGTACGGGTATTACAGAAAACTGGCATAAACCGAAGCGATGCGAGGGCGGATCACTAGTAATACATAAAAACCTTCCGTGACAAAATATGTAATTTATGGTGAAAACCGCATCAAAATCGGTTGCGTGGTTTAGGAGTTAGCGGATATAGACAGACTGACATACAGACGCGGAAAGAGATTTTGTTTATACTCTATCGAAGATTTGATGTCACAGAGGCGAAAATTTCAAGTTCAAGCAGAAAACGCCCAAATAAACACTAATTTTGTATGGGAACAATTTTTTATTATGATTTGTTTTACAAATGTCAAATGTCTGGCTAATACAGTTCATAAGATAAAGCCCGCTGACAAACAGACATACAGACTAGGGTCCTGTGTTTGGGTACGAAACCCCAAAACGGTTAAAACTCATTATTAACAGCCGGAACTATCCGACATGTTTCGAACATTAACTTTAATTGTGAGTTTTAACTATTTTGCATAATACCTAATACCGTCTCACGCATGTCACTATAATATTCCTCATATATTATTGTGCCTATGATTGATGTCCAGACATAGGAATGCAGGGGGGCAAATTTTATGACAGGTAGGGAGTTCCTATATCGATAATAGTACATTACTGTACAGACCGGGAAATAGGCCTTTGCGGGACTAGTAGGGTTAGCGTGGCCGAGACGCAGTCGAGGTTATATTCGCGCTATATACGAGTCCAGCAACCGCCCTTCCCGGTCGGGGCTTGTATAGTGCTTTTCTCCAACAATGTGAGGAAATTTAACACAATTGTTAATAATATTAAACACAGTCCCAACATTTCCTTGAAAATTAGTATGACACTGAAATAAAGCATTAAATAAAATCACAAATTTAAACGTAATAAATTCAATTTGAATAAAATATAGTTTAAACTATAACATTTATTACTCGTTTATGTTATTTCGGCAATTTATTTTGTTTATGAACGCAATTTCTATTTTAAAAAAGTCAAACTATTTGACACACTTTTAAATACGTTGTAAAAGCTGTTTGAAAAGGCTTAACTTTTTAGTCTATGACATTTAAAAAGTAAAATGCACAAGGAAGAATTTTGATTGCACGAGTGTTTAGCTGTTTGGAGATAGTTATCCTAGTCCAAACATGGTTTTAAAAAGTAAAACACCAGGTACGTAATGAACTTTCATACATTTTCGCGGCCTCTGCCGTTGGTAACAAAATAATAACCAAGGATCGGAAAAACGCCAGTCATTTTGAAAACATAACCCTGTTCCGTACAGGAGAGACTTCCTTCTGATGTTAATTAAAAATATTATTAGGTATTTTACATTAATTATACCATTATTTATATGTATTCAGCAACAATATTATTAATGAATAAAGGCCATAATGGTTATGGGAAAAAAACACTTTCGCCAATCAAAAAGAATACGACGACAGATAACGATAGATAACGTCGTGAATTTAGGACCTATTTATGAGTCGAAAAAGTTTGTTCACAGTTTATGGAGGACATTGGGGCAATCGTTGACATTGGTTTACTGTTTGTATGTGTGTTTGTGTTTTCTAATTAACATTTCGGTGTCATTAATTACTAAAATTGTCGCTAAGTACATATAAATTATTGTATAATAAATCTATAAAATACCTAATAATATTTTTAATTAATATCAAGGAAGTCTCTGCTATACAGAACAGGGTTATGTTTTCAAAATGACGGTCGTTTTTCCGATCCTTGATAATAACGTAAGTCTTCTTCATTTTTCAAAAAGATTTTTGAATCTTTACTCACCATTATTTGTTTCTTCATTACTGTCCCATCTACTGCTGTTAAAATAAACGATCAGAATTTGTTCCAAATTTTCGGGCATTAAACCTAGTCTCGGCTGATAAAAGTGATAAATCTATTTCAGGTGGCTAAATGACTTTTCAATTTCTGTGGAGGTAATATAGGCAGAACATATTTTTTTTTAATATGCTGTGTGAACTTCTTACTCAGAACAATACTTACAAAAAATACATACAATGCTGGGGGCGATCACTAGTATATGGAAAAAGCATCGATAATTGAGTTTATCGATATAGGAACTCCCTACCTGTCATAAAATTTTGCCCCCTGGATTCCTATGCCTGCTGATGTCATTTGGCAAATTTAGTGATGGTACTAATTAAAATGATAGTAAGGATTCTCATTCTAGCCCCCCTGGGGCCCCACTAGGGCTCCTCCGTGGCCCCGAGTACCGCGCCGCTGTACGCGAGGTCCCAGTAGTGCTCCACGTTGTGTTTTGCGAACAACTCTCGCGCTTGCTTCTCAGTAGGGAGGACCTGCAAGTCATATTTCAGTTTAGTAGTGTTCGCGTTGTTGTGTTCTGGTTTTAGTAACAACTGGTAAAATTACTAGCATAGAGGCATTCCATATTAGTTCTTAGGGTTTGCAACGCAATTGCAATCTTAGGATTGCAGTCTGAAGATTGTATAACTATGGGTCACAGCTTCTAAGTCAAACATTAATAGAGGATAAAAATCAAAAACTTCGAACTTTAACCAGATACAGGATTGAACTGGTAAGTGACCTTGAACTTGGTTTGATTCAGGTAGTAGTCTGAACTTGAATATACACAGAACAGTGTAACTGACCTTGAACTTAATTAAATCCATAACAGTTTAACCTTGATTAAGTTTGCCTGACCTTGAACTTAATTAAATCCAGAACAGTTGAACGTTCAACAGGTTCGCCTGACCTTGAACTTATAAATCCTGAACAGTGTAACCTTGAACAAGTTGGGCTGACCTTGAACTTGATGTCCCCGAAGGCGCGCTGCTGCACGGCGCCCTCCCACACGAGGCGGCACTCGTTGGGCACGGCCGCGCCCTCTGCGTTCTGCACCGTGTCGTCCTCCCACTTGATGCGCTGCAGCATTAGTCTAGGCGGGGGAACGATATTCATGTTTATTGAGAAGGTAGAAACGCCGCGACAAACTCAACAGTCAGTTATTATTTGGACACGTATGCGGAGTGAAATTTGTACATTCAAAACCACATTTAATGTACTCGTAATAAAAAACCGTTTTGTTAAAAATGTTCAAAATAAAGAATACTATGAACAACGTTTAATACAAAAAAAATGGCTCCTTTGCGACAGTTCCGTGGCACTTTATCCATGGCTGTCGTAAACACAGATGTCGGCATATTATTTACTTCTAATGAAATCTTTCGAATTTAACTTTGCACATTTTTTGTGCGAAAATTATTAGAGTTGTATCGCCGCTTCATATTTGACCAAAAATCTTCGATTTGGTGAAGTCCTGGGACGTTACGTGGATTCGCAAATTTTAGGACGTACAGGGTTTGTAGCTCGTCCATTTTGCTTAACTTATTTTTAAGTAGTGACTGGAAGCCAAATCTGGCCAAAACACCACATTACCTATTTAGATTTTTTTTATAATTTTTAATTTAATTTAATAGGAAATATGAATGGATTTTTAAATCGCATTTCTCAACAAAATATGAAAATACCGTAAAAGAGATCACCAAAAGTGAAACTAAAATTAAAATCGGCCAAGAAATACGGACGATACAAGCATTTTAAACTGCTAATTAGACATGGAGATCCAATACGCCGTGTGAGGTCATATAGCAGGCCATATAAACTCCGTGTTAAATTCTGTTTGGCTAGAAAGAGATAGGGACAAATCTTCGTTATTTTTATAGCTATTTAAAAAAACTCAACTGTTTGTTACATGAATCAGCTTTTATCGACGCTGTGAAAAAAGACGTGAATATTCCCTATAGGTAAAAGTTACTGACCGCTTGTACTTGGCGTGCTGCTTGGGCCCGCCCTCGGCCACCACGACGCAGCAGCCGCGGTGCAGCGCCACGCAGCCCGTCATGTGCAGCTGCTGGGCGTTCACCTCCACCTTGAACTTTGCCGACGCGCACTCGAACAAGTCCAGGACTCTGTCGACCACAAATCTACTATAGAATCCATTTGAAGGGGATAGAATGGGGCCTTTTGTTTCCCATAATTTTATTGGTGATAATGTAATTGTTGACATAATTTTTGATAGTCATAATTTTTTGTATCGCTGAAACTGTAATAAATAAATAAATAAATAATAAATAAATATCAGGGAACAATCGCACACAAATTGACCTAGTCCCAAACTAAGCTCTAGGCTTGTACTATGGGTACTAGGCAACGATAAATTTACTTATATAGATAAATAAATACTTAAATACATGGAAAACACCCAAGACTCAGGAACAAATACTCGCGCTCATCACACAAATATTTGCCCATACCGCGGATCGAACCCGGGACCGCTAGCTTCGTAGGCAGGGTCACTACCGACTAGGCTACCGCGTCGTCAAACTTAAACTTTTCAGAAGTTCTGAAATATCTAACATGTAGACAAGGCTAGGTTAGGTTAGGTTTGATTTATAAAAATCCTGAAAAAGTAACAGTTTCTTTAAAAAAACACGTTATGACTTGCGATGATTATGACCTAAAGCACATTATGACTAAAAATAATTATGTCAGTCAATATAGACCCGGGTAGAAAACATTATAGGTGAAAAACTTAAGTAATTGACCTCCTGCGTGTAATTCTAATACATCTGTATAGACCGTTCGACATTTATATTTGATATTTGACGTAAATTCCATATTCGTTTTGTACACAACTATATGCAAGAGGTCATTTACTTAAGTTTTTCACCTATATCTCGATTCTTTTTTCCGAATTTGATAAACACGGATTTCAGAATTCCGATTTTGAAATCTCCCAATCATCACTGACAATGTTCCGCGTAGCTCGTAGCAACTCTAACCTAACCTAACCTATCAAGGTGAGATTGACCTAATTTAGTAATGTGCTCGTCATCTCACCTAACTTTGGTTTTAAGTAGAATACTTCAATTTAATTCAAGTGGTTAGTTTCATAATTCCGAATTTTACATCACGATCTGGTTTGTGAATTTTCGTGATTTTAGTAATCGGTAATATAAAATGTGGTATAACTTTTCAACGGTAGATTATACATTAATATATGTATATATATTCTTAAAGATAATTAAATTCGCTACAAGCTAAGTCTTCTTCTTCGTCGTTTTCACTCTTGACAGAGTGGGCGTGGTCATCATATCAGGCGCTGGTGGAAAGCTTCACAACTCGGCGCCACTACTCTCTGACAGCTGCCTTCCTCGTGCAAGCTATGTAGGGGGCTGTTTTCTACAGACGATATATATGCAAGTTGTAGAGAAATGTAAGAAAAAATAGGTGAGGTCAAAAATACATTTTCGGGAAATCGACAACTTTTTGGAGTCATATCAACAACAACGATTGAAAATAGGTGAAAAATGTATAGAATCAAAGTTGAAGAGATGTAAAAAAAAAAACAATAAAACGGGACCTTCTTTGTGCCCCCCCCTCCCCCTAGGGCTCACCTCCGCGGGGTGGAGACTTTTAGTATGTTTATCTCCTAACTAGTTCAAACAAAGTTCCGAAGTCAAAATTTGTGCTTTCAACTTTTCCATCCACACCCCCCTTTCGAGCACTCGTTTACCACAGTAATTGTTAAAATTCGGAATTATGAAATTCGGAATTAAATAATTCGAGATTTTATGGGTTCCCATTTGAAGGACCAGAACATGCGCTGTGTGGACACTACAGTAGAACACCTAATGTTACAGATGCTCACCTGTACACAGCTACGTTGACGCCCATCGAAGTGTCCTCTCTAATCTTGCGATCGATCTGAAAACAATACGTTTTGTTAAAAGGTATTAATCTAAATTGGAATAAACCTTAACCCTTTATTTGGCGATGTACAGTCAAGGAATTTAATTTGGGACCCACCTTAGGTCCAAAGTCAATCTGACATTCTACAACAATAAGGTTGAGTTTCCTATAAGTTACAAATGATTTGGCATCTCTAATGGCATTGACGACTTCAAGCATATTTTTCATGAAATGGGGAAATTACAAAAAATCTGATTATAATGCTCAATATCAGCATCGTGAGTTTTACCTTTCGTCTTTCTCTCTTTAGTTTTCTTGTCGAGAATTAGATATCATTGTTATTTCTGTTAGATAGTCGCATATTTGTATATATTTAGTATATGTATAAATATATTTAGTTAATAAATATGTATGTACGTATATTAATACTATATTGTAGAATAATAAAATCAAATAATAGTTCAACATTCTTCCAAATTTAGATAAAAGGAATTAATTGTCATTTTATTGCACCTACCTACTTTTTGATTTCTGTTTCACCTTAAGGTTGACTGGTAGAAAATGCTTGTAGCATTAAGTTCGCCTTTTGTACACTATTTTAATTTTGTGCAATAAAGTATTAAAATAAATAAATAAAATAAATATCTCCGAAACTGGTA
This sequence comes from Acleris literana, assembly GCA_946894065.1. Taxonomy (NCBI): domain Eukaryota; kingdom Metazoa; phylum Arthropoda; class Insecta; order Lepidoptera; family Tortricidae; genus Acleris; species Acleris literana. The sequence goes on along the minus strand of OX335693.1, from coordinate 11,628,593 downwards.
AAAATCGCTGAACATACATAGGGGTTAAATCGATAGCTTTTCAGCTGCTCTATCAGCCCCAGGCCGGTGACGTCGGTTTCTGGGACACTCTGTGTATAAACTGGCGACCCTCGCTTCGCTTAAACATCCTTCGTATCCGCGAGCTTTTTTAAAATGTGTTTTAAGCCAAGATCTGGCATTGTCCTTTGTGTGTATGTCACGGGAGCCCTTTGTTTCCCATAATTTTATTGGTCATAATGTAATTGTTGACATAATTTTTGATAGACATAATTTTTTATATCGCTGAAACTGTAAACTTTTCAGAAGTTCTGAAATATCTAACGTGTAGACAAGGCTAGGTTAGGTTAGGTTTGATTTATAAAAATCCTGAACAACTAAAGTTTCTTTAAAAAAACACGTTATGACTTGCGATGATTATGACCTAAAGCACATTATGACTAAAAATAATTATGTCAGTCAATATAGACCCGTTTGTCACTCTTTCACGCTACAATGACTGGAAGGATTAAAACATAGGCAGCGGAGCCAGATCTACGGATTTCAAGCGCTGTACACAGACCTACGGATTTTATTGAAAAATCTACGGAATTCCAAAAAAACTCTATTGTTTACTAAATACGTAACTTAATAAGGATGTTGTCCATTTTTTCTGCGAATAACTAAATAAAATCACTGACTGACTATTTATACTATTTGCGTTTCGTTATACGCAGCTCACGCAGTACAGTCAAGAGATTTAATTTGGTACCCACCTTGGGTCCAAAGTCAATCTGACATTCTACAACAATAAGGTTGAGTTTCCTAAAGGTAACAAAAGACTTGACATCTCTAATGACATTGACGACTTCAAGCATATTTTTCTTGAAATGGGTCCCAAATTAACGCACGTGACCGCACAGAACTAGCTAGGCTACGCTAATCATTGATGGGCAAAATTTATTCGAATGACGAATAACGAATAAGAATAACCAAATTATTCGCGAATAACGAATGAAATTCTCGAGTGATTATTCTTATTCGAATAAATTATTCGTCAAATAATTTATTTGCGAATAATTTATTCGTTGAATGAATTGCCACAAATAATTATTATGTACTGGAATACCTGCTCCATTTTTCTCGCGTAAAGTAGTCGTGCGAATAAAACATTCGCAAATAAATTAATCGCGAATAAAAATATTATGAACTATTTTTATAATTATTATGCCCATCTCTGAAGCTAATGTATGCAGCCAAAGTAACAAAACGAAACGGAATTGAATAGAATCGTACTCGTAGTGTACGAATAGATATATGGTTTGTTAGTTTGTTGGTAGGTTATCGTCGTACTGTCGGTCGAGTCGAGTGTCGTTGTCGTTGCTCGTTCAACTTGTTAAAGTTCATTATGCTTCACTAAATAACAATTTAATGGTTGTACTTCACGCCTTCACGAATGTTTGGGCAAATACGGCGAAATTAAAGTTCCACCTTATGTTTAGGTCAGTTATTAAAGCTTAAAAAAAGTCTGTAGAACTACAGATTTTTTTAATAGTAATGTACGGAATTCTACGGATTTTTGAGCCTCAACCTACAGATTTACAAAAATCTGGCAACACTAGGCTTCACCCTAGAAAATTTAAAAGTTCCCGTCGGAATAACGACTATCGAAACATACGCGGGCAAAATCGCGAGCAGAAGCCAATATAAAATAAAATCTTAACGTAAGATAGGTATCTTGACGACGTGCTAGCCTAGTTGGTAGTGACCCTGCCTACGAAGCTAGCGGTCCTGGGTTCAAATCCCGGTAAGGGCAGATATTTGTGTGATGAGCACGAGTATTTGTTCCCGAGTCGTGGATGTTTTCTATGTATTTAAGTATATACATATTTCTCTATATAAGTATGTATATCGTTGTCTAGTACCCATGGTACAAGCCTAGAGCTTAGTTTGGGACTAGGTCAATTTGTGTGGGATCGTCCCTTGATATTTATTTTTATTTTATTTTATTTGTAAATATAACGGTGTCTTAAAGGACACCGCGTACAAAAAAAATACCTTCTTACTACGCCAAGAAGTCAACGAAACTCTAGTACAAACCAGTACAAGTAGTTCTCTGGGGGACACATCGCTAGCGAGTTTCCGCACGTAACAGCGCCATCTACCGGACAACATTACACCTGACGCCTAAAGTGTAATGCCGACGCCATTTTTCACGAAAGGGGTTTGGGTAAAAGTGTTACTATGCTTTACGGTGTCTCCGGGAGGTAATTGGAATTGATCAGCTTAAAGTTGTTTATTACGCCTTAATAGAGTCCAAGTTAAGATATAGTATTAAGTTCTGGGGTAATAGTTTCCAATATAATGTTAATAGGGCTCTTATAATTCAAAAAAGAGCTGTGCGGACCATGTTTCGCATTCCTCAATGGGTCTCGTGTAGAGATTATTTTCAGAAATTAGGAATTCTGACGGTACCTAGCTTATATGTCTTAATTTTGCTCACTGAGTCCCTTAAAAATAATTCAATGATAGAGACCTCAGAAGAACAAGACTTACGACTACTTACACGTACAAAAAACAAAAGGTACAACTTCTGTCCGAGGCTTAAGATTGCAGTGCATTGTGCTAGTCATCAAGCTGTGAAATTATATAATAAGCTACCTTCAGATCTAAAAATTATTACGAACAAATCGATCTTCCATAGAAAATTAAAAAACTTTTTGTTACGGGGATGTTTCTACAGTATTGAGGAGATATTTAGAGATACATAAAATACTAACTAATTTGTTATTTAATAAGAGAGTGCACTAAGAATGTATTTCTGTGTTTCTTCTCTCCGTTTTATTATGTCCTATGACATGTGTGACGAGAGTTAGTTTTAGAATAATTAATATTATTTAATGTACTTACATATTTCAAACACAATATTTGTATTGTTTACGAGTAAATGCTATGAACTATGAACTGTTGTCATTTGTAAAATTCATATATTTTCAAGGAGAGCGGCCATTCGTAAAAGTGGTAAATTATGATAGAATTATTAAAAATAAACATATTTTGTTACGTATTGTAATACTCTTAAGTGCATCGGAGCCGAGATATTTAAATATTCATACTTGGGCGTACTTTTGTACTAAAAACGGAATACTTGAATCTTTAAAATCTCCGCTCCGATATTATTTAACGCCATAAATTATATATATCGATGTGTAATTAGAGGTCCTCTAAATAACTATGTAAAAATCATCAGTGGCGGCTGAAAATAATAATGACAATATTCTTCAAACAAATTTACCCAATGCCCTTTATGTATTTTTACCCGACTGCCGAAGGAGGAAGGTAATGTGTTTCACAGCCTATATATGTATGTTTGTTTCTTTGTGTCACTATAAAAACTAAACCAGTTGTCGGATTTTGATGATTATTATGTCAATCGATTTGTCTTAATCTGGTTAGTGTCACAAAGATATGACAGTAATCAAAATTCAATATGGCGGCAACCAGACGCCATAAATTGAGCAAATTAAAAAAAAAAGTTGACCAAGTATGACATGTGGGGTATCATTGAATAGGGATTTAAAAATCATCTTTAGGTTGCTGTCATCATTTTTCATTTTGAATGAACATTTAGGAGTTATAACGATTTAAAGTTGGTCAGCAACAGTCGGGTTTTGAAAGCTTGCTTTTTGTTATTAAGAATAATAACTTGTAAAACGTTTTTTTTTAATTATTGTATCGGAGGCATACGAGCAGACGGATCGCCTGATAGTAAGCGATTACCGTAACCCATAGACATCTGCAGCACCAGAGGAGTAACAGGTGCGTTGCCGGCCTTTCAAATGAGAGTACGCTCTTTTTTTGAAGGTTTGAAGGTCGCAACGATCCGGAAATACCGCAGGCGACAGACCATTCCACAGTTTAGTTGTGCGAGGCAGGAAATTCCGAGTGAAACGCATAGTTGTGGACTGCCAACCATCTAAATGATGGCGGTGGAAATTCTGTGGCGTAGGACGAAGGCGGAAGGATACGGCAGGAATTAATCCGAACAGCTCCTCGGAGCACTCCCCGTTGTATAAGCGATAGAGAATGCAGAGTGAGGCTACATCTCTGCGGAGCGCCAAGGAGTCAAGCCGATCAGAAGCACGCAGGCACAAGACAATTCGAGTCGCTCTAATAAAACATAATAAAAAATAAAATATGTTCCGTAAACCTTTATTCTTTAACCGTACTTTAATCAAATTCAAAGTTAAACGCGAGTTTTCATAGAAACTAAAAGACAAAATAATAAAATAAAAATATGCAATAATCGGTATTTCTTGTTTTTGTGACTTGATTAATAAGAAAACAATCTGTAATTGTGTTTTTGTAATGTTATGAATAAGTATTATTTTATTCATAAGCGCTCATGTTTAGCTTCTAAGTAGATTGCAACGCCCTTACAGGGTTGTACTTATGTATTGCAATAAATAAATAAATTAATTAAAATCCACACCCCAAGAGTGAGAAGAGGTAAATGAGGGTAGGTCCCGGTTTTACCGCTGCTGACCCTCGCCGATCGTTATGGGCTGATGTTGGTAGCACCGATTGGCTCTTTTACCCCCTTGCTTTTATTTTTCTCCCACTTCCTTTTTTCCTGTGCTCAGTTGACTTCCTTTATATTCATGACTGATTTATTATATTTTACTCCTCTATTCATTCCCATAGTAAAATATTAATTTATTACTTATTATTCCACTTATTACACTACTACTATATATTATATTCTCTTATTACTTAAATCACTGTTTATGTAGTCAACCGCTGTCTCTTCGTTCGTGTGTCACGTTGGCGCCACTGAAAATCAGCGTCGCGGTTCATGCCGTGACATAGTGCTGAGTGGCGTCAATTTCGACGTCACAGAATCACCCATGGCAACATTATGTTACAATTGTATATTATTCCTTTTCTTCATTGTTTAATTTTGTTTTCTGTGTTGCCATTGTTTGTTTTATGTTCAATTTATTTTGTTTTTTTTTTTCTTGTGATCGTCGAATAAATGTTTCTATTTCTATTTCTATTTTCTAAAATTAAAATTTCCCCAAAACAAAATAAAAACACTATTATCAAAGTTAAGCTTGTGTTACTTTGAAACCACTAAATATTCAAATGAATATCTCCAGAAATCCTGCTGAAAAGCACGTAAAATCTGAAGAAATATAGAATAGATGTTTTTTATTTTTCGATATCACCATTTCACCAATTAGATTTGCTTAACATAAGACACCATTAAAATAACATGCGTTTTTGCGTAATATAGGTACATTTGAAGTTTTTTTACCTCAAAAATCAAGACAATATCCCAAATATCCGATTTCTGAACACGCCTTAACTCATATCACACACGTTAGTAAATAACTGTATGAAAAGCAAGCTTTAAAAACCCGACTGCATTTTTTATACTGTCGTCGATATACCTACACATGTTAATAATTGTCATTTTGCCATTGTTGTTATTTCAATTTTAACAGTTTAGGTATCCTATGTCACCCGGGATGACGTGAAGATTCTAACGATACCTCACACATCTAAATCGGTCAAAGGACTTAGAAGTTATAGTGGAATAAAGAAACTCACATACATACATACATACATACAAATATGATACCCTGAAAACATTACACTACTTTTTTGGGGCAGTCGTGTAAAAAGCACACTAACCATTCATATTTTTTCTATACGAAAAAAGACAGTCACTTTAACTTTCTTAAGGAGCAACTATCGCCGTTACCAGTGGCGAAAAAATTAATATGGAGGCGTATTCGTCCAACTCCTCAAAAAATAAATATGAAGGCGTATTCGTCCAACTCCTCAAAAAATAAATATGGAGGCGTATTCGTCCAACTCCTCAAAAAATAAATATGAAAGCGTATTCGTCCAACTCCTCAAAAAATAAATATGGAGTCGTATTCGTCCAACTCCTCAAAAAATAAATATGGAGTCGTATTCGTCCAACTCCTCAAAAAATAAATATGGAGGCGTATTCGTCCAACTCCTCAAAAAATAAATATGGAGGCGTATTCGTCCAACTCCTCAAAAAATAAATATGGAGGCGTATTCGTCCAACTCCTCCAAAAATACATGTTTGTGTGAAATGCTAGTTACTATCACAGTAACCCCGGTTAACGGTTCTGGTTTATGTACTGGTATTACATAAAATTCACATAAACCGAAGCGAAGCGAGCGCTTATTGAACTATGCCTTAGGCCGGGATTACACCTGTAAGTTATTACGTAAGTTTTGAAACAAAGCTATATGAAAGAGAGAGATGCAGATATTTGCCACTCACTCTTACCCATAGTTGCGTCTCAAAACTTACGTAATAACTTACAGGTGTAATCCCGGCCTTAGGCCGGCTTTACACTGAAACTTATTACTTACGTAAGTAGGGACGCAGCTATTGGTTAGAAGTAGATAGAAATATATTTTTCTCATTCTAACAGATAGCTGCGTCCCTACTTACGTAAGTCGTAAGTTGCAGTGCAAAGCCGGCCTTAGAAAGAGAGAGAAATATTTATATCTACATCTAACCAATAGCTGCGTCCCTAATTAAGTTAAAAAAAAAGTAAGTTAGTTTCAGTGTAAAGGCCGCCATAAATCCGTTTCCGAGAGAAACGGGCACAAAATCGAAAGTACCCAATTTCGTTCCTATCCTACTAATTTCTTAAATGCGAAATTTTGTTTTTTTGTTTGACACTCCTTCACGCTGCAATGACTGGACTGATTTCGATGAAATTATAAATAGATTTGCTTATACCCTGGATTAACACAGGCTACTTTTAACCCCGGAAAATTTAAAAGTTCCCGTCCAAATAACAATAAACAGAGTATTTTTGAGCTGTCATAGTCACCTCTCGTTAATTTATCGACTTCAAATTAGGTACATACATACATACATAAAATCACGCCTGTTTCCCAGAGGGGTAGGCAGAGACGACTTCTTTCCACCTCCTACGATCCTGACAAATATCTTTCGCTTCATCCACATTCATACATCGAGTCATGCACGCACGGCGGTTTCGGGTACTTAAGATTCGGCCCTTTTCCAGTATTTCTCCGATTTGATTCGAAAAAGTACGCCTAGGGCGGCCCCTTCCGACCCTCCCACTCACTTTCGCTCTGTATATCTCTTTCGTCAATCTTCTTTCATCCATCCTTTCCAAATGACCGAACCATCGAAGCATGCCCTTTCCAATCTTAGTCACTAAGTCTTCTTTTAGCCCACATTTCTCTCTGACTTTTTCATTCTTACTCAAGGAATAAATTAGGTACTTACTCTAGGAATAAATTAGGTACATATCGATATATATAAATCTTTTAACTTTTTTTTTTATAAATTGCCTAAGAAACATATAACTTGTTAGCACTAACATAAATTTTGAACATTAAAATAGAGAAAGCTGCAATGACTTAAGGTCTGTTCATCCTTACTTGTCTTATATAGTAAACAACTTTCTAACCTCAAAATGAACCTTTCGTGGGTAAAACCGCTATTTTAAACAAAATAAAGCAACCACAGACAATACATTGGCCACGTGATGTCCAAAATGTTAACTCGGTTTATTTTATTTACGATAAAAGAGCTGTTTTAGCCAGAAAAGGGTCATTTTGAGGTTATGAAGTTGTTATGCTATGTTATTAAATACAAGATATTGGTAGGTCCGTATTTGGGAACTGATTGATTACTGATGAATTAATTAAATAATATTATTGATTTCTGACTTCTCTTTTTTAACTCTTCTTACCGTTCGATACCCGATATTTATATTATATGTAGCGAAAAAACAAAAAGGGATTTTAGTGTCTTAAGACAGAAATCAGGTAGTTTTTGGACACTGGCTCGGTAGCCACCGTGTACCAAATGGTCTTGCTTTACCCGACTGCCGAAGCAGGAGGGTATGGGTGAAGACACATATATCAGCATCGAATCGCATTTTGTAGTACAAAAACACAATATTGTATGGAGATGCGTCCGCAATTCACCCTTCCGCATGCGTACGCATCTTTATACAAAACAGCCATTTTCTATAGACAAAATGCGAATCGGTGCTGATAGATGTGTCTTCACCCTATGTGTTTCACAGCCTATATATGTGTGTTTGTTCCTTTGTGGCACTATAAAAACTAAACCCGTTGTCCGATTTTGATGATTCTTATGTCAAACGATTTGTCTTAATCTGGTGAGTATCACAGTAATCAAAATTCAATATGGCGGCAACCAAACGCCAAATGTGAAAATTAAAAAAAAAAGTCGACCATGTATGCCAAGTGGGGTATCATTGAATAGTGATTTAAAAATCATCTTTAGGTTTCTTTCATCATTTTTCATTTTGAATGATCATTTAGGATTTATAACGATTTGAAGTTGGTTAGCAACAGTCGGGTTTTGAAAGCTTGCTTTTTGTTAAAGTTTTTATTTCTGTATTGTATTGTATTGTATCGATATATAATTATGTATAACGGAAGTCGATAAACGAGAAGTCACTAACGTTATTGAAAAGTGCCACGATAATTCCGGCCTGAGAGTGTGACGATAATCCAAAAATACGCGGACGAAGTCGCAGGCAGAAGCTAATATAAAATAAAGTGTTGAAGTAAAACTTGATCTTGTAATTATGACGGTGTCTTAAAGAACACCGCCTACAAAAATACCTTTTAAAATCAGAAGTGGGATAAGATCAACCCGCACTCAAGACATTGATACAAACGAGAACAAGTAGTTCTCTGGGGGACATATCGTTAGCGAGTTTCCGCACGTAATAGCGCCATCTATCGATTCACTGGGACAACATTACACCTGACGCTGAAAGGTCAAATACAGACGAGACATTATATTCCAGCAGCCATGGCATATTAGCCCACTAATATTACAAACTCACTATTAAGTTCTAACATTGTCTTTATGAAAATTGATCGAACACGCCAGTGAAAATATTCTCACCCGTGACACTGAAATTACTATTTTACAAAAGGCGTATTTTTGAATGTCATACCTTGTCAACCAATATGCAGCTAACCTGCCGTTTCATAGACAAGCGTCTATGAAACGGCAGGTTAGCTGTCATAGACAAGCGTCTAGTTGAGCCCCGTCCATTTTAAAACAATTAAATTTTCTTCGTTACAGTCGCTCAAGAATCTTAATCGATAAATCTTATCGCCACCCTTGAAATAGGTACCGTTGAGGAGTTCCGGTAGCCATCTGTGGTCTTCATCACCAGTTCCACTTCACCAAATGATATTTTCTGAATGCAAACAAATGCTGGACTTGTTACTAAAATCGCTATATGAATGCCTATAATATTTGAGGAGTTCCCTCAATTCCTGACGGATCCCCTCATCAGATTCAGATTTGGTGACAATGGGACCACCTCGGAAGTACAAAACACTATCAATCAAACCAAATAAAATCCAGCCAAGTGAGAGTCGGACTTGCGCACGAACGGTTCTGAACCATCACTATACAACATTAGCAAACAACGGCAAATAAATCGCGTTTGTTGTATGGGAGCCCCCCTTAAATATTTATTTAATTCTGTTTTTAGTATTTGTTGTTACAGCGGCAACAGAAATACGTTATCTGTAAAAAATTCAACTGTCTAGCTATCACGGTTCATGAGATACAGCCTGGTGATAGACAGACGGACGGACAGTGAAGTCTTAGGGCGCGTTCACATAGAACGTCCGTTTTTACAGGATCCGTTTTAACGGATCTTGATGGCGTATGTAGTTGTATGAGCGAGTTCGCGCCCAAAACAGTATTCTGGATCCAGTAAAAAAGAAGATAACAAGGTGAAAAGATCCGTTAAAACGGATCCTGTAAAACGGAAGTTTTATATGAACGCGCCCTTAGTAATAGGGTCCCGTTTTTACTCTTTGGGGTACGGAATCCTCAAAAGGTTTTTTAAAATCGGTCCACACTTGACGGAGAAATCGATGAAAAAAAAAGTGGAACATAGAACCTCCTTTTATGAAGCTGTTAAAAAAAATAGAACATTTTTATCAACGACGTCTAAAAGGACATCGCTTTCAAAAAGTTTGGTTAATTAATATAACCAAATGGATTTTTCTTGGACGACGTTTAGTCAGCGGCTATTGCCATACTCGAAACACTAGTAGTTCTCTGGGGGACACATCGTTAGCGAGTTTCCGCAGGTAACAGCGCCATCTATCGAGGCACCGGGCAACATCACACCGTAGCGGCGTCACTGTGCAGATAAAGTCTGTTCCAATTCAGGCTGCCATTTACAATAACCTGACTGTAATTGTCTTTAGATAGAGGATGAAAAGTGATGAGAATAATGGTACCACTAATTAGTTTATTAAAAAGGTTGAATATACAGATATATAAAATCAGCTGTTCCATACATTTCGGCTGTTTAGCTCTCGAAGTTTGTATGGAACAGCTGTTTCTTTTTCGCGATTCGGTTGCTGGTCCCATAATAAAAGTTGATGAGTATGACCAACACAGTTAGTCCCTAAAATTTGGCCGGTGACTAAAATTTCACAGTGTATATTCATCATTAGAGATGGACTGACTAAGGATTTTGCTGACTGGCCAGTCGGCCGACTAATCGATTTTCAATTAGCCAATTAATCGGCCGACTAGTCGGCAATGCCGATCATAGGATTTTGGTAAGTTCGGGTGAACTCGGAAACGTTCGTTTCGCTTCGTCCGTCGCGCTTTGTTACCTAGCCCTACCATGTTTTGACCAGTTTTGTTTACGTTTTTTCTGCACGACAAAAAAATCAATAAGAACCCTAATTATAGTATTATAACGAACTACCTAGTGCTTTTTATAAGTGTTTCGAAAAGAAAATCGCGTGTGTGGACATTTTTTGACCATATTTTCTATAGGAAATAAAGTGCCGAATATTCGACATTTTTTGCCGACTAGTCGCCGACTAATCACCGACTAGAAATGATGCCGAATAGTCGGCTCTCCGACTAATCGTCGACTAGTCGGCCCATCTCTATTCATCATCATTATCGTATTATTATGCTGGGTGCGACAGAAACGAAAACCTCTCTCTAATCTATCACATCACTACATTTTCATGACAAGTGGGTGACAAATGTTAGCCTATTTTTCTGATTTATTAAGTGTACTCGTATAAGCCACGTCGTTAGCAAATTTATAGTTTTTCTAAAAACATATAATTTGTGAAACATGTCGAAAAATGGGGTGCAATATATTTCGAAAAAACAAAATGTATATGACAGGATTCAGTCATTGTCATGGTATTTTCACCGAAAGTGCTTTTCATAAAAAAATACAATTTTAAATAGAGAGAAGCGGTGGTAAAGTATCTATTCCCGAATAGGTTCACATTTTTTATTGGGATAAAAAGTAGCCTACGTGTTAATTCAGTGTATAAGCTATCTCCATTATATTCATCGAAATCCGTCCAGCCGTTGCAGCGTGAAGGAGTAACAAACTAATACACAGACACAGACACAGACACACACACACACACACACACACACACACACACACACACACAGACACACAGATACACAGACACACACAGACACACACAGACACACACAGACACAGACAGACACAGACAGACACAGACACACACACAGACACAGACACACAGACACACACACACACACACACACACACACACACACACACACACACACACACACACACACACACACACACACACACACACACACACAGACACACACAGACACACACAGACACACACAGACACACACAGACACACACAGACACACACAGACACACACAGACACACACAGACACACACACACGGCGCGTGTGTAGCGATCTTCTTTCGTATAGAAAAAATATAAATAGTAAGTTAGCGTTTTGTCTTGATTTTTGAGGTAAAAGGAACTCATGGTTCATGTTTGTATGTATGTAGGTATGCGAGTTTCTTTCTTCCACTATAACTTCAGTCCCTTGACTGATTTCGATGTGTGAGGTATCGTTAGAATCCTTACGTCATCCCGGGTGACATAGGATACCTAAACTGTTAAAATTTAACAACAATGGCAAAATGACAATTATTAACATAAGTAGGTATATCGACGACAGTATAAAAAATGCAGTCGGGTTTTTAAAGCTTGCTAAAAAACTAAAGATCTAATTTTTTTCTGATTTATCAATTCTTATAACAAATATTTTAATCTATGATTTTGTCACATAGTTTCGATAAAAAAATCGCGTAAAACTTTGAATTTGATAAACCCTAGTTTACTGTATGTATTTTAGCCAGCACATACCTTCTCTCGCTTCTGGTCCTTGGTGAGCGCGCGCGCCTTGTTCGCGTCCAGATGTGTTTTCTGCCGCTTCGCGATCTGCTCCCGGACTTTCGCCTCTATGGCCGTCGGGTCCTGCACCGCCTCCGTCCCCAGAGCTCTCATGAGATTTGATATCCTGGAATAGTTAAATAGACGTCTAATATATGATATGATGACCTAATTAGGTCATTTTGAGTAAGTTGGTCCCCTGACATATATTTTTTTATTTATAGCAAATTTAGATCTAGATATTTATTCAGCAAATAGGCCGCACGGGCACTTTTACACATCAAGAATCTACCAGCGCTTCCCAAGAGGAGACCACTGCTGAGAAGAAACGCCGCAAGATATTCAATAGTTAGTCATTTTTTTAAATATGGCTGAGAGCAATGATAAATTATTACTAACCTAGCATTATGTATAGAGTATAAATATTTGCATTTTTACTAGGTTTTACTCTTGCTAAACTATCAACAAGCTTTTAGAGTTGTTGGCAATTCTGTAGCTCTGCCTACCCCACACTGGGAATAAAGGCGTGAGTTTATGTATGTATGTACTCTTGCTAATTTATAAAAAATAATTCTTCAATTAAAATCTGTCAGGTACACGTCCGGTTAATGTGGTCACAGTTCTAACCTAACCTAATAAGAAATTGACTTAAAATGCACAATATCAAGAAAATTATCGTTATGATAAATGATTGTTATATTCTTTGATAGTTATTTGTTTTTTTTATATCCTTGTGGTTGCCGGGTTAGAATAGTGCCACTCCATTTCTTCCCGTTGATGTAGGAGGCGACTAAAGGAATAAAGGCTTGTAGTACTGTTAGGCGATGGGCTTGCAACCTGTCACCAATACGCTGGTAAACATCTTAACCTAATTGTTCAAAATGTGGTTACAGAATTATCAACAAGTTTTTAGAGTTGTTGGTAATTCTGTAGCTCAGCCTACCCCTCTGGGGACGAAGGCATGAGTTTATGTATGTATGTATGTAAATTCAAATTCAAAATGGCCGACCTGAGCTTGGGCTCCGGCGGCGCCTCCAGCCCGAGCCGCACGCGCTCCTGCTCCTCCTTCCAGGCCTCGCGGCGACTCTGCCGCCGGAGCTTCTTCCGCTCCTTCTTGGTGAGGAACACCGGCATGTACGTCGGCTTTAGGGGTTCCGCTGTGAAAGGAAAACATACATGTCAGGTTTAGTCTAGTTGGTAGTGGCTACGAAGCTATAGAAGCTTTAGGTCCACATCTCGTTAGGACCAGGGTGACTGCACCAATGATGGACACTTTTAGCTGACAGGCACCAGTAATGGACACTTCACTCTTAATTCAAATTTTATACGGTCCTAAATTGATTGTTGCAAAACAAATGAATAACCCTTATCTTCTGTAGAATAAGAATCAAGTGTCCAATATTGGTGCATTGTCCATTACTGGGTCCATCACTGCGACTACATCTCAAAAAGTCCGAGTTGCAAAATGACCACTTCGTTGCGTTACTAGGTAGGTTAGATTCGTTAGGTAACTTCAAACGCCTGAAGGGCAAATTGCCCAGGAATAGGAGCCCCGCTATGCGGGGCTCCGTCAAGATTGCTAAGACAGGCAAAAGATGAAAAAAATGGTGTGATCATTTAGCGACTCAGACTTTTTGTTTTATATTCTTAAAGCGATATGGTCGTATTCACACCGAACCTCACAAAGCGATGTAGATAGATCGAGATGTAGTCTGGTTTGATTTTCCGTATGGGCAACATGCTGAGCTGGGACCATTTCCTGACATCCGTCATTAGGTCAGCCATAAGACGACGCGCTAGCCTAGTCGGTAGTGACCCTGCCTATGAAGCTAGCGGTCCTGGGTTCCCGGTAAGGGCAGATATTTGTGTGATAAGCACGAGTATTTGTTCTTGGATGTTTTCTATGTATTTTAAGTATATATTTCTCTATATAAGTATTTAGATCGTTGTCTACCCATAGTACAAGCCTAGAGCTTAGTTTGGGACTAGGTCAATTTGTGTGAGATTGTTCCTTGATATTTATTGATTATTATTTATATGTTCTTTGTTTATTTTTGTTTAGTACTTGTTTTGTCCTTTTGTTAGATGTCTGAATAAACATTTTTACTTTATTTCTTTCTTTCTAAATATTTATGAGCACGAGTGTACACGAGGATTCTAGAACCACGGAGTGCTACCAAAAAAAACCTAACCCTAATTAAACCAAAACGGAATTCCAAATACGCAATTAAAATGGGATTTAAACAAGGAACGCTGAATGACCGCAGCTAGCAGGAAATAACAGAATTAATTGGGAAACCAATTAAAAACAGGAAGCAGCGGAATTACACGTAATATTCCCACAATCGCACGGCTGGCGGACAATGTTTACCGTTGTTATTTCGACGAAAACATCCAAGACAGGAAGAACTCGTGGTCATTTAGCGAATATTTGACTTTTCCGGTAATCAGAGGTACCAACCAACTAGGTTAAAGTTACAAGTTACTTTAGATCACACGTCCCCAACCTTTTGTTTCTCATAGACCACTTGGCATTTGTTACGGTTTTGGGTGGGCCCCGTAGGTACCTAATATTTACGTTATCACGTAAAACTAGGCAAAAAAATATCGGATTTTTTGCACGGATAACGTTGGAGCTCTAGCCGGCTAAAAATTTACACAGATTACAATTATTTATTTATTTATTTATTTATTTATTGATACACCAACAGTGTTTACACAGATACCTAAACAGAACAATGAAAATTTAGCGCGAAAAAATATTTATTACTAAGTAAAAAACTACACAAGGAGAAAATTTAAAAATAATTTATACCCATAGATAATATTTGTTTATTTATATATTTATAAGAAAGTATTACGTAAGTAAGTAGGTACCTACTATCTGTGTATGAATATGGATTATTCCATTAACGGAAAGCCAAAATTAAAGTCACGACCTGCTTAAATGGGATCCAATATCGTGGACCCCCATTTTCGTCTCATGGACCTCCATTTATTTTTTCCGCTCACATGGACCCCTTGCCAGTCGTCGTGGACCCCTGGGGGTCGATATAGACCACTTTGGGGATCACTGCTTTAGATCATCAACTATGGTTTAAACTGATGTACAGTGAACTACTGTTAAAAGTGGACATTGTATTCTATAGGGATTTTAAAACTAAGTGCTGACGCGTCCATATAAAGTACAGATCTAGTGAATAATCCTTTCACATCGTGGAAACTCGGAACTCACGTCTACTTCCGAATGATGCCGACGTGTCTATGAATTATTGAATTATTAATTAACATGTTTGTATTAAATAAATAGAGTACTTTAGTTATCAGTGTCAAATGTCAAACCTCGAGTTTGAAGTATATCACATCGAGATGTTAAAACCACCACGATCAAATATATAGAAATTAGGTGTAGATAAACAAGAAGAAATATAAATAAATGTTGAAAATCATTTCACAGGCTTGTCGATCTTAACGTTTCCCAGGTCTTAATGCTTTCGGCATGACTATTAAAAAGAACTGAAAACAAATTTAATCTTAATTAACAAAATAATACTCTGGTATTAACCACTCTATATCGATTATCACTCTCGCGATGCGACGTTCCCCCACGTTGTCTTGATGGGTACTGAGTCAGACTGAAGTAGCATGACAAATACAAACATTTCCGAGAAAAAACGATGTGAAAGGATATTATTTCACTACATCTGTATTAAAAAACTCTGTATGAATATTAAATCTGTTTTTTCAAATCCTTATGAAATAAAAGATTCATTTTCAAGAAGTCATATTTGTAGCCAATTCGGTAGGAATGATTTGAGCCAAACTGCTTGGATATTACTGTTTTCGTTGGTAGGTAATAAGCGTCTTAAACACATGAAAAAAAACATGAGATTTTTTGGTTACATCCATACATACATACATAACCTCACGCCTTCGTTCCCAGAGTGGGGTAGGCAGAGCTACAGAATTACAAACATCTCTAAAAACTTGTTGTTAATTCTATAACCACAATTTGCACAATTAGGCTAAGATGTTTACCAGCGTATTAGTGACAGGTTGCAAGCCCATCGCCTAACAGTACTACAAGCCTTTATTCCCTTAGTCGTCTCTTACGACATCCACGGGAAGACATGGAGTGGCACTATTCTAACTCGGCAGCCACACGAGGCTAAGTCTTGTAATTCTAAAAAATAAAAACAGTTTGATTGATTTGGGACAGATTAATATAGGCACTAACCTTAGTCCGTCACTTACTGAAAAAAAAGTAACAGATATACCATTGACAGCTAACTTGTCATAAACAAACATACCCTGAGGCCCTAATTTTGAAAATCGAAGTTCACAGTTACGTGTCATTTATCATTCGAGACTAGGTCGAGAGAACAGGATGGAGCTAACGTAACTACAATTTTTTTTTATATGTGACGGACTAAGGTTAGTATCAATCTTAATCCGTCCCAAATTTAATAAACTGTTTTTATGTTTAACTAGAGGACGCCCGCGACTTCGTACGCGTAGAATTAGTTTCCCGCTACTCCCCCTATTTCTTCCCGTTGGGGGTCGATTCTCGGAAAATCATTTCTTAGTGCTCACTTACATCATGAAAGGAACGCCTGTACCAAATTTCAAGTTTCTAGGTACTGTAGTTTCGGCTGTGCGTTGATATCTAAGTCAGTCAGGTTTGCCTTTTATATATATATATAGATAATTATATGACGCAACCAAAAAATCTGATGTTTTTTCAAATACTTAGGTTGCTCATTACCTACCAACAAAAACATATCCAAGCATTTTGGCGCAAATCATCCCTACTTAATTGTATAGGAAAAAAGCAAGCATTCCTATTTATGTGACCGCCACTGTATATACGAGGGCTGCTACTTATGTATCCGGAATCTGGGATTCCAACATTTATAAACGTTATATCTGACCTCCATGGTGAAATTTGAACTTTTTTTTAATACTGGCCGCTATAATTTTTTTTCTTATGTACGCTAGTCTTTTGTTTTTGGCGGGATCAAAATGTCATCTCGCTGCAAGAATGGAACTCACTCGTGAAAATATTCGTGCTATGATTTATTATGATTTTCGGCGTGGTTTAACGCAACAACAGTGCATGGATCAATTAACTTCGACTTTTGGTGATGAAGCTCCATCGAAAAGCACTGTGTACCACTGGTTTAGTGAGTTCAATCGTGGACGTAGTATGCTCACGGACGAAGTTAAGGAAGGTCGCCCGAAATCGGTCGTTGTACCACAAAATATTGAAGCTGTGCGAAAACTTATAATGCATGACCGTCATGTTACATATCGCGAGATAGAAGCGACTCTGGGCATATGTATGACGAGCATTAATAAGATATTACATGATCACTTAGCTGTAAAAAAAAATTGTTCCCGTTGGATCCCTCACAATTTAACTAAGGATCAAAAAGAGGCTCGCGTCGAATGGTGCAAGAAAATGTTAAAAAAAAATATCCGTGGTGACTCAAAAGCTGTTTATAATATCTACACAGGTGACGAATCCTGGATCTATGCGTATGATCCGGAAACTAAACAACAATCAACAGTGTGGGTGTTTCAAAATGAGCCGAACCCTACGAAAGTAACTCGTGCAAAAAGCACCTTGAAGCAAATGGTCGCCTGCTTTTTCGGTATTAATGGCCATGTGGCTACACTGCCACTAGAGAATCGTAAAACGGTTAATTCGGAATGGTACACGACCATTTGTTTGCCGGAGGTATTTGAAGAAATACGTAAAAACAACCAGCGACGCAGAATCGTTCTTCACCATGATAATGCCAGCTGTCATACATCACGCGAAACGACTCGATTTTTGGAAGGTCAAAATATAGAATTAACGGGTCATCCGCCGTACAGCCCTGATTTGGCACCCAATGATTTCTATTTATTCCCAAATGTAAAGAATAAATTACGTGGTCAACGATTTTCGGCCCGTGAAGATGCAGTCGACGCGTTCAAACAGCACGTTTTGGAGATACCTCAGTCAGAGTGGAAAAAATGTTTTAAAAATTGGTTTCAACGTATGCAAAAGTGCATCGATCATAAGGGAGAATATTTTGAAAAACAATAAAACCATATTTAGTCATATACGTTTGTCATTTTTTTCTATTCCGGTTACATAAGTAGCAGCCCTCGTACATAAGTTAAGGATCACAATTTCTTAAGTTGTGAAACTGATTGATAGAGTAAGGAATGAAAAGGTCAGAGAGAAATGTGGGCTAAAAGAAGATGTAGTGACTAAGATTGAAAAGGGCATGCTTCGATGGTTCGGTCATTTGAAAAGGATGGATGAAAGAAGATTGACGAAAGAGATATACAGAGCGAAAGTGAGTGGGAGGGTCGGAAGGGGCCGCCCTAGGCGTACTTTTCTAATCAAATCGGAGAAATACTGGAAAAGGGCCGAATCTTAAGTACCCGAAACCGACGTGCATGCATGACTCGATGTATGAATGTGGAAGAAGCGAAAGAGATTTGTCAGGATCGTAGCAGGTGGAAAGAAGTGGTCTCTGCCTACCCCTCTGGGAAACAGGCGTGATTTAATGTTTGTATGTATGTATGTAAGTTTATAGGTAGTTTCCCCCTATGTTTCTTGTTTACCAGTAGTAATACAATCGCGCTAATTCTTAATAATCACAATGCCGAGTTTATCTTTTTCTAAGTAATGAATAGTTATTTTATTAATAACAGGATGAACCAGCACCTTAATCGAGTTCTACATAATTAAAAGGGTACGCTCTAAAATATTGTTTATACGCTTTGATGGGACAACTTAAACTGGCCTATTAGTAATTTTTTCGATTTGTGAAGCGAGTTGCAAGAATTCAACAGCATTACTGCTATTTAAAAGTCAAAACAGTCAATTTAACAGTCAGTAGTCAATAAATGTATACATGCTTTTATTTTATTTAAGTATTATTATATGTATGTAAGTATGTATAGTTTAAACTTTTTGAACTGAGCTCTTCTACTTACCCGTAAACATAATGGTCATTGTATCTATACAATCATATTATCTGCTTTTGTTCTTGAAACCGCAAACAAGTTACTTTACGAAAAAGTTTAGAAATACATTGCATGAATATTGAATTGTCAACCTTATTCCTTGTTGAGTAATTTTAAAATGGCCTTAAAGGAAAATAGCGTATTCAACACTTCTGTATTTCATAACCTCTTCAGCTCTTGTCGAGTGTCGAGCGGTTGTAAAATGTAAAAAAAATGCTTGCCTTTATTCTATTACTGTATTTTGTAGTCTATTGTCTAAAGAAATAGAGTCGATAATCCATGTTAACCTTCGAAGGCGGTTATAATCTTTGTCAACTACAATGGTTTTGTATTCTTAAGTGGATAAGCTCAGTTGAAAAAGTTTAAACTATATGTATCTATGTATGTATGTACCGTTCAAATCTTGCAAGTTCAATTTGACCCACATCCCGGTTTCCGATGAAGCTGAAAATTTGCATACATGTGTAAATTGGATGAAATAAATTGAAAATGATTGGAATTATGACATGGAGCTGATCTGATGATGGAGTCAGAAGGTGGCCATAGAATCTCCGCTATACTTAACGTAGACCCACCGTGTTGGGACTCATTTGTTGTCGGAAAAGTTCGTTTTTATCTTGCTGTCTCAGTCAACTTTAGTACCCACCGATAAGCTAATTGAAAAAGCAAGATCAATACTAACTTATCCGAGAAAAAACGATGGCAAAACATTATTCACTACATCTGTAAAGATATTGACTGTCAACATTCTTGTTAAAGTACGTTGCTACTTTAAATAATAGTCACAAAAAGCAAGCTCTAACCAACTTTAAATCGTTATAAATCCTAAATAATCATCCAAAATGAAAAATAATGAAAGAAATCTAAAAATGATATTTAAATACCTATTCAATGATACCCCAATTGTCATAGTTCGTCGACTTTATTATAAATATTTTATTACAATATGGCGTCTGGTTGCCGCCATATTGAATTTTGATTACCGTCATATCTTTAGTGACACTCACAAGATTCAGACAAATCGATTGACATAAAACTCATGGAAATCGGTCCATGCGTTTAGTTTCTAGAGTGCCATAAAGGAACAAACATACATAAGGTCTGTTCATTCTTACTTGTCTTATATAGTAAACAACTTTCTAACCTCAACATGAATCTTTTTTGGCTAAAATAGCTATTTTAAACAAAATAAAGCAATCACAGACAATACATTGGCCAACTGATGTCCATAATGTTTATTCAGTTTACTTTATTTACGATAAAAGAGCTGTTTTAGCCAAATGAAAAGCAAGCTATATAAACCCGACTGCATTTTTTATACTGTCGTCGATATACCTACCTACCTACCTTTGTTAATAATTGTCATTTGGCCATTGTTGTTTTTTCAATTTTAACAGTTTAGGTATCCTATGACACTGTCGCTGCGAAGACGAATCTAATGATACCTCATTTGTCAAAATCGTCCAAGCCGTTTTTGCTGTAGCGGGGAACATAGAACTGGACATTCATGATGGGGAAAACATAACCCTCCGCCGCAGTCGGGTAAAAAGGTTCATTTTGAGGTTAGAAAGTTGTTTACTATATAAGTCAAGTAAGAATGAACAGACCTTATATAGGCTGTTAAACACATACCCCCCTCGGAAGTCGGGTATAACAATGTCGCCTTGTGTGTAGGACGGAACTCTAACTTGATAAGTATTCGAAACGCAATTCCCGGTTTTGCTAATTAGAGCAAATTATTATTAATCGACACGTCATCCTTCTTGAGAAAAACATGGCATTACTGAACAAAACCTATAACCGCACACACGTGAGGAAATATTTACAAAATTAACATAAAAACAATATACCTAGTGATTGAGTGTATACTTACAAGTGTATTCTTGTGTTATACATGGTGTAATCGTTAAGTGTGTCCAGGCGATTATTCCGTAAATATGACAGATGGGTCAATCAACTTTTTTACCCACACATTTCTGTCTGTTGCCCACCGTTCAGATTTTAATAAATAAAATAAAATCTGGGGACTTATTTTAAGTGAATTTTAAATTGTAGTAATATCATTAACTCCTTTCATAAATCAAATTATAATGTATTGTTTAAAAATGTATGTAATAAAAATGTGGTAACTCAGTTGACAATTCACTATTTATCACACAAATTCGCGGACAGTAACTCAGTAGACACGTAATTACCCAATTTTCACACATTTTAGAAATTAAGATATGGGTAGGTATTTGAAAAAGATAGATTGATAAACTAGTAAAATGACTACATCATTAGAAACGAAAACAAGCAGTGATATTATATTTAAAAACAAACATGTTTTTTGAAATTTGGTAAAATAAAAGTGTGGGTAAAAAAGTTGATTGAACCAGATATCAGAAAACTTTCAACTGATGTCGAAAGTATGTTACCCAATGAGTGAAATCACATTAAAAACTTTTTTAAATAAAATTAGTAATATTAAAAATATCAAGTTTAAACGCTCCCATACTCATATAGTGCGACGTTCCTTGAGGCTGTAATTTCCCTACCGTAGCATATAAAACTGTTTAAGATTCATAATTTACACGAATTGACTGTGATAAATAAAAAAAATCATGAACCATATGATAATGGTGAAATAACTAGGCCTTTTAAACTAAAGCCTCTCAAGTCTGTCACCGAACGCCGTACTAAATGTATGGAAGGGTTTTCAGTTAATATTTGGGATATTTCTGGTTTCATTAAAAAAAAGTTAGTGATGGTATTTTACTCATTAGGTAACGTACTTTCGATATCAGCTTAAAGTTTTCAGATATCTGATATATTTGAGCATTTTTTTAAAAAGTTTGTACACTTCATTTACGACTTCGATTTGCAAAAAGAAAATTGCGGGTTTGTAGGGTAATGCAGCTGAGCCTAAATAACATAGTCTCCCAAAATGTCCTCATACATTTGTATGAAACTTTCCTTTTTGTTACCATGAACCAAAGAAAGTAACAAAAATGGAAAGTTTCATACAAATGTATGAGGACATTTTGGGAGACTATGTTATTTAGTCTCAGCTGCATTACCCTACCAACCTGCAATTTTTTTTGCAAATTGAAGTCATAAATGAAATGTATTTTTTTTTTTAGAAATGCTCATTTACGGAATAATCGCCTAGACACACTTAACGATTACACCCTGTATAATCTGAATAAGTGCGCAAAAAAAGGTTACAAGTCAAGCAGATTATAATTTTATGACTTCAATCGCTGATAGCGGCTTGAGTGAGAAACAAGTGTTCGAGTAAAACAAATAGTGTTAAAAAACAAAGTGAAAATAATACAAAATGATTACACTACCATTATACATAATAGCCGGCATTATAAACCTTGTGGCAAAAAGAAACAATTATTTCATAACTGTCAATAATGATCCGTTGTTCAATGTTCGTGTCAAGAGAGCTGTTCAGGCGAGTGAGGCGATAGGTAATAAGGAGACGCAAGATAACATACTCAATGATCGAGAGCGGCGAGAAATCAAGAATACGGATAATAAATATAATTTTAATCAATTAAATATGCCGTATAGCGACCAGAATACATATGGCAATCAGAACACTCATGGCAATCAGAATTTGGTTAACAATGACAACCCTTACAATAATTATAACCATAATTATAATGGCGGTTGGACCTATAATCCATTTAATAATAACATAAATAACAACAGAGATAACAGAGGTTATGTTAACACACCAAGTTACGGCAGTGTGTATAATACTCCAAAGAATAACTATAATAATGATGTTCAGAATAATTATATAAACAATCACTATAATGATGTGAATAATAAGCAGAATGATTCTGGAAATAATAATGGTTATTATGATTTAAATATGAATCAAACGACGACAACCCCCATGAACATTGCCTTGGGACAATTATTTAGTATGGGATGTCCAATGGGGTATAGAAGAATACGCTGGAGGTGCGTGAAAATACAGTGATTCGGTATAAAATTAAAGCATCATTAACTGTTTATCATAATTTTTCATATTTTTTATTGATAATTATTTAATTGCGCAGTAAAAAATAAAAACCGCGCCACGAAAAAATAATGCACACCAAATAGCTTTTGATGAACATTTAGTTTTATTTGCAGTGTTTTTAGGTTCCAGGTCTTTTTTTGGTGCGCGTTTAAATATTTGGTATCTTATCGACGTTTTATATAATTTATCGTTTATTTTAATCTTATCATGTTCATGTTCCCATATTCTTGTTTAGTATAATGTTCATTTGATATAAGTGTAAATACATAAATTCATCAAAATATCGTTTTTAAAGAGTAGTCTGAGTAAGGGGAAAGTAAAGTTAGGTGCGACGACGAGCAGAGCGAGAATTTTTATAAATTAAATACTTGAATACATAGGTACTTAGACAAATTGTCGATTATGCCAAAATTAGTATTATATAAACTGATATTATGCACAATAAATCCAACCGAAATTATAAGTTTCAAATGATTAGGAAAAGTGATATTATACTAAACTAAACGAATATACGGCGACGTTAATATATATATTTTATTATGTGCAGTTTAAACATTTTAGACAAAATGAAATTAAAAAAACGGCTAATATACAGAAGATAGTTATACGAATCATTAGAAAACTGGAATAAATGTGTCTTATTTAATGTAGATCTAAGATTCATATAGCTTTCCGCCTTTCTTTTCAACCCCCCACGGAAAAAAGGGATGTTTTAAGTTACTTACTACCCTAACCTAGCCAAGACATAAGCCAACAAAGATTTGTTCCTAACTCTTTGTAGCAAAACAGAATTTAACATGGAGTTTATATGGCCGTCTTGTTACATGACGTTATAGATCTAGTGAATAATGTTTTGCCATCGTTTTTTGTCAGAAAGTTCGTTTTTATATTGCTGTCTCAGTCAACTTTAGTAGCCATCGATAACCTAAAGACTGTACACGATAAAATCCGGCCATGCATGCTCTGGTGTATTTTTTTAATGAATGCTAATTTTCAAGCAGCCCTTTTTTGTAATAGTCAGTAGTTATGAAACTTCATAGTAATAATACAATCATAATTAAATGTTAGGGCGTTTGTGACTTAGACCGTTATATAATCCACAGTACCAATATTTTTTTGTACACGGTCTACTGACAGTCTTTACCAAATTCTCCTGTTATAAACATTTTATTATTTTTAATTATGCAAGCCAAATTATACCTTATTACATTATCTTTTCACAATAGTTAAAACTTTTCTAATTGTATTAAGATTGAGATAGTTCTGAGGTTTTTTAACTTTGGTGAATTTGACTTTTTGACAAATAAATGCCTCCAATACAAAAATAACTTTCAGTGCATGGAGTAAAAAGAAATGAGTTTCAAAAGGTATTTTTTTGGTAAGACGACATTCTAATGTGCGTAAAACAGCTTGTAAATATATTAATACAGTTGTGACATTGTAGCAGGAAGCCAGTGAAGATTGTCAAATAACGCTGGACAGGAGATGAAAGGTATGATAGAATATATTCGGCGAAAACTCACACATACCCATACATTATGATACGATTTTATTTTATTATATAGTATTATAATTATATAAGTTATTAAAAAAAAACAGCTTTAAAATATGCATTCATTGCAAAGATACACCAGAGCATGCATGCCCGGATTTTATCGTGTACAGTCTTTAATTGAGAAAGCAAGTTCAATACGAACTTATCGGAAAAAAAACGATGGCGAGACATTATTCTCTACATATTTACAGTGCATATCAGATCTCTTTGTCTAATCGCTGTCTAATTAGCAGTTTAAAATGCTTGTGTCATCCGTATTTGTTGGCCGATTTCAATTTTAATTTCGCTTTTGGTGATCTCTTTTACGGTATTTTCATATTTTGTTGAGAAATGCGATTTAAAAAGTCCATTCATAAGGGAATATGTATGGACTTTCCTTTTCAACGCCCCCGTCGGCCACAGCCGACACAAGTAGAAGCTTAAAAGAGACTTTCGTGTCACATAAATTAAGTTGAAATTTGCATAGCATGTATTGGACGTAAAGCGTTCAAAAGGTTAAATTGCATTGCGATGGTTTTATGGTAAACTTATAACCCTCCTCTTTTTGGGGGGTTTAAAACGAACATACAACTAATCAATATCTAAATATAGCCTGTTATTTTTTTTAAATAAATGTTGTTTTATTATATCGTCCTTTTACTTTCTCAACCTCGTATCTGATCGAATAGTTAGGTCGAAAAAACACTCATGTTCCAAGGTTTATAAAGGCTACTTTCCTATCAAAAAACTCGATCAGATAAGAGGGTGAGCGAGCCTAGTTTGTGTCTAACAAAGTCTAAACTAGCTCAAAACTTGCGATCCTGGGTTCGATGATTATGTATGAGACTAAAAATTTCCATACAAAATGCGGCAAAGTTTCTCTCCACTTAAACATAGTCAGATTTTTAGGATTTTTAAATATATCGTAGATATTATGAAAAACCAGTTTTTCTTTTTGGAAAGGAACAAATTAAAAAAAAAGGAAAATTTACTGAGTCTTGTTTGTTTTCTATGTATATGTATCTCTCTACCCTCGTAAGGCCCCTCGTACATAATACGACCATTAGAATAAAGATTCATGCACAGGAGAAAAAAAGGATATTCTTTTGTTTTCATGACTCAAAATTGACACTATGGTATTCACAATACGTTCATATTCCTTTGGCAAATAACGTTGTATGGATTAGGAAGCTATGTTCATCGTTGCCTAATCCCCATAGCACAAGCCTAGAGCTTAGTTTGGGACTAGGTCAATTTGTTTGTGTACCAATTTGTCACCTGTCACTGCAAGAATTGTCAAGTACATTAACTTTATCAAAAAACAGATTAAACGGGTGAAGGGTTAAAAGATAAATCTCGTCAATTTAAACACAAAGCACGTTATCGGGTTAGGGTTCATTCACATCGGAAACAGAACTTTCAAAAACTATGTCGTATGTTTTATCCACGACAATTACATATCTAGAAGTACTGCCCTCTCGTGAACTCCCCCCCACAAACCATCGAATTTACAATTGTATTTATTTGCCCACTTCTCTCATACCCGATTTCTTGAAGATCGTATTACAAACAAACCAATATCGCTCCATTTGACTCTAAGACAGTTCGTTCGGCTGATAAAGCTATTTAAAGATATCAAGTTCCGATAACAGGTCGCGAGCTACGACCGACAGACTGACACACACTTATCTCGCATCCGTGCTAAAGGTTGCACGTATCAACGAGTTAAATAAATAAGGTTGTAAATTAAATAGCAAGAAAAGTTATTTCAAGAAGCTGACATCATTTCAAAATAATAGAATCAAGACAAAATAATTTTTAAATAATGATTTTATTGATCAAGAAATTAATATGAAAAAGAAGGACAAAACAAGAAAATCGAAGAATTATTAAAATATTTAAAAAGTGAAGAGGTTTGAGATTTGTATTACGCGTCAATTTGTGTTTAAAAATGATTCCGCTGATAATTCTGCTTGTGTGTGCTTATTGTGTTACTGGAGCGAAAGAACACATTTATAAACATTCTCCGAATATAATAACACATTTGAAAGAAATATCTAAACCACAGGAAAAACAAAACGACAAAAACATAAACATTTTAAACAATCACGATGATTCTGAACAAGTGTATCCCGACGATAATCGTGTTCATAATTTGAATTATAAGAATTCTGAATTCAAATTGGATTCTATGAATAGTAATTTGAAGCCGCTGTTAAGAAATCATAGAAGCACGTTCGTGGAGAGCACAACTGCTATACTGGGAGCGAACTTTTTTAGCTCCCGTTGTCCCAAAAGCAGAGTTTACGTCGAAGGTTTTTGTGTAAAGAAGAAGAAAGGACAATGATGGTCTCATATTCGCTCGAACGTTCATATTCGTGTGGCGGCAAGGGATCCTGTAGCCGCCCTGATTACCCATCTCAACTTTATATATCATAGACAGAAGAAAAAGAGAAGCATTTATACGGAAATACATATACCTAAATAAAGAAGACGGTATCTTTTCGTGATCTGAATTATTGTATTTTTGGCTGCAAAAGGCACAGTGCTCATATGAAAACATAACCTTTCGCAGTTGATAATTTCCCATGTTAACCGACTTAATAAGGTAGGCACTCAATGACAAGCTTTGTCTTCTAAAGGTTATATGTGATTTGGTCGGGTATATATTATCCGCCCTATTGGAATGCAGGTTGCCGTGGCAAAGTATAAATCTTCAAACAAAGCTATATCTCTTGCTTGCATATGTGTTGCAACAGGACTCACTAAGCCCGCCTAGGGCTGATAGAGCAGCTAAAATCGATCGATTTAACCCCTATGTATGTTTGGAGATGTTCTCTTTGTCGGTTTATATTAGATATGCGCCGAATACTGGTTTCGCCGAATAGCCGAATACCGAATACTATTCGGTTTTACCTTTACCGAACCGTATATTCGGCCAAATTATTCGGTTTACCATTTCGTTGTTTTGCCGCGTAAACAAGCATGAACGCTAGGTGCTGCTGGCTAGATGACGAGTGAGCCGTACCTCACTGCCCGCCACCCGCGCACACCCCGCTGTCACTTTGTTGTAATAATAAATGTTGTTTTGAAGTTTAATTGCTTTATTTTATTAGCTTTATTCAACACTCTCTTCATAGGATTTCTTTGACTTATAATATAACTTAAATCTTACATTTAAGAAATTTTGTCTTTTAGTTTAATACCGTGTCGTATTGCCAAGAAAATAAAAATACTCGAACCGAATATATTCGGCACCAAAACCAAATAATTCGGCCGAATACAAATAGTGAAAAAGATACCGAATACGCCGAATACCGAATACCAAATGAATATTCGGCGCATCTCTAGTTTATACCTTGGTTATTTTTTTCCATCAAATTATTCATAGTTCAATTGTTGTTAAGTTATGTCATATACCCTATAAATTGTGTATTCATTTGTACAACAAAAAACCATCCTTCGATTTCAAGACAATGTTTTAGTTGATTAGAAAGCACAATAATAGTATTTAGTGGTTGCCGGGTTAGAATAGTGCCACTCCATGTCTTCCCGTGGATGTCGTAAGAGGCGACTAAGGGAATAAAGGCTTGTAGTTCTGTTAGGCGATGGGCTTGCAACCTGTCACTAATACACTGGTAAATATCTTAGCCTATTTTTGCAAAATGTGGTTACCGAATTATCAACAAGTTTTTAAAGTTGTAGGTATTTCTGTAGCTCAGCCTACCCCACTCTGGGATTACAGGCTTGAAGGTATGTATGTATGTACAGTAATAGTAATGAAGGCGCCACTGGACGCTCGGCGTAGTCTTTAAAGAAGGTTATCAAAACAAGTTTTGTCTATTTTTCCTGTTGACTTTCACCAAAAGATCGACTCGACAACTGTCACTTTACTTCATCTAAAGTAAGGCCAACGAGACGACGAGACGAGATAAATATATACTCAACAGCCTGCCCTCTGACATCAGGCAGGAAGCCATTCAAGCGAAGATTGGTAGAAAGCTGTATAGTTACCTTATTAAAAACATAATGGTCATTTAGGATACTTTACCTATATTGTGTTTAGTTTAGATTCATTATAGATTTAATAAGAGAGTAGAGACTGATCGATCCTACAGTCAAACTGTGCAAACGGTTTTGTGGGACATATGTTCCTATATATGTTGTAATTTCATATTTTTAATAAATAAATAAATAATAAATAAAACAAGCTTTCAAAAATCGTGTCACTTCTAACGCAATCCAAACCGGAATGAACTTCACAAAATGGCGGCCCTAATGTTGACAACTTCTGTACTGACAGCTTTCCTGTACCACGAATCACGCAACGACAGCTGTCATCGACCAACTGAAGATATTATTGCGTACGAGAAATAAGGACCGATATTAATCGCTCGCTATCGCAATATAACTCAGTAACGGTCAGTTTGCTGACATTTTTTATCTCGTCTCGTTGGCCGTACTCTAACAAAAATACGACTATCCTTCGAATTGTTAAGGTTCATTTTTGAATAACGTATCCTAGACATTGACAACAGAGAAATTCACAACAGGAACTCTACAAGGTGTTCTGAAAAATCAATCATCAATCAAATCAATAAATGTTACTCTGAAACATGATGTCTAAAATTAATAAAATGTATTGTTTACCTGCACAATCGATATCTAAGGTCTGTTCATTCTTACGTGTCTTATATAGTAAACAACTTTCTAACCTCAAAATTAACCTTTTTTAGCGAAATCAACTTCTATGGTAAATAAAGTAAACTGAATAAACATTATGGACATCACTTGGCTAAATTATTGCCTGTGATTGCTTTATTTTGTTTAAAATAGCTGTTATAGCCACAAAAAGGTTCATTTTAAGGTTAGAAAGTTGTTTACGATATAAGACAAGTAAGAATGAACAGACCTTAAATAGAAATAGTCTTCGTTTTTTTTTTCAAAACGTCCGTGATCGATTCCCGAGCTGAGTACAAGTGTTTTTATATATGCAGTTTTCCTTGTTACAAAAATCGATGACATGGTCCCTAAGAACAGATCTTCGTATGTCTTATAGTTTCAGACTTTCCCATACTGACCGATTTAAATGATACACTCTGTCTGTGTGTGTATTTTGACAATATCAATGTAATTTCGTATTTTTTGACATGCAATGCAATTTATATTGTAATATTACATTGATGAATAAATAAACTAAACTAAACTAAACTATATAAGTAAGTTCAACGTTGTCTATAATAGCGGCATCGAGTGATGGCACTTTTGATAGCTGACAAATAGTGTTGTGAAACACTCCATTTTATTATCGTAAAAATTTCAGTCAAGTGCAAGAAGTATATTTTTAAAAAGTTTATTAAAGAAATAACGCATACAAATAAAAGGCCATAAATTGTAGATCAAACTCCCGAAATAAACTGTGTGGCTAGAAGAAGACGACATTGTCAGATAATTGAAATATTGTGTCAAAATATAAAAAATGTGAATATATTGATAAATGAGTGAATAAATAATCATTAAACCACGTTAACTCAGAGCTAGGACGCGAGTTTGCCAGCGGCGGTGACGTGAAAGTGCAGTGACTTCATTGTCATACGTTGTTGTACCTGTCATCGGTCCTTTGTTATCATCACGCGAATTATTTATTTGAGATGTTTTTTGTTAGTAATGATTAAAACGATGAACGCTAGAGTGCGAGCCAATAAAAACAACCTCAACATGAAGGTAGTTACGAAATGCGTTTCGGTAATTTACAGCGCCAGCAGTACATCACTATTCCGGTACCTGCAACAATGAAGTTTGACATCTGTTCCTTTATACTTGCTGTCAATATTTAGGGAACTTCATGAGCAAGCAAAGTTCAAAAGTGCCATCACTCGATGCCGCTACTGTAGTAGCCATATTACAAGCCTAGAGCTTAGTTTGGGACTAGGTCAATTTGTGTGACACTGTCCCCTGATATTTATTTATATTTACTCTCGAAAAACGTAACCTTCCTTCTGACGCATCGGGTAAAAATAGGCTATACTTAGAATAAGCTATTTTTGAATAATTTAATATCCTAGACATCGTTTACGGATGAACATATACAGTGTTTTTTACCCGACTGCCGAAGGAGGAGGGTAATGTGTTTCACAGCCTATATATGTATGTTTTTTCCTTTGTGTCACTATAAAAACTAAACGCGTTGTCAGATTTTGATGATTCTTATGTCAATATATTTGTCTTAATCTGGTGAGGAGTAGTAATTTTCCCGGGATTTCCAAAATATGTGGTTTGTTTAACTAACAGTACCTACACTATTCTTTAACATCAAACTAAAATAAATTTGTTAAGTTACATATTATTCTTGTGAAAACTAATGGTACTAACGTTAGTATTTTTGTTAAATCACCAAAAAAAAAAAACATAGTCATACAAATTCATAACCTAAATTTTTGACAGTTATCACTATTTCCTGATGTTCTATACAATCCCGGAATCCATATTTTTTAAGACGCAGACTCCATACTTGCTAAGCTTTTTCCGGAAATTTGCTAATTGTAGGTATAAAAACTATAAAAGCATCCGAATTTCCGATCCCTAGTTATTATTATTGAAAATAAAACGTTTAATCGAGAAAAGATATTTATTTGAAGTGGGACATTATGAGGAAATCCGAAACTATAGGAGATACAGGAAATTGTCTTCGCAAACATTAGGTCTTTTTTGTTGAAACATTTTGAGCCAAGTTTGAGTTTTGTGTAAAATTAATAAATTAAACAAAAAAAATATGTAAATCGACTCAGTGAATTTGAAAAAGAAAAGAAAAATTTAGTAAATTTAACCAACTTCTGCTGTTCCAATTTTTTTCTTTCCATACAATGAAATGATCCTAACATGAAACTGAGACTATTTGCATAAAAAAAATTGACAGTTCATTTTTACGGACAACTTCATTATTGACCAAAAAAATGATTTTGCCAGAAATGTTTTACCAAAAAAAGACCCTAATGTTTGCTAAGACAGTTTACCTATATCTCCTTTAGTTTCTGAATTCCCCATGTCCCAGTTAAAAAACAAAACACCCTGTATAACAGCTTTCTAAACAAACGAAGTCAGAGATATAATATATATATATTCTTATAGAAACGACGCATCGTGTGGCCATCTCAATGTACAATATCAGGCTCATATTTCGTGACGTACGATTTTAAACTTAAACGGGAAGAGAATTAAGTTCAAACTCATACATCTCGAAATATCAGATACAAGTTTTTTCCAAAGTAGTAACAGTATAACATAATTGACTTGATAACTGGTTTTCACTGCATACTGACCGGTTGTGTCTTGTATACATAGAAAACTTGATTAGTTAGCAACAACGTAATATAAGGAAAGAAGCGATTGGATCTGTGAACGAAGAAATACACGGAAACTATCACCGTTAGCGCTTTTGAAGATCGAATATCGCTATCGAAGAACAAAAAAAACGAACGATTATTTTGAAGATACAGCAGTGAAGATTTAATATTGACAGAATCTAGGAGTATAAGAAATCAGAAGTTGAATCAAGCCAATACACCGAAAATATCTTGGCAAGTTTGGACACCGAAAGAAGACATCATAATCAAATAACGCTATTAAAGAACGAAGAAAACGAACGATTATTTTGAAGTTTTAATATTGTCAGTATATACAAGTAAAATTATAAACGTGTTAAGGTGCTGAAATCAGAAGTTGAATCGAGCTAATACAAAGGAAATATCCCGGCACTGTAGGGCACCGAAAGAAGACATCATAATCAAATAACGCTACTAAAGAACAAAGAAAACGAACGATTATTTTGAAGATACAGCAGTGAAGTTTTAATATTGTCAAAATTTAAAAGTGAAATTTTAATATTGACAGAATCTAAAAGTGAAATTTATTTTTAAAGTGTTAAAATCAACATGATTCGTGTTATTATTGTTGTGGTTGCTATCGGTTGTGTGGTTGCAAGTGAGACAAATAATGTTCAGGAGAATGTGCCGATGTTGAATTTGGATTATATAAATATGAAACCGCTGATTAGGAATTATAGAGATGTGGAAAGTACAACTCCGAGAGAAGCAAATATTTTCTCTAGTAAGTGTCCAAAGAACAGGATAAGAAAGGGATTCGCATGCGTTAAGGTACCGAAGTAATTAAATTATTTTTCATATTAGTGTGTTTTATTTGAGTGTATTTCGTCGCCATAAGTATTTGGTCATAATGTGTTTTAGGTCATACTTATCGCAAGTCATAACTTTTTTTTTATGGGTACACTTTCTCAAAAAGTTAATTTTTTAGAAGATACACTTTCCCGTGTGGTTGCCGAGTTCCTCGTGTGGTTGCCGAGTTCCTCGTGTGGTTGCCGAGTTAGAATAGTGCCACTCCATGTCTTCCCGTGGATGTCGTAAGAGACGACTAAGGGAATAAAGGCTTGTAGTACTGTTAGGCGACGGGCTTGCAACCTGTCACTAATACGCTGGTAAACATCTTAGCCTAATTGTGCAAATTGTGGTTATAGAATTTTCAACAAGTTTTTAGAGATGTTTGTAATTCTGTAGCTCTGCCTACCCCACTCTGGGAACGAAGGCGTGAGATTATGTATGTATGTATGTATGTACACTATCCCGAACTGTGCACTTTCTCAAAAAGTGCACTTTTCCAAAACGCACTCTTTCCCAAAAGGTACGCTTTCCCAATTGGGGCACTTTCTCACAAAGTTCACACGAGTTTTTGTCAGGTGAAGGTTATGAGATGAGTCATGATGGCATTTACGTTTTTTGATCTCTAAAACCTTAAGTAATAATCACAGATATAAATATACATAGGCAACGTAAACACCTCAATCTGTATGAAAACCAACCGCGTCATATTTTGCTACCAACTGGGACACACCAAGGGAAGAGAATTTTCCGTTTTCCGCGCAAAATCGATTCAAAGTCGTCGCTTTTTACACGACTGCCCCAAAAACGGAGTGTAATGTTTTCAGGGATCATGTTTGTATGTATGTATGTATGTATGTGAGTTTTTTTATTCCACTATAACTTCTAAATCCTCTGACCGATTTAGATGTGTGAGGTATCGTTAGAATCCTTACGTCATCCCGGGTGACATAGGATACCTAAACTGTTAAAATTTAAATAACAACAATGGCAAAAAGACAATTATTAACATATGTAGGTATATCGACGTATAAAAATGCAGTCGGGTTTTTAAAGCTTGCTTTTCATATAGTTATTACAAGCTTTTATTTGGCTATTGCAGTTTATTATCACGCGACGAGGCATTTTCTTAATTTTCACGGCCGACCGGCTGCTACAACAGGCGCGCGGAACGTCAGCAGCAACGCCAACCCCGACGCTTGGTCGGGGTTTAAGTCGGGATTCGGACACGCGAAGTAGATGCATTTTTATCTACGTGTATTTATATTTGTAGCAATAATAATATACTTTGCAAGTAATGACTTTTTTCAAAGTATTTGAGTATTTTTGTGTTGTTTAATTATTAGTGGTTCAGAATGAGGACTTAACTCTGGTATAACACCGGCTGATTCTTTTTTTAAATTAGAGATTATTATAGTAGAGATAAAGAAAGTGCAACTTCCGAGAAAATGTGTCTTCTGAGAATGTGTTCATCTGAGAAAATGCACTTTTGAGAAAGTGTGCCCATTGGGAAGTGCACTTTTAGAGACAGCGTACCTTCCGAGAAAGTGATTCTTCTGAAGAAGTGCGCTTTTAAAGAAAATGCACATATCCTAAGGTCCTCCGGTCTAAGGGATGACCTTATTGGTCGGGTTGTGTATGTATTGGTAGGGTTATGTGGGACTCACAACCCCCCACCCTTCAGAGCGAAGGGGAAGGAAGCCTACCCACAAAAACCTCACCGGCCTTAACAAGCAATAGGCTGTTGATGATTGGGGCGCCATGGACTGCTAATGATGCTACCATTGGGCGCCCCCCAGATGCCCAGCATAAGCTTGGGCACCTGCGCCAGAGTATAAAAGGTGGGGACCTTTTTTGTTGCGTGTATGAATAATAATAAATGCATGATATATATATATATATATATATATATATATATCCTCGTAAGGCCCAGTGTGCAATAGGACGTACATAATCAAGGCAATTTAATTTGAACTGTATTGCAATAAAAATAAGGTTTATTTTCCTATGTTCATAAATTGAAAATGGCATTATCGAACAAACTTAATTGAACTTTATTGCGTTGATGGTAGAATCAAAGTCCCACTCACAAAAAACTCCCTGTTTATAGTATGGTGGGCCTTACGAGGTTATATATATATATTTATATTATTAGCTATATCATGTTTTCTATGCCTTGGAAATGTAATTAATTGATTGAACGTATTTGACATAAGTTTTTAGTTAAGATTTAGTATATAGTGACAATAACAAAAAACAAGCTTTACAAAACCCGACTATTGCTAACCAACTTTAAATCGTTATAACTCCTGAATGACCATTCAAAATGGAAAATGATGAAAAACCTAAGGGTGATTTTTAAATACCTATTCAATAATTCCCCACTCGTCATAATTCGTCGACTGTATTTCAACAATGTAATTAAGTAAACGCAGTTTTACACGACTATGATTTCACAAATGAGCTCTTTGTACAATACATTCAGTACAGCACTTACTTCATAGAGTGAGTATCAATTTGCATGGGCCGTTTTCAACGTTTAATAAGAATGTTGGACTTTGGTTCTTATTTTTGACCTTCGCAGTGATATATTCGTTACGATTTTCTTAAATCCACAAAATGGTACTTTCTGTAGCTGTATATCGTGCGGAAATTTGGATTATTCGCACAAGTGTTTTGTAATATACCATTTTTTTACCCTTAATTGTCCATTGTCGTAATGTGATTTTTTATCAGACTAAGAATTAAGTAAAATTGACTGTATTATTTCTGTTTCAAAGGCATTTTTTTTGCAAATATATTAAGAAACGTCGTTTGATACACGTGCGGAACTGTCCCACATCGAAATGTGTTTAGAAATGAATGAACTGAATGAAATGAATTGAATTGAATGAAATGAATGGGTTACCTTTGTATGGGCGAAATATGTTTAGCAAAATGTATCGTTTCCCAACCGTTTCTTCGCCAACTGGCTTTTTTTTCTGTAACCCTAAATATTTTAGGAGTTTTATAATAACTACCCTAACCCAACCTATAGGGTTCTACACTATGGTAATAAAATAAATCCTGCAATATGCAAAGCTACAGAAAAAAAATTGGATTGGCAAATGAAACTGTTAGGAAACGATACATTGTTCCAATCATATTTAAGTCAAAAGGCAGGGTACCGAAATGAATAAAATTAATGAAACGACTGAACGAATGAAAAGAGTGAATGAATGAATGAATGAATGAATGTAATGAATGAAAAGAGTGAATGAATGAATGAATGTAATGAATGAAAAGAGTGAATGAATGAATGAATGAAAAGAGTGAATGAATGAATGAAAAGAGTGAATGAATGAATGAATGTAATGAATGAAAAGAGTGAATGAATGAATGAATGTAATGAATGAAAAGAGCGAATGAATGAATGAATGTAATGAATGAAAAGAGTGAATGAATGAATGAATGTAATGAATGGAAAGAGTGAATGAATGAATGAATGAATGTAATGAATGAAAAGAGCGAATGAATGAATGAATGAATGAATGAATGTAATGAATGAATGAATGAATGCCGTCCGATTGACTTATATGTATTGTGTACTCACTGGGCGGACGCAGCCGCTGCGGGTGCTCGACGAGGTTGGTGACGGCATTGGCGTTGAGGTTGGCCACGATGTCGTCGTCGCCGAGGTTGCACTCGCTCACACGCGACGCCGCCTCGCCGCGCGCGCTGCCCGCCGCCTCGCGCTCCTCCGCCGTCAGCAGGATCACGCTGTCCCACCTATCGCCCACAACGACCGTTACACCCGTATTCACAAACGTCACTGTGAGGTCTCACAGAGCTCACGAACGCACAGGGTGGTTCAAATCGTCTCATAAACAGACAGAAGTTTATGTGGCACGAATAAAATTGTGCTAGGGACTTCCGAACGATTTTAATTTATCGATAAATACTATCGCGATCATTCATTTGTGACCCATTTCAAGAAAAATTGGCTTGAAGTCGCCAAATGTCATTAGACATGCCAAATCATTTGTAACTTATAGGAGACTCAACCTTATTGTTGTAGAATGTCAGAATGACTTTGGACCTAAGGTGGGTCCCAAATTAAAGTTCGTGACTGTACTTGGGTAAGGACCAAAAACTTGGGCACGCTAACTCACACAATTAAATTTTCTATTAAAATTTTCCGTTGCGACACCAAAATTAGCCATAGAATTGTAGGGATACTTTTTGTCGCACAACGGAACTTTTTTCGACTTCGTTGTTTGTATGGTAACGGTAACTGTGCTTAACTGTGGTCCAACTTTATGGTCCTTACCCACTTATGACAGTTATGACTATCTACTTTTTTTTTTTATTTTTGTATCTTTTCCATATATTTTCCGAAAACTGTGTAGGTATTAGAGTATACTATTGTGCTACACGATGTCATAGAATTTACCTAAATAGCCCTTTGTTGCAAGGCACTCTTGGTTTCAGTTTACTTTGTATGGAGATCGATTTAGTAGCATTAAAAGAAGTTCTTCGAAGTTCCTCGTGTGGTTGCCGAGTTAGAATAGTGCCACTCCATGTCTTCCCGTGGATGTCGTAAGAGACGACTAAGGGAATAAAGGCTTGTAGTACTGTTAGGCGATGGGCTTGCAACCTGTCACTAATACGCTGGTAAACATCTTAGCCTAATTGTGCAAATTGTGGTTATAGAATTATCAACAAGTTTTTAGAGATGTTTGTAATTCTGTAGCTCTGCCTACCCCACTCTGGGAACGAAGGCGTGAGATTATGTATGTATGTATGTAAAAGAAGTTTTTGTGTAAGGAACACGCTGATAATCAAATTTTATTTATTAAAATTGATATTTATTTGAATTTTAATATACCTAAAAAGTATGCCTATGAATTACTCAAATTTTATATTTTATCCGGTGAACTGAATACCTATCTACTGTGAAATGTCAGTTTGAAATAAGTATTTGATACAGTTATCGATAAATGTTATATCGGAAGGAAGTCCCTAGTTAATTGACGTTTTGCCACAAAAACTTCTATGTCTGTTTATAAACAAAAGGTCGGTCAAAAAGGACCAATCACAAAGCTGTATTGAACGCAGTGCGTTTACTCAGTGAAGGATCCCTTAAGTATTGTTTGTGAATACGGGTGTGTATCTCGTAAGGCTCAGTGTTCAATACGATGTACATAATCGAGGCAATATTTGAACTGTGTTGCAATGGGAATAGGGTTTATTTTCCTATCTTCATAAACTGAAAATGGCATTATCGAACAAACGTAAGTGTACTTTATTACCTTGATGGTAGATACAAAGTCCCACTCACAAAAAACTCCGTGTTTGTAGTATGGGTACGAGGTTAATATTCTAATGGAGGTTTACCAAACTTTGCGTCGAGCCTCCTCGGATAGTAAATAATATTATCATTTTTATGGGTTCTGTACCAAAATGGTAAAAAAGGAACCCTTATGGTGAGAAATCTGTCTGTATGTAACAGCAGTTTTTCTCAGAAACTATAGAAGCTTTCAACTTGAAATTTGGCATAATTATGTAACTAGCTTGCCCGAATCTAATTTTATAAAAATAAAAAAATACCAACTAAAGTATGTGCAATAAAGTAAGCTTACCACTCGATGTCCGGCACGCGGTCCGAGTCCGCCTTGTCCGACGCCAACAACGCCAACTTAGTGGCCGAAGAGATGCCCGTCTTGCGCGCTATCTGAGAGATCTCGTTCTGTAGCTTCTCCAGTTGGGCCTGGAACACATCTGCTGCTTTAAAACCAAGCATGGGAAATAGGGTCGTACAATAAGACATTTTAAATATGATTTTTGAGTTTTATTGCGATTGAATACAATTTACAGGTACTCTCTTATCCGCCCACGGCTAGCTGAGCCACTGTACACCACCGTACTGCTCACCTTCATCCGGAGCCGCTCGGCCTGCTGGCGGAACTTGCCGGGCTCGTGGAAGCGCAGCGCGCGCTTGGGCCGCGCGGGCGGCTTGCTGGCGACGCGCGCGTCCACCCACGCCGCGTCCGCCCACGGCTAGCTGAGCCACTGTACACCACCGTACTGCTCACCTTCATCCGGAGCCGCTCGGCCTGCTGGCGGAACTTGCCGGGCTCGTGGAAGCGCAGCGCGCGCTTGGGCCGCGCGGGCGGCTTGCTGGCGACGCGCGCGTCCACCCACGCCGCGTCCGCCCACGGCTCCGGCGGCGCCGCGCCCGATAGTTGCGCGCGGAACTCCTCGCGACGTGCCGCGCGGATATTCGCCTGTAACCAAGAAACGTTTGCATTTTTTTTATGCTTTTCGTCTCTAAGAACTAAAGTGACGCTTTTTATCCCTAGGAACTAAAGTGATACTTTATAAATCTAGCGTCAAAAGTTATACTTTTTGTCTCTAGCGTCTAAAGTGATAATTTTTGCCTCTAGGGACTAAAGTGAAACTTTTTGTCTCTAGCGGCTATAGTGACACTTTTTGTCTCTAGGACTGTGGTATATTTTGTCTCTAGAAACTAAAGTAACACTTTTTGTCTTTAGCGTCTAAACTTAGGATACTTTTTGTCTCTAGCGACAATAGTGACACTTTTTGTCAAAAGGGACGTAAGAAAAAATTCGTCAGTCTTAGGTAGGTCTAGGGGAATAAAGTGATACTTTTAATTTCTAGGGACTAAAGTGATGCTTTTCGTCTCTAGGGACTAAATAAATAAATAAAAATAAAAATAATTTATTTTCAGATTTCTCGAGATCCATAGATAACGCTTTTTATCTCTAGGGACTAAAGTAACGATTTCCGTCTCTAGCTACTAAAGCGAAATTTTTAGGTCTCAAGGGACTAAAATGATGCTTTTTAACTCTAGGGACTAAAGTAACACTTTTTGTCTCTAGTGACAAAAGTGATGTTTTTTATCTCTAGGAACTAGTGATACTTTAAGTCCCTAGCGACTAAAGTGATACTTTTTGTCTGTAGGGACTAAAACATGAACCATAATTGGTACACAGTTGTTTTTTTTGGTACGTGTATTTCTATAGCCGCTATAAAAATAATAAAATAGGTAACAGAAACTCTTAAAGGGCCGAAAAACTATACTTTTCTAATTAAACTATGCATATTTATACTGTTTGTGCGACTCTCGCGTTCCAGGCCAGAGGGCCCAAGCCCTCAGGGCTCCGCTGCCGGCTGCACTGACCTTGAGCGTGGGGGCGCGATGCGTGAGCGTCACGCGCTTGCCGCTGGTGTCCACTGTGCGGC
Source organism: Acleris literana (assembly GCA_946894065.1). Taxonomy (NCBI): domain Eukaryota; kingdom Metazoa; phylum Arthropoda; class Insecta; order Lepidoptera; family Tortricidae; genus Acleris; species Acleris literana. The sequence goes on along the minus strand of OX335693.1, from coordinate 11,588,304 downwards.
CCTCGCGGTCCAGGATAAGTGGCGCCGGCCCAGTAGGCCCCGCTGCTGCGAGGGCTCCGCCTGCATTTTTTTTTACTTTTTTAGTAAATTCCCACATTGTGTCAAAAACACACGGAGCATATAACTTTAAACAACAACGTGCGAACTTAATGAACCGAAGACAGAACCAATTGGTTGAAATCCTTATCATTAAATCAGAAAAGGATGGATTTTCTGTTTATGCGAATAATACTATCAAATTATAACACTGTAAGAACGCAAATTACTGCTTACGTACGCCATCTGTCGATCGGTAGTCAAACTACAAGCGGAGTTCCGCCGCTCGCCCCTAGATGGCGCTGGGATCGAGTTAGATCGCGCAACAGTTTGTCTTACCTAGAATGCTTATTAGATTTGAGTGATTACTGTGTTCGAATCCTAGCATTACGAGTGTACAATAGATCACCGGACTTTATTGGACCTCTCCTAAGTGTAAGATATAAATAAATAAATAAATAAATAAATAAATAATAAACATTAGAGTTGTGCCCGCTCGGTCTTTAAAGGGAGCGCTCCGATCTCGGTCAATCGGTGAAAGGAACTAGTTCGTTCTTTTAGTTCCTTTAGCTCCGGAGCAAATTTGGAGATCTGAGCAGGACACGCTTTGAAGTAGGTACTATTGGTCTCGTTCAAATCGAGTGCGCTCTTTTCTCGTTTGCTCTGTTTCGCTCATACATACAACAATTACTACTGACCTAAAGGACCGAAGACCGATTAAGATCGTTTACAAAGAACTAGTTCGTTTCGGTCCGTGACGGGAATTCATTCCTTTTAGTTCTTAGTTCCTGACCGACACAAGCCTAATAAACATCTGATGGCCGCTGTACGCATTGGGCCAATGCGTTGGACCAAGGTAATGGACCAAAATGTGGAGTCACGTTTACACATTGGCGTATTGATCATACTGCATTGGCGCTTTCATAAAAGATCCTTTGATGTGTGCACGAAAAACCGACACCAGCCGGTTGGCCGGCCAGCATTGGTCGCCAATTACGAACAAGCAAAGTAGTCCTTTACATGTTGGCCCAATAACGTGGCCCAACGCATTGGTCCAATGTGTACAGGCCCAATAAAGCTCGCCGTTCGGCAAATTCCTGCCTACCTTGCGTTAAAACATAGGAAGATCATGTCCATATTAAGATTTCTACGCGGAATCTCGTGTAACAGCACCGATCACTGGTCATAACTATCAAATTGATAAGGTGCAAAATAAACCTTAGCAAGTAAGTCAGTAAGGTACATTTTGCAACTTATTGAAGTTGTTAGTTACGCAATATTGCAGTATGACGGAATGTCGATTATCACCCACCTGCGAGTTTCCTCTGTATCCTGGCCTGCAGCTCAGCTATCTTGCGCTGCTTATCCATTTCCTCAGCATTAGCACCCGCAGACATTTCTGCAGAACCACCGTATAAATTTATTATTCTTTATGTCGCATCTTTAGAACTATAGTGACCTAACTCAAAAATGTTGGATTTCGAGTTAGGTCTCTATAGTAATAATCTCTCTATAGAAATCGACAGCTGAAATGTTGATTTAGGTCACTATAGTTCTAAAGGTGTGATGTGTACTGTACACTCATTTTGATATCGTTAACTCCAAGCATGCCTCAATCAAACACATATCATCCCTTTACTTTCTCAACCTCTGATCGAATAGTTAGATAGAAAAACACTCATGTTCCAAGGTTTATAAAGACTACTTTCCTATCAATAGTACATTGTTGGAGAGGATAGAAAGTACGCGATTTTTGGAAGAGTCATATAGAGGGCCGAAACGCAGTTGAGGCCCTCTAGTGTACGAGTCCATGAATTGCACTTTCTACCGAGGCAGACATAGTGCTTTTCACAACTACTGAGAGGAAATAAAATAAATATTCACATTCAAAACTCAAACTTTAATTCATGTTAATGTGACATCACCGCCAATTTTACCATGGTTTTTTTTTAAATCTGTACCCCTGTTCTCGTGTCACTCGAGAATAATAAACTAACATGCGAGATGAAGATGTCAACTCCATATAAAATTGTATTTGTTTCGCCATATCTCCCATGTAATTTCATCTCTAGTGGTTCGAGATTAGGGGCCAAGTTTGAATTACATTTAAAAAAAGCAGTGACATAGTTTTTAGTCTGTGTATCTTTTAGCAAAAAAAAAAAAACCTAATATTGTACGACACAAAAATGGTGTTCTAAGGAGCTATGACACAAAAATTGATTGATCGATTTTCATTGGTTCTTAAAGTTGGACAAGAATGTTCTCGACCAATCAGCAAACACGCCGACAAAAACATTCTTGGTCAGTCCTTATAAGTGACGTTTTGTGACCCCAAACAAGACCATCTATGGCGATATTTCCGAGCAGTGTTGTGAAAAATATTTTGTACTAAATTGACACAGCTGTCAAATGGGGCCTTTGAGAACTGCGACAGTCTAAATATTAATTAATTCATAATTAAAATTATAAATGAGAAAGTTAGGATGTTTGGTACTCACACCCGTATTCACAAACGTCACTATGAGGTCTCACAGTGCTCACGAACGCACAGGGTGGTTCAAATCGTCTCATGAACAAAAGGTCGGTCAAAAAGGACCAATCACAAAGCTGTATTGAACGCATTGCGTTTACTCAGTAGGATCCCTTAAGTATTGTTTGTGAATACGGGTGTTAATCACGCTTCAAGCACTGAACGGATCGGGATGAAACTTGGCACACGTATAGGTCCTGGAATAGGACATAGGGTAGTTTTTACTCCGAACCACATCTCATTCCTACGGGAAATCTAATTAATCGTTAAAAGCTGTGAATTTGCTCACAAGATGGCGCCACGTTGAATGGACGAGTAACAAAATTATAAAGGTGAAATCTCGCTAGCCACGTGTGGGTAGTATGTTTTTATTTCTGTTTACGTTTGTCATCCTGTAATCCTTTTGTATTCATTGATGTGTGCATACACAAAAGTTACTAAAGAAACACACTAGTTCTCCATATTCGAACTAGATGGCGCTAGTTGTTGGTAATTCTGCAGAAAACTCTTTTCTGTCAATTTTTCTTTTCGGTTTTCGCCTGTGGGGCCAAAGACAAAAGTCCTTGCTTTTATTTGCTTTTTGCTTGAATTACTTTAAGAAAAAGGGGCAAAGGTGAAAATCCCTTCCAGAGACCTAGGAATGGAGGGCCCAGGTACTGCCGGGCTCGCACCGGCTAAAAACACCAATGCCCCTATTACTAACTAGAATTTAGACACCCGCGGATACTACCCCAGCCAGCGCTGAAAGGACAATTATTGGATCTGACAATTATTACGGCATTTATGGATTTTTGAAAATTGTGATCATCTATAAGAGATGATCACTATATATTCTGTACTAATATTATAAAGCTGAAGAGTTTGTATGTTTGCTTGAACGCGCTAATCTCAAGAACTACTGGTCCGATTTTAAAAATTATTTCAGTGTTAGATAGCCCATTTGTTGAGGAAGGCTATACAGTGATCGGAAATAGGTAAGCTAATTTGCCTAAACTTGATGCATGTTCATTCAATAATGTATTCCCATCTCTCTCACGCATGAATGAATATGCGTCAAGTTTAGGCAAATTAGCTCTACCTATTCCGATCATCACGTAAGCGTTAGACCAAAGTAACGATTCCACGGGGGCGAAGTCGCGGGCAGAAGTTATTTATACATATGTACAACACATACACCTTTAAACTAAATAAAGAGCGTAAAAAAACTCGATTTTATTCTTTTGTCATATTCGACCGCAGTTTGATTCCCGGTTAAGGCAGAAAACAAATCAAAAATAGGTAAAAACAGGATTCCTTTAAAAAAAAAAAAGGAATTCTCCTTTACAATTTGCTATTTCCAATGTTTAAGGTAGTTGCCGTCCATGTGGCATTCCCTCCCCCCCTGAATATGCTAGCTTCCTGTGGCCTCACCTGGCTTGGAGTAGAGCACGGGCTTGATGACGCTGGGCGGGGGCAGCGCGCGCGCCGGCAGCGCCGCCTTGAGCTGCTGCGCCGCGGCCGCCGCCGTGTGCACGGGCCGGTCCCCCTTCATGGCCATAAGGGCGCGTTTCCGCTCTTCGATCTCTTTCTGGGCGTTGGCCATCATAACCTGAAAATATTTTCATTTTGTTTACGGCTTTGATGTTTTTAAACAGCTGGGAACAGCTCAAAATTCCGTTTTATCCGAATAATTGTTTGCTGTTCACAAAAGCTATGTATGCTGGAGCTATTTTAGACAAAGGCATAATTTAATTGGTTACGTTGGTTATGTTAGGTTTGATTTATAAGCGATATCAATATATAAAGAGTTCTATCAAAACATTATATTCGGAATTATTAAAATTCGGAATGTTGAAAGGGTGGCATTTTTATTTTACCTAAAGTATTGTATCATTTTGAAACTTCACGGATTTTCCTCTCATTGCGTTACAGACACTTTTTAACCAACTTCAAAAAAAGGAGGAGGTTCTCAATTCGTCAGATATTTTTTTAATGAATGTTCCTCTATTACTCGAAGACCACTGGACCGATTTGTTTTTTTTTATCGTTGTTTGAATGGGTATACTTTCTAGTTGGTCCCATTGTCAACACGTCAGGATCTGATGTTGAGATCTTGGAGAAATCAAGGGAACTCCTCAAATATTATAGGCACACCTATAGCGATTTTGGTATTTTTCACTGTAACTCGTGCATTTGCTTTTGAAAAGTGAAGTGGAACTGATGATGAAGACCACAAATAGCCACCGGAACTCCTTAACGGTACCTATTTCAAGAGTGGCGATAAGATATCTCGATTAAGGTAGTTGAGCGACTATGATAAAGCACATTTAGGTTTAAATATGACTATGATATTCCCGCGGCGTTGCCTGCGGCGAGCTTGAAATGTTCTATAGTTTCTCATTAATTGAGAAGTGGGACTATATAACAGCATAAATAGGGTCACTAAAAAGTATAAAATAAAATAAATGTTTAAAAAAACAAAAACTGGCCTTCAAAAATGCAAAAAATAACTTCTTATAAAATGGTAGGTAGGTCAGTCCAACTGAAGTCGGCGTCCCACAATATTTTATCTACCATTTTATAAGAAGTTATTTTTTGCATTTTTGAAGGCGGGCTTTTTATATCAATAAACATAAGTATCTACCTATATTTTTGTCGGTAGGTACCGGTTTTATCACGTCTCTATTGATGAGTTGTAAAAAATAGGCAACACTTGAAATGTCATTTTAGTCTACGGAATAAAAAAATAGACTTTAATCGAATAGCTAGATAGGAAAAACACTCATGTTCCAAGGTAAATAAAGACTACTGTCCTATCAAAATATTCGATCAGATAATAGAGTAGACGAAATAGAGTATTGTTATTTTTTATTACCTTAATCCGATCAGCACTAAGGCCTGTGATTTTCGAACCGATCGTCTCCCCCGCAGCAGCTATCGGTGGCACATCAACTCCATTCCCATTTTTCTCCTTCTCTCCGTCTTCTACCTTCTTCTCCTCTTTCTCCTCGTGCCGGGACCGTTTGCTGTCCTTCTCTTTCTCTCCTTCATGTTTCCGTTTGGAGGTAGACTTAGAAGATGTGACCAGCTCTTGTGCTAGAGCAATGATCTTGTCCGCAAGCTTGCTGGCCTTTTTGGAGTCAATGTGGGAGGAGATTTTGTCGATTATTTTCCGTCGTTCGTAGCTGAAATCAATATTTAACTCGTTTTATTAACGTATAAGTAATAAGATTTGTTGCAAAATAGTTAATAACATGCCCATCCTAACATACGGCGCCCAAACGAGGTCTGTGGTGACTGAGGCTCAAAAGTCTAAATCTAAACTCAAAATTTGCCAAAGAGCAATGGAGCGTAGCATACTGGGTGTCCCAAGATCCGATAGGGTGAGGAACACAGAGCTGCGCTCCAGAACTGGTATTGCTGATGTTGGATGAAGACCACAAGGTTAAATTGGGATGTAACGTAACCGTTACAGCGTTCCCTGAGTAAACGGTTTTATTGTATTTGACTATTTACAAACTTAAAATATGAACCTAGTATTCTAAATACAAAATAAAACACCATATACAAAAGCCTTAAAATAAATGCCTAAGTTCCGTAGTTATAATCAACACAAGTTGTTTGTACTATTTTAATGCAACAGGCGTTTGACACTTAGATAATGCGATGTCATAGCCTACGCCACAGCATGATCTCGCGCGACGGTGGGGGACAAGAACTCGTCCACTTTACCGGAGCGGCGACTTGTGAAGAGACCTCAAATTATTAATTCTTGTGGTCGCTTATTCTAACTCAGCTCCTAAAATATTTTAAATCTAAAATAATTAAAACTACATTAAGTATATTTAAAAGTGAATTGTGTTGACCCCGATCGGGTGAGTGTTACAGTTTATTATTTAGGTATAAGTAACCAGTACTAATGTGAATCAGTAGATTGTTCTTTCATGCCTAATATTGCTTTTTAGATCATTTAATACGCTTGTATCATGTCGTTAATATTAAGAAATCATAGTAGTTGACTATTTAAATTAACTAAGTCTCTTTGTTTCAATTAGCTTCCGAATTATCTACTGTAGTAATGGGAGACTGGGGTGTGTAGCAATTAAACACTTTATGAAGCAGTATTCTTCTTTTTATTTGTTTTCCAGATTTAACGAATACAATAGCTGTGTCCTAAGCGGTATCACAGCGGCGTCTCTCCATTTTTTCCAATAAAACAACGCACCGCTGTTCCTTCGAACCAATTTGATTTCAAATCTATAAATTTAAAACCAAATTGGACACTTCGTACAAATAGTTTAATGTGATAAGGTCAACCTTCAGTAGCAGAACCTTACCTCATTACACTACCCTCTTGTCAAAAAATTATAATCTAGATTTGTTTTTTTAATGTAACTACGTAGTTGTGAACTAAGTAATATTAAACCCCGGCTGTTTTCATTGCTTCGCATAATCTTTTTGTATTTTCCAATCTAAGGAAATTATTTAATTACATTACATCTTTTATTGTGACAAAGCCCCTTATACCGCTATAAGCTGATTTCATATGCTGCTGCAATATCATTGATCACTATCTAATGCTTTTGGTAGCCATCCTGCTAGTAGTGCTTCCATCTTCACTTTCCGCCGGATGTTGCAGTCAGCAACGCTAAGTTGGACTTTCCGCTAAATGGCTAAATCGGAAATTTCCAGGGTTCTTCTACCAGCCGACACGGTCTTAGCCGAGGCAACCCTTCCAGCTGATCTGACGGACGTTCGGATCTACCCGTGACGTCATCGGGCGCTCGCACCTCGCCGCGCACCGCACTACAGGGAAGTGGCTGTCCAGTAAGACGGTGCTAAGTGTTCACGGCTTTGCTCTAAAAGTGTAATTCTAGGATTCACTCCCTGAGAACCTAATTTTACTAAAGTTAACGTTTTGGCTTAATATTATAAAATTATTATTTTTCTCAATTAAATTTGTAATTTTGTAGACAGTGTTTTCTCTTAACTATCTCCTACTAAAAAGCGAAGCGTTACAGGGACTGGGCTGGGCATATCTGCCACATGCACGATGGGAGATGGGCCAAAAATACCACCCATTGGCTTCCACGCGACGAAAATCAATAGACTTGTCTTATTTAGTAAACACTTTTATAACCTCAAAATGCTCCCTTTTCGCCTTAAATTTTCGTCATAAAAAAAACATCCATGATGTAAAATCAGGAAAATGGTGTGTAAAATGTGGTCGTAATTGCTTTATTCAGCAGAAGACGGCCATTTTAGCCGAAAATCATGGATTTTGAGGTTATAAAAGTGTTTACTAAATAAGACTAGTCAATTGGTATAGATTATAGTCGTTTGTGAGGGATTGGCAAGAGTGCGCTCTGGATAGGGACGAGTGGCGAAAAAGAGGGGAGGCCTTTGCCCAGCAGTGGGACACAAAAACAGGCTAGCAATAAATAAAAAAAATATAATGGCGAGATGGCGAACCTTCCTTACACAGAGGATTACTCTTAAACGGGCTAAGCGACTTTCGTGAAGAGTAGTCAAGTACTGTGGCGAACCTAGCGACATCTAGCGGCACCTTGTAACAACCAACTCGCCAGCGCCACCAGCGGCAGACAGCGCAACTAAATCTGACAGTGTTCTACATCGCGCTAACGAAGTTTCCCCGGCCGGTTGACTTATATAGCACTTTCAACTTTATCTCTATGGACTTCGGTCCATAGGCGTAAGGGTGCGGCTCCACTGAGGCGGAGACGAGCGGAACGGGGCGGAGCTGTGCCAATATTAACCAATAGAATAACTAACGTGCGCAAGGCGCGCTCGACGTGACCGCATGCGCCTTCTATTGGTTAATATTGGCACAGCTCCGCTCCGCTCCTCTCGTCTCCGCCTCAGTGGAGCCGCACCCTAACTCCCTCCTGGGGAGAGATCTCTATTGTCCTCTCCTGCTACAGTAAGATCCTGAATTCTTTTAAAAAACGAGCATGTGGATTGAAACAAAGATGTAGTGATAAAGATCGAAAATGGTATGCTAAGATGGTTTGGTCATTTAGAAAGGATGGATGAAAGAAGAACTACGAAAGAGCGAGGAGAGCGAGAGTGAGTGGAGATGAGAGAGATTCCAATAGAGACCCAAGCAAACATATATTTGCTCTCTTTCCACCAATCAATAGTCTATAATTTGCTGCTTGCTTAGTTTTTGCAAGTCTGTTAGCCAGTCGGCAACGGCCTTCTCCAGCCTTCTCCATTCCCGTTCTCTTCCCACTCTGTGCCAGGATGTTTCTGCAATCTACCAGATGTCATCTTACTTTTCTGTGGCCTCCCTCTCCTACCTTCTCTTGGGTACCATTGCGTTACTTTTAGCTCCAATTGTCCTTGCCCCTAATCAAGTGACCTGACCATTTTCATTTTAGTCTTCTGACTTTTAGGGACTAACCATAGAAAGCGCGTTTGATACTCATACTCACTATGTTTCGTCGAATATACTGCCCTCATATGGAGAAAAGGCACAAATGCCATTAAATTCATAGAGGCATATTAAACTCTCAAAGGTTATAATAAGGTTGAAAGTGCAATTCAATTCCTATAACAGATGTGCTTTTTTTCCATAGGAGGGCAGTATAATCCTGTACAAACTTGGGTACGAGTGCCTCCGTGCGCCCATTTCGCGACGGCACCTCAGTTAGAGTTATATTCTGAACCTACGTTTTGCCTGTTATTTTGATATTGCTTATTGAACGCCGGCATATAGCTAGTTTGTCAAACATATCGTCTATATCAGGGGGTTTTGGGTGGACCCCCTGCTTCCCTACCTAATATTTACGTTATCACGTAAAAACTACGCAAAAAATATTCCGGACTTTTTGCACAGATAACGACGGAGGTCTAGACGGTTAAAAATTGACTCAGGCTGCAATGAAAATTTAGTGCTGAAAAATATATATGAATAGTTATAGGAAAGTATTACGTAAGTAGGTACCTACTATCTGTGTATGAATATGGATTATTCCATTAATGGAAAGCCAAAATTGATGTCACAACCAACTTAAATGGGATCCACTATCGTGGATCCGCATTGTCATCTCATGGACCCCCATTTATTTCGATGCCCCATTCAGTCGATATAGACCACTTTGGGGATCACTGGTCTTTAAATAACTCACATTGGCAAAATATGCCTTAACAGGAGTGAAAGTTGTTTATTAAAATATGCCTTAGAAAAACATCAATGCAAAATAGACCGTACCATTACACACATTGCCTTACTATTCATTTTATTTCTATATGAATTTATTTCAATTTTAAATACAGCAAATAACTAAAAAAAAACGAGACTATAAACACAAAAATATTGAAAAATAAAACACAGAAATAATGCCAATAATATAGCAATCTACTGGTGAAAGAATTTTCTAAATCCATCCAGTTGTTTTTGAGTTTATTAATTACAACCAAAAATATATTTCTCTCTATATAATAGTGTAGATTTACGACACTGCAAGAGGCAAGATTCCAAATAGTTCCTCTCTGTCACACAGGAGTGGATTCAGCTTTCAGATTAGGCGGTGGTCATTAACTGCTGAACGCAGAAGTCCGGTCAAGTGCGAGATAATGCAACGCGACTATTTCCTTTCTGACCCGTATCTACGAGTGCCGAAGGGGGTGGGCATGACGTACTTGACCACCCCCGTGGATCCGCCACTGCTATCACAACACAAATTTTAGTGGATTCAGCTCCGGTGTGTCGACGAGAGGCTCTTGATGAGTGTATACAGCCGGCATGATAGCAATGGTGGCGTGTGAGGTTGGTAAAGTCGAAGTATAATTTTTAAACCTACATTTACTGGATAAAATTATCAGTTTGATTTATTTTATGTAACTAGAAATATGTAAAGACTAATAATAATTTGAATTGTTTTACTCCTGTCAAAATTATCAATATTCAGAGCTTCTCCATGATCCCTGATTGACTTTATTACTGTAGCTTTTCCGCAAAACCGCACTGCCTCAAGTATTTATCGCTGTTAAATTTGTCTGATTAGACTAAGGTTGATAAAAACTTCCACAAACAGCCACAATAAAAGACCTAATTAAAAAAAAACATGACAACAGACCTCATTTTACGTTGTTTTAGCGTAAAAGCTACAACTTACCCGCTAGTAAGACAGTAAGAAACCGTGGACAGGAGAGAGCTATCCGACTTCCCGATGGTCCTGTAAATGGCGCGGTCGAGCGACGACCGCAGGTCCTCCACCTCGCGCCGCGAGAGCTGGTGCGCCATAACTTCAATCACAAGACAAAATCACCAAAACACTGAATCCAAATCGACAATACAATTTCGAGGTTATGTGCTGCTAGTACCTTCGTATGTCTTTCAAGGCCATTTGACGGATGTAAATTGGCGTTTTAAAGGAAAATGGGCACCCGTACGCAGGTTTTTTGTTGATTTTATTGGAATATCGCGTTAGATTGGGATAAAACGCATAATTCGATTTGACGTAAGCTACGATCATAGAGAATGATGACATTAAGTGTTGCAGGGAAATTATTTGAAATAACCACTTTTTAGGGTTCCGTAGTCAAACTAGAAACCGTTATAGTTTCGCCATGTCCGTCCGTCCGCAGCCTAGCTCAGAGACTCTTAGTACTAGAAAGCTGTGATTTGGCATGAATATACATATTAGCATGCCAACAAAGTGGCAAAATAAAATCTTGAAACATTTTTTTTTCTAGTATACCTCCCCTTCACGAGTTCACGTAACGTGGGGATGTATGTTCTTTTCTCGTCTACCCCATAGTGTGGGGTGTCGTTGGATAGGTCTTCCAAAATCAATTTTTGATTAAGGGATCCGTTTATGAATTATTAAGCTTTAAAGCGCTAATTTTGTTAGAGAAGTACATGTCAGACATGCTCTTGCCCGGTTTTTATGCAGAAGTTGTGCATAAATGTAAAATCCGGTATGAACGATACCATTAACAAATGACGTATTAAAAAAACCATGTAAATATTACACATATTTATCAGCCGAAACATCTTTGTCTTGCATTTATTAACCCACCTATTAAACAATATTTTTTAGTATGGCATACTATTCTAGTTTGTGTACCATAGAGGTTGTAATGTTGTGTACGAAATCTTATTCTGTTTACGCAGTAGCCATTTATTTCAACGGTAAACAATTTGCTCTCTTTTTAATTTATTACAAACAAAATATTACTGCCTCAAGTTCAAATTCAAAATGATACCCAAAATATTTTTATATGGTTAAAAGTAAGGTCAAAACTCAGTCATTAAAAACATTTGCTTATATGTATTGTATGTTTGTATGTAACAATTCGTGTAACGTAACGTAGCATTTCTTTATTTATGCCACAGATTTATTTATGCTGTCTGTGGTTAAATAGTGTTTGTTGACGTTAGCTTAACCCTGTTTTTATTACGCAAATAAAACGTATTAAGCCTAAATCTTATTATCATTTTGCGTTAAAATATATCTCAATAAACCTCGAGTGCTCCAATATAGCAAATAGGAATTTATACGAGTCGTGTACTAACATAACCTCAAAATGTCCGACGACGACGATGTAATAATAGTGAAAAGATCTAAACAAGTCCATTATGGATCCCTCGAAGAGCAGGAGAAGGCTCGGTTGGCTGCTCTGGCGGCGGCAGTTAACGATGGCGGTGAAGAAACTGGAAAGGAATTGGGAGATATACAGGTTTCTAATGGTTAGTAATATGTTTGTATTTCGCTTACCAGCTGATCTTAACAAATAATTGTTTGATGAGCGGGAGTATATCTAAACTGATTGTGGATGTTTTCTATGTATTTAGGTATGTATTTCTCTGTATATAAGTATGTTTATCGTTATCTAGCACCCTTTCACAAGCCTAGAGCTTAGTTTGGGACTGGGATTGGGAATATCCTGGGCCATCTTAAACTATGCTGGGGCCCTAGGGCACACAAGAATTGGGGGCCCCTTTTGGAAAGTAAATAAAGCGAATTATTACTAACATTTTTCTACTATGATCTTCTATTTATTAAGGGTAATAAATTGTCGGTCCTTCGGGGCCCCCTGTGGGTGGGGGCCCTGGGCACGGCCCCCGTGTGCCCTTATGGTAAAGACGGCATTGGGAATATCACGGGAAAATATCACACAAACTGAACACAGTTTGTGTGTCTTCCACTGATATTTATTCACCTTTTCTTACAGAGTACATGGATCTCGAAGAAGAAATGTCTAAGGACAAAAAGGCACTCCTTGAGGAGTTTGAGAGGAGACGAAAGGCGCGACAGCTCAACGTCTCGACTGATGATGATGAGGTACTTTTTTTTTTTTTTAACTACACAAAAATCTTTGTTTTTTCACGTTTTTATTACTATTTATTTTATCACGCAGACAGTTTGGGATCACAGGTATAAATACACATAGACAACGCAAATGCATCTACTTTGCGTGTCCGAATCCGGGCTTAAACCCCGACCAAGCGACGTGTTTGGCCGTAGCTACTGACGTTCCGTGCACCTGTTGTTGCAGCCGGTCGGCAGTGAAAATAAAGGAAATGCCTCATTGATTGATAATAAACTGCAATAGCCCGAAAAAGCGACGACTTTGAATCGATTTTGCGCAGAAAATGGACAATTCTCTTCTCTTGGTGTGTCCCAGACACGATTGGTTTTCATACAGATTGAGGTGTTTACGTTATCTGTGTGTATTTATATCTGTGGTTGAGATAGCTGAATCAAAATCAGTTTTAACTGACCCCAGGTGCGGCGGAGTCTTCGACAGCTGGGCGAGCCTGTGTGCCTATTCGGAGAGGGTCCGGCTGAGAGGAGGGTGCGGCTGAGAGATCTGTTGAGCTAGTAAGTATAACCCCTGACCACAAATGAGGGGTTTAATACTCGTATAAAGGGTCTCAAAATCATTACAGCCCTCTTCATTACTAGTAATACTTGTTCTTCTATTCTCTTCTCTTTTTTTTTTTTAATTATGGCTTTCATTATCTTTTGCAATAGATGTATTTTGCCAACGTCTGAGTACACTTCGGTCACGTCCAGAGAGTTGGGTTCAAAAGTATTGACGATTTGTGGGAGGGTCGGACCGGAACCTAAAACAAGTAATAATAAAATAACGTAAACGACACAGACGAAACAGGACAATAACAAACAAGCGAAAGTTACAGGTAGGGAAGAAAGTTAGACACTAATGGACAACAACGAGATAGAATAATAAGATGAGTAGTTATAATTTTATATTATGTACCTGAACATATTTAACAAGGAATTTGGTAAAAGGAGATCCTACTAAAGAAAGAAGGGACTGAAAGTTAAGAGGTCTAGGGATGTCTTTTGGGAGAATGTCATAAAGGGACTGGGTATATTTAGTGCAGCTGAAAAATATGTGCTCAGGTGAACCGACGTCCAAGCCACATTCACAAAGAGAGTGATTCCGGATTCTAATTTCTCTTCTTCTTGTTGTTGTTGATGACATGTTAGCGTAGTTGCCTATGAAGCTAGCGGTCCTGGGTTCAAATCCCGGTATGGGCCGATATGTGTGTGATGAGCAGTGATCGGAATAGGTAGAGTATATTTACCTAAAGTTCGCAAAAGGACATAACATAGAGTGGTTACAACCGAGTATTTATTATTATTGAATTCCGGATTTCTGGTATTTTCTGGTACTAGTAAATGTAGTCGCAATAAAGTCTCCAGTTTATGTCTCTGTTCTACAAAGTTTAGGTAAATATACTTCACCTATTAATTAGATACTTAAAAGAATTAAGTTACAGGCCCCTTTTATCACAAAATAACATAAAATATCCCATACTGTGAGTAAATATTACGTATATTTAGCATTAAAATACCGGAAATCCGGATTTCAATAAAAATAAATTAATATTTCATCCAGTTGTAACCACTCTATATTATGTCCTTTTGCAAACATTAGGTAAATATACTCTACCTATTCCGATCACTGGTAATGAGCTCAAGTATTTGTCCAGAGTCTTGTATGTTTTCTATGTATTCAAGTATATATGTCTCTATATAAGTAAGTCTATCAGTGACTAGTATCCATTTTAGAAGCCTAGAAAGAGCTTTGTTTGGGACTAGGTCAATTTGAATGATATTGTCCCCTGATATTTATTAATTTTATTTTTTGCCTACTTTCTAACCTTTGCAACAATGTAATTAATTAATCACATAGAAAAAATTAAAAAAGTCAAGTTCAGATATTGAGAATTTCACTGACAATAATTGTATTCCAGTCTCGGTGAAGACGCAATCCACAAGAAGTTAGAAGAGGAGGAGGCGAGGATAGAGCGGGACAGAGGGCGCGAAGGCACCTGGTACCACGAGGGCCCGAAAGAGCTCAAGGAGGCTCGGCTGTGGATTGCGCAGTATTCACTGCCTCGAGCTAAAGAGAGGTTAGTATGTATTTTTTATTCAATTAGTATAAAAAATATGTTGTGGCAAACCTACTCAATCACATAAAGTTTGTTTCTCCAAGGTGTCCCAGTGTTTGCTTTACACTTTATATGGAAAAAAAAACTTTATAGAATAGAATCATTTATTTCGAGTAAATTTACACTCATATATTGTTAGTAGTTCCAAAATCCTAATTGTTAGTAACTAATAAATAACACTAATTGTAAGGGGCATGTAGCCCACAACAATGACGCATATAAGAGCAGTCTACCCTACTCCCTATCATGCTGAGGATGATATTGGGGCTGGCCCGCACGCGGCGCACCAGGGACGCGGCGCGCCTGCGCATGGTGGTGTGACAGCAGTCGACCCCGGCGGCCGCGAACATCCCTGACGCGC
The DNA here is from genome assembly GCA_946894065.1 of Acleris literana. Classification (NCBI taxonomy): domain Eukaryota; kingdom Metazoa; phylum Arthropoda; class Insecta; order Lepidoptera; family Tortricidae; genus Acleris; species Acleris literana. The sequence goes on along the minus strand of OX335693.1, from coordinate 11,572,944 downwards.
TACAGCAGCGAGGCAGCCCCACTATCACCCGGAAGGCATTGTTGTACTAGACACGGAGGGCTCCATAGGCCCGTTGCGTGTATTTATGTGATTACAAAAAAAAAAAAGGTAAATTGGTTAAAAAGTTCGCTGATTCGTAAAGATTCTACTTATGGAAGATAACACTAAAAAACTGTAGGAAGAGAGGACAATAGAGAGATCTCTCTCCAGGCGGGTGTTATGCCTGGGGACCGAAGTCCATTGGGATGAAGTTGGAAGTTGTATATATGTCATCTGACTGGAGAAACTTCGTCAGCGCGTTGTAGAACACTTAAGTTGCGCTGTCTGGCGCTGGTGGCGCTAGCTAGGTAGCGTGTTCGTTGATACAAGTTGCCGTTAGATGTCGCTAGGTCGCCACACCAGCCCCCCTTTGAGACCGGAGGTTGATGGTGATGACGTGCAGTCTGTGCGTTGAATTGCCGCTTGCAAGTGCCAGTAGGGATGTCTCCAGTAGTGCTCAAAGCCGCGTTGGCGAGCGTGGCAGGAGAAGAGGAGTGAGTGGAGTACACAGTGAGTCGTGTACCTGCTCGTGAAGTACTCGTAGTAGGACGCAGTGAGTCGCGTTGTTGAGTGAGATTAGTGTGCACACTGTAGACACCAGGCATAGAGATATGACAGAATGCTAGTGGTGCACAGTGCGGGTTGTCTGGCTTGCTGTGAAACTGCGTCATAGTGCTTGAAGGTCGTCAGGTTGCGTTATTGTCCATTGTCGAGGGTCACCAATGTAGGAAGAGATGTTAATAGAGAGATCTCTCTCCAGGCAGGTGTTTTGCCTGGGGACCGAAGTCCATTGGGATGAAGTTGGAAGTTGTATATATGTCATCTGACTGGAGAAACTTCGTTAGCGCGTTGTAGAACACTTAAGTTGCGCTGTCTGACGCTGGTGGCGCTAGCTAGGTAGCGTGTTCGTTGATACAAGTTGCCGTTAGATGTCGCTAGGTCGCCACAAAACTATTCTGTACTGAAATAAAACATGAAATTAATGATTTTTCGTGACATGGACATAAGGAAAATTACAAAAATTAAGATTAAAATGATCAATATCTCCGAAACTAGTAAAAATCGCTGAACATACATAGGGGTTAAATCGATAGCTTTTTAGCTGCTCTATCAGCCCTAGGCGGGTTGACGTCGGTTTATGGGACACCTGTATATGTATGTATAATACAAAAAAAAGCACCTTTCTAAACCCTGTATGTTTGTCCATAGACTGAACAAAGCTCGTGAAGAGCTCAAGCTAGCGGGGAGCGTGCGAGCAGCATCCAAACAGGAGTCCCAACGTCGCGCGTCCGCCATGGCCCCCTACTGCAGCCAGGTGGGGGACACGCGGCCGCTCAGCTGCTGCCGGTTCAGCGCCGACGGGCTGATGCTGCTCACAGCCAGCTGGTGAGTCACCAGGGTTGGCTGGACTGCAGGAGTCCCGGCGTCGGGCCGCCATGGCCCCCTACTGCAGCCAGGTGGGGGACACGCGGCCGCTCAGCTGCTGCCGGTTCAGCGCCGACGGGCTGATGCTGCTCACAGCCAGCTGGTGAGTCGCCAGTGTTGGCTGGACTGCAGGAGTCCCGGCGTCGGGCCGCCATGGCCCCCTACTGCAGCCAGGTGGGGGACACGCGGCCGCTCAGCTGCTGCCGGTTCAGCGCCGACGGGCTGATGCTGCTCACAGCCAGCTGGTGAGTCACCAGGGTTGGCTGGACTGCAGGAGTCCCGGCGTCGGGCCGCCATGGCCCCCTACTGCAGCCAGGTGGGGGACACGCGGCCGCTCAGCTGCTGCCGGTTCAGCGCCGACGGGCTGATGCTGCTCACAGCCAGCTGGTGAGTCACCAGGGTTGGCTGGACTGCAGGAGTCCCGGCGTCGGGCCGCCATGGCCCCCTACTGCAGCCAGGTGGGGGACACGCGGCCGCTCAGCTGCTGCCGGTTCAGCGCCGACGGGCTGATGCTGCTCACAGCCAGCTGGTGAGTCGCCAGTGTTGGCTGGACTGCAGGAGTCCCGGCGTCGGGCCGCCATGGCCCCCTACTGCAGCCAGGTGGGGGACACGCGGCCGCTCAGCTGCTGCCGGTTCAGCGCCGACGGGCTGATGCTGCTCACAGCCAGCTGGTGAGTCACCAGGGTTGGCTGGACTGCAGGAGTCCCGGCGTCGGGCCGCCATGGCCCCCTACTGCAGCCAGGTGGGGGACACGCGGCCGCTCAGCTGCTGCCGGTTCAGCGCCGACGGGCTGATGCTGCTCACAGCCAGCTGGTGAGTCGCCAGTGTTGGCTGGACTGCAGGAGTCCCGGCGTCGGGCCGCCATGGCCCCCCACTGCAGCCAGGGGGGCGACACGCGGCGCTGATTGACCGAAACTTACTTGACATACTTACTGCTACCAAAAAAGTAGGTTAGGTTAGACTGCGACCATAGCAAAAATGAACTGCTACCAGAAAAATAGGTCTTGCCAGTGGATCCAAATAGAATCGCTTTTTTTCACTTTGCGCTTGCCACTATTCTTAACCAATGTAAATTGGGCTTTAGGGATAGAAGCTTTAGGTCCACATCTCAGGTAGCAAATACATCCAGATTGCTTTGCGACTACATCTCGATCTGACTACATAGCTTTGTGCCTAGATCGCTATACGACCAGATAACTTTGCGAACAAATCTCAAAAAGTCTTAGTTGCTAAATGACCACATTGTTTTTTTATCATACGTCTGTCTTAGCAATGTCGACGGAGCCCCGCTTGGCGGAGCTCCTATTCCTGTGCAATTTGCCCTTCGGGCATTTGAAGTTATCTGACGAACCTAACCTACTTAATGCAAACGAAGTGGTCATTTTGCAACTCGAAATTTTTGAGAAGTCGCAAAGCGATCTGGTCGTAGCTATAGTAGAAAATAGCAAGTAACAGAAAATGCAAACGAATAGCTACCGTCTTCTAAAAGTCACAAGGTTGAAATTGCAAAAGCTTAACTCATTAAGGAAGGCCTTTCGTCATTATCAATTGTTCATGGACGCACTACACAGCGATGATGTACCTGAGTACGGCTCTTTCAACGTCCGAGTGTCATTATCAAATGTGTTACGATTTTGCAATTTCAACCTTGTGACTTGTAGAAAAAGGTAGCTATTTGTTTGCATTTTTTGTTACTTGCTATGATTTGTTATTAGCGGACAAAAGAGGACAATTGCATTGTGTATAAGATAAATTCTCAAGTGGATAACGACCAGCTTATAAAATTTCTACAATACATCGTGGACCTAAAGCTTCTATCTCGGAGTTTAGAGGTCGATTGCCCAGAACTCCTGTCAAGAATACATCTCCGTGCTCCCCTTAGATCAACGAGGTCTAAACACCTTTTCAGTCTTCCCAAAACTAACACTAACGCCGGGAAACGTGCACCCATATATAGGCTGTGTGGCCATCACAATAGATTTCTTAATGACATAGACCTATTTTCACAATCCCGCGCCCAGTTTAAAGCTTCTGTTTTAAATTTATATAAACATTAATATTTCACTTTCTGTTGTTTAATGTTATTTTTTATCATTAAGTCTTAATTAAGTATGTACATTGCATGCTGTAATTTTAACTTAGTATTTCTTGTGTTCATAGTGAGATACATTCAGGGACAGTGGCGCCGACTCCGTGGGTGCTCGGGGGCTCAAGCACCCATGAGAGTTAAATAGTGGGTGCGGAGCACCCATGACCGGCGTGACCATCATAATAACTTAAATAAAAGTCATCAGCGTGTGCGGCGGCGCGTCCTAGTGTTATGTTACACTGATACCATAATGGTTTAATTTTTACATTTTTGTTAAACTTAATTAACACACTCACACTTACATTTTTAAATAAAGTACAGTCAACATCATAAATAAGTGATCATTTATGTACCTTGTCACTTTAACGTCGTGTTTGAAATGTCATACAAAATTGTGAAACGATTGAAAGCGACAAGGTACATAAATGAAGTGTACCTAAATACACCGAAAGAAAAGAAATACTACTTTAAAATAAATATATGTATAGGTATGAAGGCAGGCATAAGCGTCCAAAGATCAGGAGCACCCACGAGGTTTTCTAAAAGCCGGCGCCCCTGTTCAGGGAAGCATCTGTATCTATAGCATAAGAATAAACAATAACTTCAAGTAGAAGCGAAACTCCCGGCTCCGGGCGCGCGATCGGAGTGTCGATGTTAAATAGTACATCCCCTAGATGTTGAAGATAAAAAAACGAATTAATTAATTTATTTATTTATTTATTTGGGAAACAAACAGCAATATATAACACATTAAGAAACAATCAAATTTAAAAAGTACATCAGCCAAAACAGTTTCCACTTATAATATAAATTACATTTCTGTTGCTCAGAAGATATACATATTACCTTGAAAAAACAAAAATAACTAAATAACTAACAAATAAAAAATAAAATAAAAATAATAGATAAGAATAGTATTTTGTAATAAAGCTTTTTCAACTAAATAAAAATTGAATTTAATGGTCCGGAAAGGAACGTAAAAAGATCCCAGACTATACTTAAAACTTATTGAGCTTAAAAGGTTGTTTATTTATAGACTCGTTTCTGTGTTTTATAGATGATTAATCGCAAAATAAGCCATTAAATTGTCTGGAGATAATCTTAATATCATCGAAAATATGAAAACAAACATCGGAAAAAACTCATTTTGCAACAATGTTTCCACGTTGAAAGAAAACATAAATAACATTTCGTGACTAAACTTGGATAACACATCCATAAACCGATTGAAATATTTCACAAGTGACAGCCCTGACTTTGGGCGCGGAAGACAGAGGGGCGTAGCGGGGCGAAGGGGGACGTAGGTATTTAAAGCGCGGCATTTGGGGCCTGGGTAAAGGAGATTCGCTTCTACGTGTAGTTATTGTTTATTCATGTCTATAGTACCAATTTACAAATTATGTTACACTCTATGTATGTTTCTGTGTTATCACCTAAATAAATAAATAAATAAATATTGTCCCGCTAGGTCGGGGCTCAGCAAGGTGTGGTCGGTGCCGGAGTGCGCGCCGCTGCAGGCGCTGCAGGGCCACACCTGCAACGTCAGCGGCGCCGCCTTCCACCCGGCCGCCGCCTTGCCGCACCATTTTAGGGATAAGGTACAGTGCTATCATTGTCTTGATAGCTGTCGGCAATTTTCGTTTTTGGGTTCGGGCCAAAGGGTAAAAGCGGGACCCTATTACTAAGACTCTGACTCCGTCTGTCTGTCTGTCACCAGGCTGTATCTAATGAACCGTGATAGCTAGACACTTGAAATTTTCACAAATGATGTATTTCTGTTGCCGCTATAACAACAAATACTAAAATAAATATTTAATGTGGACGCCCATACAACGAACATGATTTTTTGCTCGATATTAATAACGGTTTGACGCTCGAAATATTCACAGAATATTTATTTGTATATTCACTTTAAAAATAACTAATTAAATTAAAATAATATAAATATTTAAGAGAGGCTCTCATACTCGTGAACGGGTGCTATCTGTGGTGTCCGTTCTGTTCACGCTTGCAAGGACCTGTTTTCCAGTTAGTTATTTTAATTATCGTTCCTGATTTTTAATTTAAGTTATTTAGCTTACATTTGTAATGATTTTATTTGTGTTAGATTTAAAATAATTTTTCACTTCTCATTCTCTAAAATCTAAAAGTTCGTCTTTATGTCGTGCGTAGGCGACATAAAGTCGCTTTTTATGCTCTAGTGCATAAAGTAAAATCTTCGTCGAAGACCAAGACAATCGGTCCAACAGCCACACGAACAACTTTAACTTCATATAATAACCTCTTTATTTTATTTTCTTTCGTTAGTATTCTAAGACCAAGGCAAGGATACCAACAGCCACAATACACAATAAAACTTCATATAAATAAACTTATAATTTTTATTCCGTCGCATTTTTTTAAATATTTGAGTAAATCAATATATTTAAAGCATGACAATAAGTCAAATATCGCATCAAAAATACAATCCAATAGAACATTAAATAAACCAGGAAAAACGATTACTTTAAATATTTCTCATTGCTCTAATGTAACTTTCAATTTTAATTAAATTACCATTTACAATAATTTACATGTTGCTGTTTCATTTCCTCGCAATCGAAGTGAAAAGTAGAGTGTCCAACTCGTCCATAAAACCCATTTAACACTCGACTTTATATACATCCTCGCTCGCAAGCTCGTTTGGATGGATAAACGTCTCGCGTAAAATGATGCGTTTTATGCACTTGTTGTACAACTACTAATTTATTACTGTATTACCTTGTAATGTTACTTTTAAGTATTATTGTATTTTATGTTTGAAAAAATGACCTTCTGCTGGAGTTTCTTGCGGCGCTTCTTCTCCGCAATGATGGTCTTGTCCGAAGCGCTAGTAGATTCACTCCATGTTACCGACGTGTAAAAGAGCCCTCATGTGGCCAATGTACTGAATAAATATTTTGAATTTTGAATACAACAAACGTGATTTTTAATAGATAATGGTACGGAACAATTACATTTCAAATTTTAAAATTTCGTTTATCGAGACGTAACTAACGAGCCACGACTCGGCGAGTACATATTAAGCACAGCAAAGATCCCGTCGCCACCTTCCGACTCCATCACCAGATCAGCTCGATGGAACCATAATATTGCATTGTCATTGGGTGTACACATAATTAGGGACACTTGTTTTTTTCCCATACAATTGCCTACAAATATGACTTTTCAATTTTGACCACCATTCAAAAAGTTCTAAACTAATTTAATATTTGGTTACACTCATCGTTCATTAATGAACTAAGGTTTAAATGTATGTACAATTCATCTCTGTTGAGATCGGATCTTTCATTTTAAAGGATTTGAAAAAATAAATATTCGGCGCTCATACAAAGTTGTAGAATTTTGTATGGACGCGTCAGCACTTAGTTTTTAAATCCTTATAAGTTATAAGGTCCGTTTTTAATATGAGTTCACTGTACATCAGTTTAAATCTTAGTTAATTATGTAAAGTAAAATGTATTTAGCAATAAAATTGCTCGAGAACTTTTTGATTGGTGGTCAAAATTGAAAAGTCATATTTGTAGGCAATTGTATGGGGAAAAAACAAGTGTCCCTAATTATGTGGCCACCACTGTATGTTTCAAAGAACAATGCCATAGAATCTTTGGCCGAAGAACAAATTGTGACGGATAATTATTATAGAATTGGGTTTATTTGATGTAGAAAAATATTTAAAACAATGCTGTTGTGTTACTTTTTCTGAAGAACTTAACTGAACTAAACTAAAAAACATATTTAGAAATAATCGTAACAACACTTTACTCGCAAGTTGTCTTATTTACAAAGTATCTTCATAGATGATTCTATTTTTCCCTAAATGTGTAAGTAATAAATTAATGAATTTCTGGTCAAAATCTGGCATTGTTTTTTTGACGGACAACTTACAAACATACATACAAACAGGGCAAGTTTTATTAGAGCTCGTAAAAATATTTAAACAGTTACAGATAAAGAAAGAAGAAGGTGAAGCAGAAGACGCGGCGATGGACACGGGTGGGGAGAAGTCGGAGGTTTGCACCATGGCCACCTGCGCGTACGACGGCACGGTGCATCTGTGGAACTTTAGCAGGTCAGCCAACACACACGACTGTCTCACATGTTTAAATATTTGAATTACTATCATTTATCAAGGTCAGAGAGAAATGTGGACTAAAGGAAGATGTAGTGACTAAGATTGAAAAGGGCATGCTTCAATCAAGATATACAGAGCAAAAGTGAGTGGGAGGGTCGGAAGGGGCCGCCCTAGGCGTACTTTTTCGAATCAGATCGGAGAAATACTGGAAAAGGGCCGGATCTTAAATACCCGAAACCGCCGTGCGTGCATGACTCGATGTATGAATGTGGAAGAAGCGAAAGAGATTTGTCAGGATCGTAGCAGGTGGAAAGAAGTGGTCTCTGCCTACCCCTCTGGGAAACAGGCGCGATTTAATGTATGTATGTACTATTATTTAGGTTACAAATCTAATAAAAAGCAAGCGCTCAGGTTAACTTTGCCCATATTCCCATCTCGTCCACATTTCCATGTCGTCCACATTCCCATTTCGTCCACATTGCCATGTCGTCTACGTTCCCATTTCGTCCATATTCCCATGTCGTCCACATTCCAATTTCGTCCACATTCCCATGTCGTCCACATTCCCATCTCGTCCACATTCTTATCTCATCCACATTCTCATTTCGTTCACATTCTCAACAACTAGTGAACAACTGAGTGATGAATTGATATCGAACAGCACTACAAGTCTAAGTTAGGTTGCAGACGAGTTAGTAATGCGGACGAGTTGGGAATGAGGAAGAGTTGGTAATATGGATGAGACAGGAAGTGGACAGTTTGGGATTAGTATGTGGACGAGTTGGGAATGTGGCCAAGATGAGAATGTGGACGAAATGGGAATATGGACAAAGCGAACCTGAGCGAAAGCAAGCTTTAAAAAACCCGACTGTTGCTAACCAGCTTTAAATACATACACAAACTCACGCCTTCATTCCCAGAGTGGGGTAGGCAGAGCAACAGAATTACCTGCAACACAAAATCTTGTTGATTCTGTAACCACATTTTGCACAATTAGGCTAAGATGTTTACCAGCGTATTAGTGACAGGTTGCAAGCCCATCGCCTAACAGTACTACAAGCCTTTATTCCCTTAGTCGCCTCTTACGACATCCACGGGAAGACATGGAGTGGTAGTTTTTCTAAGTCGGCAACCACACGGGCTAACCGGCTTTATAAATCCTAAATGATCATTTAAAATAAAAGATGATGAAAGAAACCTAAAGATGATTTTTAAATACCTATTTAACGATACCTCACTTGTCATAACTTTGTAGACTTTTTTCTTTTTTACAATTTAGCATCTGGTTGCCGCCATATTAAATTTTGATTCATATAGTCATATTTCGTCCCTTTACTTTCTCAACCTCGTATGTGATTGAATAGTTAGATAGGAAAAGCACTCATGCTCCCTAAATAATAAAGACTACTTTGCTATCTAAATATTCGATCAGATACGACGTTGAGAAAGTAAAGGGACGATTTGTAGGCAGTTTTATGGGAAAAACGCAAGCGTTCCTAATTATATGGCCACCACTGTATGTCCCCTGATATGAATGTATGTGTCTCGTCAGCGAGTCCCCGCTGGCGTCCCTCCCGGGGCACAGCCCGTCGCGCGTGTCGCGCGTGGAGTTCCACCCGTCCGGCCGCTTCCTCGCCGCCGCCGTGTTCGACGGCAGCTGGCGGCTCTGGGACCTGGACACCGGTACGGGGATACATACTCACACACACACACGCGCGCACACACAGATATACCACATACATACACTCGCACCTAAACACACACACATAGGCGCGCTTGCGCAACACTGCTGGCGCCTCCGGGACCTGGACACTGGTACAGACACACACACACACACACACACACACACACACACACACACACACACACACACATGCGCGCGCTACAACACGTTGCTGCCGCTTCTTGGACCTGGATAATGCTACGGACACATTTCACACACACACATAGACACACACACGCACACATGCGCGAGCGTGCTACAACACGTTGCTGCCGCTTCTTGGACTTGGATAATGCTACGGACACATTTCACACACACACACACACACACACACACACACACACACACACACACACACACACACACACACACACACACACACACACACACACACACACACACACACACACATATACGCGCGCGCGCACATCTGGGACCTGGGCTTCGGTACGGACTTACACAAACATACACATACACCACGCACTCACGCACACGCATTTTGCACCTCTGGGATCAGTCCAGACATTACACACGCGCAGTTGACGCACAGGAATACATTTGTAAATTTCACTTTATTAATACAAAACAAAAAATACAGCATTATCAAAAAAATATTGTTTTCGGAAATGGCATCGATTTCCGTTTGAAATTCTATTGTTTCAGCGACGGAGGTGTTGCATCAGGAAGGGCACGCGAAGGAGGTTTACAGCGTCGGATTCCAGTGCGACGGATCCCTGGCAGTCACGGGGTTAGTTCTAGGGTCATTTCCAAACCCCGGGTTGACGGGGGCAGAAATGTACCAGTATATATCGACTAAGTTTTATCAACATCGTTAAAAAGCAATTTTCAATCATCATAACGAATGACCAAGTTCTAATAATTTGTAAACCTTTATTTATACTTATTAATGTTTGTTCGCGACGTCCATTAGAATCACCTGGGTGCCGTTGTCTAGTACACCGGTACTAGACAACGATATAAATACTTATATAGAGAAATATATACTTTAATACATAGAAAACATCCATGACTCAGGAACAAATATTCGTGCTCATGACACAAAAATATCTGCCCTTACCGGGATTTGAACCCAGGACCGCGAGCTTCGTAGGCAGGGTCACTATCCCCTAGGCCAGCGTGTCGCCAAACAAACACGCGACGTCCATTAGAATCACCTGAGTGGACCACCCAGGTGATTATATTGGACGAATATGTCTTATCAGATCACCCAGGTGATCATATTGGACGCCATGTCCAGCACGATCCCCTGGGTGATCTCACTGGACATGATAGTCCAATATAATCACACAAACAAAAATCTTTGATCTCTGGGGATCCTACTGGATATACATATGTCCAACAAAATCACCCAGGGGATCGTGCTGGACATGGCGTCCAATAGGATCACCTGGGTGATCTGATAAGACATATTCGTCCAATATAATCACCTGGGTGGTCCACTCAGGTGATTCTAATGGACGTCGCGTGTTTGTTTGGCGACACGCTGGCCTAGGGGATAGTAACTCGCCTACGAAGCTCGCGGTCCTGGGTTCAAATCCCGGTAATGGCAGATATTTTTGTGTCATGAGCACGAATATTTGTTCTTGAGTCGTGGATGTTTTCTATGTATTTAAGTATATATTTCTCTATATAAGTATTTATATCGTTGTCTAGTACCCATAGTACAAGCCTAGAGCTTAGTTTGGGACTAGGTCAATTGGTGTGAAATTATCCCCTCATAAAAAAAAAAATTACTAGTCCACCTAAATAAAAAATGTTCATGTTATGAATGTATTGTAGTGGTATGGACGCGTTCGGGCGCGTGTGGGACCTGCGCACGGGCCGCTGCGTGATGTTCCTGGAGGGGCACCTGGGGCCCGTGCTGGGCGTCGACTGGGCGCCCGCTGGCTACCAGCTCGCCACCGCCGCCGCCGACCACCAGGTACACACACACACGCACGCACGCACGCACGCACGCACGCACGCACGCACGCACGCACGCACGCACGCACGCACGCACGCAAGCACGCACGCAAGCACGCGCTACGCACAAGCATTTGGCACAAAGGATTACATTTGTAAAATTAACTTTATTTATTACAGAAAAAATGGGGTACCTATTATTTTATCGAAACATCAATTCAACATATAACATGACGCACGTAGGTTGTTTCGTAAGCTTAGGCTTTTGAAGCATTTTACATAGCGCACTGCTAGATCAAAACAGTATCAACTCAAAATCCTTGCTTGTTTTGTTTCAAGTTCATAAAGGTTGTATTAAAGTTGATTTTAAAATACAGTTGTATTTTGAGATAATACTGTTTTGATCTAGCAGTGCGATAGATCGGTTACCCTAACTGACTGAGCATTTTTTCTTCAATCACATTTCTTTCGTTTTTTTTTTACCAATTGCATATTTTCCATTTTGGATTTTGCCCACTTGCATGTTTTCTCAATTCAAAATCAATTTCACTGAGTCGACAACATTTACATTAACAGGAGAGCGGAGCTCCAATTTCTGGGTGCTTTGGCCCTTCGGGCCTTCTGCAAAACTAACATAACCTAAACCTATCTACCTATTTCCGCCCAACTAACGCACTCTTGCGCTTTTAATATATAAATAAAGTAAGTTTTCTCTTTTTGTATGCAGGTTAAAATATGGGACCTCAGAAAGAGATCGTCGATATACACCATAGCAGCACACACTCATCTGGCAAGCGGTAAGTACCATCCTTACCACGTCAATAAAGTGCTATAGAAGCTTTAGGTCCACATCTCGTTAGGACTAAGTAGCAAATACGACCAGATCGCTTTGCGACTACATCTCGATCTGACTACATCGCTTTGTGCCTAGATCGCAAAACGACCAGATCGCTTTTCTAAAAAGTCCAAGTTGCAAAAAGATCACTTCGTTTGTGTTACTAGATAGGTTAGGTTCGTTATGTAACTTCAAATACCCGAAAGGCAAATTGCCCAAGAATAGGAGCCCCGCAATGCGGGGCTCCGTCTACATTGCTAAGACAGACATAAGATGAAAAAATCATTGCGGTCATTTAGCGACTCAGACTAAGAGATTTGATCACAAAGCGATCTGGTCGTATTTGTTACCTAGTCCTACCGAGATGTGGACCTAGAGCTTCTATCCCATAAAAATACTAAGGGCTGTATTGGGGTAATTGCGGAATTGAGTATATTACGAAAGTTTATAAAAACTACCAAACGCCGCGATATTTTCTTACTGGCAACATTACTTTAGACGCCATTGTCATCGACTTTGACGCTCCAGTCGCCGTTCGTCGCTGCTAGCGAGTGTGTGAGCAACGTGCCGTCTCGACAGACAAGTGACTTTCGCGCCTTTTTGGGTGATTCGCAATAATCCCAACACTATAAACCATCAGTCTATGAGTAGTAAGATCTACTTTTCAACTGTTTCGGAATTACCCGTATTTCGTATTTCCCCCAAATGTCCAAAAAAGTGAGACATGACAATAAATATGCATAAAAAAGAAACAACAGCGTATTTTTGTATGTAATGGCCACTAATCATAAACCCTGTTCAGACTTACTTTGTCTTAAGTAGTAAACAACTTTCTAACCTCAAAATACAACTTTTTTCTATGAAACAGCTTTTTTAAATTAAATAAAGCAATCACGGACAATACATTGGCCAAGTGATATCCAAAATGTTAACTCGGTTTAGTTTATTTACGATAAAAGAGCTGTTTTAGCCAAAAAAGGTTCATTTTGAGGTTAGAAAGTTGTTTACCATATAAGACAAGTAAGTCTGAACAGGGTTTAAGTCTATTCATCAATTTTCAAGAGATACGAGAATATAGGCAGTACAATTTAAAAATAAAATGTTTTTTTAACTGAAATGCTGTCGTTTACTAAACTCGTCAAAATTTCTATCGTAATTACCCCAATGCACAGCATTTTTTTATGCTATACATACATAATCTCACGCCTTCGTTCCCAGAGTGGGGTAGGCAGAGCTACAGAATTACAAACATCTCTAAAAACTTGTTGATAATTCTATAACCACAATTTGCACAATCAGGCCAACATGTCTACCAGCGTATTAGTGACAGGTTGCAAGCCCATCGCCTAACAGTACTACAAGCCTTTATTCCCTTAGTCGTCTCTTACGACATCCACGGGAAGACATGGAGTGGCACTATTCTAACTCGGCAACCACACGAGGCTCGAGGAGGTTTTTAAGATATGACCACATCTATCGGCATAGCCTAGGTATTGTACGAGTCCAGCAACCGCCCTTCCCGGCCGAGGCTTTTACAGTGCTTTTCTCCAAAGATGCGAGGAAATATAACACAATTGTTAATAATATTAAACACAGTCCATTGTCGGCATAATCATCGACAAAACTCATAATTCTATACAGGGTGTCTGGAAAACCTTTGGAGATATTTGGCGCGGTAATAGTTCGCACGATTCTGATCATGGTTCATTTTTGTTTCTGTTAATGTAAAAAAAAAGAAGATTTAATTATATTCATTGTGATACTTGATGTATCGCAGCCGATATCTTGACCTTGACATTTTGATGTTGATGCTATACTAATCCAAACGTTCGTAACGTCAAAAGTCTAAGTTCGAGGTCAATGACCTGAGACCATACGTTGTTTACATGGTATGTAAACAGTTCGCTCCATGTAAACAGTTCGCCCCATGTAAACAAAAATCAAATTACAAAAAAAAAGATTAATTTTAATGCAACTCACTGTTTTTACAATTGTACATTTTAGCGGGTTTTTTAATGTTCACTAGATCGGTTGGAACACGCTCTGCCGAGCTCTGATCGTGTCGTCTGTTTCATATTAATGTCGAGATCTAAACATTAACCTTTTTTCTGCTCTAAAATAGCCCATTTATTGTTTTACAGCAAAATGAATTCAGACTATTATTATTATTTATTAGTATTATTTATTTATTTTAATGGCGTCTACAAGTTGTGTAATTTTGCCAATGTCAAGTATATGTATATAATCAATTGTACGGTGAATCGTCGTTGTCGTCGGCGTCTTCCAGTCCCAGTCGGCACACCATTGAAGATGGCGGGCATCCACTTCAATGGCTTGGAGTGTTCTTGACCGCTTGCTCATTCAGAATCAACTTTTCACTGTTATTTTATTTGATGCATATTCTTCGTCAGTGTTGGAGGTTACTTCACAAAGTGGCCCTGGATTTGCGAACCAAAATCAACGATAAAGTAATTTACAAAAAAAAATAATAGACAAATGTTTTCAAAATGACAGCTAGACAAGAACCCTTATTATTATTTATTCAGACTAGAAAATCTGAAATTTAATTTACCTGACATCTAATGACAACCATAAATTTTAAAGCTGGCATCATACACGTTGTTGAAAGATTTCCGTATCCTAGAACAAGTTCAATTCTTTGATAAATGGCTACTGTCATAGACTGCTGAAAGTTCGGATGGACATGAAATGAACGATCCGGTTATTGCTGTCCATATTGATCTGTATGGTAAATTTGTATGTCGTAAAAAAGTCACTTGTCGTTTTGTGCTCACACGGTTCTCATTCTTCTAGGATACGAAACTCTTTCAACAACGTGTATGATGCCAGCTTTAAATGTAATTCTGATTAAACATAACGTGTAGGAACGATTTTATTTTTACAAAAGAAACCTCTTTTCATAAAGAGTTTTCAATAGTAAAAGATTTAAAAAAATACTATGTCAAAGCACAATCACAACTTAATGATTCGTTTTAATTATTGTGTTTTTTTATTCGTATTACTCCTTGATAGTAGTGCAAATCAATAAAATAAATCCATGATTCATGATCTCGTAAAATAAGTCTAATGTACGAGTACAAGTGCTATTTTAGCGGAGTGAGTGTGAGAAGAGTGTGAGTAATAATCGTAATCGTAAGTTTAATTTTTAAATTATTTCACATAATACCTTTTATCAGAGACCGTCTTTTCATTCACATTACAGAATAATGTGTCTGTGTTCTAAACACCGAGCTTTTGACCATGATTAGAGACATTGTTGATAAGGAACAACTTGTTTATTTACATTACGTTGCGACACATGTTATGAATGAAGTAGTTAAGATGGGGCACACTGAGAGCATCGTCAGGAAAGGCGATGATAAATTAGCCTGTAACTCAGTCAAATATTAACTTAAAAAAAGTTACCAATATAGTGATGATCCAAATCATCCACCCTATCTACTGTTAAAATTTCTCCAAAGGTTTTTCAGACACCCTGTATACATTCGAAACAGGTACGACTTAGTATGAAACTGAAATATAACATTCAATAGAATCACAAAGGACGATGGGCAAATATGTCCCCACCCACCGACAGCGATGAAACATGTAACATGATGTATTTTCACTATGGCGACGATCGCCATATGTATGGGGCTTACTTGGAAAATCACAGTACAGCACGGAACTTTGTTTAATAAGTTCTATGTCGTTTCTAGACGTGCGGTACCAGAAGCAACACGGCCACTTCCTGCTCACGACGTCATACGACAAGTGCGCCAAGCTGTGGTCCAGCCCCGCCTGGCACCCGCTGCGCACGCTCTCCGGGCACGACAACAAGGTACTAATACACAAGAGTGTAGCGACACGACCGATACACTAATGCGACAACGTTGTACGACAAGTGTGCCAAGCTGTGGTCCAGCTCCGCCTGGCACCCGCTGCGCACGCTCTCCGGGCACGACAACAAGGTACTAATACACAAGAGTGTAGCGACACGACCGATACACTAATGCGACGACGTTGTACGACAAGTGCGCCAAGCTGTGGTCTAGCCCCGCCTGGCACCCGCTGCGCACGCTCTCCGGGCACGACAACAAGGTACTATTACACAAGAGTGTAGCCACATGTCCGATACACTAGTGCGACGACGTCGTACGACAAGTGCGCCAAGCTGTGGTCCAGCCCCGCCTGGCACCCGCTGCGCACGCTCTCTGGGCACGACAACAAGGTACTAATACACAAGAGTAACGACACGTCCGATACACTAGTGCGACGACGTCGTACGACAAGTGCGCCAAGCTGTGGTCCAGCCCCGCCTGGCACCCGCTGCGCACGCTCTCCGGGCACGACAACAAGGTACTAAAACACAAGAGTGTAGCGACACGTCCCATACACTAGTGCGACGACGTCGTACGACAAGTGCGCCAAGCTGTGGTCCAGCGGTAGCATTATCAATCTAAGGGTCTCTATTCCATTCGGTAAAACCACATGTTATCGTATTGTCAATGTTACAATAGCTTTTATTTACTTGACGCTAATGGCAACCGAGTTAATAACAATACCATAACATGCCTAAAGCTATATGGTAATAGAATTGACAACAATTTATATGTGCTAAGGTAGTAAATTAAAATACCGTTTGTAGATTTTACACTGCTGATTACAGTAAAAATATTTTAGGATTTTTTTATACAGTAGTTTTTTTTTACATTTAGGAAAAACAGTAAAAAAAGTTGGATTGTGAATGTTAGGAATACACATAAAGTGCCCTTAGTCCATTTATTACCATAGGAATTGAAAAAACTATACAACTGTCATGGCAATTTTTTATCTGTCTGACGGGTTACTTGATTCTAACGACACGCTTTCGATTCTCGTAATACTATTGTTTTGATATACGCTATTTAAAATGAAAGTGACTAACGGATTTGTAAAAGCGGATAGCCGCAATCTTCCCAAAGCAGACGAATTCATGTTGTTACAGTTGTTATGGTTGACAAGTGACATGACGTCATGACAGTCAGTTCTGTTTCTGCTTAAAGTTACTTTATTTTACTTTATATCATGCTAAAATGACGACATCAGTATTCCTAAAATATTTTCTTCCATTTCAGGTGATGTCCGGGGACATATCTCACGACAGCAAGTACATCGCGACCTGCTCTTACGACAGGACATTCAAACTGTGGACCCCTGACCTAGCCTAATAATTAAAACGATATTGATATAAATTAAATGATTTTTTATTTCTCCTTTTATTATATTATAAAATAGTACACAAAATATTAAGATACAGGTGGCCTAATTGTTGAGGATAGAAAACGGAAGTTTTTTTTAACTTATGAATACGTTCACGATTTTTTTTTTTATAATTGTTATTTTATTTGTTACTTGATTTTAGTGATAAAAGAAAACGTAATTAATTTACAAATATTACTTGTCATAATTAAACACCATTTAAATATATATTTTAAAGGTGGTTATTTTCTCAAAATCGTTTGAGCCATTTACGTGGATGCAATGTTCATATACGCGTCGAACGTCGCTCGGTTTGAAACGAATTCTCCCGAAGATGATACCTTTTATTTTGCAATTTTTATCGAAATCGAAACAGCCGTTTTCAAGAAAGTGATTAAGGTCTGTTCATTCTTACTTGTCTTACATAGTAAACAACTTTCTAACCTCAAAATGAACCATTTTAGGCTAAAACCGCTATTTTAAACAAAATAAAGCAATCACAGACAATACATTGGCCAAGGGATATCCAAAATGTTTATTCAGTTTACTTTATTTACGACAAAAGAGCTGTTTTAGCCAAAAAAGGTTCATTTTGAGGTTAGAAAGTTGTTTACTATATAAGACAAGCAAGAATGAACAGACCTTACCTAAAAATATTGCTCGGTTAATATTAAAGGAGACAGCGTGACTTTGGAGCTTATATACAAATAAATGGTTTACCATAATTAGCTAAAAAACATTTCACAAACGTATAATTTTGCCAAACGCTGTTATTTGACAAACATTATAGTGAAATATCGCAATATCGTAATAGTACATTACTACAGACGCCGGGAATTGGGGGGTTGCCGGCCGAGTTTATATAGACGGCGCGAGGCTGGCAACCCCTTTTCACGGCGAGGTATGTATAGCGCGTTTCTCAAACATTATTCATTAAAAAAATTAAAACAAAAATTACACCGTCAAATACTAGGAGTGCATAAACATTAAAAGTAACCTACAGTGCTCAGTCATCCGCGCTGTGTCAGGTGCCCCGCGGCGGGCCGCCCCGTGCTACATCGCCTGCGATCTAAGTTACGCTACGCACCCCTAATAACCTCTGCCCTCCTGGTACCTGGTGCCTTTATGCACGGCTTACTCTATTAAAAAAAAAAACAGCTATTTAGCCTGTTCATAAACACAGCCGCCATGTTTACATTAAAATTAAAAAAAAACTTCCCGGCCTAGGCCTTCAATTTTGTACGAAATTCATTTACAGTACTCTCGAGGTGTTCCGCCCGAAACGTGATACTTTGAAGCCTAAACTAACATTCCATTGCATGTTTGAGAAAATGATTTTTGAAATAGTCAAAATGCATGGATAAATGGAATACGAGCAAACATTTAAACTAGACGTAGGTAATGATTTGGCTCTACAAGTCATGTCAATGTGGAATTTCGTTAATAACTAATACAGAGCCATGTCTCAGTTAATTGCAGGTTAATTGGGCTATTTCTGATACATTGCGTGGCGAATTAATTAGAATGAAAAAAGGAAATACAACTCTTGTTTATGTTAATTAGGATGCATATGTTTTTACATATGTTTACACATGTTTTTATGTTAATTAGGATGCATATTGACCGTCGTTAAAATGTTTGCTCGTATTCCATCTACCCACTGTATAAGCTCGACGCGAATGTACAGCATTTATGCATCTTGTCCAGGGCTACAGCTGACGAACTGTATCACGTCACGTGGGTATTTCGTTTACATTTACATGTAGTTAGAAGTATCAACTATCAACCATGCATGGTGCCATGGATGCTATACTTCTAGTGTTGCCACTTATGAAAACCAATATACTCAGGGCCCTGACTTTAAAAATCGAAGTTCGATTTATTCGCATTTTGTATACTTTCGCAGAAAGTCGACGGAGTTCCTATTTTTCGGTTGTTCGGCCCTCCGTGTCAGCTAAAAACCTAACTAAACCTACCTCTTATTACTAAGGGATGCCTTGGGTCCGGAATTGAAGTTTTTAATTAGTATAAAAACTGCGAATGTGTATAATCCTCCATTCCTCATTCATTTGTGCCAATTTAGTCTTGAAAGACAAGCGAAAGGGATGGAACATCCGAAGTTTTGAATTTTGTGCTTCATAGTAACTATCCATTGTCAGGTAAAACAACTATATTTTTTATTTTTAAGTGACAAGCCTAATTATGTCCCAGTTTTTGGTTAAAATTGGATTAAGTTACCAATTCTATTCCGAATAGCGCCCTCGTATTTTTAAACTTTTTTTGCCAAAGTAAAAGCATCCTGTGGCTCCGTGCTGTGGGCTTAGGCTGTGGGTGTTCTAACTCCACTTTAAAATTAGAAATACGGAAAACCATAAAGCCCCCTACGCATTATCCTTCCGTGCCATCCCTCCGGCCACGATGCACGACGGAAAACGACAGTGCGTAGGCTTGCTGGACGTCAATAATCACGGTAATAATAATTGACGTCCACGACGACGTAGGGGGCTTAAGACTACTTATTTGCACAAAAGATTTTGTAGATGGCATTGACGCGTCTAGAGTTATATGCTTTAAGGGTCTCACTTTGAAAATCAAAGTCAGAAGTTACGTTATCTCTTTTTCTCGTTTTAGCCTTGAAAGTCGCCTGAAAGGCATAGGAAGGTTAATTTGTCATGGTTACCATGGGTCTGTGCACTGGTTTGCATTTTCGTGCAATAAAAAAAACAGCCGTAGTCGTGGAAAGACTACTTTTAAAATCAGAATAATTTAACCCTACTTTAAAAACGGCCGGCTAAGAAAAAAAATTACAACCTAAAACGTCAAATACTATTTACTTTACATCCATGGTATAATGTCAATGACATCTTGACATATCCATTCAGTAATTGAAGATTTCGGAATCTGTATACATTTTTATGTTTCTATATCAGTTGAATAAACACCGTAACAACAAAGTTTAGAGTTTACATTGCTTTGAGTTTACAACGTATGTTTATAACAACCTTGAAGTTAGCATACTGGGTCGTCCCGCTCGCAATGCGAGGTCATCATTTCCGCGAAATGCACCGATAGATTTTAAACCCTAATTATTTATGAATTGCTTTAGTATTACCGACGCAGCATCAGAGCCGGCCGCGAGCAGTTATCAGCGACCGCTCGTCGCTGCCAGCGCGTCGTGGCATGGGAATACAGGAAGTCACGCTTAGACCGTGAAACACTAACATTATCTAAATTAATCACGATAAATACACGTTATTTCAATTATTTAAAAGGAAGTTCGCGTAATCAATTAATCGCAGCGATTATCGGGATTATATCGTGTTAGAGTTTCGTGGCGTAACGCTGTGTTTCATTTATTTAGTGGTTTATAATGGTCATCCAAAAAATCTGCTGCCTAGGCGCTGGGTACGTCGGTGGGCCGACGTGCAGTGTTATAGCCCTCAAGTGTCCTAATATCAAAGTTACGGTGTGCGACAAGAGTGTGGAGCGTATAAACCAGTGGAATTCGGAGAAATTGCCTATTTACGAGCCCGGTTTGGACGACGTCGTGAAACAATGCCGCGGTCGGAATCTGTTCTTTTCTACGGACATAGCGAATAGTATACAGGAAGCGGACTTGATTTTCATTTCCGTAAACACGCCGACGAAGACTTTTGGCAACGGTAAGGGACGCGCGGCCGATCTCAAGTACATAGAAGGAGCTGCTCGCATGATAGCGGACTTAGCCACGAGTAATAAGATTGTTGTAGAGAAGAGTACTGTTCCTGTCAAGGCAGCTGAGATCATCATGAAAATACTGCGTGCCAACACCAAGCCCGGAGTAAACTACCAGATTCTGTCTAACCCCGAGTTCCTAGCTGAAGGTACAGCTATCGTTGACCTGGTTGAGTCTGAACGTGTTCTTATAGGTGGTGAAGATACTCCGGAGGGCCAGAAGGCTGTGCAAGAACTCTGCTGGGTGTACGAACACTGGATACCCGCTAAAAACATCCTGACAACCAACACATGGAGCTCCGAGTTGTCTAAACTAGCCGCTAATGCATTTCTTGCTCAGAGAATTTCCAGTATTAACTCCTTGTCAGCAGTCTGCGAGGCGACCGGAGCTGATGTGTCTGAAGTGGCTCGGGCAGTAGGCAAGGATTCCCGTATTGGCCCCAAGTTCCTAGAAGCTTCAATCGGTTTTGGCGGCAGCTGCTTCCAAAAAGACATATTAAACTTGATCTATTTGTGTGAATGCTTAAACTTACCAGAAGTTGCTGCGTATTGGCAGCAAGTTGTCAGTCTCAACGACTGGCAGAAGACAAGATTCACTCGCAAAGTCATCGAGTCCCTTTTCAACACAGTCACAGACAAGAAAATAGCTATCCTTGGTTTTTCATTTAAGAAAAATACTGGGGATACTAGAGAGTCTCCGGCTATATATGTTTGTAAGACTTTATTGGATGAAGGTGCGAAGTTACATATATACGACCCGAAAGTAGAAAAAGATCAGATGTTGTATGAACTCACACATCCATATGTAACATCAGAGCCTGAGATGGTACGGAGGAACATGGAGATTCATGACTCTGCATACTCAGCTGTAACCGGAGCGCATGCAATAGTGTTATGTACAGAATGGGATGAATTTAAAACGTTAGATTTTAAGAGGATATACGATGTGATGATGAAGCCGGCATACTTGTTTGATGGACGGAAGATCCTGGACCACGATGCGTTGTTGGATATTGGGTTCCATGTGCAGACGATTGGGAAGAGACTGTCGAGATCCAGTAGCATCAGGGCGCAGGGCAGTCAAACTATTTAGAGTAAGTACCTAGTATTTTTAATGTAAATTTTTATGGAGGCTTTAGTACACATACGTAACTATGTCAGCCTCATGGGGGGCAGCCCCTTCATGAGAATCTCTGTCAACAAAGGAGTGCTTTACACATGTATAAATCAGAATAGCATCTCTGCTGTGCCGTCAACACTGCATTCACTGTACCATTGTGTTAGGTCAGGTGACTCAAGTATTTATCCCTGAGATTTTTATTCTGGTCACAAACTAAGCTCTAGGCTTGTACTATGGGTACTAGACAACGATATAAATACTTACATAGAGAAATAAATACTTAAATACATAGAAAACATCCATGACTCAGGAACAAATCGCGCTCATCACACAAACATCTGTCATTACTGGGATTTGAACCCAGGACCGCTAGCTTCGTAGGCAGGGTCACTACCAACTAGGCCAGCGCGTCGTCAAAATCAGGGAATCGTTTTCTATTTATAGGCCCAGCTGATTAGATCCAAAAAAAGCGTTTTGAGGAATTAATTCCCAGCAAGCTGGAATTCGTTTTATTACCTTCATTTGGTCCTAAATGCGTGTAATTCGAGTTTGCCCAATCCCAGGAGGTGTGCATAACTTTTGGGAGCCCAATAACCGCGAAAGGGTCTAGCAGGCTAAGCTAACAAGATTGCCCCCCACGAGGCATTTGTTTTACTTTTAGGTGCAATAGTGGCAGGACCTAACAACACTGTAATTGCTGCTTAATATCAGCCTTCGATTTTCTTTTGTTTCTGATTTATTCACGAAAATGTAAAAAAACAAGGTATTTTTTTAACTTTTATTTTAGCTAAACCAAGCATTTGAGTGAAACCAAATTAATTCAGAATTGACGAGGATACAATGGGGTTAATAATGCATATTTTTACGGACCTTCATGTCCTTAAATTAACATGAAAAAAAACTAGGTTATTTTTCGCTTCTATTTTTTGACATGACGCACCATGATATTTGAAAATGTTTTTAAATGTATACGCAACTGACAATTGTGGCTTGTCACGTAATTTATTTGGTAGTTGCGCCTCCGCGAGAAGTGCAAAAAAGATGAAGCGAAAATATACAATTATTTTTTTCATCTTAGTTTAAGGACATGAAGGTCCGTAAAAATATGCATTATTAACCCCATTATATCCTCGTCAATTCTGAAATTATTTGGTTTCACACGCATGCTTGGTTTAGCTAAAATAAAAGTTTAAATAATTCCTTGATTTTTTTACGTTTTCGTGAATAAATCAGAAACAAACGAAAATCGAAAGCTGATATTAAGCATACAGTGTTGTTAGGTCCTGCCACTACTCCACCTAAAAGTATAACCAAATCCCTCGTGGGGGGCAATCTGGTTAGCTTAGCCTGCTAGACCCTTTCGCTGTTAATGGGCTCCCAAAAGTTATGCACACCTCCTGGGATTGGGCAAACTCGGATTACACGTATTTAAGACCAAATGAAGGTAATAAAACGATTTCCAGCTTGCTGTGAATTAATTCTTCGTAATAGTACATTACTACAGAGGCCGTGAAGTAGGGGGTTGCCGGCCGAGTTCATATAGATAGTTACGGGGCTGGCAACCCCACTTCACGCCGAGGTTTGTATAGTGCTTTTCTCAAACATAAATAATTCATTAAAATAATTAAAACAAAAATTACAACGTCAAATACGTACTAGGAGTTCATAAACATTAAAAGTAACCTACAGTGCTGTCATCCGCGCTGTGCCGGGTGCGCCCCGCGGCGCGCCGCCCCGTGCTACATCGCCTGCGATCTAAGTTGCGCTACGCACCCCTAATAACTTCTGCCCTCCTGGTACCTGGTGCCTTTATGCAAACGGTTTGGCTGGATGCACGGCTTTAGTATATTTAAAAAAAAACAGCTATGTAGCCTGTTCATAAACACAGCCGCCAAGTTTACATGAAAATTAAAAAAAAAACTACTTCCCGGCCTAGGCCTTCAATTTTGTATGAAATTCCTTTACAGTTCTCTCGAGGTGTTCCGCCCGCAACGTGATACTTTGAGGCCTAAAATAACTAAAATAACGCCAACATTCCATTGCATGTTTGAGAAAAATTCTTATTAGCTTGGCCTATTAACTTAGTTTATGTTAGAAAGAATAGTCCTCGTAACTTATACTAGATATTAATAGAGTAGAGTGGTATGTCTTTATTCCGGCCATATTTACAAATAGGTACCTTACTGACTATCATTCATAACAATATTATATATTTACTAGCGTCTGCGACTCGGTCCGTGCAGAAAAATAAAACATAGCCTATGATACTCAAGGATAATGTAGCATTCTGATGTATGTATGTCGTTGTAATTACCAGAGCCCGGAATTTTCGTAGCATTTTTGAGCTGTCATTGGGACTTCTCGTTTATCGACTTCCGATATACAATATGTATATCGATAAACAGAATACAATATTTAAAATATGATTATGAGTAGAAGTAAACAACAGGGAGTCTTATCGCGAATGAGCGATCTCTTCGAGATAACCTTTAAATGGCAAATTTTGGAAATTATAAATAGGAATTAAAATAATATTTCATTGTTTTAAATACCTCAAAAAAATAATGGATTATCTATGCCTTTTAAACATTTTTCGATGGACATTGAAACAAGAATTGCCATAGATAATTTTTCATTGCAAATCTGTATTTCATATTTTCAAGTACTCAAAAGTTATCTAAAAGAGATCGCTCTTTATATCGGATAAGACTACCTGTTGTTTACCTCTACTTTTAAACTTCTTAATATATTGTATTCTATAATTTATCGATAAAATATGTATATCGGAAGTCGATAGACGAGAAGTCCCTATGACAGCTCAAAAATGCTACGAAAATTCCGGGCTCTGGCAATTAGGGACACCATTTAGTAATTTGAAAAGTCCTGACAAAGCCGGACATTTCGATAAAACACCGGACTTTATAGAAACAAAATGGAAACATTACTCACTTAGTTACAGTGGTATTGTAGGCATGGTAGCAGACGCTCGCATTGCAATAATCCGGACAAATTAAAGAGCCGGGCAAAGTCCGGACTAAAGTCTAAAAGTCCGGACAGGTCCGGACTAATCCGGACGGATGGTACCTAACCCTAACTTTAATGTACTTTGTTGGTTGTTATTTGGGTTTAAAAGAATATAGAATGTCTTTATTCCGGGCTACCTATAAGTATTTACAAATAGGTACCTCAACGACTAACATTCATTACAATATAATATACTACCCTCGCGCGCGCAGAAAAATATGAAATACGTAAAGTTTGTTTCTCCATACTAGGTGTCCCAGTGTTTGCTTTTCACTCTGTATGGAAAAAACAACTTTATGTGATTACTTAAAATAAATATAAAAAATCGGGCAAATAAGTTTAAAAACTTCGCTGATTCATAATGATTCTAATTATGTAAGATACCACTGAAAAACTTATAAAATAAAACATGAAATTAATGATTTTCGTGACATGAACATAAGGGAAAATTGCAAAAATTAAGATTAAAAAGTTAAAAAACCAAAAACCCGCCTTCAAAAAGCAAAAAATAACTTCTTTAAAATGGTAGGTAAATAGGTCAGTCCAACTGAAGTCTGCTTTTGGTTAAAATATTGTTGGACGTCGACTTCAGTTGGACTGACCTATTTACCTACCATTTTAAAGAAGTTATTTTTTGCTTTTTGAAGGCGGGTTTTTGTTTTTTTAAATTTAATTTTTATTTTATTCTTTTTAGTGATCATAATTATGCTGTTATTCTCCCACTTTCCACTCTCCTCAAGAAACAATAGAACATTTCAATCTCGACGCAAGCAACGCCGTGGGAAAGTCATAGTCATATATTTAAACCTAAATATGCTTCGTCATAGTCGCTCAACTATCTTAATCGAAATATCTTGTCGCCACCCTCGAAATATATACCGTTTAGGAGTTCCGGTGGCCATCTGCGGTCTTCATCATCAGTTCCACTTCACCAAATAGTGCTTTCCAAGACCAAATACACGACTTACAATGAAAAATACCAAAATCGCTATAGGTGTGCCTATAAATTTTGAAGAGTTCCGTCGATTCCTCATGGATTCCACCATCAGATCTTCATTTTGAAAAAAATGGGACCAATCGGGAAGCACCAGCATTCAAATAAAAAAAAATCTTCAAAATCGGTTCTCCCAGTCAAAAGTTCTGAGGTAACAAACATTTAAAAAAAAACAGACGAATTGAGAACCTCCTCCTTTTTTTGAAGGTTAAAAATGATCAATATCTCCGAAACTAGTAAAAATCGCTGAACATACATAGGGGTTAAATCGATAGCTTTTTAGCTGCTCTATCAGCCCTAGGCGGGTTATCGTCAGGGTTTGAAATTTTTAAAACTCCCGACCCTGTATTACCAGTATGGTCATTTGGTAAATAGGTACTTTCAGTACAGGTGACACCATTATTTCTGCCCGTGAGTATATTTCGGATCGAGAAGGCCGCGACCCCACTGTCTACTCTTGCGCATACCAATTAGAGGATCTATGACATAAGACCTTGATTAGTTTAACAATGCCGTGCAATCGCTATAACAAACAATAGAGTTCATTATAACCTTCGAATAAGTATAAATGTCAGACGACTATCTCACAAAAATAACGTAGTACTAAACGAAGTTCTAGGCTTGTACTATGGGTATAGTTCATTTCAAATACCAAGGCCCGATTCCGCTTCAGCCTTTCAAGTGGAATCGGGCCTTGGTATATGAAATGAACTTATACTAGACAACGAAAAACTTACTTATATAGATAAATACATAGTTAAATACATAGAAAACATCCAAGTCTAATATATCTAAACTAATCCGTACTAATAATATAATTAAAATAGCAACTCGCCCTCGTTTCGCTTCTGTTTATGTGAGACTAGCTTCTGCCCGCGACTTCGTCCCCGTGGAATAGTTACTTTGGGCTAACGCTAACTTTAACCCGCGACTTTGCTAACGTAGAAGGTTGAAACATTCTTCATTGGTGCTCCGCTCCTATTAGTCTTAGCGCGATGATATATAGCCTATAGCCTTCCTCGATAAACGGGCTATCTAACACTGAAATATTTTTTCAAATCGGACCAGTAGTTCCTGAGATTAGCGCGTTCAAGCAAACAAACAAACTCTTCGGCTTTATAATATTAGTATAGATTTCTGTTACATCCGTACATACCTAAACCAGAACACGCACACTACACTCCGTCCGCGTAGAAGTCGTTTATCGCTGCTCCCTTGGGAACTGTCAAATTTTCCGGGATAAAAACTATCCTATGTCCTATTCCAGGACCTAACCTATACGTGTGCTAAGTTTCATCCCAATCCGTTCAGTGGTTGAAGCGTGAAAGACGGACAAACATCCCAACTTTCTCATATATTAAGTAAGATAAAACCTTCCTATTGAATCAATCTATCTATTGTTGAGAACTGCATTAAAATCCGATGCGTAGTTTTAAAGATCTAAGCGAACACAGGTTCTCTCAGGAGACAGAGGGTACAGCAATGCACATCCTCTGCTCATGCGGACCACTAAACTGTCCGCCGTGTTTTAGATTCCAAATAACTTTAACAAAAAGCAAGCTTTCAAAACCCGACTGTTGCTAACCAACTTTAAATCGTTATAAATCCTAAATGACCATTCAAAAGGAAAAATGATGAAAGAAACCTAAAGATGATTTTGAAATCCCTATTCAATGATACCCCACTTGTCATACTTGGTCGACTTTGTTTTTTTAATTTGCACAATATGGCGTCTGGTTGCCGCCATATTGAATTTTGAATACTGTCATATCTTCAGTGACACTCACCAGATTAAGACAAATCGATTGACATAAGAATCATCAAAATCGGACAACGGGTTTAGTTTTAATTGTGACACAAAGGAACAAACATACATATATAGGCTGAGAAACACATTACCCTCCTCCTTCGGCAGTCGGGTAAAAAGTTAACAAAGATGGCCGAACGTCTGTGTCATTGTGACATACGTAAATGCGCAACAGAAGTATATACCTATATAGGGCGTCATATCATGGACCCACAAGAGATACAACTCCTCACTGCCCAAAGCATCTGAAAATTCCTGGACGCAACGGGTCTTTGCGGTGAACTCTAAACAAAGGGCTGCCACAAAAGATCAGCAATGGTGGAAGCGGCACACAAGGCCCATCCCAACCCCCAATAATAATCTTTGTAGGTAGGGTCATGTGGGGTAACTGTGCGCAGCGGGTAAGTGTGCGCAACCCCTTTATTTAGGAATGGGGATGGAGAAGTTTGTGATATGTGTAAGCAAATTAAAGATATGTTGGTGTAGAATTGGTTTATGCAAGAAAAATCCAGATGGTATCATTCGTTTAATTGAAAAAGAAAATATTCAGAATCCAGTGCCGTAAAGGTAAAATTTGGTGTCATGGCGAAAATCGACACGAGTAAATGAATTTTATTTCTGTTAGTTAAGTATTTAAGCCTTCAACTTTGCATAAAATTTGAAGCTATGTTATGTCTCAATAAAGTGAGGTAAGTTTGTTGAAAATCAGTCTGCTTAGTATAATAAAAAATCCACAAACTTCGCTTAGCTGCGCACGATTACCCGCAGAATGGGTAAGTGTGCGCATTTTGAGCTGGTTGAATTAAGGCGAATTTTCTTCGAGGTGGCAAGGTTTTATTGATAATTTCTTGATTTAATTATTACCTTATTAAATGCTTCGCCAGATACATATTTTCATTTTCCTTTCATGCTTATTGTTTAATTTTGTTACTAGTTTGAAAATAAAGTGCGCACAGTTGCCCCACATGACTCTAGAGGGACAGACGGCGGGAAGCGACTTTGTTTTATACTATGTAAAGATTATTGATAGAGATGGGCCGACTAGTCGACGATTAGTCGGGAAAGCCGACTATTCGGCACCATTTCTAGTCGGTGATGAGTCGGCGACTAGTCGGCAAAAAATGCCGAATATTCGGCACTTTATTGCCTATAGGAAATATCGTCAAAAAATGTCCACACATGCGATTTTCTTTTCGACATAGTTATAAAAAGCACTAGGTAGATCGTTTTAACTATAATTAGGGATTTTTGTCGTGCAGAAAAAACGTAAAGAAAACTGGTCAAAGGTAGGTAACAAAGCGCGACGGAAGAAGCGAAACGAGCGTTTCCGAGTTCATCCGAACTTAGCAAAATCCTACGATCGGAATTGCCGACTAGTCGGCCGATTAATCGGCAAATTGAAAACCGATTAGTCGGCCGACTGGCTAGTCAGCAAAATCCGTAGTCGACCCATCTCTTATTATTGATAATTATTTGAGTAGAAGAAGAAGAAATGAACATGTTTATTTACAACTACCTGTTGCCCGCGACTCCGTCCGCACAGAAAAATAAAACATAGCTTATGTTCATCAGGGATAATGTAGGATTCTAATGGTGAAAGAATTTTTCAAATCGGTCTATTCGTTTCGGAGCCTATTCAATTCAAACAAACAATCAAATCTTTCCTCTTTATAATATTATAAGTATAGAAAAAGTATTACTGCAAACTAACAGTATAATATAAATAGATAATAGACAGACCAGGGAAACTATTTACAAACAAGAGCGAGAGGAAAGGAGTGATACAAAACAATAATAAGATTTCTAGCACGCTACGATATTATTATTATTCTGTTTGTTGTTTGTTACCCTTTCACAGCTAACAAGTTTGACCCCGGAAAGGAGATCCCAACAAAATCGTTTTCATGTAAAATGTAAAATGTTGCCAAGACGAGATATTGTAGATCGCACAGTCAAAAAGTTATCAGATCTCATGTAGAGCCAAGCTTCTAAATCTACACGCCCTAACTTCACAAACTCTACACCTTACTTGAATATGTGGCTACTACAAGAACTATTGTATATCAGAAAAGTAATGAACAGTGAATAAATTCACACGCCCATGTGACGGTAGCGAAACGGCCAAGCCACATATTTTGACTAAGGTTTAGAGTTTGGTAAGTTAAGGCTTGTCTCACTACCGTGCCCCCAGATAGAATAGATACTTTCTATCCCGGAAAATGTAATATTTATAGTAGTTTACGTGACGGTTGCGAAATGACAGGCATTACAACATGAGTTTCATAATAGATCACACGAGTGTTGTAATGTTAATAACGCAGAGTCTCGTACAATACTTTATCTACACGCATATTATAAGTACTCTAAGATGGGTTCAGAAGCCGAAAGGCAAATTACCAGCATTACCTTACCTGTGGTAGTAGGTGACAGCGATGACAGCTGTAACGTAATTATGAAATTACGTTATCGAGTATTGTAAGGTAATGAGATCCAAATTTGGAACATCTTCCAAAATTAATAGCTGTTATCGCTGTCACCTACTACCACAGGTAATGCTGGTCGTTGCCTACGGGTTTTGAACGCATAATAGAGGACTTATGATATGTGCGTAGATAAATATATATATTAGGTAACAATGTCACACCAATTGACCTAGTCCCAAACTAAGCTCTAGGCTTGTACTGTGGGTACTAGACAACGATATACATACTTAAATAGAGATATACATACGCAGATACATAGAAAACATCCATGACTCAGGAACAAATATTCGCGCTCATCACACAAAAGCCCTTACCGGGGTTTGAACACAGGACCGCTAGCTGCATAGGCAGGGTCACTACCAACTAGGCCAGCGCGTCGACAAAATTCCCAAGGGTTTTAATTTCCAAAGGGAATAGCGACGATTGACTTCAACGCGAATGCAGTCGCGGGCTGTTACTAGTTTTATTTAAATAATATAAAATGTGTCGCTTCCGCTGTCTGTTCGCTTAGATCTTTTAAACTACTCTACGGATTTTAATGCGGTTTTCATCAGTAGATAGAGCGATTCAAGAGGAAGGTTTTTATGTATAATAAATTCTGGATAATGTACGGGTGTTACAGAAAACTCACATAACCCGAAGCGAAGCGACGGCGGGTCGCTAGTATCGAATATAACGTCTTTTTGCTGACTTACGGCAATATGGCTCGTTAAGAAGCACTTAAGCTAAGGGCCCTTTAAATTATCTATAGATAAGCATACTTGTTATAATATAACTATAGATTGATGACGCTTGCGCGCGAGTTCATTACCATAGAACTCGATACACACGCCTGCGCAATAATAATAACTTTAACAAAAAGCAAGCTTTCAAAACCCGACTGTTGCTAACCAACTTTAAATTGTTATAAATCCTAAATGATCATTCAAAATGAAATGATGAAAGAAACCTAAAGATGATTTTTAAATCCCTATTCAATGATACCCCACTTGTCATACTTGGTCGACTTTTTTTTATTTTATTTGCACAATATGCCGTCTGTTTGCCGCCATATTGAATTTTGATTACTGACCACTTCAGTGACACTCACCAGATTAATACAAATCGATTGACATTAAGAATCATCAAAATCGGACAACGGGTTTAGTTTTTATAGTGCCACAAAGGAACAAACATACATATATAGGCTGTGAAACACATTACCCTCCTCCTTCGGCAGTCGGGTAAAAAACAGTCGGACTCGCGCACGAAGAGTTCCGTACCTATAAAAAATCACGTTTAATGTATGGGAGCCCCTCTTAAATATTTGTTTTATTTTAATTTAATTATTTATTTTTATTTCTGTGAACTTCAAGCGTCTACCTGTTGCCGTTATTAATATCGAGCAAAAAAGGGCAAAAAAATCACGTTTACCCCTTAAATATTTATTTTATTCTGTTTTTAGTATTTGTTGTTATAGCGGCAACAGAAATAACTCATCTGTGAAAATTTCAACTGTCTAGCTATCACGGTTCATGAGATACAGCCTGGTGACAGACGGACAGCGGAGTCTTAGTAATAGGGTCCCGCCCTTTGGGTACGGAACCCTAAAACCTAGAACCACGCGCAGATGCTCCTCAACGAGTTGGTTTCGCAGATCCAAGATGTCGATGTGTTTGCAAATAACTAGCAACAATTGCTATGTAAAATTCACTGCTTCTATTCTTCTTTATAAACCTAATTTTGTAATGTCTCTATATGTGTAAATTTATAACATTGTAGGCGCCTTGGTTCTTACTGTAAGCCTATAATTGTAATTGTAATAATAAATAAATAAATAAAATAAATAAATAAATAAAAAGGGATGCCTTTATGTGGTTCTGCGCAAAGAACGTGAGTTGAAGATAGCTTGCGAGCGCCTTGATTGTAGCGTCAAATTAAAATAATTGCTGTTTACTTTAAAACTACAACAAATACAAAAAAAATGGTTTACCAGTGTTAAGAAGTTATAAGAACTCAAGTATTGAATCAAAAATCATCGTTTAAGATCGTAGGGTTTCGAAGATTCAACCAAAAATTTGCGTAAAAGGTCATGTTTGAAAAAAAACTATCGAGGATTTTGTTTCGAATCGTGTTTTATCTACACTCATATCATAAGTCCTCTATTATGCGTTCAAAACCCGTAGGCAATGACCAGCATTACCTGTGGTAGTAGGTGACAGCGATGACAGCTGTTAATTTTGGAAGGTGTTCCAAATTTGGATCTCATTACCTTACAATATTCGATAACGTAATTTCATAATTACGTTACAGCTGTCATCGCTGTCACCTACTACCACAGGTAATGTAATGCTGAACCAATCTTAGAGTAGGTACTTATAATATGTGTGTAGATAAAGTATTGTACGAGACTCTGCGTAATTAGCATTACGCAACCGTCACGTAAACTACTATTCACGTTTACCAGTCTCAAGGAAATATGTGGCATTATCTGTAAAGGGACCTTATTGTCGATGGCGCTTACGCCGCACTGCGTCACGCGACGTTGTATTTATCGGAGCATCTTTAATAATGGCGGAAGCGCCATCTACAATAAGGTCCCTTCTCATAGATAACGTCACACATGACCAAGTTATCCAAATAACATATCCATTATTGTGATCCAGATCGCGGAACGCTACCGACTTTAGCATATGTGGTTTATTAACATGCTTCCCACGAGAACTGGGTTCAATATTTAGAATCTAGGTTGGTATATCGTTGTCTAGTACCTATATGTATGGTCCGTTCCAATAGAATTGTCATATTTAGTAATAGTAGTTTATGTGGCTGGTGCATAATAAGAGGCATTAAAGCACGAGTGTGGTTTTATGAAACGAGCCGAAGGCGAGCTTCATAATAAGATCACACGAGTGTTTTAATGCCTAATTATGTATAGCCGCATACATAACTTTATCTACATGCATATCATAAGTTTTCTACAATATGTTCAGATATGGCCTTTATTTTTATTAAGTTAGTGTTACTGTTAACTTGTTTGTAGTACCAAAGCTCAAAAAAAATAACTTTATTTATAATGTACAGATATGGCTTGCATTTTCTAGTTAGTGGTACAGTATTACCGATACTTTAATGTTTAGGTACCGACACTTTAATGTAAACATTACGATGCACTATACTTTAATGTTAACATTAAGATGCAACCACAGATACAGGTTTCTTAATATAGACGATTTGCTTATCGCTTCTGCGGGCCGATTATGGTCCTGTTTGTCGACGTAGATAAGCGTGGATAAAATATCTGTCACTTGCTGACCAGTATGTAAGTGCGAGAGTGACGGAAGCTTTATCCACCGCGATATAGGCGACCATAATACAGGCCCTGAACATATTGTAGGGAAGTTATGATATGGATGTAGATAAACACTTTTATAACCTCAAAGTGCTCCCTTTTCGCCTAAAATATCAATTTTGTCGTAAAAAAAACTATCCATGATGTAAAACCAGGAAAATTGTGTGCAAAATGTGGTCTCTAGTTGCTTTATTCAGCTGAAAACGGGAGTTTTATCCAAAAATAATGCATTTTGAGGTTACAAAAGTGTTTACTAAATAAGACAAGTCTGTTGGAATGGCCACACCGGGCGTTTGAGAACAGTTCCCCGTCGCATGGCACTTGCGGGTAAGAACCCGCGTGTCATCGGTCCCACGTACTATGAGCGTCTACCCGCCAAACTTAAAAATGTACATTCCGACGAAGCATTTAAACACCAGCTTAGAAACCTTTTACTGGATAATCCATTATACTCTGTGGATGAATATATGGAGCTAAAATTGTAAATTTATTTATTATTGTGTTGACAGTTATTAATCCTTGTATATTGACATCGGACGAGTGACCATTTATTTGATGTTTAATTGTTGTTGTTTTAATTAATTATTTTTGTATTCTTTGATTATTAGTATTTATGTTTTGACGATCTCAATGTAATTTCGTATTTTTTGACATGCAATGCAACTTATATTGTAATATTACATTGATTAATAAATAAACTAAACTAACTAAACTATAGGTATAGTCGTATTTTTCTAAAATGTCCGAATGGTCATTATCTCATTAAGAGCTTATCTTTAGCAGTTCAGAACGAAAAGAAATATGTAAAAAGATAATCAGCTCAATAGCTACCTTCCTTCCTAAAATATAAGGTTTAAGTTATAATGACTTGACATTAAAAACAGTAGCGGCTCTTGCCACGCGCCTCGCTGGCCGTCTACCAAGAGCTCCGACCGCGACATAGGTATCACAGCCATTACAACTTGTACCTTATAGCTCAGAAAGGAAGGTAGCTATTTGAGCGGATTATCTTTTTACATATTTCCTTTCGTTCTGAACTGCTTAACATGAGCTCTTTATGACCATTCGGATATCTTAGAAAAATACGACTATACCTTCAAGCCAGAGCCATAAGAATAAACAATAACTACCTACACGTAGAAGCGAAACTGCCGGCTCCGGGCGCAATAAATAGGGCGAATAGTATTTTGTAATAAAGCTTTTTCAACTTAATAAAAATTGGAATTAATGGTCCAGAAAGGAACGTAAAAAGTAACTCCGGATCCCAGACTATACTTAAAACTTATTGAGCTACAACTTGAAAAGGTTGTTTATTTATAGACTCATTTCTGTGTTTTATAGATGATTAATAGCCACATAAGCCATATCATTTTCTGGAGATAATCTTAATATCATCAAAAACTATTATTACCTAATTGAACGTAAATGTAAAAAACTCATTTTGAAACAATGTTTCCACGTTGAAGAAAAACATAAATAACATTTCATGACTAAGCTTGTATAACACATCCATAAACCGATTAAAATATTTCACAAGTGACAGCCCAACCTTTGGGCGCGGAAGACAGAGGGGCGTAGCGGGGTGAAGGGGGACGTAGGTATTAAAAGCGCGGCATTTAGAGCCTTGGTAAAGGAGATTCGCTTCTACGAGTAGTTATTGTTTATTCTTATGCCTAGAGCTTAGTTTGGGCCTATTAGTGTGAGATTGTCCCCTGATAGTTGAGTATTAAAAAAAATCTCTACCATGTTTATTATTTACCCGCTCGTGCCAGCGACTTCGTCCGCGTAGACTTCGTGTTTTTGTCATCCTAGGGGAGCCGTCCATTTTTCCGGATAACAAGTGGCCTATGCTACTCAGGGATAATCATACTAATGGTAAAAAAAAATGTAACTTTCTCTTAAGTCCATGTCACGAAAAATCATTAATTTCATGTTTTTACACGACTGCCCCAAAAAAGGAGTGTAATGTTTTCAGGGTTCATGTTTGTATGTATGTATGTATGTATGTATGTATGTATGTATGTATGTGAGTTTCTTTATTCCACTATAACTTCTAAATCCCTTGACCGATTTAGATGTGTGAGGTATCGTTAGAATCCTTAGGTCATCCCGGGTACCTAAACTGTTAAAATTGAAATAACAACAATGGCAAAATGACAATTATTAACATATGTAGGTATATCGACGACATTATAAAAAATGCAGTCGGGTTTATAAAGCTTGCCTTTCATAGAGTTATATTTCATAAGCTTTTCAGTGGTATCTTACATAAATTAGAATCGTTACGAATCAGCGAAGTTTTTAAACCTATTTGGCCGTTTTTTTTCCAGTTTTTTTTTATAGTAATCACATACAGTTTGTTTCTGCATACTTGGTGTCCCAGTGTTTGCTTTTCGCTTTGTATACTCAACCCCTTACTAATAAACGTTGAGTAACGGTGGTATAGCTATACAATGTTTTGTCCTTATCTGTCAAATTCAAATGTCACAATAACAGATAAGGACAAAACATTGTATAGCTATACCACCGTTACTCAACGTTTATTAGTAAGGGGGTCACCATGGACACCCTGTATAAACAAAACAAGACACTGGCGCTCTATTCTCAGTAAATACCATAATTTCTTATTCTGCCCTCATAAGCCAAAAGGCGATATCCCAAACTCAATAGCCAAAGCAAATACAACCCTATTCTCTTTGTAATAAGGTTGCACTTGCTACAGGAGTTTTGGCAGAGATACGGCCTTTTGTCTTAGGGCAGTTTGTCAACGTCATGATAGCTCTTATTTAGAGCCCAGTGGCGCCCTCTTTAGTATTACTGACAACACTGTGTTTTCTAATAAACTAAAGCAGGTACAGTCAACATTATAAATAAGTGATCATTTATGTACCTTGTCACTTTAACGTCGTGTTTGAAATGTCATACAAAATTGTGAAACGATTGAAAGCGACAAGGTACTTTATAAATGATCACTTATTTATGCTGTTGACTGTATCTATTGTCTTGAATGTCTTGGAATCGAACGATGGTTTTTTGTAGTGCAAATGGATACACATTTTAAGGCGCGGCTCCACTGAGGCGGAGCTGTGCCAATATTAACCAATAGAACCTAAAATATCGTGACTCGACGTGACCGCATGCGCCTTCTATTGGCACAGCTCCGCTCGTCTCCGCCTCAGTGGAGCCCCAGCCTAAAGAGTATATGACATAACTTACCTAATAACAATTAAACTATGAGTGAGTAACTTAACGGAAAAAAGTGGCCGCCTTTTTTACCCGACTGCCGAAGGAGGAGGGTAATGTGTTTCACAGCCTATATATGTATGTTTGTTCCTTTGTGGCACTATAAAAACTAAACCCGTTGTCCGATTTTGATGATTCTTAATGTCAATCGATTTGTATTAATCTGGTGAGTGTCACTGAAGTGGTCAGTAATCAAAATTCAATATGGCGGCAAACAGACGCCATATTGTGCAAATAAAATAAAAAAAAGTCGACCAAGTATGACAAGTGGGGTATCATTGAATAGGGATTTAAAAATCATCTTTAGGTTTCTTTCATCATTTTTCATTTCGAATGATCATTTAGGATTTATAACGATTTAAAGTTGGTTAGCAACAGTCGGGTTTAGAAAGCTTGCTTTTTGTTAAAGTTATCCGTTAAGTTGATTTCACGAAGGTTAAACGTTATTAAACTTATTAAAGTTTGTATTATATGCTTTACATAGTGTATTCATTTGTCAAAAAAAACCATCCAATTTCAAGACAATACTTTAGTTTAATAGAAAACACAATAATAGTAACGAGGGCGCCACTGGACGCTCGGCGTGGTCGTACAGTACCTAATGGCGGTCGAGTTATCTATACTTCTGTATACTATACATAATATTTTATACTATATACCTACTATATAATATTATAAAGAGGTAAAGTTTGTGACGTTGTAGGGGGTAATCTCTGGATCTACCGAACCGATTTTGAAAATTCTTTTACCAATAGAGAGCCACGTTATTTGTGAGTGTCATAGGTTATATATTAACCCAAAAAAATGTTTATTGACCAACGAAGTGGGCACGGGAACAGCTAGTAGTCAATACGATAAAACGTCAATAGCAATATGGTTTTGCTAAATAGAATAGTGCATATATTCTAATTGTTTACGATGCACGTGCTGATTATGGTCTCATGTGGCATTTGTTTAAAAACTAGCTATGCCCGCGATTGCGTCCTCGTGGGAGGCGGAAATAACACGGTAACACGTTTAGTGTTGTGTTGGTTGTGTTACCCACAACAATAATCTAGTTTAATACTACTTTTGGTACTTTTTTTAAATGTAGTACACTGTGCATCTATGTATATAAAAACCGGGAAGAGCGAGTCGCGCACCGAGGGTTCCGTAAGATAATATGGTTGGAAAACGCAAAAGAAAATACTCATTTTGTTATGAACTTTATTTTCTTTGCAATAAGGTCCATTTTGACTAGCCTAAATTTTAATAAATTAATTTTTTTGATAATTTCTAATTTTTTTTAACTTCTTTTTATTTTTCGCGTAAAATATAAGAAATACGTATGATAAGCATTTTAAACTGCTAATTAGACAGCGATTAGACAGAGAGATCCGATATGCATTGTGACGTCATGTAACAGGTCGCCCATATAAACTACATGTTAAATTCTGTTTTGATACAAAGAGATAGCAACAAATCTTTGTTAGCTTATATCTTGGTTATTTTTATAGCTATTCAAAAAATGTTTTTTCTCATCTGTTTGTTACATGAATCAGCTTTTATTGAAGCTGTGTAAAAAAACATGAATATTCCCTATTATGTTATTGTTTTTAACTATTTAATTGTAAATTAAAATAATATATTTTTGTTTCAGATTTCGAATGTCTCAAGACTTCATTATTCGCCGAGACAATACCGAGCTAAAAAGGTCGGGTTACTTTGAAGAATCTATTATAAACATACCTATTGTATACTTACAATTACAAACGTAAGATAAGCTTAACTTGTTACAAAACTACCCAAAAAAAAAGATGTCTTAGCAAACCCCCCCCCACCCCCCCCCCCGCATTGACGGGAGCTATTCTGTACAGTATTCCGAGCTTCTTAACCTTTTGAACGCCATACGCCGAATACAAAATGTGCCACCCACACGCCAAACATGTTTGCTACGCTATGCAAATTACACCTTATTGCTACCAAACAGAGTCTCTTTTAATCTTGAACTCTTGTCGGCTGTAGCCGACGTGGCGTCAGTGGCACGACTTTTAGTTGACGGCCAGAGCCGACTGTGGCGTTGAAAAGGTTAATAACTTTCGGCTGGCTATCGCTATCACGCTTGCACTCGCAACTGACAGTATATTTGTCACTCGTGTGCCATAGAAAAGCGAAGATTGCCGATCGCTATTAGCAAAATGGTAGCACTGACGTTTAAATAGTGCGAGGACAGCTTAAACTGATTTTATGGATTTATATCGATAAAAATGACGTAACAACGTAAAGCAAGTTGTACCTTCACTATATGATCAGCTATCCATGAAGATATAAGTCGACACACGTAAAAAGAGCCCTGAGCGACCAACCTGCGCAGTGAGCAAATTATGGACCAAATTGGTGGGCGCGGCGGGGGGAGCGTAAACCGCTCCGCTTTGCTGCCACGCTATTGGTTTGTCAGTAGACAACATGCGCAAACATATCCCCTCCACCAGCCGCTCGGAGCTCTTTTTACGTGTGTCGACATGTAAACGATCTTTTTTCCTGCGAGGTATTTGTAACCGACTTCAAAAACAAAAAGGACTCCTCCTTTCTCAATTCGTCCAAATGCTAAATAATATTTTTGCCTTGAATTAATTGTGAGTCAAGAGTCAATGTCAGATATCGGTTGTTAATAGTTGCGATAAGTATAAATAAAAGATATTCGCAAATTATTAAAAGGTTTATAAACTTGGCCATTTATTATGAGTATCATGACAATTGAAAATGGTTTTTTATCGATGTCGATAAAACTTAGTCGATATTTGTGACGTTATCTACGAAAAGGGACCTTATTGTCGATGGCGCTTCCGCCATTATTAAAGATACTCCGATATAAATACAAACGTCGCGTGACGCAGTGCGGCGTAAGCGCCATCGACAATAAGGTCCCTTTACATAGATAATGCCACATTTAATTAGGGGCTTGCGTCTCAGTCATACAACTTCTATGACTGATATAGCTTACTAGGGCTGACATTGTTGTTAGAATTCCTTTTTTCGGGTATTTTTGTAACGCGTTGTTTATAACTAGGGCCCGGAATTTTGGGGGCGGCTTTTGACAAGTTGTAGGGAGAGAACACCGCAGTTTATCGATGTTATCGACAAATCGATAGTTTTTTATTTATTTATCGTTTTATTAAATAAAGCCTCAAATTTTCCGATTTGAGGTTTTATTTATGGCTGACGATGATTGTTGAAGTTCTGTGATCGGAAAGTTTAATTCGTTTAAATTGCTTTATTGAAATCAGAATAATTACGAAAACCCTTATATTTTATAACTTGAGATCCCTCTGAGACCACTTAACCTTATGTGGCTATTGTTTGCCTGCCTACCCTTTAAAAAACAGAATACCTATATTATTTTATAACTTTCTGATATTTCGAACATTTTTCATCATCGACTGCTGAAAACAGTACTTATCATTGGAAAATTTGGTTTTATTTAATAAAGACATAAATAAACAAATAAACTATCGATTTGTCGATAACATCGATAAACAGCGCTGTTCTCTCCCTACAATTTGTCGAAAGCTGCCCCGAAAATTCTGCGCCCTATTTATAACGTTTAAAATATATTGATAAGTTAAAAACATAGCTAGCAATTTTTATACCGGATGATATTGAAATGGTTTAACTAACTCACTTTTCTTTACTCAGTTTATGATTGAGATTTATTTAGTTAGTACACCTAAAGCACGGTCGCTAAACACGAAGAATTCCGTACATTGACTCACCATTACTTGTCTCTGTCACTCGCGCACAATGGTATTGCCGTTGAGCTTGCACAGCGACGTTCACTGCGGGCTGGATTGTAAACCTTTTCCCTATAGTAATACGGTGCCCTACAGTAGAGGTCAATGTACGAAATTCTTTGTGTTCGGCGCCCGCGTTTACTTATTTTTTTAAATTACTTATGTACGCTAATTGTAGGATGATTATAAGCTATAGAATTGTAATTTCTTTTTAATCATTAAAAATACTACTATTCGTTCGTTCGCTAGCGGTTTGAAATAGTAAGTTATGTATACCATTTCAAAATCATGCCAGATTTCGCAGATAAAGTTTTTTATTTTTTAAATAATATTTAGATCAAATGTGATACGCTTTTCCGACATGGAGCTTACACTTGCATTATTTCAATTATCATTTACATAGCATTATAAAGGGCAGCGCAAACAGCTGGCGACACCACGAGGGTGGATCACCCAAGGCACGGATTATATACAAGTTACTACGGACCCAAGATATTCAACTTGGTAAAATAGAACTATATTGTTTTGGTGAGAGTCAGAACGGTGGGTGTACCTGGGTCAATCAACTATACTTTACTCATTTTTTTCAAGTTTGTAAGGCTATTAAGTATAAAGAAAAACTAAAAGGGGTTCATTAAAATATTGCGTGTTTTTATTACACAGATAAACAGTGAATTCTATGACCAGTAGATATATATATATTTCCCTAGCCTGTTTTTGTTTCCCACTGCTGGGCAAAGGCCGCCCCTCTTTTTCCACTCGGCCCTATCCAGAGCGCACTCTTGCCAATCCCTCGCAAAGGACACTAGGTCATCTCGCCATCTCCTTCTGGGTCTACCTCTGCTATGATGTCCGTCGCGTGGAAGCCAATGGGTGGTATTTTTGGCCCATCCCCCATCGTGCATGCGGCAGATATGCCCAGCCCAGTCCCACTTTAACTTTGCGGTCTTCACCTCAACATCAGCAATACCAGTTCTGGAGCGAAGCTCTGTGTTCTTCACCCTATTGGATCTTCGGACACCCAGTACTATATTAATTAAACAATTAAAATTTCTTCTTTTACTGGTAACTTAGTGGACTATGTTGTCCCCAGTTTTGTATGAAAATAAAGGTTGTTCCCTAAGTTACCAGTGTTTTTGGAAAAAGTGATATTCATTTGGATAGCTTATTTTCACTTGTACTGACAATGAATCTATTGATTAAAAAATATAGTTTATACCGAGCTTTGGTTTAACAGTGTTGTATAATTAAGACATACTTAAATGTACAAAGAATAGTTGATTGAACCACCTAAACAAATATAAAAAAAAACTGTGCTAAAAATAATAATGTATAATGCCTAAAAACTCAAAGACCAAGTTGTTACGGTCCAAATCGTCCCTTTACTTTATCAACTTCGTATCTAATCGAATAGTTAGATAGGAAAGTAGTCTTTATTCTTTAGGGAACAGATACGAGGTTGAGAAAATAAAGCGTCGAAATGACCAACAGAATTTTCTAATACAATAATAGCACTGGACTTTTTTAAAGTTATGTGATGAATAAATAGTAACAAAAAGTAAACAAATGTTAATGTACTCATTTTAGTCTCTCAGATGTTTTTATTTTTATATCACTGAAATAGTTTATTTGTAATAAGGTTACTTAATTGGATCACCAGGATAATATTATTTACCCTTACAAAGAAAGCACTCTCGATTTTTTCAAGTATAACATTTTCACTGTGTAGCTGAAACTAAAATTTGATGTTCATACGTGTAAAGTTTTTTTTTAAATCATATTAGTTCTCACGTGCAATCATATTAGAATACTCTAGGGTGGTGGAACCAGTAATGGACAAGGCACCAATAATGGACACTTGATTCTTATTTTACAGAAGATAAGGGTTATTCATCTGTTTTGCAACAATCAATTTCAGACCGTATGAAATTTGAATTAAGAGTGAAGTGTCCATTACTGGTGCCTGACAGCTAAAAGTGTCCATCATTGGTGCCGTCACCCAAGCTCACACGTGCATATTTTTATAACCCTTCAAGTTTGCAAGCTCTCCAAATTGTGCCCCACATGGGATGCACTGACGTATCGTTTGTACCACAAAATGCATCATACATGGGGCATGCATATACTGTAACTGAATGAGATTTTATGTAACAAAATGAAAAAAAAGTTTTGTGCAAAGAAAGCAATAGTACATTGTTGCA
Organism: Acleris literana; assembly: GCA_946894065.1. NCBI lineage: Eukaryota > Metazoa > Arthropoda > Insecta > Lepidoptera > Tortricidae > Acleris > Acleris literana. The sequence goes on along the minus strand of OX335693.1, from coordinate 11,529,868 downwards.
GAGGATAAAAAGTACGCGATTTTTGGACGAGTCATATACGAGTCCATAAATTGCACTTTCTACCGAGGCAGACATAGAGCTTTTCACAACTACTGAGAGGAAATAAAATAAAAATTCATATTCAAAACTCAAATTTTAATTCATGTTAATGTGACATCACCGCCAATTTTACCATAGATAACTTTTTTTTTAATCTGGACCCCTATTCTTGTGGCATTTGAGATTAATAAACTAACATTCGATATGAAGATGTCAACTCCATATAAAATTGTCTTGTTTCGCCATATCTCCCATGTAATTTCATCTCTAGTGGTTTGAGATTAGGGGCCAAGTTTGAATTACATTTAAAAAAAGCAGTGATTTAGTTTTTAGTCTGTGTATCTTTTAGCAAAAATAAACCTAATATTTTACGACACAAAATGGTGTGTTCTGATTGGTCGATTTAATTTTTTCATTTTAAGGAGCTATGACACAAAAGTTTATTGATTGATTTTCATTGGTTTTTAAATTTGGACAACAATGTTCTCGACCAATCAGCAAAACACACCGACAAAAACATTCTAGGTCTGTCCTTATAAGTGACGTTTTGTGACCCCAAACAAGACCATCTATGGCCATATTTTCGAGCAGTGTTGTGAAAAGTTGTTTTTTCTGCGAGTGTTGATTTTAAATCCCGAGTAAGGGGGATCCTATAATTCTAGATTAGAATATCGAGCGCAGGGATTCAAAGACACGAAATTCAAATAACTGGTCTCGTGTGACACATTCAACTTTGCACGAGAACATAAAGGAAAAAATACATCCACGTGTAATTCACCCAATCACCCATGTCTATCGTCGATAGCACTGTTCTCGGCATTTCTCTCTCACGCTCGCAACGCTCGCAGCAAAATCGAACTTTCCCCGCTGTCTTTAAACAGCAAAACTGCCTGTTTGTGGTACTGAGGTGGAAATAATATTAATTTCAATTTGTAGCATAAAATCTGATTATTATCACTGCATTAAAACTACTAGAAATAAACATAAATGCCCATTATCATTGTAAGGGGATTATTTATCCAACAGCTTGATAATTAAGAGTTTGGGAAAACAGAGGGCGCTGCTCGAAGTGTAAATTGGCAACATGGTCCAAATTTTTACCCTAGAACTGTTGCCAATTGTGGTTTGAACCAGTTATCGACACTTGGTCTATTTTTGACAGAAGAAAAGGGTTATTTATTTGTTTTGCAACAATTCATTTACGTATGATCTTTGAATGAAAAGTTAAGTGTCCATTATTGGTGCTTGTGAAGTGCCCAGCACTGGTGCAATTAGTTAAAATTTTCACCACGCCGTGCTCTCTGTTTGTTTCCCTTTTTTGCAACGCTATACCTACTCATGTGTGAGTAATTTGTTAGGTTTTATCGATGTAAATGATTAATTTAAGATAATGAATAATTAATAATTAAGATAACGCTTTAATCGTTTGACCAGTGTTTGGTAGTTAACGATTAAGTACTTTGTATTACCGCTGGGTTGTGGAGATTAAAAAACTGTAAATTCCTTTCTTATCTAATCTTTCTATGCTTATATACTAATGTGTCGGTTTACAAGTAACAGAAATACTATTTGAAACTTTCTGCATAAAAATTCATTTTGATAAAAATAGGAATAAAGGCTTGTTAGTACTGTTAGGCGATGGGCTTGCAACCTGTCACTAACACGCTGGTAAACATCTTAGGCTAATTGTGCAAAATGTGGTTACAGAATTATCAACAAAAATATTAAGTTGTTGGGTATTCTGTAGCTATGCCTACCCCACTCTGGGAATGAAGGCGCGAGTTTATGTATGTATGTACAAAAATATGGGAGATATCTACCAGTTTCTCAAGATTATATTTTACAAATTTGTCGGCGGATTTAAATGTAGAAATATGCCAAATTACAGCTTTGTAGTACTAAGAGTAAACCCGCGGTCAGACGGACAGACGGACAGACGGACATGGTGAAACAATAAGGGTTTCTTCGTGACCAAATGTGAAAGTAACATTTTAGAGTTCCGTACCCAAAGAGTAAAAACGGGACCCTATTACTAAGACTTCATTCTCCGTCCGTCCGCTGTCCGTCTGTCTGTCTGTCACCAGGCTGTATCTCATGAACAATTTTCACAGATGATGTTGCCGTTATAATAACAAATACTAAAAACAGAATAAAATAAATATTTAAGGGGGCTCCCATACAACAAACGTGATTTTTTTGCCATTTTTTGCTCGATATTAATTACGGCAACAGGTAGACCCTAATTTCTAAAATTAATAAAATGTATTGTTTACTGCTTAAGACCTACACAATCGATATGTAAATAGAAATAGTGTTACGTAGTTTTATTTTTCAAAACATACGGGTTCGATTCCCGAGCTGGGTACAAGTTGTTTTTTAAATGTATGAATGCAGTTTTCCTAAGAACAGATCTTCGTATGTCTTATAGTTTCAGACTTTCCCATACAGACCGATTTAAATGTTAAACCTAAAAACATCAATTCCCTGCGCAGCTGAGTAAAAAAAAACAGTTCATTTTCTTTCAATTGCTTTTTAACACTGTGGCATGTAATTTTTAAATTAATTAAGTTAATATTTCTTCAATTTCTTCAAACAATTGTGTAAACAAATTATAAATACAGAAGTCCACGGTAAATTTAAAAAGTTAATTGAATTAATTTCTTTCTAAAACGACTATCGATTTTTCTTTTGACTTCATTTAGATTTCAGTTCCAACTTAAATTTGAGTGACCTGATTCAAAATGAAGTTAGGACAGGCGCCAATAATGGACACTTTTTTTTATTGCAAAGGTCAATACAGCAGCTATATTACAACTAGAATAATATTCCACCTATAGTTAATAAATTAATTTTGCTCAAAGATTTAACATTATTATAACGAGCAAATAATTAAATAGAAAACATAAGACTTATCCTACAACTTAAAGCTAAATTTTGAATTTTGAAAAATATATGACAAAAAATAACACGGTCACAAATTAATTGTTGCCAAACAAATTAATGATCCTTATCTTCTGTAAAATGGATACTTCTGTATAATGTATTAATATTTTCTACTAAGTACTGGTCGACCTTAATCTTTGCTAGATTTATTTTATATCGAGTATTTTAACGCGTCTATAAAATGTAATCCATATAATTAAGTTCCTATAGTATAATTTAGTGAATATTCGAGGGTTGCGTGGTCAAACCCGATAAATCGAAATAATTGTTTATTCAAATTTGAATTGTCTTGATGTTTTCATTAATGTTCTTTTTGACACAACAAGTTACAACGACTTATCGGGTTTGCCCACGCACCCCTTTGCCCTTTATACACATATATAAACTAGTATATAAACATACACTAGCTCTTTCCCGCGTCTCTTCGCGTGAAAGTCATTTAAAGATTCTCTTTCAGGGGCCCTAATATGGCGGAGTTTATCGCGTGACAAAGTGGATAAGGCATCCGTCACCTTTAGACACGTAAATAAGTACGAGAGTGACGAATGCTTTATCCACATTTGACACGCGATATAGACGCAGGAACTGTCTGAGGCATACTAGGCCCGAAGGAACTGTCTTATTATCAAAAATTAAAATGAATCCGACTTTGCAAACACAGTTAATGTTTGTTGCATATTTTCGTTTTACTTGATTATTCTTGGAATTAACATTAACTAACTGTGTGAAACTAGGGTGATGGCTCCAATGATGGACGCTTTTAGCACAGACAGGCACCAGTAATGGACACTAAACTTCACTCTTAATTCAAATTTCATACGGTCCTAAATTGACGTTGCAAAACAAATGAATAACCCTTATCTTCTGTGAAATAAGGATCAAGTGTTCATCATTGGTCCTTGGCCATTACTGGTTCCGTCACCCTAAGGGCTTGTTTTCGGAGACGCGGGGCGTCGCGCGTAGCGTTGGGCGGCGCGGTCTGCACTAAATTCAAACATATGGCGTTGTATTACGGAGAAGCGGTTTTACGCGCGTTTGCTTCAAATACAGCGTTACTTGCGGCGGAGCGCGCGGATGGCATCGCCGCGTTGCACGCAGCGTCGCACGCGTCAATAACGGCGGTTCCCGCCACTGCGACCGCAGCGGGGCCCGCGGCGGAACCTTCTGACAGTCTTGTGCTCCGCCGCGCGCTCCGCTACACGCTCGAGGGTCCGCCGCGGATGTAGCGGACACCGCTACTCTCTACGCCCCGCACCACGCGTCGCATCACGCCCCGCATCTTCATAAACAATACCGTATATTGCCATTTGTTTGTGTTTGCGCGTGTGATGACGCGATCCGCTGCACGCGCCGCCTCTCTGTAAACGGAAAAAAACGCCCGACGCGCCGCGCGACTCCAAGCCGCACGCCACGCGCGACGCTTCGCGTCTCCGTAAACAAGCCCTAAGTATTGTTTTGAATTTCTTGGCCGATTTTAATTTCACTTTTACGGTATTTTCATATTTTTTTGAGAAATTCGATTTAAAAAATCCATGCATATTTCTTATCGTCACTTCTCAAGTGTCATTGTCAAGATAGTGATATAGCGGGGGTTAACAAAGCCATTGTCATCTATTGTAAAGTGTATAAATAGAGTTGGAAATAGATAGTAGTATCTGGAAAGACGTTGAACGAAAAGCGTCTTTAAGTCTTAGATGAGAAGTGTCCAATTAAAACGAAGGGCATATAGATATTGATAACCTTGTATTTAAAAGAGAAGTTATACGCCCGATTATCAATATTTAAATATCTCGGCTCCGATACACTAAAAAGAGAGAAATATGTTTTTTTTAAAAGATCCGTCATAATTTACCGCGTACGCGAATCGCTGCTAATCTTAAAAAATGAATGACAACACTTACCCAAACCCATTTATTTAAATAGTCATGAAAATAAATACGTTGTTTCACCTCTTAAATAGAGAATAAGCATGAATATTTATTTTAAATCGTATTGTTCAGGGATCGTATACCGGTATTATTTTCATACCAAAATACCGGTATTCAATTTTGGTATCTCGCTTATTATTGAATATTTTTGCTGTTTAATGAATATATATAATAGATAAGTGTTATTACCTAAATTACAGTCGAAAATATCAAGGAAATAATGCAAATTAAGGGAAATATTTAAATTTTAATTAATACCGGTAATTTGAATTTGAATTTGATCCCCGGTATTTTTCAACAAAATATGAAAATACCGTAAAAGAGATCACCAAAATGAAATTAAAGTTAAAATCGGTCAAGAAATACGGATGATACAAGCATTTTAAACTGCTAACTAGACAGCGATTAGACAGAGAGATCCGATATGCACTGTGACGTCATGTAACACGTCGGCTGTAAAAATCTCCATGTTAAATTTTGACTAGCTGGAAAGAGATAGGAACAAATCTTGGTTATTTTTATAGCTATTCAAAAAATGATTTTTCTCAATTGTTTGTTACATGAATCAGGTTTTATTGAAGCTGAGAAAAATGGCATGAATATTCCCTATTGTATAACGTTGCGTGCTAGAATTTGGTTTAAATACTGGCAACATTAGACAAAATTAGAAATAGGTGTATACCTACAGAGAAAATGGATTTTCTAACATAAGTACTATAATTTATAATTAAGTAAACTATATAAACATGTATATACACATTGTGTATCTAATGTTAAAGATTCCCATTGAAGTATTATTTTTATAAAAAATCAAGTACTAAATAATATTAGATTAGATTACCATCGAATTTAATTATATTTCTGTATTATCAGTCGCAAGAAATATATTATTTACTTATTTTTTTGGTATAATTTTCCGTTCGGTGATGCATCAGTGCTTATTCAAGGAAGACATACAAACACAGGTAACTTATTAATTAAATGATAATTGGCCTTTAGCATATGGACAGTTGCAACTTCAATTCTGAAGAAATATAAATATCTAGGACAATCTCACACAAATTGTCCTAGTGCCAAACAAAGCTCTGACTTGAACAGTTAGTCATAAATATACTTATACACTTTCCCAAAGCGTCAAAAATATCTACACGCCCCTTTGTCACTGACAATGAGGTCCATGTACACATATTTTTAATTTATAAAATAGAGTGTGTAGATACATTCACGGTCATAAACCTCTATAAACTTTTTCGCCTTATGTCATTGAAATATAGAGAAAATGTGTAAACATGTTTATGACTGTGACTGTACACTTATATTCTAGTTTACATTTATTAAATTAACTACCATATATAAAATTTATTTCTAACTTTTTTCAGTTTGTTTTTAAACAGCAGTCGTGTTTTTTAATTTTATAATTATTATCTTTCTATGCAACTCTTGAATAAAAAGGATTTATAACGAGGGCCATGAATCACTCGCGTCGCTCAGGATTCTAACAATAGAATCATGAATCACTCCCTGCGGTCGTGATTCAGTCGTTAGTATCCTTCACTTGGTCGTGAGTCATCTATGGCCCTCGCTTTAAATCCGTCCTTTATTCACTTATTGCATATTTACTATACTATTGTTTAATTTTAAGAACGAGAAAGTGATTGTCGAACCCGGCTACAGATGAATGGAGTTCCCTAGTTTGTATACTGAGTGCGTGTCACTTCGCCGGGTCCCGACAGAATATCAGCGCTGCCGCAGCAATGCGCACAGCACATGCTGAGTCGGCGCCCGGGGGCCAGGGGCAGGGGGTAGAATTGAAAACGAATGGTGTGGACCACTTGTCTTTAAATTTTCTATCGCTCGTAATTTCAATAATACGGTTTCACCGATTTGCTCACTTTCGAACCAAACTTTCGAGCGCTCCAAAGTCAAAAATCGGCTCCCTGTCATTACTATGCCGTGACTTTTGAATCACGCATCTTAATTTTAGTTATAGTTCTAATTAATTTAATGATTTGAAGTGATAACTTCCTATGGGAGGGTAAACCGCTTCGTTATGTAACGCGTTACGGCGCCAATATAGAGGTACCGTAAAACGGGGCTATTTGGGAATCACGGGGCTATTTGGAACAAAGTAATCATAAGCTTTTAGTTGATATATTTTTTGTCATGGTTGTGATAGAACTGTAAAACTTGTTGTCATGTGAAGTTTTCAGTTCTACCACTGTGATTACGATGACAAAAAATATATCGACTAAAATCTTATAATTACTTGGTTCCAAATAGCCCCGTTTTACGGTAGGAAAGCATAGATGGAGTATAAAAACAGCTAATATAATAGTACTCTTCGCACCTGTAACAAATGCCCTGCGTTAAAAAGAGACTTCTATATATGACCTCTTTCAACAGTGTATCACTTTTTAGGTTTGCTAGTGTGTCACTCTGCTTTAGTGTGCGTAAGTTTGCAGTCAGTTAAACAATTTCAATATTAAATAGTTCAACTTATATTTGTTTAAGTTATCACTTCTGTCGGGCATCCCGGACGCGCACGTTTTTTTTTTCTTTTTACCCGACTGCGTCAGAAGTAGGGTTATGTTTTTCGTGCGTATGTAGCGGTATGTATGTATGTCTATTTCTGGGCACGCTCTGCAGCCTAAATGGCTTGACGGATTTTAACATACAAAGTGTCATTCGATTCGTCTTAATTGCCGAAGTGACAGAAGGTATACAATATTTCAATATGGCGTCCGCAGAAAAAAATATGGAGGGGGAACAATTTTTTTTTTTTTATTATAACAATATGGGTATCAAATGAAAGCTAGTAAATAGTCCATTCTAAATATATATACATTATAACACTTTATGTACTTATAAAGAACTTATACACCATGAGTATGTACTTATTCATATTTATAACAATTTAAATTTAACTTGAATATTGGAAAAGGTGTTCCAGGCGGGGACAAGCAATAAATTTCAAAACCTATTTCTTGAAAAAAAAAAAAGGCATTTGGACTATCTTATCCCCGCCTGGAACACCTTTTCCAATATTCAAGTTTTTAAATTGTTATAAATATCAATAAGTACATGCTCTTACAATTTTCTATAGATTATATAGCTTGTTTTTCGCTTTTCAGTTGTTTTTTACTGCAGTCGGGTTTTTTGTTTATTTTTAATAATTACTTTATCTTAATCATGTAAACGTGTTTCACTTTGTCATGGCGTAAAATATGAATAATTTTTATCTATCTATCTATCGACACTAGTTACAATTACTTAGCTAGTTAGAGCTACGGTGTGGTAGATCCCTTAGCTCAGTCTTACGTGACTACGCGTCAAGTTGAATTTTCCAGCATTTCCTCTACGGATTGCCAAGTGAGTTGTCCAAGAGAATATGACCCTATAGGTCAGATGTCGAGCGAAATAACAACAGTATATTTTCGCAGAAAGCAGTCAAGACTCAAGTGTTAGCACAACATCCGGCGGTCGTCAATGATATTTTATATTTAGATACGTTATGCTCATACTAAACGCATTCGAAAACCGGTCCAATTACTGACATTCATTTGCTAAGTTGCCATATTTCTACAGACAAAGAAGGCAATTCGTAGCGAACTCCATTGTTAGAAAGAGATAAATAGTTGTTTCAAATTGCGTGCCCGAATGACGCGGCGTGCCCGCTTATGGCTGCCATATAGCTACCCGTCTTTATCGCACTCATGCGATATCTAATTATGTATCTCATGTTTCACAGGTGACAGTGACGCCACCGGTGCAAATTAAACAAAGTATGGCGATATAAAACAAAACTAAAAAATATTTACGGTACTTACGAATGAAATACAGACATACTTTCTTCCTTTTATAGTTACAGTATAATTTCGGCAGCCTCGAAAAACATAAGACGGCATTTTTTATGACTTATATTTGTTGCATTTCGGTAATAAAACTTTACTGTTTTTGACGCGTGCGTGTCAGCGGCCACGGCGCGACTGAACGATAGTAAGGCAATTACCTTCCTTTTCGAGGAACGCTTTTGCGCGCAGATGACGTATCTTAATATAAAATATCATTGGCGGTCGTTGCATAACGACGCTTATGAGGAAATACCAAAGACCGTAGCCGGATAACGGAAGGAGATAAGCCCTTTTATGATAGGTAATGAATGACCTGTTTTTCAGTGTTCCGTACCCAAAGTTTCAGTGTTCCGTAAAAACGGGACCCTATTACTAAGACTCCGCTGTCCGTCGAGTGTATATCATAGTTTCGACTACGTACTCTCGGAATATCATGCTATCGAATGTTCGTTGGCTCGACTGTTACTGGATCGAAAATTCTCTGGGTCGAAAAGCGTAGAAACAATAAATCGTCGAATCGAAATTGAGATTTCGATTGTCATCCCATAGAAAATCTCAGAAACGAATGTTCATTGGCTCGACTGTTACTGGATCCAATATTCGCTGGGTCGAAAAGCGTAGAAACAATAAATCGTCGAGTCGAAATTGAGGTTTCGATTGTCATCCCATAGAAAATCTCAGGCACGAATGTTCATTGGCTCGACTGTTACTGGATCAAAAACTAGTCATAGGATTTTATTGCCCTCCAAGTATTTTTATATATTGATCAAGCCACGTAACATATATATTTTTTATCAAAATTCACCGAAGTTTTTTTTCCATACTTTCCGTGCGGTGTCCTTTCAACTCGATACCTCCACGCGTTCCTGAGATAAAGGGTCTTGACAGACAGACAGACGGACAACAAAGTGATCCTATAAGGGTTCCGTTTTTTCCTTTTGAGATAAGGAACCCTAAAAAGACCACGAATGTCGATCCTGCAGGTGATCGACCCAGTTTTGATGTGACCACTGAAAATTCGGGGAGCGCCAAAGTTCAACTAAAATTGCAACTCCGATTATTGGAACTCCGAAAATGTAATTTTTATACCGCTGGAACCGTAAACTTTAAAGAAGTTCTGAAATATTCAATGTGTAGATAATACTAGGTTAGGTTAGGTTTGATTTATAAAAATCCTGAAAAAGTAACAGTTGCTGAAAAAAATACGTTAGGAGTTGCGATAATTATGACTTACAATACGTTATGAGTAAAAATAATTAGATGAGCCAATATGGACCCGAAAATTCGATACACCACTGATCGAAACCATATAATTCTAGATTACGTTTTGTCGATTGTACATGTTTCGGCCACAAGTATTTCGATCTACCGATTATTCATTACAATAACAGTCGAGCCAACGAACATTCGATAGCATGATATTCCGAGAGTACGTAGTCGAAACTATGATATACACTCCTGTCCGTCTGTCTGTCACCAGGCTGTATCTCATGAACCGTGATAGCTAGACAGTTAAAATTTTCACAGATGTATTTCTGTTGCCGCTATAACAACAAATACTAAAAACAGAATAAATTAAATATTTGGGGGGCTCCCGGACAACAAACGTGATTTTTTTCTAGTTTTTTGCTCGATATTAATAACGGCAACAGGTATACACTTCAAATATTCACAGAATATTTAGGCCCTGTTGTTTGATCAGTAGTTAAACTAATTGTTAGAATTCGAAAAAGGAATGGAAAATTTGACACATTTCCTTGAGATTTTAACCATTAAATAGTAACGTTTTTTTACCATTAGTTAGTTTAACTACCGATCAAACAACGGCCAGTAGTTGTATATTCACTTTAAAAATAAATAATTAAAATAAAACAAAATAAAAAAATTAGGGGGGCTCACATACAACAAACGTGTTTTTTTGCCGTGTTTTTGATAATGGTACGGAACCCTTCGTGCACGAGTCCGACTAGCACTTGGCCGGTTTTTTTTTCAACAGTTACTTACATCTAGCTGTGCAATTGTACCAAGTTTCGTTGAATTAATGCTCAAATCAATTTTGATCTTATTTCAACACATCCAAAGATGATGCTTTGTCAGTGAAAAATATTCTGCGCTTCGCTTCGGTGTATGTTCGTTGACGCTTAATCTCTTTACAATAGAATCATGTATCGTTAAGACCGTCGGTCAGCTTAGGGGGTCGACTCGTGATCATAAGGTACCGAGTTCGAACCCCCGCGGTCACCACCTACTTATATACCAATGAGATCTTCTAACATAAGTTGATACATTACCCTTGCTCTTACGGTGAATGAAAAACATCGTAAGGCCTGCACATTCGAAAAGCTGCGTGCGAAAGTTTTTTTTTGCCGTCGACGGCCTACCTAATGGGAAGTGGTCACCGCCGCCTATGGACATTTGCAGAGGCGTCACCAAAGCGTTGCCGGTCTCGAAGAAATTACGCTATTGCACAAAAGATCCTAAGGGTCGAAGTGTATTTGAGAAGACCTATCTGTAAGATAATAATTAAATATATCAGGGGATAATCCTTGTCCCACTGCTATTCGACGGAGCTCCTAATTCTGGGCGATTTGCCCTTCGGGCATCTAAAGATACCTAACGAATCTAACCTACCTACTTTTGCGGAATAAAAATGATTTCTGACGAAATAAAATAGCAGCGGGACAAAAGTAGTGGGTCCACGACTCAGTCACTAAATTGAGCTAGTCCCAAACTAAGCTCTAGGCTTGTACTATGGGTACTAGACAACGATATAAATACTTATATAGCGAAATACATAGACAATATCCAAGACGCAGGAACAAATATTCGCGCTCAACACACAAATATCTGCTGCGCCCTTACCGGGATTTGAACCCGGGACCGCTAGCTTCGTAAGCAGTCACTACCAACGGCTTAGAAGCGAGATGTCTATTATCGCATTGACTTTTATACATTTCCATACAACATTGCGTAACGCCAACTTTATAAAACCTTCAGTGACTTCCCCACGGCACAACATAAATATGAGGTAGGTTTAGGTTATGTTAGCTCTTTAGCAGGCCCGGAGGGCCAAAACGCTCAAAAATAGGAGCTCCTCGTAAGCGGAGCTCCGTCGACTCGGTTAGATTTGATTTTGAAATAGAAATCATTAGTCAGTTGGCGTTGTGCTACCTATTGTATGAAAATGTAAAAAAGCAACTACAGTTTGGTCGTTCTAACAGGGCCGATTTGACAGCTGTCAACGCAGTATAAAATATAACCTCAAACACATTTTGTACTGAGTTGACAGCTGTCAAATCGGCCCTCTTAGAACGACCAAACTGTAAGTGCGATAGTAGACATCTCGCTACTAAATCCTACCAACTAGGCCAACGCGTCGTCACAGATAATAGTAGTTTATGTAACTGATACATAATGAGGCCTTAAAATACGAGTACGAGCGTCAGCGAGTTTCATCATAGGATCACACGAGTGTTTTAAGACCTAATTATGTACAGTTGCATACACTACTTTATCTACCCACATATCATAAGCATCCATGATGCATTCAGGAGCCGCATATTAAATTTTAACCGGTAATGGCGGTAATGAAAAGTTTGAATAGTTTTCTGGCAGCTGTCATAGTTTTTTTTAATTCAGAGACAAACTAGAGTCGGCTCCAATTTTCATATCGTTCGATCCCGTCCTGTGTTCAAAGATGTGTGTCTTAAAGATTGTAGGGTTTTGAAGATTTAGTCAAAAACATGCGAATAAGGTGTCATGTTTGAAAAATAAAACTATCAAGCATTTTGTTTTTGCCTGGCAACCCTATCCGTATACCGCTGACAAGTAATTTGTTGGCAGAAAAATCGAGGAAAAGTACACTATTAAAGTTAGCGATTGTTTATTTTTGTCATTATCATTTTAAGCTTGTAGAAAAAGTTATGTATGCAACGGTACATAATTAGCTCTTAAGGTACTCGTGCCTGTAATTAAGGATCACACGAGTGTTTTAGGGCCTAATTATGTACAGTTGCATACACTACTTTATCTACCCACATATCATAAGCCTCCATGATGCATTCAGGAGCCGCATAATATATTAAATTTTAACTGGTAATGGCGGTAATGAAAAGTTTGAATAGTTTTCTGGCAGCTGTCATAGTTTTTTTTAAATTCAGAGACAAACTAGAGTCGGCTCCAACTATCATATCGTTCGATATCTTACTTACGTGCGACATTTGTCAAATTTGTATGCAAATTGACAATTAATTTCGAACTAAACGTCATCTCGACTGATATTAGAATAGCGATCAAATCAAATTTCTTTGTTTTTCAGAGATGTTCGAAATTTGAATGTCATAAGAACATCGAAATTGATGTTCTTAAGAATCCATAAGATTACTGCCGCAGATAAAAAATTTGCTCTAACAACAGAGTTGATTATTATGCTGGTCATAATTTGCGGTTTCTGAGCGCATCATAGAGGGTTTATGATATGAGCGTAGATAAAATAACATAAGATCGTGTAGTGCTATCTGTTCTACGCTCGCAGGAATAAAGAGAAAATAAAACATAAAAACAAAATTCAATCATTTTATTATTTTTACAAATTTAACAACCTTCGACGACACTCGGTATCTCTATAATCGAATTAACCAATCTTATCGCTACTGCACCCTTTCGGCCCGTATTACGCTGCCCTTCTTAATAAAAAGAACGCATGTGCCATTTGTTAGTCAAAGCAAATTGAACCCTGTGTCTTAAGAAATAAGGTCACTAATACATTCACGATTCGATGAGACATACGCCCTTTTTTCTACTGAGGGCAGTACGGTTGCATTTATCGCTGTGGATAAAGCATCCGTCACGCTCGGACATACATACTGGTCAGAAAGAGACACATTATCCATATTAATAAACACGACCATAATATAACAGGACTGAAATGCCGAGAAATGTTCAAACCGTTTTCGAATCCGAATATTTTGCATAGCGACGACATCCAAATCCTAATTAATGTACAAACTGATCAAATAACTATTCATGGTGGAAAAAAACTGGCATAATAATGTTTTGTCGTAATGTATAATTGGTCGAAAACAATCTATACAATTGTAACGGCTTTTTTAATTATTAAAAAAAACTAACCTAACCTTACTTAACTAATTTACACAATAACGATTAGCAAACCTGTAATTTCAGCGTAAATGGATGTTAGGCGAATATATTTTAGACCAAGTAATACATTAGGACAAATAATTTTATGAATTTCAAAGGGATACCTCAAATATTGAATATAATTAATTATACACAAAGGACTTAATTTTCTACTTAAATAACTAAAATACTGCACTCATAGATTTAAAAAAAATCGTGTCTCAATCGGGAAGTGAACCGATCAAATATGACAAAAAAAAACTCATTTTATGATACAGATCGAAAGGATTATTGATAGAGATAATTTATCTCTAAATAACATACACATTTAAACTACAGAAAGACCGTAAAAAGTTAATAAAAGGCATTAAGTACGAAAACAACATATTCGATTCCCGGTTAAGACAGATGAAAACAATCCTTGCAGTACTTATTGTTTTCAAAAAATAAAATCAAGTCTCATTCGTGTGGAATTCGCTATTTACAATATTCAAAGTACTTGTCCTTTTTTTTTCCACCCAGATATTTAAAAGCAATATTTTAGACTGTCATTACTATACAAAATTCTCGGAGTCTATATTCGGCTAAGTACCAAAACGTTTATGTAGCAAAATGGCCACCAGAGCAAGTAGACCGAGTAGACCAACCTTAAGTCAATGTAGAATTATGTCCAAAATTCAAAATTACATAGCTACTCTTTGATAGCACTGTCCAATAGTTTCAAAAACTTTGGACATTTTTCAAATATCAAAATTTTGGACTTCTTTCTACTTGGTCATTTTGCTCTATAGTCTATTCGCTGTATAAAGGAGAACATTAAGAGAAATCTTTACTGATATCCACCTAGTCCATTTCATCTCTCTCTAACCGATAACTCCGTCTCTCACAGCTGACTGCAAAGGGCGTCATATAAGTACATTTCTAATACCAACCCCGCCTTATATACAATTATTCTTAAACAAGAAACTTTGTAACTTAACCCTGTTCAATACTTGTTATTTAAAAAAAAAATAGTTTATAAAATTACACACGTACTTTATAATTTAGACTATATGCGCGGTTTGCCATGACTTGTTTAGAAAAAAAATGGGTACCATAATAGCCTTCATTATGTGACGTTTCATAATAGTAGTTTACGTGACGGTTGCGTAATGACAGGCATTACAACATGAGTGTGGTTTATGAAATGAGCCGCAAGGCGAGTTTTATTATAGATCACACGAGTGGTGTAATGCTAATTACGCAGAGTCTCGTACAATACTTTATCTACACACATATTATAAGTACTCTAAGATGGGTTCAGAAGCCGAAATGCAAATGACCAGCATTACATTACCTGTGGTAGTAGGTGACAGCGATGACAGCCGTAACGTTATTTTGAAATTACGTTATCGAATATTGTAAGGTAATGAGATCCAAATTTGGAACACCTTCCAAAATTAACAGCTGTCATCGCTGTCACCTACTACCACAGGTAATGCTGATCATTGCCTACGGGTTTTGAACGCATAATAGAGGACTTATGATATGAGTGTAGATAAAGTACTATTTTACAATACATGCCATAATAATACTTTTATTTACTGAAATAATAACTTATACTTAAGTCCATAATAATATATTTTAATTACTTGTTTTAATGCTTTTTTTAAGCTAAAATAACAATTTCCTCAGAACAATATACATGATGCAACATTGCGATAAAGTCCAAATCATTTGAGGTTATAAAATTGTTTACTATATAAACAAGTAACATCGAATGAACTTAGTTTTTTTTTACTTTAGTTGTAATTGACTTACATTGGGATAATTGCTTCCATAGCAAATCCCAATTTTTTTCTAAATAAGTCAAGGCAAAAGGCGTCGATGACAAAAACCAAACTTAACTATGTTGTGACCTTTTTTCGAGTCAAAAGTTTATTATTATTGTGACCTAACTCGAAATTTAAAATTTTCGAATAAAACCTAAAAGTTGCGACATGTTCACGTTTAAAATTATTTAAAAATAACCCCCAATCAATATATTGCATTATACACATTTAAATACACATCGCCCAAATTCACTTTAATAACCAAGAATTTTACCCCGAATGCATTTTTGATACTGTCGTAGATATGTTAAAAAAATCCGCCATTTTCGGTCGAGGCGTTAAGTAATTACGAGCGGACATACATACAGGTCAAACACATAACCCTTTTGGGGATCGCCGCAGTCGGGTATAAAGGCGACATTGCCAGCTTCTTTTGCCAGAGATCTCTTACTGTCGCGTTTATATGTGGCATTATGTAAAGGGACCTTATTGTCGATGGCGCTTACGCCGCACTGCGTCACGCGACTTTATATTTATATCGGAGCATCTTTAATAATGGCGGACGCGCCATTCACAATAAGGTGCCTTTGTATAGATACGTCACATATTAATTTATACTCGTAAGGCCCACCGTACTACAAACAGCCAGTTTTTAGTCAGTGGGACTTTGGATCTACCATCAAGGCAATAATGTTCAATTACGTTTGTTCGAAAATGCCATTATCAATTTAAGAAGAAAGGAAAACGAACTTTATTCTTATTGCAATACAGTTCAAATTAAATTGCATTGGTAATATACAGTCGGCCGAAAATGTGGTCTACCACCTCACGGTTGAAGTTTATTTGCACGTCATGATACAACAAGATCGATTTTCCCTTGCAATAATTAGGACAGTGACAAGTGTCAACCTTAGCGATAATTAGATCTCACAGAAACTTTTGTCAAAACTGGTAGACCACATTCTTGGCCGACCGTACATCCTATTGCACGCTGAGCCTTACGAGGATAAAGGGCCTCAAGTAACAGTCCGCCAGCCGATATTGGTCCGTCTGTTCATTATATTAGAACTTACAATGCAGACCATCAGTTCTTCTTAAGTTTTCATACATTTCTTTACAAATTTTGAACAGCAGGTAAACCGTTAGTCAATATTTCAATAAACAACTTTTAACTACATCCATATCATAACTTCCCTACAATATGTTCGGAAACGATAAGCAAATGGCCCTTAAGAAACCTGTATCTGTAGTTAGTATTTTAATGCTAACATTAAAGTATTGCATGTCATTAAAGTATCGATGACCGATACTTTAAAGTAAACATTAAGATACAGGGCCACCACAGATTAAGGTTTCTCAAATGTTGTAGAAAACTTATGATATGCATGTAGATAAAGTAATGTATGGGACTGTACACATAATTAGGCATTAAAATACTCGTGCGATCTTATTATGAAACTCGCCTTTCGGTTAGTTTTATAAAACACTCATAAATAATGCCTCTCATTATGCAACAGTCACATAAACTACTATAATAATATATCTGTAGTTTTAATGGAAATACATAATTTAATTTGTATACATAAATTGCCGCCACGTACAAAACCTTTGTCGATACTTCAACAATATTAACATATCAATAACGGTTTTAAAAAGTATTTTATTTACAATTATTTTAACGTAGAAATTTATAGTCAATCCTACCTAAGGCAAGATGTTAATTTTAACCAACTGAGGATAAAAAGAGAACGCCATTTTAAGACCACGCCGACAGTGCTAAGATGGAATGCCTCTATGCTAGTAATGTCACCGGTTGTCTTATCCCCACACCGGAACACAAAAATGCGAACACTGTTGGGTATGTTGGGTTTAAAAAAATTGGCGGCGTCATGGAAGTTAAAGCAGGTGTAACTTAAAAATAAGTTTTCTTCTAAATAGACATTAACTGCCGCACTCAGAGACGTAAATTAAATTTAATACTTGATTAAAGTTGCTGCTGTCACTTTCTTCGCTATAGCAATAGAATAAGACAACACGTTACTAAACAAACATTAAATTTAATTGATGTCTCCGAGTGCGGCAGTAAGACTGTTCAAAAAGAATTCGTGTTTAAAACCTGCAAGGTTCTTAACCTTATTTAATTCAGTAAATTACAAAGTTAATATCTAACTTAGTGTGACCAGGTTCTAACTTTAAAAAACTCGGTAATACGCGCTATGTTAAAAAAACTGTACAAATACAGGTAAAAAAACAAATTGTACTATTTTACAACCTGATTTTTTTTTCTAACACTAAAATATTAAAAAATACCGCCACCAAGTCTGTACCCGCACAAAGAGGTAAACATTCTTTCTCACTTATCTTCGAGTTTACGTTAACTAGGAAGACTATTAGGTAGACTATAGCTTTCATAAAAAAAAATCTCCAATCAATATACATTTTTGTAACCTCAAAATGCTCTTTCATGGCGAAAATAATTTTCTCATTAAAAAAACCAATCCATGTTGTAGAATCGGGCACATGATTTATAAAATTTGTGTCAAAAATCAACGACAATTATAAAGAAAAAAGATGTAAACAAATTAGATGTACTCTTTGACATAACCTCAAATTTTCATCAAGCGTATTTTTATTTCAATTTAATAATAAATAGTTATATCCTATACTAACACCTATACTCCATGTCTTCTCGTGGATGTCGTAAGAGACGACTAAGGGAATAAAGGCTTGTAGTACTGTTAGGCGATGGGCTTGCAACCTGTCACTAATACGCTGGTAAACATCTTAGCCTATTTGTGCAAATTGTGGTTATAGAATTATCAACAAGTTTTTAGAGATGTTTGTAATTCTGTAGCTCTGCCTACCCCAATCTGGGAACGAAGGCGTGAGATTATGTATGTATGTATGTATATTCTATACTATAAAACGAGCAATATTTATTTGTACATACAGTGCTGGCCACATAAGGACGCTTGCGTTTTTCCCATACAATTACTTACAAATATGACTTTTCAATTTTAACCACTAATTAAAAAGTTCTTAATCAATTTTATTTTTAGTTACGATTATCGTTAACTAATAAAATAAGGTTTAAATATATGTACAATTTATCGCTGTTGAAACCGAATCTTTAATTTTATAAGGATTTGAAAAAAAAAGTTTTTGGGGTTCATACAAAGTTTAACTTAGTATGAACGCGTCAGCACAATTTTTTAAAATCCCTATAAAATATAAGGTCCGTTGTTAACAGTAGTTCACTGTACATCAATTTAAACATTAGTCCATGATCTAAAGTAACTTTAATTTAGCAATAAAATTGGTCAAGAAATGTTTTACTGGTGGTCAAAACTGAAAAGTCATATTTGTAGGCAATTGTATGGGAAAAACGCAAGCGGCCCTAATTATGTGACCACCGCTGTATATACAGGGTGACTAAAAATTCGCCGTATTCCTTGAAAGGGGTTATTCTACAGCTAGAGCGTCGGTGGCCTAGTGGCTTAGGGGGTCGACTCGTGATCGTAAGGTACCGAGTTCGAACCCCCGCGGTCACCATGTACCAATGAGTTTTTCTAACTTAAGTGCATTACCCGATGCTCTTACGGTGAAGGAAAAACATCGTGAGGAAACCTGCACATTCGAACAGCTGAGTGTGTAAGAGGGTAATTGCACAAAAGATCCTAAAGGGTCGAAGTGTATCCGAAAGGGCCCGTCTGTAAGATAAGATAAGATATTCTACAGCTCATTTGTAATGATTTAAGTCCAGTCAACCAGGGGTCAAAACTCATTGGTTTTCGAGATTTTCACGTTTTTAGAAATTTTTTTAAATGAAAGGCGGGTGCCTTTCGATCTAAAACTAGTAATTATGTCAAAACTGCGTCTTTTAAAAATAAAAAAAAGCATTTTTCAAATAGCCAATGAACTACTGATTACGAAAAATTAAAAAAAAACGCCAAAAACTGCAAAATTTTGCAAATAAAAGGATTTGAAGTTAGAAGTTCCAGTAATTATTTTCCAAATTTTGTATCATTTTAAAGCATAACTAAAAAAAAAAGTACAACACTTCGCGCACAAATAACAATTCATAAGCTTTCTAAAAAGGTACAATTTATGACATTTTAAAATTAATTTTAATTTAAAATTTTACAATTTATAATAATAGCAGAAGTGTTTGCGGTTAAGCTCCATCGTTTCAACCAAAAAACGCGGGAAGCGTTGTAGTAAAATATGTAACGCACTTAATGTTTTTGACCCCTGGTTGACTGGACTTAAATCATTACAAATGCGCTGTAGAATAACCCGTTTCAAGGAATACGGCGAATTTCCAGTCATAGTCCAGTCAAATATACAGGATATTTGTAATCATGACCTCGAAAACGGCTCTAACGACATGATTACAAGTGTTTCCATTCTTTGCTCGATATTAATAACGGCAACAGGTTGACGCTTGAAATATTCACAGAATATTTAGTTGTATATTCACTACAAAAATAAATAATTAAAAAAAAAAAAGTGCCTCCCATACAACAAACGTGAGTTTTTGCCGTTTTTTGCTAATGTTGTTATAGATAATGGTACGGAACCCTTCGTGCACGAGTCCGACTCACACTTGGCCGGTTTTTTTTTATTTACGAGAATACCTTTTACCAAACAGATACATTTGAGGTTATTAACATGTTTACTAAATAAGACAAAGAAGATTTAATTAAGTTAACATCCAACAGTGACACAAAATTACGAAGAAAACTATTTGTATAGTGACATTATTGCATTCCAGAGCTGAATACCAGAATTGCAAAATATTAGACTCGCATGATACCAGAGTCGCAAAATACGAGATTAACACGAAACCAGAGTCACAAAATGCCAGACGCTCAGGATACCAGAGTCGTAAAATGCGAGACGGTCGGGATACCAGAGTCTTAAAATGCCAGACGCTCGGGATACCAGAGTCGCAAAATGCCAGACGCTCGGGATACCAGAGTCGTAAAATGCTAGACTCGCCAGATACCAGGGTCGCAAAATGCCAGACTCTCGGGATACCAGAGTCGTAAAATGCCGGACTCGCTAGATACCAGGGACGCAAAATACCAGAATCTCAAAATAGCCGAGTCGCAAAATCCCAGATACGCAGAATACCATAGTCTCATAATACTGTAATTGCAAGATACCACATTCTTAATTACTTTGGTTCGCGAAATAACATTTTGGGATTTTGAGACTCTGGTATTCTGTGTATCTGGGATTTTGCGACTCGGCTATTTTGAGATTTTGGTATTTTGCGACTCAGGTATCGTGCTAATCTCGTATTTTGCGACTGTGAGATCTTGCGAGTCTCGTATTTTGCGATTCTGCTCTGGAAGGCATTCTTGTTGCAAAAATAATTAACTTAACTTTTAATAATAGCGTCACTGTTAGCTGTAATATTACTTGAAAAAAAGTAGCTTCATTGGTAACATACTTATAAAAGGGCTATTACAATGATAACTAATGTATATCTACATTTGGTCTGTCACTCAAACTCCTCGCCATGTCAGATTCCACCAATAAAATTGACAGTTGTGACCTGGCAGTAACTGTCATCTGTTAAATTAATGCTTAAATCCGCCATCAGTCTACCATAAGTCTAGTTAATTTAATACTAGATTCGTCATGCCGAGCGAAATTAATCTGGCCTAAAATGACTTCGCTTCATTAATACTTGTTCAATATGGGTGTATCCTGGATAAAAAAATAATGCTTCTATTTAGACCTTCAGTAAGATTGTCAAAAAATATTGAACACGTATTTTTTGCTTTATCATATCAATCAAAATTGACAAATATAACGCGTATCAAAGTTCGGGAGTCGCTCGTGACGTCACAACGTGGTTTAAAGTGTGCCACGGCGTGACGTCACGCGAAACTTTAACGCACTTTATCTTCGTCATTTTTTGTTTAATTGACAAAAGAAAAAAATATGTGTTCAATATTTTTTGATAATGTAAATGACGGACTAATTCTATTTTTTAGGACACTAGCCTATTGTACATAAACTAGAATTTATTAAACATACTTTCCATGAACAACTAATGTTGAAAACCGCATCGAAATCCGTTTAGTTTAGGAGTTAAAGATATATAGATTTGTTTTATACTATGTAAATATATATTGGAAAACCAAAAGCGTTCCTAATTGAGTAGCTTATCTTCGAACTCGGATATGTCCTTGAAATTTGGTATACGAATTTAAAACTTAACATGTTGGAAAAAAGACGCAAATTCCGTTGTCCTTTTGCATGGACTTAAATGAGTTTGCGACTGTAACTGTAAGCGACTCAATTATGTTGGCAACATGTATCCATTTCTGGTATATCGAATGAGCGGTCAACTCTATATTTTTCTTAATGCTATAAATATAATCGGTTTTATGACTTCTGCCGTGCTTCAGTTAAAGTTTAAAAAAAGAAACTGTCAGGGTTCCGTATTAGACTGAGTTTTAGTGGGCCTATATCCTTCGAAGTCAAAGTTTTAAAGAGTGGCCCAACGGTCAAAGGTCGCCATGGGATTAGTTGGATCGTTTTCTCAAAATCATTTATATCAGCGTATTTTCCATTCGCATTTTACCCGATTCATATTTTTAACCATACTCATTAACAACATTGTAGCTTTTTCAAAGTCGCGTGTTTGCCTATTTTAAAATTTTACGGGGCGCGTTGGTAGGTTTAGGTTATGTTAGTTTTGCAACAGGCCCGAAGGGCCAGAGCGCCCGGAAATAGGAGCTCCGTCGACACTGTCTAATAGAAATAGAAATAGAAATAGAAACATTTATTCGACGATCACAGGAAAAAAAAACAAAATAAATTGAACATAAAACAAACAATGGCAACACAGAAAACAAAATTAAACAATGAAGAAAGGAATAAAATACAATTGTAACATAATGTTGCCATGGGTGATTCTGTGACGTCGAAATTGACGCCACTCAGCACTATGTCACGGCATGAACCGCGACGCTGATTTTCAGTGGCGCCAACGTGACACACGAACGAAGAGACAGCGGTTGACTACATAAACAGTGATTTAAGTAATAAGAGAATATAATATATAGTAGTAGTGTAATAAGTGGAATAATAAGTAATAAATTAATATTTTATTATGGGAATGAATAGAGGAGTAAAATATAATAAATCAGTCATGAATATTAGTACAAAAAATATAAAGGAAGTCAACTGAGCACAGGAAAAAAGGAAGTGGGAGAAAAATAAAAGCAAGGGGGTAAAAGAGCCAATCGGTGCTACCAACATCAGCCCATAACGATCGGCGAGGGTCAGCAGCGGTAAAACTGGGACCTACCCTCATTTACCTCTTCTCACTCTTGGGGTGTGGCTAGATTACGAAACTAAATTATTTTTATTTATTTCATTTAACGTATATTTAGCTTTCTACGTGTAATAAAATAAATAGTGATATAATGGTGTTACATCAGTGCGAAATTTAAATTTTACTACGATTCTACGAGCAGTCCCATGAGGTAAACATTACAGCCTTAAAAAAAAGATAATCGAATGAATTGATTGCTTAATGACTGTAAATCAAACTTTGCTTTTTTGTTGGCTTAGTAGAAATGCCTTACATTTAACTTTAAACGTGTTCACTGTTTGCAGAGTTCGGAGAGGCGGCGGAAGGTTGTTCCAGCATTTACTGGCGGCGTAGCGGAAACACCCACGAAATGCAGCAGAGTGATGGCGGGGTATTACGAGCTGCAGCTGCCTGAGAGGTCGCGTGTCCCGGCTGTGCGCGTTATGCGCCCAGATAAGCTTCCCGTATAGGTACGTGGGCTCCTTCGATTTAACAAGTCCGAACATTAATGTGGCTAGATGATGTTTTCTGCGTGTGTCCATCTTTAAAATGTTATTACGATTAAGAAATGGTGTAATGTGCACACGCGGTGGTATCTGAAAGCAAAACCTGGCACACGCATTCTGTACCCGCTGTATTAGACAAGAAATGTATATAATAACTAGACAAGAATTAGACTCTAATTCATGTCTTATTAATAATGATGCTTTGCTAATGTGATGTTTTACTACTATGTTGATGTTGTTTTGCAAATATTTTGTTTTGTATATACTTGTATATTTTGAGGATATCATGTTTTGCGAGAAAAAAAGGGCCAGAACGCTCGGAAATAGGAGCTCCGCTAGCGGGGCTTCGTCGACTTTCTAAAGTATACATTTGACGAGGGCGAACATGCCACTCGGAAAAGCTATTTTATAAATGCCTGTGCTTAAATTCATGAATGGATAAAAATGCGAATGAAAAATACGCTTCAGGAAATAAATGATTTTGAGGAAATTATCTACAGTCCACCATGGACACGAGGTACGGTCACGAGCGTTAATTTGGGACCCATTTCAAGAAAGATATGCTTGAAGCCGTCGATGTCATTAGAGATGTCAAGTCATTTGTAACTTTTAGGAAACTCAACCTTATTGTTGTAGAATGTCAGATCGATTTTGGACCTAAGGCACCAAATTTAATCACGTGTACAGCAAAAAGTTGATTCGACTCTCAAACCTTGGTCGTATTTCTGAAAGGCATGGCGAATCTATGTATTAAATGAACATACAATACTACTTTTTAATATCGTTCGGTTGACTATCGCTGTCACACTTGCACTCGCATATGACAAGTATATTTGTCACTCGTGATTCATAGAAAACGATTGCCGAGATTGACAACCTTCGTTTTTAGGGTACCGTACCCAAAAGGAGCCCAACGGGACTAGGGCATGCTCCCGGAAATCCCGGTTCTGTATTTCCCGGGAAATCCCGGGAATTTCACAAGTCCTAAAGAACCGGTACTGAAGATTACATCCCGGTTCTCCCGGTTCTTTCCATAAATACCAAACAAATATCGTGGCGCGTATCACATATATCCAATTCCACCTGAGCGACGAAGCCGGCACAAGCGGCAACATCGCATCAATATCCATCATATTTTGTGGCATATTTAATCTCTAGATTTATAAAAAGGAAGAACAAATAACTTTCTAGTAAATATTTTACTTTATCAAGATATGTTTTTTTTGAAGAAAACGTGCATGATTTTATTGCATATTTATTATATTTAAAGTTTCCTAATGTTTTTCAATCGTTTTTTATCTCAAATGTCCACGATTGCGGTGATTTGAGGTAAAAAAAAGAACCGGGAGAACCGGGAATCCCGGTACCGTCCCTGCTTAGAACCGGGAAATGGAAGTTTCGGAACCGGGCCCGGTACTGCATGCCCTATCTTCTGATAATAAGAATCAAGTGTCCAACACTGGGGTCTTAGTGAAAAAGGGTACAAGTCGACTTAACTCGTAATAAAAAAGGTTATACACATGAACATACACCGGATTGATGGGGGCAAAAATGTACCAGTGCTAGTGATTCATTAAATATCGACTAGTTTATCGACAACTTTTTTCGTGACACATGGATGTTACATTTCTTGCAAAAGTAAGTCGTACCTTTAAGTTGTATAATTATCTGAATGATCAGCTTTCCATCAAGATAAACGATATTTTTTCTTTCGTCGCATTTTTAACCGACTTAAAAAACAAAAAGGTTCTCAATTCGGCGAAATGCTAAAGAATATTGTTGTAATGAATGAATTTGTTATTCAATGTAGTTTCAATAGTTGTCAAAGGTGACTCGAGTCCAGAGTCAATGTCAGATACCGGTTTATAGTTGCGATAAGTATAAATTAAAGAGGTTTGCACATACTTAAAAGGTATTCAAACTTGGCCATTTCTTATGATAATGATGATAAAAAATTGCTTTTTATCGATGTCGATAAGCTTAGTCGACATTTAATGAATCACTAGCACTGGTACATTTTTGCCCCCGTCAATCCGATGTTTGCACATGAAGTACACTGGACTCGAAAAAGGGTTTACCTTTTTCACTTGATCTTCAGACTACTTATACCCTTTTCCACTAGGACCCCTTGGTCCTTGTCCATTACCGGCTCCACCACCTTAACTAGCGAAAATTCGAAAATTTTACTTCTCGAATTCAATATTACCTAAACAGTCCTAAAATTTATAATTACAACCCTGACTGGGGTTGTGTAGTACATGTACTAAGAGCCAAAAAGAATGAATTCCCGTCACTGTACTAGAACGAAGTAAAGTTTCTGCTTCACTGACCCACCATAGAACTGTGTCGCAGTGACGTTATTATTCAAGTCGTAAGATCATCAAATTGTTATATAATGTTACTGTGACAACGTTGCATGATGGGTCAGGGTTGCAATGGGCTGGTACATATGGTACCTCACTCGATGTCATAATGTAATTTTTTTTTTGAAATGGATATACCCGAAAAGTTTTTTTTTTCGTCGTTACTTACATGTATAACTATGCTAAATTACAACTTTGTAATACCAAAAGTCTTCGAGTAAAGTAAAGTCTTGTTGAGTACGGAACCCTAAAAACCGGCAAAGCGTGAGTCGAGTTGTACGGAATTCGACATGCATTTGACCCAATTTTCAATCACAAGCCAACAGCGATAGTAAGGAATGCAATTTTACCGGTTATTACCCGTTTTTGTATTAAAATAACCGGTTAAAACCGATTATAACTGGTTAAAACCGGTTATTTGCATTCCCTAAGCCGCCTAAGCGATAGCCAACCGAGCGTTATTCATAACAAGTACCGTTTATACATCTAACTTATAACCTATTCACTATACTGCGTCATAACCGACATAGCGTTTATACCAGCAATACCAAACTCCTTTCCAACTCTAAAATTATAATCCTGGTTGCCATGTATCGTCCGCACATGTATCCTCAAATAACTCGGCCGCGTAAAGAACTTGTAACATATATGACATTGGTATTTCTTCAAGCCCGTATGAGTTTCCAAATGCCTTTTCAATTTCCCTTTGGTTATGAAGCCTTTCCCGCACTGCTGGCATATGTATGGCTTCTCCTTTGTATGGGTGAAACTGTGCAACTTCAAATAGTAGTGAAGTTTGAAGCTTTTATGACATACCTGGCATACATGTTTTCGTTCTTCCTGTTTGTTTTCATCCTCGATAGCGATGCGGGAGCCGTGGCTTTTGAGGTGCTCCTCGAGGTAGTAGAAGTGTTGGAACATCTCGCCGCATATGTTGCACACGCGGCTTCGCTCGTCGGCCGGGATGAGGTCGGCGAGGGCAGCGGGCGCGGCGCCCTGCTTGGGAATCTTGCGCGCGTTTTGAAGAACCATAGCTAGTATATCGCCACGGTTCTCTTCGAGGATTCTGTGGGAGATGGTAAGAATTATAATATATATTGTTAAAAGTATTAGAATGCCATAGAGTAAGCAAAATGTGTAAGCTGTTCTATAATGAGCGTTGCCATAGTGATAACTGTACTTTAATAACCATTATAACATTGTTATTACGGTAACTCCAGATATCAGTCTTGGCGTTCAGTGAGCAGTGCAAATCGAAATCTTGACGTTGAGATTAAAATCAAAAGTAATTTAGACTAATAATGTGTATAAAATTAAATTACTAAAAAAGATGGTGTAACTCGGGAGCGCAGGGGAGCGGCGAAATGAGAAGATGATGATGACTTGGCTATATGTATATTTTAAGAAGACGTGAGAGAGAGAGATTACAATGTGTGAAGGAATGACGAACGAAGTACCACACACACTGGTCGAAGATATCCCAGCAAGGGTGGAAGTATCCGAGATCAATGTATCACACTTAGTACGTCTCAGCAATGGTGAAAGCGTAAAAGCGTGCACGTATCAAGGTCCTAAGGATTCGATACGAAATAAACATCAGTGGCCGGTATATTAACAATCTGAGGGGACCAAACGATTGCGCGAGTTAAAGTACAGCCAACGTCATCTAGTCGCAAAAAGTGAACTAATATCGGTGAGGCGCGATTTAGATTGCTTACTAACGCCATCTGGCGTCAAGTAGTAGTAAACGGTGTTACAATGGTTAATATTCATCGACTTTTTATTGGTAATGATGCGCACTACGTAACATGAACAAGGGCGAAAGTCGATTTGTAGGTGCCATAGGTAGGCGGCAAGCGGCGCGGTGTGAGGGGCATTTTAAGCGTTACCATAGCAACCGCATTGTTACCTGCGCGGTAACCGCCATATTGGTTCATGTTAAGTGGTGCGGATTATATGTACCATGGTTACGCTCAATATCGATATCAACAATACTCACAGCCCCTCCTTCTGGTGCGTGGCCAGGTGCATCTGCACGTGGTACTTGGTGTTGAACATGTGCGCGCACACGGGGCGCTCGTAGCGCAGCACGAACACTATATATATAACCCGGTACAATACTCACAGCCCCTCCTTCTGGTGCGTGGCCAGGTGCATCTGCACGTGGTACTTGGTGTTGAACATGTGCGCGCACACGGGGCGCTCGTAGCGCAGCACGAACACTATATATATAACCCGGTACAATACTCACAGCCCCTCCTTCTGGTGCGTGGCCAGGTGCATCTGCACGTGGTACTTGGTGTTGAACATGTGCGCGCACACGGGGCACTCGTAGCGCAGCACGAACACTATATATATAACCTGGTACAATACTCACAGCCCCTCCTTCTGGTGCGTGGCCAGGTGCATCTGCACGTGGTACTTGGTGTTGAACATGTGCGCGCACACGGGGCACTCGTAGCGCAGCACGAACACTATATATATAACCCGGTACAATACTCACAGCCCCTCCTTCTGGTGCGTGGCCAGGTGCATCTGCACGTGGTACTTGGTGTTGAACATGTGCGCGCACACGGGGCACTCGTAGCGCAGCACGAACACTATATATATAACCTGGTACAATACTCACAGCCCCTCCTTCTGGTGCGTGGCCAGGTGCATCTGCACGTGGTACTTGGTGTTGAACATGTGCGCGCACACGGGGCACTCGTAGCGCAGCACGAACACTATATATATAACCTGGTACAATACTCACAGCCCCTCCTTCTGGTGCGTGGCCAGGTGCATCTGCACGTGGTACTTGGTGTTGAACATGTGCGCGCACACGGGGCACTCGTAGCGCAGCACGAACACTATATATATAACCTGGTACAATACTCACAGCCCCTCCTTCTGGTGCGTGGCCAGGTGCATCTGCACGTGGTACTTGGTGTTGAACATGTGCGCGCACACGGGGCACTCGTAGCGCAGCACGAACACTATATATATAACCTGGTACAATACTCACAGCCCCTCCTTCTGGTGCGTGGCCAGGTGCATCTGCACGTGGTACTTGGTGTTGAACATGTGCGCGCACACGGGGCACTCGTAGCGCAGCACGAACTTGTCCGCGCGGTGGCTGACGAGGTGCCGCTGCAGCTTGCACGGCGCGTTGAACGTCTTCGAGCAGATGTCGCAGATGAACTTCTTGGTTGTTTTGTGGTTCTTGCGGTGGTACACCTGGAGAGATCATTTTTAAGTGATTGTGAAATTTTACAGAGTCGAGCATTCGCCGGATACAGTGGCACCTTGATTATTTATCACCCTACTGTAGCGAAGCTCAAAATGAGGGTTATGTGTTTGACCTGTATGTATGTCCGTTCTTATGTCCAGTTGTAACTACTCAAGGGGTCGACCGATTCTACCACTAGTCTTGATGGCGCAATTGACAATGGGAAAATTAATTAATAAACCTTTGAATGAAGTGACTATACTACCTTATTGAAAATAATAGACATTTCAGAAACTATTTACTCCCAGAGAATGTTGAGAAATTAATGATTATCTACTCCTATCATCACTATCACAAACCAAATAAAATGTCATGTGCTGCTGTGTGTACTGACGTGGATTTCGAAGAAGAAATTGTATCCGTTTCTATACAATTTTATACAAACCTCACGTAAAATGTTTTATTAAGTATATTTTCATTTCGTGGACCGTTTTTTTAAATATTACACAAGTATCGACATATCGATAAAAAAATCTAACACTATAGCTACAGCTATACTCCGTTCGTTTAGTTACTTAAAAAATGTAAACAAAACAACCACGCGATATAGTTCGCCAGCCAATAGGAGCAGATCATTGACACGTCAAAATGCGATAAAACAGTTTTGATTGGTTGTTTAACAATGCCACGTGGTTTGGATTGTTTATATTTTTACCCGACTGCTGAAGGAGCAGGGTAATGTGGTTATAGCCTATATATATATATATATATATATATAAATATATGTATGTTTGTTCCTTTGTGGCGTTCTAGTAACTAAACGCGTGGACCGATTTTGATGATTTTTATTTCAGTCGATCTGTCTTGTGAGTGTCACTAAAGATATAACAGTAATCAAAATTCAATATGGCGGCAACGAGACGCTATATTGTAAAAAAGAAAAAGAAAAAAAGTCGACGAATTATGACATGTGGGGTAATTATAATTTTTCATTTTGAATGATCATTTAGGATTTATAACGATTTAAAGTTGGTTAGCGATAGTCGGGTTATTTAAAGCTCGCTTTTTGTTAATTAAGTACCTAAATAAACGTAGTATAGATTGCGACAGTCTTGTTTTTCTGGTAAAAATCTGGCAACGTACCATGGTATGTATGTATGTATGTAAATACTTTATTGTACAAACGAAAGAGATAACAATTATAAAATAGACAAAAATATAACAGGGATGTACAAAGGCGAACTTATCCCTTTAAGGGATCTCTTCCAGTTAGCCTTTGAGCGATTGAGAAATAATTAATTACAACGAATAGCCAAATAAGTACAACACTAAAAGAAATTGCTATAAATATGAATAGATAAAATATATAGA
The DNA here is from genome assembly GCA_946894065.1 of Acleris literana. Taxonomy (NCBI): domain Eukaryota; kingdom Metazoa; phylum Arthropoda; class Insecta; order Lepidoptera; family Tortricidae; genus Acleris; species Acleris literana. Next base: position 11,499,370 of record OX335693.1, on the reverse strand, counting down.
CATATATAAATATATACAATAAGCAGGAAAAAGTTTAAGAACAAGTGTCAAGCCAGAACTTCTTTAGTCTAGATTTGAAAGAATCTACAGACTGAGACTACCTAATTTCAGTAGGCAATAAATTCCACAACCGCACAGCGTGAACCGAAAAGGATTTAGAATAAGTTACCATGGTCTCCCGGCGCTTGTAGCCCTTCCCGCACAGCGTGCAGAGGAAGGGCTTGGGCCCGGCGTGCCCGGCCTCGTGCTGCGCGAGCGCCGCCGCGTCCGCCGCCTCGGCCAGGCAGTAGTGGCAGCGCAGCACCGCGCTCTCGCCCGAGTGGCTCTTCTTGTGGACCTGCCACCGATACCGATCAACTCTACTACACTCAGGGACTAATTTAGAGGAACGCAAATAAACAACCAGACTAATAACGTATTTTTCTCAAAATTTTTCGGAAATGTTGACATTACTATCTACATAATGAGACGCGAAGTACATAGATTACTGACAGTTCTCAAATAAAATAAAAAAAACATTGCGTGCTCGCTACACAAGCCCGCAATGTTGCATACAAATTCCATTACTATCTAACTTGTAACATTTTAAAAAGTGAAAAAGCCCATAATAAAATGAGGGCACAAGTCTTATACATCCAAATTTTATTCGAAACATAACTTTTTTATGTGTCTGGAATAGCTTATGTTTTTTTTAAAAACATAGCTTGCGTTTGTCCTTGTCATAAACAAAAAGGCGGTAAAGAGTGATGGTTTTTTCACATGAAGTTTCTGTTTGTATGCAATTTAAAAATGAGTTCAAGCGATGAAGATTTTACTCCAACACTATATTTGCCTCGGCAGGAACAGCAATTGCGGGCTTCGTATTTTTAAACCGATACTCGGCCCGCAATTGCCTACTTCCATGCCTAGGCAATAATGTACTATTATCTACACACATATCATAAGTCCTCTATTATGCGTTCAAAACCCGTAGGCAATGACCAGCATTACCTGTGGTAGTAGGTGACAACGATGAGAGCTGTTAATTTTGAAAGATGTTCCAAATTTGGATCTCATTACCTTACAATATGCGATAACGTAATAAAATTACGTTACAGCTGTCATCGCTGTCACCTACTACCACAGGTAATGCTGGTCATTTGCCTTTCGGCTTCTGAACCCATCTATGAGTACTTATAATATGAGTGTAAATAAACTATTGTACGTAACTCTACGTAATTGGCATTACGCAACCGTCACGTAAACTACAATTTCCTACTCCTCTACTTTTATCTGTCATTTTAATCACGAACACTAATATAAGAACATAAATAATATTTCCGCAGAATAATCCGGAGAGAAGTCTATCTAGTCTATTCCCAATAACAACACTTGTGTTCTTTTGAGCCAAAACGACACGCCTAAAATCAAACTTTAGAGTTACCGTAATAAAAGCTACGGCCGTTTTTGCCGCAAAAACTTACATTTCGACACTCTCAAGGGAATCAAAATTTATAGGGTATTTATTTTCCGTTGACCTAGATCTATGAAATTTGGCAAGTAATACCGTCTTATATTATATACTTGTATAAGGAGAAAAAATCTGAAAACTCACAAAAAAGGGTCTTTATGCAAGGAACGGCGGCGGTGCAAATTTTGAATTGAGTTAACCGTGTCATGTGCGGAACCTTCGGTGGCAGAGTCCGACTCGCACTTGTCCGGTTTTTTTTACCTATAGTGAGAAATATAAAGTCTGCGAACCTGTAACATTTCTAGGTGCAGGAACCTCTTCTGACAGAACTCGCAGGAGTGCGGCCGCTTCTGATAGTCACGCTTCTTCTTTTCTGTGCTACGCTTTTTCCTGATCTTCGTTTTTGGGTTTGTCGTGCTGGAAGGAGCAGAAAAATGTCGGTCACCCGGGACTAGGGTTTCCACCCGTACTTTATTATAAAGTATTGTACTCTATTTTAGCTTCCCGTACGTTATATTTTACGCAACACATAAAGTACGGCAAAGTACTTTATTTATGACATTCGGTTTTAATGGATATTTTTTCTAATAATTAATAAATTGAAACGAAATTTTACCTCAATGCAACCGTCAAAAACCCTCGACATAAACTTTGTTTTACCATGTTTGAACGCGATTGATACGTATTTTTATCGTTGCCAAAGACGGTGTTAGAAAGCAAGGTCTGATGAGTGATAACTTGATAAGAAATATGTATTTAAAAGTAATTCAAAAAATAATTTTTCACAACACTGCTCGGAAATATGGCCATAGATGGTCTTGTTTGGGGTCACAAAACGTCACTTATAAGGACAGACCAAGATTTTTTTTGTCGGCGTGTTTGCTGATTGGTCGACAACATTGTTGTCCAACTTTAAGAACCAATGAAAATCTTTGTCATAGCTCCTTAAAATGAAAAATTGAAATCGACCAATCAGAACACGCCATTTTGTGTCGTAAATATTAGGTGTATTTTTGCGAAAAGATACACAGACTAAAAACTATGTCATTGCTTTTTTTTTAAATGTAATTCAAACTTGGCCCCTAATCTCGAACCACTAGAAATGAAATTACATGGGAGATATGGCGAAACAAATAGGTACAATTTTATATGGAGTTGACATCTTCATCTGGCATGTTAGTTTATTAATCTCGAGTGCCACGAGAATAGGGGTCCAGATTAAAAAAAGTTATCTATGGTAAAATTGGCGGTGATGTCATATTAACATAAATTAAAATTTGAGTTTTGAATATGAATTTTTATTTTATTTCCTCTCAGTAGTTGTGAAAAGCACTATGTCTGCCTCGGTAGAAAGTGCAACTTATGGACTCGTACACTAGAGGGTCTCAACTACGTTTCGGCCCTCTATATGACTCGTCCAAAAATTGCGTACTTTCTATCCTCTGCAACAATGTACTATACTTTTATGCTGCGTACTTTATTTTTCTTCCTCTTTTGGTAAGTAATACTTTATTCTGTTAAAAAAAAGGTGGCAACCCTACCCGGGACGGTGAAAGGATTCTAACGATACCACACACATCTAAATCGGCTCAGGCGTTTAGAAGTTATCAGTAAACATCGGTATCACCGTTCAGTTTTCATGGCACCCGGTGTTGGTAGCAAAAAAAGAAATACGTTCGAATATTTAATGAATAATAACTTTTATTTTCTGTTTTTTTTTTAAACATAATTATGCAGCAGCTAACTGTAGATATCTATATTTATGCTGTACTTATGCTTAAAGAGGTTTATATTCTAAATAATGTCATAGAACCTTAATACTTATTTTGCATTCGAAAAAGAATATAATATGCCAAATAGGTATCGAATGTCAATTTAATTGTCACAACAAATAAATATTAGTCAGTGTGGGAAGGTAATTACGTCATGTGTACAAAATTAAATGGAATTTACGTCAAATTTCAAATATATAATGTCGAACGGTCTATACCGGTGTGTTACAACTACACGCAAGAGGTCACTTACTTAAGTTTTTCACCTATATATTATAACAGATGTCAAAGGTTAACAGGAAAATCAATGTTTTTTTTTTAGTAATTTATTAAACCTTTAAATACATTTTTAGTGTCTTTCTTTTTCTTTATAAAAAATATAAGTTCAAAATACTAGATGTATTTGTTTGTATTTGTTTTTCTGCAAACCATACTTTGTCATGAAAGTTGAACGTTGATAACGTGTTTAGTTATGAGGGCCCTGCCAAGATGCACTACGCTAACTACCTATTCTATTCGTTTCGTTTTTAACCAATCGCGTCACTGGTAGATCACGTGACTTTTCGTATCACGTCATCTCCCAGTGACGCGATTGGTTTAACAACGAATCGAATAGAAACGCTAGTTAGCGTAGTGCATCTTGGCAGCGCCCTATGGTGGAATAAAGAATCGTGTTACTATCAAAATTCCCTTTCCGCCAAATGACAATATAGCTCAAACGTCTGGATTGTGTAATGTCTTTGTTGCTATATAGACATGAACGCTAAATGTATCTTTAGCAAAACGTCTGGATCTTAGAATGTTACAATTTAAAATACACTAGTAGCGAAACGTCTGTACCTTAGAATGTCTTTATTACTTAATAGACATGAAAGCTAAATGGCCCGGTAGCGAAACGTTTGTATCTCAAAATGTCTTAATTACTAAATAGACATGAACGCCAAATAGCCCGTTAGCAAAACGTCTGGATCTTAAAATGGCAATTGTTGATATGACACTCGATAATTCAAACTTCTAATTATACGGACTATTTTAATTTCCAGACGTTTTGCTAATAACTCCTTCTATGTTCATGTCAATCAACTAATTTTACTTTCGGTTAATTAGGTATTCTAATCACACGGACTATTTATATTTCCAAACGTTTGGCTACTTGCTCATTTTAATTCTGAGCCGTAATGCTAAATTGACACTTTGCTGACTGAGTATTCTACTTTCATGTCATTCAGCTGAATTGACTCTTTGCTGACTGTGTATTTTACTGTTATGTCATCTAGCTGAAATGGTCCTTTGGCGAAAAGGGAATTTTGAGAGTAACCCGTACATACATGAACTCTGAAAAAATTACACCCCTTTTTTGGGCAGTCGTTTAAAAAGTGTATATAATATATACATACATTAAATCGCGCCTGTTTCCCAGAGCGGTAGGCAGAGACAACTTCTTTCCACCTGCTACGATCCTGACAAATCTCTTTCGCTTCTTCCACATTCATACATCGAGTCATGCACGCACGGCGGTTTCGGGTACTTAAGATCGGGTCGGATCGGGTCGCCACCTTCCCGAACACATGGTTGAGGGAGGCGATGGCTGAGATATGCGTCATACTCGTGAACGGGTGCTGTTTGTGGGGTCCGGTCTGTTCACGTCTGCAAGGACTTGTTGCTCAGTTAATGATTCCAGTTATGGCTTTTGACGTCGAGACCTCGTCGTGTTGTTCTCCTAGTCATTATTTTTAGTATCATGTATTTGACATGGAATCTTTTTAATTTTTACATTTATTTGTAATGTTTTGAATTTTGAATTTGTATTTTTTTTAATATGTTATATTTCTGATAATTTATATTTGTTGCTTTATTACCTTGTAATGTAACTTACTTTTAAGTATTATTGTATTTTATGTTTGAAAAAATGACCTTCTGCTGGAGTTTCTTGCGGCGCTTCTTCTCCGCAATGATGGTCTTGTCCGAAGCGCTAGTAGATTCACTCTATGTTACCGACGTGTAAAAGAGCCCGTATGTGGCCAATTTACTGAATAAATATTTTGATTTTGATTTTTGATTTTTTTGATCCGGCCCTTTTCCAGTATTTCTCCGATTTGATCCGAAAAAGTACGCTTTATGTATGGGAAAGAAACTTACCCGTCCTCTTCCCCGTCTTTTTTGTTGTCTTCTTTGACGTCAACTTCCTCTTCTTTCATTCCATCTTCTGAAAATAAGAAAATCGAAATTTAATATACGACTCCTCCGTCCGCGCAGAAAAATATAACATAGTGTATGTTACTCAGGGATAATGTACAAACGTCGTTATCGCGGGAGCAAAAGCAAATCCTATTAAAACACATTTATTTATTTTTTACATTTAACAGAATGTCTGTTTAGTATAAACGGAATATTCTGCCTATACATTCTAAGCCTCTAAGAAGCTGTTCATATATAGCATGACGTTTTCGCTGGAGAAGGTCAATCAAACTTGTCTTATACTGAGTAATCGCTTACGTATAAGTCAACGTGTCAACTTGAATTAAAAAAATATTATGTCAAATCCAGTATTTTTTGAGGTTTTATGTTAAAAAATCTCAGTTTCATTGTAAAAATCTCGGTTCACTTTTCAAAAACCTCGGTTTTCTTTTCAAAAGTCATAATTATCACATATAAATACCGGTTTTTAACTGAAGCACGCTATTCACTGTTCCAGCCGTCGCTGTGCGTGATGCGCAGGTACGGCGCGGAACTGATCGACTTGTCGCAGATCTCGCACGGGAGTCATTTTATAGGCGAAATAGGAATAAATCTACTACTGACTAGATCTACGCGGATCAGGTTGAAAAAGCTAATTTTACTAAGGAAATGTCGGCTACGTAAAATTCCGTTTCAAACGGCTTTTACTGAAAAATACCGGTAATAATTGAAAAATCCGGTGCTCACAGAGAAATCTCGGTTTAATTTTCAAAAAGCTCGGTATTATGTTATAAAATCTCGGTACACTTTTCAAAAACCTCGGTTTTCTTTTCAAAAGTCTCGTATTAAACCGGTTTTAAACTGTAGCACGCTACTCACTGTCCCAGCCGTCGGTGTGCGTGAGCACGTGCCGGTGCATCTTGCTGGAGGTGATGAACCCGCGGCCGCAGGTGAAGCACTTGTAGGGCTTCTCGCCGGTGTGCGTGCGCATGTGGATGCGCAGGTAGGACGCGGAGCTGATGGACTTGTCGCACACCTTGCACGTGAGCGGGCCGTCCTTGCGCTTGCGCGCCGGCGACAGCGGGCACGGCTCCAGCTTGGGCGACTCCGCCCACGTGTTGGACGGGAAGTAGTCTTCGTCGGACATGCTGGAATTAAGGTGTATGAATATCATATGTGGGTAATTTCGTAATGGTTTAGAGGAGCTCTATACTCGAAAATTTAAATATCAAAATCCTAACTCAACGGGCGCACATTCGCCGTGATTACTGCATTTTGGTTTAAGTGTAGATATCTTTATCAATAAAACTTACCCTAATATTACCGGTTACACGAGTTCTCATTCATATTTTTATGAAATAATGTTAAAATAACAAAATAATCAAGATGGGAGCTGTCAGATTTTGGTCTTTAATTAGATTTTCGAGTATAAATACAATTAAAAATATAAAAAATTGTGCATTAAATAATGTCGGAGTCAGACTTTATATTTTTCTATTGTATCTCTTCTGTATGCGTTGAATAAATACGAGTATTTTCTATTCTATTGTATTCAATTCGGTTCTTTGCCTTTTGGCAACAATATGTTTGGCAAAATGTATAAAGAAAAGATAAAGAGACATTTCTTCGCAACAATACAAAATTACATTAAATAGAAACAAAAAGAACAAGACATAGAGAAATTGTTCCGAAACGGTCCCACCTCAACATTCGCTAGCCGTAAAACCAGCGCTGAGGGCTCAGACAAGATGCACTACGCTAACTAACGTTTCTATTCGATTCGTTTTTAAACCAATCGCGTCACTGGTAGACCACGTCAATTTTCGTATCACGTCATCTTCCAGTGACGCGATTGGTTTAAAAACGAATCGAATAGAAACGTTAGTTAGCGTAGTGCATCTTGGCAGGGCCCTCTGGTCTCGTACTGGTATCATTTCCCAACCAGCTTTTTTTTCTGTAACTATACTTCAGGATTTTTATTAAAACTAACCTGACCCTACACAATGATACAGAAATAAATCCTGAAATATTTACAGTTACATAAAAAATGCAGATTGGCAAATGAAACGATACATTTTAACAAATGATTTTATTTTTGCCGTGTGGTTGCCGGCTTAGAATAAATAGTGCCACTCCATGTCTTCCCGTGGATGTCGTACGAGGCGACTAAGGGAATAAAGGCTTGTAGTACTGTTAGGCGATGGGCTTGCAACCTGTCACTAATACGCTGGTAAACATGTTAGCTTGATTGTGCAAAATGTGGTTACAGATTATCAACAAGTTTTTAAAGTTGTTGATAATTCTGTAGCTCTGCCTACCCAACTCTGGGAATGAAGGTGTGAAGTTATGTATGTATGTATTGTCGGCCAAAAGGCAAAATACAATTTTATTCTATGTATGTACAAAAAGGCACGCTTTTTTCGCTCTCCTGTAAAGATGGTCAACATGACGAAACCGTTTTTGTTAGAAAAGCAAGGATTTGTGCTGAAGCTACCTCTCGTCCTTGACGTCTTGGGCGTCGTGGTCGGAGTCGCGGCCGGACGCCGCCGGGTCGTGCTCCACCTCGATCTTCACCTGGACTTCCGTTTCCACTTCCACTGGAGCCTGGCAACAAACAACAATCAATTTTTATTTACTAAGAAGACAAATACAAGAAAACTTTTTCTGTGGTCTACGCACTAGGCCCGTCTCGCATTACAATGAAAAAAAAAATGCTGAATGGATTTTAATTCATATACAGGGTGTCCTATAAACCGACGTCAACCCGCCTAAGGTCTGTTCTGTACTTGTCTTATATAGTAAACAACTTTGTAACCTCAAAATGAACCTTTTTTGGCTAAAACCGCTATTTTAAACAAAATAAAGCAATCACAGACAATACATTGGCCGAGTGATGTCCAAAATGTTTACTCAGTTTACTTTATTTACGATAAAAGAGCTGGTTTAGCCAAAAAAGGTTCATTTTGAGGTTACAAAGTTGTTTACTATATAAGACAAGCAAGAATGAACAGACCTTAGGGCTGATAGAGCAGCTAAAAAGCTATCGATTTTACCCCTATGTATGTTCAGCAATTGTTACTAGTTTCGGAGATATTGATCATTTTAATCTGATTTTTCTGTCACGAAAAATCCTTAGTTTCATGTTTTATTTCAGAAGTTTCAGTGGTATCTTACATTATTAGAATCATTACGAATCAGCAAAGTTTTTAAACCCTTCTGCTCGTTATTTTTATAATCAACTTTTTATGTAATCACAAAGTTGTTTTTTCCGTACAAAGTGAAAAGCAAACACTGGGACACCTAGTATGGAGAAACAAACTTTATGTGATTACATAAAAACATATTTAAAAAAAAACGGGCAAATAGGTTTAAAAACTTCGCTGATTCGTAATGATTTTAATTATCTAAGATACCACTGAAAAACTTATGAAATAAAACTTGAAATTAATGAGTTTTCGTGACATGGACATAAGGGAAAATTACAAAAATTCAGATTAAAATGATCAATATCTCCGAAACTACTAAAAATCGCTGAACATACATAGGGGTAAAATCGATAGCTTTTTAGCTGCTCTATCAGCCCTAGGCGGGTTGACGTCGGTGTCTGGGACACCCCGTATAGGTTGATAATAAATTTACCCTCCTCCTTCGTCACCTAAAAATAGTTATGTCTTAAGTAGTACTTGATGGTCATAATACCTTAACATCCATCACAATATCCAAATGGTTGAGAGCGTACGTGTCCACAGGTTTCTGGTCTTCCATGAAGTCCTTCCGATCCTCGAGGCAGTGCGTCTGGTCGACCTCCGGCCAGTCGGCCCACAGATCCTCGGTTTTCGGCTTGGTCTCTTTCTCGGCTTTCTCCCGGAGCTGTTCCTCTAGTTCTTTGAGATATGGCAAGATGGCGTTGTAATCTGTGTGAAAAAATGGGGGGTATAAAGTGACGGAACCAGTAATGGACAAGAACCAATGATGGACACGTTATTCTTATTTTCAAGAAGATAATGGCTATTAATTTGTTTTGCAACAATCAATTTAGGACCGTATGATATTTGAATTAAGCGTAAAGTGTCTTGTTAAGCTAAAAGTGGCCATCATTGGTGCCGTACCCTACTTCATTTTGTTCAGGATCTTCAATAGGTTATTGCCAACTGATGATAATTTAAAAAAATATCAAGGGACAGTGTCACACAAATTGACCTAGTCCCAAACTAAGCTCTAGGGTTGTACTATGGGCACTAGACAACGATATAAACACTTATATAGAGAAATATATACTTAAATACATAGAAAACATCCAAGACTCCGAAACAAATACTTGGGCTCATCACACACATATTTACCCATACCGGGAATCGAACCCCGGACCGCTGGCTTCATAGTCAATGTCTATTTCCTAGATTGAATCCCTATTTGACTGGAATAAAATAAATAAACGCTTACCGTAAGGCTCCCCTTCTAATTTATCTTCGGCGTGTTTTTTATCAAAATGCCTAGTTAAATACTCGAACCTGGAAAAATAAACTTTATTAACCACCGATCGGGAGGCAACATGACAGAACAAAAAAAAAACCTGCCTCCAAAAAAGCAAAAAATAAATAAAAATATAATAAAAATAAAAATGATTTATTTCGGATCTCACGATCCATATTTAAATTATAATAAAAAGAATATAAGTTATTTTTTGCGTTTTTGAAGGCGAATATTTTTAAATAGTTTATTTTATATTTTTAAATAGTTTATTTTATCCCTCTATTACTCCGATTATTATTTTTGCCGAATGTATAGTTACGATTTTTTTTTCGCATAATTTTTCTCCGTCAAAACGGGAAATATTTTTTAAAAAGTTTTGTGTAATTGTGGTACACGTAGGGTAGGTTAGGTTAAGTTTTATTTTATAACTTTTCAAAAAAGTCAAAGGTATTAGTAGAATAACAATTATGCGAAATTATTATTATGCGAAATCATACATTCGGACAATCGTGACTATGCGTAAACAAGGTTAGGTTAATTAATAAGAAACTATAGAAAATTTCAAGCTCGCCGCAAGAAACGCCGCGGGAAAGTCATGGTCATATATTTAAACCTAAATGTGCTTCGTCATAGTCGCTCAACTATCTTAATCGAGATATTATCTTATCGCCTACTTTGTATTAGGTTTGTACAAATTACGATAGGTGAGGCGGTAATATTTGAGGAGTTCCCTCAATTTCTCCAAGATCCCATCGTCAGATGCTGACGTGTTGACAATGGGACCAAATAGAAAGTATACATTTTCAAACACAATATTTTTTTTAATTGGTCCAGCAGTCTTTGTGTAATCGAGGAAGATACATAAAAAAAACCCGACGAATTAAAAATAACTATAGTACAGTTGAGTTCATAAATATGTGTCCACTTTAGTACCTTGTCACTTTAATCGCTGTGACAACTCGTATAGCCTGGCCAAAAAGTCGAGCGAGTGGTGACAGCTGCAACTAAAAAAATTCCATACAAAATTGTTGCCATGTTTACGCATTTTACGTCAAAAATGTGACAGTTACGTAGAAAGTGGCGCCCTCATTTAATTTCTACTCTTTTTGGCCAGGCTATACATGGCAGTTTAAACATGACATTAAATAGACAAGGTACTAAAGTTTATGGTCCATTCCAATAGACGTGTCTTATTTAGTAATCACTTTTATAACCTCAAAATGCTCCTTTTTCGCCTAAAATAACAATTTTCTCATAAAATAAACCATCCATGATGTAAAATCAGAAAAATGGTGTACAAAATATGGACTCTAATTGCTTTATTCAGCAGAAAACGGCCATTTTAGCCAAAAGTGATGCATTTTGAGGTTATAAAATTGTTTACTAAATAAGACAAGTTAATTGGAATGAAGTATACACATATTTATGAACTGGACTGTACTCCAATCTCCTTAAGAGGCCACAAATACTGCCACGGATTCGAAATCATATTCAAATCGGAATCAGAGATGGGCATTATTCGAATAATTATTCGAATAAAAAATAATTCGTAATATTTTTATTCGCGAATAATTTATTCGTCGAATGATTTATTTGCGAATGATTTATTCGCGGATGAATCATTCGACTACTTTTCGAATAACGAATAATTTATTCGCTATTTTATTCGGATAAATTCACGAATAATATTTGACATTTTTTGGTTATTCCATTCAAATAACTAACACAAAGAAAGAAATAAAGTGAATCGTATAGTATAAGTACTGCACATTTCAACACCTTAAAGATTGACAATAAGGTTAAGGGATAAACCCAGGTAGTAAAATAAACAAAGGAGTAGCGTAGACATCGGATTAGTCACACGTAGTTAGTAACTTTCTAGCCTGGCCTAAAAAGAGATATATATATGAAAGAGTGAGATAACAACGTTTTCTTATCAGTTGTTCATTCCTGAGCGAATGTAATAGTTTATATATTTGCCAGTTATTATTTAGTTGCAGTGCATTGCACATCACACTTGTCAATACTTTTATCTAAACCGCATAAACTTTTTAATTTAACATATAATATTTGTAGACCAAACAAATAATAGAAGAATGTCTTATGTATTATGTAAGATGAAAATTAACTTAGTCCGTTACGTTAGTGTGTACAAACAACATCTTTCAGTTATGTTTAGTTATTAATTTTCTAGAAAAATGGAGCAGGTATTCCAGTACATAATAATTATTCGTGGCAATTCATTCAACGAATAAATCATTCGCGAATAAATTATACGCAAATAAATTATTCGACGAATAATACGAGTAAGAATAATCATTCGAGAATTTCATTCGTTATACGCGAATAATTTGGTTATTCTTATTCGTTATTCGAATAAATTTTGCCCATCTCTGATCGGAATATAATAATACCTACTGTGCGGCGGAACCCTCAGTGCGCGAGACCGACTCTCACTTGACCGGTTTTTGCTTATTGACCGAGAAATCCAGTGCCAAACTTAAGTCTGTTTTTGTCAACAACCAAATGAAATGAATCATAGTTATATGAAATAAATTATTTGAATTTGAATTTAAGACATACCTAGTAAATATCTTATAGCATATCCGACACTGGTACTTGATGGCGAGGTGGATTCTCTTGTTGTGCCGCCCGAGTTTGCTCGCCGTGATGAACGACTGGCCACACTCACTGCAAGTGTACGGTTTCTCATCTGAAATTAAGTAAATAATAATGAATATCATCGGACTTTGGTACTTTTTTAAAAGGTGTAAATCACGCTTGTAAAGGTTTGGCTTGGTCTTTTTTTTGGTCATTAATTAATTATTTACTGAGAAAATAAATAAATAAAATTCTGCTGATGGCTAAAGAGCTTAAACGTCACACGGTGTTTTCTACGCTACTAGTGATGGGCGGCTTGTAAGTTTCAAAAGTGGAACTTACGTTAAAATTTCTGCAATATTCTGAAAGTTACCAAAGTGAAATCATTTAATTTCTGAAAAAACGTAAGGACTTTTCATGTAATTTAAATGAAATTTACTTGTGTCAGAATCATTTCCATCTAATTAAGTAACTTTCAGTACCTGTAATTTTCGCAGTTAAGGAAAGTTTTGCAATGTTTCAGAAATTGCCCATCACTATACGCTACTAGTGTAAGACAAAAAAAACAAAATGGCAGCCGCAAGAGCACCCTGAACGCGTTGTTGTATTGACCGCGCAGAGCGTCAAACGACTAACGAGTGTACTGGGCCCCCAGGGTGCAGGTGTACAGAGATGTACAGAAAGCCTTGAAAAGGGTCACTTTAACCGGTTTCGAACATCAGGCAAATCTGTGTGCGATCATGTTAGCTCGCACCGCTAGCGCCCTACGCGCCCTTTCCATGTCCGCATCGTCCTTTAATGACCTGCGCAAACCGGGGGACGGGACGGCAGAGGATTTTAAATTTATCAATGTATATTTTTTGCTATTTCAATTGAAATAAAGTATAAATTTCAATGCTTTGAGACCGACCTCGGAGCATCGCAGCGGATTTGACTCCGCGGCATTGAAGAGCAACTTAGAGGATACCGCGGCGGCAGGCGCCGGCATGCCCCGGTGTCCGCCAGTGTGCGCCGGGGCAGCGCGGCCTCGGGAGAGGAAGGCTTAGCGCAAACCGGCGGACGGCGGAGGAGAGCATCGAAAAAGATTTTACGTCGCCAGCGCACACTGGTGAAGGAAATCCCTTTTGATACCGCAAGCGCCTGACAGCGTGCGCTGCAGTGCCGCGGCGTCCCGCGGCATGCCACCGGTCGGTCGGCTTTGATACCGTTTTACTAGCGAAGCAACCACGCAGTCAAAGACTCCGGCGCACGGACTCCGGCGCATACCGGTGGATGCCTTCGCATATCTCCTCCCCCTCAATCACATCTCGGAGCACGCCTAAATTAGTACGTGACCTAGATACTTAAACTCTTTTACTCTGGTGAGAGCAGTACCATTTAGGTTAATGGGTGGAACATACTGTGGGCATTTAACTCCAGCTTTGAAAACCATGATCTCGATCTTAGCGACATTATAAATTATGCAGTGTAGAATATTTTTTGAACATGTTTGCTCTGCACTTTACTTTTTCCTAGATGTGCAAAGTGAAAAGTGCAAACTTCTCAAAACTTCATACTAGCAAAACATCATATACGCATAACATCATACTAGCAAAACATGATATTTACAAATACTCGGGTTTGGTTATAGAATCGTACGTAGGTTTAGGTTATGTTAGATTTACAGTAGGCCCGGGGGTCAAAACCACCCAGAAATAGGAGCTCGCGGAGGTAGCGGAGCTCCGTCGACGCTGTGTAATTCATGTTTTTACCAATAATGATGTTTTGCTAATGTCATGATTTGCGTGTAAGATATTATGAGAATATCATGTTTTGCGAAAAAGATATCCAACGACGGAGGGACTAGGCCCTGCTCAATGGCTGCATATTGCTATTTATTGTCAACTTTCTAACCTGTTAAACAAGTAAAACAATGTACTATACCTGTGTGAGATCGGACGTGTAGCTTCAAATAATAACTCAACGAGAACTGCTTCTGGCAAGCGAAGCACTTGTAAATCTTCTCCAGATCCTTATTATATTCCACTTCCTTCTCGCCCTGGGTTTCCGCAGTTTTAACTTCAGTACCAACTTCTTTACTCGGTTCCTTTGCATCCTTATTAACTTTATCATTAATATTGCTCACATTTACATTTAAACTAACAGATTTATCTGCTTCATTATTTAAAACGGAATCATTTAAAAAAGGATTGTTAACAAAATCAGCCGCTTTCTCATTACCGATATAACCTTCCTCTGGTTTGATCTCCACTTCCTGTTTAACCTCTTTAGAGAGCTTCTTCAACTTCTTTTGTTCCCGTTTCAGCTGTTTCTTCTTTTTTTTATTTTTCATCCTAAAATCATAGCTGGTCAACCTTTCCTTATGGTCAACCAAATGTGAATCCAGGTCCCGTAGTAACTTATAACTTACATTACATAAAGCGCAAGCGTAAAAAGGGAAGTTTTCATCTGTAATTTTCTGCGACCAATAACTACTTTTCTTCCCGGTCTCTTTTTTAACCTTATTCAAATCGAAAAAAGGTTTCACATCATCAGTTTTACTGGAGTTCCCGACATCATTAACTTGACTATCATTAACTGGTGTATTATTAAGGGGTATATTGCTAATTGGAGGTATATTTAATGGTATATCGTTAGATTGGGGTGCGATTTGGTGGAGCGCTATATTATTGTTCATGTAGTTAATGGAATTGAGAGGCTGTTCAAGCTTGACATCATAGGGATAGGGGTTGTATTGCAAGTGAGGGTAACTGAATTGAGGGTACTCGTAGGTACTCAGAGGATCCACTTCCGCGGCCATGTTCTGCTCCATTTCGAGTTTCTGTAACAATAATCCTATATTCAGACTAAGATCTAGGCTTGAACTATGGGTACTAGACAACAATAAACACACTTATATAGAGAAATACCTACTTAAATACATAGAAAACATCCAAGACACAGGAACGGATACTTCCTCCCATCACACAAATATTTAAGACATTGCTAGCTTAGTTAAGAGATCACTAAAGAATGAAATCTGAGCTAATTTACATAAAGCTGCTATTACTTTGTAGTCAGTGATGTTCAGTCTTATGAAAGTGATGAAATTCCATTTGATAACTCTAACTACTATTATAAGTGCCAAAGTTTAGATGTTTGTTACTGAATTATGCCAGAATGGCTAATCGGATCTGGATGACATTTGGCATATAGATAGATTATAGTGTGGAATAGCACGTAGGCTACAGTTCCCGTGTGACAGCAAAATTATGAATCCTACACAAACAGAAGCTACATAAAAAATACATTATTTTAAGAAGCTCCACATTTACTTAGCTTTTCTTGAGATTATGCAAACTTTTGGTAAATTTGCTTTACTTTCCTCATATTCAGTTCAGATAGGTATTTAGTATTTCATCATAATACTGGCATCAGAAAGATGGACATACATATGTCTCCCCTAACCCCTAACTGACTGATACTTTGCAGACAAAATGTAATTGTTGTCATAATTTTATGTTAATGTTTTAACAGCTTACTTTGTAGATTCGTTTTTGTTTATGATAATAATAATAAAACAGTAACTATACATACTTTCAATAAATCATCAACATTTTTACTTTAAATATCATATTTGGTAATCATTTAACAAAATTAATTTGGTTAAATTACTCGCCTAGACAAGTTTCTACGACTATAACCTTTATTACAAACAACATATGCACTAAATTAGCTTCAACTAAAACACGTCCGCCGAAAACAATGTAAACTTACTGTAATTATCAACAAAACTATTTCCACTTCGTGTTAACGATCGAGGACGCGGCGAAAACGGCAGAATTCACGTAAAAAATGCACTAGCCACATCATCAACGATTATTATACTGTAATTTGTTGACATAAACACCAAAAAAGTTAAGGAAAAAGGTAAACAAAGACTTAGAAAGCTCCTTTTAAGCCCCTGAGAGACACAGGGAGCCGCTACAGAGCTCACTGAGTTAATCGATACTTTATGAAGGTAAAAAAACGTACCTATGACGGACATTTGATACAAAAAAACACAGTTTTTTTAACAATACTGCCCGTGCGTTCGGACGAACACCGCGGTTTCCCTCCAAAACTCGCACGATCCCGCACACATAACCAACAAGAAACCCGTCAACAACTCATTCGATTAAATTATTTGGTTAAAAACAAAATAGCTTTGTTCAAACAATGATAATTTTAATCACAAATTCACATTTTTTTCGCGTGACTGAACTGCCATGGCCGTCATTTTAATGTTACCATTATTAAAAAATATTTTTACCCTATCTCATTATTATTGATTTTTTTTTAAATATTGTAGCGTTACCATTGTTTCGGTTCATTTCAATTTCACTCAAATTCATGTACCTCGAAAATCCAACCTACTTGTTAAAAAAAAACGAATGCAACCTAAATCATAAATACGATGACATACAATTGTAGTTTTACGTAAGTTTTACTATTAATAATCAGAAGCTAATGATACGGTCAACAAAGAAAGGCCTGATCAAAGAGAACCCGAAAGACTTTTAACAAACACTGGCTTTAAATACAAAAAAAAAGACTTAATCATTCGAAAAGTACAACATATCGGCTTATTTTAGATGAAAATACACGCAAAAGCAAAGTACATAGTAGTGATAAACTAATTATTTCCAAACTAATCACCTTGTCTGTCTTATCTTATCATGCTCCTAAATAAATATACTACCTACTAAACTTCGGAAGGTTTTTTTCATTTTACCGTTCTATTATTAAGCATTCGTAAAAAGTGAAATAATAAATACCACTTCCAAATTGCTATTATGCTAGAAGTCTTCCTAATGAAACAGCATCTAGGTAGGTCGAATGTGCCTATAGTCCGCGCGTGAACTGAATGCCGAGCTTAGAATAATCTAGAACGGGACGGCGCCTTACTGTAGTGCACAATGCAGGCGAGAGAGAAGAGGCGTGGCGACCTTCATTTCAGGTCCCAACTGCACTCAGATCGCGCGCGTACTGTACGTGGCTGCTTCCCTTTATATATTATAATTCGTATACATTCGCTCTCAACTCAGCCCAACCCATACAAAGTTTCGCGTCGTTAGCTTTGTTGGTAGTAACCCTGCCTACGAAGCCAGCGATCCAGGAGCTCAAATTTAAATCCCGGTAAGGGCAGATAGGTATTTGAGTGATAATGAGCACGAGTATTTATTCCTGATTTTGAATGTTTTCTATGTATTTAGGTCAATTTGTGTGACCGTAACCTGATATTTATTTATTTATTTAAATAACTACAGAAGAAGACGAAGGGTATTTAAAGCCAAACCATAAGAGGAAGAAGAGATTTTTAAAAAAATGAAAACCAAAATTATTTTAACTTCGAGTATTTCACACAATAAAAACCAGTCTTTTAATGCTTACTTGTAGTAGGGGTACAATATTTACTGCTGGCAACACAAATGACAGATGACAGTGCGTGAAGGTCCAACTTTTTTTACAAAATACTTGCAAATTACATCATACCTTGAAAAAATTGTTAAACATTATGACTTAAAAAGTTTCAAATCATCAAAAAGAATAAAAAACTAAATTAAATTTGTAGTAAGGTAAAGTTTTTATTATGTCAAGTTCTCTTCAAATCAAACGTACGTACTTACATGGAATATTGCATAGATGGCGCTGTAAATAATAAAGTATAGAAATACAAGTTACTGGCTGTTGCCCGCGCCTCCGTCCGCGTAGAGCCGGTTATCGCTATTTGGAAAATAACAATTTTCCGGGATGAAAAGTATCGAATGCATTGCGCTGACGCTGAGTTGGGACCATTTCGTGACTACATTCTTCTTGTGTGTTTGTCACGAAAAGATGTTTTTCTTTGTTTTCCCCAAACTTCTAACAAATTTCATCGCAAACGTCTTGAAAACGTAACTAATGAATGACGGTTACTTTTACATTAATATTATTAGTAAGTAGAAACTTTCACTTTTTTATGGCATGGAGTAGCCAAGTGAGCACACAGGCTATGGTATTTATAGGTCTACCAGAATCTCAAGAAAATTTTAAAAGTAAAAATAAATAAATTTTCATATGGCAATGTTACCTTACGCCTGTCAATTCAAATTTCACCGCTTGTCAGAGTTTGTTATTGTTTGTTGTTTTTACTCAAATATAGCGTTAGTTATTAGGAAAATGCCCTAAATAAAAGCCCTTCCATCTCAAGTGAAAAATATCGTTAATCATATTATCTACTGTAAAAATTGTGAGCAAGAAGATGTAAATCAAACGGACCTTTGCGGTATTGTTAGCTAAGCAACGATACGTCATTGAGTTACTGAAGTCATTTACAAGTAAATCCTAATAAACTAAGCTAATAAATATACATAATGCACATGATTGTTTTAATTTAACCTTAATACTTAAACAATAAGAAATGCAAGTCCAAAGTTGGTTTTAAGGGTTAGGTAGGTAACTAGCCGTTATTAATTAATATTATAAATATTGGTTTGTTCCGTGGGCTTTTGTATTTTTCAGTGTACACTTTTGTTATCGTCCGATAAAAAGTATACGAAATTATGAATCCGCGGATAAATAAATAACATGAACATAGAATGTTTAAGTTTAACGGTTTTCAGTAAAAAAACAACTCTTAAATTACTCAATTATCGTTGAATAATCTTGGTAACTCAGTGGTAAATTGCACTTTTTCCATAGAAAAGGCGGGGACATCAATGTCCACTGCGTTAGTCACTTTATAGTTATTACAAATAAAATAACTTTTTATGAATTAGTATAATTCTAAATATAAGCTTATTTACGTCCGTTTTCGAGTTTCAAGTTCGAAAACGCAGCACTTTAACGTTTTTTGAAATAAAAATAGAAATAGTGAGAACGTGGCAAAAAGTTATGTACAACGAAAAGGAGAATGGCTCCCGTCCCTTTAGGGTTTATTCCATCTTCACAGCATAGATAGTCAATTGGACAGACTTGATATTTAAATTTTATCCTGGAAAATGGAATAATTTCCAACGAAATAAAGACTTCTACGCGGACTGAGTCCACCACATCATACATTTATTGGACTGGTGGAAAATCAAGTATCAAGACCTTCAAGGCCTATTACCCCGGAGTTGCAAGCACTAAATTTGAATTTCCCTTTTTATCATTAGATTCCGGTAGACCTATAGATTTGCATAATCCCTTAGGCCCCTTACGCACTAGCGGTTATAACCGGTTGTAACCGCGCACATACGGTTGCGGCTAACCGCTAATGCGTATAGCGCCGCGGTGGCGGTTTTTCATTTTCATAAACTTAATATAAGCTTCCCGTCCACATCTCGATATGACTAGGTAGGTAGCTAATATGACCAGCCCCCTATTTCACCAGCCTGACAATGACAGGTGACAGGTGACATTTCAGTGCACATGGCGCAGTTTATATAAAACTCAGGGATGTATCAGCGAGTTAATTTTAAAATGTATACCGAATTGTCACCTGTCACATGTCACTGTCAAGATGGTGAAATAGGGGGCAGATCGCTTTGTGACTACATCTCGATCTGACTACATCGCTTTGTTCCCAGACCGCAATACGATTAGATTCAGCGTCGCTAATATTACCCTAACGCACTCGCAATCGCAATCGGCTTCAAAGTTAAACAATTGTTTTAATTTTGCATGTAGATTCGCCTTCGGACTGTCAAAATGAAAACGATTGCGATTGCGAGGCAATAATACCTCAGATCGCTTTACGACTACATTTCAAAAAGTCTGGGTCGCTAAATGACGACATTGTTTTTTTCATTTTATGTTTGTATTAGCATGCCCTGCATGGCGGGGCTCCTATCCCTGGGCAATTTGCGCTTCGGGCATTTTAAGTTACCTAACGAACCTAACCTACCTAGTAAAGTAAACAAAGTGGTCATTTCGCATTTTTTATTTATTGGGTCACAAGACTGAACTTTACACAAGCATACTTAAAGATTTTATACATTGGGCGCTATATATGGTGTACGCTCTACTAGATGTGAACACAGCATGATTATAAAAACAAAACTTAACACTATTATTACTCTATCATAATGATATTAAAAAATTTATTGAAATCCAAGAGCCACCTCTAACAGCTAAAGTAATGACGTATTATTATAATCACGTTAAAAAACTTAAAGATTGTCCTTTTCGAACAAAGAGAATAAGAGCCTTTTGGCCGAGACCATAGAACCAGTGAATATATCGAAATCGTCTCTAATTTTATTGCATTGTGAACAAATACGATATAGCGGTGAATGTTGACCTGCCACTATCCTTTGAGAAGGTAATGCAAATGTCTTACGGTTAGAAAGGCGACTACCCGAACGAGGCACTGCGAGGGTTACATTGACAAGAAATCCTGGAGCTTCTAATTTGCCATGTATTATTTTAAACAAGAACACAATCCCTACGTGTCTCCAGGGGACACATTTCGTAATGCTGCAGTCTCTGGGAGTAACCATTTAGATCACGACATTTAGATTCCCAAAAGGCAAGGTGGTACAAGAAACGTTTTTGGATAGCCTCAAGTCTCTTTATATGAATAGCATAACTTGGGCTCCACACAGGACTGCAGTACTCCAAGGTACTTCGCACAAGACTATTATATAGAACTAGAGCTAGACTAGAGCTATTGAAAAACTTCATTTGGCGAATGATAAAACCAGAGAGCCTAGACGCTTTTCTTGTAACGTTATCGATATGATCGCAGAACGATAACCCACTGTCAAGTAATACCCCCAAGTCACGAATGTCAGTAACTTCTTCGAGGACGGTGTTGTCGATGCAATAGGATGCCGCAACAGGCATTTTTTTCCTGGTAAATTTTATATGTAAGCATTTTTTGGCATTCAGTACCATAGCATTTTGTAGACACCAGTTTTGGACACCATCCAAATCCCTCTGCAGACCTTTCACGTCGTCAGGAATATTTATGACCTTGTAAAGTTTCAAATCATCAGCGAAAAGCTCAAAGTTACAATGAATGTTAAAAGTTAGGTCGTTAATAAAAATTAAGAAAAATAAGGGTCCCAAATGGGATCCTTGCGGAACCCCAGACGGAATAGACCTAACTGATGATTCAAAACCCCTGACGACCACCACCTGAGACCGATTTCGTAAGTAGGACTCGCACCATCTCAACAAAGAACCGTGTATTCCCGCACGTGCGAGCTTATTAACAAGGAGATTGTGGTCAACGAGGTCGAACGCTTTACTAAAGTCAGTGTACACGGCATGGATTTCCTTCTTAATGTCAAGCGCTGTAGCAACATCATGAATATATTCTATAAGATTACCAATCGTTGAACGTTGGGGCAAGAAACCGTGTTGTTTTGGAGATAAAAACGGCTTAACATGCCAGTAAAGTTCAGATCTCACAAAGGACTCCAGCATTTTACCACAAACAGATAAAATTGATACAGGCCTGTAGTTGGAAACGTCTGATAGATCACCTTGCTTATGAATCGGAATAACGTGGGCACGCTTCCATTTGTCATTTGAGATGTATGTAGTCGAAAAGCGATCTGGTCGTATATTATTTATTTTTATTATTATTTATTTTATCAGGCGGCAGTTGCGAGAACTGATAGATGCCTGTATCCAGCTGTTCCTTGATCAAGTGTTCTTTGTACTGCTTATCTGTTGGTCTAGTCGGTTTTTAAACTGGTTGACGTTCAGTGCTGAGACTACTCGTTCTGGCAGTTTGTTCCATGCTTTCACTACTCTGTTACATAAGAAGTGTCTGCGTGGATTGTGGTGTGAAAGCTCAGTTAGTAGTTTAAATTGGTGGCCCCGGAGACGAGTGTTGGTATTTAGCTTGAACAATTTATGAAACTCCTGTAAATCGTAATGTCCTGTGAGTATCTTATAGGTTTCTATTAAATCGCCACGCTCTCTACGATCCTTTAGAGTCGTGAGTTTCAGCACCTGCAGTCTTTCCTCATAGGATTTATTTTTAAGTTGTCTCGGTATCTTGGTGAAACTGCGTTGGACTTTCGCAAGTAGCTCAATGTCTTTGGCAAAATAAGAACTCCATGCTTGAAAAGCGTACTCTAAATTGGTATAATCATATCGAGATGTGGACCTAAAACTTCTATACCATAACTATTAGTCAATTCTGACCTGTCAGTATTCATATCCATATATTATATCATATTGAGTAAAACCACAATAAAACCAAAAAAACACGTCATAATTAAACAATATTACACAACAGATGCAACACGTAGCGTACAAATATCACGCAGTCCCGACCGAGGCAATTTAGGATCCGCATCACTTCGCACGCCATCTCCCGGAGCTGGGTGTCGGTGGCCGGCTTTAGGTAGGCGATTGAAGTCAACAGTCTACAAGGAAACAACGAATAATAAGCTGGGGCACGTTTTATAAAGCTACAAGTTACAATTTTACAGGTCTAAATTGGCAACACTGCTCAAATGGCTAGCCGTTATTGGTCGAGGTTGTGTCAAATGGAAACTTGTAACTTGTAAATTGTAATTTGTAGCTTTATAAAACAGGCCCCTGGAGTTAATTCACCTAGCACAGAGCCCAAGGGTGGGACCCGTAGGCCGTGTTGATCCTCCACTACAGATCAACCCCTGCCATCTTTTGGCATCTCTTTACACCGTCAATTAACAGTTTAGAATTTAGAAGTACTTACCAGTGTACAGAATAACCTCGTAAGGCCCAGTGTACAATAGGATGTACATAATCAAGGCAATTTAATTCGGACTGTGCTGCAATAACAATAAGGTCTATTTTTCTATGTTCGTAAACTGAATCGAATAAACGTTATTGAACTTTATTGCATTGATGGTAGATTCAAAGTCGCACTTACAAAAAACTGCCTGTTTGCAGTATGGTGGGCCTTACGAGGATAATCATCTCTCACTTCACAAACAACCAACATCACCATTCTCCATATTTTCCTCACCACTAAACCACTTGTTCCCGCCATAACTTGGTGTTGTTGTTGTTTTTTTAGTTCATCCCATGAGAGATACGCAAGGATCAAAGATCATACAGCCAATTCTTCTTATTCCCGCCATAAATGACACCACCTCTCAGAGTTGCCAGTCATAATTGTTGTGTCTAAAAATACTAACGAACTAAAGGGGTTCGTTCACTCACCAACATCTTTCATACATATCGCGAAATCGCGATCATTCGTGACAACGCACGCACGTGTGGATATGAACGAGGAGGGGCAAATAGCCTATGCTATGGGACCAATAGCCGAGATTCTTATGCCGTTTCTTCTCGGGGTTCTTCTCTTATATGTATAAACCGGTGAGTTTAAGTAGTCCTGTCAGGGCGTACAAAAACAAAACACATTTTAGCGTGTGCATTCTCAATTAGGCAGCGGGCTTCCGTCGATAAGATCGAACGTATAAGGCTGCCTAATTGAGAATGCCCGCGCTGAAATGTGTTTTGTACGCTCTGACGGAACTACTTAAACTCGCCGGTTTATATAAGCTGCGCCGCGTTCACTCGTTCGACCGCCCGAACGCCGTTTTAAAGAGAATAACACCCAAGAGCGTAACGAGCGACCCTAGCGCCCGAGCGGCAATAGGTAACAGTAACCTCTAAAAGGCCGGTGACCAACTACTTTTCTATCTATACTATGACGGGGCCTCTCACCTGCAAGCCTCCTTAAGGTAGAGTCCCATTAGATAGCAGCAGGCGCAGCAACTGTGTTGCGTCGACGCTCCAATCTGTGTAAGCGTTGGACGCTTGTTGATTTTTTTGCAATGAAACCTGATGATGTAAACAGTTTTTACATACAAGTAAAACAATAAAAAACCGGCCAAGTGCGAGTCGGACTTGCGCACGAAGGGTACCGTACCATTATGTAAAAAAATCACGTTTGTTGTATGGGTACCCCCCGTAAAAAAAAGTTTAATTTTAATTAAATTATTTATCTTTAAAGTGAATATACAATAAATATTCTGCGAATATTTCAAGCGTCTACCTGTTGTCGTTATTAATATCGAGCAAAAAACGGCAAAAAAATCACGTTTGTTGTACGGAGCCCCACTTGATTTTATTCTGTTTTTAGTATTTGTTGTTATAGCGGCAACAGAAATACATCATCTGTGAAAATTTAAACTGTCTAGCTATCACGGTTCATGAGATACAGCCTGGGGCGCGTTTTATAAAGCTACAAATTACAATTTACACGTTACATTACGTTTCCATTTGACACAACCTCGACCAATGACGACCAGCCTTTTTTTTTTGGTAATCGCCTGAAGGGCCAAAGGCAAAAGTCCTTGCTTTTGTTTGCTTTTTGCTTTAATTACTTTAAGAAAAAAGGGCAGAGGGGAAAATCCCTTCCGGACCAGCCATTTGAGCAGTGTTGCTAGTTTAGACCTGTATAATTGTAACTTGTAGCTTTATAAAACGTGCACCAGGTGACAGACATACAGACGGGCAGTGGAGTTTTAGTAATAGGGTCCCGTTTTTATCCTTTAGGTACGGAACCCTAAAAAGCAAAGCTATCATCTTATCTTATCTTACAAATTGGCTTCGGATACACTTCGACCTCTTGGATCTTGTACACACTCAGCTGTTCTAATGTGCAGGTTTCCTCACGATGTTTTTCCTTCACCGTAAGAGCATCCGGTACTGTACTTAAGTTGCAAAATCTCATTAGTAACCGTGAGGTTTCGACCTAGATACCTTATATGAATGAATGATGAAATAAGTTTATTTAGTACACAGCTAACAATTTGCTACAAAATAAATGTTTTAAAAAACAAAAAACCGACTTCAAAAACACAAAAAATAAGAAGTAATTTTTTTTAGTTTTTGAAGGCGGTTTTTGTTTTTTAAAACATTTATTTTATTTTATAATTTTTAGTGATCATAATACGCTGTTACGTAGTCCCAATTCTTGGTTGATATGAAACTTTAAGTTATTTCAAGCGCGCCGCAAGCAACGCCGCGGGAAAGTCATAGTCATATTTCAACAAGTAAATATTCTTCGTTGTAGTCGATCAACTATCTTATTCGAGATATCTTATCGCCACCCTTGAAATCAGTACCGTTGAGGAGTTCCGGTGGCCATCCGTGGTCTTCATCATCAGTTCCACTTCACCAAATGATACTTGCAAATGCTGGGCTTGTTACTAAAAATACTAAAATCGGTATATGTTTGCCTACAATATTTTAGGAGTTCCCTCAATTCCTCACTGATCCCCTCATCAGATTCAGATTTGGTGACAATGGGACCACCTCGAAAGTATACTCTATCAAACTAAAAAATATTTTTTAAAATCGGTCCTCAATTGATGGATTAATCGGTGAACAAACATATAAAAAAAAAGCATACTGTGGAACGTATAACCTCCTCCTTTTTTGAAGTCAGTTAAAAAGGTCGCCACTCAGCTAAGTGCCACGAAATAATCGAATTATAGGTATGTACTCAATGACAAAAGTGTTTATGGCAAATAGGTCAAGTGACGCCCTCTATGTCCCAGTCTAGGAACTATATACCTAGTCGGGCCATAAGTTCTGTTAGGTACTGAGATTTATTACAATTTAAAAAATAAATTAAAGGAGTTTTTAAAAATCTGAATGTTAATCAAAACATTGATTTGTGTAGAATAAAAATAAAAATAACGTATTCTAAACTATTGCAATTATTTAATGTACCTACAAGCTTGAAGTATTCCCATTTCGGACGAGAAAATCATAGTTCAATTTACGCACGACGATTATACTACAAATGTATTTCATGCAAGTTTTAAGAGCCGCTTGTACATCGGTCAATCTTGATGTCTCATAAAATCGACTTTACGATTTCACATGAATTCGCAGCAATACGAAAACACACCAAATCTCTTGCTTCATAAGTTGGAATTGAGTCTTGTTGAAAAATATAATTTTGGTCTCTAAACATACACAAAGATAGGAAGTTTTATAATATTTAACAACAAAAGTTCTTTGGTAAACAAAAATTAACTTGTAAGCGTTGTCAAAAAGTGAAATTTACAGAAAAGTCATGCGTAATTTCATCGTTGCCGGCTGTGAATGTTAAAAAATCGTCTCGGAAATTGCGGCGACTATATAAAATGATTATATGTTCTTCAAAATGTACATTAATTGAGCTTTTAATTTTTATATGTATTGAAATAAACAAAATAACATTCATCATCATCATCACTATCAGCTGCAAGACGTCCACTGCTGGACAAAGGCCTTCCCCAAGGTTTTCCACAACGATCGGTCCCCTGCTGCTGTCATCCAGCGGTTTCCCGCGACCTTTATCAGATCGTCAGTCCACCTTGTGGAAGGTCTGCCAACACTTCGTCTCCCGGTTCGCGGTCGCCACTCTAGAACCTTTCCGCTCCAACGGCCATCAGTTCTACGAGCAATGTGCCCCGCCCACTGCTACTTAAGGTTTGCAATCCGGTGAGCTATATCGGTTACTTTAGTTCTCCTGCGAATCTCCTCATTCCTGATTCGATCTCGCAAGGAGACACCCAGCATAGCTCTTTCCATCGCCCTTTGAGTGACCTTGAGCCTTCTTATGAGGCCCATTGTGAGCGTCCATGTCTCGGATCCATACGACATCACTGGCAACACACACTGATCAAAGACTTGTCTTGAGGCACTGTGGTATTTGGGACAAGAAGATAGTGCGTAGCTTACCGAACGCTGCCCATCCGAGTTGGATTCGATGATTGATTTTTTGTCCTAGGTATACATAGTCGTCAACAAGTTCGAGACAAAATAACATTAGTTAGTTTTATTTGACTCAACCTTAGTAACAGAACCTATGGCCGGACTAAGTAAGCACCTGGGTATCTTAGTCCTCTTGTGCTTTATTTCTCTATTCTTTTGCTTCGCTTTTTTTACAAACTCCTTCTTGTTGATGCTTTCCTTCTTCAGAAGCACCCATATTTTCGATCTGGGTTCTAAGAAAAGAAATAACTATAATTTGCATCATTTAAAAAATCCGCAAGGAAAGTCGCCGTCAATAGAACTTGCATGTAAACAACGCACCAAACGAACCAATTCACCATGATAACTCGATAATAGGGCCTTTTCGCCGAACTTTTATTGTCCGAATTTCACTTGCCAACCAACTTTTCGCCGATGATATTCACTTTGACAACTAACTATTGGCAACTTTTTGTATGGCAACGTTTCATTTGGTCGAATTATTTTAAAGTCAATTATTATAATGACTTGAAACTAGGGAATGCAAATTAACCGGTTATTAACCGTTTTTGTATGAAATTAACCGGTTAAAATCGGTTAAAACCGGTTATTTGCATTCCCTACTTGAAACTTTTGGGATATCTATTATTTGCCAAATCTTTCACTAGGCCAAAAAACTATTAAACGAATAATATTTCGTCAGCGCAACAGTTCCCTTCGCTTTTCTCCAAATATCACTTCGCTGAACTGATTCATTTCCCAACCATCTTATAGAACCCTATAGGTTATGTTTGGTTAGTTTAGTTTTATAAAAATCCTGAAATATTTACTGTCTGGGGAAAGAAGCGGTATGCCAAATGGTAAGACGGGGTCCAGTTAGGTGCGACGACGAGCGAAGCGAGGAGGAGCGTGTTAGGTTAACAGTGACCAAACAGAATCGATTTTTCTTATATTTGTAAAAGACATTCCAAAACACAAGTCCAGTGAAAAAAATATTCTACTAAAACAATAAAAAATACCAGTAGGTATATGATTTGTCCAAAGTCAAAATGTCATCCTTGTTAACCATTCTACTACTTGAAAGATGGTTTCTAAAGAGTGGCTTTATAAAAAAATACGTACCTAATGCATATTACTCTAAGTAAACCATTCTACTACACGAGAGGTGGCATTATAAAAGGTAGCTTGATAAAAATAAAACCAAACATACAGTTGGTAACCGTGAGGTTGGGAAATAAAAGGAAATCATTTGATAAGTAAGACACATGATCTTTCGGCGAAATGAAATACTGCGAATAATTGGTTGCGAAGTGATAATCGGCAATTAAATTTTATGCGATAAATAAGAGAACAAATAATCATGTACTTTTAACCCATATATGCCCAGAACTATTTTTGTCTCAGATGTCTTTCATTTTTGGATATGTGGATACCCAAAGGGTACTAATGAAGACTCTAATTGAAGATAAGGGGTGGGAGGGGGGCAAGGGTGTTTTTTTTAATGGGTCGAAAACGACTCCAGGGGCAATTGTGTTACCCAGGGGTCGTTTTCGACCCAGTGTGTTTGTACCCTGGGTAAAATGAGTTAATACTGAATAGAAATGCAGTTATTTTATATATATTCTTTATTTACCAACATAATTCAAGAATGAAACTGAGAGAAGCATTTTACATGCAAATTGACACCACACTTGCTGCAGGCCGTAACAGTTTTATTTTTGCACAAAGCACACCGAAGTCTCGTCAGAGCCTTTTCAATCATATGCTCCGAATTGTGCTTCCGCACCGAATAAGGTACGCTAGTTTGGATCTTCCGACTAGGTCCAGGTTGAAGCCTTTCAGTTCCGTGGTTTTGCAGCAAAATACGGGCAATACTCCGTCGAAACTCCAAGGTGTCGACATCGCCCCCTTCCGCGAGCTCTTCCGCGTGCCCTTCCGCGTGCTCTTCCGGGTACTCTTCCACAACCGTTCTGCTCCAGTAGCAATGGTGGTGTATTATCTGGTTCCTCATCTTCGCTGGACGTTGTTTCCTCAGCCAATGGACGCCTCAAAGAAAGACTTGCAGGTGCCAGAAGCTGTCGACGGGATAAATGATGGAAATATACATCCTCTTCATCACCGGAATCACCATCAGATACCCTTCCGTCGCCAGGAGGGTCAATAAAAATAGCAGCACCGTGGATCTCATCGTCAAGGTCCAAATTTTCCAACACCTCTATGATATCATTTGTTGTTAGCGGTCTTCTAGACCTAGAAATAAAAACGCAATTAAATATATGTACTTATTCCCAAGGGGTCGTTAGCGACCCACAGATGTTTTAACAACTATCTCTCCGTGAACCAACTATTATTTCCAAGCACTTTCACTGTTATTAGATAGGTAAAAAATCCAATTTTATAATATAAACAACAAAACAGTCATAATTAAGAAATAAAACAATATTACTTACATTGTTCTCAGCAAGGACACACTTTTTTGGCACCACAAATCGAGTCATAACTTGCACTGACGAAAGAAATTACAAATATTACCGTCAAACCAAGTTAGCTATCTGTTTTAGTAGATAATACTCTATTAGTCCAATAGATGGCGCTAGATGTCGCAAATAAGGTGTTTTCATCAACAAACTCGCGCGGTTTCTAAAACCTGTTATAAAGGACAAAAACGACCCACTGGGCATATATGGGTTAAAGATCAAAGTGAGGTCTTTGCAATGATTTATACACTAGATCATTTTTTTCATATAAAGTTCAAGATGAAATAACTATTCATTATACGCTATTTTTAATAAAAACACGCTTGGTGAATATTTGAGGTTATGTGTCAAACAGTACTAATTTGATCATCATTCATAAGTTCTATTGACGGCGACTTTAGGTACTATAGTCGTGACCCACCACAGATCGGTGTCACAGTGACGTTATGATTCAAGTACAAAGAAGTGTCAAACAGTTGTTTTTATCTACACACATATCATAACTCCTCTATTATGCGTTCAAAACCCGTAGGCAATGACCAGCATTAGCTGTGGTGACAGCGATGACAGCTGTTAATTTTGGAAGATGTTCCAAATTTGGATCTCATTACCTTACAATATTCGATAACGTAATGATATTACGTTACAGCTATCATCGCTGTCACCTACTACCAAAAGTACTTTAAGATGGGTTCAGAAACCGAAAGGCAAGCATTACCTGTCGTAGTAGGTAACAGCGATGGCAGCTGTAACGTAACGTAATTTAATTACGTTCGTCACCTACTACCACAGGTAATGCTGGTCATTGCCTACAGGTTTTGAACGCATAATAGAGGACTTATGATATGATATATTTATGAACTTGACTGTACCTAATGTGTGGTAATTTGTTATAATATAACATCGTCTAACTTTCTCAACCTCGTATCTGATCGAATAGATATAGGAAAGTACTTCTTATAAACCTTCGAACATGAGTGCTTTTCCTATCAACTATTCGATACAATACAGCTTTACCAGCGTGGCCCATTCTCTCCACCATTGATGGAGCCGAGGCGAGGGCGCGCAGGCGTTGCCGACACCTGACGTTAAGCCGGGTACTCACTAGCGAGCTGTCACTGTAACCTTTGCATGTTACTGTAAACAAAAACCATAGTGTGTACGTGGCGCGATGCGTTCGCAGGGGTTAGAGCATAATATAACACATCTATTTTTGCCTAGATCGCAATACGACCAGGGTCCTGTTTTATAAAGCTACAAATTACAATTTACAGGATACAAGTTTCCATTTGACACAACCTCGACCAATAACGACCAGTGGCCCGTTTCACGAAGCTACAAGTTACAAATTACAAGCGGAACTCTCTTTCTAACTCCTTTTACTAGAAAAGGAGTTCCGCTTGTAATTTGTAACTCCTTTTGTTAGAAAAGGAGTTCCGCTTGTAATTTGTAACTTGTAGCTTCGTGAAATGGGCCACAGCCATTTGAGCAGTGTTGCCAGTTTAGACCTGTAAAATTGTAACTTGTAGTTTTATAAAACGTTCCCCAGAGGGCCCTGTCAAGATGCATTACGCTAACCAGCGTTCCTATTCGATTCGTTTTTAAACCAATCGCGACTCTGGTAGATGACGTGATACGAAAAGTTTCAGCCTGCACCTAGCTCTCGGCTACAAGTCAGCGAGTTGCAAGGGAAACATTACGCTACGCTGTACCCAGTGTGACGGCACCACAGAATAAGAACATTATAGCATAGAAACCGGACTATAAGACGTACTTTGCGTCAGCTATCTTTCTCTACATTTTAGATTACGTATTACATGAGAAAAAATGAAACAAAAAGTAGGCTGTTTTTTCTTCTTTAATTGTCATTGTCACAAGGTTTTACACAGTGACTTCTTTGTCCATCCTATAGGAAGGATTTGTCTTTCCTTGTCTATAGATCCAAATACTATAGGTGCTTATAGGTCCAAATCACGCCTTACTTGTGACGATCTACCAAATAACGAAAGAACAGCTATAGATTCATCTCTTTCCAACTCACTATGAAAACCATAAGTAAAAAGAAGTGAACCATAATATATTTTCTGCTTATTTAGTACAGTTTCTATGCCTTTAGTATTTATTCTGTGGACAACTTTAGCTGACAGGCACCAGTAATACACTTAACTCTTAATTCCAATTTCATAAGGTCCTAAATTGATTGTTGCAAAACAAATGAATAACCCTTATCTTCTGTAAAATAAGAATCAAGTGTCCATTATTGGTGCCTTGTCCATTACTGATTCCATCACCCTACCTGTAGCTAATAAAGAACGTACAGTTGCTGATTTGGCATGAGGAAAGTACCGTATCAAAGCAGCTATATGTTGAAACAAGTAATATTAAAAGACGTGACTCTACCCATATTCTATCGGGTACATATCTGAATATCGAAAATTAATATCTCTAACATTAAAACATCGAAGCTATCTTGAGCGAGTTGCCTACAAAGCAAGATGCCTAACAAAGCCAGATGCCTAAGTATTATGCCTACAAAGCGAGTTGCCTAAAAAGCAAGATAACTAACTAGCATGATGCCTAAGAAGTATAATGACTACCAAGCGAGTTGCCTGAAAATAAAGATGCCTGAAAAGTATAATGATTTGTTAGGTCAATTTTCTAAAATCGTTATTTTTTTATTACAAGAATTTCGACGGAGCTCCGCTGTCGCGGAGCTCCTATTTCTGGGTTCTTTGGCCCTCCGGGCCTGCTGCAAAACTAACATAACCTAAACCTACCTACCTTTTTTGACCTAGTTATAATTTGCTTGTTAGGCATCCTGCTTGCTAGGCATCTTGCTTTTTAGACGTCCTGCTCGATAGGCATCTTGCTTCTTAGACGTCCTGCTCGATAGGCATCTTGCTTTTTAGACGTCCTGCTCGATAGGCATCTTGCATTTTAGACATCCTATTCGATAGGCATCTTGATTTTTAAGCATCCCGCTCATAACCCCATCGAAGTCCGAAACATCGAAAGTTGAAATATCGAACGGTTACTATGCCGATGGTTGAAATATCGAACGTACTTGTTGGTTATGTAATCAAACATCGAATGTCGATTTATCTAAAGTTAAAACATCGAAGTCAGGAACCATCGAAAGTTGAAACATCGAACGGTTATTGTTATTATGCCAATGGTTGAAATATCGAACGTACTTGTTGGGTATGTAAGTAATCAAATACCGAATTTCGATTCATCTAAAGTTAAAATATCTAAGTCCAAAATGTCGAAAGTTGAAATATCGAACGGTTATTGTAGCTGAATTATAAAAGTTAGGTACGACGACGAGCGTAGCGAGGAGGAGTGTTAGGTTGAACTGCGATAATTTGCCGACTGACCGACCTAAATTACTCAATCTGTTTATTCAGTATACATATTACTCAATATTGTTTTGTGAGCAAACCGACCGTTCGATTTTGTAACCTTCGATATTTTAACTTTAGATATATTAACTTTCGATATTCAGATATGTACTTACCTATTCTATAACAATTTGAGAGGTAAAATCGTGCATTCTGCGGGCGAGGGTTTCTATTGAATTAAATGCTTTTATATATACATACCCATATCTGTTCAGCCAATGGACTAAACTTATATATTATTATCTATTGCTAAAGAAATTCTCAATTCACATTTTTAAATAGATTCACTTTAATTTAGTTTTGTGGTACACCAAAATGCATGATAACATGTCAAATTAAAACGTCAACATTTATTCATCAAAGAAATTTGGGAAGAAGTTTGGATAAGGTTTGTGTACATGAGTATTTGAATTGGTAACATGATCCCTCTTAGAGCCTGAGGCCCTACTTTGAAAATCGAAGTTCGAAGTTACGTTAGCTCCATCCCTTTCTCTCGATTCAGTCTCGAAGGACGAGTGACAGGTGGAGCTAACGTAACTTCGAACTTCGATTTTTAAAGTAGGGCCTCTGGTATACAATCTTAATTCTTCTATCTGTCTATACACCGCGCTCAAGACGTACCCGAAGGATTTTAATAGCGCGTTCCGATTATGTTTGGTTAAAAATGTTATATTCATAGGTCCAGTTCCGCTTTTTTAACTTTTTGTTTTCATACAAGTTAAATGGAATATTATCGCTTCTCCAGGAAACAAAGCCTAAGACGAGCTGGCAACACTTTTCTTATAAATAGCACTTGTTTACGGGAAATCCCCTTGAAAGTTATGAATATGGGTAATTTGTCCCTTACTTACTTGTAATGTTGGAAGAGTTAATTGAAGAAAGAGACTATTATAAACTGTGACATGAATAAGATGTTAGCGTATAGTTCTTAGTAAAGTATTAGAAAAGTCAAGCGACTTCATTTGACATATCTGGCGACATCGCGCGACAGTTAACAGTAGCGACGTCAGGCAAAGTCGAGCGACTTTGCGAAACTTTGCACGACGTATTGCACGGCTAGCACAAGTTGCCCGCGACCTGTTTGTCACTAAGATCTCCCTTTCTATCTAGTCAGTAACGATAGAGACGCACTTAGCGACAATCGAGAAAATTCAACTTGTGCTACCACTGCTGGCAACATCGCGCGACGTGTCGCCGTCATGTCGCCGTGATGTAGCTCATCCGCCACCTGAGGCCCTACTTTGAAAATCGAACTTCGAAGTTACGTTAGCTCCATCCCTGTAACTCGTTATTCGAGACAAGATCGAGAGAAAGGGATGGAGCTAACGTAACTTCGAACTTCGAATTTCAAAGTAGGGCTTCTGTCGCGCGATGTCATCAAATGTCAGCTGAAGTTTCGCGAAGTCGCTCGACTTCGCCCGACGTCGCTACTGATACCTGTCGCGCGATGTCGCAGGACATGTCAAATGAAGTCGCTCGTATATATTCAGTATTTGTTCTCCCTCACATCTATAGCCTTACCTTCTTCATAATCTATTAACTACAAAGTCAAGTCCAAATCTGGATTAGTCTTCCCATATCTACAGTTTGGTCGTTCTAAGAGGGCCGATTTGACAGCTGTCAACTCAGTACAAAATGTGTTTGAGGTTATATTTTATACTGCGTTGACAGCTGTCAAATCGGCCCTACTACAAAGTGACGTAACTAATAAGGAGGAAGGTAAAATAAAAGATGATTTAAACTAATAATTTATTTCATAAAGTACAATAAATTGCAATGCCGGTGTCAAACATTCAGCTGCACCCCGAGAACCATGAACCATAGACTGAACCTTCCTCGGACGCAACTTTTATTCGTTACGTTTCACGCAAGCGATATGAACGAACATTTTTTTTTAAATTATAAGTATTCGCGTAATTTATACATTTTATAAATGTTAAATATGTATAACTCTTTATTGCACAAAAACCAATTATCAAGAAACAAACTATTCATTAAGAAAACAGTGCATCCATTCAAGGAATCTCCTCGAATTAAGTTTCTTTGATATTTTTAAATTTAATTATTACTTTTTTTATAGTTATAGGACAACAGCTACGTTAGAAAGAATTATAAAGGGTGCATCACATTGTTTTTGTAGTATATTGAATAAGGTCCCTTAAATCATTGCAACGAACCTCTTAGTCCGAGTAAGGTTCAACCAAGGATCTCCGTCAGGTCAACTTATACTGAGGTGCTTCGAAAAAAGCCAGCAGCACCTTGTCAAACAATTCGTCTTGTCATTTTACAAACTCTAGAGCTCTCTAGGTAATTTCAAGTCGATCTTGTCAAGCATTCGATAATAGAAATATCTGGAGTCTTAGACAAGACGCTAATGTAGATGATTTTCGATTCTATTTTCGATCGCGATCACGCTTCCAGAATGCGTCTTGTTTACCGCTACTTGTTAAGGGGGGTACGTTTTGATTCGCTTTTTATACAAACGTTTCGTTGTTTTTAGCGTATCTTTAAAACTATTAGGTTAGAATTATAATATTGTTGGAACCCTGAGCCACAGAACTGTGTCACAGTGACGTTGATTCAAGTCGTAAAAAGTATGAAACAAAAGGGGAATTTTACGTGGAGTTTATATGGTCGACTTGAGGGCCCTGCCAAGATGCATTGCGCTAACTATCGTTTCTATTCGTTTCTTTTTTAAACCAATCGCGACACTGGTAGATCACGTGACTTTTCGTATCACGTCATCTACCAGTGACGCGATTGTCTTAAAAACGAATCGAATAGAAACGCTAATTAGCGTAATGCATCTTGGCAGGGCCCTCTGTTACAATGACGTCACAGTGCACTTCGAATTTCTGTATTTTATTATCTTAAAGTGTCACTGTGACACCTTTCTATTGTGGTGAGGGATTCCATTGAGCTGAAAGTTTTTAGGGTTCTATACCAAATACTGAAAAAACGGAACCCATGTTAAAGTGTGTGTATTTGCATTTTTTCCATGTGTTTAAAAAAAACCGTATTTGTTACTCCTTCACGCTGGGACGGCTGGACGGATTTGGATGAAATTTGGAATCGAGGTAGCTTTGAATTAACATAGGCTACCTTACATCGTAAGTAATATCACTGTTCCCGTAGTCAACACGGATGAAGTCACGGGTAGAACTTAGTTATTTTTTTTGGTTGTAGATAAGCTAAAAACATGGATGAAAGTTTGTATGAATAGTGAAGCGAAACATTCCACCTTAAGAATAATGTATATAAACATTTTTTGTACTAATACTGTAACATTAACCAATATTATTCAAAAGAGTCGCTAGGCCGTTCGCGTCGCCATTGTTTTTTTGTCAATAGGTATAATGACGAAACTTTGCTAACTTTCAGACAAGAGTCAAGTCAATTCCAGCTGTTCAATATTGTTTTTTTTAATACTAAACTCCAATTGACTATTTTTTCTGTTGTCAATTTATTTCCCTTAAATATGCCATTTATTTTTAACAGAGATTGTACTATAGAGCAACTTGACGCAAACGTACTAGGGTCTCATAAGTAGAAAATCTGTACTTAAATCTCAAACAAATCCCAACTCAATTTAGTACACAGCTTACACATAAAAAACTACAAGATACCGTTCAAATCCAGCAGATATTTATATTATCGATTAAAAATATAAATAATAAAAAATATATTTTAAAATTTACGAAAAAATTCTTACAACAAGATGTTTTGTGTACATTCACTTACAATGTACTTATATCAAGCATTACCAGTTCTTTAAGGGTTCCTGCACCGGAGTATGAACCTAGGAAACCGGCCAAGCGTGCACAAATTGCGTGCGTTATCTAGGAAAAGCGACCTTATTGTCGATGGCGCTTCAGCCATTATTAAAGATGCTTCGATATAAATACAACGTCGCGTGACGCAGTACGGCGTAAGCGCCATCGACAATAAGGTATTTTCATAGATAACGCAACAATTAAACATTTTTATGGTTACACTAAAACAATATCATAGTCACACCACTAATACACCACCCTATGGTTGCGTATATCGTGTGACAATGTGGTTAAAGCAACCGTCACTCTCGTGCTTAACGTGTCAAAAAGTGATGGATGTTTTATCCACATTTGGTCAACGATAACAGGCGCGGATCCAGCTTTCAGATTAGGGGGTGGTCATTAACTGCTGAACGCAGAAGTTCGGTCAAGTGCGAGATAATGCCACACGATTATTTACTTTATGACCGGTATCTACGAGTGCCGAAGGGGGTGGTCATGACGTACTTGACCACCCCCGTGGATCCGCCACTGAACGATAAACGCAGCCCCCTGATTTGACAGCGTCATCGTAATACAAAAAATAACGTCAAACATGCTTCAAACACATATTTTGTACTTTGTACTGAGAGTCAAATCAGGCCTGTTAAAACGGGCGAGTATAATTCAATAAGATTGTGTTATATACAGTAATTTGACGTTAATTGGTGACGTAAAACCAAATGCACAAATTATTAATTAGATATTAAAAAAAAAACAACAAGATTTTGTCAAGTATCTTTTTGAAATAATAACCACTCCTATTACGAGTCACGATCAAGAACACACCTCGTATCTGATCGAATAGTTAGATAGAAAAAGCACTCATGTTTCCTAAAGAATAAAGGCTACTTTCCTATCTAACTATTCGTTTAGGTACGAGGTTGAGAAAGTAAAGGGATAATTTGATATTTTACTGGTTATTTTTTAATGTCGTACCGGTCGAGCAGCTTAAATTCCCATTCTATTTTTTAGCCGGATTTCAGACGATTATTTCAAGCCAATACTCATCAAATAACTGTTTACAACTCCGTTAATTTATTTCGCGTTTATAGCGAACAAAGAACACGGTCAGAGAGCTCTTAAGTAAGATTTGATTGCACTAACACCAAAAATAATAACTATAGGTAAATAAAAGAAGATAGACATTTTGACTGAGCAAAAAGTCATCATTCGTTTGATAGTTTTTCCGGTGAGAGCATGCAACAATGTTTTAGACAAATCACTTTAGGCGTGCGCAATTTAACTTGACTTGGTCCAAACTAAGCTCTAGGCTTGTACTATGGGTACTAGACGGTACAAACTTATTTGATGAACACATTAAACTTTCAGGAATAAATACTCGCGCTCATCACACAAATATTTGCCCTCGGGAATCGAACCCGAGACCGCTAGCTTCGCAGGCAGCATGACCAAGTAGGTGAATAGCGTCGTCAAAAAAATTAAAAATAAGTCAATTTTAATGTTGTTTTAGGTTTACTAGAGAATGCTTTCGTGATTTGCCTTTTATTTATAATTTAATGTAATACCCTAACACGCTTGCCGTGGCCTTAACATGAATTTGTGACATTTAAGGAACCCTATAATCAAAACTGTCAACTTAATTCACGTAATGGAAATTAAAAAAAATAGAGTAGGCGATTATATCTTAAATTTACGTAATAAGTAGCTAACATACTTTATAATATTTTGTTTGATTACTAAATAATATTATATAATTATAACTATGTAGTAGAAGGAAATTTTGATGACAAAATGGCGGATTATATTTCTGATAACATGTAAAATATTTTCTTTCTGTTTGATCGAAATTTGATTCACCCACATAGTTATATATAAAATATTCTTAATTATTTTTAAAAGCACGAATGGCGTAGGGCCCAATATTTCAACAGAAAAGAATGGCCCCTAACATAAAAAAGCATAACACGCCGTTGTCGACAACGCACCAAAGAGGAATTGGTTTGAAAAACAATACTTTACTAAGTTTAAATACTTTAAATTAACTGAAGTATAATGTAGTTAAAAAGAGCTAAAAAACATGCAATAAAAAGTATTTTTTAAGTGGAAGAATTTTACCAACGTGTAATAAAAAATATATTTAAAATCGCTTGCCTTCATTTTATAAACGGTGGGTTCGTAGGCTGCCTTTTATAAGTAATTTTCTTATAAACTGAAGACTAAAATAGCACAAAGGCGAATAAAAAAATAAGTCTACTAGTCTATAGCTAGAGCAACCACAGCTCCACAAACTATTTTCTTCTAAACTCGAGTATTGTCTATTGTTTTTCAAACCACAATCTTAAAAAAAAGAACCGTAGTTTGGCAAGTGATACAGTAATTTAGTCAAATAATTTCGTCAAAATAAATAAAAGATCACCGGTTCGCTTCCCACCCGCAAACGTAGATGTCGCTGTACTATTAATTTACGTTAAACTTTCAAAATGGCGGACAGAGAGAAAATCGCTATACGTTTTAAACGGCGAAAGTCAACGGTGATTTCTCTTTAGATTTTTGCTAAAAGCCAATAAAAATGTTACAAGTATTTATTTTTATTTTATGTTTGAACTAGGCATGTTGCAGATAAATCGGAAAATCGGATATTACACCTCCAGTTC
The DNA here is from genome assembly GCA_946894065.1 of Acleris literana. Taxonomy (NCBI): domain Eukaryota; kingdom Metazoa; phylum Arthropoda; class Insecta; order Lepidoptera; family Tortricidae; genus Acleris; species Acleris literana. The sequence goes on along the minus strand of OX335693.1, from coordinate 11,459,900 downwards.
CGATACTTTTTAATCGGAGTAGGTAAAAACCCAGCGGCGGCGGTCAGCGTGTGCAAACAAGTTAATACTTGTCCCGCAGCCAACTTCGCATCCCGCGTGCTTACACATTACACACACAACTCATTTTTTTACCTCCGCTTCCGACTCCCAATTCCGATTCCGACTCCGCTATATCGAATTTAAAAACTCCGACACCGACTTCGGTTAAGATGGTGGCAGTCCTGCTCAAGATCCTAGGATCTGATATTCAGTTGGAAGTTTATTTACAAGCGCTTATCATTTTTATTGACTTGCTATACCGCAAACTTGACATGCGACAAATACGTTCACATAAACCAATTCTAACATCACTATACTGTGTCAAAAAACATCAAAATCGCGTGCTTCCTAGAATTGTTAAAACAGCTTTTACAGTACAAATAACATCCATCGTACAAGCGATTCCCGACCAAACTTGATTAATATAGGAGTATTTAATTTTATTTACGTTATAAAAATGAAACTTAAAACCTTCGTCACAGTTTTAAATATAAAGAACTGCCGAGGCTTGTTTTTTTAGAGTAGCCTCACTATGACAACCGCTGTACATTGGAACCAGTGTATTGTTAGTAATCTGATCTCTCTAAGATCTGTCAGTATATCTGTTACTATAGGACGGTACTCCCCCTATTTCTTCCCGTTGGGGGTCGATTTTCGGAAAATCCTTTCTTAGTGCTCACTTACATCATGAAAGGAACCCCTGTACCAAATTTCAAGTTTCGAGGTACAGTAGTTTCGGCTGTGCGTTGATATATAAGTCAGTGAGTCAGGTTTGCCTTTTATATATATATATTTTACCAAAATGATTACGTCATCCTTTAGCAAATAACTTAAAAAAAATACCGTCACAATGAAAACTTCCCTCAAGCCGAAATTCCACAGCGGCGTATAAATTCGCTTCGTATCATGTAAATAGATACTCCTACGCACGAAATAACGTCAGTGACACACGCCTAGAACACTTCAAAAAGGGTATAAGTCTTTTGAAGATCAAGTGAAAAAGAGCTTAAGTCCAGTATACTACGTTCACGTATATACCGTTTTTTATTACGAGTTAAGTCGACATGTACCCTTTTTCACTAGGACCCCAGAATTGATCAACGTGGTGCACGTGTGTCGTGTGCGCCGCAATATAATTCCAGCTTTAAGAATCAACCAGTACTCAAAGCATGCTGACGCACCGGATCTTATTTACGCGAGTTTTTTTTTAAATGGGCTAGCGTTTGAGCTCTTGATGTTAAGTGACGTCGAGGTCGAAGGCGGTACACGCCTACCGAGAAAAAAACCTGATAATACTTGCCTTGTTAATACTAACATTTTATTCATAAAAGTTAAAGTGTGCTTGAAATATGCTTTGTCCTAAGTAATCTATCATTATGACATTTGAGTTTTAAAAACGGGACAAACAATACTTTAACTAAAATTGGTTTAACATCGAGCGGTGTGGTCGCGTCCATAAGAACGCCATATAATTAATGAGGCAAAAAAGATGAGCCACTGTGTCAGCGTTTTCTGTGATCCACTGTAGACGGTATGCGTTAAAAACGTGACTAATAACATGTTTGCGGTGCGTCAGCGTATTTTCAGCACCGGTATGGTCGATCCTTATATCTTTTCCTGTTTTTACAGTATAATCGGGAATTCCGTTTGTACGTTGCCACACAAGCCACATCTACTGGATACGCTTACAATGCGGGGAACAAAAAGGCACCTTACTTTTAATTACAAGTATTTTGAAAGCGAGATGGCAGTGTTTTTTAGTAAACTTTATCTGAAACAATAGAAACAATAGGTTAAAGAAGTTGTGGCTTAATCAACAAGATCAGTCTGAGTGTTGATTCATACCTCTGTTGTAGGTTTTGCTGCTGTTTACGTAGGTATATGGTAGTGTATATTAGTATATTCTATTATCTATTTATGTATTTTATTTATTAAATAAGATACATATTTCATTTTCTTCCTCTTTCTCTGTTGTATGTACTATTTGTTATTTCCTGTAATTTTGTTAATTTGTCTATCCTTCTGCATTGTCCTTGCTTATTTTAACCACTGGAAGAGATCCCATATGGGATAAGTTCGCCTATGTACAATATCTATATTGATGCAAACATGTCTTGTAATTGTTTATGTGCAATAAAGAGTTTACATACATACATACATACAAGGTTAAGGTTAGGTTAGGTTAGCAATTTTGCAAGTGGGGAAAATCCAAAATGTAAAATATACAATTGGTAAAAAAAACAATGGGAAGAAATGCGATTGAAGAAAAAATAAAATGGGGAGAACCACGCGGAATTCGTCAGTTAGGGTAACCGACCTATGTTCCAGTGTAAGAACTCCTCATGTGGTCATTTAATGATACTTTTTTTTAACCTTGTAACGCCCAGTGTGTAATAGGATGTCCATAATCAAGGCAATTTAATTTGAACTGTGTTGCTATAAGAATAAGGTTTATTTTCCTATGTTCATAAACTGAAAATGGCATTATCGGTCAATCGTAATTGAACTTTATTGCCTTGATGTTAGGTTCAAAGTCCCACTGACAAAATACTCCCTGTTTGCAGTATGGTGGGCCTTACAAGGTTAATGTTGGAAAGCTTGTCTTTTTTTTACCTCTAGGCGGGCTGCGCTTTTTCCTTCTTCTTCTCCTTCTTCTTCTTCAAGAAGGAGGGCGTCCGCAGGCCCTTTTTCTTCTTCTTGTCCTTCTTAGGAGACTCCTCCGTCGACACTTCCTTCGACGGAGAGCCCTGCAAACAAGGACATAATTATGTACATTGTTTTAACCTTGTAAGGCCCAGTGCGCAATAGTAGTTTACGTGACGGTTGCGTAATGCTAATTACGCAGAGTCTCGTACAATACTTTATCTACACACATATTATAGGCACTCTAAGATGGGTTCAGAAGCCGAAAGGCAAATGACCAGCATTACCTTACCTGTGGTAGTAGGCGACAGCGATGACAGCTGTAACGTAATTTTGAAATTACGTTATCGAATATTGTAAGGTAATGAGATCCAAATTTTGAACATCTTCCCAAATTAACAGCTGTCATCGCCGTCACCTACTACCACAGGTAATGCTGGTCATTGCATACGGATTTTGAACGCATAATAGAGGACTTATGATATGAGTGTAGTTAAAAGGATGTACATAATCAAGGCAATTTAATTTGAATGCAATTTGAGTTGCAATGGGAATAATGTTTATTTTTCTATCGTGACAAAATAAAAATGGCATTCTTGAACGAGCGTAATTGAACTGTATTGCCTTGATAGTAGATTCACAGTTCCATCAACAAAAAACTCCCTGTTTGTAGGCTTTACGAGGAACTAAGACCAGCAATAATATATTATCCAACATTGGCCATTAGAAATTAATAAAAAAAAAAATACCCAAATAACTGTCTTAATATCAAAGTTACATATGTAAGTTGATTTTGATCGCATTGTATGAATACTAAAGTTAATTATCCCAAATTTGGATGTTGACTAAAAATCGGAACTTTTAGCCCCGCTCTCCCCTACTCTGTTGTAAGGAGCGACGGGGCCCTGAAGGGACCTGAAAAGTATCCTACCTCTTTACTGCTGTGTGAGAAGGTACTTTGATGAGCATCGGAATGGTCCCCGTTGACCGTGTGCTCGCCTGAAACCATACAACAAAACATAAGAATGACATACATAATGCTACGTTAATTGTATGATACGTCAAAAAAAATATAGATTATTTAACGAAGAACTGATTCATCCATCCAGAATACAGTACGAACAGTTTTTACCTTGTTCTGTATGTATTTTTACATTATGGGACAGATATCACGTATTGACGCCAAAACCAACAAAAAATACCATTCCATATCATCCCTTTACTTTCTAAACCTCGTATATAAACGAATAGTTAGGAAAAGCACTCATGTTTCCTACATGATAAAGACTACTTTCCTATCTAACTATTCGATCAGTTACGAGGTTGAGAAAGTAAAGGGACGATATTTCCCAACCCAAACTAACCCACTGATATAAATGTGAAAGTGTGTGATGATTATACTCGTACCTTGAGATTTTACTAGCATGAACGTCGTGTTGTTAGTGCTTGACATAATAAAAACATCGACAATCCTGTAATCGATAATTACCACTTCAACGTAATAAAGGAAAACCACAGAACTATATTGGTAGATACCGCAAACACACCCACTTCGTGTCATCATGTAGGAATGGACATAATCCGTACATTTTTTGTTTTATAACACACCGCATTGTTATATGAATCATATGACATATGATTGTAATTTTTTCCTTGATGGAAGGATTTCGCCGTTTTCTTATTAGGTACTTCAATGAGTTCCAGAGGGCCCTGCCAAGACGCATTGCGCTAACTAGCGTTTCTATTCGATTTGTTTTTAAACCAATCGCATCGCTGGAAGATGACGTGATACGAAAAGTCACGTGATCTACCAGTGCCGCGATTGTTTTAGAAACGAACCGAATAGAAACGCTAGTTAGCGCAATGCATCTAGGCAGGGCCCTCAGGACATTGTGAATATTGTCTTAATAACTATATGACGTACGAGTATTTTCTCGATGACGTTGAAGTAGTGGTTATCGATATTTTAATTACCTATGTCAAGCATTAACCACATGTTGTTCCTGCTAGAAAAATATCTAGGTATAGTGATGATGTGTCATAGAATAGTACATTGTTGCAGAGGATAGAAAGTACGCGATTTTTGGACGAGTCATATAGAGGGCCGAAACATAGTTAAGTTGAGGCCCTCTAGTGTACGAGTCCATAAATTGCACTTTCTACCGAGGCAGACATAGTGCTTTTCACAACTACTGAGAGGAAATAAAATAACAATTCATATTCAAAACTCAAATTTTAATTCATGTTAATGTGACATCACCGCCAATTTTACCATAGATAACTTTTTTTTAATCTGGACCCCTATTCTCGTGGCACTCGAGATTAATAAACTAACATGCGAGATGATGATGATGTCAACTCCATATAAAATTGTATTTGTTTCGCCATATCTCCCATGTAATTTCATCTTTAGTGGTTCGAGATTAGGGGCCAAGTTTGAATTACATTTAAAAAAAAAAGCAGTGACATAGTTTTTAGTCTGTGTATCTTTTAGCAAAAATACACCTAATATTTTACGACACAAAATGGTGTGTTCTGATTCGACGATCTCAATTTTTCATTTTAAGGAGCTATGACACAAAAATTGATTGATTGATTTTCATTGGTTTTTAAAGTTGGACAGCAATGTTCTCGACTAATCAGCAAATACGCCGACAAAAACATTCTTGGTCTGTCCTTATAAGTGACGTTTTGTGACCCCAAACAAGACCATCTATGGCCATATTTCCGAGCAGTGTTGTGAAAAAATGATTTTCGGAAAAACGAAACAGTGGCCAATGTTTTTCGCAACATCGAAGGGTGTTGCCCTTCTTAGAGTACTTATAATATGTGTGTAGATAATAGTAGTTTACGTGACGGTTGCGTAATGACAGGCATTACAACATGAGTGTGGTTCATCACACGAGTGTTTTAATGCTAATTACGCAGGGTCTCGTACAATACTTTATCTACACACATATTATAAGTACTCTAAGATGGGTTCAGAAGCCGAAAGGCAAATGACCAGGATTACCTGTGGTAGTAGGTGACAGCGATGACAGCTGTAACGTAATTTTGAAATTACGTTATCGAATATTGTAAGGTATTCAGATCCAAATTTGGAACATCTTCCAAAATTAACAGCTGTCATTGCTGTCACCTACTACCACAGGTAATGCTGGTCATTTTCTACGGGTTTTGAACGTATAATAGAGGACTTATGATATGAGTGTAGATAAAGTACCTATTGTACGAGACTCTGCGTAATTAGCATTACGCAACCGTCACGTAAACTACTATTAATATTTTAATGAATTTGATAATCAGTTAAAAAGTTACTAGTTCAAACAATATCATTAAATAAAATAATGCAAGCGAAACTCACCTCTATGCGTTAGAATAACACTCCTTTCTCGAAAGGATCCAAACCAGCCAATGACTTCATGCATAAAACCATAACAAGTCGTATAAAGGAGGTAACAGACGCTACCAGGCAGCATGAAGCTGAATAGCTGCTTTATAATGGTAAAGTTCAGGAGTATTTCTTTAGTGTTACCAATTTTATACAACCAAAAAGGCATTTGTGAGTAAGTGCGGGCAAATTATTTTGCTTGCTATATTTTACGCTCCTCAATTAATTACTTGAAAAGTGGCAGATTTAATGAATAGTAAGAATTTTCTATTAGAGGACGTCCCATTGTCAAAATAAGCATTTGCAAAAGCAAGCAAAAAATTTTACTTATTAGTGTGAAAAACAAAACGCTCAAATATTAGAAATATTTAATAAAACTCAAATATATTTACAAGCACAATCATTCCAAAAAGCTGCATTTGCTGATAATTTTCATTTAAAAAAGCCAGTTTAAATGCCGCTTTTTAGTGACATTAAAGTATAAAAAGACCATTAAAAAAAAACTTTCCGACAAATTTTCCATGTGAAAAAGCAAAGAAATTGAGCAGAATTTTACCAATCCATCAGTTCTCACAATTAAATAAAATCTAATATTAAATCATAATGAGGGATTCGTATAAACACACTGAACGAAGAAATAAAATTCATAACAGTTAACATAGACGAGCAATATAAAACACAACAAAAAAAGCGTACAAACAAAAGTACAAACACAATACATGCATTATTACAAAAAAAAATACGACCATTCCCGAAATAAAACTTACCTTAACACATATGTATTATTTAAAAAACAATGATATAGCAAGGCTGATATCGACGCGGAATCAGATTCTTAGCGGATAAGGATCTTGAAAAGCACAAAAACGAATAGAAAACGATTACCCTAAAATACAATTTCACCTCCGTACAGATAGACAATAAGCCTTTTTTAAAGAGATAAGTTACTAATACTGCAACTTAGTCACCTAGCAGCACCGAAGTCACTCTTATACGACTTGAATATAACTTAACAACTAAAAAGTATCGCCAGATTTCTCAATGTTTTCTAGATCGCTAGGATCGAAGCTTTCGGACATTCTATACTTAGAAATAATTCGATAGAACAAAGTATCTTCGTACGGAGGCCAGGACGAATATAGACGTTTGTTAGATTTCGAGTGAAGATCTGGTCTAGAGTCGTATAGAAGCATCTTCCGTGGCTCGTTCTCGACTTCTGAATCACAGGTCTCATAGTTATCAGAATTAAATTTCGCTGACACAAAACTCTCTTCCACGGCCCCGTTGCTTTCGTCAAGTTTACTATAATCTTCTAACAGTATGCCTGTTCTTTTTAAATCTTTACAATCGTTAAAATTATTAGTATCTAAATCGACTGAGAAGAAACTGGGTACTGTATTTTCGGAGTACCTTTTAACAGATCTGTAGGTAGTTTTTTCTGTCAAACTGTCGTCAAACGACACCCAGTACTTTACGCCACCCTTGTGTTCTATTTGCGACATGGAAATAACTGACGCCCTTTTGACGAAAGGAGATCCTATAATGGAGTCTTCTTTCTCATATAAATTGCTCAAATCTGCCTCATGTGCGTTCACTATTGGTGATTCTGTGCATGCTATGAAACTTGGCTGGTCCCGCTGAGGCGAAGAGGATCTGCTACTCAAATAGTCCTCTTGGACAAATGCTGTGTTCATGTCACGAACCGCTAAAAACGTTTCATTATTACCACTATCTTCGGGTACAATTACAAATGTTTCGTTGCTACTTTCTGCTGGAACTATTTCAAATGTATCGTTCAGAATTCCTACATTTCCTATAACTAAATCAGGTGAGTTAGTAGATTCTGCGCCATTTTGTGCCGTTTCAATTTCTATATTGGTATTGTTATTTAAATGGTCATCGTTGATTGCACTGTCAATATAATTTTCCAAAATCTCATCAGAATCTGGAAAATTGTTTTCTCGGGTATCATTAAGTTGATCAATGCCTGAAGTATCCATTAGTAAATTTTGTTCTACTGCATCTTTTGAAATACTAGCATCTTTAATAGTAGTATTGTTTAAATGATCATATAAAAATCCGTCGTCCAATTCATTTTTAATATCATAGTTTTTAGATAAATCAGTTTTGTTTTCATTTGTTTCTAGTTCCTCGTCGAAGTATTGAAATGGGTTCTCAATCGCGTCTGTTTCTGTTTTAGAATTATCTTGCATGTGCGTTTCTAAATTTATGTTGATACCATCATTCCCACTCCAATCACTTGTTTGGTGAATATTTGATTCAGTGTCATCGCGAACGGAAGCCTTTTCTGCCGATTGAACAAGCTCGAAACATACTGAATTGTCTAAACATTCATTTATTATATCATGCCCCAGATTTGTTATGTTATCAAACTCAACCACCTCGATTTTACTACAATCATTTGGCGATTCATATTCAATTACATTTACAGTCATTGTACCACTATTTTCCTGATTGTTGATTGTGCCTTGCCCAAGATTTGAGTTATCAAATTCAACAGCTATATTGGTCTCTTCAGCTTTATTATAATCATTTTCACATTCTTGTTTCTCATCTATTTGAAATTCTGTGTTGAAATTACCACTGTCATCGGGCCACAAAGTTACAGCTGTGAACATTATATCTTCGCCATCAACGACAGTGACAACTTTTTTGGGTACTCTCATGTTATTCTTGTTTTTACTTTCCCATAGAGAACATGCTCTGCTAAAAAGGAAGTAAACTATTGATTCCGCTATTTTATACGATTGACTATCAACATCGCTTACTTCAGTTGACCCGGTTTCATTTAAAATTGAAGTACCCTCAATTTCTTGAATCATTTTGGTAATAGAGAAATTTTCTAAATAAGCCGTATCGGATTGGTCAGCAACATCAGATTTGCCTTCATCAACTGAGTTTTTGCTATCAAATATAGGTTCAACTACATCATCGCGAACTAAATTAGTTTCAGGACAACGGCTGACAGTTTCCAAGTCAACTCTATTTAAGAGATGGCTGAGAATATCAGTAATTACTTCATATTTTTCGAATTCAGCAGTGGAATTGAAGCTAACTAGTTCAGCGCTAGAAGCAATACTGTATTCATTTGACTTTCTCTGACTTTCATCATCACTATGCTGCTTTGAAATATCTGTTCGAGGTAGCTCTGGAACTTTGAAAACATTTTCGACATTTTGGGAATTAAAAATGGGAAAGTCATCTTCTATTTCATTTGTAACGTCTTCTTGACCTTGCGCTTCAAACTTATTTGTGGTGTGCATTGTAGTCGAAATATCATTAATTATTTCGTCAGCTTTATTCATCCCATCGTTTTTTATATTTTCTCCTTGACCAGGGTTTTCTATTGCATTGTCTGACAATTTTTTTTCACAGCCGATGTTGTTCAGCATCCTAACCTCATTATTTCCTTCAGCCATGTCTTCAACATCTGAAACCCTTTTATTACTGGTATCATTACTGGAACTATTGGATTCATCATAGGAACTCTTTGATTCCTCTAGAATAGGCTCTAAAATCAGATTCTGTTTAACAACTTCAATTATTTTCCTCGGTGATTTTTTTGGACTTTCTTTCTTCGCATAATCTTCGCAATAGAAATTTATTGGCACAGAATAATCCCGTATATCTTTTTCTACTAAATCTTTTACGGGACTCTCGTACGCCCCTTCGAAGTCCATGTCATCAGAGAAGCTGTGATATCCCCCTTCATGTGTATTGCCATCATCGTCAGAAGTTTCTGTTTGTATTATTACCATTTCAGCTTTATATAAAGAACTATCCGTGTTACCACATACTTGTAAACTGTCATTAGCAGTGTTAACTTCAGTGATAGTAACATCATTTAAATCGCCTTTTTCAATAACAGTTTCATTTTCCGATGAAAAGCTATTTAAATCAGCCAAATAGTTATCCTCGTTGAACTCCTGACTCTCAACGAATTCATCCTTTATATCTGCTGCCGTAAAAATCGGCACAATCTTTTCTTTTACTTTAACCACGTCAATCATATCCTCTTTATTACACTCCTGGTGTATATTGTCCACAGAGAAATACACAGAGTGTGATTTCTGTGTTTTCTTCTCTTTTGCTGTATCCCAGACGTAAGAGTTAGTACAAGAACCACAAGACCTGCACGTAGGGATATGGAAATGATGAGGTTCTGGGTCTTTGATGTACGAATTAGCGAATCCACTGTAAGACCTGGTCCGGAATAAATGTGTCGTTCTTTTTACTTTCCTTGGCAAGGATTGCGTACGGTAAGCATACTCAGACCTGCAGCGCCCATCCCATTCGATAGATGGAATAGAATATAGACTAGATCTGCTGCTTAGAGTACCTTGCTCCAATTTCCTTCCTAGATCCAAAGGTTCATTACCGTCAGCAATTTTAATACGCTCTACATCAAAATCGTTTTCAGATTTTAAATTACCATGATCATTGTCTTTTCTAACATCATTAAATCCGTCAAACGCACTAAATTTCATACCCGCTTTATCAAGAATTTCATCATTAGCTTTAGCAGTTTCATTGCCTAGCCTATCATTGAGACTAACTTTACATTTAGGATGTTTTTTATCATCATCGTATTTACTAATGAGTGTTACAACATTGTTATTTCGGGAATAGTCGTTAATCGAACGTTTGCTAGTAGACAGTGCTTCTATAGCTTCTGGCGTTATGTTAGTACCTGCAATAAGATTAAAAAGCGTGCAATTGTCGCTCCAATTTCAAAAGGCAATCAGTTATATTCATTAAAAATCTCACAAACAATCTACAAAACTTCAACTGACTTTTGAAACTGGTATTTTATATTGAGATTTATTTAATGATTATTAATCATTGAATAATCCTCAATAAAGCGAAAATGGTTAATTGAATTGATTTCCTGAAAGCATGAAAAGAGAACAAGCTAAGGCACAATGAAATCGGGTCACTACACGTACAAATTCACGTAAGCTGTGACCCATTTTCTCTGTTCACTCAATGTAACAAAATGTCAAAATACTAAATTCTAAAGGTTAAATAAAAATAAACAATACATTATTTTTTGTGGATTTAATTTTAATTGAGAATCTAAGCTACTGATATTTTGAAATTTTGATAATGAATGAGCGTCTTGGCCTTGATAATGTTATAGAAACAGATTCACTATAGTCATGCCGCTCTAAGAGGCCCGATCGACAGCTGTCAAAATGGGCCTATAAGAACCACGCTACTATAGGCATGCTTCTTCATCTAATATGAAGTTGAAATGAAGATAAATGATAGCTCCTTTAACACCGACATCAACGGACTGGACGACACAACCAACGAGCATGAACAACGACCAGACGAGTCCACAATGAAACATGTAGGAACATGACAACGGGCCATATGTGAATGTCAAAGATAGATAGAAAATTTCTGAAATGGACGACACTTAGCTTAATACATCATCAGAGCCCAAAGACAAAGACAAAAATAGCTGGAACGATAAAGTAACAATCATCTTTCAGATTCAATCATCATCATCTTGAGCCTTGTGCTACTACTGGATAAGGACCTCTTGCATTTTGCACGCGCATCAGCTCAATACAGACACATTTATCGAATAAGGTCAAGCGGGGCTATTCCGACAGAGGGGTAAATGCGTCACTTGATTTTTTTCAAGGGAATTCAAGGTTTTAAAACTATTTTTCTGTCCTTTTATAGTAGTTTAACCTGTCCTCTCCCACCGGCTCAAATTTGTGGCCACCCTTTTTTGCCTCATTTTGAAATACTGAAAAAAATTTTAAATTAAGTTAAAATTATCTCAAACTTAATTTGTGGAAAAAAAAAAAAAACTATTTTTTTTTTCAAAAAAAAAAGAACCCTAACTCCGTGGGATACCACAGGTTAAGTACCTTAATTTCTATAAAAGGAATCATAAATAGTTTTAAAACGTCGAATTCCCTTAAAAAAATAAGTGACGCATTTACCCCTCTGTCGGAATAGCCCCGCTTGAACTTACATGAACTTATCAATCGATAATACTTTCAAATAAACAATCAAAAAGTTTAACAATCACTTACTAGCACGCATCAATCACCTCACCCTTGAATAGGGGTCTAACTTTTAGTGCCGATGACGTCAAAATGACGAAATTTTATGCTCAGCGGGACTAGTATAGGTGCGTCTATATCGCGCGTCAAATGTGGATAAAGCATCCGTCACTCTCGTACTTATTTACGTGTCAGAAGGTGACGGATGCCTTATCCAAACTTTGTCACGCGATAAACGCAGCCATGTTCTCATTTAGCAGGTCTTTAGGTATAAATGATTGAACAATATAAAAAGCAGTAAAATTATTAAATTTAAAAACAGCTTAATCACATTCAAAATACGGATCACAGCATAAATTTTTCATTTACTTATCATTCAATCAGTCGATCAGATCAATCAATAAAGCAACGACCACGATCCACGTCGATTTGTGCATCAATGATGATGGTACCCAGTGGTAGACAGTCAAACAATATTCCTCACCTTCATACAGTCTCGAAATCCTTGTCACTTCTGTTCCCGAAAATTAAGTACATTAACAATCTAAAGTTTAGTTTAAAATTAGCATATCAGAACCACAGAATACTTTTGGCAAGTGGTTGTATCCATTCCATACATTTTTATTATGATGGCATGGTTTGTTTGAACTGTAAAATTAATAGAAATTGATTTCGCCAGTAACGGTATCGTTTTATAGGTGGAAATAAATGAATGCTCTTTTGAATTAGTCTAAAATACATTTGTGTCGTACAACTTCTTAGTCATAAGAGCATTTCTCTAAATGTTAATCACTGTAAGTGACATCAGATTTAAAAAAAAAGCGGTGAGACTACATGAAATTATGTAATTATTGAATAATGTCGAAATGTGTCTAAAGATATTTTTATGGAACTTCCTTTTTTGTTACCAAAATCGTATGAGTTCGGTAACAAAAAAGAACTTTCCATCCAAATATTATCAAACACATTAGGATATCATTAACTTATTGCATGGTTTCATGTACGCTGCTAATCTAGTTTTTTTTTAATCTGGACATGTCACTCAAAGCGACCAACAATTTCAAAAAAAGTTCGTAACCTCACAAATGATTGGTCCTTATTGACATAAAAAGTTAACAAAAACGGTTCATTATATTTAAATTTCGGTAACAGAAGCGACAATGCCGAACCTAATAGCGTGAGCATCGTAACCCCCCTCACCTCTGATCACCCCCGCCGTGACCCGCACGACGGCGAGCGGCGCGGGGGGCGCGCGGGGCGCGGGTGACGTCACCGCCGAGGACGCCGTGGACGCGGCCGGCGAGTCCAGGAACACCTCGTCATCCGACAGGAGGTTCGGGTCTACCGTCAACAATCACTCGTACAAAAACAAAGGCGATTCTGGGACCATTTTTTCTACTCCAAAAACAAAGCAGCATCGATAACTGCTATATGACGATTACGACCAAAAAATTCCTTACCATTTGAGAAATGTTGCAACCGAAATTTCAACTAATTTTGGCTTGTAAAGGAACGGAGATATTATTAAATTTTGATATGACATAAAATATAACTATAGTTCCCGCAAAATATGAACTCAATTCTGACACATGTCATTATAATACAAATTATAACCTTTAATTCTAATTTTAATAATTAACGGCTTTTACTCCTGTTAGTTGTATTTAGTCAATGACGAGTAATTTATAGACACTCCCTTGGAAAAAGTGAAGGTTTAAGTATCACAAAACTTCTCCGTCCCACTAATTGCTCTATGCACCTAACCTTCTCACTTATAATGCAAAAAACAATTCGCGATTACCAAAGTAAACAGCAAGGAAAAATATACATTTAAATTAGTAAGAAAATAGAAGTAAAGAGCAAAGAAAAATAACATTTAAAATTAGTAAGAAAGTGCAAACTGCGATGCAAATTAGAACAGACGTGGAAACGGTATCATACTAGTATAAACCTTAACAATTCAAATATTATTCCATATCATAATATGTATATTGAAAAATATATAAAAAAAATATTAGAACCGTTTAGCCTCGTCTTATCTTAATATTTACACAATAAAAAATAATAACAAGTATTCGAAACATCTTTTATTGTTATGTAATATATTATTACCGAAATATACAGAGTTAAGAAATCATTTAAAATAAGTAGGAAATAAATGATAGTTATTAACATAGTGAATAGTTTCAAATATCTGTCTAAATTATGTCTGCCACCTTTATATAAGGATTACCATTTAGGGTTAGGGTCAGAAAAGAATGCAAAGTGCTTGTATGCCAAAAGATATTTCTGCCAAGTCACATTATGCAATACAAATATTATGACAAAAATATTTCTGCAACACATTAGTAAACCTCATATAAAATTGTAAATTATAAATTGATAACTATGTCATTGAATCGAGGCATCATTATTTATCGTTTATTTATTTATAAAACCAACAGCCATACATTTTAAAGTAAGTATTAAAATAATTAGTAACTTAACTACTGATGTGCAAGTTGCGGAAAGTTTCCAAAAAGTTGGAAAAGTTCTAAGAAATTTCTGGAAACTTTCACTAGAAATATAGGACATTTAAATTTAAGAAACGGAAAGTTTCAATCCCCATACAGATTTGTGAGAAGTTTCCGAAATTTTCCTACATGAAATGTTCCGCAATTTCGGAAAGTTTCCTTTGGCACATCAGTAAACTTAACATAGGCCAATAATAGGTTTCCCTATAATTTACAGATTATTAGTAACTGAGAGTAGGAACTATTTTTTTTTAAATTATTTATTCGAAGGTTAACAAAAGCTTGTTAGTAAATATCACGATAATATACAGATTCAATGACATAGTTAGGATTTCCAGATCACAACCACCCCTCATACACCATCCTGACGACAACAGATGACTATTCAATATACATTACAAAGTTAAGAACTTTCTAAGTCACTGGGGTTCATATAAGCTACGCCGTGAACACTAAACTGTCAATTATCACCAGAGCTCGAAATTTTCACGGCAAAACTGTCGTAATCTTGCTAATATTAGAAACGTTTTTTATCGATATCGATAGTTGTGTAATAGAAGAAAAATATTATCCACCAAAAAAAAAAATACGTGAGGATTATATAAAATTATATAGAGAGTTTCATTTTTTTCTTCGAAGTACACGTCCACACAGCAGCACATGACATTTTATATGCTGCCCTCCTTAGAAAAAAGGGCGTATGTCTCATAGAACTGCGCATGTATTAGTGACCTTATTTCTTTACAGTTAAGGTTAAATTTACTTTGACAAAAAAATTGCTCATGCGTCCTTTTTATTTAGGAGGGCAGTATGGTTTGTCATAGTAATAAGAGTAGATAATAATTAATTTCTCAACATTCTCTGGGAGTAGACTTTTTCGTTTATCACTATAAAGCCTTATGTATACTAAATGAACGTTCAAATTCACTCGAAGTCAAGGGAGCAAATTTATAAAACTAACTTCATTAAAAGTTTTACCTCTTCGTTGCCCGACTACGGCAACGCCAAAATGAAGGGTTATTATGATAAAGTATAGTCTTTTTAATAATAATACTCGATATCGATAAAAAAAAGTTTCTAACACTAGCAAGATTGCGACAGTCTTATGTTTTGCCGTGAAAATTCCGACCTCTGACTAACACGTAACAATGGCAGGTTGGTGAATAGGGGGCAGGTTTAACAGTTTCAATTGAGTGTTAGCATCTAAACTACATTGCTACTGACCTCGGGTTCGATCCACGTGGGCTCTCTCGGCGTGCAGGAAATCTGTCGTGTCCACTACAAACACATTTGTATGATACACATGCAAAGAAAGAAATAATAATGCAAAGAAATCTGAGGCGAGACGTTTTTTTTTAATTGTCAAGAGTGTTAAGTGTCTTTCATTTAGTATATTTGTATAAATGCCTTAAAAAAAAAACGATTTCCCTCACTAAAATATCCGAACAAAACTCTTATACCAAAAACAAAGTCAAGAATCAATCATGCACTTGCAGAAACATCGTGCATGGCAAAACTTTAAAACGAAAACTTTAGATACTAAATTGAAAGTGGAGAAAAAAATTACGCGTGCGAATAAAGGGACCATATCAGCAACTTCACGTCAAAGCGTGACAGTCATATAGGAAAATAATACCATTTTAAAACGCCGCGAGTCTTATTCGCTTGGGTTTAGTGGTATTTTTCTAAGATGTCCGAATGATCATATAGAGCTTATCTTTAGCAGTTCAGAAGAAAAGGAAATATGTAAAAAGATAATCCAGTCAAATAGCTACCTTCCCTTCTAAGCTATAAGGTTCAAGTTGTAATGGCTATGATATTTCGCGATCAAAGCTCACACAGGTAGACGGCCGGCGAGGCGCGTGGTAAGGGCCACTACTGTTTTTAATGTCAAGCCATTACAACTTAAACCTTATAACTTAGAACGGAAGGTAGGTATTTGAGCGAATAGCTTTTTACATATATGCTATCGTTCTGAACTGCTAAAGATAAGCTCTTTATGATCATTCGAATATCTTACAAAAATATGACTTATACTGTATATTCACTGGTACTCACCATCACTCAGAACCACCTCTGGCTGACTCCTGACAGGCACCTGCTTCGTCTCTATTCTTAGAACGCGGTGCTCTGAAAATTACATTGAATATTGTACGTTACAACTGGTAATGTGTAAATTGGATCAATTTTCACTACAGAATACAAGCGAAAAACAAGCTCTATAATCCATAGAAAATTGTAAGAGCAATGTTCTTATTGACATTCATAACAATTTAAATTCAACTTGAATATTGGAAAAGGTGTTCCAGACGGGGACAAGCTAGTCCCCATGTGATTTTTTTCACGAAATAGGTTTTGTAATTTGTTGTTGTTTTTATTGCTGTCGGGTTTTTTTTGCGACTCTTTTTAGTTGCGACTGGAATACTGATTGGTATATAGGCCACCAGGAAAAAATAAGAATGGGAAACAAAGACATTCTGTAAAGTCACGAATCGGAAAAATCGCGACTGGAAGAATTGTTACCAGAAAAAAAAATGGAAAAATATCGCCACACTCCTGCCTACCCCACTCTGGGAATGGAAGCGTGAGTTTATGTATGTATGTATGTATGTATAGTTAATTACCGTCACGGGACTCCTCCTCGGTCTCGGAGGGCGCGCTGGCGGGCGACGTGATCTGCGCGGCGCTGATGGCCTCCGACTCCGACAGGTCCGTGTCGTCTGCGAACAATAACAGGAGGCTGAGAACCGCGACACAAGATAAGTTAGTTAATAAACAAATACTATATACTGAATAAATGATTAATTAAATATATATAATGGAAACCCATTATACCCTAGTAGGTAGAGATCTGCCTACGAAGCTAGAGATCCTGGGTTCAAATCCCGGTAAGGGCAGATATCTGTACATTTACACATTAACTTTTTTTTCGCACTTGACTATGCAAACTTTAATCTAAATGCCTCGGTAACGTGAGTGACTAGTCTGTGGGTACGTGTTCAGTTTGTATCACGCCGTCGTTGGATATCATATTCGCAAAACACGACATTCGCGACTCATCATAGTAACAAAACATCACATTAGCAAAACATAATTATTAGTAAGACATGAATCAGACAGTGTCGTCGGAGCTCCGCTACCGCGGAGCTCCTATTTCTGGGTGGTTTGACTCTCCGGACCTACTGTAAATCTAACATAACCTAATCCTACCTACGATTCCATAACCAAACCCGACTATTTGTAAATATCATGTTTTACGAATATCGTGCTTTGCTAGTATGATGTTTTGCTAGTATGATGTTTTGCTAGTGTGATGTTTTGCTAGTATGATGTTATGCGAATATGATGTTTTACTAGTATGATGTTATACGTATTTGATGTTTTGCTAGTATGATGTTATGCGTATATGATGTTTTGCTAATATGATGTTATGCGTATATGATGTTTTGCTAATATGATGTTATGCGTATATGATGTTTTGCTAGTATGATGTTATGCGTATGTATATGATGTTTTGCTAGTATGATGTTATGCGTATATGATGTTTTGCTAGTACGATGTTATGCGTATATGATGTTTTGCTAGTATGATGTTTTGCGAATGTAATATTCTGCGATGTACAGGTTTTGTGTCCTCTCGTACTCACAGTCGGGACGCGCGCGGCGCTCCACGAGGCGGCGGTACTCGTCGATGTCGCTGTCGGTGACGTGCTCGAACGGGTTGCGCGCGTACGGCGCGCTGTACATCGTGGCGTTGTGCTGGTGCCCGCGCTGAATGATGCCTTTCGACGCAGCGCCCATCAGCACCTGAGATATATTATGCAAGATTATGCTAAAGTGCAGAAAAGATCCTAATCGATTTTTAAACAGAACATGATTACAATAAGGAAGATAGGTAGTTGAATGCAGAGCTGACTGCCAACCTCCAGTAGTGGAGAGGAATTTCAAGAAGAAAAATGATTACAAGCTCCCGCATTGGCAAAAGTGTCAAACAGCGTTTTTCAATGCATTTGGCAAGTGTAATGAGAATCATACTATACATACATAAACTCGCGCCCTCATTCCCAGAGTGGGGCAGACAGAGCTACAGAATTACCAACAACTCTTAACCTCGTAAGGCCCAGAGTGCAATAAAATGTACATAATCATGGCAATTTAATTTGAACTGTGTTGCAATGGTAGTAAGGTTTATTTTCCTATCTTCATAAACTAAAAATGGCATTATCGAACTAACATAATTGAACTTTACTGCCTTGACGGTAGATTCAAAGTCCCACTCACAAAAAACTCCCTGTTTGTAGTACGGTGGGCCTTACGAGGTTAAAAACTTGTTGATAATTCTGTAACCACATACAATTATTAATTAATTAGTATAGCATTGAAATTGCCAAAGATGTAAACACAACCAAACGAACCTTAGCTAATTAATCATTCAAATCTCTCAAAACAAACATATTTTAATGTCATTTTTTTTTTAAAGCAAAATGTATACGACAAGCATCAGTCAGTCTAATTGTAGGCTAATTGTTGCGTAATTCGTGGTACAGGAAAGCTGTCAATGCAGTCAACATTAGGGCCGCCATTTTGTGAAGTTCATTCCTGTTAGATTTGCGTTCGATTTCAAATAAAAATGTTTTGAACTCCTGAAAGCTTGTTTACATTCCTCCCAGTTGATATAAGGCGGTCTCAATCTGTTGCATCGCTTAAATTAAGATTAAAAATCCACTGGTCTGACTCTTATCCTTGAACGAAGACTATCATTTTTATGTCCTTTCATCTTTGTCTATTCATATATATATGAATTATATATGTGTGAATTTATATATGTATATATCTGTCTCTTTGATCTGTCTATTTGGCATTGTATTAAATTATCTAACTAAGATCTAGCTCATATTTATTTATTTATTCTTAGAACTTTAAATTGGTTATTTAATATTAACGTAATTATGAAACATCTAGTCCCTTTCATTGTTGTACGTTTGGCTATTTATTTTTTCAAACTTTTCCCAATCGCTCAAAGGTTAACTAGAAGAGATCCCTTAAAGGGATAAGTTCGCCTTTGTACATACCTTTTGTGTTTCTGTCTATTTTGTTGTTTGTTATTTTCCCGTTTGTACAATAAAGTATTTACATACATACATACATTATTTAGCTCGTCTAGTTGGCGTTACTTTAGTGGGGTAGCTTACCACGTGGTCGCCGGTGTGCGTGTTGGCCGCGTCCTCGCCCACGAGCCGGCTGGCCTCGTCCCAGCTGACCCCCTCCAGGATGTGCGACTGGGGTCCGGCGCTGATTTTGTCCGCGCGGCGATTGTCCTTGATCTGATATCACGTAAACATTAAACTAAGGTGTATCTAGTATTAAGTTTAATTCTAAATAAAAAAAACGCAAGCGCAATTTTTTTGTCAAATTAAACTGAACCCTCTGTCTTGAGAAATAACGTCACTAATACATTCGCGATTCTATGAGACATACGCCCTTTTTCATAATGAGGGCAGTATTGGTGTCCTGCACTACAGTTTATGTACCATACTATACTATTTTTTCTTTGCATAGTATAAAAAAGTCGGTTCCCGCCGTCTGTCCCTCTATGCACGCTTAGAAATTCCAAACTACGCAACGTATTTTACAATACAATACAATACAATACGAATACTCTTTATTGAACACCAAAAAAACAAAACACGGAACCATTTTAACTATAAATTAATTATCATTTTATTTTAATGCATCAACAGCATCATAATGCAAGGACCCTTGCATTGCATTCTAAAAAATTGTTTTATATTGTACTGTAAAATACCGTTCCTTTCGTTTTGTGCGTACACTTTGAGAAAAAAAGTGTTCTTTTTTTCTGTCTTTACTCGCGAATTCGTTGCGCATCCCACAAGAACATTATTTTTTACTTACACACACACTCGCGTGATCATATTCGAGAAAATAGCAAAAACATTGACATACCTGCTGCTGCAAAGCCTTGAACTCCTTCGGGTTGGTATTCTTAGGGACAAACTGAAGCGTATCAATTTTGACCGGCGTGCTCGAGTGCGCCGGCGAGCCGTCCTGCACCCACTGCGCCCGACACAAGGCCCAAATCACGTTGGCACGATTCGTCGACATACGTCGAAGGCGTAGGGAAAAGAAAAAAGTTGCTATTAGTAAAAATGTTGCCAGCAATAAGGTGAAGGGTTTGAAATTGTGCAGTAAAGACGTGGTGCAAAATAAATGGATCTTAACCTGGTAACATCGAGCGTGTAGATTTTTTTAAAATAAATAAGTTGTTCATGCAAAAAAAAACATGCAAAGAAAGTAAAAGCAGCTGTTATTAATAAATAAAAACTTCCCCACCCGTGCCTATTTATTCATATTATGAATATAAATAAAAAATCCTTTTACTAATTAAATTTAAAAAAAACAGGGGATAATCTAACAAAGTTGCCTTTTAAAATATCTATAAAGTCCTTTAGAAGAATGAAATATCTAACGTTCCTATGAAAACTATATTTTACCCGAAAACATTACCGAATTAATTTTAAAAATTATCCACTAGGTATACTTGCCAATAAATAACATAATAAAGCTTATATAATGTCAACAGTCAAAAAAAAGTACAACAATAAAGACCAAAAAATAATCATTTAAAAATAAGACCCCAAGATACTCAAAATAATTTTATTTAGGGATGTATTATAAAATCTTTAGATTTGCCAAGTTTTAAGCGACAAAAGAAACACAGCTATACGTCTCATATAGCCCTTTGTCACTGCCTGGGAGTTGGAGCCCCGTTTTGACTACATAAACAAAGCTAAGCTGTGCCAACCCAAAAAAAAAGAAAACAATGGGTCAGAGATTGAAACATAGTATGTTGCATAATGATATTGATAACAAATCAAGAGAGCCAATTACAAATTAACTAGGTACATAAAACAATAGATAATTAAATATTATCCCAATGTCCTCTGAAAAATTTGTATGAAAAGTTCCGTTGTGTTACCAAAAACGTAAAAATTACGGTAACAAAAAAGGAACTTTTCATACAAATATTTTGGGACTCTGGATAATATTTCACTATAGCATAGTTTATACACCGGAAGAATTCAATTACTGTAGCCATATATTTTCTATTTTTTTTAAATTATTATATTGTACACACTGTGACACAGGACACACTGGACAGTAAGCCTAGTTAAGTTAAAATCATGGACGAGAAGAAGCTTTATATTTTCATAGAGGCCTATTATTTCAGTTTGATAGAGTTCAACTTGGCTAGGACTGAAAAATAAGTTAATAAAAAATTGTATATCATTTAAAAATAACGACCACAAACGTGCAAACAAAAAAGTAACATCTCCGAAAGAACAAAGGACAAGGTCGTGCAAGGAAAAAGGGATACGTGGCAACACTTTTACCATGGCTTTTTTATTTTCACTACACTGTACTGTCTCGATGTACCAGGGTAAGGTTATGAAATGCTGTTGATATTTTTATATAACTTAGTAGAAGCGTTATATTTGTTATTTCATGTTGGTATCTGGTTCTTATTACAAAGTAATACGGTTAAAAATTACACTTCACATTCACACCAAAACTTATGTAATTTGTATACATTTTTATGATTTGTCTAAAGTACACGGCAAATACATGTTTATTTGCTTTGAATCGTCCGATCGATACACAATTCAATTTTGCATATTTGCACGAACAACAGACAGCGTCTCGGGGATATAATCCAGGAGATTCATATTTCAAAGTTCCATATAGAACTACGTAGACATTTTTAAGAATTAATTTCGTAGTTCTGGAACTAATAACTTAAACCAATTTAAAGGAAACGGTTTTTTATAATATTTGCCACTTAATGATACTTGATCCCATTTTTTTTAAATAAATACTTCTATCTTTCTTATAATGTTTCAAGCCAAAATATTTGTAATAAATTAATTTTTTTTTTTTACCTTTTTGCCAATTAAACACGTTGTAAAACTAATTATGTAGTTCCATATGGAACTACAGGCTTAAAATTATATGACTCCTATGTTCCAAATTACGTTACCAGAGTGGTGGAGCTCCTGGGATATACCTCGCCGAGCGCAAAACCGAGATAAACATTATTGAATATCTAAGACCACCAACGATAACATTCAACGCTTATTTTAAAGCTACGTAAACATACAGATTCCCTACTTTTATCTAAAATATCTTCTTCATATAAACATTTAGATAACACATAATTATTAAGAACCAGAAATACCTTACAAATAAATAGACGACCAAACGAAGCACCCCTAGAGATGTTAAAACAAGAGTAAGCGAGATGGAGAAAGTAAACCGAAAAGTGATAGAGAGAGAAGTAAGGAGTACCCGGAAAATACTGTTTTTATATACTCTCGTACTTTTAATAACGCATAAAGCCTGTTATAGTGTTTTCAGTTCAAAAAGCGCCCAGCCACTCAAATACGGATGTTGGGTCATGTTGATCTTTACTATAATTATCTCACGATATGGATTGAAAAGCTGGAAATTATAATAAAAAAGTTAAAACAAACAAAAAAATAACAAAATGATTTAAGGTTTTGAGCTCTTAAGTTTCGAAAATTTCGTGTTTTTTTTTTCATTGGTATCAGAATTCTAGCCTTAAAAATGAATCTTAAAGGCAGGTTTTCGCGGCCAAAATAACAAAACTTGTTTTTACCATACATTGGGTACAGTGTTTATGGACTGGCGACGTCATAGTTCAGTATCAATTTGTATGGGGCGTTTTCAACGCTTAGCCGGACTTTGACTCCCATTTCTGGCTTTTGCAATGCTCGGATTGCAGTTGGTCCCATATATGAATTTGATACTTACAAAAAAACAAAATCGAATAGCAGCATATTTTTTCTTTGCCGAAAAGCCTATTGACGTGGCACGATTACGATTACAGATAAGTAAATGAACATACGACATTGTATTAAGCTCGCATTAAGGTAAGCGTCCACATGTCGGTATCGTACGCATCGGACGCATCGCATCAAATGGATCGTAATATTCTTTGTACAAAAAGTCACACAAATGCGTCCACTGATCCGCACCGCGCGGATCGCACGAATACGCTCATCGGCAATGCCGACGCCGATGCTTCGAGAGGCAACTTTTGCGATGCGTGCCGATGACGTCATACGACGAAAATCCGAATGAACTGGCATCGGCAAATCCGGTCGATGCCGATACAGTGGACGCATTGTGAAAAACTCATGCGTTCGATGCGATGCGTCCGATGCATACGATACCGACAGGTGGACGCTTACCTTTAGTCATGCTTTCTCAGTCTGCTTGATGAATACGAAGTTATCCGACAAAATACAGGGCGTCCCACGGCTATGCCACATGGAAGGAAAGTACCTTAAATATTGTAGATGAAACATTTTACTGAAAGAAGACATTATTTGAATTTAAAAAACAATTTAAACTGCATTCATAGATATTTAAGTAATTACATGGTTGAACCGGGAATCGATCCCGTTACACGAGAAAAATAATTACCCTGTAGCTTTATCATACCGATCGAAAGGCTTCATCATAAGGATTATTTTTTGCTAAATAACATAGTGTCAAAAATAAAAGGAAGACCATGAATTTTAACATTTGATGTGAAATTTTGAACAGAAAAATGAAAAGCTGACATTGCCGTAAGGACATACAACTGACATTATCATAAGTACCTATTACTAATTACCAGTATGAAAGTGTCCACGAGCTACAAACAAAACTTAGACGTATTATTTATTCTAAATATCCACCACAACAAGATCAAAAAATCGACAGGGAGCGAAATAATCAAAAGAGCGACTTTGTATTCAACAGGAAGGGACTCATTTTGAGCATTTGATAAATTGATTAATTTTGTATTAAAAATGTTAAAATTCATGGTCTTCCTTTTATTTCTTACACTATGTTATTTAGCAAAAAATAATCCTTACGATGAAGCCTTTCGATCAGTATGGTAAAGCTACAGGGTAATTATTATTCTCGTGTAACGGGTTCGATTCCCGGTTCAACCATGTAATTATTTAAATATCTATGAATGCAATTTAAATTATTATTTAAATTCAAATAATGTCTTCTTTCAGTAAAAATGTTCCATCTACAATATTTAAGGTACTTTCCTTCCATGTGGCATAGCCGTGGGACGCCCTGTATAATGTCGTATGATTGTCTCCATCTGTACCTAGGGAAAAGCTTCGTGGATTAAAAAAACTACATGTTTATCCTTTCCTTACCAATGTATAGTTGTACATTTTATTACAAAAACTTTATTTTTATGACTCTGTTTTTTATCAACGCGTGCTTGTACCCATACAGCGCAAAATGGATGTTGCGCAGACTACGGAAAATTATATGCTGCGTGCTGCGTGGGGCGCGTCGTGGATTTTAAAGCATCCTTAATTCACTATTATAAAACAAGTCACATGAGTCTAAACTCGACGAATCTAATATAATCTATTGAGATATACCTTCTAAAAAAAAACCCTTTAAGTAACAAAAACGGGACTTGACTAAGTTGTTTGTTTGAAGCACAGATATAAATACACATAGATAACGCAAATGCATCTACTTCGCCTGTCCTAATCCGGACTTAAACCCCGACCAAGCCTCGGGGTTGGCGTCGCTACTGACGCTCCGCGCGCCTGTTGTTGCAGCCGGTCGGCCGTGAAAATTAAGAAAATGCCTCGTTGCGTGATAATAATCTGCAATAGCCCAAAAAAGCGACGACTTTGAATCGATTTTGCGCGGAAAACGGAAAATTCTCTTCTCTTGTGATGTCCCAGTTGGTAGGTGGTTAATCAAGACTCTTTTGTTAAGAATTGTGATATACATAATTTGAATACAAGAAATAAAAATAAAATTGCTATTAAAAAATTTCGTGTCCGTAAGGTATATAAATCATTTGTTGGTCAATGCATTCATTTCTATAATAAATTACCTGACGAAGTTTTAAAGTTATCATTTCCAGCACTTAAAAATTACTTGAAAAAGTCGTTGATGTCGAAAGCTTATTATAGGGTCGAGGACTATCTAACAGATAAAAATGCTTGGCCTAAATTAAACACCTAAATAACTTAGTAATAGCTTAGTCAGGAAAATATCTAAACATTGTAGGTATAATTATTGTCTAGGGGACACGGTTTCTGTAGGAGAATGTATCAAAACTATGTGGTTGTTTTGCACCGTCATGGGTAAGTATATGTATACTATTATTATTACAATTTAAGAGTTCATCTGAACATACTGAGTTTTGACACATTTTCCTGCTCAACTACGCATGATATATATATTTTAATGTTAAATTCATTGTTTTATATAATGCTAGGTTAAGTTCTATAATTGTATAAGTAATTTTTAAAAAAAACGACTGACTGTTGAGTTTCTTGCGGCGTTTCTTCTCAGCAGTGGTCTCTTGCGAAGCGCTGGTAGATTTTTGACGTGTAAAAGTGCCCGTGCGGCCTACTTACTGAATAAACATCTTTTATCTTTTATCTTTATCTTTAGCAAAAACTCACACGGTTGGTTTTCATACAGATTGAGGTGTTTAGGTTATCTATGTGTGTTTATATCTGTGGTTCGAAGACAGTCAACGCGCTGATATTAACTTTGACGTATATTGAATTGCATCTAATTCCAATCCTATCAATTTGGACTAAGCCTATGTGAAGAAGACCGCCGCTGTTCAAAAGTAACGCCGTAAGAAAGTTAAGTTCATATCTAGAAATATTAAAACGACAACCACTATATAATCACGTCATCTTGCGAACTTTAGGCAACTGTCCTCGCACGACCACGTGCCTGGAATGCCCACATCCCTGAACGTCCATGTCGCTCGAATGACCATAATACTAAAAAGGCCACATGCTTTGAATGACCACATCCCTGAACGTTCACGTCGCTCGAACGCCCATAATACTAAAAAGGCCACGTGCCTTGAATGACCACATCCCTGAACGTTCATTTCGCTTGAACGACAACTTTTACAAGTGTCGATGCCTTATAAAAATTAAAATGTTAGTGTCCCATATTCTGCTATGACACTTTGCTTTACGAACAAGGAAATGTACGAAAAGAGAAGTGGACGAACAAGGAAATGGACGAAAAGAGAAGTGGACGAACAAGGAAATGTACGAAAAGAGAAGTGGACAAACTATGAAATGTACGAAAAGAGAAGTGGTCGTTCAAGGATGTGGGCGAACTAGGAATTTGGACGGTGGTCAATAAAGGAAGTGGCCGTAAGTGACCGAATCCAACTTTAGCTATATTAGCTCTACCTATTCTGACGGCCGGAAAAAGGCACATCTACTATATGAATTGTATTGCACTTCCAACCTTATTATAACCCTTGAGAGTTTAATATGCTTCTATAAATTAATTGCACCTGTGCCTTTTCTCCGTACGAGGGCAGAATAGCAGACGAGGTATAGAAAAGTTAGGCCATTTTCCTACACCAACCTCTTACGTCGAGCGTTCTTATATAAAAGTGAGAGTATATAAAAAAAAGTAACAGTGTTATAAAAAGTAAAAATAATCGGACACAAAATAATTATTTACCTCTTCGTTGTTAGCGTCCACCCACTGTAACACATTATTTGATTAGTCACAAAAAAACAAACAAGTTATCAAAAAAATATCACAAAAGCATTTCATCTGTGAGAAGCGAGTAAAACATTGTGTTTTCGTATATTTTATTGATTTGTAAACATACATAACTCTATAAGCACAATATTAAAGCGAAATCCCGACTTAAAACAAAAAAAATACACGTGATGGCATAAAAAATGTCCCGTCCGGCTTTTGTTCATACAAATGTCAATTTGACGTAGCTTGAAGTGTTTTGTTGCTAATTAGCCGAGGTCCAAAATAGTGAACAAAAAATCCTTTTAAAGTTTCGTTATAAATTACTTTGATTTGTACGACTTTCAAGATGTATAACATTCAAGTATCATATTTATCGTAATGCATTTAATATATTTAGAGCCATTTTTGGACATACATTAATAAATAATAATAATAGATCATTTAATATTTTTGTCGTTACTCTTTGATTTGAAAGTTATATTTATAACACTTGTATGAACGTATAACCGGTGAAGCATTTTTTTGTCTATGAGTGTTTATTATCTTTCATAATTATATTTATATCAACCCTAGATTTATATAGGGTGACCAAATATTTGTTATAAATCGGGACAGCTATTAGAAATTTCAAATCATACACACAATACCAATAAGCATTATATTCATATAATAAAACACGTTTATATATTAATATCTGAATAAAATATCTCTTGTCTAATAATATAAATGATTTCGATGATTTTGATTAGAAAAAAATATGTGGATTAAACATTAAAAAATGACTTTCAGAAATGTTTTGAGCCATTTTGAGCGAACTTGCTACGAACATATTTTATTACGAAGTGACAACAGGGACGCTTTTAACCTCGTAAGGAACAACATACTAGAAACACGGAGTTTTTTGTGAGTTCCACTTTGAATCTACCATCAAAGCAATAAAGTTCAATTTCGTTTGTTCGATAATGCTATTTCCAGTTTATGAAAATAGGAAAATAAACCTTATTTCCATTGCGACACAGTTCAAATTAAATTGCCTAGATCATATACATTATATTGCACACTGGGCCTTACGAGGTGTAAGGATGTTCTGAAAAAAGTCATGTTTATAAAGGTTTGTATCAGTTAGGCGACTAATGTCTATATTGAAAAATGACGAGGTATAATAATGCCGATTTTCCAAACATAAAAAAGTCAAAGTATAAAAATGACGAGTAATAATGACGAAATAAAAAAATGACGAAGTATAATAATGTCGAAATGGAATTAAGACGAGGAGGTATAATAAGGGGTAGGTGGAACAGGGGGTAGGTGGAACAGGGGCTAGGTAGGTTTAGGTTATGTTAGTTTTGCAGCAGGCCCGGAGGGCCAAACCATCCAGAAATAGGAGCTAGCGCAGGCGCTAGCGCAGCTCCGTCGATACTGTCTAATTGATTTGAAATAAGAGTGTCGACGGAGCTCCGCTACCGCGGAGCTCCTATTGCTGGGTGGTTTGGCCCTCCGGGCCTGCTGCAAAACTAACATAACCTAAATCTACCTGTCGTCATTTTTATACATTGACAAAAATCAGATGGTCATTGTTATATGTCGACAAAAATAATTCTAGTCTTTGTTATTTTTCGACATTATATAAGGTGTCGACATTTTTATATCTCGTCATTTTTCAATATAGACATTAGTCGCCTAACCCGTTTGTATCAAAAGCATACTATTCGTTTTGTTCATTATTTACTGAAAAAATAAATAAAAAAAACTTCTTATAATGGATAAAGAGCTTAAACGCCACATGGTCTTTATACGTCACAGCTAAGGCAAGACTCAAAAAAAAAAACGCGGTTACAAACAGAATGACGTCATTCCAACCACTAGTCCAAACCGAGCTTAGCTGATGTTTTATTTTTTTCTCAGTAAATAGTAAAAAAATGTATACTTGTGAAACAAACCATTATAAGCATGATTTTTACCAGAAAATTAAAAAATCTGTCGTCAATTGTTCGCTGTAAGGAATGTATATTATTATTACCGATGAGATGATCAAGTTGCTACTTCTAAACAGCAACTAATATCAAAAATAAAGATTCAAAAATAAAAAAAACACACTTTGCAAAAGACCCAGCCCCGTAAATTAAAAAATAGCGTTAAAAAATCGGAATGTCCTAGATAAAAAAACAGCCAACCTATTTTAGAATATAATAATAAATACGTATGTATGTATTACGTTACGTTAATAACTAATTGATTTCCCATTTAATCATGAACTCTAAGATACTTAACAATCCTTGAGTACCACATACATAAGACTTATAAACCAAGCATCAAGTTTTTTTTAAATATCTTTCCTTTTTCGAATTTAATATTATCACATTGCAACAAAAATCTAAATTTACACAATAACTTTTGTAATAATACAGGGTGAAATGAAATTGACAGGCCAAATTTTAGGGACTAACTCTGTTGGTCATACTGATCAACTTTTAATATCGGACCAACATACAAACCGCGAAAAAAAATTCACCTGTTCCATACAAACTTCGAGAGCTTAACAGCCGAAATTTATGGAACAGCTGTTTTTTTTTTCACGATTTGGATGCTGGTCCCGTAATAACAGTTGATCAGTATGACCAACAGAGTTAGTCCCTAAAATTTGGCCGGTCATTCAAATTTCACAGTGTATATCTATTGGGTAGCACTAATAGCCCCGCCTGCATACTACTCCTTAAATAAATAAACATCAGAAACTACGTATTCTATGATCGTAATTTGTGTACAGATATATTTTATTAGGAGTCCAAATAATGTTGAAATTATAAATAAGACAAAACAACTAATTGGAAGACTGTATTGTCTAAGTCATAAAGATGATTTTAAATAAAAACTCGTTTGGAAATATTATTTCTTACTAATACAACGCATTTAATAACAAAAAGTCTTATCTTTCAGCCGCCAAATATTTAAAAAATATTTTCTGAAATAAACAACCGAGTCGTCACAAAAAGCTATTTGTTTCTTTTATTACTTTTATATTAAATTGAAGATAAAATAAAATACAATTTGTTCGAAACTAGCTCTGAAGTAGATCAGGGCACCTCAAAAGAAATATACTATATAAACGTCCAAAACCGAACGAAGCCGCAGATGAGAGTGGCTCGTTAATGGAACGTCAACGAGAGTGAGCGAGCCAAGGAATACCATAAGGTGACCAAATTAATAAGGACAGCAGTAAAGTATAACCTCATCATAAGGCTCACCATCAAATTTGCCAATGAAATATCTATTCGAATTAAAAAAAACCGTGAAAATAAACTGTGATTAAAAATGGTCTTAGTATCTACTTAATTGAATTATAAAATGAGCTATTTCAAGAAATATATGATATAAAATCGCACGTTTAATCAAACAAAGAAATATCTCTAAATAGAAATACATTCGAGTTTTAACCCTAACTTTTGATAATAGAGTTTTATCTAAAACTGACTTTGGTTTTGAGTTAATCCTTTGTTTGATTAAACGTGCGAAATATTGTCAATTTTTAAAACTGTTTTGACAAAATAAACTCTTTTACAAAAGTGAAGGATTTAAAGAGTGTAATTTGAATTTTATTCTTTTAATATCGGATGTGTGAACTAGAAACTACTAAATTTCGACCTGACCGAAGTCCCTAATAATTTGACCACCTCCTCAATACCATCAGTTCATTTCTTAAAATTTTGAGCACTGTGTGACATCTCTCAAAATGTAGGAAGATAGGGTACATGAAACTATGCATATAATTAAATAAGGTTTTAACATGTCCCAAAACAGTTAAATCGAAAGTTCCAATTGTGTTACCAACATGTGGGAACAAGAAGGGAAGTTTTCATACAAATATTTTGGGACACAAAAGGGTTACACTATTATTATCCCATCTCCCATACCTAGTTCAAGCCTAGAGCTTAGTTTGGGACTAGGTATTTTTTTTTACAGATGGTATCTATTTATCAATTTAATTATGCATAGTTTTATGCGCTGGCTTAATGACCCGAGGTGAATGTTGACCTCCGACACAAAGCAATCCTAGTTTTGGATTTTTTTCAAATTAGGAAACGTCACTCATTGTTGCGAAAATTGTAAGAAATGATCAGCTAAGATCGCCTAGTCCCTACTCGGCCTCGAGACGCAGGTATTCTACCTTGGTGATCTTCTTGGGGTCGTTGGTGCCGGTCTCAAGGACCTCCACCTTCTGGTAGACGTTCGGGGAGTTCAGCCAACGGGTGCGCTCGCCCGTCTTGCCGTGGCCCCTCTTCCATATCCTGGAGGCAATGGATTATGTTAGGGAACGAAATAGTTGATTTTCATGCTGGCCTATGTAGTTTATTAATTTAAAAGATTTGAGTTAATTTAAGGGCACCAAAGACTAACAATCCATTGACCGATATTTGCTTGTCCGATTATCGTGTTAGTAAATTGGTCCAATCTTCACTTTCAACTGGAATTTTAACCTTCTTCCGTAATTCATAGGGTATTTTAAGTTACCACATTAAAATGTGTGGCAGGCTCTTTTAGATGCTTAGTAGCATTTAGATTTCCAAACTATTTCCATATTTTGACAAATTCAACAAAAACCCTATTGGATTCCAATTTACCCCAGACGGGGTTAATAGGTTCGCAAAGTCAAAGTCAAAGTCAAAGTGTTTATTTGTAAACATAGGTAAAACAAAAATAGTGGTGGAAAAAAATATTATGGTGGAACACTATGTTTTGCCATGTGGCGTACAAAAACATGATGAGAATGTCTCAAACATACTATACTATTCTCCTACGCTAAGAAACAATATTAAATTATGAACAATGAAAAATAAAATAAAAATTAATATACATTATCACGCATCGAAATTTTCGAGCAGAAAATCTGAGATTGAATAAAAACATCTTTGTACAAGCAAGTTAAATAATTTAGTTTTCATCCCCATTGCTGGTAGGTTTCTTAATGTCAAGGGTAACTTATTATATATCTTACTTGCTAAACAGAATACACTTTTATGCATAAGTGCTGTATTGGAGAATGTTGTACACAGATTCTCATTAAAACGGCGGTTTCTACTGGAGACATCACAAACCTTCTTGAATAAATATGGATTCGTTTTTACAAAGATTGCCGTTTCAAATATAAAAAGACAAGGCACTGTAAGAATCTTAAAATTAATAAAGTGCGGCTTACAACTATCAGTCTGTTGTAGACCACACATTGCTCTGACGCATCTCTTTTGGACCTTAAATACAGTATCTCTGTTTGCCGAGTTTCCCCAAAACATAATACCGTAACGTAGTGTTGACGCCACCAAACCATGGTAAGCCATTAAAACTGTGTCAGTGTTAGCTATTTTGGCAAGTCTGCGTAAAACATATACATATTGACTTAATTTTTGACAAACTTGTTCCGTGTGAGGCTTCCAAGATAAGTTGTTGTCAATTTGAACTCCCAAAAATTTAGTGACCGTAACAGATTCAATAGTACATCCCTGATAATTACAAATGATAGGCAAGGGCAATTTACGTTGAAAGAAATGTACAAGTTTCGTCTTATCTAAATTTATTACTAAATTGTTAATATCTAGCCATGTAATTATATTTCGTATGGTTTCATTAATTTCATTTTCATATTCATCAATATTATTACATTCAATTATAACAGTGCTATCATCAGCAAACAAGATCATGGGGTATTTAATATGCTTGGGTAAATCATTTATAAATAATAAAAATAATAACGGTCCTAAAACACTCCCTTGTGGAACGCCATACGCTACCTTTCGTTTCTCAGATCTGTACGAAATCTGTTGTTTAGTGCGTAAACATACCTGAGTTAGTTCAGTATACTGTTCTCTTTCACTTAGATATGACTGAAATAGATCCAGTACATTTCCTCTTATGCCGTAGTCATTAAGCTTCTTTATTAGTATTCTATGGTCTACGTAGTCAAAAGCCTTTGACAAGTCCATGAAAACTGCACAGACATGCTTTCGCTTATCCATGTTGCTTATTATGGGACGTATTAAATCAAATATTGCCATATTAATGGATTTTTGTTTTCTAAAACCTTTTTGTTCATTTGCAAAAAGATTGTGATCCTCAAGATAAGCATAGAGAGATCCATAAAAAACTTTTTCAAATATTTTAGAAAGCACAGTTGCAAGAGCAACTGGTCTATAATTTGACAAATCCTCCTTATTACCTTTTTTGTACAGTGGCTTTACGATGACAGTTTTAAGTTTATTTGGATAGATACCTAATTCAATACATACATTAATTATGTGGCTAAGCGGAATAGCAATTATATGGGCTACTGTTTTTATTACTTTAGTGCAGATCCCATCATATCCTACACTATTTGTGTTCTTCAGAGACCTAATAATATTATAGACGTCGTAAGGAGTCACTGGTCTCATATACAAAGAGTGAGGACAGTTTACGTAAACACTCGTACCGCGTTGATCAGGTGTGTTAATACTTTTCTTTTGAGGTAAGTCCACGAAGTAATTATTAAAGGCATTAGAGATCTTTATCGGATTTGTTATCGTACTTTTGCCCTGAACTATTTTTGAAATGGGTTCTTTAGGATATTGATGTTTAGTACTGTTTATGACTTTCCATGTCGCTTTAGATCGATTACTGGCCAATTTTATACGATGGCAATTTTGCGAACGTTGTGTAAGATTTATTATCTTATTTAATGTGGCACTATATGATTTTAATCTTTCTTTATTCGCTAAACTGGGATTTCGTCTATAAGTCCATAAAAGCTGTCGTTTCTTTTTAGAGCAAGTTTTGATTCCTCGTGAAATCCATTTTGTTTTTATTTTAGATTTAATTTTTATTATTTTCGAGGGAAAACATAAATCGTAAAAACAAGTAAAAGTTTCTAAGAAGGAATCAAAAGCTGCGTTCGGTGCATTACAGTTTAGTATTTCTGAAAAAGAAAGACTTTCTAAAGATTTAATAAAAATTTCCAAATGTTCATCATTATAGTCACGCTGTTTTATTTGCCACGAGTTAATAGCACAAGATTTTTTGACAGGGACCTTTAATATTTGAGCTGTGTGATCTGATAGGCCGAGTTCAACAACTCTGCCTTTGCACGCTTTCATATTGTGAGCAAAATTATCCAGGCACGTATTGCTGCTTAATCTAGTCGGTACTCTTATTGCTAGTTGTAAATTATGCTTTAACAAGAGATGTTCAAATTCAATCGTATTATTACTTTTCTTCAAAATATTTATATTAAAATCACCACACATTATGATTTTCTTTTTCGTGTTATTACATATTTTTGTGAGTAACGTATCAATTCGATCAAAAAATAAACACATATTCGATTGAGGAGTTCTATACAAGCAAATTATAATTATATTGTGTGATGTTAATTCAATTGCACAACATTCTACAGAATATTTTATGGAAAGACTTGTGACCACATTTAAATCTTTGTACTCGTGTTCAGATTTCACAAGTATACACGCGCCTCCTCTTCGCGTGTCCCGTGAGAAGCTCGTTGCCATTTTAAAATTAGGTATGGTGACCAGATCCTCCAAGCCTTCTTGCACGAAGTGTTCGGTGATACAGAGTACGTCAATAGGTTGTCCGTCTGCTGCTAGTTCATCCAAACATACCGTTAGGGCATCAGCCTTACTCAGTAATCCCGCTATGTTCTGATGCAAGACGTAGACGGAGTTATATGAAAAAAAACTGGTGTTGCAGTGGCGTCAGGGGTAGAAGATGTGCTCTCTGAGTGACATTCTTCAGATATCTGTTTCTTAACAGAGTCTTTTCTTGTGAGTGGAAAATAGTAGGGAATAGTCCCTTTCGGAGGACGTGAGGGTTTACGAAGAGAGGAAAAATAGTAGGGAATAGTACCTTTCGATAGGAGTGAAGGTTCTTGTAATGTAACTTTTTTGAGAAATACTATTAGAGAAGTAATGTCATTGAATATCATTGTCATGCCATGATTATTAAGGAGTCCAGATCGTTTGTCGAACATACTGTAATCATAGGAAAGGTTTTTATTGCTGTCGACGAAGTACGCATATTCATATTTTTCAATGTCAAGATGTAGTAGTCGATTAAAAGTTTCAACCCTCCAGTTGTACATTGTAGTATATTTCCCATATTTATATGTCGGAAAACAAACAATAATATTAGTGTGTTTTAATATTTGTAACTTATCCCTTATATTTTTAATCAACTCTGAATAATTTTTAGACTCTCTAAAGTCCTCCTCGCCAATCAGAACAACGCAAAAGTCATTCTCTGTATATTCTATCAACTTGGTTTCTATGCCATGCAGCATGTGTTGAATTCCAACGTTAGTAGTTATGAAATGGCTGATCTCAAATGTTTCTCTTAGGTAATGCTGTGCAATACCTAAAGTTTTATTGTGATTGCTGCTGCTTAGAATGCATAATTTATTCTTAGGCATTTGTTCTCCACTCGATATATTCATTGGAACTTTAGGTAGCACTTTTGAGAATAAAGGCATTTTTTTCTGAGGGATTTGTGTTTCCTCACTCTTAAGAACCTGCTCAGGAAGGGTAGGTGGTAGGTCACAATTGGTAGTTGGTACAAAAACACTAGGCTCAAGCCGCTCAAGGCCCGTTGAGTCACTGTCGTGATATGAAGAGCGCCGCTTGCCTCGCTTGTTATTTTGCTCAGTAACTTTTTTAGGCGTCTGTTCGGTGAGGACTTTTTTGTAAAGTTGAATTTTATCGTGTTGCGATTGTAAAACCTTCTTCATTTCGCTGATTTCTAGATTCAATTTCTCAATTTCTTGATGTGCACTAGCCAACTGTGTATGTAAGCTTTCAAGGTCAACCTTAGATGATAAGTCTGAAGCCGACATATTAGGTAGACTTTGAGTATCATCGCCTAGGGAGGAATTAGAGGTGTTTTCTAGACAGCCTATTTCTGCTTCATTATTTGAGTTTGCATTACCTTCCAACGATAATATGGAAGTATTATTGATCAACTTAATTGGTTTTCTAATAGTAACATTTTCTATTGTATTCCTATCCTTCTGAGCTAATGTTGTTTGGATGCCAGATATGTGCGGGGTGCTGCTAGCAGGACTCTTTATAGCACATTCAGAGCATTGCCAAGTACTTTTACTTTCTTTGGTTATTAACAGAAACTGTCTTGCCGACACGTTCGCACATGCAATATCCAATGTTTTTTTACACTTGCCGCATTTTAAAAACTCTCGGGATTTTACTTCTCTTTTACATTTGGAACATTTCATTTTAGATATCCCTTTTTCTTTTGTAGAATGAAACAAATTATTCTTTTAAATAAATAAAAGAAACAACAACAGAAAATAAAAAAATAGAAAAAGTGACTCAGGTTGGATTCGAACTCGAGGTCTCTGCGTAACGGTCCGTACGCTACACCGCTTATCCATGAAGCATTTGTAATATTTTGGCGAATTTTAACGTTTATTGCAATTTACACCGTTACTTTTAACTGTTTAATGAGTCACTAGCTAATTTAAAGTTATTATGCGAAGGTACACGTAAAATTACAACTTGCTTAGTACACGGAGCACAAATCACTAGAAGTAAACAGTTGCATTTGGTTTTTTTTCCACTTAACACTTGTCGCAATATTTATACACAGTTTATTAAAATGTTTTAAGTTGTAATTATTAGTATAGTAAAGTGTTTTTTTTTTTAGTGAAGTTGATTTTGCTTGTTGTGTAGTGTCTGTGTTACTTCTTCACATTAGTCCACAATAGCACTTATAATTTGAAACACTGGCTTCACGATAAACACACTTCTGGATTATAATTGTAAGTAGAACTATTTTAAAAATGTAATATTCCGAGATCCAATGTTTGCTTGTCAGCGACTTTGACAGCTCGACATGCTCGCATGGGAGGTTAATCGGAATTTTGACTAGGGCTGTCACTCAACCTAGCCAAAGCTAAGTACCTACCTAGGTACCTACTATACTAGTCTCAAAAATCATTAAAATAGGTAGTAAATAAAAAAATCCTTCGTGAGAATTGAATATTTATATACACATCTAAAACTTGAAATTAAAACGTGTTCACGACGATCTCACTTTCAACGTGTTTTTCTTACTGAAACGTTATTGGCTGATTTAAATGCGGTAGCAAAAAATACCTCACTCGTTCAGAAATTAACAGCAGTTGATCTCCGGTCTGTTAGTAATGGGACTAACAGACCGGTTTAGAAAAGCAGATTTTAATTCCTATTTATCAAGTTTTACGGTACATAGACTATCAGTTTATCTTAAGTTTAAGGTAAGAAGGCCTGTTATGGGTAACATAGACTAATAGTCCGTAACCAATTTCGGCATGTTAGTTAATCGTATTGGAACAGAGCCGTATATAACTTTCTCTTTTTAACAGATAGCTGCGTCCCTCTCGGACTGTTAGTTGGGGCACCCAAGTCTGTGGGAAGTGGGAATCCGGTATTATCTGATATTTATAAATTCTGATGTATCACTGGTAGTATATCCGTAGTTTCAAGTAGTAACCAGTAGTAGTGGGGAATGATGGTGACTCACCCCTGGCGGTACAGCTCCTCCTCCTCCAGCAGGTAGCCCAGCGAGGACACGGCCGGTGGCACCTCCACGTCGTTCTTCGGTTTCGGCACTTCGTTCTAGAAAAGACACAGTAGTTTATTACTAACCAACAATAATAATAGCCTTTATATTAAGGCAAAGTTTGACAACTGTTCGTGAAATTGAAAAACAATAGTACATTATTGCCTAGGCATGGAAGTAGGCAATTGCGGGCTGAGTATTGGATTAAACGGACGAGCTTGCGAGTGAGAGTTGGATGTGTAAGACTTGTTGTGCCCTCATTTTATTATGGCCCTTTTCACTTTTTAAAAAGTTACAAGGTGGATAGTAATGGAATTTGTATGCAACATTGCGGGCTTGTGTAGCGAGCACGCAATGTTTTTTTTTTTAAATTTGAGAACTGTCATTAAACTATGTACTTCGCGTCTCAATATGTAGATAGGAATGTCAACATTTCCGGACATTTTTTAGAAAAAACATTTTAGACTCCACTTAACTTGTTTTTAAGTTCAAAATGGAATAAAATATTGATCATTGTGACCTTGCACTAATAAGTGCTTAGACATACCCTACCTACGTATAAGCACTGAACAGTGCAAGGTCACATGACCAACATTTTATTCGATTTGGAACTTAAAATCGAGTAATATAGAGTCTAAAATGTTTTGATTTTTCAAATCCCAATGAACCGATACAGCATAGACATTCGTATTAAACGTTTAAAACAGTTCTTAATTTTAATTTGACGTTTGACGTGCCATTTTGCGAGTGTGCGACCCCGTCCGACATACGACGGGTTGCGGCTAGGAACAACGGCCGTACCTTGATAAGGGGGTGCCGGTAGATGTACCCGGTGCGGAACCCAGCGTTGTCCAGCATGCGCATGAGTGCCTCGAACTCCTCGCCGCCCGCGCGCCACTTGGTGTCGCCCGCCGGCGCCGTGCGCGCCTGCTCGTACATCTGATAAATAAATAAACATTAGGGACAATCTCGCAAAAAGCTTTAGCTTTTCATGTCTGAAAGTAGGCCATTGTTTATCTTAGTGAAAGTGATGCATGTCAACCCTAGGGAAAAATAGTACATTATTGCCTAGGCATGGAAGTAGGCAATTGCGGGCGAGTATTGGATTAAACGGACGAGCTTGCGAGTCCGTTTAAAAATACGAAGCCCGCAATTGCTGTTCCAGCCGAGGCAAATATAGTGCTTTTCTCACAAATCCCAAGTTTTTTTTTTGTGTTGGAGTCAAATCTTCATCGCTTGAACTCATTTTTTGAATTGCATACAAACAGAAACTTCATGCGAAAAAACCATCACTCCTTACCGCCTTTTTGTTTATGACAAGGAGCAACGCAATTTTTGTTTAAAAAAAAAAAACGAGCTATTCCAGGCACAAATAAAAAAGTTATGTTTCGAGTAAAATTTGGATGTATAAGACTTGTGCCCTCATTTTATTATGGACCTTTTCACTTTTTAAAAAGTTACAAGCTAGATAGTAATGGAATTTGTATGCAACATTGCGGGCTTGTGTAGCGAGCACGCAATGTTTGTTTTTTTTTAAAATTGTGTACTGCCAGTAAACCATGTACTTCGCGTCTCAATATGTAGATAGGAATGTCAACATTTCCGGACGTAAAAGTAATTTAAAAGACGAGTACAGATGTAGTGAAATATCCTTTCACATCGTATTTTCTCGGAATTGTTCGTATTTGTCATGCTACTTCAGTCTGACTCAGTATCCATCAAGACAACGTGGGGGAACGTCGCATCGCGAGCGTGATAATCGATATAGAGTCGTTAATACCAGAGTATTTTTTTGTTAATTAAGATTAGTCAATGCTGAAAGCATTAAGACCTGGGAAACGTTTAGATTACGAACATTTATTTATATTTCTTCTTGTTTGTGGTGGTTTTAACATCTCGGTGTGATATACTTCAAACTCGTGGTTTGACATTTGACACTGATAACTAAAGTACTCTATTTATTTCATACAAACATGTCACTTAATAATTCAATAATTCATAGACACGTCGGCACCATTCGGAAGTAGACGTGAGTTCAGAGTTATCACGATGTGAAAGGATTGTTCACTAGATCTGTATCATGAAATTCATGAAGAAAAAACCCGGCAGTTGCTAACAAACTAAATCGTAACAAATCCTAAATGATAATTTATAATGAAAAATGACGAAAGAAACCTACACATGATTTTCAAACACCTATCAATGTTAGCCCACTCGTCATAGTTAGTCGACTTTATTTATTTTCTTTCCCTCACAAAGTCACAATAGGGAATACGCATGGATTTTATAAATCGCATTTCTTAACAACATATGAAAATACCGTAAAAGAGATCACCAAAAGTGAAATTAAAATTAAAATCGGTCAAGTAATACGGATGACACAAGCATTTTAAACTGCTAATTAGACAGCGATTAGACAAAGATCCGATATGCACTGTGACGTCATGCAACAGAACTCCATGTTAAATTCTGTTTTTCTAGAAAGACATAGGACCAAATCTTTATCTTGCTTATTATTAAAACTATTAAAAAAAAAACTCAACACTTTGTTACATAAATCAGCTTTAATTTGAGGGGCTTCTAAACGGGCCATATTTTCACTGCAATATGTGGCCGGCAACTATTGGTGTCCCTCTCTTACTCGTGTGTTGGAGAAAGACACCAATAGTTGCCGGCCAAATATTGCAGTGAAAATATGGCTCGTTTAGAAGCCCCTTTAAGCTGTAAAAAAAAAAGTCATGAAATTCCCTATCCTCAACACTTCAGAATATAATGACGCACCTTTTGCCTGGTTTCGTCGTCCAGCAGGTACAGATCGTCGACCGGCACGGAGGCCAGCCGCAGCTGGACCTCGCAGGCGGCGACAAGCTGGCGCGCCTGGTGGAAAGCCTCCTCGAGGCTGGCGCCGCAGCAGAGCGCGCCGACGCCGCTGAGCACCAGCACCTTGGCCGAGGGGCCCAGCGCGCGGACCAGCTTCTCGTGCTCCTCGTTGTCGAGGATACCTGAAAGAGAAGTTCGTGACGTCACTAAAACAGAACATTGACCGGGGTCCTAGTGGATTAACGTCCCGAGTCTCTTGCTTGAGGACATACAAAGCACTCTATAGTTAATTCGACAAGGCTGCATTTACAATGTTACCAAAATAGGTCTAGGTCTCACGAGGTTAAGGTGTAAGGTGCCTACGAAGCTAGCGATCCCGGGTTCAAAACCGGGTAAGATTTACATGTGTGGTCTTTAAGCCCATTCCATTAACACTTTCAGTGCCGCCGACCCGCTATTTCATACAAAATGGACCCGACTAGCGGGTCGGCGGCACTGAAGTGTTAACAGGAACTGGTTCAAAATTGACCTAAAACCGTGAAGTCTTTACTCTGAGGCATGGCGTGGCGCGCCCGTGAATGTGGTCGAAATATTACACCCATCCAGTTGTATACACTCCATCTGTCGCCGAGACAAACGGCGTCCGTGAATGCCCAGCTTTAAAAGGCAGTAGGAACTGACCGTAAGGCACGCGGTGGTAGGCGATGTCGCCGAGCACCGCCGCCTCCTGGCTGAGCGGCAGCAGCCCGCGGCGGGTGCTGGAGACGGCCAGCGCGCCCGGCGAGCGCACGTGCAGCACGCAGCGCAGGTCCGGCCGCGCCGCGTGCACGGACGCGTGGAGCGAGAACCCTGCAAGAGAAACACACACCCATTATGGCCGCTTCCATAATGCTGGGGTCCTAGTGAAAAAGGTTACAGGTCCACTTAACTCGTAATAAACAAGGGTATATACATGAACGGAGTATACTGCACTTAAAACCTTTTTCACTTGATCTTCAGAAGACTTGTACCCTTATTCACTGGGACCTGGTACATATACCACAGACATTAAAATACTAGCGTAATAGACGAACAGGCTTCTATTGCCCGTTTCAACAAAACACATTAATAGTACATTATTGCCTAGGCAGGGAAGTAGGCAATCGCGGGCCGAGTATTGGTTTAAACGGACGAGCTTGCGAGCTTGGAGCCTACCTTCAACGTTGACCGGGAAGTTGGTAGTCCCCTGGTCCTGCACGACGCCCTGCATGTCGACTTTCACGAGCGAGGAGGCGGTGACCTCGTGCGGCAGCAGCCCGCGCGGCGTGGTCAGCACCTGTTCCACGGCGGTGTTCAGGCGCGCGGTGATCTGGCCGTTGATGCCGGCTGGAAATAGATATCATTCATGTGTTATATATTGATCATTTACGATGAGTGGGTATGCTTAATTAGAATTCAAATAAGTTTCAGTAAAAAAAAAACAAGCTTTTGCTGTCGACTAACCAATCTGATAGGTCTAGGTTAAGTACTGCGAAGATCCTGTTGCTCCCTGAACCCTTGGGTTTGCTTTTAACTCACTCTTGCCCTTGGAGGACGAAGATTTTGTCGATGATGAAGCGAGCTCACCCTATGCGTGTTCACCCTAGTTTCTTACGTCCTTACACCCCTGGAGCACCTTGTGACGTATCCGCCCACAAGGCATTTAATCATGTTATTTAAAATTGGACTTAATTACCTTAGAAATAGGGTTATAATTTGATTGTAAAAAAATGAAAAAGAAAGATAATCTTACATAGATAAAATTTCAAACATGAAACCACTTTAAACTCGGTCACCTGCCTACGATGACTAGAGGTCTAGGGCTTTTGGTGGCAAATCGTGGTTCTAGAATCCATGGAGTCGCTATGTCCTATTTACTATAAATCATTCCGCTTTGATTTTGACCTTCAGTATTTCAATATTTCAAAATTCATTTATTCATTAAACAGCTAAACCAATTTAAATGAATTTTGGTATAGATGATATCTCTGCTGTGAAAGCGTTATAAACAAGAAAATATTTGTAGTTATGGAATAACCGAACTAAAAATGTATTTAGTTCATTTTGAAAAATGACCATGGGTATAGGTGGTGAAGGTCAAAATCAAAGTGTCATGTATTATAATAATTAGGAAATAGCGACTCCATGGATTCTAGAACCACGATATGCCACCAAAATCCTAACCCTAACGATGACGTCGTAGACCCGTGCTCGACTCAAGTGCTCCAAGGGTTTAGACATCAGATCCAGCTCGTAAATAGATACCATAGTATTTTTTTTGTAAATTGTGCTCACTTTGAGTCCACCCGAACAGATCCACGAGACGGTAGCACGCGGCCAGTTTGCAGCGGAGGATCTTCTCCCCCTTCTCGTAGCCGAAACCTTCGATTCCCCGGATATCGTTGATAGGAAGCACGCAGCTTGGACTCTGAAATATCCAACAAATAATATAAATGAAACGCCAATTAGAAAAAACCGGCTCAGATCATGTCTGACCATGCTCAGTGAAGGGTACCGAAACCGTTACTACACAAAAACTATGTTGTGCAGTCTTAGATGATTTTAGTATAAACACTTTAGTCCCTGTATCTCAGGAACTGGCAATTTAAGGTCTGTTAATTCTTACTTGTCTTATATAGTAAACAACTTTCTAACCTCAAAATGAACCTTTTTTGGCTAAAACAGCTATTTTAAACAAAATAAAGCAATCACAGACAATACATTGGCCGAGTGATGTCCAAAAATGTTTACTCAGTTTACTTTATTTACGATAAAAGAGTTGTTTTAGCCAAAAATTCATCATTCAAGGTTCATTTTGAGCTTAGAAAGTTGTTTACTATATAAGACAAGTAAGAATGAACAGACCTTACTTACTTAGTCGTGATAGTTTTCCCTTTAAAATTCGTTATATGTGCTTATCTGTTTGTTTTGGCTGTAGGGCGGGGACACACATGAGCACTTTCAATCTTTATATTTCATAAACGGTTCCCTTACTCAAAAATTGTTTACACAAACCCGAAATATTTTTGAGAGACCTATCCAACGACACCCCACACCATGGTTTAAGTATCTTGCGGCGCTTCTTATCAGCAATGATGGTCTTGTCCGAAGCGCCAGTAGATTCACCAACGTATAAAAACATCATGTGACCAATTTACTGAATAAATATTTTGAATTTTGAATACCTTAATAGCGGTGGACCAAACGTGGACTAAACACCAATCAGTCCAGGGAGCGTACATTTCATGCCGGTTTCGTCATAATGACGTATTCATATAAACACACAGGATGTTTCAAAAAACGTAGTGACAGAGATAGTCTATCACCGTTAGATTATAACTAACATAATAGTTTCTGAAATATAAAAAATAAGTATTGGGTAATAGTATATGGGTTGGAAACAAAATGCTTTATTGTGTAATATGATATTAAGTACTATCACTCA
The DNA here is from genome assembly GCA_946894065.1 of Acleris literana. Lineage (NCBI taxonomy): Eukaryota > Metazoa > Arthropoda > Insecta > Lepidoptera > Tortricidae > Acleris > Acleris literana. The sequence continues at coordinate 11,415,786 of OX335693.1, read as the reverse complement.
GTTTCGTCTTCTCTGTAGTCAACAAGTTGGAAAAAACAACGCAATATTGGTTCAATTCAAATGTTAGTGTTCTTTCAATGTCCGTCTCAAGTGTCAATATATATCTACTTAAACGGAACAGGTTGATTAGATAACAGTGATTCATGATTAATCATATTTTCAATTATTAGGTACGGATAAATAAACGTTCGATATTCCGTTGCTATTTTCAAACTTGTTGACTACGGAGAAGACGAAACTGAGTGATAGTACTTAATGTCATATTACACAATGAAGCATTTTGTTTCCAAATCATTAAATACTTATATTTTATATTTCAGAAACTATTACGTTAGTTATAAATTATAACTAATTAATTTATCTCTAAATAACACGCATAATTAAATGAAGAGATAGTCATGAAAACCAACAATTCGTTTTTTCCACCTGTATGTAGCTTGACGTCATACGCCTGTCATCGGCATGAAATGTACGCTCCCTGCCAATCACTCTCGCACTAACTGGTCAGAAAGTGACACACGCTTTATCCATGCTGAATACTCTGTAATGTTACCCTGAAGGTGCCAGTATGCAGGCGCCCGCCGACCATCTCCCGTATCCGCTGCAGCAGCGGCGCGTCCCCGCCCTCGTGCATCTGCTGGTCGAGCACCCGCTCCAGCTCCTCGCGGAACAGGCGCGAGGACATGAGCGCTTCGACGCGCTTGCGTCGCTCCATCTCGCGGACATCCTGAAAGTGAACAGCACGACGTTATAGCAGGATAAACCTTTTGGCAACGGTCGGGGCTCGTCCCGCACATTCCCGATTTCACCAGGTTCTTAAAAACCATATTAGAAAAATTGAGTGAAGTTAATAAACAATACTCTTGTGTAGACACCCTAGGCTCGTCACACCTCAGCGGAACAGTAAATAACCCAGGAGCGGCAGCTGAGGCGGCCGAAACCATGAAGAAAAGTACCTACAAGGGTCTCGGCGCAGAATTACAGAATATAACTTCGTTCCTTTCGTAGTCGAGACCCTGGTCCGAGGGGACCCGGTGCTATTAGCCTTTTTAAGGACATTTCGAAAAGGCTAATAGAAACAACCTGAGACCACAGAGCTGGCAGCTTCCTCGGGCAACGCATAAGCATTGCTATACAACAAGGAAATGCTGCCGGCATCTATGGTACTTTGCCACTTTCCTTCTCCTCTCCTTTTTAGTTTGCAACTTTTTCTTTGGAAAGAGCATGTCAGACCATGCTCAGTGTTCTGATTCCGAAGCCGTTACGACAAACACAAAAATATATCTCAATAAACCACATGTCATCATCATTCTCCTGCCCTTATGCCAACTCATTTGGGGCCGGCGCAACATATATTCTTCCATACTTCTCTATTAGTCGTCCTCTCGGCAGTCACTCCCTTTCTAGCCATATCATCATTCAAAGTCCATCCATCGTTTCTTTGGTCTTGCCCTATCTACTCGTATAGCCATCCACATTCATACTCAAAACTTTCCTGACTATATTTTCCTTATTCCTCCGCATCGCATCACAATAAACCACATGTATGAACTAATTTTCCATTTAAAGTTATGTAGTGTTCCGAAGCCGTTACGACAAACACAAAAATACACGGACAAAAATGAATTGAAGACGACGGAATAAAATATTATGCACACATTCTAAAATACACTGCTTTCCACTAATATAACAGTGTGCAACACTTTAAATAAATGAAAATGAAAAATGAAAATGTTTATTGCATAAATGAAACCTTACAAGTGGTAGAAACAATACAGTGGGTCCTGTGCTAGGGATCCCTGTGTTACAGGACCCGATTACGTATCAAGAACAGTTTTAGTTTGTACAGGGTTATTCAGGGTTACATGATTTCTTATTTAAATGCTTTAACTAATCTAATTCTAAAGTGTGCGTGAGTGTGTGAGCGTGTGAGTGTGTGTGCGCGCGTGTGAGCGTATGTGTAGGCGTGTGTAGATAGATACTTGAACATAATTAATATGATTATTATTGGATAAATGTATAAAGGTACCTGGCGACACTTATTTTATCACGGAAAGCTCAGTCTCGTGGTAATCCTGGGGCATAAGCCATTTTGTTAGTAGGAGTTTGCTGGGGGCCCTGCTTACGTGATTATTTTTAGTAAAGGTTTTCATGACTAGTGACATATATATCTCAATAACTACACATGTATGAACTAATTACTATTTAAAGTTAGTTGGTCCTGTCTCAGATGATTTTTAGTAGGTATATACACTTTAGCCGCCCGTATCTCAGGAACCAATCGCGTCTTGTTGGTCGTCATACGATTAGTATTCGCTTGACGAAAACCGCATTTAAATCCGTTGCGTAGTTCTTTATTTTATTTTAATTTAATTATTTATTTTTAAAGTGAATAAATATACTTACAACTAAATATTCTGTGAATATTTCAAGTGTCTACCTGTTGCCGTTATTAATATCGAGCAAAAAACGCCAAAAAAATCACGTTTGTTGTACAGCCCCACTTAAATATTTATTAAATTCTGTTTTTAGTATTTGTTGTTATAGTGGCAACAGAAATACATCATTTGTGAAAATTTCAACTGTCTAGCTATCACGGTTCATGAGATACAGCCTGGTGACGGTCATACAGACGGACAGTGGAGTCTTACAGTTTGGTCGTTCTAAGAGGGCCGATTGTCAGTGACAGCTGTCAACGCAGTATAAAATATAACCTCAAACACATATTTTGTACTGAGTTGACAGCTGTCAAATCGGCCCTCTTGCAACGATCAACCTGTAGTAATAGGGTTCCGTTTTTACCCTTTGGATACGGAACCCTAAAAAGGAACACAAATACCAATTAATCCAACAAAATACTATGTCGTTTGATTGAATCCATCCGGTCACGCGTCCATACGAACGCAAGGCCAAGCGTTTTAACTATACGACTTATCGTTTAACGCTTGTTGTTTCTCAAGTAGTGATGCGCTATTACCTATCGATAACGTTCTCACGGCGGTAACATTCCAAGTAACATTACTGGTAACATTGCCAATAAACCGTAAAATATGGTTACAACAAATACACCTTTTAAGATGTAAATAACTCTAAATGTGAATACCCTCTGTTTCTGGAAATGTTTTAAATGTTACTAGGTATTTAAGCAACATGGGAATATTGCTCTAGTGTTTTTGTACTCAAAATTATTTTAAACATAATGGCAGCGCGGGTAGCCAAGCTAACAATAGACGCATGCGCGCAACACGGAATAATAATAATTTTGTCACCTGTTCACTTTTATTGCGGTTTTTTCCCTTTTTCTTTCTTCTTGGTTTGTTTATATAAGTTTAGTGTGTGTGTGCTACAATGTGTGTAAGTCCGCCGGCGACCAGTATTTTCTTTTTATTTGGAAACGCTGGCGACCCCCATGGCGCCTTAAACTCGGAAAGCCCTTGCTGGCAGGAAGAATGTGTTAAGGACCTATCATTTTATATCAACAAATATTAAATGTAAAGTGCAACGACGCGCTGGCCTAGATGGTAGTGACCCTGCCTATGAAGTCAGCGGTCCTGGATTCAAATCCCGGTAAGGGCAGATATTTGTGTGATAAGCGCGAATATTTGTTCCTGAGTCATGGATGTTTTCTTTGTATTTAAGTATATAATTCTCTATATAAGTATTTATATCGTTGTCTAGTACCCATAAAACAAGCCTAGAGCTTAGTTTGGGACTAGGTCAATTGGTGTGACATTGTCCCCCTCATATTTAAGTAATAGAGATTACTACTACATAAATGTTACCAAATTCTAGCAACGTTACACGCAAACCTTAGCACCTCACTACTCTCAAGCGTTCATTCCGCGAACGCGTCAAGTGTTAAGTGTCGTCTTCTCGGTAATAAACCGAACGCGTCTATTTGTCAACTTAGCACCGCGATAAACCTCCATTACCAGTAAGTGGGGGGTGTGAATGAGTGGGGCTCCGTTTAAATCGTCGTGCTACTCTCTCAACGGCGTATTGCACTAACATCCATACTAATCACTCCAGTGGCATTATCTATGAAAAGTCTAAAAAAACAAAAACCCGCCTTCAAAAAGCAAAAAATAACTTCTATAAAATGATAGGTAAATAGGTTGAAGTCTGCTTTTGGTTAAAATTTTGTTGGACGCCGACTTCAGTTGGACATATGCTTCGTCATAGTCGCTCAACTATCTTAATCGAAATATCTTGTCGCCACCCTCGAAATATATTCCGTTTAGGAGTTTGGTGGCCATCTGTGGTCTTCATCATCAGTTCCACTTCACCAAATAGTGCTTTCCAAGACCAAATACACGAGTTACAATGAAAAATACCAAAATCGCTATAGGTGTGCCTATAAATTTTGAAGAGTTCCGTCGATTCCTCATAGATTCCACCATCAGATCTTCATTTTGATAAGAATGGGACCAATTGGGAAGCACCAGCTTTCAAAATAAAAAAGAATCATCAAAATCGGTTCACCCAGTCGAAAGTTCTGAGGTAACAAACATTAAAAATAATTAAAAAAAAAAAAAGAATTGAGAACCTCCTCCTTTTTTTGAAGTCGGTTAAAAAAGGACCTTATTGTCGATGGCGCTTACCCCGCACTGCGTCACGCGACGTTGTGTTTATATTGGAGCATCTTTAATAATGGCGGAAGCGCCATCGACAATAAGGTCCCTTTTCATAGATAACGCCACATATTATCACACAAAGTCCTGCACCGCGGCTGTCTGTATGTTCGCGATAATCTCAAAAACTACAGAGGGCCCTGCAAAGATGCACTACGCTAACTAACGTTTCTATTCGATTCGGTTTTAAACCAAGCGCGTCACTGGGAGATGACGTGATACGAAAAGTCACGTGGTCTACCAGTGACGCGATTGGTTTAAAAACGAATCGAATAGAAACGTTAGTTAGCGTAGTGCATCTTCTGAACCGATTTTGATACGGTTTTCGCCATCAGTTAGATTCTGGTTTATTTATGGGTGTTACAGAAAACTCACATATACCGAAGCGAAGCAAGTGCGGGCCGCTAGTACTATATAAAAAACCGGATAAGAGCATGTTGAACCATGCTCAGGGGCCCTAATATGGCTGCGGATATCGCGTGACAAAGTTTGGATAAGGCAACCGTCACCTTCTGACACGTAAATAAGTACGAGAGTGGCGGATGCTTTATGCACATTTGACGCGCGATATAGACGCAGCAATACGAGGCCCGCAGTTTAGGGTTCAGACGCCGTTACAAAAAATACGACAAAAAAAACGATTTGACGACGCGCTGGCCTAGTTGGTAGTGACCCTGCCTACGAAGCTGTCGGTCCTGGGTTCAAATCCCGGTAAGGGCAGATATTTGTGTGATGAGCACAAATATTTTGTTCCTGAGTATTGGATGTTTTCTATGTATTAAAGTATATATTTCTCTATATAAGTATTTACATCGTTGTCTAGTACCCATAGTACAAGCCTAGAGCTTAGTTTGGGACTAGGACAATACGTGTTACATTGTCCCCTGATATTCATTTATTTATTTATATCAAAAAACAACGAATTTACCATTTTAAAGCTATTTGGTGCTGCTGTCTTAAATGATTGACAGGGCAAAATAGACCTGATTGTCTATGAGGCAAAGTTGACATTAGCTCTGGTTTTAAGCTGTCATGGCCTGTGAGCGATATCTGTCGTATTTGACATAGCGTTGAAAAGTATAACAGCTCTGGCCGTTTTTTGGGTTCCGTACCAAAATGGTAAAAAAGGAACCATTATGGTGAGATTTCGTTGTCTGTTTGTCTGTCTGTATGTCACAGCAGTTTTTATCAGAAACTATACAAGCTATCAATTTGAAATTTGGTATAGTTGTATAACTTGCTTGCCCGCATCTGTTTTTAGTAAAAAAAAGTATGAAATTATTTTTCTAGGTATTTGTTAAGGGGTCTAGAATGGGGGGTTGAAAAATGAAAGTTATTTGATTATAGCAAACGGGGTGTCATATGAGAGGGCTCAGTCGGCACATTTCGAAACTAATTTTTCTTATAATCTTTCGGGACGTACTTTTTGATTTATAGGCAAAAATGTACAAAAAAAACACCGTTTTCCCCCTTATCTCCGAAGTTTATGGACCAAAAAAAATCTGAAAAAACCCTGATTTAAAGATTAGGAATTTATAAGATTAATAATTAGGAAAAAATAAAATGAAGTTGTCAAACTTTACAGTTTTGGAAAAATTATCAAAATACTTTAAAAATCTGTATTAAAATTTAGGCTAGTCAAAATGGGCCTTAATGCATAGATAATAAAGTTCATAACAAAGTAAGTATTTTCTTTTGCTTTTTCCAACCATATTATCTTAAATACGGAACCCTCGGTGCGCGAGTCCGACTCGCACTTGACCGGTTTTTTGGTTGATACTCACAGCGTCGATGTCAGCGGGGCGTTGCTTCATTCTCTCGTCTTCGTCTTCGGCAGTCGCCGCGTTGCCGTTGGGCAGCGGCTCCGTCGCTGTGTCTGCCATCGCTCTGGAAAGATAAAAAACATCACAATGAGACACACTGAACGCACGGTCGGGTCGGGAGCACGACGCGGCTATTCACCTATCACAAATCGACCTAGTCCCAAACTAAGCTCTAGGCTTGTACTATGGGTACTAGACAACGATCAAAAAATAGTAGTTTTCGTGACGGTTGCGTAATGCTAATTACGCAGAGTCTCGTACAATACTTTATCTACACTAGTACTCTAAGATGGGTTCGGAAGCCGAAAGGAAAATGACCAGCATTACCTGTGGTAGTAGGTGACAGCGATGACAGCTGTAACGTAATTTTGAAATTACTTTATCGATTATTGTAAGGTAATGAGATCCAAATTTGGAACATCTTCCAAAATTAACAGCTGCCATCGCTGTCACATACTACAACAGGTAATGCTGGTCATTGCCTACGAGTTTTGAACGCATAATAGAGGACTTTTGATGTGTGTAGATAAACATTTATTCGTGACAAACGGACAATAAAACAACAAAATACTGGCTGTGTTGTCACGAAATGCTTCCAACTCCGCGTTAAAGCCAGCGATGGTCTTCCGTTGTAACCATTTAGTGAAACCACGGACAGAGAAAACATCGAAGACTCCAAGACAAATACTCGCGTTCATTATAAATATTTGCTCAAACCGGGAATCGGACTCGGGACCGCTAGCTTAGTAGGCAAGGTCACTACCAACTAGGCGCGTCGTCAACATTCAAACAGACGAGACGTGCCCGTGATATTCCATTTAACGTTTTTAGGGTTCCGTAGTCAATCTAGGAACCCTTATAGTTTCGCCATGTCCGTCCGTCCGCCGCCTAGCTCAGAGACTCTTAGTACTAGAAAGCTGTAATTTGGCATGAATATAGATATTAGTCACGCCAACAAAGTGGTATGGTGTGGTGAGTTAGTGGGGTGGACGTGGGGATGTATTTTTTTTTCCTCGTCTACTCCATAGTGCGGGGTGTCGTTGGATAGGTCTTTCAAAAATATTGCGGGATTGTTACAACAATATTTCGATTAAGGGATCTGTTTGTGAAATATGAAGCTTTAAAACGCTATTTTTTGTTAGAGTTAAGTGTCCCCCCCTACAGCCAAAACTACAAATACTAAAAATCTGAAAAATATCTTAGATGAAAGCACATATAACGAATTTTAAAGAAAAAGTATCACGACTAAATAGACTTGATTGGATCCTGAGATACAGGCGACTAAAATGTTTATACCTGCTAAAATCATCTAGGACAGCGCCAAATAACTTGAAATAGAGAATTAGTTCATACTAGTTGTTTTTTGAGATGGTGTTTGTGTAATAACTTTGGCTTCGGCTTCGGAATCCTACACTGAGCATGGTCAGACATGCTCTTGCCCGGTTTTTTAAATGTTTCAAAATGCCGGAACAAAAAGGTCAGGTTTTGCGGAAAAAAAATCGCTTAATACCTTTCGTGATCAGTTACTCTGAATGATTTTTGCTCTACTAGCGTGTGTGCTAGTTTGCATTCTCCATGAATATAAAAGTTATAAAAAAACTGAGTGGCTTTGCCGGGTAATAATACGGCCCCGGTAGATCCGAGCGGATCAAGTAAGTACTAAGACCCGGCTCAGTGGAGATGATGAGTGTTCGTTACTCAATACCGGCGGCGGTGTAAGTCACAAGCTCAAAACTAAAAGATAACAGGAAATATTATTTTTTCACAGCTCAATAAAAACTGATTCATGAGTTCATGACGCGCTGGCCTAGTTGGTAGTGACCCTGCCTAAAAAGCTAGCGGTCCTGGGTTCAAATTCCGGTAAGGGCAGATGTTTGTGTGATGAGCGCGAATATTTGTTCCTGAGTCATGGATGTTTTCTATGTGTTTAAGTATATATTTCTCTATATAATTATTTATATAGTATTTAGAGCTTAGTTTGGGACTAGGTGAATTGGTGTGACATTGTCCCCTGATATTTATTTATTTATGTGACAAACAGATGAGCAAAACATTTTTCGAATAGCCAATAAAGATTTGTTCCTATCTCTCTCTAGCAAAACAGAATTTAACATAGAGTTTATGTGGCCGCCGTGTTACATGACATCACACTACACGGCGTATCGGACCTCACTGTCTATTCGCTGTCTGAATAGCAGTTTAAAGGTATCAACACTATATCAACTCCACGATTGCGGCAGCAAGCAACTCTACTCACACTTTCGATGAGTAGTCAACTAGTTGATCCACCTAATGGTCACTAATGGACAACGCGGTGTCAACGAGTGGAGTGGTGTCAACGGTGGCAAATGGTTGCCCGTCACGCGTCAGTCGCAAGCGCATAGTCGCCGCGGGGACGACGTGTGGTCATTGTGGTCAACGCGTGACAAACGTGTCGGAGTTGACCTTAGTGTACGACGCGTAGACCACACGTCGTACACTACATTAATATCATTTTATGAAATTAAATTTAAGAAATATGACATAGGGCTTAAATTTCAATATTTGGCATAGAATCGAGTCGCCGTTGAGTTGTTATAATATGCGAAGACCTTTAAATGCTTCTATGATCCATATTTCTTAGTTTCACTTTTACCCTATAAATTGTGTATTCATTTTTACAACAACAAAACCATCGTTCAGTTTAGAAAACACAATAATAGTATTGAAGAGTGTAATAAAGTGCTTCCCGCTCCCCTTCTATAACTTACGCTAAAGCGAAATCTTCTAGCGCTTTTCGTAACCAAAATGGCGTATTTACGCAACCTCGTGGGACTACGCAAGCGCAATTCTACAATTACAATAGTGATCTTAACTTAGTATAAGCTCTGGGCTGATTTAGCAACTGCAGAATAATAAATATGCAGTTGAAATGCGCTCTTTGCGTAGTATGTGTGGTGTGAAACTGATTGATGGAATAAGGAATGAAAAGGTCAGAGAGAAATGTGGACTAAAAGAAGATGTAGTGACTAAGATTGAAGCATGTTTCGATGGTTCGGTAATTTGGAAAGGAATGTAAGGAGGTTGACGAAAGAGATACACAGAAAAGTGAGTAGAAGGGTGGGAAGCAAACTCGAAATATAGTAATAAAGTGCAAAAACGATGGCGCGAGCTAGGGCACTTATGACGTTTTAAGTGTGACTGCCTTCCATATCGACATTTAAAAAAAAAAACCCAACGGCTGCAGCTACAACACCAAGGCTTTAATTCTAATAGATCACGCTAGATGGCGTTACAGGTTTAATACACAAGTCTTACTGATGTAATAAAAAAAATATATAAAAAAATGTGTCGCCTACAATCAGATCTTTAATAACCGTTATTTTTGTGTAACGTTATCTTGCACGAATAACGTTGTACTATAACGTTATTTGACGCCTTACCTGTAGCGGTATCCATTATAACGTTATCAAACAAAACGCTATACGTATAACGATACTTCGGTAAGCGCTATAATAACGTTAATAACAGTTATTTTTTGGTAATTTTATTTTTTAATTTGCGTTTGTTATTTGCATTTTTTGAGATAAAGCAAAGTATTTTAGCTGGCTATTTGAAAAGGGACGGGAAAAGGACGAAATATATGAACGGACATCGAAAGGACGTTGGTTGCGATGTCTAAACAGTCACGCAAAATGCCTACCTAAGGAGCGGCAACAGCGCGTAGTTCATAAGACTCATAACGTTATTTAAGAGTAACGTTATTTCTATTTCGTTACGGTGTAGCGTAACGTTATGAAAAAATATCGAAATATTTAAACGAAATTTTGAGCACTTACGAAATATAACGTTATGATACGATATTATTCATAACGTTATAAAGGTCTGCCTACAATTCGTCTAATATTAGTAGTTACTTTGTAAGCATTTGTTAACGAGTAATTTTCTAACCTAGCAGTTTTCTGATAAAGCATTTAATTATTCACGCCCACGCTTATTAAACCTTACCTATTCAAAAGGGCCAACGAACTTGGCAGGACAAAATGAGGTAGGTACATACGTTACATTCTCTCTGATAATCACAGGGGCCTGTATTCTAGTTGGTAAGTCCATATCGATTTTGACATGTTATTGCATTGTTTTTAACTTGGACGTTATTACTGTCGGGTAAAGAGCTATCATAACGTCGATAAGACGATAACATGTCAACGGCAAAATGATAACAAATAAAAATAATAATAAAGAAACTGAAATAATATAATTAACAAAAAGCAAGCTTTCAAAACCCGACTGTTGCTAAATAACTTTAAATCGTTATAAATCATAAATGATCATTCAAAATGAAAAATGATGAAACAAACCTAAATATGATTTTTAAATCCCTATTCAATGATACCCTACTTGTCGTACTTGGTCGACTTTTTTTTTTATTTGTACAATATTACGTCTGGTTGCCGCCATAATGAATTTTGATTACTGTCATATCTTCAGTGACTCTCACCAAATTAAGACAAATCGATTGACATAACAATCATCAAAATCAGACAACGGGTTTAGTTTTTATAGTGCCACAAAGGAACAAACATACATATATAGGCTGTGAAACACATTACCCTCCTCCTTCGGCAGTCAGGTAAAAAGGGGGCCCCATATCAGAATTGTTTTTTTTTCAACGTATTTTTATTTTTGTTGTATCGTAATAACGGTAAAACATACAAACATACCGGTATGATATAGTACAAACCCTGAAGAAAAACAACAAATATATATACTAATAACCGGTCAAGTATGAGTTTGCGCTATTTTTAGGGTTCCGTACCTCAAAAGGAAAAAACGGTACCCTTACAGGATCACTTTGTCGTCCGTCTGTCTGTCCGCATCTCTGTCTGTCTGTCAAGACCCTTTATCTCGGGCACGCGTAGAGGTATCGAGTTGAAATTTAAGTCATATCATATCATATCAAGTCTACAGTCCCTTGAAGCTGTGAAAAAATCAAACTTCTAAGTTAAAGTAAAAAAAAGATACGGCCGTTTCTGCCGCAAAAAACGTATATTTCGACACTCTCGAGAGAATCAAATTTGTGTGCGGTGGTACAGACACCTCGGTCCGACTAGCGCTTATCCGGTTATTTTTCAGGCCCCGCTTCGAAAATTAGCCTAAATGTTAAATTCCACCGCCGCTATTTCTCGGAATATGAACAGTCCCGCTTTAACACATCTCACACAAACATCCTACAACGTAATGGAAACGCACAGTAAAGCATTCACGACCTCATAACACATTGTACCAGTGTACCTAGCTATTTGCTTATCAAGCGTTCTTTGTAGACTTACAATGTAGTTCATTAAGAGCCATACAACAGCTAGAAAGCTAGGCAGCTTGCAATGTTAGACTCTGTTAAGCGTAGAGCTACAGTGCCGGCCAATATATCACCTTTGTACTTACATCTCATACCTAATAATATGACTTACCATTTATTGACAACATTGCCGACGCGTTCATACAAAATTTACGAGATTTGCATGAACGCGGCAACAAATATAATGAGCACCAAAATTATCTTCGAGATATATGTACCTAGTAAAATATAACGCCAAAAAAGCATTTTTTACTGCCGAAAATAGTAAACGATTACCAAATTAGGTCAGGTTAGGTTAGGTTAGGTTAGGGTAGGTTACAAAATATTTAATTAGGCGTTATATTTTACTAGGTATATCTGGTGATCCGTTGAACATAAGCCAATTTTAAATGCTTCCTCCGTGAAAACTACGATATGTACAAACATTTATTATACAGGGTGACAGGTAGCTCGACCTATTCCGTGAAAGGGGTTATACTACAGCTAATTTGCAATATATATTTTTTTAGTTAAGTTAACTGGTTTAGTGTCACTGGTTTTCGAGATATTTAATTTCTTAAATATTTAAAAAAAATCGTCTTTGATCTAAAACTTGTCGATTGTAAAAAAATACTTCTCTCTGGGAACTGAAAATGCATTTTTCTAATAGCTTAGGCTAACGTTGTAGGGTGTAGTCTCTGGATCTGCTGAACCGATTTTGAATATTATTTTACCAATAGAAAGCCACGTTATTTGTGAGTGTCATATGCTATATTAACCCCAAAAAAATGTTTATTGCCCAACGAAGTGGGCACGGGAACAGCTAGTTACATAATATATCATCTGGTAGTCTTGTCGAACTAGGTTTAGTGTCGTGGGCTCTTAGACTACAAACTTGCCCAAAACGGGCCCCATACCATGCCTATGCGCATTGTCCGGGAAATTAAAGATGGCCGCCGGCCGTTGACCCCGCGGCGCCCGCGCTAAGATTCGGTAACGATATTTGCTGACCGTACCGCATTGTTTACTGGGTAATTTGACTCTCGTACCGGTTTGAGATATGTTTGACCAACAACTCCGTAAAAAGTTTCATGGAATTAACGTACTTTAATAGTATAAAAGGAATGATTGCACCGTTCAGTGATTAAATTATTATATAGTAACGAAACGTGAAAAATTTTTCAAAATGTTAAAATGTTTTTTTTTATCGCGTATATTTTTATTATTCTTCTTCTAAAACTTCCAAGACGGTTCGGTTTTGGTTCTAAATTCGGCCGAAACCAAAACTTTTATAGATGTATTAAAATCGTTGAATATTATGAATAGAAATATCAGTGGACCGTTTATTCCAGCTAGGTGGTATAAAATGAAACAAGGTCACTCATAAAAAAAAAACGATGTATTCCGGGTTTTAAATTTTAACAAATAATAATCAGTCAGCCTCAAAATACTACTCATAACTAATGATCATAAGTCATCGTCCTTCTTTTATTTATTTGTCAAACAAAAATAAAAACAATTATGAAGTAGTTAAGTTTCGGCGCGACCGAAAGGCTCGGCACTTTTTTGGCCGAACCATGTTTTTTATGCCGAAACCGAAACCGCTTCGGTCGGACACTATCAGGAACTACTCGCGCCCATCACACAAATACTAACCCTCATAATCGAACGCGGGACCGCCAGCTCCGGAGGCTAACCGGGTCGCCACTGGTAGATCTAGCGGTGTATTGTGAATTAGTTCGAATGGTATCAGCTATAACTGACAACAGTTCCAGCTGGAGTGTTAGCGAGGGGCGAGTATGGCTTCCGAGGTCAGGGCCGGAGGCAAATCACGCGAAGGGTTGCTTTTGTAAGGGAGTGGGTTTGTATACGGATAGGGTTGCCAGGCAAAAACAAAATCCTTGATAGTTTTATTTTTCAAACATGACACCTTATTCGCATGTTTTTGACTGAATCTTCAAAACCCTTCAATCTTTAAGACACACATCTTTGAACACAGGACGGGATCGAACGATATGAAAATTGGAGCCGACTCTAGTTTGTCTCTGAATTAAAAATAAACTACGACAGCTGCCAGAAAACTTTTCAATCTTTTCATTACCGCCATTACCGGTTAAAATTTAATATGGGGCTCCTGAGTGCATCATGGAGGCTTATGATATGTGGGTAGATAAAGTAGTGTATGTAACTGTACATAATAAGGCATTAAACACTTGTGTGATGTTACACTCGTGGACAAATAATACGGGTCGGAGTGCGTTTTTCATACTAAAGAGGCTACTTCGAAGCCTTGGTTCCTCGCCGGAGGATGCTTGTAGTGAAATCTGATGATGGATACCCCGAGCATCGATACAGGACTTCGAGAGTGCCTAGGATACCCAACTGATTGAATCTGTGGTTAACGCCGGCATCGTGCATGTTCAGGAAAACATCTAAAATTGCAATAAAATGTAAGGAAATCCAAACGCTGACCCAAACTCTCTCGCTGTGATGTTATCTGATTGTGCGATCAGTTAGGTATCTTAAGAACTTTTGACAACCTCTATTGAACCTCGGAGTATCCACCATTAAACCTCACTCAAAACAACACCTGCCGAGGAACCAAGGCTTCGAAATAGCCTAGATTGTATGAAAAACGCACTCTGACCCGGATTATTTGACCGCGAGTGTATTATGAAACTCGCCTTCAGCTCGTTTCATAAACCCACACTCGTGTATAATGCCCTTCATTATGCACAGTCACATAAACTACGATTAAACTACTCAACGGATTTTGATGCAGTTTTCAGCAACAGATAGTGATTCAAGAGGAAGCTATTTATGTATAATAAATTCTGGGTTATGTGCAGATTTTAAAAGAAGACTAGTTACCCGCCCTCGCTTCGCTTCGGTTTATGTGAGTTTCCTGTAACACCTGTACATAATCTACAACTTATAATACATATACAACCCAACCCAGTATATTTTAACTCCCACCCAGAATATTTTATGAAACGGCGTCAAGTCATTAAAAGGCAGACAAGAGCACGTATTATGTCTCTTTTGTACAAACCTCCCCGTCGCAAGGATATGTACAAAATAAATATATTTAATATGAGCATTGTAGTTTTTAATCACTTACCGGATGAATTAAGAATGTTGTCGGGAAAAATGTTTAAACGTAACTTGACAAAATGGCTGATGGAGAAATGTTTTTATAGTGTCAAGGAATATTTTAGGGTGTAAATTTGTTATTGACTAGAATTTATGAAATTGGGAAAGTATTTTGAAGTTAGATTATTTACATATAATTGCCTTAATTTTATAAATAAGACCGTGTATTACTGTATTCTGACAAATAAATGTATTTGAATTTATAAACCTTCTTTATGAATCACTATCTGTTGCTGAAAACTTCAATTTTATTTTTAGATAAGACGCGCGACGAATATGAATGAGTCAGCTGAATATACATTAAATCTGTACAGAAAACTCACATAAACCGAAGCGAAGCGAGGGCGGCTCGCTAGTTTATTTATATATTAAAGTCCAACTGGAGCCGTAACCAGGATGCAAACGCTACTAACGTTTTTAGAGTACCGTAGCGAGGGCGGTTCGATAGCCGCTTATAAAATCGCCCGTGTGAGTGCTACTTTACCAGATAACCAAGTAACCAAATACTTCTGTCCCGAACATGGACTACTAAAGCTATAAATCGTAGGGCGACCCTACTCTACGGCAATTTGTCTGTCAAACCTTGATTGCCACAAATGACTCGTCTATTTGAGAAGCAGACAGTCGGACATCTAAATATTAATGTATATTCAACTGACTCATTCATATCCACCGAGCGTCTCATCTAAAAATAAAGTTGGAGTTTTCAGCAATAAATAGTGATTCAAGAGGAAGGTTTACATTTTTAACCGATTTCAAAAAAAAGGAGGTTCTCAATTCGTCGGGTTTTTTTTTTTATGTATGTTCCCCGATTACTCGAAGACCACTGGACCGATTTGAAAAATTTTTTCGTTGTTTGAATGGGTATACTTTCTAGTCCTGGTCGAAGTTATTTTTTGCTTTTTGAAGGCGGGTTTTTGTTTTTTTAAACATTTATTTTTTAGTGATCCTATTTATGGTGTTACGTAACTCCACTTCTAAATATTAATGAGAAACTATAGAACATTTCAAGCTCGCCGCAGACAACGCCGCGGGAATGTCATAGTCATATTTAAACCTAAATTTGCTTCGTCATAGTCGCTCAACTACCTTTATCGAAATATCTTATCGCCGCCCTTGAAATAGGTACCGTTAAGGAGTTCCGGTGGCCATCTGTGGTCTTCATCTTCAGTTCCACTTCACCACATAGTACTTTTCAAAAGCAAATGCATGAGTTACAGTGAAAAATACCAAAATCGCTATAGGTGTGCCTATAATATTTGAGGAGTTCTCTTGATTTCTCCATGATCCCATCATCAGATCCCGACGTGGTGACAATGGGACAAACTAGAAAGTATAACCATACGAACAACGAAAAAATTTTTCAAATCGGTCCAGTGCTCTTCGAGTAATCGGGGAATATACATAAAAAAAAACCCGACGAATTGAGAACCTCCTCCTTTTTTTGAAGTCGGTTAAAAAGTATAAAATAAAATAAATGTTTAAAAAAACAAAAACCCGCCTTCAAAAATGCAAAAAATAACTTCTTTAAAAATGGTAGGTCAGTCCAACGGAAGTCGGCGTCCCACGATATTTTAAACCAAAAGCCGAATGCAGTTGGACTGACCTACCATTTTTAAAGAAGTTATTTTTTGCATTTTTGAAGGCGGGTTTTTGTTTTTTTTAAACATTTATTTTTTCACTAGGACTTCAGATTATGTACGGATTTTACGGATAGCTCACATAAACCGAAGCGAAGCGAGGGCGGGTCGCTAGTCTTCCTTTAAAACAGGTCAAGTGTTAGAAGGTCTCGCACGCCGAGGATTCCGTATTCGTATTCCTGGTCAATTTGCGTCACTTGACATTTTGCTTCAATTTGCCATGATTGTATCACTTGCCATAATATTCATTTGCCATAAAGCCTTTTTTTTAATCCGTTAACCTTTCAGGTAATTTTAAAAGGCCATCGTATAGAGCCCAATAGGTTAGGTTAGGTTAGGTTAGTTTTATAACAATTCTAGTTCACGGTTTTAGAAAAAAAAAACCCTTTATGGCAAATGAATATTATGACAAGTGATGCAGCAATAGGGAATATGCATGGATTTTTTAAATCGCATTTCTCAACAAAATATGAAAATACCGTAAAAGTGAAATTAAAATCGGTCAAGAAATACGGATGATACATGAATTTTAAAATGCTAATTAGACAGAGAGATCCGAAGTGCACTGTGACGTCATTGTGCACTATGCAGTTCGGCCATATAAACTCCACGTAAAGTTCTGTTTTGCTAGAAAGAGATAGGAACAAATCTTTGTTGGCTTAATCTTGGTTATTTTTACAGCTATTCAAAAATTATTTTTCTCACCTGTTTATTACATGAATCAGCTTTTATTGAAGTTGTAAAAAAAAACATGCATATTCCCTATTATGGCAATTGAAATTCGGGCAAACGACAGAGAACCCATTTTGCTACATAGACGATTCAGTACTGAGCCACCAATTATAACCTTACTGTTACCATGGATACTACGGATGTATGAATATACATCTCATCTGCATACGGAACCCACCTCTTTATCTCTATTACTACGTTATTTATTGACACGGTACGTAAACCGGCTTATCTATGATCAACACCGGGGCGCCACATGTGGTGTATCGCTTCCGCGAAGTCAACCATGTTTGTGTCGTTGGGGAAGGTCAAGAACCCATGAAACTCGAGATCTCTTAGATCTCTACGCATTTACTATTGCTAATACTAACACTATAGTCGGTGCCAATTGAAATTGGCAAAGATGTAAACACAACCAAACGAACCAATTTACCAATATTATTACTCGATAATCACGTGCTTTTAAACATCAAGTGAGGTCTTAGCATTGCATTTATACACTTGTTCTTTACTTTCACATTAATTTTAAGGTTAAATAACTATTAAATATACGTAATTTTCAATAAAAACACGCTTGATGAATATTTGAGGTTATGTGTCAAACAGTACTAACGTGTTTACATCTTTAGCAATTTCAATTGACACAGACTATAGGTAATTTTCTTATTTTTTTTTTAAATAACAAGCCTACGTTACTCATTGATAAAATCCTAACCTCAACAGGCGCACATTCGCTGTGATTACTGCATTGGTTTAAGTGTAGGTATTTTCATAAATAAAACTTACCTTAATATTACTGGTTACACAAGTTCTCATTCATGTTTTTATGAAATAATGTTAAAATAATGGTTCGGTCATTTAGATAGGATGGATGAAAGAAGATTGACGAAAGAGATATACAGAGCGACAGTGAGTGGGAGGGTCGGAAGGGGCCGCTCTAGGCGTACTTTTTCGAATCAGATCGGAGAAATACTGGAAAAGGGCCGGATCTTAAATACCCGAAACCGACGTGCATGCATGACGCGGTGTATGAATGTGGAAGAAGCGAAAGAGATTTGTCAGGATCGTAGCAGGTAGAAAGAAGTGGTCTCTGCCTACCCCTCTGGGAAACAGGCGTGATGTAATGTAATGTAAAATAACTAAATAATCATCATGGGAACTATCAGATTTTGATCTCCAATTCGATCACCGACTGTAGTACGGGTCCAACATCCAAATCGAGAAAAAAAAACAGCTGTTCCATACAAACTTTGGGAGTTAGCTCATAATAAAAGTTGATGAGTATGACCTACAGAGTTAGTCCCTGAAGTTTGTCCAACATTCGTGTGTGGTGGGTGTGTGTTAGTTTGTTACTCTACGCTGCGACGGCTGGACGGATTTGGATGAAATTTGAAATGGAAATAGCTTATACCCTGGATTAACACATAGGCTTTTCATCCGATTTTTTCCCCACCGACTAAAGATCCTGAGGGAATAACCATTTTCGAAATCGAAGCGGACGAAGACGCGGGCAGAAGCTATTATCCACTAATCCTACTAATACGAGTATCCTACATATACTCACCGGCAAAAATACCCGCTCTTTTGATCATACAATAGAGGTGTGTCCTGGGTAAAAAAGTAATAATTCTAATTAGTCCGTCAGTAAGATTATCAAAAAATATTGAACACGTATTTTTTGCTTTTTCAAATTAATTCAAATTGACGAATATAACGCGCATCAAAGTTCGGGAGTGGGGGCTCGTGACGTCACAACGTGGTATAAAGTGTGCCACGGCGTGACGTCACGCGAAACTTTAACGCACTTTATCTTCGTCATTTTAAGTTTAATTGAAAAAAGAAAAAATATGTGTTCAATATTTTTTGATAATGTAAAAGACGGACTTATTAGATTTTTTTAGGAAACTAGCCTTTGCTAACAAGCCTAACTTCTTAAATCAGAGAGTAACTTCAAAAATACTGAACGAATTTCGATGTACCTTTTAGTGTTTTGTTGCTAATTAACCTAGGTCCCAAATGGCCACCAAATATATTTTTTAAATTGTCGCGGTTCTTTCCAAAAGATCCGTAAATTTAAAAGTCGTACAAAACACAATAATTTACTATGAACAGATAATTCATGGATCTTTTGGGTTCCTTAGGAAAGAACCACGACAATTTTTTTTGCCTGTAGTGTATAATAAATGCGAAAATTTGTGTGTTAGTTTGACACTGCCTCGCGCTGCAACAGATGAGCGGATTTGGACCAATGATATTTTATATTTAGATACGTTATGCTCATACTAAACGCACATAAAATCCGTCGCCAATTACTGACAGTGGCTACGTTGTCAGATTTCTACAGACAAACACGCCATCCGTAGCGAACGCTATTGTTAGAAAGAGATAAATAGTTGTTTCAAATTGCTTACCCGAATGACGTGGCCATGGCCGCGTTATGGCCGCCACAAAATATGGCGATGGAAACAAAAAATGTAAAAAATATTTACGGTAGTTACGAATGAAATGAGACATCCTTTCGTCCTTTTATAGTTACATTATAATTTCGGCAGCCTCTAATAACACAAGACGGCATTTTTTATGACTTATATTTGTTGCATTTCGGTAATATAACTTTACTGTTTTTGACGCGTGCGTGTCAGCGGCCACGGCGCGACTGGACGATAGTAAGGTAATTACCTTCCTTTTCGAGGAACGCTTTTGCGCGCAGATGACGTATCTTAATACAAAATACCATTGATTTGGACGAAGTTTTAAATGGAGATAGCTTATACCGCGGATAAACACAAAAGCAACTTTTCATCCCGGAAAATTAAAAAAGTTCTCAAGGGAATAACCATAATCCAAATCTACGCGGACGAAGTCGCGGTCAGAAGCTAGTGCATGATAGGCTAATAATAGAAACTACACAAAGTTAAACTCGACACGTCTATCTTTGATCTATGCTGGCTTTTAATAAAAAGGGCGTATATGCAATTTGATAGTCAAAGCAAATTTAACCCACTATATAAAGAAATAAGGACATAAATAAGGAGTTCTATGAGACATACGCCCTTCTTTCTAAGGCAGTATGATTGAGGCAGGTCGTAGACCCGCCATGACATGCCTATAAATATAACTGTCACCAGACGACGTGAGATGATTACGTAAAAGTTATATATTAAGATTGACCGCGGCTCTAGGAGGTTAACTTAAAGTAGTTTTTCTACTCGCGTACTATAAACCGCTAATATTGATATCGTTAATGGTATCAGAATACCACCTATAGCGTAACCGATGCGTGAAAACAATTCTATAATAAGCGTTGCCATGGTAATAACAGTTCTATAATAATTATTATAGCATTGTTATTACCATGGTTACAGTCATTCCGGATATCAGTCTTGGCGTTTAGTGAACACTTGACATCTTAATTTGTATAATAAACCGTTTAAAATATTTTAATACCAACTGAAATTACGTGTTTTAAAAACAAAATTAGGGTTTGGACTAAGTATGTGTTCTAAAAATAGATGATTAAAATCCATCGATTTGTTATTTGGTTACCATGGCAACATTCAATATGGATACCAACAAAATGGCGATTCGTTTGGCATTTCAACTTTTATGATAAACTGTCAGAACGGTTTTAGTAACTATTAAAATTTGCATGAAATTTGTAAACATTTATTAATAAGTTTCACACAATATTAACGCCAATCGGAATACTTAATGAAAAAAATACTTGCTGACAAGTAATTTGTTGATAGACGCACTTAGTTACGCAAAAAGACAAAAATGGAAATGGGCAGGACATGTCGCCAGAATGAAAGACAAGAGATGGTCGAAAAAAGTAACGACATGGCCGGGGCCACTAGGAAAACGAACGCAGGGCAGACAGTACACTCGGTGGTCAGACGAAATAGTAAAAGTTGCAGGTACAAACTGGACGCAAAAAGCCCAAGACAGGACCGACTGGCTTACTCTGGAGGAGGCCTTTACCTGAGAGGGGGTTCTTGCTTAGAAAATTATGTAGTTTTTTTAACTAGAAAATATTCAATTGTAAAATATTTAAAAACAGATAATTATGCAGAATAACTAAAGTAACATGTTTGAATAGAATTAATATTTATTAAACGTGACTATAGAACTATATTATACTGACAAAATTAAATCAAAAACTACTAACAAGCATTGACATTGTAAAATACTGGCAAGAAATAAAAGGCTTTTTTTTTTATTTTATTTTTTTTATTTGTTGGCAGAAAAATCGAGGAAAAGTACACTATTAAAGTTAGCGATTGTTTATTTTTGTCATTATCATTTTAAGCTTGTAGAAAAAGTTATGTATGCAACGGTACATAATTAGCTCTTAAGGTACTCGTACCTGTAATTAAGGATCACACGAGTGTTTTAAGGCCTAATTATGTACAGTTGCATACACTACTTTATCTACCCACATATCATAAGCCTCCATGATGCATTCAGGAGCCGCATATTAAATTTTAACCTGTAATGGCGGTAATGAAAAGTTTGAATAGTTTTCTGGCCGCTGTCATAGTTTTTTTTAAATTCAGAGACAAATTAGAGTCGGCTCCAACTATCATATCGTTAGATATCTTTCTTACGTGCGACATTTGTCAAATTTGTATGCAAATTGACAATTCATTTCGACCTAAACGTCATCTCGACTGATATTAGAATAGAAGTCAAATCAAATTTCTTTGTTTTTCAGAGATGTTCGAAATTTGAATGTCATAAGAACATCGAAATTGATGTTCTTAAGAATCCATAAGATTACTGCCGCAGATAAAAAATTTGCTGTAACAACAGAGTTGATTATTATGCTGGTCATAATTTGCGGTTTCTGAACGCATCATAGAGGGTTAATGATATGAGTGTAGATAAATAAATAATACATTGTTGCAGAGGATAGAAAGTACGCGATTTTTGGACGAGTCATATAGAGGGCCGAAACATAGTTGAGGCCCTCTAGTGTACGAGTCCATAAATTGTACTTTCTACCGAGGCAGACATAGTGCTTTTCACAACTACTGAGAGGAAATAAAATAAAAATTCATATTCAAAACTCAAATTTTAATTCATGTTAATGTGACATCACCGCCAATTTTACCATAGATAACTTTTTTTAATCTGGACCCCTATTCTCGTGGTACTCGAGATTAATTAACTAACATGCGAGATGAAGATGTCTACTCCATATAAAATTGTATTTGTTTCGCCATATCTCCCATGTAATTTCATCTCTTCGAGATTAGGGCCCAGGTTCAAAAAAAAAGCAGTGGCATAGTTTTTAGTCTGTATATCTTTTAGCAAAAATACACCTAATATTTTACGACTCAAAATGGTGTGTTCTGATTGGTCGATTTCAATTTTTCATTTTAAGGAGCTATGACACAAAAATTGATTGATTGATTTTCATTGGTTCTTAAAGTTGGACAACAATGTCCTCGACCAATCAGCAAACACGCCGACAAAAACATTCTTGGTCTGTCCTTATAAGTGACGTTTTGTGACCCCAAACAAGACCATATATGGCCATATTTCCGAGCAGTGTTGTGAAAAGTAGATATTGTGGCTTAGGATGACTTCACCTTTTTTGTCACCTTCCTATGTCGTCCACAATTCCATGTCGTCTGCATACAATTCCCAAAGTGTCATCTTCCTAACTTCTTCACATTGCTAATTCGACAACTTATCTCGCCTACATTTCTATATATATCGTCCAGTGCTAAGTGGTCCACAGTCCCAACTCGTGCACGTCTTATTGATGTCATCTTTATCTTTACATAGTATATAACTCTAACAAAGTGCAAGCTTACAAAACCCGACTGTTGCTAAGCAACTTTAAATCGTTAGAAATCCTAAATGATCATTCAAAATGAAAAATGATGAAAGAAACCTAAAGTTGATTTTTAAATCCCTATTCAATGATACCCCACTTGACATACTTGGTCGACTTTTTTTTAATTTGCTCTATATGGCGTCTGGTTGCCGACATATTGAATTTTCATTACTGTCATATCTTCAGTGACACTCACTAGATTAAGACAAATCGATTGACACAAGAATCATCAAAATCGGACAACGGGTTTAGTTTTTATAGTGCCACAAAGGAACAAACATACATATATAGGCTGTGAAACACATTACCCTCCTCCTTCGGCAGTCGGGTAAAAATGAAGTCGCTCCCGCTGTCTGTTCGCTTAGATCTTTTAAACTACTGAACAGATTTTCATGCAGTTTTCAGCAATAGATAGAGTGATTCAAGAGGAAGGTTTGTATGTATAATAAGTGTTGGTTTATGTGCGGGTGTTACAGAAAACTCACATAAACCGAAGCGAAGCGAGGGCGGGTCGCTAGTTGATATACAATTTTAAAGTTTTTAATAAATCCCGAGCCAAGCCAAACTCTAAAAAGACTCTAGAAAGAAAGCTAGTTATAAATAAATAAATAAATAAAAATATAAACAAATAAATATAAATAAATAATACGGATCCGCACGGTTACCTATCTAAATGCATATTGTGTTCGCACCTAGAAGGTCAGGCAGCCAAACTTGTTTGTTTAGTCATATTTAAAGGCCCAGCCACACCGCTTGCGTGACGTGCACGTGCACGTGCGCGTTCGGATTCCATTGCGTTGTATAGTGACATGTCGTAATGAGAATTGATACTATACAACGCAGTGGAAAGCGAACGCGCACGTGCACGTGCACGTCACGCATCCGGTGTAGCTCGGGCTTTATTATGAGTCAATACGCTGTAATGTTTAGTTTGCGAACTTAATAAAACATATAGAAGGCTGACAAGATAGGAATGGACAGTGCGTCATTTCACAGGACAGAAAGGACAAGTTAAGAAGGTGACGAATTAGGAATATGGGTGAAGTCATCAGCCGAAATTGTAGATCGACCTCTGACGCTGAACTGATGACAGTTAAGCAGTTTATTTATACAAATAATTAATTAATTTATTAATTAACACATAAAATAACACATTAACACTAGCAACAGGCTTCGTTAAGACGGTTTACATTAATTATCATCGGTAACACGCTCCGTCAAGTAGAAATTATATTTCGAGAGACCATTTTTAAAAACTCAAATGCACAAATGTTGCCACAGTAAGGGTAGTGATGTTCACATCGATATTTTTATAACATTCACTTGTTTTTATTAGTCAACATGACGTCAAAAGAAAAAAGCGTTCGCAAATAAATTTTTCGAGAAATTTCTATAAATCCCAATGTATCTACTTCGTAGCTTGCAAAATCGTGGAGTCAGCGGGGTGTTAGGCAGAAGGTTGGACAAAATTCAGGGACTAAGGCTGCGGCTCCACTGAGGCGGAGATGAGCGGAGTGGAGCGGAGCTGTGCCAATATTAACCAATAGAGTCTAAACTAACGTGCGCAAGGCGCGCTCGACGTGACCGCATGGGGCCTTCTATTGGTTAATATTGGCACAGCTCCGCTCCGCTCGTCTCCGCCTCAGTGGAGCCGCAGCTTAACTCTGTAGGTCATACTCATGAACTTTTATTATGGGACCAACATCCAAATCGTGGAAAAAAAAACAGCTGTTCCATACAAACTTTGAGAGCTAAACAGCCGAAATGTATGGAACAGCTGTTTCTTTTTTCGCGATTTGGATGTTGGTCCCATAATAAAAGTTAATGAGTATGACCAATGATATAATATAGTAAAAAGTGGTAGATATGTTATACGCACTTCGGTAGTGGCACCCTAAAACCAAGCCAATTGGTACACCTTTACTTAGTCTTGCGCCGTCAACGGAACCGTGAACTAGTCTGCTGAGCAACATACTCTCGTTTTGTTTCGCTCCCGGAAATTAGCATACCATCCTGCTTTCACTTGTCATTTATGAATTATTGTGTAATTGCAATATTTAGGTAACATATCTACCTCTTTTTATATTATATCATTGAGTATGACCTACAGAGTTAGTCCCTGAAGTTTGTCCAACGTTCTACCTAACACCCTGTATACCGATTTAAAGTTAGTTGGCAACATTTACTTTTTGTTAGAGTTTAAGATTAAGTGAGTGTTTAATGTTTAAGATCTCGGAACACTACCGACTTTAGCATCAATGTGGCCTCTTAAAATCAAATTTCCCTCAATAAGCTAAAATCCATTTCGTCCATTATCCGGGCGCGCTATTAACTTGTGTCAAAACAAACATGTCTGACGCTCTACAAGGAATTTCTGGAGCGGTTAATATTAGAAGGAGAGCCGAGAGAGCGGCGCAGTTTACACGCAGGGTTCCGTATTAGGTCATGATAGGAAGGGTAAATAGGAACAGAACAAGGTATCTACTAAATCTTGGTAAGTACAACCTAAGTATACTGACAGGGATCTTGACTGGACACTGTCCACTCAACAGACATCTGACGGTAATAGGAGTCAAACAGGATCCTCGATGCCCACACTGCGGCAAAGAGGAAACTAGTCAACACGTTCTGGCCGAGTGTGTAATGTACTCGTCACTGAGACATCGCACATTCGGGGAGGACGCACTGTCAGCAGAGACACTTAAAAGCATTAACCTTCAGGACGCACTATTGTTCTGTAGGAAAACAAGAAGATGGGATCAGTGCTGGATGGGAGCGCCGCAGAGCCAGTAACCTGAGACTGGATAAAGGGGAACAGGGCGGAATGAATGGAGAGCCACTCGACCGCCCGCCCGCCTCGGCGGCGTCCCCCTCATCATCATCATCATCATCCGTATTAGGTTCCGAGCGCATTTAAGGCCGAGCCACACCACTTGCGTGACATGCACGTGCACGTGCGCGTTCGCTTTCCACTGCGTTGTATAGTATGAATTCTCATTACGACATGTCACTATACAACGCAGTGGAAAGCGAACGCGCACGTGCACGTCACGCAAGTGGTGTGACTGGGCCTTTATACTAGTGGCTCTGTTTATAGTATGTACAGTCGAGTTCATAAATATGACTGTGTACACATTTCTACCTTGTCACTTTAATCGCTGTGGCAATTCATATATGGCACTTTAAATATGTCATTAAATAGACAAGGTATTAAAGTGTATACATATTTATGAACTCGACTGTTCATTTTGATACAAGTGCGGAAGGTATGTCATTTTACACGAGTCCCGAGGTGTCTTGGCCGGGGACAAGACTCGGGACGAGTGAAAATGACAGTTCCGCACGTGTATCAAACGACCTTCTTAATAAAGGACATTGGGTAATTTGTTTGAAGAATATTGTCATATTTTTTTTCAGCGGCCACGGATGATTTTTACATAGATATTTAGAGGACCTCTAAATACACATAGATATATATAATTTATGGCGTTAAATAATATCGGAGCGGAGATTTTAAAGATAAATATTTAAATATCTCGGCTCCGATGCACTGAGTATTACATTACATAACAAAATATGTTTATTTTGAATAATTCTATCATAATTTACCACTTTTTAGAATGGCCGCTCACCTTGAAAATATATACATACATACATACATAATCTCACGCCTTCGTTCCCAGAGTGGGGTAGGCAGAGCTACAGAATTACAAACATCTCTAAAAACTTGTTGATAATTCTATAACCACAATTTGCACAATTAGGCTAAGATGTTTACCAGCGTATTAGTGACAGGTTGCAAGCCCATCGCCTAACAGTACTACAAGCCTTTATTCCCTTAGTCGTCTCTTACGACATCCACGGGAAGACATGGAGTGGCACTATTCTAACTCGGCAACCACACGAGGCCAAAAGATTGAAAATATATGACTTTTACAAATGACAACACTTTTACCCAAACCCCTTTGCGAAAAAATTACAAAGAAACAAAAATAACAGCAATTAAAAGATTCAATTCTACTTAATTCTTAGATTTCTTAGTGTAATAAAAAATCATAGTTCAATTCGACCCATTAAGGGTAAACAAAATGGTATAGTAAAAAAACACTAGTGTGAAAAATCCAACTTTCCACAAGATAGGCAGGTACAAAAAGTAAAAAGTACTAGTTTGAAAAACAGCTACGAAAAGTACAACTTTTTGACAAACTGTATTAATAAATATGATAAAGCGCTGTTTTTTACCCCAAACCTTAAAGGTTGTAGTAGCGTTGCCGACAGAGCATGCTTACTCGCTTTCGCTCGGACTGGTGCATGATAATTTAAAATGCAATGCATGCATTAACTTAATGAAACCAAGAATACCAAGATAGTTTCGTATCACACGCGAATTTTAAATGCACGTAAACGCTTAAACAACTCTTGTAAAATTAATAAATAAATATCAGGGGACAATGTCACACCAATTGACCTAGTCCCAAACTAAGCTCTAGGCTTTTACTATGGGAACTAGAAAACGATAAACATACTTATATAGAGAAATACATACTTATATACATAGAAAACATCCAAGACTCAGGGACAAATACTCGTCGGGAAATCTTTTCTAACAATTTTGTTTTATAACTTCGAATGTTGATTTAATTTACTAATTCAAGGAGGTGATTTTCTTAAGAAACTCGCTCTTCAGCTCGACGGACGAATTATTAACCAGCAAGAAAAAGTTGCACGGTAAGAGCGTACAAACAAAATTTTAGGGCGTGTATTCTCAATAAGTAGCTTAAAACTCGCTTGTATGACTTAACTCGACCTATCGGCCGTACGGCAACATTAACAAAAGATCTTAGTGAAGATTACAGACGGCCAATTCATATATCCTGAACTATAAACGGCTTTTCCCGCTGCCCACGGAACGCCGCCACTTTATAGAGCGCCGGCCCAGTCCGACCGAATTAGCGCGTGCGCAAGGAATGTGCTTCCGCCGGTTCCAAATTTAAAATTTCACCGACTTTTTAATTTTTATTCGTAAACGGCTAGCGGGCGTGCGATTGGCTGGATCTTTGCCCTAACAAGACCTATTATTGTTAAAAATAAAACTACGAATTTAGATTAACTGTATCAAATGTGGTTTAATAGTAGTTTACGTGACGGTTGCGTAATGACATGCATTACAACAGGAATGTGGTTTATGAAACGAGCCGCAAGGCGAGTTTCATAATAGATCACACGAGTGTTCTAATGCTAATTACGCAGAGTCTCGTACAATACTTTATCTATACACATATTATAAGTGCTCTAAGATGGGTTCAGAAGCCGAAAGGCAAATGACCAGGATTACCTGTGGTAGTAGGTGACAGCGATGACAGTTGTAACGTAATTTTGAAATTACGTTATCGAATATTGTAAGGTAATGAGATCCAAATTTGGAACATCTTCCAAAATTAACAGCTGTCACCGCTGTCACCTACTACCACAGGTAATGCTGGTCATAGCCTACGGGTTTTGAACGCATAAAGGACTTACGATATGTGTGTAGATAAATATATGATTATTGCACTACTCTGATTGCCATCGGTAATTTCATTCAAACAAAATTCAACCATAATACAAGACAACAGGGTCCTAAATAAAGCTAGCATATTATTTTATGGATTTCAAGGCACATCTGTTGGAACTACAAATGTTAATAAAATCTATTTTAAGATTATACTCGACCGGTTTATATTTCTAGTGACAAATCGTTACATATAGAGGCTTGTGAACTAAGTAAGCGAACTCTTCTTTGCACAAAAAAAGGTGTACACTG
The DNA here is from genome assembly GCA_946894065.1 of Acleris literana. Classification (NCBI taxonomy): domain Eukaryota; kingdom Metazoa; phylum Arthropoda; class Insecta; order Lepidoptera; family Tortricidae; genus Acleris; species Acleris literana. The sequence continues at coordinate 11,386,842 of OX335693.1, read as the reverse complement.
GCGTGCTAAGCATAAGCATTATCCCAAATTTCATAACCAAAGCAGTTTTAATTCTCTTCTGTTAGTAATAAGGTTGATATTGCTACAGGAGTTTTATCTGAGATACTGCGTATTGGCATAAGAATAAACAATAACTACACGTAGAAGCGAAACTCCCGGCTCCCGACGCGCGCTCGGCGCGTTAAATACCTACCGCCTGGCGACACCTGAGGTGTCTAGTCAGTCAGGGGCGTCACGCACGGAATATATATTAACCAAGATATTGATATTGTGTCTTGAATTGGTTTTCGTATTTGTGTTGATTTTAGTGTTTATGATTGAACTAAGATAGTGTTTTAAAAAGTGAACGACTATTTACGGCAAAATAATTAGAAATAATTGATTGAATAAAGGAGTTTTATGAGATAATCTTAATATCCTCAAAAAGTATTATTACCTAAATTAACGTAAATGTAAAAAACTCATTTTGCAACAATGTTTCCATGTTGAAGTAAAACATTAATAATAATTCGTGACTGAACTTGTATACCACATCCATAAACCGATTAAAATATTTCGCAAGTAAGAGCCCTAACTTTGGGCGCGGAAGACAGAGGGGCGTACCGGGGCGAAGGGGGAAGTAGGTATTTAAAGCGCGGCATTTGGGGCCTGGGTAAAGGAGATTCGCTTCTACGTGTAGTTATTATTTATTCTTATGGTATTGGATTAACAGGGCACAGTCCGCAGCAGAAGTAGCTACACAACCGAAGAGGCCGAAATGATCTGCACTCGACTCTATTGTCAAGAGAATACGTCGTGTCTAGATCATTTTGAGCATGTTATTCTGCTTAGCTACTTTTGATGCTGACTGTACATATGCACAGGGCTTGGGAACGGTTCGAAAAGTACCGGTTAATTATGGTTCTTAACCTGATTCTTCTTAAAAGCTCGCTCGACGAGGAATAGATTCGCAAGCGTTATCATATCATCGCTGGGTTTAACCTAGGTTGTGATTCTCTCAACAACGACGGACGGACGGACGAACGAGTGATTGTCCAAGGCGAGTATTCCGATATTTCGAACTTTTTTCATCATCGACCGTTGAAAAGAGTACGTATCATCGGTAAAATCTGAGGTTTTATTTTAATAAAGACATACATAAACATTATAAAACTATCGATTGTCGATAACATCGATAAACAGCGGTGTTCTCTCCCACAACTTGTCAAAAGCCGCCCCATAATTCCGGGCCCTAGAATTCTGCCGTAATAAGCATAATGGCGATATCTCAGACAAAACATCTGTAGAAATTGCAACCTAGTTACAAACATAAGAGAGTTGAATCTGCTTTGGCTATTTTATTTAGTTATTGCATTTTTGCTTAGGAGGGCAGAATTATATTACGAAAATCGAGTTCTGCATAGCTATAATTTTATAACTACAAATTGTAAAGTTAACAATAAGAGTTCCTGTATACGCCATGTTCCATGTTCGACCCAGTTAGTAAATTTATGGGCAAGTCCGTATGGCGTGACGTTGAATACTATAGTAATACAGTGGCGGCCACATAATTGGATACGCTTGCGTTTTTTATACATTTAACTACAAATATGACTTGGAATTTGATCACCAATGACCTAAACTGGGATTACTTTGATCTAATTCAAAGGTTAACACGATGTTTTATAGAAACTTTAAGACAAAATAACAGAATAAAAATGTGTAAGTAATTGTTAAAGATTCTGCGATCGATTGTCAAAATGTATAAGTCACAAGTAAACATCGGTATCAACGTTCAACTTTCATGGCAAAGTACGGTTTGCAGAAAAACAAATACAAACAAATACATCTAGTATTTTGAACTTATATTTTTTATAAACAAAAAGAAAGACGCTAAAAATGTATTAAAGGTTTAATAAATTACTAAAATCTGTTCCATGGATTTTGCTGTCAACTGTTAACCTTTGACATCTGTTATAATATATAGGTGAAAAACTTAAGTAAATGACCTCTTGCATGTAACTTAACACATCTTTATACCTGTATACCGTATACCATCCCATCGTGTATACCATTGTACTGTATACCGTTCGACATTCTATATTTGAAATTTGACGTAAATTCCTTAAATAATTTCACCTATATCCATTATAAATGACTTAATTACCTTCCCACACTGACTAATATTTATTTGTTGTGACAATTAAATTGACATTCGTTACCTATTTGGCATATTATATTCTTTTTCGAATGCAAAATAAGTATTAAGGTTCTATGACATTATTTAGAATATAAACCTCTTTAAGCATAAGTACAGCATAAATATAGATACAGTTTGCTGCTGCATAATTATATTTGAAAAAATAACAGAAAATAAAAGTTATTATTCATTAAATATTCGAACGTATTTCATTTTTGCTACCCTTACCGGGTGCCATGAAAACAGAACGTTGATACCGATGTTTAGTCACAAGTAGTTGTGCAAATAAAGTGTGAGCGTTTGTTTCAAATTGTAACTCACTGTGATTTGCAATCAAGAGTACTTATTCCACTATATTGTATTGTATTGTATGGATTTTTTTTAGCAATTGGGTGAATCCACTTTTTGTTGTACCTCGTTGCTATGGCGGCGTCTCTTGGGTCACTCTTTAAAACTATGAGTTAAAAGAATATTATTTTGTTTATTTGTTAGCCTACGGTGTCCCACTGCTGGGCAAAGGCCTCCCTCTCGTCCTTCCACGCATCCCTGTCTTGTGCAACCTCCTGCCAGTCCCTTCTAAAAGCGTCGAGCTGATCTCGCCATCTGCGCCTAGGTCTGCCGCGACGCCGAATTCCGTCGTGTGGGATCCAGTTCGTGGTGGTTTTTGCCCAATGGGTATCTGGCATGCGACAAATATGACCGGCCCAGTCCCACTTGAGTCTGGCGGCTGTTTGAGCTACGTCAGAAATTCGGGTTTTGGAGCGTAGTATTGTGTTTCGGACGCGATCTGTAAGCTTAACGCTCAGAATACTACGCTCCATGGCTCTCTGGCAAACCTTAAGGGTGGACATCTGAATGTTCGTCAAAGACCAAGTCTGTGCACCGTAAGTGAGGATCGGAAGAATGCACATGTCCATGAGCTTTTTCTTTAGCGCCATTGGAAGGTTGCCCTTCATGTAATCCTTCATAGCCCAGTAGCTCCTCCAGGCATTTTCAGTTCGTCTGGTGACCTCTTTATCCTGTCTAGCCTGGAAGGAGACTATTTGGCCTAGGTAGATATACTCATGGACATATTGAATTCCTTCCCCATCTACTTCTATCCTATTATTGGTGCTGTTGGTCATAAGCTTGGTCTTTGACATATTCATCGACAGTCCGACCTCCCGGCTTACATTGCTAAGGTCTTGTAGCATGAGCCTGAGCTCTGTAGCTGAGGAAGAAAATAGAACAATGTCGTCAGCAAAGCGCAAGTTTGATAGCTTTCTCTCGCCAACGAGAATACCCTTTTCCTTCCATTCAGCCGCCAGTTTACGAAAGACGTGTTCAAGGGTACTGGTGAACAGCTTTGGAGACAGCGGATCACCTTGCTTGACGCCTTTTTCTATTGAAAACGATGGCCCAGAAGATTGCAATTTGATGCCAGCGGTACTAAAATTATAAATATTGCGAATCAGGTGTATATACGTGGGTTCTATGCCCTGGTTCTCTAATGCGGCAAATATCGATGGATGCGTAATACTGTCAAAAGCTTTGGAGTAGTCGACGAAGGCCAGGTATAGCGGTTTGTTGAATTCATGATACTTCTCTAATATTTGGTTAAGGGTTTGCAAATGGTCGGTCGTGGAAAGTCCAGGGCGGAATCCCGCTTGTTCAGGGGGCTGGTTGATGTCTAGTTGACCGGCAATGCGATTCTCGATTACTTTAATGAAGGCCTTGTAGAGATGTGAGACAAGGCTGATGGGTCGATAATTATTTAGATCAGATTTGTCGCCTTTCTTGTGGAGTAAGATTATATTAGAATGACAGAAGTTTTTCGGAAATGTACCCGATTTTAAAAGGAGGTTGAAAAAATTTGTGATGTGAGGTAAAAGTGAGGGTTCGCCTATTTTCAGCACTTCCGCCGTGATGCCATCTTCGCCAGGGCTCCTACTGTATTTCATCTTAGATATTGCGAGATGAACTTCGTGGCCAGTTATGGGCGGAATAGCATCAGGGCAGGAGTAGCCTACAATAGGTGAGGACGTGGTTGTTTTATTGTGGTCCGAGTAAAGTTTTTTATAATAATTTGTGCATATGTCCATTATCTTCTCCCGACTTCCCTGTCTCACACCTCTAGGTACTAGAGGTGTGAAAAGAATATTAGTCCACTAAAAATAAGTTTTATTAGCAATTACAAACCGGTTTTCTCCTGAGTGTGCTAGAAGTAGGGTGACGGAACCAGTAGGTAATGGAAAAAGACCAATGATGGCACCTGATTCATGTGTTTTAGAACAATCAATATAGGACTGTATGCTATTTGAATTAAGAGTGAAGTGTCCATTAGTGGTGTCGTCACCCTACATATTATGAAAAAAAAACAAAAACTATCACTGTTGTCTCCTGGCTTACGGGAGAGAATAAAAACAACAAAAAGTCGATCAAACCTGTATTGTAAAAACGCAAGCGTGTCCAATAATGTGGCCACCACTGTAAGGGTATATGGTGGTAGGTACCGGCCTGAGGTCAACGCTCGACATAAGGCTGGGTTGCCTTTACAACTAACCGACATAACCTGACATCCCTGATTGGTTTAGTGGACGCATTACATTTCAGCTGAAACACGATACGAAGCCAAAAATCGTAGGCGACATCGTTCTATCGGTCGATAAGTGTTAGTTTTAAAATGCGACACAGTAACGCACATGTAGTTCTTTGTGTGCACGATTTAAAAAACCCAACTGTTGCTAGTCAACTTTAAATCGTTGAAAATTCTAAATGATCATTCAAAATGAAAAATGATGAAAGGAACGTCAATATGATTTTTAAATACCTATTTAACGATACCCCACTTGTCATAGTCCGTCGACTTTGTTTTTTCTCTTTTTAACAATATGGCGTTTTACATACATAGATACCTCGCATTTTTTTGTCACCTGTTACCTATCACTGTCGGCTTTGTGAAAAAGGAGGCAGATAGACAAAGAAAGGAAATCCAGTACAGCGTGGCGATGCGTGCCTAGAGTATCGATTGGACCGCGCTCAGTCAACCTGGCGCCCAACGTGGGACTGGCGCGAGCCACCCTCTTTCATAAAAGCTAAAGTTTGCTGTAAATATATGGCGATATCTCTCATTGTGACATTTGAATTTGACTAAAATAGGTTTATTGTAGGTTTATGTATAAGAATAAACTTTAGCGATACTTATTAACGGTGACAGTAATGGTGACTTATTATTTTTCAGTCTCAATATTGATTTTATAGGTATATTATATCTTTATACATTTATACATTTTTACCTATCTTTACCTAGTATAAAACAAAGTCCCTTCCCGCCGTCTGTCTCTCTGTCTGTATGTACGCCCAGATCTTTCAAACTACGCAAAGGATTTTAATGCGGATTTCATGAATAAGTAGAGTGAATCAAGAGAAAGCTTTTTATGTATTCATCAAAATGACTAATATTCATAATTTTTAATGCAATTTCTTGATAGAAGACTTTATTCTTTGATGTTGTTTATAAATTCAACCTAATCTAACCTACATATCGTCCCTTTACTTTCTCAACCTCGTATCTGATCGAATAGACAGGAAAAGCACTCATGTTCTCTATAGAACAAATACTACTTTCCTATCTAACTATTCGATCAGATACGAGGTTGAGAAAGTAAAGGGACGACATAGCAATTAAATTATACATTTAATCTAAAATAGCTCCAACAAAACATAACTTGTAGGCAATCGTATGGGGAAAAAGCAAGTGTCCCTAATTATGTGGCCACCACTGTATATTTGGAAAAAAAATAATTAAAGCACCCGAATGAAAATTCTGCTACTAAAAACTAACCATATCGGCTGAATATTTCTTGAAGCAACAGAACAGACAGATGTATAAAGTGTCTGAACTTAGGCACACTGCCAGAGTTTTTGCACGGCAAGCCAATTAGGTATGTTTAATGGTGGTTCGGCTTCTGCTCCATTAGGTTTCGCTGCAATTTGGCTAGCATTACTGTAAGTTAAGTGATTAAATTTCAGTTCTATTGAAAGTGTTAGGAAATATATACTGTAGCTTTTAGATTACTGCACGATTTTACAAACATAATGTCCGAGGGAGCATCGTTGTAGTCACTAGCAATAATAAATTATCCAACATTGAGCGCAATAATATCTGACACGCTCTTATACCTCTAGTAATAAAGACCTGTCGAATATTTTTGCGCCCAATGTTGGATAATATATTATTGCTGGTGACTGTACCATCAACGACTATAAATGTTGATCCACCATAGAACCTTGTCATAATGACAGCGTCAAGTGACGACATACAAATTACAAAGGAATTAATCGTTGGTTTTATGCGACGAGGCTCTATAGTGGTTCATCAATTAAAGTCCTCGACCGTACAATGACCTGCCTAGTTCATACGTTCGTAGAGCTTCGCTTCGGTTTATGCCAATTTTCTGTAAACGTACATTAACCAGAATTTATTATACATAACAACCCCCCCTCCCCCATTCCCCTTGAATCACTCTATCTACTGATGAAAGCCGCATTAAAATCCGTTCAGTAGTTTGGAAGATCTAAGCGAACAGAGGGACAGACGGCGGGAAGCGACTTTGTTTTACTATGTAATAAACTCACATGACTAAAGTTTCTTAATTTTGGTCCTTAAATAGGTTGCCTTTTTTAGGGTTCCGTACCAAAATGGTAAAAAAGGAACCCTTGTGGTGAGACTTCGTTGTCTGTCTGTATGTCACAGCAGTTTTTCTCTGAAACTATACAAGCTATCAATTTGAAATTTGGCATAGTTGACTTGCTTGCCCGCATCTGGTTTTAGTAAAAAAAGTATGAAATTATTTTTCTAAATATTTGTTAAGGGGTCTAGAATGGGGGGTTGAAAAATGAAAGTTATTTGATTATAGCAAACGGGGTGTCATATGAAAGGGTTCACTCTAAACATTTCGAAACTATTTTTTTATAATTTTTTGGGACGTACTTTTTGATTTATAGGCAAAAATGTACAAAAAATTACCGTCCCCCCCTCCCCCTTTATCTCCGAAGTTTATGGACCAAAAAATCTGAAAAAATCCTGATTTAAAGATAATTACTTATATTTTACAGGAAAAATAAAATGAAGTTGTCAAACTTTACAACTTTGGAAAAGTTATCAAAAAACTTTAAAAATCTGTATTAACATTTAGGCTAGTCAAAATGGGCCTTATTGCATAGATAATAAATTGTTATGACAAAGTAAATATTTTCTTTTGCTTTTTCCTACCATATTTTCTTAAATACGGAACCCTCGGTGCGCGAGTCGGACTCGCACTTGACCGGTTTTTTTTTAAACATCCCAGCTTGTGCTTTACATGTTCAGTGATTCAATGATTACATCCAAAAATAAATACTAACTAATTTTAGAGTGCTAGTTTCGATGAGTCAGACGTTTTAATAAATTACACCAAGCGCGTATCGAGCACGAATTAAAATCACAAACGTACTGAGAGCGAGAGCGGCGCGGTGTAGCGCGTTTTTATACTAAAAACGAAACTATTAAAAAAACAAAAAATACTACACATATAGTAGAGCAAAAAACACTTACGAGTAACCTACACGGAATAGAAAAAACAGTGGAAGTGGCATGAGCTTCGCTAAGTATCAGACCTGAGGGCTCAGACAAGATGCACTACGCTAACTAACGTTTCTATTCGATTCGTTTTTAAACCAATCGCGTCACTGGTAGACCACGTGACTTTTCGTAACACGTCATCTTCCAGTGACGCGATTGGTTTAAAAACGAATCGAATAGAAACGTTAGTTAGCGTAGTGCATCTTGTCTGAGCCCTCTGTTGCCGCCAATACTCACACTATCATAAAAACAACACGCCACCGTGGAAAATGTTTTTGGTGCGGGTATAGCTTTTACATTCCAAAATAGCACAATAACTGAATGAAAAGCAAGCTTTAAAAACCCGACTGCATTTTTTATACTGTCGTCGATATACCTACATATATTAATAATTGTCATTTTGCCATTGTTGTTATTTCAATTTTAACAGTTTAGGTATCCTATGTCACCCGGGATGACCTAAGGATTCTAACGATACCTCACACATCTAAATCGGTCAAGGGATTTAGAAGTTATAGTGGAATAAAGAAACTCACATACATACATACAAACATGAACAATGAAAACATTACACTCCTTTTTTTGGGCAGTCGTGTAATAAGGCATGCTTCTGGATTTATTTCCTATTTTATAAATATTTTTATCTACATCCATAATTAACTTCCCTACAATATGTTCAGAAATGATAAGCAAATCGCCTGTATTAAGAAACCTGTATCTGTGGTTGCATCTTAATGTTTACATTAAAGTATAGTGCATCGTAATGTTTACATTATAGTGTTGGTACCTAAACATTAAAGTATCGGTAATACTGTACCACTAACTTGAAAATGCAAGCCATATCTGTACATTATAAATAAAGTTTGTTTTTTATTATTTGTTTGTTTGTTTTAAGCTTTAGTACTACAAACAAGTTAAGTTAACAGTAACACTAACTTAATAAAAATACAGGCCAAATCTGAACATATTATAGAAAACTTATGATATGCATGTAGATAAAGTTATGTATGCGGCTATACATAATTAGGCATTAAAACACTCGTGTGATCTTATTATGCACCAGCCACATAAACTACTAATTCGCACAACTTTCACGCACAACCAAAGTATGGAAGGTTGCGCGGAACTCCGCATAACCATGCCACACGTGACACGCGCACATCACACTTCTACTGTTTTTTCTGTTCTGTGAGTAACCGATCATCCAGTGCTTGAAAAACAGTCAAAACATTCACGTTCACCGATTTTACATTACTATACTCTGATTATTCGAAGATGATGCCTGTGACAGCCGTATTTCGTAATTTCAATCAATTTGTGAACTCACAAGCGATATGGCGTTTTAAATTAAAATAGGCGATTAATTATTTAAATTCCTGAACGGCGTCGCACGGTGGGCTGGAAATCGGCTTTTATAGAAATAGAAACCAAAGTAGTTTTTTTTTCTTTCTTGAAATAGCTTCTGTTTGCCATCCTCATATTAGAAAACGAGCTTGAGATAATTTGGTTCGGTAAATAATTAATAATGAATATATTTAAAAAAAACTTGTATGGAGAATATAACAAAAACGGGTAGTTCTCTGAAAATACTCGTCAAAACGTAATATCCTCGCAGAGGGTTATAGTTAATATCGCTCATTCCCGAAATACCAGTATTTTAAAATACCAGATTCTCAATATATCGGAATCCCAAAACTAAACATTCAAATTACGGTATTGTTTATTATCTTCACCCAATATTTCGAATCTGGTTATTTGAGAATCTGGTAAAAAGATTATTTTTGTATTTTGAAATGCTGGTATTTTGGGAATGAGCGGTTACTATTTTTTGATACATTCGAAATTTCAACACCAGGTGCACTATTTTTTTAATCACCTAAGTTTTATCTGTAAAAAAATTTTTTTTTGATTGCTATTGCTTACGCTTGTAATTTTAACCATGGAAAATTATTTTCAGTCAATTGGAAAGAAAAACTGATGAGTTATTAATATTTTTCTAAAATATTTGTATTTTGCGTCGCTAGGTTTGTGCCGATGTAGTATTTATGTAAAGTTAAAGAAATAAGTGGTACCTTTTTCTTTACCCGTTTTTTTTAAAGTTTCCGAGTAACAACAATCGAATCCTATGCGAGGTCGCGGGCAGAAGCTGTATACACACAAAACTATATCTATTCTGTATCGCTCGCACCTCACACCTGCGTATGAGTTCATTCCGCTAATATGAAGTCGTTGACGTGTGCGTGCCCGGTTGCTAGGGCGAAGTGGATAAGACTGACTATATACCTATAAGTATGTACTCGCGGTGCGTCCAGTCATTGACGCTTTTATATAGACAGTATTGTTTGGTATTAATTAAAACGTATGTACATACATACATATTTTTAAAAATCCAGATGATAAGTAAACTCAATAACGTTGTGATACATTTATTGCGTCATCAGTAGGTTTTTAGAGCATAATCTCCAATAAAATTTCGTATTAAATAACTTCGACTTGACCGGCACACTCGCTCATAGACGTCACAACAACATAGATAAAAAAATAACATCCAAAGATGCCAGCTGTCAAACGATTAAGCCATTCGGTGCGAATCATTTCGATGAATCGTTAACAATATGTCAACTCTTTATTGCACGAAAATATTAATATAAAACTAATGTACAAAATTTAACTCATCCCTAAATTGGATCTCTTTCAGCTAACCCTGAAGTAGATGAGTAAGTACATGCACGGGGTTGGACACATACAAATTTGGCACAAAAAGTAACAAGAGATGAATTTTAGTAATTTTCCCTTATGCCCATGTCACAAAAAATCATTAATTTAATTTAATTTAAGGACTTTTCAGTGGTGTTTTACATAATTAGAACCATTACGAATCAGCGAAGTTTTTAAACATATTTGCCCGTTTTGTTAAGTAATCACATAAAGTTTGTTTCTCCATACTAGGTGTCCCAGTGTTTGCTTTTCACTTTGTATGGTAGATTCACTCTATATTACCGACGTGTAAAAGAGCCCTCATGTGGCCTATTTGCTGAATAAATATTTTGAATTTTGAGTTTTGAATTTTTATGGAAAAAAGCGGAAGCGATCATGCGGAAGAAAGCGGCGTCTCTGCTGCAGCGCGTGCAGGGCAGCCACAACAGCATACTGAAGATGATCGCCAACCATACCGACTGCCCATTCTTGTCTCACTCGGTAGCGGTGGCAATGGGGCGTGTCAAGTAAATTTTAATGTATTTAAATAAAATGACATGACTGTAATACCTATTGAAGTAATTTATTTTAGATTTTTTAACTTTTTATATTTATTTTTGATTAAGTATTTAATTTACCTACTAATATAGCCTAAGAACAACTTTAATGTAACTAATAAACTATGGAATTTATATTCTGAAATAAATAATATTATTATTATTATTATTATTTATTAAAAATATTATTAAAAATCGCTGACCGAAACTAGTAAAAAATCATTGAACATATATAGGGGATAAATCGGTAGCTTATTAGCTGCTCTATCAGCCCTAGGCGGGTTGACGTCGGTTTCTGGGTCATCCGGTATGTTCCTACTTATATTACGTCGGTGGAGTATGAGATGTTACAAATTCAATTCTTTCACCCTATTATTCGAAGTGAATTTTGTTGTAAAAAATATATATTATAGAATATTAGATAACACATAAAATAACTAAAATTGGTAACGGTCACCAACTCGCAAATATAAAAAAAAATCTTGAAAAATTATAACTCAAATATTAACCACTTCCAAAAAAGATAGAAGCGTCATGATTTTTTTAAAAAGCGACCTTAATTATATGTTCAATATAAAAAAATCGGGTCATTAGATGCGCTAAAAAAAAAAAATTATTTTTTTCAAAAATCACAGTCATTTGAGCGTTAATATTTGATAAAATTACATCATACATTGAGGCAAATATTCCAGTATAAAGAAAACCGTTTTCTCGCCAAGAGCAGTTTCACCATGCTTACCCAGGTAGACCCTTTCATCCAAATCTGTCCAGCCGTTGCAGCGGGAAGGAGTAACAAACTAAAACACACACACACACACACACACACACACACACACACGCAAACTTTCGCATTTATAATATTAGTATGATTAGTAAGAAAGTAAAATTGCACGATTATTCTAATCTAATTATTCCTGTCAATAGAAACAGAATGCAATCTCATCAATTTACCTACCCTCTAAAAATACACAAAGGATATATTTGGGTCACAGCGCAATAGGCAAACACGTACCACAATATACCCCTCACTACCACAGTAGCCGAGATAGAGGGAGACACAAAAAAGTTTCAGTGCTAATACAAAGTACCACGTTGGGCGCCAAATTTATCGACCGAAATGGACTGGAGTTTCCAACTGGTGACACGGCCGACTCTGTGTTTATACTGACGCTTGTTGAATAGGTGTTTGTGATACTTGGGCGAGACACAATGGAGCTGTGTCGGTTACGTAAAATGGCTTTGTTCTAGGATCGAGAAAGTACGTAAGAATCGTAATTTTGAGTATTAGAACGTTGAGTTTTTCTTTAATTAAGCTATATAAGATACTTGTTTATTGTTATTTCCTTGGGAACTGTATTTCTTTCGGGACCAATTTTTTTTAACATGGTTGTGAGCCCTAGGGAACCCAATTCCCTAGGGGTGCACTAAGAAAGGATTTTTCACTTCTCAGGCTCTAAAATGACTCATAATAGCCTTGCATAGGCGGACTAAAGTGATGTATTTAATCCCTAGGGATTAAAACGACACTTTACTCCCTAGGGTGGGACTTAAGTACTTTTCTTTTTAATTTACTTCGAAAGCCCTTAATTAGCCAAGCACGATGTTTGTGAATAGAGGGTTATCGCCATTTTCAGTGATTGTGTATGGACCATTTTTAGGCCGTGGAAATAACCTCAAAATGCAAAATAATTAAAAAAACGATATAATTTTGTGAAACACGATTAATGATTAAGAATATGAATCTATTTAAATATATTAAGGATAATTTTATTTTATTAGGCGTGGTCTAAATAAAATGAAAAAGTATGAAAACATTTAAAGTGTCATTTTACAAAAAACTAACAACCGCGCAACAAATTTGTCAGAAACTTTGTTACATATTTGTTAAATATTGTAATTTTGTATAGGACGTCTTTTTTTTTCCTCTCATTCAAAGTGAAAAGTAGAGTGTTTAACGCGAGACTAAACAACCATAGTGACACTCGAACTATAGCCACCCTCGATCGCTCGCTCGCTCGCGTGGCTATATATCTCGTGTCATTATGGCTTGTTTTAGTCAATTGCTGAACAATCTACTATTCCGAAAACCGACCCCCAACGGGAAGAAATAGGGGGAGTAGGGGGAAACTAATTCTAAGTGTGTTAAAATGAATAGCGAGTTGTATAATGAGAATCAGCTAAGAGGAGTAAATAAATAAAACTCCTAGCTACTTGAGACACCCTTTAGTACAACAACTGAATACCGAATGCCGCCCATTTTGTCAAGCTGAAACGAGCTTTGTTTCCGTGGACTAAGGTGCTTTAGAAACGGCAGTATCGTGCAGCCCGAAAAAGTGCTATACGGGAAAAGTTGGTAGGTTTCCATAGCGCCTGTTCCGAGGGGATATTAATTATTTACGCTGAGCACAGTACGCGAGTACTTATGTTAGTTGTTTTTTCTGTAGAAATAATATAGGTACAGGTCGATTCACAAGAGTTGGCACGAATGGATCGAATGAGTGAACGAAAGTTTACAAGTGTGTAAAATAATAACAGGTTTTTGGTTTGAAATTCGAACATCGGTTCAAAGGACGGCACTCGCACAGTGATAGGTGACATTACGTTTGTTCATTCCATTCGTATCAGCTTTAGTGAATGTACCTGTACGGTCACGGAAGTTAATTTGCTACCCGTTTCGAAGAAAATCTGCTTGAAGATGTCATTGGCAATAGAGATGCCAAGTCATTTGTAATTGATAGGAAACTCAACCTTATTGCTGTAGAATATCAGATTGACTTTGGACCTAAGGTGGGTTACAAATTAAATTCCTTGACTGTACCTAATGACTTTTTTTATTGCAGGAGGTATAGACAGTCAGTATTATAATAAAAAACTACATACTTTAGGGCTCGTCAATTAATCACGTGATGTTTTCTAGCGACTTTTAAATAGTGTCTTAAAAAAATCTAATAAGTCCGTCACTTACAGTATCAAAAAATATGTAACACACATTTTTTCTTTTGCCAATTAAACAAAAAAGGACAGAGACAAAGTGCGTTGAAGTTTCGCGTGACGTCACGCCGTGGCACACTTTATACCACGTTGCGACGTCACGAGCCCCCACTCCCGAACTTTGATGCGCGTTATATTTGTCAATATTTTTGATAAAGCAAAAAATACGTGTTCAATATTTTTTGATAATCTTACTGACGGACTAATTAGAATTATTATAATTTTACCCCTATTAATCTTTACATTGTATAAAACAAAGTCGCTTCCCGCCGTCTGTCCCTCTGTTCGCTTAGATCTTCCAAACTACTGAACGGATTTTGATGCGGTTTTCATCAGTAGATAGACTGATTCAAGAGGAAGGTTTTTATGTACAAAAAATATCTTGATTATGTACAGGTGTTACAGAAAACTCACATCAATCATTCAACCGAAGCGAAGCGAGGGCAGTTCGCTAGTTTCTCTATATAAGTAAGTTTATTGTTGATACCGAAGCCATAACAAAAAAAAAGTTTATTGTTGTCTAGTACAGTCACGAACGTTAATTTGTGACCCATTTCAAGAAAATTATGCTTGAAGTCGTCAATGTCATTAGAGATGTCAAGTCATTTGTAACTTTTAGAAAACTCAACCTTATTGTTGTAGAATGTCAGATTGACTTTGGACCTAAGGTGGGTACCAAATTTAAGTTTTTGGCTGTACCCATATACAAGCCTAGAGTATAATTTGGAACTAGTTCAATTTGTGTGAGGTTGTCACCTGTTTAAAAAGAATGTGGCAAAGATCAATGTATCATCTCTAGGGCCACTGCATGGTAACCGTCATCACAAAAGGGCGGCTGACGGGTGCAATATGGTGACGATAGCATAAGAGGGACAAGACTTAATAAATTTCGAGTACTATTTATATGTATGGAAATAGGGAACGTATCATAATATATAAAGTTCAACATAATGGGTCATAATACTCATAATATAAATGGTTTTTTTTTTCTGAAACTGTAACCTTTTCAGGATTCTTTAAAAGGTCATTGCATAAAACCCATTAGGTTAATAAGTTAGGTCTATTTTATAACAATCCCGAAAAGTGTACGGTTTCAGAAAAAGCACCTTTATATGTTATGAATCTTATGAATGAACCATTATGTAGGTATTTATGACCAATTATATATTTTGAACTTTACATATTATGATACGTACCCATGAAAATATATGCAGTTCTTGTCAAAAATCAGTAGTCATATCCATGTTACGGATATGATTCGACATTATTTTGACGTAAGTTGCATCCGTCAGCCGCCCATTAGTAATCATGTTTCTAGATAAAATCAATAAATAAATACCTAAATATTACCGTCATCAAATCACTGACTCCATAAAACAATCGTCATCGCGTACGTCGAGCATATAGCCGCGATCACCACCCACCCAGCCCCATAACCTGCTCCGTCCACTGACCTCGCATCGACCGGGAGATAATTGCTCTAATCGCCGCGATTTCGTGTGGGACTGCTTTATAAATTGGTTTATCTCTTGTGTTACAATCAGTGCCTTTATTCTTCGTTACACACATACATAAACTCACGCCTTCATTCTCAGAGTTGGGTAGGCAGAGCTACAGAACTACCAACAACTAATTTGTTAATAATTTCGCACAATAGGCTAGTGTCCTAAAAAAATGTAATTAGTCCGTCATTTACATCATCAAAAAATATTGAACACATTTTTTCTTTTGTCAATTAAACAAAAAATGACGAAGATAAAGTGCGTTGAAGTTTCGCATGACGTCACGCCGTGGCACACTTTATACCACGTTGTGACGTCACGAGGCCCCACTCCCGAACTTTGATGCGCGTTTTATTTGTCAATATTTTTTGGTTTGAAAAAGCAAAAAATACGTGTTCAATATTGTTTGATAATCTTCCTGATTAGATATTTTTTTTTACCCAGGACCCACCCCTATAAGTCAGATGTTTACCAGTGTATTAGTGACAGGTTGCAAGCCCATCGCCTAACAGTACAACAAGGCTTTTTTCTTTGGTTTTACATATCTTACACTATCTTTGTCGTAAGTTGGCCATCTATTCAGAATTACCAAAGAATAAATAGAGAATATGCATGAATTTTTTAAATTGTGAATGTAGACAAAATGGGGTATTGACGATATCAGAAAGTGGACGAGTTAGGAAGGTGACGATTTAGGAATTACATGCTGACGACATGCTATTGTGGACGAGTTAAGAAGGTGACGAAATACGAGGGGCGGCTGATAAGTAATCTCCTTGGTCAGAAATATATACAAAAATAATGCTGGCTGGTATGGATTTATATTCGTTTGTTATTCTATTTTCAAAATGTATTACATTCATTTGTTTATTGCATCACGTTTATTTGTCTCCTACAATTGTTTCAAACATGTCGGTAGAAAAAGTGAAAATGGATAAAATCGAGCAGCGTGCGGTGATTAAGTTTTTGACTAAAGAAGGGAATACGCCTTCGGAGATCAGACAGCGTATGTTACGTGTGTTTGGCAGTTTGTGTTCTTCCGAATTTGTTATAAAGTTTTGGTCAAAGCAGTTTAAGTTAGGTCGTGAGAGTCTGGAAGATGATCCTCGTAGCGGAAGACCAGTTTCGGCCGTCACCGATGAAAATGTAGCCAGGGTGAAAAAAATTATATTAGAGGACCGACGAGTGAAGCAGTGGGAGATAGCTAGAGATGTGGGCGTCAGTAAAGAGCGAGTCAATGAAATAATTCATGAGCATTTGAACATGTCCAAGGTTAGTGCACGTTGGGTCCCCAGAATGTTGACTGCATTTGACATGGAGAGGCGTGTCAAATGTTGCGAAGAGTTTTTGGAGATGAGTCGAGGGAAAGAGGAAGAAATAATTTCTAGAATTGTAACATGTGATGAGACTTGGATTCGACAATGGGACCCGGAAAGTAAGCAAGAGTCGTTACAGTGGAAATTTAAGGATGAGAAGCCGCCTCGGAAATTCAAGGTCTGTCCATCGGCAGGTAAACTTATGGCTACAATCTTTTGGGACACAGAAGGGATTTTGCTCATAGATTATTTACCGAAGAAAACTACAATGAATGCTGATTATTACTCAAACTTACTATACCAACTAAGAGAGACAATAAAAGAAAAACGGCGAGGTAAACTAAACAAAGGTATTCTGATTTTGCACGATAACGCACCAGTGCATACCGCCCGCACAACGAAGCTAGCAATTAAAGACAATGGCTTCGAAACCATTGACCACCCCCCTTATAGTCCAGATTTAGCCCCCTGTGACTATTTTCTGTTTAGACTTCTCAAGAAAGACCTCAGGGGACGAAGGTTTATGACCGATGACGAAATGAAGGCTGCGGTTACTGACTTTTTTGACGACAAACCGAAAGATTTTTTTTTTAATGGTTTAAATTCAATATTTGAAAAATTTAATAAGTGCATTTTACTAGCAGGGGACTATATAGAAAAATAAAAAAAAATTAGCCACGACAGTCTTTTGTTTCATTGTTAGGTAGATTACTTTTCAGCCGCCCCTCGTAGGAAGGTGGACAAAGTCGTCCTGAGCCATTAGACACAGGGATCCGATATGAACTGTGACGTCATGTAACAGGTCGGCCTTATAAACTCCATGTTAAATTCTGTTTTGCTAGAAAGAGATATGAACAAATCGACTTTCTAGCGAGTACGGTAATTGCAACTCATGGTATGGGTACTGTACTCTTACCATGAGTTATAATTACCGTACTCGCTAGCGAGTCGAATGCTCTGTCCCTCGTAGTCTATTAGAATACTGCGAGGTCTGCGAGGGACAGAGCATTCGACTCGCTAGCGATTACGGTAATTGTAACTCACGGTAAGAGTACAGTACCTACCCTTACCATGAGTTATAATTACCGTACTCGCTAGCGAGTCGAATGCTCTGTCCCTCGTAGTCTATTAGAATACTGCGAGGTCTGCGAGGGACAGAGCATTCGACTCGCTAGCGATTACGGTAATTGTAACTCATGGTAAGAGTACAGTACCTACCCTTACCATGAGTTATAATTACCGTACTCGCTAGCGAGTCGAATGCTCTGTCCCTCGTAGTCTATTAGAATACTGCGAGGTCTGCGAGGGACAGAGCATTCGAAACGCTAGCGATTACGGTAATTGTAACTCATGGTAAGAGTACAGTACCTACCCTTACCATGAGTTACAATTACCGTACTCGCTAGCGAGTCGAATGCTCTGTCCCTCTCACTATTATTATAGGAGTGCGAGAGACAGAGCGTTCGACTCGCTAGCGAATACGGTAATTGTAACTTATGGTAAGGTACTGTTTGCACCGGTTTCGCGAACGGCGCGACTCGAAACGAAAGCTCGCCCAATTTCGGCGGGTCAACGACCCGAGAACAGTCGACGATTGATACTAATTAATGTATTGAGGTTAATTTTAAGATGCGTAAGCGATGATTCAAAGACGTTGTTGTGTCGAGATATGCATGTGATGTAATCAAAATAGATAATAATATTAATTTATGTCTTATTATTTGCATCATAAATATTCTACAATAATTGACGACGCGCTAGCCTAGTTGGTAGTGACCCTGCCTACGAAGCTAGCGGTCCTGGGTTCAAATCCCAGTAAGAGCAGATATTTGTGTGATGAGCGCTAATATTTGTTTCTGAGTCATGGATGTTTTCTATGTATTTAAGTATATATTTCTCTATATAAGTATTTATAGCGTTGTCTAGTACCCATAGCACAAGACTAGAGCTTAGTTTGGGATTAGGTCAATTGGTGTGATATTGTCCCTGTTTTTTTTTATATTTTATATGTGAGAAAACTTGTATCTGTGGTTGCACTGTATTTTAATGCACCTACCTGTATCTTAATGTTTACATTAATGTATCGGTCACCTATACTTTGATGTTTGTGTGTGTTTGTGATATGAAGAAAAAATAATTCGGGTGCTATTTTTTTGAAACTCCCCTACTGATTCCAGGTGGTCTAATTATGACTGCGTTAATCGCGTGTCAAAATGTGGATAAAACATACGTCACTTTCTGACACGTATCTAAGTACGAGAGTGAAGGTGCTTTTCCACCGGCGAGGCGAGGCGAGACGAGGCGGGACGAGAATTGACAACATTAAAAAAAAAGCATTTTTGTTTTTCGCGTTTATAATAGCTGGTTAAAAATTAGACTACCCGTGTTTCTCGGTTTTTCTTTATTTAACTTAAATTCGTCGTTAATAATTTATTAAAGAAATACTCATTAAAAAGACCGTATATACAAAGTTAGGAATACTGATGTCGTGATCTTAGCATGATATAAAATAAAAAAGTAACTTTAAACAGAAACAGAACTGACTGTCATGTCATGTCACTTGTCAATAATAACAACTGTAACAACATAAATTCGTCGACTTTGTGCAAATTGCGGCTATCCGCTTTTACAAATCCGTTAGTCACTTTCATTTTAAATAGCGTAGGTATATCATAGTACATTGTTGCAGAGTATAGAAAGTACGCGATTTTTGGACGAGTCATATAAGAGGGCCGAAACGTAGTTGAGGCCCTCTAGTGTACGAGTCCATAAATTGCACTTTCTACCGAGGCAGACATAGTGCTTTTCACAACTACTGAGAGGAAATAAAATAAAAATTCATATTCAAAACTCAAATTTTAATTCATGATAATGTGAGATCACCGCCAATTTTACCATAGATAATACAATTTTTCCTAAATATAAAAAAAAACTACTGCATAAAAAAATCCAAAAATCTTTTTACTGTAATCAACAGTGTAAAATCTACAAACGGTATTTTAATTTACTACCTTAGCACATATGAACTGTTGTCAATTGAAATTTGTATTGCAAAATCGCGCACCCTCATCGCGCGCGCGCGGTGTAAATGGGTGTTTTAATAGAAATAAAAATTCACCCGCCACCTCGTCTCGTCTCGCCTCGCCGGTGGAAAAGCACCTTGACGGATGCTTTATCCACACTTTTTCCACATACTAGGCCCGCTGGAGGCCATTAGACGATAAATACAGTAATTGCGAGCAGGCGCCAGTGTGTCTAGACGTGAAGTCGTTTAAAGTCCATGTTAGGGGTGAAACCATGCCTTGTAGAACCTAATCTATTCTAGCCAACAAGGCTAGCGTTCCCTGGCTCGATTACTGGCACGGGTAAATATTTGTGTGGAAAACGCGATCATACCGGGGTAGTAGAATGACACTAGCCGTAGTCAAAATGTCTGAGCCGCAAAATGGACACTTCGCTTGTTACTTTACTAGGTAGGTTCATCATATCAGCCTGTTGCAGTCCACTGCTGGACATAGGCCTCCCCCAAGGAGCGCCACAGCGCGCGATCTCCCGCCCTTTGCATCCAGTCACTGCCAGCTGCCTTCTTCAGGTCATCGGTCCATCTAGCCGGGGGGCGTCCTTCACTACGTTTGCCTAAGCGTGGCCTCCATTCGAGAACCTTCCTGCTCCTCCTCTCGTCGGTTCTGCGACAGACATGGCCAGCACACTGCCACTTCAGCTTGCTAAATTTTTGGACAATATCAGTCACCTTGTTCTTATGTCGTATGACTTCGTTCCGGATCTTATCCCTTAATGAGATCCCCAACATAGACCTTTCCATAGTACTAGGTAGGTTAGGTTCGTTAAACAATTTCAAATGCCCGAAGGGCAAATCGTTCAAGAATATGAGCCCCGCCGAGCGGGGCTCCGTCGACTTTGCTAAGACAGACATAAAATGATAATAGCGATGTGTTGATTTTGCGACTCAGACATTTTAAGATATTGACTACAAGCGATGTGGTCATTTTGCGAGTCGGTAATAAATTTCCGGATTTCCGGTATTTTTCTGATACTAGTAAATGATGTAGCAAGGAAGTCTCCAGTTTATGTCTCTGTTCTACGAAGTTTAGGTAAATACACTCCACCTATCATTTAGATACTTAAAAGAAATGAATTACAGGCCCTTTTTATCACAAACTAACATAAAATATCCCATACCGTAAGTAAATATTATGTATATTAGCATTAAAAATAACGGAAATCCGGAATTAAATAAAAATAAATTAATATTTCACTGGGTTGTAACCACTCAATATTATGTCCTTTTTCGAATTTTAGGTAAATATACTCTACCTATTCCGATCACTGGTTATCATACTAGACATCGGACTTCTAATTTAAAAAAAAAAGCTTTGCCAGGTTTTTTGCATTGCAGCATTGTTACTTACTATGTAAAGATTTTACCGGAGCAGAAGAATCGAATTGTACCACGACCGGCAATCGAACCCACGCCATGAGTCACCGGGTCGTCGCCTGCGTAGGCGCAGAAGGGCTAGGTCTAGATAAATCTATAGAGCCTTCAGACTCAATACGGCATGCGGAGTCGATTTCCACGTGTTATAACCGGGCATGATCATTTTTGGAAAACAAGCAAGTGTTTCAAATTATCTGCGGGGCTAGACGAGTTGCCATCGAATACAATCGCTAGCGTTAGGTGATCACCTATAGCTTTCAAAAATGTATGGAGTTGACGTAAGATAGTTACGTGATGTATCACTCGTTACAACTGACACGCTGTAAAGTGATCACTATCACTCGCGCTAATCAAATAGTGATAGTTTTGACAACTGCCGTCGACGCGGTACTCTCTTGACAGGTCGTATTCAACACGAGCACTATCACAATATAAACGTCGGTATCCAAGGGCGGTAACTCTGCGAAGAAACTGTCAACTGAGTCAGTGCGATCACAGGTGATCACCTAACGCTAGCGTTCTTATTCGATAGCAACTTGTCTAGCCCCACTGACCACCTACATTTCTTCGAAAGTGCTTCCGCCCGCGTTTTATTTCGCTAAATGCGAAAGTGTATGTAGCTATGTCTAGAGAACCGTTAGTAAGTATTCATATTTGTCAGGAACTCACCTAACTTTGAAGCGAGGTTTAGATTTAGACTTTATTTTTGATATTTCATTCAGGACACCATAAAAATTTCGCATTTATCTCGGTCAATGACAAATGTCCATGGTTTTTTTTCCGTCAAGGTAAAGTAGACTACAGGTGCGTTCCGGATGCGAGCAGCGGCGTTCCGCAGGACGCGGCCAATTGGGGACGCGGCGGAAGTGGCAAGATGGCGGGACTGCCATTTTCGAATTTGAATTTCGAACCACGCGCATTCTTCGTACGCTTTTGTATTCGGGCGGACGTGTTTACATCGATCTCAATTTAATTGGCAAAATGGCGAGCGAGTTAATACGGAGTCGCGGGCGTGTTCTAATGAGTTATTATTATCTATTCTAATCAACGCTAGTAAAGACTAATTGTTAGCCAGTTAGAATAATTAGGCAGACGGAAAGAGTATTTCAGAAATGTCTCAAGTCGCTTGTAAGATAAAAAAAATGTCGGTCATATTATAATTACTAAGCCTATCGAGTCCGTCCGTCCGTCTGTCCAACCTGTAAAGACTGGTATCTTTTAAACCGTAAGAGATAGCGTTTTTTTTTTCAGAATGTGTTATTATTATTACGGCGGATTTCCTAATCTTTTCTTTATTAGATAGTATAAAACAAAGTCGTTCCAGCTGTCTGTGCGCTTAGATCTTGTAAACTACGCAACGGATATTAATGCAGTTTTCAGCAGTAGATAGAGTGATTAAAGAGGAAACTATATATGTATAATCAATTATGTACGGGTATTACAGAAAACACAATTTATGCTACTTTCGGAGTGATTATTTCCGAAAATAATCACTTGATTAACGTGACATGAATAACAAAAAGCAAGCTTTAAAAACCAGACTGTTGCTAACCAACTTTAAATCGTTATAAATCCTAAATAATCATTCAAAATGAAAAATGACAAAAGAAACCTAAAGATGATATTTTAATACCTATTCAATGATCCCCACTCGTCATAATTCGTCGACTTTATATTTTTCCTTTTTCACAATATGGCGTCTGATTGCCGCCATATTGAATTTTGCATACTGTCATATCTTTAGTGACACTCACGAGATTAAGACAAATCGATTGACATAAGAATCATCGAAATCGGCCCACGCGTTTAGTTTTTAGAACGCCACACAGGAATAAACATAATTTAAGCTGATAAACAAATTACCCTCCTCCTTCGGCAATTGGGTAAAAAGGATATGTTATGTTTAACAATAGTTTACTTACCTAATAGGTAATTCCTGTGATCACTTCCAAACGTCTTCTAGGCACCATGCACAATCTGAAAAAAGGATAATAGTACATTACTACAGAGGCCGGGACAGAAGGGGTTGCCGGCCGAAGACATATAGACGGCCGAGCAAAGCGAGGTATAGTGCTTTTCTCAAACATCAAACATAATAATAATTCATAAATAAAATTAAAACAAAAATTACAAAGTCAAATTACTAGGAGTGCATAAACATTAAAAGTAACCTACAGTGCTCAGTCATCCGCGCTGTGTCGTGTGCGCCCGCAGCGCACCGCCTGCGATCTAAGTTGCGGTACGCACCCCTAATTACCTTTGTTCTCCTAGTACTTTAGATAAACATGCAAACGTTTTGGTTAAAAAAAACAACTATCTAGCCTGTTCATAAACACAACCGCCATGTTTACACTAAAATAAAAATAAAATCGTTTATTGTTTTTTTTAATACGCATAATGGCAGAATGTCATGATGCATGTGCCACAAAGGGCATTGGGTAAATTTGTTTGAAGAATATTGTCTTCTTTTTTTCAGCGGCCACGGATGATCCTTACATAGTTATTTAGAGGACCTCTAAATACATATAGATATACGAGGGCTAACAGAAACTTCATGTGAAAAAACCATCACTCTTTACTTTTCTTTTCTTTTTTTTTTGTTTATGACAAGGAGAAACGCAAGCTTTGTTTTAAAAAAAACATAAGTTATTGCAGACACATATAAAAAAGTTATGTTTCGAATAAAATTTGGATATAAAAGACTTGTGGCATCATTTTATTATGGGCTTTTTCACTTTTTTAAAAGTTACAAGCTAGATAGTAATGGAATTTGTATGCAACATTGCGGGCTTGTGTAGGGAGCACGCAATGTTTTTTTTTTTAATTTGAGAACTGTCAATAAACTATGTACTTCGCGTCTCATTATGTAGATAGTAATGTTAACATTTCCGAACATTTTTGAGAAAAAATATATATCATTAAAAAAGCGCATGACTTGAGAACGGTTAGGTTAGGTTAATAGGCTAGTGTCCTAAAAAATTCTAATTAGTCTGTCATTTATATTATGAAAAAATATTGAACAAATATTTTTTCTTTTGTCAATTAAACTAAAAATGACGAAGATAAAAGTGCGTTGAGGTTTCGCGTGACGTCACGCCGTGGCACACTTTATACCACGTTGTGACGTCACGAGCCCCCACTCCCGAACTATGATGCGCGTTATATTCGTCAATTTTGATTGATTTGATAAAGCAAATAATACGTTTTCAATATTTTTTGATAATCTTACTGACGGAGTAATTATAATCATTATTTTTTTACACAGGACACCACCCTATTGTCTAGTTTTGTTTGAAATTAATAGAAGATGACATCGAGCCTGTTTATAGTAGTAGAGGATTTTCTATGAGCACATGTATAAATATAATATCGACATCTTATTTATCGATATTAAATCCCTAGAACGTGCCTCGAGTTAGCACGTCTGCTCATATCCATATGATAATGCAGAGCGTGCCCAGGAGGACTTGTTTGGCGCTGGGGTCTCCTTTTCTATCTAATCTATAACGATAAAGACGCACTGAGCGACAAGTGAGAAAAAAAAACTTGCGCTAGATGTACAGAAATAGATATACATAGGAACATACGTTTAAAAATACGCTCAAAAAACATAACCCTCCTTCGCGCATTCGGGTAAAAGAAAGCACATATAACTTGCATAGCGAAGGATTTATTTATACAGACCGAAACGTTCCTTGTGCGGTATTGATTAGGTTTATAACCGAACAGCAGTCTACTAGGTAGTTAAAGCTCTATTAACCGAAATAGCTTGCAAGGTCGCCGGCCAGTGCAATGATGGGCGTAGGCGAGTCTGTATGGAAGTGGATATGTGTGGGCCTTTCCTCCTATTTATTAAATTTAATCTGTATTGCACAAAAGGCGGACTTAATGCCTAATTCTCTAAAAGTCAACCAACTCATCATACAAAATAATAATACTTATTTACATACATATCATAAGTGTTGGAATTCACATAAATAAATCCGTCCCACTCACACTAGTAGTTAGCTAGACGTTCTCTTTCACACATGGATAATAATTTACAGTCTCAAGTGTTCCTCGTTTTTATAAGGGTTTCTTTTAAAGCAATATGTTTGCTTACAGTTAGTTCCCCGGGTCACCCCGTATCGATTGTACAGTTACGTTGAATACACGACTCTCCTAGTAAATAATATCATAATATATTTTTTCACTTATAAACATATCTCTTATTTATCACCCTAACCAATAATAAGTCCTCTATTATGTGTTCAAAACCCGTAGGCAATGACCCGCATTACGAGGGGTGATCCAAAAGTTTTGAGAATCATTAAGAACCATCTACATAATGATATTCTTTTAATGTGGACTATACCATGGCACTAATGAAACTTAAATTAGAGAAAAAAAATGTAAACATTATTCATTTGTTTCCCTGTGATAGCTAAACAAAAAACATCTGTATTAACAATTTTACAAGACGGCAAAAATAAGAGTTAGTTTTGTAATAATTTGGAGTTGTGTGGAAAAAGTTTTGGGACACTAATAAAAAATATTGTTATTGAAAATGAAACCTTGATGTATCATTATAATTTAAAGGATAAATAAGTTATCATTGCAGTGGATTTTTCTATCTCCAGCTCCGTCACCAAAATTTAGGGTGGTTTGTCCGGCCTTTTCCAGGATTATTGAGGCCTACAAATAAATACTGCGACATTCTTTATCAGCAATTGAGTTCAAATAATCTAGGAGAGTTATATAACATTATTGTATCCTAATTATGGCAAAATAATAAAAATAAGCTAAAGAAAAAAAATTACAAATTTTCGGCAGGAATTGTGCTTCAGAGCCTTCTAATTGACAAGGGTGCTGCTCGTCGACCAAAGATCAGAACTGATAACCGCTCTCCCCGTTATTTAGCCCTAACTTTCGATTACTATTTCTCATTCACTAATGTTGAAAAACAACTACATAAAAATCACGAGCTGGTGATGACATAGTGAAGGTACAAAATTTGGCCTCCAAAAGTAAAATTATTTTTATAGTGGTAAAATAAAACAATTGAATGACGTTAATAAGTGTTCGGAAATATAGAAAGTGTGCTCATTCCAATTAAAAAAAAAACGATTTACATATCTCCCATTTTTTATACCGATTATCAAAACTTTTGGATCACCCCTCGTACATGTGGTAGTAGGTGAAAGCGATGACAGCTGCTAATTTTGGAAGATGTTCCAAATTTGGATCTCATTACCTTACAATATTCGATAACGTAATTTCAAAATTGCGTTACAGCTGTCATCGCTGTCACCTACTACCACAGGTAATACTGCACGGGTAGCACAAGTTGTATTTTCTCGCTTGTCGCTCAGTGCGTCTCTATCGTTACGGACTAGATAGGAAGGGAGATCCGAGCAACAAAGAAGTCGCGGGCAACTTGTGCTAGCCGTGCTGGTCATTTGCCTTTAGGCTTCTGAACCCATCTTAGAGTACTTATAATATGTGTGTAGATAAAGTATTGTACGCGACTCTGTGTAATTGGCATTACGCAACCGTCACGTAAAGTACTATTACCTATTATTTTATCAAAACCCCTTTCAACTAAAGTATAGTAACAAAACTTGGGGTGACCACTAGTATATAAGCATCGATAATTCAGTTTATCGATATAGGAACTCCCTACCTGTCATAAGACTTTGCCCCTAAATTCCTGTCTGATCATTACGCAGAATTCTCATTTCATCGAAATGCATTTCTCGCCGCATGAGTAATTTTTTAGTAGACACAACTCTAACCTAATCTAACTTACGTAATGAATGCTAAAAATATCCTGAAAACATCGTGGTTTCATCAGAGAATAGCGTTCGATAAATAATAGAATCGATGAAGTGAAATTCGATTTTAATTTTCAATTGCATAAGTCAATTTCGAATTTTCAGCGACGAAAAGGAAGAGATCGCTTTGTTAGCAAGAAAATCCACCTGTTGTTTACCTCTCTTTTGATCTTCTGAATGATTTTTGTGATCTGTATTGTATTTAATCGATATATCGGAAGTCGATAAATGAGAAATCACTAGGTTTTGCTTCAGAATCTTCGCAAGTAACTCGTTATTGTGGTCGGACAATAGCTTTTAAAATGGCCGTGCGCCATAAAATTTAAATTTAGAATAGTGTGGAATACATTTAACCAACAGTTTGTTCGCGTGCGCATTGTTTTAGAAGTGCACACGGATGGGTGGTCGGACTATGGTCGGAAACGGACCCTTTTAAAATTGTCAATATCACACAAATTGTCCTAGTCCCAAACTAAGCTCTGGATTTCAGGATACTAGATAACGATATAAATACTAACATACAGAAATAAATACTTAAATACATAGAACGTGAACGTGTGGTTGCCGGGTTAGAATAGTGCCACTCCATGTCTTCCCGGATGTCGTAAAAGGCGACTAAGGGAATATAGGCTCGTAGTACTGTTAGGCGTTGGCCTTGCAACCTGTCACTAATACGCTGGTAAACATCTTAGCCTATTTGTGCATAATCTGATTACAGAATCATCAACAAATTTTTAAAGTTGTAGGTAATCCTGTAGTTCTGCCGTCCCCACTCTGGGATTACAGGCGTGAAGGTATGTATGTATGTATGTATGTTAATACATAGAAAAAATCCAAGATTCAGAAACAAACACTCGAGCTCATCACAGAAAATATGCCCATACCGGGACTCGTACCCGTGACCGCTAGCTTCGTACCGGGTTAGCTCCACGCGCTTCTCTCAAATACTCAGGGGTATATATATTTTTATTATTTGTGCATTCTGAACAGAGAGCAATTTCCGGACATCCGGTATTATTGAATTACTAGCATAGAGGCCTATGCATCAGAACAATGCTACTTGGCGGTAGGTTAAATAAGATGGTGGTAGAGATCCGGACCCAGCGCAAGGTCTCTCAAAATTGCTCTCCGTCCGGAAAGCAGAAATAATAAATCTCGGGCCAAATCAACCTAGTAATTAAATTGCAATTTGCTTGAACAAAACTCGCTACAGAAGTTGGAGGGTTTTGTCAAAATTTCAGTAATTTGGAGGACGATTTCTCCCCATAGTTCGAGATTGGGCAGCTAAAATAAATACGTGTATGTTATATTTGAAAATAAATCAAATTGGACCCGGACAATAGGGTACCCTTCCTTGTAAAGGGCGCTGCATACGTAACGTGATTTTACACGGACGGAACGGCGACGGGACGAGACGACAATATCGTTTCATAGAAAATGTATCGTTATGTGCACACGTAACGATTGCACGTACGGAACGGGAAAACCAAAAATGTATGCAACCACGTCCCGTCCCCGCCCCGTCCACGTCCTGATCACGTTATGTATGCAGCGCCCTTAAGAGCATTGTGAAGCTAAAAATCTCACAAAATGCGAAAACGTTTCTCTCCCCTTAAACCTCGTCCGATTTTTTCGATTTTTGAATATGTTGTAGATATCATGAAAAACTATGTCTGTAAGTTTTCTATTCCAAGAAAATATTTCTTAGAACGAAACAAATTTAAAATACAAAAAACAGAAACGTACAGACCTAGGTCTTTATAATAACTACAACATATTCAAAAATCGTGAAAATCGGACTTGATTTAGGGGGTGAGAAACGTTTTCGCCCGGAGCTAGTTTTGTATGGATTTTTTTTGACCGCTACACGCGCGAGTACTTAGCGGAGCTTCACAATCCTCTTAAGACGATAAGGCTAACTCCCGTACTTGTACGAGGGTCGGACGCGGCGCACACGCCGTCATCTTCCCAATCCACGATTCCTGCGCTTGCGCGCGGCCTGTACCTACTCATCTGTTGTTATCGTTGCGAAGGTCGACGATTGTTAATGGGACCACATACGCCACGCTCCGTTGGATGCATTCAATGTTGACGTAATTTGATGGAGCTGATTTGATAGTTAGTAGGGAATATCCATGACCTTTTTACAGCTTTAATAAAAGCTGATTCATGTTAAACAGTTGAGAAAAATCATTTTTTTAATAGCTATAGAACTAAGAAATATATAAGGTCTATTCATTCTTACTTGTTTTATATAGTAAACAACTTTCTAACCTCAAAATGACCCTTTTTTGGCTAAAACAGCTATTTTAAACAAAATAAAGTAATCACAGACAATACATTAGCCAAGTGATGTCCAAAATGTTCATTCAGTTTACATGTTTTAGCAAAAAAACGGGTCATTTTGAGGTTAGAAAGTTGTTTACTATATAAGACAAGTAAGAATGAACAGACCTTAAGCCGACAAAGATTTTTTCCTATACCTTTCTAGCAATAGAATTTAACATGGATGGAGTACACTCAGAAGCAATGAAAACGGGTCACTCTCTTTGGTAATTCTACATAAAGTGACCCGTTTTCACTGCTCTTGACTATGTTATGGCCGACGTGTTAACATGACGTCATACGGTCACTCTTTCTTTTCTTTCGATTCTTTATTATTAGGGGACACCGTTGATGTAGGAAAACATATCGAAACTTTTATGTGGTCGTCTCGCACCATCTTATATACACATAAGTATGTTTTTTTTTCTCTCTATCTCTCCCGTAAGATTCTTAATTGGCATGTTTTCCTGCTGAACTACGCATGTTATTTGATACTATATTTAATTTAATATTTATAGCTTTATATAATGCTAGACTAAGTAGTACCATTGTAATAAGAAATATGTTTAAAAAATGACTGACTGCTGAGTTTCTTGCGGCGTTTCTTCTCAGCAGTGGTCTTCTCTTGGGAAGCGCTGGTAGATTCTTGACGTGTAAAAGTGCCCGTGCGGCCTACTTACTGAATAAATTTCTTTTATCTTTTATCTTTTATCAAGACTTCTCCTAAGTGAAAATAATTCGACGGAACCCTGTAAGCATAACAACAGTTCAATGAAACACTTATTCCGGCACACCAAAACTCGAGTCACGAACCGGTCCTTCGAAATCCTGATCAGAGCAGGACAGACACATTGGCCAGAGGCAGATAGACATGGCCGGTGTCTTTCGGCGCTGTCTCTGATATGGATAACGGATAATATAAATCATTTAACGTGAGATATTTTTAAACTTTTTGATTTTCTTTTTATTCGTAATGTTTTTTTTTGTGATTAGGGTACTTATTTAATAAAAAAAAACCAACAATGGTTATCTGAAAGAAATTCTTAAAGGGATAAGTTCTTAAATATTTATTTTATTTTCATTTCATTATTTATTTTTAAAGTAAATATACAACTATATATTCTGTGAATATTTCAAGAGTCTACCTGTTGCCGTTATTAATATCGAGCAAAAAACGCCAAAAAGAACACGTTTGTTGTATGGTTTTTTGATCAGCCCCCCTTAAATAATTATTTTATTCTGTTTTTAGTATTTGTTGGTATAGCGGCATCTGTGAAAATTTTAACTGTCTACCTATCGCGGTTCATGAGATACAGCCTGGTGACAGACGGACGGACAGACGGACAGTGGAGTCTTAGTAATAGGGTCCCGTTTTTACCCTTTGGGTACGGAACCCTAAAAATGTATGCTTTTCAAGCAATCCTCTTTAAGAATTATTTTTAACAGAAAGTCATTTCAAAAAAACCTGTTAACAAAAAAAATCAGTCTTTGTCATGATCCCTCCTGTCAGATGAAAGGCTGAGCTTTAATTTTGCAGAAATAATAAAAAAACAAAAACCCGCCTTCAAAAAGCAAAAAATAACTTCTTTAAAATGGTAGGTAAATAGGTCAGTCCAACTGAAGTCTGCTTTTGGTTAAAATATTGTTGGACGCCGACTTCAGTTGGACTGACCTATTTACCTACCATTTTAAAGAAGTTATTTTTTGCTTTTTGAAGGCGGGTTTTTGTTTTTTTAAACATTTATTTTATTTTATACTTTTTAGTGATCCTATTTATGCTGTTACGTATCTCCACTTCTAAATATTAATGAGAAACTATAGAACATTTCAAGCTCGCCGCAGACAACGCCGCGGGAATGTCATAGTCATATTTAAACCTAAATGTGCTTCGGCATAGTCGCTCAACTACCTTAATCGAAATATCTTATCGCCACCCTTGAAATAGGTACCGTTAAGGAGTTCCGGTGGCCATCTGTGGTCTTCATCATCAGTTCCACTTCACCATATAGTACTTTCAAAAGCAAATGCACGAGTTACAGTGAAAAATACCGAAATCGCTATAGGTGTGCCTATAATATTTGAGGAGTTCTCTTGATTTCTCCAAGATCCTGACGTCTTGACAATGGGACCAACTAGAAAGTATACCCATTCAACAACGAAAAATTTTTTCAAATCGATCCAGTGGTCTTCGAGTAATCGGGGAACATACATAAAATAAAAATAAAAATATCCCGACGAATTGAGAACCTCCTCCTTTTTTTGAAGTCGGTTAAAAAGAAGCAAATAACTATGCTGTCATAATGACATCAACACTTGTTAACTTCCGTCGTCGTACCTAAACTGGCCGCAAGGTTACATTATTACAGCTGTATCTTCAAAGCGTATGTGGATCACTATTTTTTAGGGTTCCGTAGAAAAAATTAAAAAACGGAACCCTTATAGGATCACTCGTGCGTCTGTCTGTTCGTCCGGCTGTCACAGCCAATTTGCTCCGAATTTACTGGGCCAAATCAGGTGAAATTTGGTACGATGATGTAATCCTATAGACCCTAACACAGATTTGCGAAGTAATATTTTTTTAAATAGGGTCATTTTCTGGGGACAAATAAGGAAATTAAAAAAAAAGTTTTACAAACCTTACTGTGTCTTATATCAAATGAAAGGGCTTGTTATGAGGATCTCAAATACATTTGAGATCCTCATAATGAAAGAACACGAAAATTGACCATTCCCCCTGAATTCCGAAACAATTGAGGCTAAAATTTTGTTTTTTTTTTTACAAAATATAGTTCATTGCTTGTAGATTACAGAAAAACCTAGAATAATTCTATCAAAAAAAAAGTATGTACGGAAGAGATATCAGCTCCGAGAGAAGGGGTCAGCAGTATAACGCGGGTTTTTATCTAATAGCCATATGTGGAATTATCTATGTAAAGGGACCTTATTGTCGATGGCGCTTACGCAGCACTGCGTCACGCGACGTTGTATTTATATCGGAGCATCTTTAATAATGGCGGAAGCGCCATCGACAATAAGGTCCATTTTCATAGATAACGTCAAATTAGGTCCTTACATATGAAATTGGCGTTTTATATGGCAAAAATATACCCATTTTTCGAGTTTTTCACCTTTCCAATTTGTTTCAGGTGAATTAAAACTGTTTTATCCCTCACACCGAAGGATGCCACTAATTCAGACGTAGGTAGTTTGCGTTGGATCCGCTTCCACAATCACTTTTAATTCTTCGTTATTAACTTGGGTCTCCGGCCGTCCACGGGGCTTATTTTGTAGGTCAAAATTTCCAGAACGAAAACGTTGGAACCAAAAACATACCGTGTTTTGTTTTACAGTAGCTGCTCATACACATAATTGATCCTTCGAGCCGCTTCTGCTGCACTGGTGCCACGGTGGAACTCGTATTCGTAAATAACGAATGATGTCAAAGAAAAAACAAATGATGACGATGCGATAACAAATGGATCGCTTAATTCGAAGCACAAATACATGAGCTAAAATTTGAAAAGAATTTGAATTTAGATTTTTTAGCCAAACACCAGATATTTTGAACAAATGTGGCCAGGTCAACAAAACGCCAATTTCATATGTAAGGACTAGAGATGGGCCGACTAGTCGACGATTAGTCGGGAAAGCCGACTATTCGGCATCTTTTCTAGTCGGTGATTAGTCGGCGACTATTCGGCACTTTATTGCCTATAGGAAATATCGTCAAAACATGTCCAAACACGCGACTTTCTTTTCGACATAGTTATAAAATGCACTAGGTAGTTCGTTTTAATACTATAATTAGGGTTCTAATTGTTTTTTTGGTCGTGCAGAAAAGACGTAAACAAAACTGGTCAAAACATGATTCCAAAACGCGACGGACGAAGCGAAACGAACGTTTCCGAGTTCACCCGAACTTAGCGAAATCCTACGATCGGCATTGCCGACTAGTCGGCCGATTAATCGGCAAATTGAAAACCAAAACGCTCCAGCAAAATCCGTAGTCGGCCCATCTCTAGTGAGGACCCAATATTATAAACTAGAAAATTTAACAACTATGACATAAGTTCCATCACCGAATGCACCGAGTCCTTCTGATATGTTATCAGTGTAGCCAAAGAGGTTGATAAAATATCTGTATTTGGAGTATCTGGACGTCGTTATCGCTAGAACACATTTCTGTTTGGTATGCGATAAAGCGTATCAGTATTACAAATTGAGTGTCTTTGACTTAGGAACTAATATTTGTTTTCATGATTCACTTACGTATCCTGATTCATAAAAGCCATCGCCTAAAAAAACAATACAATAAAACCGGCCGATTCCGTGCCGCCACAGTGTGGCAATGACTTTCCAAAAACGAATTTTGCTGCAAGCGATATTTCCATTCGCAAAATTTACCAGTCTTTTTTTTGTAGCTTATTTTGCCAAAAATGTTATCCCAGTAGAAATAATTCCATTATCATAATTTCCCAATCTGTATTTATCTGAATAGTTATATCATTTTCACAGAGTCGACGGAGCTCCGCTACCGAGCAGCTCCTACTTGGTGGTTTGCGGAAAAACTAACATAACCTAAACGTACCTACCTATTTCGGCCTAATTACAATGGTGAAATTTGCGACTGGAAAATAACCAGAATAGTAAATATGCGACCAGGAAAAATTAAGAATGGGAAAAAAAGACAGTCGGAAAAATCACGAATCGGAAAAATAGCTACCAGAACAAAAATAGTTATGGAAAAATATCGCCACACTCCCGCCGCACAATACGAATTATATTCCAATTTGAATTGGATTTCAAATCGAATCAGCGCGAGCCATACTCACGCTTGACCATTTTCTAGTACCTATTTGTTGTTCTTCAGGCTTTGTACTATCCTCGTAAGGCCCAATGTCCAATAGGATGTACAATACCAAGGCAATTTAATTTGAACTGTATTGCAAAGCAATAAAGTTTATTTTTCATTCTTAATAAATAGAAAATGTCATTATCGAACAAATGTAATTGAACTTTATTGCCTTGGTGGTAGATTCAAAGTGCCACTGACAAAAAACTGGCGGTTTGTAGTATGGTGGGCCTTACGAGGATAATCATACCAAAATATGTTACACTGTCTGTTCGCTTAGATCTCTTGAACTACGCAACGAATATTAATGCTGTTTTTATCAATAGATAGTGATTCAAGAGGAAGGTTTTTATGTAAAAAAAAAACTGGATTATATACGGGTGTTACAGAAAACTCACATAAAATGAAACGAAGCGAGGACGGGTCGATAGTTAGTTATAAACATTAACTTTATTGATTGTATTTATTGTGTAATTAATGATATTATTATTTATTACGTACTGAACATGAATGATAATGTTATACATTCCTGAATTATGAATTATGAAATTTATGAATTATAAAACGCGGGCGCCAAACACAAAGAATTTCGTACATTGACCTTTACTGTAGGGCACCGTATTACTATGGGGAAAAGGTTTACAATCCATGGTGCTGGCGGTCAATGTCGCTATGCGAGCGCGACGGCAATAATCATGGTGCGCGAATAACAGAGTCAAGTAATGATGAGTCAATGTACGAAATTCTTCGTGTTGCGCTTTATAAATAGTCATGTCATAATATCTACTCTTAATTCGTCCAATCGAGGAAATTCCGACTCGTCCGATGTAGCAGTGAAATATAAATCAAAAACAGATGCACAAGGAAAATATTTAGCGGTTTACCAATGCAAGATAACCAGGAAAATGAGTTATTTTCCTAAAATATACAAAAACGTGCGTTCCGCAACACTACATCATACCTAGTTAACTTTACAATAAGTATAGAGGAATTCCATCGCCCTCAGGGTTGACAACGCATTTGCAGTCTTAGGTTTGCAGTCTTGAGAATGCAAATGTCTATGGTTAACAGATCTCATTTACCATCAGGGACCTGTTTTATAAAGCTACAAATTATAATTTACAGGTTACAAGTTCCCATTTGACACAACCTCGACCAATGACAACCAGCCATTTGAGCAGTGTTGCTAGTTTAGACCTGTAAAATGTGCCCAAGGAGGTCGTTTGCCTTCTGCATTCCATAAAAAAAACGCAAGTCAGCAAGGTGCATGTTGCATTATTGAATTTACTTTCGCGGTATTGCACGAAGCTACAAGTACATGAGCGTGCATACCGGGGGTGACTTTTATATGGGCTGGCTTGGCGTGCAAACGAATGCGCGATTGTTTATGTGATATACCCCTGCCACACACTCGTCGGGTGGCAAAGAGTAGGATCATTTCTGGACCCTCCGTCCACTAGGATCCATTGATAGGATCACAGGGTCAAGTGGACTTTTTGTACATTCAAATCCATCAATGGAGTCGAGTGGGCTTTAACGTACACTTAAATCCATTTGGAGTCGTTTACACTTTTAAATACGCAGGGATCCATCAATGGATTCTGTTCCACTCTTAATTACACTTGGATCCATCAATTGATGGAGACTCGTGGATATTGTTGTATACTAAAATCTATTGATGGATCTCAGTATTTAAAAA
This sequence comes from Acleris literana, assembly GCA_946894065.1. Classification (NCBI taxonomy): domain Eukaryota; kingdom Metazoa; phylum Arthropoda; class Insecta; order Lepidoptera; family Tortricidae; genus Acleris; species Acleris literana. Next base: position 11,350,853 of record OX335693.1, on the reverse strand, counting down.
GTGCAATAGAATCCATTGATGGATCTTTGTACACTCTATAGTATAATTAAATCCATTGATGGATCCCAGTGTCTTAAAAAGCCGACTCTCCGGCTTCAAATGGATTTAAGTGGACATTAAAGCCAACGTTACTCCATTAATGGATTTGAATGTACAAAAAGTCCACTTGACCAATTTAATGGATGCTATCCATGGATCCTAGTGGACGGAGGGTTTCTGAAGTAGAATGCAGGAATCAAATGAAATATCAGTTGAGTGAGACGTAGTGTGGCCACGTCTTGCTCCTGTTTTGTCCGTTTCAAAGGCCAGTCAAAGGACCTAGTGCTAGGCTACGTGAATAATTTCGCGAGCAAAGCAGTGTGTAGACAGAGAGGGCTACATCGCGGCAGCGCGAGGAGCAGTGTGGCAGGAGTAATAGAAAGAGAAGCACCGCGTAGGCACGTTAGACAAGCACTGCTAGATCAAAATAGTCGTAACTCAAAATACAACTATATTTCAAAATCAACTTTAATACAACTTCTATGAACTTGAAACCAGACTAGCAAGGATTCTAGGCTCGGCCAGGCAGCGCCTGCGCGCGACGGGCGCGCCGCGCGATATTTCCATACAAACCGCTAGCGTGGTCAAACAGGCTGCGCTCCGTCGGCATAACGCCCCGCTTCTGTCGCGACCCGCCAGCGCAGCCCGTTGCGCGCAGGTCGCGCGCCCGCGACCAGTCAGTGTGACGTCAGACAGCGCAGCGCAAAACCAATGACCAAACCACAGAGAGCGAGCGGGAGAGCGCGATGCAGGCGGGACGCGCGCGCGATGCTGGCGGTTTGAAGGCGCGATCCTGGCGGGTTGATGGCGCGAGGCCAGCGCAATGCGCGCTTGCTCTGTGTGACCGAGCGTCCCGCCCGCATTACTCACTCATCACGCCCCGCTACCGTCCCGCTGGCAGTCTGTTCGAGTCTTTTGAGTTGATACTGTTTTGATCTAGCAGAGCAAAATATAATCGCTGTTTTTCTGTTTGTCTGTCTGTGGCAACCTAACGGATGGACTAATTCGAGCGCGGTTTTTTTAAAAATAAAGCTTGTTTAATCCGGATGGTTCTTAGCTATATTTCATGAAAATCAGTTGAGCCGTTTACGAGATATCAGAGTTGAAAGTCGTCATTATATCGGAGTTTTTTATTTGATTATTGACGCGTTGGCCTAGTTCATAGTGACCCTGCCTACGAAGCTAGCGGTCCTGGGTTCAAATCCCGGTAAGGGTAGACATTTGTGTGATGAGCGCGAATATTTGTTCCCGAGTCATGGGTGTTTTCTATGTATTTAAGTATATATTTCTCTATATAAGTATTTATATCGTTGTCTAGTACCCATAGTACAAGCCTAGAGCTTAGTTTGGGGCTAGGTCAGTTGGTGTGACATGGTCCCCTGATATTTATTCATTTGTTTATTAATTAGTTATGTTAGGAATAGTCATAATAACAGTGTAAAGACACAATAAAGAAATTAAATTACGTACGTCCAATATTAGGCTTTCTGGTAGAATAACTTAAGTCGTTGAATGTTACTTATTCGTCTGTTACATTTGTTTTCTTATCGCATTATAAATAAATGAATATTGTAATTTAATTGAAAAACACATTAAAATAACAGTTAGACTGAGGTCGATGATGAGTAGCCATTGATTGTTCTAGAGAATGAGAAACAAAAGAATCGACTACTAATATCCCAAGCCACTTGTGTTTTTTTTGAATAATTCGGTGTCATGCTTGTTTTGTATAATCTGTGTCAATTGAAATTGCCAAAGATGTAAACAAATTAGTACTGTTTGACACATAACCTCAAATATTCATCAATCGTGTTTTAATTTAAAATAACGTTTAATTAATAGTTATTTAATCTTAAACGTAATGTAAAAGTAAAGATCAAGTGTATAAATCTTTGCTAAGACCTCACTTGATCTTTAAAAGCACGTGATTAACGAGTAATAATGTACATTGGTTCGTTTGTGTTTACATCTTTGCCGATTTCAATTGGCACAGACTATAAATAAACAGTCATATAGAGCGTTATTTTGACGTAGGTACTTTATTTTTGAATCTACCGAAAAATCATACCGTAATTTGCTAGAAAAAATTTGTACCGTAAAAGAAGGCTCTCGCGATTCGGCTTGAAATCTAATTTAAACACGATAATAACAGGGGTGGGAAAAGGGCTCAATGGGTTCGAGTAAATATACCTACTACACTGCAGTATCAGTGTCAAAAGAAAATATATTAAATACGCGAATATGTTTGCAGTTCAAAATTGAATTTTAATTTGCTAGGATGGATCATGGAACTGAGCGAGCCATGTGTGGACGGTGAACGCAAATATTCGCCATATTTGCGTCCTTTGATGTGTGCCCAAAAACCCACAAGCGGGTGGAAACGCATGTTTGCGTATTTGCGTGCACCGGTGCTTTTTCGTGCAAAAATAGACGAATGAATCCTCCACACATAGTCGTTTTTGGCCAAATATAGCAAATACGCGAACACGCAACGCCAAGTGAAGTGGCAGCATAATGGCCTGGCCACGACATTGCGCGAATTGCGGCGCGGCAAGCGATTTTCTTATACATTGCGTGTGATGCCAACTAACCGCAGAACGTTGCGCGTCTCGACCGTGCAATGTATTAAGAAAACGCTCACCGTGCCGCAATTCGCGCAATGTCGTGGCCAGGCCATTAAAGGGGTGATAGACGGGCGAGTAAGTACGCGGTACTTGGGCATTTTCAGGACAAAGTTTACCCAATTAAGGACTGAAATTAAGGAACTTTAACTTTGTCAGTTTTGTGACGAAAATTAGCTATTGACGGCCGCCAAAACTGACAAATTTAAAGTTACTTAATTTCAGTCCTTAATTGGGACACGTTTTCGTGAAAATGCCCAAGTACGGCGTACTTACTCGCCCGTCTATCACCCCTTTTATTTGTATTATTTAATAAACACTTTTATAACCTCAAAATGCACCCATTTTTGTCATAAAAAACCATCAATAAAATCAGGAAAATGGTGTGCAAAATGTGGTCTCTAGTTGCTTTATTCATCAGAAAACGGCTGTTTCCGCCAAAAACGATGCATTTTGAGGTTATAAAATTGTTGTGTGGCCCCTATTGTTTTTTCTTGGAAGCGATGCGAGAACCGTATGAATTGATTTTACACGTAGATGCAATAACTGACCGATGTGTATGACGCGATTTGGCAAGAGGCCACATGTACTCATGACATTTATGAAACATACTTAATAGAAAATAACGTCGATTATTATTATTATAGATCTAGTGCTTAATATAGAGCAAAAGCAAAAGTGAGGGGGAGGGTCGGAAGGGGCTGCCCTAGGCGTACTTTTTCGAATTAAATCGGAGAAATACTGGAAAAGGGCCGGATCTTAAGTACCCGAAACCGACGTGCATGCATGACTCGATGTATTAATGTGGAAGAAGCGAAAGAGATTTGTCAGGATCGTAGCAGGTGGAAAGAAGTGATCTCTGCCTACCCCTCTGGGAAACAGGCGTGATTTAATACGCGTATGTGTACGTGCGTATGTATGTATGTAGATCTAGCACTTAACTGAGTTTCCTGCAGTAGTGGGGCGGTGCGTTATGTTTTGATAAAGATAAAAAGACCAATAAGTTCTGTCAAAAATTTCATTTATGGGACAAGCTTTTGTTGCCAACTGTACTTTTTTTTGCACCATTGTCATCTACTCGTCAAGACGATTCTAACGAGCCCTAACACGACGGGTTCATCATGTGTAATTTAGGAGTTTCTATGGCCACCCTGAGTCTCCATCATCAGACCAGCTCGATGGCACTATATTATATTATCATCAGAACTAAAGGTGTATGCAAATTTTCAGCTTCATCGGAAACCGGGAAGTGGGTCAAATTTAACTTGCAAGATTTGTCCCGTACATATTTATATAAACCCTGTTCAGACTTACTTGCCTTTTATGGTATGGTAAACAACTTTCTAACCTCAACATGAAACCTTTTTGGCTAAATAAAGTAAACTGAGAAAACATTTTGGACATCACTTGGCTTGGTCTGTGATTGCTTTATTTTATTTAAAATAGCTGTTTCATACAAAAAAATGCATTTTGGGGTTAGAAAGTTGTTTACTACTTAAGACAAGTAAGTCTGAACAGCACGGGTAGCACAACGGTTGCACACGGGTTGTCGCTCAGTGCTTCTCTATCGTTACTGACTAGGTAGAAAGGGAGATCCGAGCGACAAACAAGTCGCGGGCAACTTGTGCTAGCCGTGCAGGGTTTACATACATACATAGAGAGCGTCGGTGGCCTAGTGGCTTAGGCGGTCGACTCGTGATCGTAAGGTACCGAGTTCGAATCCCCGCGGTCACCATGTACCAATGAGTTTTTCTAACTTAAGTGCATTATTCTGACGGTGAAGGATCGTGAGGAAACCTGCACATTCGAACAGCTGAGTGTGTAAGAGGGTAATTGCACAAAAGATCCTAATAGGTCGAAGTGTATCCGAAAGGGCCCGTCTGTAAGATAAGATAAGATAAGATACAAACCTACATAGCTTGTAATAACACCTGGTACTGGTACAAGCTCATCACAAATATTTGCCAATACCCGGGACGACTAGCTTCATAGGCAGGGCCACTACCAACTACGCCAACACGTCGTCAAAGATGGCTGTGCATCAGATCGTAAAACAGAAAGGTCAAAACAATTCCACTGTGCATAATACGTACCTATAATAAAAAACATCATAAAACTATACTCCGTTTGTTTAGGTACTTAAAAAAATGTAAACAAAACAACCACGTGGTATAGTTCGTCAGCCAATTGAAGCAGCACACTGATAATGTCAAAGTGCGATAAAACTGTTTTGATTGGCTGTTTAACAATGTCACGTGGATCAAGAATTCGAAATAGTATCGCCAGTTCATCACCTTAGAACTCATTGATCAGAAATTTTATATAATAACTAGCTGACCCGGCAAACGTTGTTTTGCCATATAAATAATTTTATGTTTAAATTTAGTTGCTCGGACCTGTTATTACTGGTATACTTATCTACCTTTACTTTGTTAGTAGATTTTAGTTATTATAGGTATTGTGGGCGTCATGTTCTGACCTTATACCTTGTAACACCATTATCTGAAAGTACATGACTATACAATATGAAATAAATAAATTGTATACTGTTTTTTAGGGTTCCGTTGTACCCGCGGGGTGTCAAATGGGACCCTATTATAATTCAGTTCCAGAAAGCCACTCTGCAACTCTGCACTCTGCACTTTGCAAATCCACGATAATGAAAAGTGAAGAGTTGCAAACTATGCAAAGATTCTGTTCCTAAAAGATACTTTGCAAATCCACAAATCCCCACTTTGTATTTGACTCTGCCTATTCAACTTTGCTATTGTCTTGTGGAACAGAAATACTTTGCAAATCCACAAATCCACTCTCTGCATTTGACTCTGCCTCTTCAACTCTGCAATCGCTTAGTGGAACTTTGTTGAAGAGTGGGATTTGTTGAGTGCAGAGTTGCAGAGTGGCTTTCTGGAACGGGCCCCAGGAGTTATATCTACATAGTATACAACGAAGTCGCTTCCCACCGGCTTGCCCTCGGTACCTATGTACGCTTAGATCTTTAAACCACACAACGGATTTTAAGGCAGTTTTCATCACCAATTACATAATTTTTCATGGAACGTTTTTATGTATAATCAATTATGGTTTATATACGGATGTCATAGAAAACTCACATAACCGGAGCGAAGTCGCTAGTTATTGTCATAAAGTTTGAAATTATAAATAACAAAACCAACGTACCATTGCAATGTTATCAGCAATAAACCTACATTTGCCATATAATTTTTTAATCACGGCTTATCACAGTAACAGCTATCAATTGATAATGTTTGAGTGTGCTTCATTTAAATTAATAAAATGGTCAATAGATGGTGATATGAATATGAACATCCAATAAATCGAAATAATTGTTTATTCAAATTTGAATTGTCGTATTCATTAATGTTCTTTTTGACACAACAAGTTATATCGACTTTCCGGGTTTGACCACGCAACCGTCAATATAATTGGCAAATTGGAACACTGACCCACTATAGAACTGTGTCACAGTGATGTTATAAACAAATCATAAGAATAGTCAAACAAAATGTCACTGTAACATGGTTCTATGGTGGGCCATTGAAAACTGCTGTATTGTACATACATAAACTCATGCCTTCATTCCCAGAGTGCGGTAGGCAGAGCTACAGAATTACCAACACTAAAAATTTGTTGATAATTATGTAACCACATAATCTTGCTGTATTGTATGTTGGTAAGAAAGAGTTAGGAAAAGACGAGGGTGTTAAGAATGAAATTGATAACATGATCCAATTTTTCAACCTTAATTATATCTGATTGGTGCTTAATGTGGTGGGTGTCACTTGAGAATATTGTAGTCCCACCTGTCATCTAGACAAACTCTTTTCAAGGGTTCCAAAGTCAAACTAGGAACCTTTTTTTATGGTTGTCACCATGTCTAGTTTAGAGACTCTTGGTACTACACATCTGTAATTTTGCATAGTTATACATTTAAATTACGCAGAGACTCAAAATAAAATCTCAATTATTTTTTTCCGGTTACCTTCCTCCCATGTGTCTAAATTTAAGGTATTTTTTTTTTTAGATTATTACTTCAAATGAGGTGTCAATGGATAGGTCTTAACAATCATTCTGTAAGGGATTAGGAAATATTGAAAGTGTAACTTTCACTAGAGTTGAAAAAATATCTTAAAATATCTTAAAATCTGGAAAATATCTTAAATGAAAGCACATACAACAAATTACATTATTGGTTCCTAAAAATACAGAAAACTAAAGTCTTTATACCTTCTAAAAATCATCTAAGACAGTGCCAAGTAACTTTAAACAGAAAATTCATTCAAACTTGATGTTTTACAAGAAAGTTTTTTCTGTTTGTAGTAACGGCGTCGGAACCCTACACTGAGAATGGTCGGACATGCTTTCGCCTGGTTTTTTTTGCCAAGTTTTAGTTATATGTATGTTATTAAAGTAGAAAAAGTTTAGTTAGTCACACTTCAACTAATAGACAGAGGCATAAATACCAGAAATATAACAATATAAGTACTGTACTATACCATAAGAATAAGTACTATAGTACCTACTTATTCGACTATACTGTTGTTTTCGTAAGGCAATGTATCACACAATATAAATGATTCATAGAAATGAATGAGTACTCTGATTTTAAAACATGATGGTTAGTCGTTGAATCGTGGAATCTCAGTGAAATAGGATAAAATCACACATCTGTAACCAATTTAGGTCCAATCGGATGACCTAAGGGTCACGCCGATGAATTTCTGTTATCCGTCCGGAAAAAAAAGCTGCGAGTTCCATATCCCTATTACAAAGCACGCGTGTACTCTACGCGGCCGGTTAGCCAGCCGTCCGCACCCGAAGATGATGTCATAGCTTTATTGAGGTAGATAACGTGCAATTGATAAATGGCACGCCCAAAAAAATATAATATACTGCTTCTATCAAGTCTTTTACAGAGTACTGACGCTATTTTAAAGTTAAATTTTCACAGGTTCACGTAAAATCACGACAAACAGTCGTAAATAAAAAAGGTATTTAAACGTATGTCTATCGCGTGAAAAGCACGGCGGACGTCCCGATAAATAAGCGTCTTGCCCGCAAATACCAATGTCTCTACAAGAAATGACCCATTTCAGAACAAGCACCAGACACACCCTAAACTACTATGTATGTGCAAAAGAAAGCATTTTCTACATTAAGTATGGCGTTCTAATTGGAAATTAATACAATTTCGTGTTCAATAAATGCTAATCACACACAATACGCACCGGCAGTCTCCAGAAGGCGTTAAGTCAGTTTTTACTCCGATCACTACACGAAATCACTTCACTTTTTGCGCGTAGCTATATTTCTTGCACTAAGCACATAAACGAAGTAACATTATAATATTTGAACACACAGAATGTTATTCGGTATGTTTTAATGCACTAGCACCACCGACATTACGCGTCGACACGTTTATTTCCTTATTTCGTTCGTAAGGGCCCGTCAACCAGCCACCACCAGATCGATGTCGGACTCGGAGTTTCGCTTTGTTGCCGCTCGGCTGCAGCGTCGCTGTTGTCCTATAAATTAGTTCCACGGTAAGCGCCTGACAAGCCAGGTGGCGCTGCTGTTGCATAGGGATACCATGACATAACTAATTTTACCGCACCATCCTTAAGACGATTGAGTCCACGCTTAAATCGCGTAGCTGTCAAAAAAAGCCATACAAATTTAGCTCGGGGCAATGATACTCACCCCTTAAATCCAGTCCGATATCTATGATTTTCGAATATTTTGTAGTTGTTATAAAAATCTAGGTATGTACGTTCCGTTTTTTGTACCAAACAACTTCTTTAACCACATTCCTTTTTTCTGATCTTCCTATGTGATCCACGATTCTAAATGGTCCACGGTCCTGATTCACGCACACTTCTCTATTTTGTCACCTTTATAACTTGTCCTTATTGTCTTGTCAAATGGTCCACTGTCCTAATTCGTCCACTTTTCTATCTTGTCACTTTCTAATTATGATAGGTATTTAGATAGGTAACCTTGCGGATCCGTATTAGTTTATTTATATCTAGCTTTCAACAGCCAAATTTTTTTTTAAATTTGGCTTGAATCTACAAAAAGGGGTTTATTAAACACTTTAACATTGTATATAAGTGACGTCAGTAGGAAAGACATGTCTGAGATATAATTATAATTATGTGCACAGTTGGGACTGTGGACCATGTAGAGCTGTAGACCATTTAGCACTGGACCATATCTATAGGAATGTGGACGAGTTAGCACTGTAGACTGTAGACCATATAGAAATGTAGGCGAGATAAGAAGTTGTCGAAATAGCCATGTAAACAAGTTTGGAAGATGACACTTTGGGAACTGTATGCAGACGACATGGAATTGTGAACGACATAGGAGGGTGACAAAAAAGGAATATGGGGGAAGTCATCCTAAGACATTTCATTTATGTTTAATAATATTTTTGTTTCCTTCTCTTTCGTTTATATTATTTCCTTTTCAATGATATTTGACTTAAGTTAGTAGCATGTTCGTAATGTCCACGACCCTATTGAAATTAAAACAATGATGGATCTGTCAATATAATATTTACATTTATTAGGTACTGGAAAATTACTACAAAAAAAAATGCTGCACCTAGGTAACTGAGGAGAACAATATGTTGCACTAGCGCCGAGCGTACTTCGTAAAAAAAAACGTCAACTACGTTGAAATTTAAATGAATTATCCACCCCAACAGCTTAGCTAGTAGATTACAAATGCATTAAAAGAAACAGGCCGAAAAATAATGACGAACGCGTTATGAACGTGTTTATTCTTTTCGTAAATTCATCTGATCAGAATAGGAATGAAAAGTATCGACTCTCCTAGTACGAGTTAAAACAATATTATCTTGGAAGTTATGAAAGTAAGTAAAAACCTTGTAGCACAAAAAATATTGGTAATTATGTAAATATTGGTAATAATTAAGTATGGATGCCCGTAATATTTTTCCGATTTATTATTAATATTTGAACTATTATCACTTACTTATATACCATAATACCTATCTACTTGGAATTGCATTGTCACACTGTTTTTTTATAAGGCTTGATATTGAATGCGAAAAAAAAGGAGGAGCATGTATAATTTACCCGAACATTGCGCTGTAATTATAACGTGGCAACAAGCAAATTTTGCGTTTAGTTACGCACTTTATTTGGTAAGTAGGGTCAAGTTGGAGGGATTATAAATTTAAAGTGAACTATCATTTAATTGTAATGATTTGTATATATTAATACCTCGTTTCCCCTTTTTTCAATAAATATTTACTTCGAGTATAATTTTTAAAAAAAAATGTTCCTTGTTTAGTAACCGTTTTGTCATTTTGAATAGTACAATGACGCGCCATGCAACGAAACGCATCAGCACATTCTAGCAAAATGGCGTTCGTTTAGGTTGTGTGTTACTGTTATCTTTTTGTTTTATTTCAAAATTTTAAAGCTGTTGACACAAAACTAAAGTAAGTTGTCTTTTATTAAAAACGCTTTGTAACTTATATCAATGCTACTTCAGACTTTTCAGTTAAAATTTGGTATTCGCAGAGAAATATGGGTCGGTCGCCGAGCCCGAGGCGGCGGGAGGATCGGCGTAGAAACAGAGACCACGACCGGGACCGGGACCGTGAACGGCGGAGGCCGCGCACAAGGTCTCGGTCTCGCTCCTTAGACCGCCGGCGGCGATCTCCTGACCGCCGGAGGTCCCCCTCGCCCACACGAAGACGACGCTCCCGCTCGCTGTCCCCCGGCCCTTCGGCGTCTTTCGTATCCAAAAAGAAAACCTTCGGGGAGCGCCCAATCATTACTCCTGCAGACTTAGAGGGCAAATCTCCCGAAGAACAAGAAATGCTGAAGACGATGGGCTTCTGCGGTTTCGACACTACGAAAGGTAAGAAAGTCGAAGACAACGTCGAAGGCGAGGTACATGTTGTTCTAAAGAGGAAGTATCGCCAATACATGAATAGGAAAGGAGGTTTTAACAGACCTTTGGACTTCGTGGCGTAGCACCGACCTGAACACGGTTTCGCACAAACTAATATCCTTTTACGTTTTTCAAGTTTTTGTCTTGACGCCTATTGGCGACTTTGTGATATTACTTACTCTGTGAACACACTTTGAATTTGCTTATAATGTAGTTTATTTATTATTTAAGAAGCATTTCCAGTTGAAGTGCTGTAGCACACAATTAAGATACAAGGCAAATATAGGTCACATCAGCTTTCTGCCATCTGCAGAAAGATGGGCTATCAGTTTTTGTTCTAAAGAAACAACTTAAAAAGTTTTACCACATCTGGTTGCCATCTAATTCCATCATTAGACGAAATAGTTTCATTTGTGTTCTGTAATAATAAGTACAACATCTTATTATGATTTGCTTTGAGAAATTGCAAGATTTAACACATTCACCGCAAGCCACTGCTACGAGTGCTATACTGTAGCCTGTAACAGCATTTTTCCGATGTGCATCTTAACACAAACTAAAATATAAAAATCATATTAAGATAAATCTAACAGGTATAATTTAATAATGTATTGGTAGCGTGTTTAAATAACCTGAAGCAATTTAAATTGTGTGTTCACATGGGAAAGTAGATTCCATTTTTACTTAGAATAAGTGTTATGACATTGTTTACTAATACGAAGGTAGGTCTGTGGCTTAACCTCGTCCTGCCCAGTGTTCCTAATAAACGACACATTCGATTTGGTACTTTCTGCCTGGGCAATAAAAAATTATATGTAAAATTGTCCTTTATAGAGGACATCGGGTAGCAACCGGAAGTATTAAAAGGAATGCTTGGGCAGGATGAGGATCATCATCTAAAATATGTTTTTCCAAATGGCTATACGATACGTAAATGTGTCATGCATGCAGAACAGATACATTTTTTTTATTGATAATGGGTTAGCTCTCGACTAACTCTTACCCGTTGAGGACAAAGAATTTGTCAATGATGACGCGAGCTCACCCCGAAGATGCCACTTATCAAGCTTAATTGCTGAATGTAGCATTTGCTTCTTGGTGATTTCAGTTTAAGAAATTATGAAGCACTGGCCATTGTAAGCCACACACACACACTTATTGCAGTGATGCATGCTCATCAAGAAATAAATGGTACATTTACTCATGGCAATTCTCCAAATTAATAATTTACCATTTAAAATGGGAGTCATAATCAAGTCTATACACAATTATTTTAATATCTAGCCACAGCCTACTGATTTTTGGTTTTGCCACTTTATTTAAATAACAGATCAAAATTATAGTTTTTTCATATTGTAAATGTGCACTCTGTTAACAATTCGATGTTGCACAGTTAATAACTATCAATTGAATGTAAATCTCAAAGGTTTATTTAAGCTGAGTGGCAAAATGTTAGTATAAGCTAGTTGTAAGTCTGTTATACAGTGCCAGTGCGCAGCTCCGGCCCGCACTGGTTAGGTCCAGCGTCTGCACGCACCAAGAAACCGGAGAAGTTGGCCCTGCGACGACAAATATTGAGCTCTATGTGCCTTCCGATACAGATTCATAATTCAACCTTCAATTGTTGAAATGTTCATAGGAAAATGTTCTTGTTTTAATATTTTTTTGTAGACGGTAATATTGTCAGATATATCGGTAATGGAATTACACAGGACAGTATAGTTTTTACAATGAACCATTTTACGTTGTCATAATTACTGATGTGCAAGTTGCAGAAAGTTTCCAAAAAGTTGGAAAAGTTCCAAGAAATTTCCGGAAACTTTCACTAGAATCATAGAAAATTGAAATTTAAGAAACGGAAAGTTTCAATCCCCATACAAAATCGTGAGAAGGTTCCGAAATTTTCCTACATGAAATGTTCTGCAATTTTCGAAAGTTTCCTTTGGCACATCAGTAGTCATAATGGCTGTTTCCAAAACTGATGTGACAAACAAGTCGTGTTATTGGGAAGATGGTTTTTCACAATTTATACACTAATGGTGGCATTTCACTTGGCTGTTATTTCTAAAATGTTTTGGGTGCATCTTTCATTCCATATGCCAGAACACATTTTGTAATTACCACCAAGTGGAACCACCTTGAGAAACTGGGATATTTTCACTAGGAACATAACAACAACCTTTATAAATCTGTCATAAATTTTTCTCTAGTAGTAGAGGTAAATGGTCATAAAATAATTCATAATAATTGCAATTACATGAACACTATACTCTTTTTGTTTAAGTACTTAAATAAAATGTAAACAAACATGCGAGTTAAATGGCCAATCAGAACTGTTCATTTGAACTTTGACCAGTGTTTGGCTTCAAGTAGCCGTTAAACTTTATCACGTGATTTGTTTGTTTACATTTAGTTTAATGCCTAAACAATCAATACTTTCTTGTCAACAGAGACTGTTTTGAGATGTTAAAACCTGCCAAGTTTCAATCGGTGAAATGGATAGCCGAGCTCTATGAGAGAGTGTTCCCAATCATCATCATCATGAGATCATATCTGTCTGGTTAGATCTTGTCAGGTTGTTACTTCTCGTAATTATCATTATTTGGACTTTGTACATATCTAGGTTTGCCAAAAACCTAGGTTTCTCTACTGCAAGAGATTAAAACTAATTTTAGATCGGAAGGTACTTATAGAGTGTGAAATAAGACTGAATACTGCCAGCCCAGGCTACGTAGCCCTGCGCGACACCTAGTAATAGCCAAGATAATATATTTACACACACCCCCCCACTCCCCCTACTCCTCCACAATTTACAATAGTCACAGCCGGTGTTGTTAGAATGTGTGATCCACGACTTTGTTGACTAGGAACCAGAAAGGAAAATGGCCGATCGAAAGATGGCCGCTACAGTTTTGTTTTATTTTCTTAGTAAACTGTTTAAAAAAAAAAATCGGTGAACTATGGATCGCCATGAATAAATATACTAAGAAACTTTCGACTTTGTTTTTGGTATGTTTCGCGCCATTGTAATTTAATTATAATGCCGTATTTAAATACTGGCACATTGTATAAGTAATCAATGTAAAGTTATATTAAAAAAACTCCGTTTGTCGGACATTTTTTTTTCAATTGCCTTATAAAAGTATAAGTCAATAAAATTGTCCTCGTTTTGGGAGGTATTTACCGGCTAATATTTTTAATCTAGACTGAAAAAATGGTAACGAAGTGTCGATAACGCATTCTGCCAACATCGTCTCCATATTCCATATACAATGTTATACAATCGTTGCTTGAAATGTGATATTTTTTATTATACTAACGCACATGCGCGGTGCGGGCAAGCAGTGATACAACGTTACAGGGCCGACTTCAATCTGTTTGTCACTACATCTACACTCTATATGAATCTGAATCACCGGAAACTATAAAATTAACTAAAATAATGGAAGTGGACGGTTTTTGTTACTGGGGTTTAAACTCTAAACTTAAAAGCACATGTGAAAGAAAGAGAAGCCTTTTTCGTCAAGACGTTTCAGTTCTGACCGTCAGTTTATCCTCGTAAGGCCCACCATACTAAAAACAGGTAGTTTTTTGTGAGTGGGACTTTGAATCTACCGTCAAGGCAATAAAGTTCAATTACGTTTGTTCGATAATGCCATTTTCAGTTTATGAATATAGGAAAATAAACCTATTCCCATGGGAACTATTGCACATTGCATTGCACACTGGGCCTTACGAGGTTATAATAGGGTGAAACACCTAATTACTGGCACCTAGTGATTGTTGAATTATCCTCTCTATCTAATGTTAAAGTTCATTTGGCCAATTAGTATTATTCGCGGTAGTTCCTTTGGACGTTCCTTCGAAGGAACAGCGTTTTTTTTTCGCACTAGTTCCTTCACTAGAGATGAAGGACGTACCGCGACTTTTTCGCCTTTGGTCCTTTGGAAAAAACTGAAGGTTACTGCGACTTTTCCTTTGCTTTTCTTTCTTTACAAGAGCTGAAGGAACAACAGAGACCTTTTATTTGCACTAGTTCCTTCAAATTACCAGAAGGAACTTTCTTGTAAGGGAACTAATGCGAAATTTAGCCTCGGTTGTTCCTTCAGCTCTTTTACAGGAACAAAAGCGAAGGAAAAGTCGCCGTAGTACCTTCAGGTTTTGCAAAGGAACAAAGGCGAAAAAAAGTCGCAGTGCCTCCTTCATCTCTTGTGAAGGAACTAGTGCGAAAAACAAAACATAGTTCCTTCGTAAAAACATCCAAAGGAACTACCCCGCATAATCTGCCAATAATTGGTAGGTGGCCAATAATAGGGCCGTTCACCCTACCTCAAGTATTCGCAAGACAAAAAATGTAAAGATCTTCTTGACAATAGTACTTTTTTATAAAGTGTTCTGGGGAAATGCGAGCTGATAAAGGTTTATCTCAAAAGCATACTTTATTTATATTTAATTAAACTTTATTGCACAAAAATAAAAAAATGTGAAGAAACGTTAAAGTAACTAACCAGGTTAAGGTGAGGCGTACTTTTTTTTAAATTATCTTTTTCATTATTCACTGAGAAAATAAATACACAAATTTCTGCTAATAACTTTAACGACACATGATCTTTTATTCGTTACATCGAGTGCTAGACTTAAAACAAAACGCGGTTACGAACAAAATATAGTATTTAAAAAAAGTAGTATGCTTTTGAGACACCTTTATAAAAGATAAAAAAAAACAATGAGTGTGATTTTTATCAGAACACCTTCCCAAAAAAGTCCTGTTGTCAATTCTGTTCACTTCCAAATTTTTCACTTTTTACACGAAAAATTTCTCACTGAATAATTTTCGCACTTTAAGATCAATAAAAATAGTTTTTTTTAAAGTGAAAGCTATTTTTTTTAATTTGTTGCTCGAAAACGAGCTAATACAAATATATGTATCTGTTAATTTATCTTCTATAACCCTTCGAGTGGCAAGCAGCCGTTATAACGGCTGCTGTCAAATAACAATGAATACTTTATGACATTAACTGAAAATTCAAATTTAAACTAACTATAGTTTTCTTTCCGCTTGAAGGGATAAAAAAGATCACTGTTCATACAGGAATATCTTATCTGTTATTTGTATGAGGTTTTGTTGTTCTATCCATACAATGAAAATGGACATTCCAGTTATTAAGTTAAAAACATGATTATATGAAATGATTCATACCATGTATATACCACAATTTATTTATATACTCTTTTAATTAATAAAAAAAGTAAAAAAATAGTTTGCTTTCGTTGTAAAAAATGTATAAAACATATTTCTAAAATTAATTTAAGTTTCTAAAGTTGCCCTTCTATATTTGGATTTAAGAATACCTTATTTGTGAATAGCTTAAGTATTTAATGTGTTTTGTATTTGTTTTATTTAGATGTACTGATAAATTCTAATATTGTCGGTTAATATTTTTCTCATTTATCATGGCTACTGGATTATTGATTGAACATATTTTGTCCAAGTTTGTGTTGGCATGGTTCAAGTATCTGGGCCTCAATTGTCTATTCTACTGTGATAAAACCATATTGCAATGTTTTTGTTATCGTATTGTCAACTTTACTATACCGTAAAATATTCCTACTTTGCTCCCTCACCGTGAGGTAATTTGCATTGTAAATAATTTTATTGCTTTCATAGTGGCTGATTCTATGCATACATTATTTAAAAAAGTGCCACGAGGTGGTTGGCGGGCTGAGCCTTGGCGAGGCCTGCTAAAATCGAATCAGGCAATCCCCGTTTCCGCTGAGGCATTTATTATAATTTTCTCAAACAATGCGAAGAAATGATACAAATGCATGATTATAAGTATCTTTTTAAATCTTTTGGCAAATTCAAAAGCAATATGGTTTAACCGGGTGGAATAAAGCTCCAGTACAGTCAACCATATACTATTCCTGGCCGTTTATGGAGCTATATCAAAGTGTCGCAATGTGAGACCAAGTCTCAGGAGCTGCATAAATAGAAACATTTTCACGGGAATGTGGCCCGCAATTATAATATTTTTCACATCTTATTGTGCCTGTGACATATGTCATTTTGTAATACCACATTCATTTCTTTCGATTATCGATAAAGGTTATGTAATCGATTCATATTCTGTTATAAATTCCTTAACTTAATTTACCTACCTACTATAAAATAAGGTATCATAAATCGTCTGACATCACGCTAGAATTATTGCCACCGTATTGTCTAGATAGGTGTTTTTATGTGGTAAAATGAAACTCAATAACATTAAATGATTAAAGGGCGTTTCTTTAAAAGTTTGTACCTAGTTAAAGGCTAAAATTATGAAACGTTAACTTTTCCGCTGAGTTACGAAAATTAGTTATACTTGTGATAAGATAAATGGTGGTATCTCAGACAAAACTCCTGCAGCAAGTGCAAGCATATTACTAACGGGTGAGGATTGAATCTACTTCATTGATTGAATTAGAGAAACTGCTAATTGGCGCTGAGAGGTAGTATATAAATGTACGACTAATTTTCCTAACTCAGCGGAAAAGTTAACGTTTCTTAATTTTTGTCCTTAACTAGGTACAAACTTTTAAAGAAATGCCCTAAAATCGTATGGGCGTATGGATTCGGTCGAAGAACGACGCTATTGTCAATAACTTAACGGTCCGTTTCGCATATAGGAAGTAAAGGTAGTTTAATTATTTTGTTTATTGTTCCGTGAAAATATGGGCCATTTTCTTATTGTCCTACTGACTTTCGGCGGGGCTCCTGTTTTTGGCTGGTTTAGCCCTTCGGGCATCTGAAGATACCTAACGAACCTAACCTACTTTTACAACCACAATTAGTATTTGGTGATCAGATCTAGGTGCGCTTTTTGTGCAATAGGACAAATATTGTAGGATCACGAGAAAACGTAAAATATGTTCAAAATTAAAAACGAATTTACTACGTTTTTTGATACGTATTTTTTTAAGTTAGTTGACTGCTTAATTTGTAGGAACGTTTGCTTGAAAAGTGAAATTTTAATCTGTCACAGTCACGATGAGATATGAAAAATATTATATAGACTTATTGCTCTTACATACGACGTAAGAGTAAGACAGCAATGGCCGGTCACACTGCCGTGAAAAATTTATAATTCACCTTATAGCTTTTATGACATTTTAACATAGTTCTATAGTGACCGAAGAAACTGTTCTGTTAGCTGTAGATTGTGATTTTTTACAAACAATGAATCTTTGTTTACACCGATATAACCGTAGCCTGTTTCTTTCTTCTTTATTATTTGGTTTTAAAGTATTATTTTTTGGTCGAATCAGGCCTATTCTACATTGTCAAATAATAATTCTTTAATAAATGTGAGATTGGTTGGATTATTTTGTCAAAATCTTTTTTACTAAAGCGTATTTTCTAATATCGTTTTGACACACGCATTTTTTTTCGTTTGTTATTTTAACCACGCGCATGTAATTACGTTGTACCTTTTTCAGAGTCGCGTGTTCGTCCATATCAAATACAGTAGGCGCTCGTTAATCGTTAATAACTCCCGGATTATTTAACTGTGTAAACTGTCGGATTATAGAGCGGGTCACCAGAGTCTCTAACTGCTGGATTACTAGGCATGTCGGATTACCAAGCACTGTATATATTTTACAAAGTCAACGGAGCTCCGTAATTGCGGAGCTCCTATTTCCGGGCGCATCAGCCCTTCGGGCATGTTGCAAAACTATCATAACCTAAACCTTCCAACGCATCCTTTAAAATTCACCTAAGGGCTCGGAAAAAGCTACAATGTTATTAATGCGTGTGGTAAAATTCATAAATGGGGGAAAAATGCGAATGGTAAATACACTTAGGCGCATTTCACCAAACTTTGAATAAGACTTACTCCCAAATTAGTCTATACAAATTCGGCGTTTAATCTAGGTACAAGACCCTATTCCAGTTTGGTGAAATGCGGCCTTACGGAAATAAATGAATTTGATAAAATAATCGAAACAGTCATGTGAAGCTATGTGAAGCTATTTTGAGTTGGAATTTGCAACATGATCTAAAATTAACCTAAAACCTATGTCAGAAATTACATAATATTAATACATCTGCCACAAGTATCATTCTGGAACTATAGTTATTAAAAATGTTATATTTAAGTATCTCTGTCACCACCTCATTTTTCGGCCAAATTATACCCAAAACAGTTGACATGTTGAGTCATTAACTTTATTTTAAGTACCTACTGCTTGCAAAGTTTCAAACTATATGTAAAATCTACACCAAGAATGCCGCATATTTGTTAATTATGATTTTAAGGGCAGACATTTGACAGAATACATTTTTTTTGGAATGACACTTGTTTTATTTTAGCTGGTTTCACAGCTGTGCGATTGCAAAAACTGAAGCGCAGACTCATTGCATCATTTTTTCTTTAGCGTTAAGAATGAGGCCATTGCTCGAGGAGACGACCTTCACCGGGCTGTTTATTCGATAAAAAGTATTTCATATCAAATTTAATATGCTAAGTAATATATTTATAATAGGTTGACTGGAAATTTTCAGTCCAGTCCTTATATGATTTAAAAAAAAAACTGAAAATGATATTTTTTTTAAATTGCTATTAATTGTTTAATAGACCAATTACATACGAATCGAAAGCATGAAGCCTATAGAATATGCAAACGTTAGGTTTAGTGCAAATTATTAGTACCGACTTACCTACCTACCCAGGGGGGGCAGGCATTTATTACCAAGAAGCGAATGAGCACACAACGATACCACTAGGAGGCTTCACCAGTGTATTCCAGGCAGAAGTGTATGCCATCATGAAGTGTGCACAGAGACTCAAGGAAAGAAGTAATATAACGGGGAGCCACGTTATAATCTACTCAGACAGCCAAGCAGCACTAAAAGCGTTAGATAATCCAGTAATCAAATCCTCCCTGGTGCAGGAATGCAGAGATGAACTGAATAATCTAGGCATAGCATCCAAAGTGACACTGGCTTGGGTACCAGGACACAGTGGAGCAATAGGAAACGAGAAGGCAGATGAGCTGGCCAGAGCAGGGGCGGACCGACAATATCTGGGCCCGGAACCAACACTTTCGATATCTGCAACGGTAACGAAAGGAGTCATCGCCAGAAGAATAGAGACAAAGACAAATGAGGCGTGGATAACAACACAAGGGTGCAGACAATCCAAACTCATGATAGGAAGGGTAAATAGGAACAGAACAAGGTATCTACTAAACCTTGGTAAGTACAATCTAAGTATACTGACAGGGATCTTGACTGGACACTGTCCACTCAACAGACATTTGACGGTAATAGGAGCCAAACAGGATCCTCGATGCCCACATTGTGGCAAAGAGGAAACTAGTCAACACGTTCTGGCCGAGTGTGTGATGTACTCGTCACTGAGATATCGCACATTCGGGGAGGACGCACTGACAGCAGACACTTAAAAGCATTAACCTTCAGGACGCACTATTGTTCTGTAGGAAAACAAGAAGATGGGATCAGTGCTGGATGGGAGCGCCGCAGAGCCAGTAACCTGAGACTGGATCAAGGGGAACAGGGCGGAATGAATGGAGAGCCACTCGACCGCCCGCCTGCCTCGGCGGCGTCCCCACTCATCATCATCATCATCATCATACCTACCTTCCCAATAAATAGTCAAGATGCGAAAAAATATTCAACCTAAGGTTTGCATGTTCTAATAATTTGATATAAAATACTTTTTATCGAATGAACAGCTACGTGAAGGTCGTCTCCTATTCGTATCCCCTACTATAACGTTTTCTGTGTTTTCGATAGCTTCGCGTGTCGTTGCTCGGGGGGTACTGGCAGGCGCTTGAGTCGGAACAACTGGATGCTGTTACGCAAAAATGTGTTATCCTACAATTATTTAGCAATTAAATGTCAACCCATGATTATAGTATTAAGGGCTGTCACTTTATTGCTAAATAGTTGTGGATTGACTGATTATTGTGTAACAGCGTCCAACTTTAAAGAGTCCGTCGAAAGTTATGGCCCACAGGTAGTGTCTGGCAACTGTATATGTTTGATTATAATAATATTATATATGACATATGTAAAAACCAGCCTTCCTACTTTGACGTAAGTTAGCATGGGTTTTTTCCACCTTTGATACCTGCTACATGTAAGCCCCACTGCTGCGCACGGTCAAGCTACACACGTGGGTACAAAAATGCTTTGTATGAAAATGTAGGTAGATACTTCCACAGTAGTCCACGAGCACGCTGCGCACGAAATGACGTCACTGATACACGCGTGGTCTGTTCCGAAGTGCATGCCACGCACACGCTAGCGCGCGTGACAGGCAAAGCCCCACCGCGGCCCACGCTGCCCGTGTGTTGCAGTGGAAAGGTGGTTTCATTCAAGGGCGTCGCAGCCCCCGCGCGCGCGTGGATGTGCGTGGCCCGCATTGGGGAATGTAGTCACACGCAGCTGACCGGCGTAGCCACGTGGCCCACACGTTTTACGTGTGCGTGCATTGGTTGCTATGAAAATGTTGACACACGTATCCAGACCAATGGACCCACGTGGGTGACGTGTATAGCGTGTCCGTCCGTCCGCTCCGGCTTTAAACGGCCCCGCTTTCAGCTTAGCGAGTATCCAATCCTTTCTAAGTTTATGTTATACTACCGATCCTAAAAATTTCATCTTTCCTAAAATCACGTAAGTCTAGGTTGACTGGGATCTCAAACAACTTCAATATTTTTGAAACCTCATAACCATAACCTAGCGCTATTGGTCTATCTAACGCGTCGTAATGACTGAAAACAATGCACTGCCCACTGTAAACCATTCTTATCTTTGTAAAAAAGCTATAAGTCGTTAAAAGTTTTTTACCAACCGTTTTATTACGCTTATAGGGTATTGAGCCTGTCTAGTAACCATAAATAACTTGTAAACGGTGGCCCATAGCAAAAAATGTTCCATTATATAATTAATCTATATAAAATTCTCTACAAAAAAAAAGAAACAGAACCGATTGAATACAGAACTGAATACACATATTGCTGTTTTTTTTTGTTATTTGTTACGCGTACCACTTTTTCCAGAAAACCCTTCGTGCTTTCGCGGTTGGCTTCTGTTCCCAGCAGGGCTTTCCAGCTTGAGCTATCCTGAGAAAGTTTGACTCCGGTCTTTTGCTCAAGGTCGAGCCTTTCCATGCCGAAACGCGGGCACTCGCAGACAATGTGCCAGGTGTACTCATCAAGGGTCGGGTCGCAGACACACGAAGGTGAATCAGTGATCTTAAAACGGTGGAGATAGGCGGCGAAGGCTCCGTGACCAGTAAACGCTTGAACCAAGACGCTTGTTCGCATCTCTCACAGTTGGAAAAAACTTCTTGGTTGTCGCACCTGTCCCGGATATCCCGTAGCGAACCTGCCACTGCTCGACCGTGTGATGTCTTATCAACCTCTTGGCGTAGGACACCTGCACCATGCAGTCATACGTTACAGCAGGTTTTCTCAGCAACTACAAATGCTATCAACTTGAAATTTGACATAGTTGTACAACTTGCTTGCCCGCATCTGTTTTTAGTAAAAAAATATGAAATAAATTTTATAAATAATTTAAAAGTGGTCTAGAATGGAGGGTTGAAAAATGAAAGTGGTTTAATTATAGCAAATGGGGTGTCATAATATGAAAGGGCTCAGTCTGCAGTTCTGCACATTTCAAAACTAATTTTAATTTTAATTTTCTGTAATGTACTTTTTGACTTATAGTCAAATCTCCGAAGTTTATAGACCAAAAAATCTGAAAAATCCTGACGTATAGTAATTATTTTTATTTTATGGGAAAAATAAAATGACAACTCTTCTTCAGTTGCTGATGTTTATGGGCGGTGGTGATTTCCTAGCATCAGGTAAACCGTATTATTCTATTCCCCCCCATTTCTTATTAAAAAAATACGGCGATTCATTTTTATACACAGAAAAATAAATTCATAATAATATGTACATACATACATACATAAAATCACGCCTGTTTCCCAGAGGGGTAGGCAGAGACCACTTCTTTCCACCTGCTACGATCCTGACAAATGTCTTTCGCTTCTTCCACATTCATACATCGAGTCATGCACGCACGTCTGTTTCGGGTACCTACTTAAGATTTGGCCCTTTTCCAGCATTTCTCCGATTTGAATTGATTTAATAATATGTAACAGAATAATAATAGATATAGATATTTATTATTTTGGAGTAGAATTTAGACATTCATGCACCGGTGTCGTCACCTTACTCTTTGTTGCAAGTTCTTTTTCGTTAATGCCGTTGAATAATTGTGATTTCGACCTTACCGCTCAAAGGATAACGCGTCTACCCCGCCTGTGAAACAATCAACAAACTCATTTTTAGAACGGTATAAAAGCCAAAACGTGCAAACAACTGTCAGTTGATATTCTTACTTCCGTCACTCCGTGTTTATGTCAATTCCATAAACTATGAAAGTTTTCGAAAATCGTTTCCTCGTTTAATCGTTGTTGTGTTAAGCCTCTGGTCTTGGGCCTCAGGTATCGATTTAACTAGATTAATAACTTTTCAAACAGCCCTTTTTTGTAATAGTCAGTGGTTATGAAACATCATGGTAAAAATACAATCATAATTAAATGTTAGGGCGTTTGTGACTTAGACCATTATATAATCCACAGTACCAATATTTTTTTGTACACGGTCTACTGACAGTCTTTACCAAATTCTCCTGGTATAAACATTTTATTATTTTTAATTATACAAGCCAAATTATACCTCATTACATTATCTTTTCACAATAATGACAACTTTTCTAATTGTATTAAGATTGAGATAGTTCTGAGGTCTTTTAACTTTGGTGAATTTGACTTTTTGACAAATAAATGCCTCCCATACAAAAATAACTTTCAGTGCTTGGAGTAAAAAGTCTTCCTGACTACTACAAATAGAAATGAGTTTCAAAAAGCAATTTTTGGTAAGACGACATTCTAATGTGCGTAAAACAGCTTGTAAAAATATAAATACAGTTGTGACATTGTAGCAGGAAGCGAGTGAAGATTGTCCAGAAACGCTGGACAGGAGATGAAAGGTATGATATAATAAGTATATTCGTCGAAAACTCACACATACCCATACATTATGATACGATTTTATTTTATTATATAGTATTATAATTATACAAGTTAATAAAAAAAACTGCTTGAAATTATGCATTCATTGTAAAGATACACCAGAGCACGAAAACGATATTAAATCATGATATTTAAACGATACTAAATCATGTATACAGTGTTTAAAGTCTATATTACCAAGCCGCGCAAAGCAGCTTAAAGGCTCGGACAGACAGCACAGTCGCGGGCGCGCGGCCTGCGCGCGATATTTCCATACAAACCGCTAGCGTGGTCAAACAGCCTGCGCCCCGTCGGCATCGCGCCCCGCTTCTGTCGCGCTGGGCGCGCGGCGCGACCAGTCAGTGTGACGTCAGACAGCGCAGCGCAAAACGAATGACCAAACCACAGAGAGCGAGCGGGAGAGCGCGATGCGGGCGGGACGCGCGCGCGATGCAGGCGGGTTGATAGCGCGATCCTGGCGGGTTGATGGCGCGAGGCCAGCGCGATGCGCGCTTGCTCTGTGTGACCGGGCGTCCCGCCAGCATCACACCCCGCTACCGTCCAGCTGGCAGTCTGTTCGAGCCTTAACCGCGGGCGTCTTCCGCGACACGCGATCATATCCAAAAGTATGCGGCTCCGTCATAAATAGACAATAATAATTTGAATGGACGCGATCGGCTGTCGCCGCTTCCGTCCGTATCCTTTCCGATCCGATGCGATGCGAGCCGTTTGGTGGAAATCATCCTTTAGCCTATTATTTTTATGCATTTGACCATATTTGAATCGCACCGTTAGGCTGCGGCTCCACTGAGGCGGAGATGAGCGGAATGGAGCGGAGATGTGCCAATATTAACCAATAGAATCTAAACTAACGTGCGCAAGGCGCATTCGACGTGACCGCATACGCCTTCTATTGGTTAATATTGGCACAGCTCCGCTCCGCTCCGCTCGTCTCCGCCTCAGTGGAGCCGCAGCCTAAGCTTTGTAAGCAAGCTTACTACCAACAGAGGGCCCTGCCAAGATGCACTACGCTAACTAGCGTTTCTATTCGATTCGTTTTTAAACCAATCGCGTCACTCGTAGATCACGTGATACGAAAAGACACGTGATCTACCAGTGACGCGATTGGTTTTTTGTGTTTGTAGTAACGGTGTCAGAACCCTACACACTCCTGCCCGGTTTTTTTTTATGTAATATCTTCATTTGCAGCTGCAAAACTGACGACTCAAGATGTTTCCGTATCCGCTTCGGTTCCTGCTCTTTGTCACGCTAGCGACAGTGCTCGGGTCGGAGGACAGCGGGATGTCTGTAGATAATTCTATGGATTCTGATTCAGCAGTCAGTGTTGAAGACAGCTGCAGTCTGTCTGATGGACGGAAAGAGAGTTCAAACGAGAGAGAAGAAGCTAAAGATAAGTCCGTAAATGTGACATCGAGGATGCTGAGAGACAAAGAGTGGAGATACATGGTCCACACAAACCCTTACCCTGACAACTGCGGCGCCCAAGACTTCTCCGATAAGGAGAAGATGAAGTCATGTATCTTACAACAAATGTGGCAAGAGCTGCCTGCTAACACGCGCCGAAGTGAGGACTACGATTTTATATACGAGTTGCAGAAAATCCTACCTGTTCGTCAGAAAGATGGGGACGAAATGGATTGCCTTATAAATTCTAGAACTAAAATGATTTATCAACGCCAAGTGCCCTACGATTGCTACAAACCCTACCCAGAAAGAAAAGAGTTAGATTATCAATGGTTTCTTTATGAAATCGCTAACGATTTTCGTTTCACGTTCGACTATGTGCTCTTTGATGATACTGGCAACACGCAAAACCAAGCCAAATTCTGGTATTTAATGTTATATCTAAAGAAAATGGCTACAGAACTCCCTAATCCTTTCAGGACAGCTACAATAATACGTGAAGTGAATGAAAAAAAGAAACAATTTAAAAATGAACTGCTTGATTTAAAGAATCAAATTATTGACTTTAAACGCAATATTCGTAATGAAATTAGGTCTTTACAACAAACAATTAATGATTTTAGGTCCAATATTGAAGTAATAACTCATATGAAAACGCTCAATATTAATAATAATGTTTTGGATCAGAATCATAATTTTAAGAAGCCCTGGCAGCTTTTGCTGGCGCAGTTTGCTATGATGGTAGCGCGACAGTGTGCCGATTTGATCACACAAAATGTAGAATTAAAGAAAGTAATCTATGGTCTTCCTTATTTTTTCAAATCTGTAGCAAGGGAAATATTTTTCGGAGCGGTCGGGTAATTATTCGGACCACATTTTTGAGTGGCGAACGTGATAATTGGGGTGTGGTGTGAAGTAGGTACATGTATTGAAATACTATTTATTTTCCAGATAATCTTACTCAAAGTACCATGTTGAGCCAAAGTTAAAATTAGGGATGTTACGGAGGCGGCTTTACCGGAGTCGGAGCCGTATCCGAAGCCGGATTCGGAGCCGGATCCTGAGGTTTACCGGAGGCGGAGCCGGAGCCGAGTACCTTTTATTTAAATTAATTCCTGGACAAGACAAAACTTGTAGGTGTGCGCCGCGCTGTAGCGGCAAATGCAATGACTTCAGAGAGCTCAGACAAGATGCACTACGCTAACTAACGTTTCTATTCGATTCGTTTTTAAACCAATCGCGTCACTGGTAGACCACGTGACTTTTCGTATCACGTCATCTTCCAGTGACGCGATTGGTTTAAAAACGAATCGAATAGAAACGTTAGTTAGCGTAGTGCATCTTGTCTGAGCCCTCAGCTCCGGTATAACTTCGGTAAAAAATTAACGGAGGCGGATGGGGAGCGGAGGTGTAAAATAAAAAATAGCGAAAGCGGAGGCGGTTCCGAAGGTGTAAAACCAAACGGAAGTTCCGTCTTAAGGGATGCGGAGGTGAAGCTCCGTAACATCCCTAGTTAAAATTATTATTAACTTATCAATCTTATCATATTCATCGAAAAAAATATTTTTCAATCCAAAATCAATTTTGGTGTCGTGTCCCCCTTGTGGCATATAATGATAAACCGTGGTACAAAGTTATTAAGCTTCAACTAGATTTATATTTTAGTTATCTGTATGCCCTATTAGTTAAGGTATTTTGAAATATTACAGTTATTGCATTCGCAAATAAAAGAAAACTGGGAGCAGTGTAAATAAAACTGTCCTAGCGAAATAGTCAATTTTGGTGGTGATTATTGAAATTGATTTTATGATCGAACGAAACATGATTAAATAAACTAATATGGCGTCAGTTGTTCGTTCAGTTCGACTCCAGGTCCAGGGGCCCGTTCCAGAAAGTTACTCTGCAACTCTGCACTCCGAACTTTGCAAATCCAAGATAATGTAAAGTGCAGGCAGAACAAACGTGTTCCAGAAAACAATCTGCGTAATTTGAAAATTCTGCAAAGATTCTGTTCCTAAAACCTACTTTGCAAATCCACAAATCCACAGTGCTTTGTATTTAACTCTGCCTCTTCAACTTTGCAATTGTCTTGTGGAACGTAAATACTTTGCAAATCCACAAATCTACACTCTGCATTTGACTGCCTCTTCAACTCTGCGATAGCTTTGTGGAACATAAATTCGTTTGAAGAGTAGGATTTCTGGAGTGCAAAGTTGCAGAGTGGCTTTCTGAACGGGCCCCAGGTCCAGCGATAGATGGTGAAAAATTTGTACCATATTGCTGTGTCTTCCCGCTAAGCACATAAGTATCTAATTTTGGTGGCATGGAATACATTTTTTTTATTGTGATAACTTAGATACCTACGTTATTATTTTGCAAAAATTTATATTGTGTGATATTTATTTCACGTATGTTTATGGTGTCTTTTTAACTGTATTAAGTTAAATTTGTGTTATACTAAAATATTCGTTTTAATTAAAAAGTTAGTTCAATTTTGGTGGTACAAGTTTGGTGGTTATTCCGAAGACACCAAAATTGACAAAATTGCTGGATTTCACCAAAATTATTTAAACAATAAATAATAATTATTTATTATATTAAGAAATATACGTTAATGATTTAAAAAATATAACAATGAAAATTCTCTAACGATTATATTTTAATTTGCCCGATATGTTATTATTCGTCGTGAGTTTTTCTTAGAAAAGTAATTTTCGTGGATAATAGCAATTTTGGTGGTACATAATTTGTAAAATCGTTATATCTTAAAAACTACTTGGTATCTATAATGAAGGGGCATTTTAACACTGTTTTAATTATGACTTATGACGAACCTTAAACGTATAATTGTGAACCCTACTAACAAAATAAAAAATACCACCAAAATTAGGATAGTTTGACGCTTGTTGAAATTCACCTATTATATTGTCTTTTATGCGATTTACTACTCTGAGAGAAACATAAATCAGGCGTAGATTTTGGCGAAGAAATCTGAGGGCTCAGACAAGATGCACTACGCTAACTAACGTTTCTATTCGATTTGTTTTTAAATTAATCGCGTCACTGGAAGATGACGAGATACGAAAAGTCACGTGGTCTACCAGTGACGCGATTGGTTTAAAAACGAATCGAATAGAAACGTTAGTTAGCGTAGTGCATCTTGTCTGAGCCCTCTGTTGTTTTTTCAGCAAAGTTTAAAGAGTTTCCCTTCCGGTAAACCTTTCCCTCACCAAGTAAAATTTGTGCACAGTTAAAATAATCACAATCACAAGGGGCTACTTCCTCCATTGTCAATCCAATTGAACAACGACACAAGAAACAAAATACTTTATCTACACACATATCATAAGTCCTCTATTATGCGTTCAAAACCCGTAGGCAATGACCAGCATTACCTGTGGTAGTAGGTGACAGCGATGACAGCTGTTAATTTTGGAAGATGTTCCAAATTTGGATCTCATTACCTTACAATATTCGATATTTCGATACATTCTCCTACAGAAACTGTATCCCCTAGACAATATACAAATACACAACTACTAGATAAATAAATACTTACATAGATAACCATAACCCAGGATCAAATATTCGTGATAACACAATTAAATGTCCTTACCGGGACTCAAACTCTAAATAACAAATCTGAAACATGATACATATGCATTAGATTGACTAAAACGATTTCTGAGATATTATTGTACCAAAGATGCTCGACGAGATGATGATATTTTTATAGATAATTTAGCGATAAATGCCTTCCCTGCACTAGTCTCAAATAAAATTTAGTGCGTTTTGAAGCCTAAACGATCTCAAAAATTATTTAGGTATTTTTTCTTTAACCAGAGGTCAGAACCAAGGGCGAAGCTAAGGATATATTGAACATTTACTGTCAAATGAAGAAAACATAAAAAAAATCACCTAAGACTAATATTGGCAAAGTTATGAAGGATCTAAGTAAGTACTAAAATTTGAGGTCGATAAGGCCTCACCGGCACTGTAAAAGAGCTTACGTTTGGGCTGATTCGATCTCAACCGCACCAGTCAAAAGTTCTTCAAGATTTGTCCCGCAGTGAACGAGTTACATGATTAACATCGTATCGGCGAATCGATTCGATCGACGAACGAGGTTAATGTCAAACACTCTTAACGGTCCGTTTTGCATAACCGTCCGTTTTGTATTTGTCGCCATCCTGCCCCCGTTGTCAATAACATGGTTACAAATAGTCAATAGCGGCCTTTACACGGCACAGTTTGGACCGCGAGAAACGCCACGCGCCATTCCACGCGCCAGTCCGAACCGTAGGTTTTTTACTATTTTACTATTACGTGGTTTGGGGTATCTATGGATAGGTCTTCAAAAATGATATTGAGGTTTCTAATATATTTTTTTTCTAAACTGAATAGTTTGCACGAGAGACACTTCCAAAGTGGTAAAATGTGTCGCCCCCCTGGAACTTCTAAAATAAGAGAATGATAAAACTAAAAAAAATATATGATGTACATTACCATGCAAACTTCCACCGAAAATTGATTTGAACGAGATCTAGTAAACAGTTTTTTTTTAATACTTCATAAATCGTAAACCGCAATTTACCTTTCATGTAACCCTTCATGGGCGAGTCCGACTCGCACTTGGCCGCTTTTTGTTTCATTTCCTGTTACGTAATGCGTAATCTAAAAACTTAGTATAGCCTGACTAGAAAAATAAAAAACCTCGCCCTAATACGGAAATTATTTGAACTGTCATTTCTATTGCAATTCACGAAACACACATTAAGAAAGGTATTAGTGGCGACCCGTGTTTTTTTTTCTGGTCAGGCTTTAGAGAAATATAGCTGGTTCAAAGTTCATATTATAGTCTGGTTCTATGCTATTCTGATTCTAAGGGTGTCTATCTACAAGTTGCTTGATAGATTTAAACGAATTATTTCATTATTCTATGAACACCAGATAAAACGACGTTAAGACGGGGTTTAAGTTGCTTGGTAATAAAAAGACTCAAGTCCAAAAATTTAACTTTTCTGTTAAACCTTAACAGTTTATTCCTTATTCTTAATATTATTTGACATTATTTTACTTTTTGTCATATTTTCCCGTTGCAGCATGTTACTTAAGCCGCTCAGGTTCACTTTGTCTCATCCACATTCTCATCTCGATCACATTCCCAACTCGTCCACATTCCAATCCCAACTTGTCCACTTCTTGTCTCGTCCATATTCCCAACTCGTCCTCATTCCCAACATGTCCGCATTCCCAATTAGTCCACATTCCCAAATCGTCCTCATTCCTAACTCGTCTACAACCTAACTTAGGACTGTAGGGCTGCTCGATATCAATTCGATCAGTCGGTTGTTCACTAGTTGTTGGGAATGTGAACGAAATGGGAATGTGGACGAGATAAGAATGGGGCCGAGATGAGAATGTGTACGAGATGGAAATGTGAACGAAATGGGGTTGTGGACGAAATGGGATTGTGGACGACATGGGAATGTGGCCGAGATAAGAATGTGGACGAGATGGAAATATGGACAAAGGGAACCTGAGCGACTTAAGCCATCATGTTAACTTTAACGTTTGGATCAGACTTAGACTTAAGTTCCACTAATGTTTCTATTTGGGACTTAAGATCCTTAAACGACTGTAAAATTGTTCTAATATCATTAAGCATTTCAGTTTTTTTCAGTCTAAGCAACTCAGGAACTTCCCTTAATCTGTCTTCTATCATCTTTTTCTCATTAACTATTTTCGAAATCGTGTAAGGGTTAGGATTTTCCATAACAACTTTTTTCAAATATAACATTAAATACCAAAATTTGTCTTCTATACGAGTGTTGAATGTTTCGTCGTACAAAACGTAGTCGAAAGTGAAACGCAATTCGTTTCCGATTTCTTGAACGAATGGATCCAAGTAGGTTTCTTTTGGTTCATAGTCACCGAACTTGGTGCTGTAGCAATCGTACGGGACTGTGCGGACTCTGCTGCGTTGCTTGATTAGGCAATCCTGGGGGTCGGGGGAGGTGTCGTTGCGAATCGGTACCAACTTATTAAGATCATTAAGGAATGTATACTCCTTGGACATGTACCGGCGCCTATTCAACGGCATTTGCTCCGACCACAAGTGCTGGAGAATGCATAGTCTCATACTCTTCTTGTCATCTATATCGTTCGGGGGGCATGAGTCCGGGAACGGGTTGGTTTCGATCATTTGCCTCCACTCTTTGTCTCGATGTTGTTCGGACGTTAATCGTCGTCCATTTAGGTTTCTTCTCGGATTTCTTCCGGAAGCATCCAAGGCGGTTAGGAAGCACAGTAAAAGAAGCGTGGTCGGTACCATTATCTTCATTTTTGGGTGCAGAAAAAACCTCATTGACAACTGCAACAAAAGGCACGATAACATTGAGATAGGTAAGGGCGCGTACACATAGAACGTCCGTTATTATAGGATCCGTTTTAACGGATCTTTTCACCTTGTATTCTTCTTTTTTACTGGATCCAGAATACTGTTTTAGGTGTGAACTCGCTCAGACAACTACGCCATCAAATAACGGACCTGTAAAACGGATCGCTATGTGTACGCGCCCTAAGCTAACCTACATCAAAGCTTGAGTACTAGCTCGGCCGTCTTGAATGAATGGATAAGAATTTATTATTTAGTGCTTTATTACCTTATTATTACTTAATGTAATAATAATACTTGATCAAGTTATACTTGCTCCATCGGTACTCGAGTTGCAGGAGATGGTGACAGTGATGAATGAGGGATTTAAGCAAAAAGGGATGAAAGTAAATGTTGCCAAGACCAAGGTCATGGCGATAGAGAAGGACGAGGAGATGACTGAGTGCGAGATAAATATAAATGGTGAATTAGTAGAGCAAGTGAATGAATTTGTGTACCTGGGAAGTATGTTTACAAGAGATGTTAAGTGTGAGAAGGATATCGAGAGGAGGGTGAATGCGGGAAACCAAATTAATGGGGCCCTGTACTCCTTTGTGAGCAGAAGGGGCGTTTCAAAAAAGCGCGACTGGCTGTTCACAATGGAGTGTTGATCCCTACTCTGATGTATGGTAGTGAATGTTGGGTGTGGCAGGACAAGCATGAAAGTCGTATAAACGCAGTTGAAATGCGCTCTTTGCGTAGTATGTGTGGTGTGAAACTGATTGATAGAGTAAGGAATGAAAAGGTCAGAGAGAAATGTGGACTAAAAGAAGATGTAGTGACTAAGATTGAAAAGGGCATGCTTCAATGGTTCGGTCATTTGGAAAGGATGGATGAAAGAAGATTGACGAAAGAGATATACAGAGCGAAAGTGAGTGGGAGGGTCGGAAGGGGCCGACCTAGGCGTACTTTTTCGAATCAAATCGGAGAAATACTGGAAAAGGGCCGTATCTTAAGTACCCGAAACCGACGTGCATGCATGACTCGATGTATGAATGTGGAAGAAGCGAAAGAGATTTGTCAGGATCGTAGCAGGTGGAAAGAAGTGGTCTCTGCCTACCCCTCTGGGAAACAGGCGTGATTTAATGTATGTATGTAACTATGTATGTATGTAATAATAATAAGTATAATTTTGAGTATTATTATGTTTTTATGATTAAAACCATGACCTTCTGCTGGAGTTTCTTGCGGCGCTTCTTCTCCGCAATGATGGTCTTGTCCGAAGCGCTAGTAGATTACCGACGTGTAAAAGAGCCCTCATGTGGCCTATTTACTGAATAAATAATTTGAATTTGGTTTTTTTTTTGAGTGGTTTGCCGTAACTATCGGTAAATTTCAGTCCTCTGCAAAAACAATACAAAATACAAATACAAAAATCAACAACAGCTCTACTTACGTTACAGTATTTCAGAATAACCAGCAGTTTCAGGTAACGTTGCTGATATGAAAATGATATAATATATGGCTCATTTCAATACCTATATACATAGGTATTTGTTACTTTTATGTTTTTATTATTATTCCTAGTTTTTATTACACCAATAACCATTGCATCGGTGATAATGCAACTTACTAACAATTTCAATAAGGAGCAGAATAAGAACTTTTCTATGTAAAGTCACACAATATTGTACTTTATTTGCTCCGGTAATTGCGCGGCTTTACTCTATCACCGAAGATTGGCAAAGAGCTATATAAAATCAATCAAAAATTTATTCCTATAAGGCATCATCCTAATAGAACGCGATTGCGCGATCATCGCAAGTTCGCGCGACTGTTTATATGAATGTTTACCTACATACAAACAGTCGCGCGACCTTGCGATGATCGAGACGAGGCCCACCGGGGACAAATAAAATAAATGAAAAATACGAGGGCTGCCTTTTAAGTTCTGTCGTTTGCAAAACTCCCGTGATTATTAAAAAAAAAACTAGTATCATCTTAAAATATTTGAATTTAGAATTCAAAAACAAAAGAATGTCTCGAGATCGGCCGATTCGTTTTAGTACCTACAGCGTCGGTTCAAAGTTGACAAGTCGGTTGTGAAAATGGAAATTTCGAAGGAAAATTTACGTGCGATAATATTTTACAACTTTAAAAGGGGTTTAACGCGTCTTCAGTGCTTTGAAGAGCTGACTACGGTTTTTAAAAATGAAGCACCATGCATCCGGACTGTGGCACGTTGGTATTTGGAATTTCAACGTGGTTGCTCTAGTCTTAGTGATAGGCATCGTGAAGGCCGACCAAAAACAGCTGTAACCCAGGAAAACGGCAACTGATCGTCGAAGATCGCCATGCGACATACCGCGAGATAGAAGCTTCATTAAGCATTTCAGGGACCAGTGTTCAAAATATATTGCATGATCACTTAGGTGTACAAAAATTGATCTCACGCTGGATACCACATTTACTTAGTGAAGACCAAAAAACGGCTCGCGTTAGATGGTGCCGCAAAACTCTGCGGCAATTCAACCGAGGAGACTCTAAACACGTTTATGACATTATCAGTGGTGACGAATCTTGGATATATGCCTACGATCCGGATTCTAAACAGCAGTCGACTGTTTGGGTGTTTCAAGATGAGCCAAAACCGACCAAAGTAATACGCTCACGGAGCACTTCGAAAAAAATGGTCGCCACGTTTGTAGCGAAAAGTGGCCACGTTGCGACCATCGTGCTCGAAGATCGTAAAACAGTTAATGCTGGCTGGTATACCACTGTTTGTTTACCAGAAGTTATCGGTGAGTTCCGAAAAAATAACCCAAGACGTCGTATAGTACTGCACCACGATAACGCTATCTCGCACACCGCCCGGCAGACAATTGCGTTTTTAAAAGAACAAAACGTCGAAAATTTGGATCACCCGCCGTACAGTCCAGACTTAAGCCCTAATGACTTCTTCACTTTTCCAAAAATCAAGCAACGACTTCGTGGTCAACGGTACCGGACGCCTGAAGAAGCGGTTGAGGCATACAAAACGGCCATTTTGGAGGCCCCGACTTCGGAATGGAATAAGTGTTTCGAAAACTGGTTCGATCGAATGAAAAAGTGTATTACATATCACGGTGATTACTTTGAAAAACAATAAATACCATTTAACACTTAAATTGTCTTTAGTTTTTTCAAACGACAGAACTTAAAAGGCACCCCTCGTAAGAAGCTGTAGTATTTGGTCAGGATCCTAAACAAACAGACGAAAAGAACATAACGAACAGAAGGGACAATGTTGGACCAAAATCTGTGTATTACACAATAATTAACACAGATTATTAATGTAGAAGTAATTTATTATTCAATCGTTGCAGGTGGAAAGAAGTGGTCTCTGTCTGACCCTCTGTGAAACAGGCGTGATTTAATGTATTATTCAATCTATTTTGCGTTTCTTAGAAGGCCAAGGTACTCTACGTGTTTTAATCAATGCTGCTGAAGGTAGAATTGAGTTTGATCGAGTTCTTCGCAGCGACGATTGCTCTTGATAAATGAGGATGACAGATCTTCTCTGAGTCGTGGAGTTGCAGAACGAGGAGTGGCCAGTTTTTGAACTGCAACAATATCAGATTCCTTTTTAGGGTTTCGAAGTCAAACTAGAAACCCTTATAGTTTCGACGTGTCTGTCTGTATGTCACACTCACTTATTCTCAGAAACTATTAGTGTTACAAAACTAAAATTTTGTACAGTCACCAGCAATATATTATCCAACATTGGGCGCAAAAATATCTGACACGCTCTTATTCCTCCAGTAATAAAGACGTGTCAGAGGGCCCTGCCAAGATGCACTACGCTAACGTTTCTATTCGTTTCGTTTTTTACCTATCGCGTCACTGGTAGATCACGTGACTTTTCGTATCACGTCTTCTAACAGTGACGCGATTGGTTTAACAACGAAATGAATAGAAACGCTAGTTAGCGTAGTGCATCTTGGTAGGGCCCTCTGGTATTTTTGCGCCCGATGTTGGATAATATACACGGTGATTTTTAATCGGTGATCAGGAGTTGAAAAATATTATTTACCAACCAAAATCGAATTCAATGGGTGAGGTCTCACGCAATTACCTCACTGTTTAATTAATTACAATTAATGATATTGTTAAAACCAATAACCACTGAAGACTGGTCAACCTACATTCATTATTGAAGTGAAGTGGATACGACACGTCAAGTGCCATCGCTTTGGCGGGGAATTTGACAGATCTTACGTCAATAAACTAACTTTTGAGAGCCAGGTCTACCAACCAGCGCCTCTATTCTAGGCGGTAAAAACGATATCGTAGTTTTCCTGTTATGGTATTGTTATGACGTCAGCCGCCATTACTGTCAAGAAAATAAGAGCTATCAGAACGTTGACAATTCGATAACAGATCAAATACGATATTGTTTTTACCGTCTTGAATAGAGCCGCTGACATGACAACAAAATTACTTCACCCAAAGGTCAACCAATTGCAGGTCTTGAAACCGTAACCTAGCGACCATTGTTAGTTAGTTTCTTTCTTTCTTTCTTTACTATTGGTCATACAACGCCCAATCAGGGTGGTGATTCTCTCAGCAAGCAAAGGTGATCGTTCGCTCGA
This sequence comes from Acleris literana, assembly GCA_946894065.1. NCBI lineage: Eukaryota > Metazoa > Arthropoda > Insecta > Lepidoptera > Tortricidae > Acleris > Acleris literana. The sequence goes on along the minus strand of OX335693.1, from coordinate 11,314,711 downwards.
GTGAAGGTCCAAGCGGCGAGTTTAAGTAGTCCCGACAGAGCGAACAAAACACATTTTAGCGCGTGTATTCAATTTGGCAGCATGACTTCACGAACGTATAAGACTCCCTAATTGACAATGCACGCGCTAAAATGTGTTTTGTTCGGTCGGACGGGACTACTTAAACTCGCCGCTTTTATTCACTCGTCCGTTCGACCGGCCGCCGTTTTTTGAGAGAATAACACACCAGCTATTCTTACTGATCACAGTCGTTATTGGTCGTTTTATAGGGTTGCTATGGCCACGTTTCAACAAAACTACCAAATTTCATTGACGTTTACGTTATAACAGAAAATTATTTTCTTCCTGTAACACAGGGCTTCCTAGCTCAGGATCCAGGACTAAAGATAAATTGTACTAAGTTAATTGCCAATAAATATTTTTTTTTTTTTTTTTTTCTTTTCTTGATTAAATAGCATCTGTGTCGTAGAATATTTTGCCAGTGTCAATTTAATAAAATAATGTCAACCGTAATGTTGTGCTAACCTAAGAATCTCTAAACAATTAGTAGGGTGACAATTAATTTCGATAAAGTTATTTTCAAAACAAAAATGAAGTATTACAATTATTTATTATAACAATTACCTATGGCTTATCGAACGTACAAGGCTGCCTATTTGAGAATGCACGCGCAAAAATTTGTTTTGTTCGCTCGGACGGGACTACTTAAGCTCGCCGCTGCGATTTCGCTCGTTCGTCCGACCGACCGCCGTTTTAAAGAGAATAACACCTCAGGAATTAAACAAGTTGTTCAATTCGTGAATGTAGTGCATAACATAAGTTGTATTTTTACTGAACACAATTAAAACTCAGACCTTAGTACGAATATATCGTTACTACTTTAGAAAAAACTCGTATCTGATATTTCCAGATGTGCGAGTTTGAACCTAATTCTCTTCACGCTTAAGTTCAAAATCGTACGTCACGAAATATGAGATACGAGGTATTTTCAAAGCAATGACGATATCCCTTTTGAGAAAAAATATTTAGATCTTATTATTTTAAAATTATTGATCTAGGAAGTACATGTCGCGTATTACCTAATTAATCTTTAAAGACAGCCGTCGCTTCCAACAGATCGAGTTGTCCCTCAACATTTAGTAAGGAAATTTCGCCGTAGGGGACCCGGTGCCCCAACAGCAGAGGAGTTGCTTCGTTGACCTCTACCTGTAACAAAACTCGATCGCTTGAGAGGGCCCTGCCATGATGCATTGCGCTAACTAGCGTTTCTATTCGTTTCATTTTGCAACCAATGGCGTCACTGGTAGATCACGTGACTTTTCGTATAACGTCACCTACCAGTGACGCGATTGGTTAAAACGAATCGAATAGAAACGCTTGTTAGCGAAGTGCATCTTGGCAGGGCCACCAGATACTTAAATAAAGGTATCTGAGTAGGGCTGAATTCGGAGGTCATAGGATCCTGAATCCGCCTCTATGCCGAGGCGAGATTCTCGTACGCTGACCCCCCCCCCCCCCCTTTTTTAAATATAAATAAGAAATCAACTTAATACCCGGCCCAGTGCTTATCGAGCGCGCAATCACTTAGGGTACAATCGTGTGTGTATATTCTAAAAAATACCTACCACAAAACTTTTACCCCCAAAATTATGTAAGCTCAGGTTGAGTAAGAGCGTCAAGGGGGTAAGAGCGACCAACCATATATTTGTTAGAAAGAAAGAAAAAGCTATTATTCAGTGATACATATACAGGATCTAAGTGCGTTTAGTGTGTTTTAGGAGATAATGTTGGTTAGATGGACTTGCGTCTACGGGGCAATGGATCAAAATTATAATATATTAAGTACAGGTCGACAAACGTAAAATGAGGTTCGAGCGGCTAGTAGAGGGTATATGTTTGCGCATGTTGTCTACTAACAAACCAATCATAGATTAGAGTGTATTACTGGGAACCAATAGCGTGGCAGCAAGCGAAGCGGTTTACGCTCCCCCCGCCGCGCCCACCAATTTGGTCCGTAATTTGCTCACTGCGCAGGTAGTTCGCTCAGGGCTCTTTTTACGTATGTGTCGACTTGTAATCAATTAATGGTAATTTAATTTGTTTAATCAAAATCTTTGGAGTCATATCCACATTATTGCGAGTAACGTCGCTCATTTGTCCGATCCCTGCCGATTACGAATCTGGGACTCACACGAAAGTTCTTCTCTTGACACACGGCTACTATTTCAAAGTCGTCTCCCGGGCCGATGGGCGAGTCCATGGCGACAAACGCAGTGGTGTCGGCTGGTCTGTCGTTCCACAAGATAATCGCGTCGCCCTCGTTCGAATACACCCCTAAGATCATAAAACCCAGCTCAAAGGGTTTCCGCTTTGAGAAGGAGATGTCGATGGCGGCGCTGAAGATATCAACGCTGGTTTTAATAATAACTATAATAAGAACCCTTTAGATAGATTTATTGCCAATTTCACCATACGATGTTAACCACTTAACAGACGATTAGAACGTTAACAGATGTCAAAATGTATGAAGTCGATTAACGTTGATTAAATTTAACATCGTTTGGTGAAATTGGTACAATAGGGTGTTTCATTTTTGACACGGCAATTTTAAATAAATTTGCTCGAATTCTTGGTCCTACTTAACTAAAAGACCGGTCTTCAAATTTGTAATAGGTACAATTAGCTCGTATTTAGGGGTCGTACATTTTGATAACCTTTTTAATCAATTTTCATGCTATTCTCCGAAGCCGTAAAAGGCGGATAAAAATGGTGATGATGGTCGAGGTCATTAGCCTTTGACATAAGTTGACCAGAAAGATAAGGATCTCTATTTATGGAGTCTATAAGGGTACCTTTTTTACCATTTTCGTACGGAACCCTAAAAATGTATGCGATTTTTTTAGCAACATCACTAAATGTACCAAATGACATCTGTCACACGCTCAATAAGATATGAAAAATATTATAGGCATATTCCGTGGACATGCCTTCTTTCATCGACACAGATACGACCTTCCGTGCGGGCGTGTCAAAGTAGACTAAACGACTTTTTACCACTAGATAACCAGAGGCCCTACTTTGAAAATCGAAGTTCGAAGTTACGTTAGCTCCATCCCTGTCACTCGTCATTCGAGACTAAATCGAGAGAAAGGGATGAAGCTAACGTAATTTCAAAGTAGGGCCCCAGTTTTTTTCGCTATGTCACGATATGTCACATCTGTTAATACTGAGAACATTTAATGTCTGTGGTTGCTAGTTATTAAACTTGTACGAGACTCGGGAAGATGGGATCCTAGCCAAGATGCAAACGCTACTAGAGTTTTTCTTTTCTATCGCTTAAAATGTATGGGATGACATTTTCGTGCGTTACAATACACCACGTAAAACTGTGTTGTCTGAGGGACGTTACCCAGTGTCCTACGCAGGCGATTCGCGCAAACGCGAAGGTACGAAGTACACCTCTAAGGCGATGTCCTAGGTGAGCGAATTTCACACGAATTTGAAATGCGAAAGAAACAAACAGTCGACAACTATTTAAGTGTCCGTCGTGACCAATACAAAAACGAATTCGCGCGAAAAATATCAAACGGTTTGATATCTTTCGCGCGAACCCACGCGGCGTCGGCTGTCGGCGGCGAAGGTAGTCCTGCGGCGCGGGGCGATAGGCGCGCACGTAGGACAAGGCCGCCGCGTCGCACCACTTCGCATTGAAACCGCGTGTCACCGCACCGGTTCGCTTCGCAATTCTGTTCGTTTTGAATCGCCCACGTAGGAAGTAGCCTAAGAAGCGCCTGTTTGATAATTTCCCATCGCGTCGCGTCGCTTCGCGTTCGCGCACGAATCGCTTACGCAGGACACTGCGTTAAGATCGCGTGCGATAAATTAAATAACATAATGTTAAGCCCAACTTAGCTTCCGTACGTGTTCAGATCGCGCGAGTCAAACAACCTGCCCTTGAAATGGAATTCGCAGCCGACTCGCATGTTACCTTCTGTTTCAGGATGATGCAGAAATGTCCTGAAAACAACGACAAAGCCCTAATGAAAACGGATGCAAGTCGACTTAGCTCTTAGTAATAAGGGTTAACATAATGTACAAAGTATACTGGACTTGTACCGTTCTTCACCTGAACCTCAGAAGACTTGTATGTTGTTTCATAATGAGCCATAGCCAATATGCAAATGCTACTATTAACGTTTTCAACCGACAAAAAAAACGGAGGAGATTCTCAAGTCGACGCGTATATTTATTTTTTATGTATGATCATCAGAGATCGGAATAGGTAGAGCTAATTTGCCTAAACTTGATGCATGTTCATTCAATAATGTATTCCCATCTCTCTCACGCATGAATGAATATGCGTCAAGTTTAGGCAAATTAGCTCTACCTATTCCGATCTCTGATGATCATTGATCACGCATAACTTTTTACAGATTAGTCAGTTTTTTTTTCTATTCTATCACTCAAAATGTATGGGAGGACAGTAGACCACGTGGTTTATCGCAACACACGTGAATTTCACCCCATACATTTTGAGTGATAGAAAAGAAAAACGCTAACAGCTTTTGCATCTTGGCTACGGCCTCTGGGCAACCAAATTATAGATTCTGAAAAAAGAGTTTCACGTGGTGAATGGTGGAATATTTTTAAGTGGCAACTACAGCAAGACTTATTTGTAGGTTTCTGAGATACAAGCGACTAAAGTGTTTATACCTACCTACTAAAATCAAGCACCTCGTAACTTTAAGTAGAAAATTACTTCATACTTGTTGTTTTTTGATATTTTTGTGTAGTAACTACTGGGTTACTCTGTCGACGTAAATAAAACTTTTGTACTTCAGAAAAAATTTACAAAGACAATCTGCATATCAGTGATTTCGAGAAAAACGGTTTCTTACATTAACCGGCATTTTTATTTTAGAAATATGTATATTTGTAAAAAAAACATCCTGACTACTTTACTAATCTGTCGTCTTCCAAGTGTAGGTAATGTCCAGAGATCGGAATAGGTAGAGCTAATTCGACGCATATTCATTCATGCGTGAGAGAGATGGGAATACATTATTGAATGAACATGCATCAAGTTTAGGCAAATTAGCTCTACCTATTCCGATCTCTGGTAATGTCCGAACACAATACAAATATAATATTCGATTGCCTAAAGTCAGTAACTATATAAATATAGTACAATAGATTCACCAAAGCTGGCACGAATGGAATGAACAAAAGTAATGTCACCTATCACTGTGTGAGTGCCTTCCATTGAACCGATGTTCTTGGCCCTGTCAAGATGAATTGCGATAACTATCGTTTCTATTCGTTTCGTTTTTAAACCAATCGCGTCACTTGTAGATCACGTGACTTTTCGTATCACGTCATCTACCAGGTTGGTTTAAAAGCGTAATGCGTCTTGGCAGGGCCCACTGTTATTATTTTACACAGTAGTTTCGTTCACTCATTCAATCCGTTCGTGCCAGTTCTTGCGAATCGACCAATAGTACGTTTGTATCGGCCATCACAGTGTTTAACCACCTTCCGGCTGACATAAAAGTTCTCGAAAGAAACGCTTTTAAGGTAAAACTTTGTATATTAGTTTAATATTAATATTGTAATATTTTTATTTTTGTGCAATAAAGAGTTTTACATACAAAACTTAAGAAATGCCTTATTTACAACGCATTTTACAGCCTTAAAGTTTTTTTTTGATTTGTGAATCTAGTTTTTAAGATTAATTTTAACGTTGCATGCCCGAAACGGGTAACTGTTGAAACTTTTATTGAATATTTAATACCTATTTACACAATTATGCAATAAATCTATTATATTCTATTCTGTAACGGCTTCCAAACATACACTAAGAGCATGGCCAGACATGCTCTTGCCCGGCTTTTAACTTTTTGGAGGCGGTTCATTATTTTTATGTAATCATTTCTGAGAACGTCCATTTGTATCGATGACAATGATTATAATATTAAATTATTAAGCTAGGAAGTAGATGTTGCGTACCTAGTTAATCAAGGACATAATATGATGCATCGTATAAATCGAATTGTCCCTCTACGTTAACCATCGAGACATCGTAGTAGGGAATCCCGTGTTCCAGCAACAGAGGAAGTTCGTCGTTGAGCTGGACCTGCGATGAAATAGACTATTCGATCACTTGAGCAATGTAACATGAAGACGGCCCGAACTTGGAGGTGATAGCCAACATACATACATACATACATAAACTCACGCCTTCATTCCCAGAGTGGGGTAGGCAAAGCTACATAATTACCAACAACTCTAAGGCTACGTTCTACATGGGGGATTCAAAACGAACATTTGCGAAGCGATCCGTTGCGGTGACAAGCGGTTTCAATGCGAAGGGGTGCGACGCGGCAGCCTTTTCCTACGTGCGCGCGAATCACCCCGCGCCGCAGGACTACCTCCGCTGCGAACAACCGCCGCCGGGTGGGTACGCGCGAAAAATATCAAACCGTTTGATCGCGTTCGCTTAGTTTCGCGTCGCGCCGCCCGCACCCCGCGCCTGTATTGGTCACGTAGGACACTTCAATAGCTGTTGACTGTTTCTTTCGCGCCGCATCGCATTCGCGTGGAATTCGCTCACCTAGGCCGCCTAAAAACTTCTTGATAATTCTGTAACCACACTTAGCACAATCAGGCTAAGATGATTTATCATAACAGCATTTTGTATTACATTAATATTGAAAAAGCCATTTGACATAATAAGGAATAAGGCATTGGCTTTGTCGGGTTCCGTGGGACCACGAGGATGGAACCGAATAAAAACATGCTAATACATGAAAGTAAGACTAAATATGACAGGTTCGCGGAAAATTTATTATGTACATCCTTCGATCAAAAATTACAAACTAGATAACGGGTCAGCGCAAAAAATACTTCTTGGATACTAACGACTCACTTGCGGCGTGAGGTCTTAATTTCGATTAGTTCTGTTGACAGACAGCCAAAGTCAACACGCATCAAAATGCCATAATGTTGCAAAAATAATTATCGAAAACGAAATGTATTGGTCGGAAAGTCTTACTTTAGGTAAGTACATGTAGAATATTTTATTTTCAAACTTTACACTAACAATTAATGCCATAATTCCAACAAAATAACAATATTGAAACCGCAGCTAAGAATGTTTGGCCAAGGTCGGTCAATATACGCGCAAACTTGTTTAACGGAACATTAGATGGATGGAGTGGTTGTTTTATTATTGTACCACTACTACGCCTCTATTCTAGGCGGTAAAATCCAAATCGTATTTGACCTGTTATTGTATTGTTTTCAACTCAGCTGCCATTACTGTCAAGTAAATAAGAGCTATCAAAACGTTGACAATACGATAACAGGTCCAAGATGATTTGGTTTTGGTGTTCAATAGAGGCCCTGGTAGGTAGGTATTTTATTACAAGAACTGCGAGCATTTTCCGTCAGCGGCCTTTTAGAGTTCCGAAGTTAAACTAGGAACCCTTATAGTTCCGCTTTGTCCGTTTGTCTGTCTGTTTGTAAGTCACACCACTTTTCCTGAGAAACTATCAAAGTTACAAAATCGAAATTCTGTGTGCATATAGATATTTATACCGCGGACTAAAATCAATTATGGAATAAATATAAAAAACGGTCCGGTATATGTAAAGCAACGGTATAGGTAAGTATTTTTTTTTACTAAACAACACTGTGTGATGTCACTTGTTGTACTGCGAAATAGTTATTTGTGTATGTAGTAACGGCGACGGAACCCTACACTGCGCATGATCTGACATGCTTTTACCAGTTTCTTTTCGTATTCGAGAATAATCAACCGGAATTTTACTTTAAAAAATTATATAGTATAATTCTGGTGTGCGTTGTTCTTCTCCAAAACGGCTTGACCGATTTTGATTAACTTTTTTTGTATAAGTACTTGTCACCTTGATGATTTTTAGCTATAGTTGAACATAAGTAATCTTAACTAAACAACAAAACTTTTACGTACCTATTTACATTAATTTTAAATTCAATGCGACTCCATACCTCTGCTAGTCAAATTCGAAGAAGCAAAGTGAATAGATAAAAAACGACGTAACTCGCAGGGCAACAACCGGGAAAAGTATTTTAATTTTTGCACGATAAGATTGATTATACAATAGATTTTATTTAACATACGTTTTTTCGTTTGTAAGTAGCAGATGTCATTTATTGACGTGTTCATGTTATGAGACGAATAGTCGTAAGTATAAGATCAAATTTTGAAGATTTTTACTTTATTGCTAAGTACCATGGTTGTTATTACATACATAATCTCACGCCTTTGTTCCCAGAGTGGGGTAGGCAGAGCTACAGAATTACAAACATATCTAAAAACTTGTTGATAATTCTATAACCACAATTTGCACAATATTAGGCTAAGATGTTTACCAGCGTATTAGTGACAGGTTGCAAGCCCATCGCCTAACAGTACTACAAGCCTTTATTCCCTTAGTCGTCTCTTACGACATCCACGGGAAGACATGGAATGGCACTATTCTAACTCGGCAACCACACGAGGTTTTATTAGGTTGAACTTAAACTGTTTTAAGACGTTTGTCTCGGTTCGTTAGTGAACAAATGCAACTGACGTATAGATTCAGGCGGACAGAATTTAGGTTTGATTTTGTATGGGACTGGTTATCTAGTTGAATATTGTTGATCGAAGTGTACCTCAATGGAACTTTTCTCAAACATGCAATGGATGTTGGCGTTATGTTAGTTATTTTAGGCCTCAAAGTATCACGTTTCAGGCGGATCACTCAAGAGAACTGTAAAGGAATTTCATACAAAATTGAAGGCCTAGGCCGGGAAGTTGTGTTTATGAACAGGCTAAATAGGTTTTTTTTTTATATATACTAAGCCGTGTATCCAACCAAAGCGTTTGCATGTTTATATAAAGTACCACGAGAACAAAGGTAACTAGGGATGCGTAGCGCAACTTAGATCGCAGGCGGTGCGCTGCGGGGCACCGGCGGGCGGGCGGGCGCACACGACACAGCGCGGATGACTGAGCACTGTAGGTTACTTTTAATGTTTATGCACTCCTAGTATTTGACATTGTAATTTTTGATTTAATTTTTTTAATGAATTATATGTTTGAGAAAAGCACTATACAAACCTCGGCGTGAAAAGGGGTTGCCAGCCTCGTAAATATCTGCCTCGTCTATATGAACTCGGCCGGCAACCCCCTACTTCCCGGCCTCTGTAGTAATGTACTATTGTTTATAACTTTGTCTTGGCACTAGAAATGAGGATTTGCCGAGTCCCACCAAAATTTAGGGGCCTACCCCCATCGGGGGATTAAATTGTACTAAGCGAGTGAAGTGTCATTTTCCATGTATTTCTTTGCGCTGAATCGAATGAGACCCATTGCTGGAAAAAAATAAAAAAAACATGTCAAAAGTAGGACCTAATCAGCAAAAACAATTGGAAAACGTATATACTAGGTACAGTATGTAATATCAACTATGAACATGAATTGCTGATTGAATCCTACTTTTGAGTCGAATTTTTTTCTTCTTTTATTTTTTTCCGACAAAAACCCTTCATATCTCGCCAAATTTTGATCCTATAAGTATGCTAATGGTCTCATTCGATTCAGCGTAAAAAACTACATGGCAAATGACACTACACTCGCCTAGTAAAATTTTCTCCCTGTCCATAACCCAGGGGGGGTTGACGGTAGGGTAGGACCCCTAAATTTTCGTAGGACTCGGCCAATTTCTAGTGCCAAGATAAAGTTAGAAACAATGTTTCATTGATGTATATATTTTGCCTCCAAAATATGCTATCTTTTCTGTATTATGTATGAAACTAATTATGATATTAATTTTAAATAATCCAATTTGCTAAATTGGGACAATCACTCCAGGTTAGGTTAGGTTGACGCACCAATCTAGGCGCGAAATAGGAGCTCTGCGAACGATTCTTATATCTTTACTAGCGACCCGCCCTCGCTCCGCTTTAGTTTATATGAGACTAGCTTCTGCCCGCGACTTCGTCCGCGAAGAATTAGTAATCTTGCCATCCCACGGGAACCGTGATTTATTTCGGGATTCAAGGTAGCCCTATGCGTTAATTCAGTGTATAAGCAAACTATTTCTAATTGTATCTCACCAAATTCGTCCATCCGTTTTAGCGAAGAAGTAACAAACTCACGCACGCATAACCTTACGCATTGATAATATACAGTGGTGGTCACATAATTAGGGACGCTTGTTTTTTTCCCATACAATTGCCTACAAATATGACTTTTCAATTTTGACCACCATTCAAAAAGTTCTAAACTAATTTAATATTAGGTTACACTCATCCTTCATTAATGAACTAAGGTTTAAATGTATGTACAATTCATCTGTGTTGAAAACGGATCTTTCATTTTATAAGGATTTGAAAAAATAAATACCTGGCGTTCATGGACGGGTCAGCACTAAGTTTTTAAATCCCTATAAAATATAAGGTTCGTTTTTAACAGTAGTTCATTGTACATACATTTAAACCTTAGTTAATGATCTAAAGTAAATTGTATTTAGCAATAAAATTGGTCAAGAACTTTTTGAATGGTGGTCAAAATTTAAAAGTCATATTTGTAGGCAATTGTATGGGAAAAAAACAAGTGTCCCTCCACTGTATGTAGTACGTATTTGTCAGTGGCGGATCCACGGGGGTGGTCAAGTACGTTATGACCACCCCCTTCGGCACTCGTAGATACGGGTCAGAAAGTAAATAGTCGTGTGGCATTATCTCGCACTTGACCGAACTTCTGCGTTCAGCAGTTAATGACCACCCCCTAATCTGACAGCTGGATCCGCGCCCGGTATTTGTACTATGTATAATCATACCAAATTTGACGCTTGTGTGTTTTAGCGTTTATACCATACAACAAAAAGAAAAATGGTTTGTAGATTTTTTTTTATCATAATGTAATTTTTTATTGAATAATACAAACTCACAATATCCCAAACAAAGCAATAAGGTTCGAAGTTCTTCGATCAATGAGCGCAATGAACGCGAGCGATATTTTTTCTATGGGCTTTTGCTGTTGGTGTTATGCACCGTTACAGCTTCACAGGGCGGTGGGTGGTGAGTAGGGAATGCAAATAACCGGTTATAACCGGTTCTAACCGGTTATAACCAGTTTTAACCGGTTATTTTCATACAAAAACGTCTAATAACCGGTTAAATTGAATTCCCTAGTGGTGAGCCCCAGCGAAGGGGGCACACCTACTCGGAAGCGCTTATACTCCCGGCGACCGCGACGCTGCGAAGTACTTTGTCGCTGTACTTTCATGTATAAACTAAAGTTCGTTGTCCCTATATCTATCTATCTTAACTAAATAATACTCGGATTTTGCAAAAAAAACATTCTCTCCGAATTTGTCAAAGGCTTTTAAAAATACTTATAATCATGTATTTGTATCATTTTCCTCGCATCGTTTGAGAAAAGCATTATGTATGCCTCCGTATTTCCTGACTCCTATTTTAGCAGGCCTTGCTATTGCTCGGCCTGCAAACCACCTCGTCAGGAAATCCCGACTTTCCGCGCCTAGGCAACAATGTACAATGCGGGGAGCGCGCGTTACCATAGCGACCGCATTGTTACCGAAGGTTCATAGTGCTGGTTCATGTTACGTGGTGCGGAATATAAGTTGTGATTGATAAGATAACGGAGATGGGACTTACACTTAAGTCCTCTTCTCGACAAACGGCATTTATTTTAAATTTGTCCTCGGGGCCAATGGGTAATTCCATCCTGACATGATCAGCGGTCTCTCCTGGTCTGTCGTTCCACAGGACCAAAGCATCACCATCGTCCACATAAGCCCCTAAGATCATAAAACCCGTCACACGGGGGTTTAACTTAAAGAAGCTGATGCTGATGGCAGGGCTAAAAATATCAATAGTGATTTTAATACGTGCGGGTCATGTGCGGGTTATGTGTGCGCAATCCCTTTATTTAGGAATGGGGAGGGGAAGTTTGTGATATGTGTAAGCAAATTAAAGATATGTTGGTGTAGAATTAGTTTATGCAAGAAAAACCCAGATGGTATCATTCATTTACTTGAAAAAGAAAATATTAAGAATCCGGTACCGTAAAGGTAAAATTTGCTGTCATGGCGAAAATCGACACGAGTAAATGAATTTTATTTTTGTCAGTAATGTATTTAAGCCTTCGTTTTTGCATAACATTTGAAGCTATGTTATGTCTCAATAAAGTGAGGTAAGTTTCATCAAAATCAGTCTCTTAGTATAATAAAAAATCCAAAAACTTCTCTTAGCTGCGCAACTTACCCGCAGTAAGTAATATAATATCTGCCCTTACTGGGATTTGAACCAAGGACCGCTAGCTTCGTAGGCAGGGTCACTACCAACTAGGCCAGCGCGTCTTCAAAATAGCATCGTGTATGTGTAATTTGGCCTGAAGGCAAATGTCATCCGTCCGCCTGAACGATTTGCCTGACCGGACAGAACTCCATACATGATCAGTTTTACCTTCAGTTCTAACCGGCCGGATGCAAAATAGTATCGTTTATATGTAATTTGGCCTGAAGGCAAATCGCATCCGTCCGCCTAAACGATTGACCGTTGGAAAAACTGATCATGTATGGCCTCTCGATCCGGTCAGGCGGACCTGACGCAGTTCAGCCTGCACCGATCGGCCTCTACATGTATGGGCACTCGATCCGGTCAGGCGGAACTGACGCAGTTCGGCCTGAACCGATCAGCCTCTTGTATGGGGGCATTTAAAGCGCTTTGTTTGATAATTTCCCATCGCGTCGCGTCGCTTCGCGTTCGCGCACGAATCGCTAAAGGCCTCCATAAATGATCCGTTCTGCCTTCAGGTCTAACTGACCGGATGCAAAATAGCATCGTGTATGTGTAATTTGGCCTGAAGGCAAATCGCATCCGTCCGCCTGAACGGTTTTCCTGATCGGACAGAACTCCATGACCGGATGCAAAAAAGCATCGTGTATGTGTAATTTAGCCGAAGGCAAATCTCATCCGTCCGCCTGAACGATTTGCCTGACCGGACAGAACTCCATACATGATCACTTTTACCTTAAGTTCTAACCGACCGGATGCAAAATAGCATCGTTTATGTGTAACTTAGCCTGAAGGCAAATCGCATCTGTCCGCCTGAACGATTGGCCGTTGGAAAAACTGATCATGTATGGCCACTCGATCCGGTCAGGAGGAACTGACGCAGTTCAGCCTGAACCGATCGGCCTCTACATGTATGGAGGCCTTTAAAGCGCTTTGTTTGATAACTTCCCATCGCGTCGCATCGCTTCGCGTTCGCGCACGAATGGCTAACGTGCTGCGTTAAGATTGCATGCGATAAATTAAATAATGTTAAGCCCAATTAGCTTGCGTACTTGCTGGTGTCGCGAGTGTCGAGCATTTGGCCCGCGAAACTGAATTGGCAGCCCACTTGCATGTTACCATCTATTTGAAAATGAAACGGAAGTGCCTGAAAACAAGTATAGCCCTACTTAAAGCCCCCTACGCATTATCCTTCCGTGCCATCCCTCCGGGCACGATGCACGACGCAAAACGATAGTGCGTAGGCTTGCTGGACGTCAATAATCATGGTAATAATAATAATTATTGACGTCCAGCAAGCCGGAGGGATGGCACGGAAGGATAATGCGTAGGGGGCTTTAGATCAGTTATGGGTATAAACCAAAACAAATGTCCAGTTAAAGAAGAGTTTAGTCACCATAACGAAACTGTCGATAAACGTCAAACACATACATTTTCGTAAAGAAATTGTAAGTTAGACATCATTTAAGTGACGTTTAAATAGCGTCTTTATGTAAGGTCTGTTCATCCTTACTTGTCTTATATAGTAAACAACTTTGTAACCTCAAAATGAACCTTTTTTTGGCTAAAACAGCTATTTTAAACCAAATAAAGCAATCACAGACAATACATAGGCCAAGTGATGTCCAAAATGTTTACTCAGTTTACTCTATTTACGATAAAAGAGCTGTTTTAGCCAAAAAAAGGTTCATTTTGAGGTTAGGAGGTTGTTTAATAAGACAAGTAAGAATGAACAGACCTTACATTTATTTTGCTTTATACCCTTATACGTACAGGTCGTCCCGTAAATATTTTTTTACATAATTAGAATCATTACGAATCAGCGAAGTTACCTATTTGCCAGTATGTTTTTTAATATTTTTTTAAGTAAGTAGTCACATAAACTTTGTTTCTCCATACTAGGTGTCCCCAGTGTTTGCTTTTCACTTTGTATGGAAAAAACAACTATGTGATTGTTTACTTAATAAAATAATTAAAAAAAAACAGGCGTGCTTTAATGTATCTATGCTTTATATAAAATCGGCTTTACACACATGCTTTTTGTAAAGTCGGCTTTACACACACGCACCCGCCGGTGCATCAACGCTGCCCCGTCAGTTGGAACCAGGCAGGGTGGTGCGACCCGATATGCGCACTCTTTAACCTGATTCACAGCTTAATTAGGTACTTACATAAACTGGTTCATAATCAGACATAGGTCACCGGGAACTTTTAAAAACCCTGAAAACGAATGCAACGGTGTTATGATTCTATGCGTAACGCGTAAAGACCAGCCGCATTCACATTTGTTTGACGTGTTGTATCGTGATGCGTCAGAACAAATACCGGTTTCACAATTTTAATATGGTTTCGTTCCCATTTGTCTGACGCAGTGTGTTGTGTCGCATCTCGCAATCCCGGTCTGCGTCAGAATGAATGACGTGGGGGGCGGAGCAGCGGCCAACGCGTTAAACCGCGTCACGAGTCACGACACAACACATCAGACAAATGTGTTTTTTTTTTATGGCAAGGAGAAGGCACGCCACCACTCAGGCCACCTGATGGTATCTAAGTGGGATCTGAGACCCATAGACATTTGAAATCTCAAGACTACAATCTCAAAACTGCAATCCTAAGACTTCAAATGCGTTGCCAACGCTGAGGACTAAGATGGAATGCCTCTATGCTAGTAATTTCACCCGTTGTCTTATCCCCACACCGGAACACAGCAATGCGAACACTACTACTTGGCGGTGGGTTAATTGACAAGATGGTGGTAGCGATCCGGACGGACCCTGCACAAGGTCCTACCACCACTAAACATACATGCAGCTTGACTCAAAAGACGTCCGAAAGCGTCATAAGTGTCATAACACGCCACATAGATGTGAACAGTAGCCACCACGACACAACACATCAGACCAATTTGAATGAGGCTTCAGTCAGTCTTCTTTTAAAGGCGTTTCTTGCTGATTTCTCCAATGTCAAGTTTTGTATGGGAGACTCTGCTTCAGTGGGGACGCAAGCGAGTCATGCATGCACGTCGGTTTCGGGTAGGTACTTAAGATTCGGCCCTTTTCCAGTATTTCTCCGATTTGATTCGAAAAAGTACGCCTAGAGCGGCCCCTTCCGACCCTCCCACTCACTTTCGCTCTGTATATCTCTTTCGTCAATCTTCTTTCATCCATCCTTCAATGACCGAACCATCGAAGCATGCCCTTTCCAATCTTAGTCACTACATCTTCTTTTAGTCCACATTTCTCTCTGATCTTTTCATTCCTTAATCTATCAATCAGTTACACTGCGAGCACTTTATGGAAATTTTATTAGAGACAAGGGTTCTTATTTTCATTCAAAATGGGCACACCTAACGGGTCGGTGGCAGTCGAAGTGATAATCTATTTACTTTTTTGAAGGGTTTTAGTGCTTACAAAACAACTTATTAGGTAAACCAACGAAAACTTAGTATTGATTTGAAGTTATGAAAGTATTTTGAAGTCACAAATAATAAGGCAAGAGGCCGTCGCGGGGTATTGCACGAAAAAAACACTCCTTACGTAAACTCTTAACAAATCGGTTTAACGAAATCCAAGTAAAAATAATATTAAAGCGGAATCACCTGAGACAAAATTTAAAATTATTATCGTTGTCGGATACTTAATAATAATACATCATAATAAAAATGTAGCGTTGTTTGCTCCCCCCCCCCTTATTACACACATTGACGCGTTATACGTCATTGTTGAACTTTGGCATTGGGGCAGAGAGTACGTAATAATTAATTGCTGAAAAGAGTTTTCATCCAATACTCGGGTTTTTTTTTTAATGGCATGAAGAAAGCAAACGATCCCCAGAAATAGAATTCCCAGTTATTAGTTCTAGTTCTTCTGTGAAACGAGCAAAACGGCCACGGGCTAGGGCATTTCCAGTATCGGAATTGAAAGTCGGTATTGAACCTCAATATCGGAATCTCGGAATTAGGGCATACAATATTGAACTATTTCCAACACCGGAATTGAAACTCGGTATTGTGTCTCAATATCGGAATTCAGATTCTACTATCGGAATTGGGGATCTATTAGGAAAACACACTTTTGTCCACGACCGTTGCAAAATCCATCTGATAACTCCACAGAATAAAGACTAAAGGCATAGAAACCATACTAAATAAGCAGAAAATACATTATGGTTCACTTCTTTTTACTTATGGTTTTCATAGTGAGTTGGAAAGAGATGAATCTATAGCTGTTCTTCGTTATTTGGTACATCGTCACAAGTAAGGCGTGATTTGGACCTATAAGCACCTATAGTATTTGGACTTATACAAAAGGAAAGACAAAAGTCTCTGTGTAAAACCTTGTGACAATGACAGTTAAAGAAGAAAAAACAGCCTACTTTTTGTTTCATTTGTTCTCATGTAATACGTAATATAAAGAGTAGAGAAAGATAGCTGACGCAAAGTAGGTACGTCTTAAGGCTTCCATACATGATCCGTTTTGCCTTAAGGTCTAACTGACCGGATACAAAATAGCATCGTGTATGTGTAATTTGGCCTGAAGGCAAATCGCATCCGTCCGGTTTTCTTGTATGGTGTCTTGTAAAGTCTTTACATGTATGGGCACTCGATCCGGTCAGGCGGAACTGACGCAGTTCGGCCTGAACCGATCGGCCTCTACATTTATGGGGGCCTTTATAGTCCGGTTTTTCTATGCTATATGTTCTTATTCTGTGCTATTAATACTAAGCACCAGAGGTCGGAATAGGTAGTGCTTATTAACCGACCGGACCGACCGGTCCGAGATTCCGAATTCAAGTGTAGGTAGTCCGTCTGTACCGGCTCGTTCATGTTTTGCTTGCTGTCGCTACGCCCACGACGAAGTTGTTCGTCTCCCGATTACATTACTCAAAGAGGCGAAGGGTCTCGTCTATTTCAAAATTCATCCAAATCCGTCCAGCCGTTGCACCGTGAAAGAGTAACAAGCATATCCATACATACAAACTTTTGCGTTTATAATATTATATAATAATATATAAGGACCGTTTTATTACCTGCTCCCCTTAAATGCTACCATTACCATATCATACCATAATTATTGTACTTACTATACTTACTGAAACTGTTTCAGGCCTCCTTGCTAATATAAAAATGTTATATGATGACTCAATTTCAGTACTAATGTAGCTATGTTACTTTTGTGTTTTTATTATTATTGATGGTTTTTATTAGATCAATAAACATTGCGTCGGTCAGTCATAATATAATGCGAAACATGCCCGGGCATTATTAATAATGTCTAGCTCTATCGGGCAAAATGATTAATTACTATCTAAATCTTCATTATTTATCATATTGCCTGGGCATTATTATATTGCTACGTGCCAAATGGGCAATTTGATAACTAAGGTAGGATAGGTTAGTTTTTATGCCCGAAGGGCATACCGCCCAGAAGTAGGGGCCCCGCGTAGCGGGGACCCGTTGACATATTGCTTTAAACATGGATATCTTCTTAACAATAGGGGTAATAAAACCCCATAAATCGATGGTCAAATTGCCCTCTCATATTGGGTATTTTTCATAGTGCCCGGTCATTATGAAAAATGCCCGATTTATCATTTGGTCTATAACATATATATGACTACGACTTTCCCGCTGCGTTGCTTGCAGTCAGCTTGAAATGGCCGATAGATTCTTATTAATTAAGAGGTGGGACTACGATAACAGTATAGGTATATTATTATGATAGTATGTCATGCCAATCGATGCATTTAACGAAAAGATTGCATATTGAAAAATCACCATGTAATAGTAGTATTACTACAGAGCCCGGGAAGTAGGGGGTTGCCGGCCGAGTTTATATAGAGTTACGAGGCTGGCAACCCCTTTTCACGGCGAGGTATGTATAATGCTTTTCTCAAACATATAATTCATTTAAAAAAAAAATAGGTACTACGTCAAATACTAGGAGTCATCATCGTCATCATCATCAGCCCACATCAGTCCACTGCTGGACATAGGCCTCTTCCATAGCACGCCACTGAGCTCGGTCTTCAGCTCTTCTTCTCCAGTTGCCACCAGCCAATACTAGGAGTGCATAAACATTAAAAGTAACCTACAGTGCTCAGTCATCCGCGCTGTGTCGGGTGCCCCGCGGCGCGCCGCCCCGTGCTACATCGCCTGCGATCTAAGTTGCGCTACGCACCCCTGATAACCTCTGCCCTCCTGGTACCCTGGTGTCTTTATTTAAACATGCAAACGCTTTGGTTGGATGCACGATTTAGTATATTAAACAGCTGTTTAGCCTGTTCATAAACACAGCCGCCATGTCTAAATAAAAAAAGTAAAAAAAAACTTCCCGGCTAGTTTTTATTAGATCAAGGCCCTAGGCCTTCAATTTTGTATGAAATTCCTTTACAGTTCTCTCGAGGTGTTCCGCCCGCAACGTGATACTTTGAGGCCTAAAGTAACTAACATAACGCTAACATTCCATTGCATGTTTGAGAAATAGTACATTATTGCCTAGGCATGGAAGTAGGCAATTGCGGGCCGAGTATTGGTTTAAACGGACAAGCTTGCGAGTCCGTTCAAAAATACGAAGCCCGCAATTGCTGTTCCTGCTGAGGCAAATATAGTGCTTTTCTCAAAAATCGCCAGAAAAAAATTGTGTTGGAGTAAAATCTTCATCGCTTGAACTCATTTTGTAAATTGCATACAAACAAACTTCACGTGAAAAAACCATCACTCTTTATTGTTTATGTATGACAATGAGAATAGCAAGCTTTGTTTTAAAAAAAAACATAAGCTATTCCAGACACAGATAAAAAAGTTATGTTTCGAATAAAATTTGGATGTATAAGACTTGTACCCTCATTTTATTATGGGCTTTTTCACTTTTTTTAAAGTTACAAGCTTTAAGTTAGTAATGGAATTTGTATGCAACATGTTTATATTTTTTTAAATTTGAGATCTGTCAGTAAACTATGTACTTCGCGTCTCAATATGTAGATAGTAATGTCAACATTTCCAGACATTTATGAGAAAACATTTGTTAAACAACAATTAGCCAAATAATTCAGTTGCGAAAACTCAAAGTGTAAAATGTTGCACTCAGGTTCACGTTGTCCATATTCCCATTTCGTCCAGATTCTCATCTCGGCCACATTCCCAACTCGTCCACATACCAATCCCATATTGTCCACTTCCTGTCTCGTCCATATTCCCAATTAGTCCACATTCCCAACTCGTCCTCATTCCTAACTCGTCTACAACCTAACTTAGGACTGTAGGGCTGGCTGATATCAATTCGATCACTCGGTTGTTCAATAGTTGTTGGGAATGTGAACGAAATGGGTATATGGACGAGATAAGAATGTGGACGAGATGGGAATGTGGACAAGATGGAAATGTGAACGAAATGGGAATGTGGAAAAAATGGGAATGTAGGCGACATGGAAATGTGGCCGAGATGAGAATGTGGACGAGGTGAGAATATGGACGAGATAAGAATGTCGAAGAGATGGGAATGTGGACAAAATGGAAATGTGAACGAAAGGAGAATGTGGAAGAAATGGGAATGTAGGCGACATGGAAATGTGGCCGAGATGAGAATGTGGACGAGATGTTAATAAGACAAAGTGAACCTATGCGAAAAGTTGTTTTGCTAAATGATCATTAGCCAAAATGAAAATATGGCACAGATTGTTTTGGACGTGATTCTTTGGGATACAATTTTCGCCGATTCATCAGTAAACCCATAAAAAAACCTGTATATTAAGGTACAAGTTGAGGCTGACAAGGTTTTTTTCTCCAAAAAGGTTAGCTGAAATCCTTTTAAAGGGACAAGTTCGCCTTTGTACTTGGTCTTTTTATTCTTGTACCATAAAGAGTACACCTACGAAAGGCTAAATCTCGATTTACAGTTTGGTCGTTCTAAGAGGGCCGATTTGACAGCTGTCAACTCAGTACAAAATATGTGTTTGAGGTTATATTTTATACTGCGTTAACAGCTGTCGAATCGGCCCTCTTAGAACGACCAAACTATAAGACTGACATTTCCGTACATTCAGACACGGATAGATGAAATTAAGCGTAAATCTAGATCCATCATTTTTTTGCAAATTGCCCTTAAAGTAAAGGATAACTCTAAAATTGGGAGCGATCAAAATAACGTCAAATACGATTAATTATTTATAGCTCATTATTTTTTTAAGTGTACAATGATCTTTAAAGGAATACTTATAATACAAACTGGTATTGCGTGTGTGTACGCAAACATACAACATTTCTAAACCAATCATCAAAAATTACACAATAAAAAATATATAAATAATATTACAATAATTAATGGCACATAATCTAATCAATTCCATAATAAAATAAAATATGAAATATAAAACTAAAAATGTATTATCTACATTATTATTAACTTGTAAAAACTGGGACAACAGTCAGCCTGTCTCGCGAACGGTCAAGGCATCAATATGTATACATCACTCGTAAAACATGTACTTAGCGTGGTTAGCGTTCATAAAAATATCGAAAATTAGTACAAATTTCACGATACGATGTTAAATCACACTTGCTCGGAAAGCGTGTTTTATAACACGCAGGTGTATAGGACAGTTATAGACGATTTAGCTCCCTAGGGAGTTATGAGTTTAGTTTTAATAAAATATAGAATCCACTCCTACATAATTTCAGACTAAGGTGTAAAATCAACCAAGGTTTATTTCCTATATTCAAAACTTGGCCACAAACCAATTTTACTGTATAATTAAACTTACACGGTTCGTTTATCTGCATTATATTTACTTTTTACAATTATTTTATTAAATGTCACTTTGAAAATTGGTACTATCTGGCAGTATGGCCTGTCAACTTTAAAAACTAAAGCAGTTCCAAGCATTGACAAGCAAGACTATATTGAAAAAAGTTGACAAACTCTTTTAGCGAGTCGAGTTCATTTGTTTGACTGTTGTTTCCGAAGCGTATTTTGTATATATAATTTTCTCAATTTTTTTTATTTCCTCGCAAATGTGATGAAAAACATTGTGTATCACGGGCAGCCTTCGGCGTCGGGCTTCTAATAGTCTCTTGTTAGCAATCCCTTTCATACCTCCCTTGATGCACAATGTACTATTGACAGCTATTAACGCTCTAATCGTCTGTTAAGTGGTTAACATCGTATGGTGAAATTGGTACTTACCCTCGTAAGGCTACCATACTAGAAACAGGGAGTTTTTTGTCAGTGGGACTTTGAATATACCATCAAGGCAATAAAGGTCAATTACGTTTATTCGATAATGACATTTTCAGTTAATGAAGATAGGAAAATATACCTTATTCCCATTACAACACAGTTCAAATGAAATTGCCTGGATTACTGACCTTGTTCAGACTGCTCCGAGCGTCCAGTGGCGCTCTCATTACTATTCTTATGTTTCCTAATAAACTAAATTATCTTGAAATCGATGGATTTTTTTTTGGACAGATGAATACACAATTTATAGGATGAAATAACTTAATAACAATTGAAACTATGAGTTAACGGAAAAAAAGTTAACGACAAAAAAACATCTTTCGATTTCGAGACAATACTTTAGTTTAATAGAAAACAGAATATGTATGTAAACACTTTATTGTACAAAACACAGAAATTCAAATACAATATTTACATAATGGCGACCTAGGTCTCAATTTTGGAAAAGAACTGCATTTAAAGATTTCAAAAAAACATATCCTATTCAGGAATCTAAGGCTGCAGCTCCACTGTGGCGGAGATGAGCGGAGTGCAGCGGAGCTGTGCCAATATTAACCAATAGAATCTAAACTAACGTGTGCAAGGCGCGCTCGACGTGACCGCATGCGCCTCTATTGGTTAACATTGGCACAGCTCCGCTCCGCTCGTCTCCGCCTCAGTGGAGCCGCAGCCTAACCCAGCAATTATATTTTTTTCTTCACGGGTTTTATTTTATATTGAATTCATTTTAATTCACACAATGTACAGCAATATAACATGCATCATTTTTTACTTGGCTTGATTCCCGAGTAGTACTTTTTTCAAAACTTGTTTTAGTTTATTTCTTTTATTTTGTTGGAATCGCTATTAAGCGACAAGACCGCCTGTTGCCCCATTATATTTTTATTTTTGATATTTCCTGATATTTAACAGAGTTTTTTTAAATATTATAAACATTGATTTATTTATTCCAAACGCAATAGGATGAATCGTCAGTAACCGGCCACTTTGCAACTATGCGTAAAGCAAAAGACGCTCAGGTTCCCTTTGTCCAAATACCCATCTCATCCACATTCTCATCTCAGCCACATTCCCATGTCGTCCACATTCCCATTTCGTTCACATTTCCATCTCGTCCACATTCCCATCTCGTCCACATTCCCATCTGGTCCACATTCCCATCTCGTCCACATTCCCATTTCGCTCACATTCCCAACAACTAGTGAACAACCGAGTGATCGAATTGATATCGAACAGCACTACAGGTCTAAATTAGGTTGTAGACGAGTTAGGAATGCCGACGAGTTGGGAATGACGACGAGTCGGGTATGTGGACGAGTTGGGAATGTGGCTGAGATGAGAATGTGGACGAAATGAAAATATGGACAAAGTGAACCTGATCGGCAAAAGATATGCAGAATTGTCGATAACATCAATAAACAGCGGTGTCCTCTCCCACCCCCAAGATTCCGGGCCCTAGTCATCACGCTGATACACCACTGGGTTTCATATCAGCTGCGCCATGTACACTGAAATGTCACCTGTCACCTGTCATTGTCAGGATGGTGAAATAGGCTGGTGGTAGGATCTTGCGCAGGGAGCGACCGGATCGCTACCATCTCATCTTGTCCTTTAAGCTAACGCCAAGCATTCGCATTGTTCCGGTGTGGAGATAACACAACCGAAATGAGTAGCATAATTATAGACCCATCTTAGTCCTCAGGGCAACGCATGGGAAGTCTTAGGATTGTAGTCTTGGGACTTTATTACCTGCGTGTGTGCTTAAACTTCTTGCCATAAAATAACTTCTATAAAAAGCAAGCTTTAAAAAACCTGTTGCTAACCCACTTTAAATCGTTATAAATCCTAAATGATCATTCAAAATGAAAAATGATGAAAGAAACCTAAAGATGATTTTTAAATACCTATTCAATGATTCCCCACTTATCATAATTCGTCGACTTTTTTCTTTTTTACAATATGGCGTTTAGCTGCTGCCATATTTAATATTAATTACTGTTATATCTTCAGTGACACTCACAAGGTTAAGACAAATCGATTGACATAAGAATCATCAAAATCGGTCCACGCGTTTATTGTCTAGAGCGCCACAAAGGAACAAACATACATATATAGGCTGTGAATTACCCTCCTCCTTCGGCAGTCGGGTAAAAACTAGAGAAGGGCCGACTACGGATTTTGCCGACTGGCCAGTCGGCCGACTAATCGGTTTTCAATTTGCCGATTAATCGGCCGACTAGTCAGCAATGCCGATCGTAGGATTTTGCTAATTCGGGTGAACTCGGAAACGTTCGTTTCGCTTCGTCCGTCGCGCTTTGTTACCTACCCCAACCACGTTTTGACCAGTTTTGTTTACGTTATTTTCTGCACGACAAAAAAACAATTAGAAGCCTAATTATAGTATTCAAACCGACCTAGTGCTTTTTATAACAATGTCGAAAAGAAAATCGCGGGTGTGGACATTTGACGTTATTTCCTATAGGCAATAAAGTGCCGAATATTCGGCATTTTTGTGCCGACTAATCACCGACTAGAAATGATGCGGAATAGTCGGCTTTCCCGACTAATCGTCGACTAGTCGGTCAAATTGTTAAGTGGTCAATTATTGACGATACACCCTATTCCGTACACAAACCGGGCTAGACATTACAACTATGCTATCTTAACTTAGATGATTATATACAGGACCTGTATGTCTCCTTACGTTACAAATTCTAGCCGCCTTCGGAACATATACTTAAAGATATATAATACTAGAGATCGGGTAATAGGGAGGAATTTAAGATTATTGTGAAGCTATACATTTTCATACAAAATAAATAATAATAAATATCAGGAGACAATGTCACACCAATAGGGAATATGCATGTTTTTTCTTACAGCTTCAATAAAAGCTGATTCATGTAACAAACAGGTGAGAAAAAATATATTTGAATAGCTATAAAAATAACCAAGATATAAGCTAACAAAGATTTGTTCCTATCTCTTTCTAGCAAAACAGAATTTTACGTGGAGTTTATATGGCCGAACTGCACGATGACGTCACCGGTGCACTTCGCAACTCTCTGTCTAATTAGCAGTTTAAAATGCTTGTATCATCTGTATTTCTTGACCGATTTTAATTTTAATTTCACTTTTGGTGATCTCTTTTACGGGTTTTTCATATTTTGTTGAGAAATGCGATTTACAAAATCCATGGATATTCCCTATTAAGGTCACGGGGATCTCGCATGAAGCGTTCAAAGGATCTCGATTAATGAACTAAGGTCTGTTCATCCTTACTTGTCTTATATAGTTAACAACTTTCTAACCTCAAAATGAACCTTTTTTGGCTAAAATAGCTCTTTTATCGTAAATAAAGTAAACCGAGTTAACATTTTGGACATCACTCGGCCAATGTATTGTCTGTGATTGCTTTATTTTGTTTAAAATAGCTGTTTTAGCCAAAAAAGGTTCATTTTGAGGTTAGAAAGTTGTTTACTATATAATACAAGTAAGGATGAACAGACCTTACACATGAGTAGTTTCCGCTCGTTGTGTGCCTAGAACAATGATCCCCAAAGTGGTCTACATCGACCCCCAGGGGTCGACGACGACCTGGGGTCCATGAGAGCGGAAAAAATAAATGGGGGTCCACGATAGTGGATCCCATTTAAGTTGGAATAATCCATATTCATACACAGATAGTAGGTACCTACTTACTTACGTAATACTTTGTTATAAATATACATATAAATAAACAAATATTATGTATATACACACATTAAAAGTGGCTAGGGATTTTTAGACAGTTTTGAACAATTCAATATAGGCATATTACTACTGAGTCAAAACATCAAATTTGCCTGGGGATACTGAGTATCCCAAGAATTTTTTGCTGTGTAGTTTTTTACTTTGTAAAAAATATTTTTCAGCGCTAAATTTTCATAGTAGCCTGTGTCAATTTTTACCCGTCTACGCCTCCGACGTTATCTGTGCAAAAAGTCCTGAATATTTTTTGGTTCGTTTTTACGTGTCAATATAAATATTAGTGATGAAGCATTAAAGTGATGAAGCAACAAAAAAAAACCGCGGTTTTTTTTTTGAAACTTTGTTATAATAAATATTGTAATTTTGTTAAGAACGTCGTTTTTTTTGCTCGCATTCAAAGTGAAAAGTAATGTTCAACGCGAGACTAAACAACCATAATGACATTCAAACTATAGCCACTCTCGCTACGCTCGGGTGGCTAAACAACTCGTGTCATTGTGGCTTGTTTTAGTCCCTTGTTGATCAATCTACTATAATATGAAATAAAAAGAGAAAGTACCCGGAATCATTATTTTTGTAGCATAATCAATATTATGCACAGATGAAGTCAATAGTCAAACGCACGCAGCCCAGCGCATACAACAGTCATTTGGTGAAGTGGAACTGATGATGAAGACCACAGATGGTCACCAGAACTCCTCAACGGTACCTATTTCAAGAGTGGCGATAACATATCTCGATTCAGATAGTAGAGCGACTACAACGAAGAACATTTAATTGTTTAAATATGACTATGAGTTCCCTGCGGCGTTGCTTGCGGCCAGCTTGAAATGTCTTAAAGTTTCATATCAACTAAGAAGTGGGACAACATAACAGCTTATTGTGATCATTGATCTCTAACATGTATAAAATGTAATAAATGTTAAAATAACTTTAACAAAAAGCAAGCTTTCAAAACCCGACTGATGCTAACCAACTTTAAATCATTATAAATCCTAAATGATCATTCAAAATGAAAAATGATGAAAGAAACCTAAAGATGATTTTTAAATACCTATTCAATGATACCCCACTTGTCATACTTGGTATCGACTTTTTTTTTTAATTTTCACAATATGGCGTCTGGTTGCCGCCATATTGAATTTTGATTACTGTCATATCTTCAGTAACACTCACCAGATTAAGACAAATCGATTGACATAAGAATCATCAAAATCGGACAACGGGTTTAGTTTTTATAGTGCCACAAAGGAACAAACATACATATATAGGCTGTGAAACACATTACCCTCCTCCTACGGCAGTCGGGTAAAAAACAAAAGACCGCCATTAAAAAACGCAAAAAACAACTATTTTCTTAAAAGGCGTTTTTTTATATTTTTATTTCAATTTATGAAGGAAAATAAACTTTATTCCAATTGCAATACAGTTCAAATTAAATTGCCTTGGTGAACTACATGCTATTGCACTTGGGCTAAAGTCCGCTTGGAATTTTTAACCTTTTGAACGCTTTACGACAAACACATGCTATACAAATTTCAACTTAATGTATATGTCACGAAAGTCTCTTTTAAGCTTCTACTTGTGTCGGCTGCGGCCGACAGGGGCGTTGAAAGTTAAATAAATAATCTCCCGATTAACCGATCTCCATTTTATTATTTAATTTCTTGAGTATAATAAAAAAAGAACCATAGAGTATTATTTATACCATCAATACAGACTGCATAATCTTCAATGGCTAGAGATGGGCCGACTACGGATTGCCAGTCGGCCGACTAATCGGTTTTCAATTTGCCGATTAATCGGCCGACTAGTCGGCAAGGCCGATCGTAGGATTTTGCTAAGTTCGGGTAAACTCGGAAACGTTCGTTTCGCTTCGTCCGTCGCGCTTTGTTACCAGTTTTTTCTGCATGGCAAAAAAACAATTAGAACCCTAATTATAGTATTAAAACACCTAGTGCTTTTTATAACAATGTCGAAAAGAAAATCGCATGTGTGGACATTTATTGACGATATTTCCTATAGGCAATAAAATGCTGAATTTTCGGCATTTTTTGCCGACTAGTCGCCGACTAATCACCGACTAGAAATGATGCCGAATAGTCGGCTTTCCCGACTAATCGTCGACTAGTCCGCCCATCTCTATCAATGGCAGTTGTTAAATAATTTAAACTTAACATATAAGAGCCGTCGCTCGCTTCGCTCCTCGTCCTCCGGCAGTGATGAAGCAACTTAAATAGCACTTTTTTTAAAGAGCCGCGGCAGCTGACGAGCTTCCGTTGACACCAACACGTTACATTCACTAAATATTAATATATTATTGCCATACAATATGTTGTACAGGATAATGACACTTATTTTAAGCGCTATAAAGGCGCAAGTCCTAGTTATTTGGCAGTGCAGGTTCAGAGCTTGGTCCTGTAAAGAAAAAAAAAACACAGTTGGAATAGTAGTTTATTTCCTTCCCAGTAGACTTACTGATTGGTTGGGTTCATTTTATATCAGGCGCGAAGGGCCAAAACCACCCAGAAATAGGAGCTCCGCCAAGCGGAGCTCCGTCGACCTCGTAGCAGAATGTGTTCAGATAACAAAATAAAGTGTAAGTGTTTCTCTTTTGCAGTCAGTAGGTTCACTAGTAACTCTATTGGAAAGGAAATTCCCAATAGTTCAACTGGAAATACTACTGGAAAAAGCCGAAGAAAATATCGTTACTACTTTGGATAAAACTCGTATCTGATATTTCGAGATGTATGACTTTGAACATAATTCTCTTCACGTTTAAGTTTAAAATCGTACGTCACGAAATATGAGGTGCGAGGTTTTTTCAAAGCAATGACGATATACTGTGTGTTCCTCCCTAAAACCAATGTCAAAACTAAGAGGGCTGATAGCGCAGCTAAAAAGCTATCGATTTTACCCCTATGTATGTTCAGCGATTGTTACTAGTTTCGGAGATATCGATCATTTTAATCTGATTTTTTGTAATTTTCCCTTATGTCCTTGTCACGAAAAATCATTAATTTCATGTTTTATTTCATGAGATTTTCAGTGATATCATATATAATTAGAATCATTACGAATCAGCAAAGTTTTTAAACCTATTTGCCCGTTTTTTTCTGTTCTTTTTTTAAAGTAATCACATAAAGTTTGTTTCTCCATACTAGGTGTAGGTGTAGGTGTAGTGTTTGTTTTTCACTTTGTATGGAAAAAACAATTTTATGTGAAAAACTTCGTTGATTCGTAATGATTCTAATTATGTATGATACCACTGAAAAACTCATGAAATAAAACATGAAATTAATGATTTTTCGTGACATGGACATAAGGGAAAATTACAAAAATTCAGATTAAAATGATCAATATCTCCGGAACTAGTAACAATCGCTGAACATACATAGGGGTTAAATCGATAGCTTTTTAGCTTCTCTATCAGCCTCAGTTTTAGCGTTGGTTTTAGGGACACCTTGTATGAGTTGGTCCCAGCCAAGATGTGGCATGGGGTCGGCGTGGCGTGGCGTACCTTCACAGGAACAGCACGGGGCGCTCGTGGCGCTCGGCGCCCGCGTGGTCGGCGGCCTGCGACGCGCCCGACCCCGACGAGCCCGACTTGGCCTCGCTCTCCCGCGCCCCTGTGTACATTCATACACACGGTCATAAACGTCATTTTGCGACGGATTTCATAAATAACTTTAACAAAAAGCAAGCTTTCAAAACCCGACTGTTGCTAACCAACTTTAAATCGTTATAAATCCTAAATGATCATTCGAAATGAAAAATGAGGAAAGAAACCTAAAGATGATTTTTAAATCCCTATTCAATGATACCCCTCTTGGCATACTTGGTCGACTTTTTTTTTAATTTGCACGATATGGGGCGTTTGGTTGCCGCCATATTGAATTTTGATTACTGTAATCAGTGACACTCACAAGATTAACTGCCGCACTCAGAGACGTCAATTAAGTTTAATGCTAGTTTAGTGATGTGTTGTCTTATTCTATTACTATAGCAAAGAAAGTGACAGACGCAACTTTAATCAAGCATTAAATTTAATTGACGTCTCTGAGTGCGGCAGTAAGACAAATTGATTGACATAAGAATCATCAAAATCGGACAACGGGTTTAGTTTTCATTGTGCCACAAAGAAACAAACATACATATATAGGCTGTGAAACACATTACCCTCCTCCTTCGGTAGTCGGGTAAAAATATGCTTGGTGTCGGTTTTTCTTGCACACATCAAAGGATCTTTTATGAAAGCGCCAATGTGTAAACGTGATTCCAGATTTTGGCCCATTACCTTGGCCCAAGGCATCGGCATAAGGATAAACAATAACTACACGTAGAAGCGAATCTCCTTTGACCAGGCCCCAAATGCCGCGCTTTAAATACCTACTTCCCCCTTCACCCCGCTACGCCCCTCTGCCTTCCGCGCCCGAAGTCAGGGCTGTCACTTGTGAAATATTTTAATCGGTTTATGGATGTGTTATACAAGTTTAGTCACGAATGTTATTTATGTTTTCCTTCAACGTGGAAACATTGTTGCAAAATGAGTTTTTTACATTTACGTTAAATTAGGGAATTATACTTTTTGATGATATTAAGATTATCTCCAGAAAATTACATAGCTTATGTGGCTATTAATCATCTATAAAACACAGAAACGGGTCTATAAACAACCTTTAAAAGAATAATAAGCTCAATAAGTTTATAGTCTGGGATCCAGAGTTACGTTTTACGTTCTTTTCCGGTCCACTACGTTGAATTTTTATTAAGTTGAAAAAGTTTTATTACAAAATACTATTCTTATCTATTAATTCATTTCTTGTCAATTTTACAGTCAAATAGACTGCAGTAATATTTTCTCATGGCTAATTTAATATATATTATAGTTGCTTGTGTGGACTCTGTCAACTAGTACGGAAAATATATCGTAAAATGCATTGCTATAAAAAAAAATATTCCGTGTGTGACGCCCCTGACTGACTAGACACCTCAGGTGTCGCCAGGCGGTAGGTATCTAACGCGCCGAGCGCGCGTCCGGAGCCGGGAGTTTCGCTTCTACGTGTAGTTATTGTTTATTCTTATGGCATTGGCCCAATGTGTACAGCACTGCCCTGCTCAGCTAACCAAAGCAATTTTAATTCTCTCCTGTTAGTAATAAGATTGATATTGCTACAGGACTATTATCTGAGATACTGCCTATTGGGTTAGCAGGGCACAGCAGCCATTAAACTATGTAGAGAGAAGGTGACCACTGACCGCTGTGCTCCTTGGCGGTGAGGTGGTCGGAGCCGGCGCTGGAGCCGCCGCTGCCGGACAGCGCGCTCTCCTCCCTGTTGTACCTGAGGAAGGGGGGGATCGATTGATTGATCGAGTAAATACGTCGATTTTGAATTAAAATATGAAATGACATTGTCAATGGTCGAGTGCAGAGATTAATGAAAATGCTTATAGAGGCCTATATAAAGTTCTGAAGCCTGGATTTTTTTTCGATTATTTAACCTCGTAAGGCCCACCATACTACAAACAGGTAGTTTTTTGTGAGTGGGACTTTGAATCTACCGTCAAGGCAATATAAAAATAATAATATAATAAATATCAGGGGACAATGTCACACCAATTGAGCTAGTCCCAAACTAAGCTCTAGGCTTGTACTATGAGTACTAGACAACGATATAAATACTTATATAGAGAAATATATACTTAAATACATAGAAAACATCCATGACTCGGGAACAAATATTCACGCTCACCACACAAATATCTGCCCTTACCGGGATTTGAACCCAGGACCTCTAGCTTCGTAGGCAGGGTCACTACCAACTAGGCCAGCGCGTCGTCAAAATATCGTCGCAATAAAGTTCAATTACGTTTGTTCGATAATGACATTTTCAGTTTATCAAGATAGGAAAATAAACCTTATTACCATTGTAACACAGTTCAAATTAAATTGCCTTGATCATGTACATTCTATAGCACACTGGGCCTTACGAGGATAATTTAAAATTATTCTTTATGATAACTCACGATTGTTATTTAAAAAAAAAAACTTGATAGGTATAGCAATTCCATAACGTGAAAATTAACATTGGCGTCTAAATTATAAAATTTATTAAGTTAATTCGGCAACTATTTTTTCTGAAAACCATGTGTTTGAAAAAAGTAACACTATTTGATACGCTGTAAACGCCGTTTGTAAAGGCTAAACTTTTTAGTCTATGACATTTAAAAAAGTAAAATAAACATGGAAGAACTTTAATCGAATGATTGTATGGCTGTTTAGAGTTTCTAGAATATATATGGTTTTAAAAAGTAAAAAACGCGGGGTATAATGAAATTTGATACAGTTTCGCGGCCGCTGGCGTTGGTAAATACAGAGGTGGCCACATAATTAGGGACACTTGTTTTTTCCCCATACGATTGCCTACAAATATGACTTTTCAATTTTGACCACTAATCAAAAAGTTCTCGACCAATTTTATTGCTAAATACATTTAAACTTTACTTTATTAGTTAACGGTAAATGTAACTAAAAATATAATTGGTTAAGAACTTTTTGATTGGTTGTCAAAATTGAAAAGCCATATTTGTAGGCAATTGTATGGGAAAAAAACAAGTGTCCCTAATTATGTGACCACCACTATATATGTATATATTTTTTTATTTTGAATAGACGTGGAACTCAGAACTTCACTGTTTCTACAACAGAAAGGTCAACATCTCCGAGCATGTCGGAGCACGACCGTTCGATTTTGTATCCTTCGATATTTTAACTTTATATACGGGGGAACTAGTTAAAAAGGGTACAAATCAACTTAACTCGTAATAAAAAAGGGTATATACATGAACGGAGTATACTAGACTTAAACCCTTTTTCACTTGATCTTCAGAAGACTTATACCCTTTTTCACTGGGATTCAGTATTATCTTCATATATCGTTATCGCGGGGCAAAAATAAATCTATCAAAGAACACATATAACAGAATATCTGTTTAGTATAAACGGAATATTCTGACTATACATTCTAAGTCTCTAAGAAGTTCTTCATATCTAGCACGAAGTTTTCGCTGGAAACGGTCAATCAAACTTGTCTTACACTGAGTAAACGCTTTTATAAGTCAACGTGTTAACTTTAATAATGTTTTTTTATTATTATGTCAAATCCATTGTTTTTCTCCAAAACGAATTTTAACTTTTTAAATATATGTTTTCCATTTGCTCTCAAATTTAAATAAGATTTATTTTTGTATGTTCTTGTACAACAAATCAATCAAGAATGACAAATATCTGTAGCAGGAAAAGTGACTGAAGAGGTTGACGTAAGGATAGCGTAGCTAATCTTTTTAAATATGTACTACTAATCAAGTCAAGTACGGAGGTAAGATATTTGAAAGAAAATGTATACATTTTGAACTCGTAGGTATTAACGTTTCTCGATACGAGTGTCACTTTTGTTATTGCCTATTTGTCATAATAATCTTTCACTACTGTGACATCGTTTTTGCCCCCGCGATAACGATGTATGATTATCTTTCGATATTTTAACACAAAGTTTTAATCATTCAATATTTTAAACGCTTCATCGGAAACCGGGAAGTGGGTCAAATTTAACTTGCAAGATTTGACCCGTACATAAATACCCTTTATTTTACAAGTTAAATAAACGCTTGTAAAAAGTACCACTTGTTGAGGAACCGTATTAAAAAGTTGGTTGCCCCACTTACCCGTAGATGGTGTGTTCGCTGGTCACACACGAGGTGTACTTGAAGGGGATGGGCTGGTAGCCGTAGGAGCCCGCGTACGGCATGTACCCCGGGCCCATCATGCTGCAAAAACAAATTCATTACCTTTTCACTTCTCATGCTCTTAAAATATTACTTTAGCCTCTGCACATCGGGACTAAAGCTTCTGATTAATCTCTAGGGAATAAAGTATTTTTTTTTAATTTACTTTGGAAGCCCCTAAACAGCCAATCACAGTGTTGGTGAATGGAGGATTATTGTCTGTATTGCCATTTTCAGTGATTGTGTATGGACCATTTTAAGGCCATGGAAATAACCTCAAAATGACAACTGCAAAAATATTTAAAAAAAACTATTTAATTTCGTGAAACACGAATAATAATTACGAGTACGAATATATTTCATATATTAAGGAGGACTTCATTTTATTATGCATGGTGCAATTAGTATTAAAATAGTTTTCAAGTTTGAACCTGTTGGCTAAATATGCAAGCATTTAAAGCGGCATTGTACAAAAAAATAATAAAAGGAAAGAAAAAACCGCGGAACGAATTAGTAAGAAACTTTTTTATAATCAATATTGTAGTTTTGTAAAGAACGTCGTCAGTGCCGGATTGAGCAAGCACGGGGTCCGTAGCAAATTCTATAAAGAGACCCCGGTTCGCTTTAGGTTACAGGTTGTGGCGGGCTCTTTTCTGCAACTGGGCGACTTAGATATGCGCCTATTTTGTGTGGGGGTTTGTTTTAGGTTATTCTGCTGGAGAATATCGACTGGATTATTCATCCTATCGTCAAACCTGATGGATATGAGTACACGCATAATGATGTAAGTACCAAAACAGGAGAATAGCGGCCTTTAAACGTAAAGATCGGACCGCGGGAAACGCCACGCGCCATTCCAATCTTCGCTCCGAACCGTACATTTTTACTATTTTACTATTACAGTTGCATTTACACGTACGGTTCGGCAAGAAGATTGGAATGGCGCGTGTACAGTACGTGTACAGGCCGCTTTTTTAGAGGTTAGACGTGGGTGCGCGGGGCCACCCAACGCGCGGGGCTCTTAGCATTTGTTACTCTTTCTACGTGGCTAATCCAGCACTGAACGTCGTTTTTTTTCCTCGCATTCAAAGTGAAAAGTAGAGTGTTTAACACGAGACTACACAACTATAGCCACTCTCGCTCGCTCACTCGCTCGCGTGGCTAAATATCTCTTGTCATTATGACTTGTTTTAGTCCCTTGTTGAACAATCTACTATAAACCACAGAATATATGGAAGTACAAAATATTGTTATTTTTTAACCCCTGACGAAAAAAGAGGGCTTCAATCCCTGTTCCGGCCGAGGATTGTATAGTGCTTTTCTCAAGCAATGTGAGGAAATAATAAAAGTACATTACTGCAATCTTACGATGGCAATCTCAAGACTGCAATATTACGATGGAAATCTGAAGACTGCAATCTTACGATGGCAATCTCAAGACTGCAATATTACGACGGCAATCTCAAGACTGCAATATTACGATGGCAATCTCAAGACTGCACCCTATCAATAATAATTTTAATTTGTCAGTTTAATGTTAGTGAGCAAATTTAAAAAGTTAGAGCAGCGGGCAAGAATATTTTTTGTTAGGTTTTTCATAGATTCGTTGCTGGCCTAGGCTGCTGCTAGTGCTCGGCTCACCTGGGGTTGGGCAGCGGCGCGAGCGTGTCGGAGGCGAGGCTGTCGGCGTCGGCGGCGCGCAGGCGCAGCGCGGACAGCTCGCAGCACAGCTCGCCCGCGCCCGCCACGTAGTAGCACTGCTCCGAGAACGTGATCTTGTTCACCGTGTGCCGGATGAAGCCCGCCTGCGACACGACAAATATTTCAACAAAAATTTCACATATTTTTTTTCCAAAAACAACAAACAATACCTAACTTTCCAGTCAACTTATGTGAAACACTAATTAATGATATCGACCGCCATTTTTTCTTCCTTTTAAAGCTTTGGAGGATTACATAATCATGAAAATTTATTCAAAAAGTGGTCAAAGTGTGCAACCTCTAAATACCAACTGATTTTATTATAAATATTTCCAATTGCAATAATTTGTCATTGTTTTAATAATAATGACTAACATCTTTCTAATGGCCTGTTGTTTGATCGGTAGTTAAACTAACTAATGGTCAAAAAACGTTACTAAGGCTGGGTTTTATAAAGATCCGTTAGATCAAATTTCGGTCAGGAATGTCAAAACTTGTATGAAGTTACTTGTTAAGTATCCGCTTAGTTTAGAATTTTGATATGGCAACATTCAACAAAATGTCAGTTGAACTGTCAGATTATATCGTCCATCCCCTTCCTATTCGGATCGCGCGCGAGCTGCCACGTAAAAAGTGTCGGTTACAACTATTTAAATGTTTTGGTGATCAATTCGTGTCGGTACCACCTCCAATACCTTGGACAGTCAGAAGGACGCTTGCTGATGCTGATAATCAAGCTGCAGGTAGAACAGGAGCCTCGGTAAGCCTTTAGTACTTAAGCTCGGGGCCTGGAGAGCCTGCACTTGAAAGCAGTGAGAATTCACCGCTGCACCGCACGAGGTAAGTGTTCTCTTGATTATTCAAGGTATTCAACATTTAATATTGTAGTATTGTCGTAGTCGTTTTATCTATCGTGTCGTGTCGCATTAAAAATTATCGCAAATACAGTCCATTCATAACATTACTAAAATTTGACCTGACTTTTTTACTTACGGGCCTTTATAAAACCGGCCCTAATGGTTAAAATTTCAAGGAGATGTGTCAAATTTTCCATTCCTTTTTCGAATTTTAACAATTAGTTAGTATAACTCCCGATCAAACAACAGGCCATTAGTGTGTTTAGGTTTTGTGAAACAACTTCTATTTCTGTTTTTTTTTTCCTTGCATGCCATGTATTGGTTAATAGTACATTACTGCACAGACCGGGAAGTAGGCCGTTGCGGGACGAGTAGAGTTACGAGTCCAGCGACCGCCCTTCCCGGTCGAGGCTTGTATAGTGCTTTTCTCCAACAATGTGAGGAAATTTAACACAATTGTTAATAATATTGAACACAGTCCCAACATTTCCTTGAAATAAAAAATTTGCGTACGATTTAGTATGACAGTGAACTTAAATAAAATCACAAATTTAAATTCAATTTGAATAACATATAGTTTAAACTATAACATTCATTACGCGTTTAGGTTATTTCTTATTTCGGCAATTTATTTTCTTTATGACCGCAATTTCTATTTAAAAAAGTCAAACTATTTGACACACTTTTAAATACGTTGTAAACGCTATTTAAAAAGGCTTAAGTTTTTAGTCTATGACATTTAAAAAGTAAAATGCACAAGGAAGAATTTTGATTGCACGAGTGTTTGACTGTTTGGAGATAGTTATCCTAGTCCAAACATGGTTTTATAAAGTAAAACACCATATACGTAATGAAATTTCATACATTTTCGCGGCCGCTGCCGTTGGTAAATAATAACTTTGTTTCTTTTAATTTTGCCTGGACCTGGAACTCAGAACTTCGTGGACTGATTTTACAATAGTAAGGTTAACATTTCCGAGAATGTGGGAGAAAATTAATATATTTGACTTTGACTTTCTCTCACTGTTTCACTCACCTTAAGCATGTGTGAGGCGTACTTCCTAGCGTCCCGCCGGTCCGCGATCCCGGCCACGTGCTGCAGGATCCAGTCCACGACGTCCGCGCCGATGAACGCGTTGGGAATCGTTATCTTGAGCCACATGCGGTCGCGGATCTCCAGGCCTGCAATTAAAACCAACATATAATAGTACATTGCTATAGAGGCCGGGAAGTAGGGGGTTGCCGGCCGAGTTCATATAGGATAGTTACGAGGCTGGCAACCCCTTTTCACGGCGAGGTATGTTTAATGCTTTTCTCAAACATATGCAATGAAATAAAAAAAAAACATCAGTGTAAATTTTAAAAGTACATTAATTACTGTAATCTTATAATAGCAATCTCAAGGCTGAAATCTTACGATGGCAATCTCAAAACTGCAATCTTACGACTGCAATCTTACGATGGCACTCTCAAGACTGAAATCTTACGAAGGCCATCTCAAGACTGCAACCTTACGATGGCAATCTCAAGACTGTGCAATCTTACAATGGCAATCTCAAGACTGTGCAATCTTACATTAAAATTCAATAAAAAATACTACCCGGCCTAGGCTTTCAATTTTGTATGATGAGCGGGCGGGCGAGCGAGATGAGCAGTGCGGGTAAATTACCTGAGTCGGGGCGCAGCATGGCGCGTACGACGAGCGCCATGTCGCTGCCGACGGTGAGCGGCGCGGGCAGCCCGCCGGCCGGCAGCGTGCTGGCGTCCGAGGCGCCGCGCTCCGACGGCAGCGCTGACAGCGACGGCGGCGGAGGAGGGTACGCCTCTCGCAGTGCTGACGTGTGAGCTACCCATGCGCCTAAAAAAAAAACAATTTCTCTTTTCGTGGAATAGTTAACGGAGACAAACAATCTCTGGCAGAAGCTAGTATTTAAAGAAAGTTACCAGGGTCGATGGGCCGGACGGGCTCGGTGCGCGGGATGGTGAAGTAGCCCTTGGGGTTGGGGTCCCAGCACTTCGCCACCACCAGCTTTATGGGGCCCGGTTTCTGCACCACCTCGCGCAGTACCCGCACCGCCTCGTCATTTGTCATGTCCTCGAAATTTACATCGTTCACCTGTAATTGAGAAATATTCTACAATTCATTTCAAGCTCTTTATCAGAGTCACTGACGTACAACGCACAGACTAAAAAACTGAACCGAGACTTGAAAGGATGGCAACATATATCGGACTGTGGAACTTCTTAAGCGGGCTACTGACACAACTGCCGAAGCAACCTAGGAAATTGACCCTTAATTGCGTCCTTAATAGTGATTATTTTCCCTTCCGAGCATCGTCGTCGGCGAGTCGATTTCGAGGGCCATCTTGGCTAGACTCTAGCTTGCTGAGCGCGTGTATTCTAAGGTGGTCTCCGATATTGATATGATATGCTGCAGGAAAGGTCGCGGGCGCCAGATAGCCTCCTGGTGACAGTTTTTATCGACCTAAATAAAGCATTCGAAGCCGTAAACCGTATACCTTGTACTTCGGCGGATACGGTGTCTCACATAAGGTTGTATGTTTGTTGACATTAAAAATGGGTATAAAAATTACCAGTAGTCACCACCTATCTATTTTAGTGAAATTTTAATTCTCACAAGTTACCAGTGGTGGGAAAAACCAGTGGTAACAAATTGGGAATATCCCAACTAATTACGTCCATATTTGCACGATACGGAAATAACGCGTTGTTATACCTCGGACGTTATCATCTGAGCTCTGAGGGCCCTGCAAAGATGCACTACGCTAACTAACATTTCTATTCGATTCGTTTTTAAAACAAACGCGTCACTGGTAGACCACGTGACTTTTCGTATCACGTCATCTCCCAGTGACGCAATTGGTTTAAAAATGAATCGAATAGAAACGTTAGTTAGCGTAGTGCATCTTTGCAGGGCCCTCTGGGGCCATAAACGAATTAGTGAACAAACAAAGAAGTCGCTGCAAAGTACGAGCGAGAGATCTGCTAACCTCCCAAGAGCGAGCGAGATGTGCGAAAAAGGATTTTATCTACATCCATATCATAACTTCCCTACAATATATTCAGAAGCGGTAAGCAAATCGCCTATATTAAGAAACCTGTATCTGTGGATGCATTTTAATGTTTACATTAAAGTGTAGTGCATCGTAATGTTTAAATTAAAGTGTCGGTACCTAAACATTAAAGTATCGGTAATACTGTACCACTAACTTGAAAATGCAAGCCGCATCTGTACCTACATTGTAAATAAAGTTTTTTTTTTTTAAGCTTTCGTACTACAAACAAGTTAACAGTAACACTAACTTAATAAAAATACAGGCCATATCTGAACATATTACAGAAAACTTATGATATGCACGTAGATAAAGTTATGTATGCGGCTATACATAATTAGGCATTAAAACACTCGTGTGATCTTATTATGAAACTCGCCTTCGACTCGTTTCATAAAACCACACTCGTGCTTTAATGCCTCTTATTATGCACCAGCCACATAAACTACTATTATGGCCCCAGAGCTCAGATGATAACGTCCGAGGTATAGCAGTAGATGGTTACAAAAAGATAGTAGCAAGGCTTCCATTTTCAAATTTGATACTGTTCCAACGATAAAGACTTAACCACGAAATTTTTTTTTTTTGGTTTGATCAACATTCAGAAATTATGTTCACTTTTAAATACCGTGATATATACCTGCAATTACTAAATGTTTAACTTCCATATTACCCTCTTCTATAATTTAGAATCTAAATCAATGGACACTTGCTGGTCCACAGGTGGACACAGTAAGTGTCCATTAATTTAATTCTTCAAATAAAATACAAGATGTTTTGTCCTAAAGAGTGGAGTGAACTTAAAAAGACTATAATAAGGAATACATGACATCCATTTTCCATTCAAAAATAGTAAACAACTTAACTATTATATTACGAAAAACGATAAATGTAATTTATTGGAAATAATTTCTTTGAAATATATATTTTTTTAATTTGTTGACAGCTGGATTGTTTAAAACGTGTTATTGCGTAAAATGTAAAACTGTCATGTGTCGCCGTACCCATCCTATCCTGAAAAGATTATAGCACATATTTTAAAAATAACCTTAGGTACTTAACTATCACATTGCAGTATTAATAATGTCAGTTATAATAAATTACACACACAATCTCACGCCTTCGCTCCCAGAGTGGGGTAGGCAGAGCTACAGAATTACAAACATCTCCAAAAACCCGTTGATAATTCTATAACCACAATTTGCACAATTAGGCTAAGATGTTAACCAGCGTATTAGTGACAGGTTGCAAGCCCATCGCCTAACAAGTACTACAAGCCTTTACTCCCTCAGTCGTCTCTTACGACATCCACGGGAAGACATGGAGTGGCACCATTCTAACTCGGCAACCACACGAGGCCAATAAATATATAATAAATTAATTACCAATATTAACTAATTAAAGAATTCACAAATAGTAGAGTAGTGCTTTGACAGCAAAAAATGTTTTACTCTGTTTTTGAACACCTTTGGATTAGTAATGAGTTAATGACCTTAAGCTCATTTGGGGACAAGGAATGGTAATTTTTTTTGTTCATTTAGTCGTTTCAGTTTTTTTTGCTGTTTCATATTAATGCCGGCTACTCACACACCTGCCGCAGGGGCAATATTGGAATTGGATCCTTAATTGCCTCCTTAATTGTTATGTGTATAGGCAAGCAGGGGCAATTTTTAGATTGGGCCTGCGGCAGGGCAGCAGGGGCGCAAGACCTTCCTAGCTCCCAAGGTTGTATCTACCGCCCTGCCAGGTTGCCGCATGTGTAGTACGATTGGGGCAATTCCGAACAGTTAATTGGCGACAACTACGCGGAGTGCACGTGTCACAATAGAAAATAAAGAACGTGAAGTTTGGACACGGGTAATAGACGTTTACAAAGACCAACCCCACATGTTCATGTGGCACAATTCACTTCGCTCTACAACTACTTCTTCAGTTTTCGGTAGCACCACAGAAAGAGCCAAGGCTATACCAATCCTTTCGTGTTTTGACGGGATGTTCACTTACACACTGAACGGCAGGCTTGTGTGTAGAGAACAGCCAAAATTGCTCCAACTGCTCGGTTGCCGGGGGAAGAGTGATAAACGACTTCTATGCGGAGAACATTGTGGGCAACAGCTAGAGTGAGTCCATATATTTGTGTAGGTGTTGAACTGGTGATTATGTCAGCAATATGAGTCGCATTTCATATGGCTACTTACCAGGATTAAAAACAAATGAATGCAATGTAGTAGTCAAAGCATTTATATACCCTAGTGGTAACCATATTAAATTCAAAATGAGTATACTACTACCATGTTGTTTGGTACAGTCAAGAACTTTTTGAGAGAATTGTTATTGTGTTGTGTTATGCCACGATGGAACCCTGTCATAATGACAGTGTCAAACCACATCAGGGTGAATCCACAGGCGTTTCAACCGCCGTCAGTCCGCTGCCCTAAGTATTTAAGAAATAGGCGATAATATACTCAAAATTTGATCAATTCTGGGAAGAATTACGATAACAGTATAGCTCTGTGTGAACGTTAGCTGCTTGGTGTAGCTCATTCTTTCAATATTTATGACAGCGGACTGACGGCGGTTAAAACACCCGTGGAATCACCCACGCTTAAATGAATGATTAACATTATGCAACAGGGTTCCATTGTGGCATAACAATTAAAGTCCTTGACCATACTATGGCAGTATTATTCAAGACATAGTCCTAGTACCTAAATATTAACACTTTATTATGCTTTTGTAAGAATATGAGGGACAGGGGGACAGTCAGAGCTTCACTTACTTTTGCTGGACAAAAAGGAGAAAAAGTAAAAATGGTGAAAATTATGTTTACATAATACATAAAGGCCTCATTTAGTTTGTTCACACATTTCTACCAAGATTTTCCTTGGTTTGATTGAGATTTTCTTTAATTCCACAAACAAGATATAATAAAATTATGAAAACAAAATACTAACCTGCAGAATCATATCTCCAGGTTCTATCCGCCCGTCCAGCGCCACAGCTCCGCCTTTCATAATACTCCCAACATAAATGCCACCGTCACCTCCCTTGTTTGATTGTCCCACTATCGAGATACCAAGGAAATTCACCGTATCCATATTTAGTGTTACCGTAATAATATGCATGGACATAGTAGAGTCTGTTATAGAGGAGTATGAACTTGTGCGGGACATAACTTGAGGCCTCTTCCGCCTCCTTTGCGGTCTTTTTCGATTGCTTACTTGTAGATGTGATACACTGCTGCATTCTGTTAAAGCCCGGTCTACCGAGGCGTTTGTATGTCGCCCAGTGGTCGTGGTGATCTCTGACTGGCTGTCAAATAGGCTGGTGGAGTCCAAATCAGAACTAAGAACAGAAGCAGTTTCATATTCCAAACCATGGTTGCCATATTTGGAATGTCCATTGATTCTCAGGCCTCTGTACTTGTATTTGTCGCAGGATGCCCTGTGGCCAGGCCGGGAGCTAATCGTGCTATCTGTATCCGTGCAAGTATCCCGAGTCAGAGGCGCCGAGGGAGCACCGTGGGCGGCCGTCTTACCCTTTCCAGCATTACTATCCGTGCACTGTGAAGCTCCGTCGGAGGGATTCGACCCCTCCGCAGACACTAGCCACGACACCACACGACCATTAAAACACGGCAAATGCGCGTTGTCATCAACGATTTCCTCTTTAACAACACCGAAATCATCGTCCATCGACTTGAAGAAAAATTTGTAGTTCGGTCTGTTTAACTGGTTCTTAAAGTCAATTAACGTCACTTTTTCTGGCGATATGGGGATTTTAACTAAATACGGCGTCTCCTCATCATCTATGTAGTAAATAACTTTTGTTTCCTCCATTTTAGGGCATTTATTATTGATAAAAACAACACCCTTACAATCTATAAATATCAGTCGCCATCACAAAATATGGCGATTAGACTAGTTTAATTTTCTGCCGTAGCGAGGCGCTGAAGTCGGTTTTTTACTTTCTTGTCCGAATTGAGCGCATGGAATATCGTGTTGATCTTTATAAAGTTTTATTGAAAAGTAAATCTATTATTTTCATTTAAATTACATATAATATAAGATAAAGACTGCAAAAACAAAAAAACAAAATTAAATCTATTTTATAGAGCCGTTGTTTACATTTCATAAATTTTTATAGTGAATATTAAGAAAGGCTCGAAGTTGAGCCAAGTGCCTTCCAATTTAAGCCTCCCTCCAAGCTCTTTTTCCAAGTGCCTTAACTTTATTAACAATTTGCATAGACGTATAAAAACATAGACGGAGTATAAAAACGGGTTATAGAATCATACTCTTCGCACCTGTTATCTGGTG
Organism: Acleris literana; assembly: GCA_946894065.1. NCBI lineage: Eukaryota > Metazoa > Arthropoda > Insecta > Lepidoptera > Tortricidae > Acleris > Acleris literana. The sequence continues at coordinate 11,271,641 of OX335693.1, read as the reverse complement.
TCTATAATTATCTCACCGCTTTCAAAATGGTAAGGATTTTTTAATTTTGTTACAGCGCGTATAGTATTTTCAACAAACGACCGAGGGCGCGCCCAGTTTTTCAAAATTTCATCGAACTTTTGCGAAAAATTAAGTGTTGGGGCGGGTCTTCGAGAATAATAAACACACACAAAGTCCTGCCCCAAGACTTCATTTTTCGCAAACGCTCGGTGTCAATGATACAGTTTTAAAATTGGATATTATATTTTATGGAAATCTTTTTGATTGATTAAATGATTACCAATTAACAATTTACATTATTTCGGAAAATGAACATCGGAAAATTTATTTTTTTGTCGTGTAAAGACAGTTTTTACAGTTTTTATTTCAAAATAAAACGCTTATCTTTAATAATGATAAATAAAGGCTTATTAACCAAAAAGTATTTGGAAGACAGTTTGTGACCCTTTTTTGATTTCCTAATTGAATTAAACTTTCTGAAATCACGACGAACAATTTTCTGTTAAAACGAACCATTTTCTGTTGAAGCATCTCCAACCATTCCTGCTTGAGCATCATGGTTAATAATTGCAAATCTGAAACAATACAGTTCATTTACGAGTATATTGAACATAATAGGCATTGTTATGTGCATATAAACATACCCATAGATATATGTACTCATTTGCTCAAAGATAATAAGGATAATTTATACATCAATATTAATTTTGGAAGCACTATTGTTTACTTCCCAAAGAAAATATAAAAAAATCGTAAAAAATATGCATTATGTTTATGTATTATGGCCAAAAATCAACAGATTTGTTGAAAAATAATAATAAATAAATAAAACACCACTCACCTGTAAAAGCTTATAATTCTAGGTACATTTTCTTTGTTTCCCATTCGCGATTTACTCCCACGAATTACACATACCATTTCACAGTTTGCTGACGACGCGTTAGCCTTGTTGGTAGTGATCCTGCCTACGAAGCTATAGCGGTCCTGGGTTCAAATTCCTGTAAGGGTAGATTTTTGTGCGATGAGCGCGAATACGTGTTCCTAAGTAACGGATTTTTTCTATGTATTTAAGTAGGTATATGTTTCTCTATTTAAGTATTTATATCGTTGTCTAGTACCAATGGACCAAGCCTAGAGCTTAGTTTGGGTTGGGACTAGGTTAATTGGTGTGACATTGCTTAATTTAAATAAAATGTAGTTGCGTAGTTCAGTCACTAACATCGTAAAAACTCCGACTGATCAAACTGATGGGCGAACAACAACAGCAATCAAACTAAATTGAGTGACACTTTTTCTTAGTTCATTACCGATTAGCCGCTTAGTGTATCTACACGTCTTTAATTTAGTAGGGTTTACACGTTAGGTGTTGACCAATGGGCATCTGAGTTCAAGCTGTGATGTACACAAAATCATGTCAAAGGTACGCTACGCTTGACAAATTATCTTATCTAAACGGGGTCTATGACGTCTATGTATTTATATTTCTATGATATACGCACTAGTTTTTTTGAAAATGAAAAAGCTTGAAACATCAAAAAAGACAATGCCGTCAATGTCAAATCTTCATAACAATCTCACGTGTTGTATAAACGGCGATTAGTATTATAAACGTGTAAATTAACCATTTATTATTAATGTAAAGGAAGCCAAAATGCAAATAAAACAGGAAGATAAAGAAATAGACGTCTATGTCGGTACTAAAATTGGTTCATTCAAACGTAAGTTGTGTGATATCGATTCCAGAGTGCAACCGAAATGTGAAAATAAAAAAACTGTGAAATAATAATTAAATGTGAAAATACTAACTGATGTTGGGTTGAATACTTTACGATTTATACTAGTTAATTCGTGTATTGTAATTATAAAACGTATTCTATTCCAGATGTACTATATAATACAGATGTTACAAAAAATAGCAAGAAATCTATATCAAACCTTATAGATATTAAGTCTCTTCAAAAAGATGAAGGCATCACGTGTATGGAGTGGGGTAGCAAGGAGCAAACAGAGATACTTGTTGGAAAGAAGAATCAAGAGGTATTAAACAATTTTGACTAGTTATGGCTTGGCAAAAACTTATTAATTTATTTAACCTTTGTTGGCCAAAATAAAACATTTAATATATAAAAGGCGAACCTTATGGTCTACCAGTTAACCTTTGGGCAAAGCAGAGATTGTAGTGGTGGTGCAACATAGGGTATTTTTGCTATAATTTACTTTTTAAATTGCCTAAGTTTTAGTGTTAATTTGTAATTATTACTTAGTATATAAATCCCGTCGTCAGTGACGAGACCCAATTTTGCCATTTTGTTAACCGCCCGCATCTGTCACGAAGCCCGATTTCGGACATTGTTGGTCAGCAGACAAACATACACCTAACTCTTTTACAACATTAAGCTTTTTTTTTTATTCTTAATTAATGGCTTTCACTCCTGTTAAGGTGTATTTCGCCAATGTCGAGTTATTTGTAGACACTCCCATGGACTTATTAGAGAAATAAGTCCATGGATATCACACGCGAAGACAATTGTTCGTTAAAAGAGAATTTTCTCAAATGGACTAAACAGAAGCACATGGGGTTAGCTCCACGCGCTTCTGTCAAGTCTCATTAAGGCTTATTGCTAGTGAAGTAGGATAGATAACAAGCTTAGCCTTGAGCTGCCATCACTCAAAAAACCCCACGAAATTACCAGTGCAGTTGTAGGCGTTGCAACGCAGGACAAAGCCTCCACAGACAACTACTTTTTGCCATTTTTGTCGCCACAGACGAGTCGAAATTGTACTTTCATAAGGTCTAACTATTCAATTTCAATTTCAATTTCAATTAGCCTTTATTCCAATGACCAGTATTAATACATTTCATATGTTTTGGCATGCAATACAACATATTTTGTAAAAAAATTACTTTGATGAATAAATAAACTAAACTAAACTGACTAATATTCATTAAGTATTGCTATTTGCTTGGTCATGCTGTCGATTCTCGACATAGGCCTCCTCTAGTGTCTAACTACATATCATTAAATTATATTAATATTTCAAATTACATGAACTGCACTAATAAATAAATATATAGTGATATGCACAAAACAATAATGCAATCAGAAAATGAAGATGATGTTTCTTTGATGTCTACTCTTCAATTAAAACAAATCAAGCAAAGCAAGATTCAACGGACCTGCTATTAGCCATTAAGAAGTTCCTATGGCCACATACTTGCCATCATCATACCATCTTCAACATACCAGTATAAAGGTTGTCGCTGACATAACTGCTTGGCACCGGATCGGCGTGAGGCATTGAAAAGTGGCAACGGCCTTTTTTCCAGTGCCTGCAGTAATGTACTATTCAATTTCAGATCCAGGTTTACAGTGCAGATGGCGGGCTCCTCGGTACGTACTCGGTGGAGCTCGGTCCTGGTGCGCTGGTGGGGCTCGGGCGCTGCGGTGAGAAGCTGGTGTGCGCGGCGGCGGGCGGCGGCGTGCGCGCCTGGGCCCCGGCGGGGGAGGGCGAGCAGCCCGCGGGGGAGGGGGGGGAGCTGCTGCGCGTGGGCGCCGCACTCGACCGTATGCGGCTGTGCGCAGAGGATGACGTCTTCGCTACTGGTATGAACTGAACAAATGGGCTAGATGACCAGTTTTTTATGTGGCCAATCGATCCCGTTTTTGTAAGGATCAAACGTACTTGTTGTATTATTTCGATACTGTGCCAACTTTTGAGACAGCACGCCACGGCGAGTAAGGGAATAAAGGCTTGTAGTACTGTTAGGCGATGGGCTGCAACCTGTCACTAATATACTGGTAAACATCTTAGCCTGTCTGTGAAAAATGTGGTTACAGAATTAACAACAGATTTTTAGAGTTGTTGGTGAGTCTGTAGCTCTGCCTACCCCACTCTGGGAATGAAGGCTTGAGTATGTATTTATGTGATATTTTTGATTTATGGTGTTATTCATGACATTGCTACGTAATTGAGGATATGAGCATTAGATATCCAGTTTTTAGAATTACGAATCATACCTATTTGTAGCCCAGAGAGGCAAACATAGCTTTCTTTGCCAACATCATTAAAACCTTAATAATTTTGAAACTAATTAACAATTTGAAAAGTTACATTGATATACTATATTCTGGAACGGTAAGGAAAGAGCTTTCTTATCCCTTAATATATACATCAAGTTCTGGGACACCCTGAAAAAGTATGGATACGGATATATATATTTTAAACTACCTTGTGCTTGCGACTCTGTCTGTGAAAAGTTATTATTCAGAACTCAAGAACTTTCTAATATTCCAGGATAAAAAAAACCTAACTACGATTTCTTAATACTTATTAAATGATGTCCCATTCGTCGTAGTTTGACGACTTTATTTTTTTCCGTTTGTGCATTATGGCGTCTGGTTGCCGCCATATTGAATGTTAATTACTGTCATATCTTTAGTGACACTCACAAGTGACAGTTAATCGACATGAGAATCATCACAATCGGCCCGCCCGTTTAGTTTCTAGAGTGCCACAAAGGAACAAACATACATAGATATAATATGCTCATAAACACATTACCCTCCTCCTTCGGCAGCCAAGTAAAAAAGAAAAAAAAACACATGCGCATATATAACGCAAAGGGCTTCTCTGCTTTTTGGCCGAAATACGTTTGGTCGAATGTATACTTTCCCAACTGTTTCATTTGCCAACCCAATTTTATTTCTGTAACTGTAAATATTTCAGGATTTTTATAAAAACTAACCTAACCTAACCTATAAGGTCTACACGAAGGTACAGAAATAAATCCTGAAATATTTACAGTTACATAGAAATAAAAGTGGGTTGGCAAATGAAACAGTTCGGAAACGATACATTCGACCAAACGTATTTCGGCCAAAAGGCAGAATACCAACGCAAGGCTCTGTTCAATAGGTGGAGAGGAGAATGACCTGAAGGTATACCGCGTGGGGTCCGCGGAGCCCGAGTTCTCCGCAAAGAACCTCGCGCATGACTGGCTCCAGCTGCGCAGGCCGCTGTGGGTCTCGGATCTGGTCTTCTGCCCCGGGGAGGGGGGGAAGCTCGTCGCCGCCTGCTCGCGGTATGGATATGTCAGGTGTGTATGCTAACCAAACGTCTCGTTATCGCGGGAGCAAAAACAAATCTGTTAAAGAACATATATATATAACAGAATGTCTGTTTAGTATAAACAGAATATTCTGCCTATACATTCTAAGCCTAAGAAGTTCTTTTTTTTATGGCAAGGAGAAGGCATGCGAGCACTTAGGCCACCTTTTGGTAAGGTGGGATCTGAGACTCTTGAAACCTCAAGACATTTGAAGCCTCAAGACTACAATCTCAAAACTGCAATCCTAAGACTTCAAATGCATTGCCAACTGAGGACTAAGATGGAATGCCTCTATGCTAGTAAATTCACCGGGTGTCTTATCCCCACACCGGAACACAACAATGCGAACACTACTGCTTAGCCGTGGTTTAATGGATAAGATGGTGGTAGCAATCCGGATGGACCCTGCACAATGTCCTACCACCGCTAAAGAACGGTAACCTATCGCAACCTCGAATTTTTTTTGACCGAATTTCATTTGACCAAAAATGTTTCGTTTTTTAACGTTTCTCCGATGGCACGATTCGTAATTTTTTTATTTCACTATTTGACATTAAGTAAACATATCTTTAGTCCGAGCAACTTTTCTCCTTGTAGTCACTTGCCCTATGTATTGTTACGTATTTTATTTCAAAGCCTATTTTTCATTACACCAGTGCTACAACTAGCCTAGGGATCGTTTCGTATTTTGTTTCTTAACCCATTTTTCACTTGATCAATGCTACATATAGTGTTCGCTACGTTACGTCAAATATTCATTTCAGGTACGCAAATCTTGCTTGTAATTTGTTAATAACCAGAAAATGCACCGAGCAAGACGAATTAGGGCAGAACCGATACGGATAGGTTAGGTTAGGAGGCCAACCGTACTTATTTCTTTTTCTGCCCAATAAATCTTGCTTGTAATTTATCCAGAAAATGCAACGATCAAGATGAATCAGGGCAGAACCAAATCGGACAGGTTAGCATAGTCGATTTAAAAATAGGTAAACTATTAATACACCGAGCCGTTACATTGGGCAAATGATACTAAGGTAAAATCAGAAATGGGAAATAGATAAATTGACAAACCATTACATTGGACCACTGTTTGTGCGCCGAAACCAGTATAACGGAATAGATAATTTGTCAAATCGGTAAAAAACCTAAACAAGTAATGACTAAATTAAAATATTCGAAGTGATCTTTCGGGCAAACGTAAAAAAACCCTAACCATAGTTGTCGAATAATATTTATCGAACCAAAATTCGGTCAAACATTTTTCGGAGTTCAGATAGGTAACCCTAAAGAACATATATAACAGAATGTCTGTTTAGTATAAACAGAATATTCTGCCTATTAATTCTAAGCCTCTAAGAAGTTCTTAATGTCTAGCACGAAGTTTTCCCTGGAAAAGGTAAATGAAACTTGTCTTAAACAGTTGTATTTTGAGTTACTACTGTTTTTATCTAGCAGTGCGAATAGTTAAAAATGAAACTGATATGATATGGAACCCTTAGTGCGCGAGTTCGACTCCTGCCTGCATTTGTCGTCCGTTCGTCTGTCCTACCTTTAAAAAGATGTATCTCATGAACCTATTGTTAACAATCTGCTATCATTGGCGCAAATGAGAGTGAAATTACTACCACGACATGTCAAGCGACGACGGCCGATTTCGCCTGACATATCTGGCGACATCGCGCGACTTATGTCCGTAGCGACGTCAGGCGAAGTCGTGCGACTTCGTGAAACTTCGCCTGACATATCTGGCGACATTGCGCGACTTATGTCCATTTGGCTACACGTGTCGCGCGATGTTGCCGGACATGTCGAGCGAAGTCCGGCAACGTCGCGCCACTCCACCCGACGTCGCTGGTCACGTGTCGCGCGACATTTGTCCCCTAGTGTATCCTTGGCTTAACTAACAAATTCAATAAGGTGTAAAATACACCTTAGCAAGTAATTGAATTTGTTACTTACGCGGTATTGCACTACCACCAACGATAAAGGCATTTCATCTTGGTCTTCGGGGTTGGCAACGCATTTGCGGTCTTAGGATGGCAGTCTTAAGATTGTAGTGTTGAGAATGCAAATGGTCACAGATTCCACTTACCATCAGGTAGCCTGCTCGTTCGGTTTCTTCATACCATGAAAAAACGTCGCAGACGGCCACTATAGTCGCGCCGTTCTTAAAGGCCCGATTTGACAGCTGTCATCTCAGTACAAAATGTGTTATGTTTGTATGTTATATTTTATACTGCGTTGAAAGCTGTCGAATCGGGCCTCTTAGAACGACCAAAATGAAGTTGTGATGAATGGTGTTTCAGGTTATATGACACCAGAGCACAGCGCCGCCCCGTTTGTAACATAGAGGTCGACAAGATGGCCGCCACATGCATTGCGCCCGCGCCCCGCCCCAGGTCTGTATACTTGGTTAGCTGGTTGCTACTGTACTGACCCTGCCTACGAAAGTAGCTGTCGCAGATTCGATTATGGAATACTAATTTATCTACATCCATATCGTAAGTCCTCTATTATGCGTTCAAAACCCGTAGGCAATGACCAGCATTACCTGTGGTAGTAGGTGACAGCGATGACAGCTGTTAATTTTGGAAGATGTTCCAAATTTGCATCTCATTACCTTACAATATTCGATAACGTAATGAAATTACGTTACAGCTGTCATCGCTGTCACCTACTACCACAGGTAATGCTGGTAATTTGCCTTTCGGCTTCTGAACCCATCTTAGAGTACCTATTTATAATATGTGTGTAGATAAAGTATTGTACGCTACTCTGCGTAATTAGCATTACAACACACGTGTGATCTATTATGAAACTCGCCTTGCTCATGTTGTAATGCCTGTCATTACGCAACCGTTACGTAAACTACTATTATCTACATTCACATCAGAACTTCAGTATAATATGTTCAGAAGCGATAAGCAAATGCCCTATATTAAGTAACCTGTATCTTTGGTTGTACTTTAATGTTAACATTATAGTATTACATGTCATAAAAGTATCGGTTATCGCTGTAGTTGCATCTTAATGTTCACTTTAAAGTATATTCCCCATAACAGCACTTGTGCTTTTCTGAGCCAAAATGACACGCCTAGCTGCCAAAGCTTACTAACCCTAGGTTAAATTATTAAGCGATAAACACAAACTTTACAACAAAATACATTTTTACCAACATAACAAATCACAGAATTCATAGTTTTTGTTTAAAATTTTGATATAAGTGCATCACTGCCAACTTAAGAAAAACGTTTTTAAATATAAAACCTGGCAAGTGCACGTCAATTTAAACACAAAGTTAACCAAAGACACGTATTTTGTCTTTTTCATGTCTCTCGCTCGTTTTTTGTTCTGTGCTTCGTTCGTATTAGTTACCTATATTACTGTCAAGTAAATATAGCGTATTTTGCTGTCTTAAAAAATTATTTTGCATTTTATTTGAAACCTAGTCGTAGAAAAAGTCTCTCTTCCTCCTAGCAGGGAAGAAAAGTCTCCTTCCCGAATAGGTGATGTGAAAATAGTAAATTATTGTCTAGGCAGGGAAGTAGGCAATTGCGGGCCGAGTATTGGTTTAAACGTGAAACTTCACGTGAAAAAAACCATCACTCTTTACCGCCTTTTTGTTTATGACAGGAGAAACGCAACCATTTAAAAAAAACATTTCCAGACACAGATAAAAAAGTTTTGTTTCGAATAAAATATGGATGTATAAGACTTGTGCCCGCATTTTATTATGGCCCTTTTCACTTTTTAAAAAGTTACAAACTAGATAGTAATGAAAGCGAGCACGCAACGTTTTTATTTTTTAATTTTAGAACTGTCTGTAAACTATGTACCTACTTCGCGTCTCAATAGTAAAGTCAACTTTTCCGAACATTTTTGAGAATTATCTTTGTTTGATTACAGACAAGTCCTAGTAGGTTTTGGCCGCGGGCAGCTGCACCTGGCGGACTTCAGGGTGTCCCGCCTGGACAAGGGCTTCAAGGGCTGCGCGGGCGCCGTGTCCAGCGTCGTCGCCGCTGAAGGGCTCGTCGTCAGCGCCAGTCTGGACCGCCACCTGCGGGTCCACTGCTTCGCTACTAAGGAGCTCTTGTATAAGGTACAGTCCTTTAACCCTTAATACATGATGTAGGATTCAAATATATAAAAAAATATGACTGATTGGAAAATAAAAAAATATGACCTATAATCAACACGCTATAACGAGTACTACAACAAAGGGGTTTGGGTAATTGTCATTTATAAAGTCATACATATATGAGGTGTCATTAGATTCGTTTTGGTTGTGGGAGTAACATAGGCATAATATTTCGCTGAGGTTCCCTTTGTCCATATTCCCATCTCGTCCACATTCCCATTTCGTTCGCATTCCCATCTCGTCCACATTCCCATTTCGTCCACATTTCCATTTCGTACGCTTTCCCATCTCGTCCACATTCTTATCTCGTCCACATTCCCATTTTGTTCGCATTCCCATCTCGTCCACATTCTTATCTCGTTCACATTCCTATTTTGTTCGCATTCCCATCTCGTCCACATTCAAATCTCGTCCACATTCCCATTTCGTCCACATTCCCACCTCGTCCACATTTCCATTTCGTCCACATTACCATTTTGTTCGCATTCCCATCTCGTCCACATTCTTATCTCGTCCACATTCCCATTTCGTTCGCATTCCGATCTCGTCCACCTTCTTATCTCGTCCACATTCCCATCTCGTCCACATTCCCATTTCATCCACATTCCCATTTCGTTCGCATTCCCATCTCGTCCATATTCTTATCTCGTCCACATTCCCATTTCGTTCGCATTCCCATCTCGTCCATATTCTTATCTCGTCCACATTCCCATTTCGTTCGCATTTCCAATCTCGTCCACATTCTTATCTCGTCCATATTCCCATTTCGCTCACATTTCCAACAACTAGTGAACAACCGAGTGATCGAATTGATATGGAACAGCCCTACAGGTCTAAATTAGGTTGCAGAAGAGTTATGAATTTGGACTAATTGGGAATAATATGTAAGAGATAGGAAGTGGAAAATTTGGGATTGGTATGTGGACGAGTTGGGAATGTGGCCGAGATGAGAATGTGGATGAAATGAGAATATGGACAAAGGTTACATTTTTTAAACATAATATAATAATGTTATATAGACAACAATATCTAAATCATTTCATATACATGTCACTTCCTACAAAGAATTTATAACATTCAAAGCTTAATGCTTTGGATTTTATTAGTTTCGAATGTTATAAAATTTGTATGTTACAGATTTTAAAATTAGAATGTTACTGTTGATTTTAGGCTATCAGTATAGACTCATCATTGCGTATGGCACTCATCCTGCATGGATCAAAGGTCGATGTCCAGGTGTTTCAGCCAGTCTTCTGCGGCAGGCGAAAATGTATGCAGCTCCTCCATGCCACCGGGAAAACAGCGAAGTGGGCAATCATTTACTACGTGGGAGAGGGTCTGGTCAGGTGCTCCGCAGTCGCATTGTGGCGACTCCCTCAGTCCCCACTTGTGTAGGTGGTCTGCAGGATTCGGACTGAGGGACCAATGGGTCTGGAGGTCGCATCCTGGGAAGGGCAGGTGTTCGCAGGGTAGCCCTGAAAAGGGCTATGTGTAATCGGTGAGTCCTGAGAAGGACTGTTTGTGGGTTGTGATGATGATGATGAGTATAGACTTAACCCCTTACTAATAAACGTTGAGTTACGGTGGTATAGCTATACAGATAAAAAAAAGATAAAAGAAATGTATTCAGTAAGTAGGCCGCACGGGCACTTTTACACGTCAAGAATCTACCAGCGCTTGCCAAGAGAAGACCACTGCCGAGAAGAAACGCCGCAAGAAACTCAGCAGTCAGTCATTTTTTAAACATATTTCTTATTACAATGGTACTACTTAGTCTAGCATTATATAAAGCTATAAATATTAAATTAAATATAGTATCAAATAACATGCGTAGTTCAGCAGGAAAACATGCCAATTAAGAATCTTACGGGAGAGATAGAGAGAAAAAAAACACATACTTATGTGTATATAAGATGGTGCGAGACGACCACATAAAAGTTTCGATATGTTTTCCTACATCAACGGTGTCCCCTACAATACTCTACTACAATTAATGTTTTGTCCTTATTTGTTATTCTTATTTATTTATTTTAATGGCGTCTACAAGTTATGTAATTTTGCCGATGTCAAGTATATAGACGCAATTGTACGGTGAATCGTCGTTGTCGGCGTCTTCCAGTCCCAGTCGGCACACCATTGAAGATGGCGGGCATCCACTTCAATGGCTTGGAGTGTTCTTGACCGCTTGCTCATTCAGAATCAACTTTTCACTGATATTTTATTGATGCATATTCTTCGTCAGAGTTGGAGGTTACTTCACTTCTCTGGATTTGCGAACCAAAATCAACGATAAAGTAATTAACAAGAAATGAAATGAATAGACAGATGTTTTCAAAATGACAGCTAGACAAGAACCTGTCCATATCTGTCAAATTCAAATGTCACAATGACAGATAAAGACAAAACATTGTATAGCTATACCACCGTTACTCAACGTTTAATGTTTAAGGGGGTAAATAAATAAATTAATAATCAGGGGACGATTTTATACAAATTGACCTTGTCCCATGCTAAGCTTCAACTATCATCTGCTTGTTTCTTTGTCTTAAGTTCATTGTCTGATGATCGATCTCAATTGCTCCAGCAATATCTGACGTCGAAGCTGTCTTGCGTGCTGGTCCGGAGCGAGGGCGTGCGCGCGCAGCCCGCGCCGCTGCAGGAGCCCGCGCCGGCCGAGCTCGACGAGCTCTTCGACCAGATGGAGACTGTTGGGTCAGTTGGTTTCTTTACGCCACGGGAAAGGGCAAACGATGTTTTTTTTTTGTGTATTTTGGACCGGACGTCTTACCTGAAAGGTAATTTACCGGGTTTGACAGATCATGTAACGTAATTTATCGGTTTACCGGTTTTGACAGATCATATGAGGTAATTTATCGGTTTACCGGTTTTGAAAAAAATCATGTACCTAAGGTAATGTATCGGTTTACCGGTTTTGACAGATTATGCAAGTTAATTTATCGGTTTACCGGTTTTGACAGATTATGAAAGTTAATTTATCGGTTTACCGGTTTTGACAGATTATGAAAGTTAATTTATCGGTTTACCGGTTTTGACAGATTATGTAAGTTAATTTATCGGTTTACTGGTTTTGACAGATCATGTAAGTTAATTTATCGGTTTACCGGTCAATTGACAAATACAACTTTTTTTACGTGCAAATGGTACTTCCCCTAGAGTGTCATAGTATTGTTAGAATACCTACACCTTTTTTATTATTTTGTAGTTTTTATAATAAGCTATAATTTATTTATTTAAGTATATTTTCAGGAGGCCAAACGCTTTCAAATCAAATATGAGTTGATAAATATCAAACTCCAATATGTCCTTGAAATTTGGTAAACGATTTTAAAACTTAATTCGAACAAATTAAGTTTTAAATTCGTATACCAAACTTCAGGGACATATTGGAGTTTGATATTTGTCAACTCATATAATAGATGTTGAAAACTGAAATGTTGTCAATGAAACTATGAGTCAGTAAGTTAAAAAAAAACTACTAAAAAAGTTACAAAAACCCGCGGTATATCCCATTGGCATAGAGGCATTCCATCTTAGTCCTCAGGGTTGGCAACGCATTTGAAGTCTTAGGATTGCAGTTTTGAGATTGTAGTCTTGAGATTTCAAATGTCTATGAGTCTCGGATCCCACTTACCATCAGAGGCCCGTTTCATGAAGCTACAAGTTACAAATTACAAGCGGAAGTCTCTTTCTAACTCCTTTCGCTAGAAAGAGACTTCCGCTTGTAATTTGTAACTTGTAGCTTCGTGAAACGGGCCACAGTTGGCCTGAGTGACGGTGTTCCTTGTCTTTGCCATAAAAAAAAAATTGGTCCAGGAGCTGAGTCCGATTCGCTGACCGACACTAAAGGCCCAGCCACACCGGTTGCGTGACGTGCGCGTTCGCTTTCCACTGCGTTGTATAGTATGAATTCTCAATACGACATGTCACTAATACAACGCAGTGGAAAGCGAATGCGCACGTGCACGTGCACGACACGCAACCGGTGTGGCTCGGCCTTAAATCAGACATTTTCTGTTTTAACTTAATGCTATATTTTTCATTTATAGAGATAAACCGAAAAAGAATAAACGGCCCTTGGTACCAACAAAAGCTAAGAAAATGAAACCGTCCCTAGAGGGCAGCACAGTAGACGTAATCGACTCCGGCGACGACGGCGTCGAAGACGACCAAGAAGATGCCATCAAGAAGCTGCTCAGAAGTACAGAGAAGCAGAAGAGGAGAATTGAAAAGGAAAAGAAGAAGAAAAAAGCGAAAAGCGTGTTTCATAATGCTTAGAATAAAAGAAATATTAAACTGTATTTTTTTTTGTCTGAGGACGCCCGCTTCCTTGTAATACATATACAAAGAATTAGTTAACCGATACTTCCCCTGTATCTTCTCGTCGGGGGCAATGATATTTTATATTTAGATACGTTATGCTCATACTAAACGCATTCGAAAACCGTCGCCAATTACTGACAGTTGCTACGTTGCCATATTTCTACAGACAAAGACGGCAATTCGTAGCAAACGCTATTGTTAGAAAGAGATAAATAGTTGTTTCAAATTGTGTACCCGAATGACGCGGCGTGTCCGCTCATGGCTGCCATATAGCTACCCGTCTTTATCGCACTCATGCGATATCTAATTGTGTATCTCATGTTACACAGGTGACAATGACGCCATCGGTGCAAATTAAACAAAGTATGGCGATGTAAAACAAAATGTAAAAAATATTTACGGTACTTACAAATGAAATGAGACATCCTTTCTTCCTTTTATAGTTACAGTATAATTTTGGCAGCCTCAAAAAACATAAGACGGCATTTTTTATGACTTATATTCGTTGCATTTCGGTAATAAAACTTTACTGTTTTTGACGCGTGCGTCAGCGGCCACGGCGCGACTGGACGATAGTAAGGCAATTACTTTCCTTTTGGAGGAACGCTTTTGCGCGCAGATGACGTATCTTAATATAAAATATTATTGCTGTACACACGTTGCAACGACTGGACGGATTTTGATGAAATTTGAAATGAAGATAGCTTCTGGATTAACACATAGGCTACGCTTCGCAGGCGCTTCGCAGGCGGCGCTTTTGCGCGCAGATGACGTATCTTAATATAAAATATCATTGGTCGGGGGTCGATTTTCCAGGAATCCTTAGTGCATCCCTGAAATTTTCGAGAAATATTACGTGCAATTTCTGTCGAAAATTTCATTTTTGGGACAAGCTTTTGTTGCTGTTTTTTTTAGACTATTATTGTTTCGCATAATTGATTTGGCATAATAGTACAGTCGCATAATAATACTTTGGCCTACTACTTTTTTGGCATATAACGCTATTAGAATAATTTCAGTTGGTCCAATTTGTATTAGACTAATACACATTATGCATATTATTGTTTGGGCTAATAATTATTTGTTATATCGGTCATTACATTAACCATATTCAGTTTTCTTAATAAAACACAGCTTCGTTGTAACATATTAGGTAAGGTTAAATTAGGTCACGTTAGGTACCTGCATTAGGTTGGGTTAGTTTAGTATGATATCCAGGCGCAAAGCGCCCAAGCAACGCAGAATAGGAGGTCCGCGAAGCTTTCTATATTTATCGAGTCAAGAGATGGTACAGTAGGAGAGCTTTTTGAGGCACCGTGGAAAGTTGTACAGTACTCTTATGATATTTAAATACAAATAGGCAGACCTGGCTGAAGGGTAATGGGGCGTTCTTTTTTCGAAAAAAAGTTCTTGTTGCATTTGGAAACCTTTAAAAAAGTTAAATTGAATATACAAGAAGTTAAAAAATTGAAGATTTTTTTCTGGACCCGCACGAAAATACTGTTTCATGATTATTTTACATGTACCTCTGCCTAGTTGTAAAATAAATAATAAAAATGATGTTAAAAAAGATAAAAGATATTTGTCCGTTTCCGGATAGTTATTAACGCCATCTTTGTATTACTACTGGTTACGTGCTAGTTACTGGATCGGCTACTCGACGAAAGATGGCGTTTCTGGCGTGTACAAATTTAAAGTTCCCATACATTATCCATCAAAAATGTAACGTAAACGAATTTATTTGACAAATAAAAAACTCAAAACTAATAGAAAAATCGCAAATTATGTGCAAATACATGACTTTTTGATCTTTTGAAAAGATTCTCATAAATTTTTAGATAACACCATAGAATGCGTCACAAAGTTTTGTTATTTGTAATTCCCGACCACACTCTCGACGAAGTTAGGCGAGGCAAGCTTGCCATCCTTCTCAAACATTATATACGTTAGAAAAGGACGCCATGTCTGCCTTGCCCAACTTCGGCGAGAGTGTGGTCGGCCATAGTAGCTTGACGCAAGCTACACGAAAGTTGGATTGGAAAACTCTTTTGCTAATGCTATCTGTGCATGATCTGTGCTCTTCTTATAAGTCTATTGCAATACACCATCTATAGACAGAACAGACAGAAAGAAAACAAAAAATGAAGGTTCCATTCCATCGCTTGCCCGATCCCGACATTTAGTGAAAGTTACTTTATTCCTAGTAAACATTAAAGTTGTGCCTTGTTATAAGTTAAAGTGGTGTTATAAATTATTTTTATCAAACTTTTTAGTCACAATAGTCAAATATGAGTGAGTGGAAGTGCTGCAGAACTTGCCTCAGCGCGGAGTCGTTAAATCCAATATTTTCGCAGACTGAGCACGGCGAGCATTATACAAAAGTTATTTTTGTTGCCACTGGGGTTAAGGTAAGACAATTATGCCATTTATTGTAG
Source organism: Acleris literana (assembly GCA_946894065.1). Lineage (NCBI taxonomy): Eukaryota > Metazoa > Arthropoda > Insecta > Lepidoptera > Tortricidae > Acleris > Acleris literana. Next base: position 11,255,617 of record OX335693.1, on the reverse strand, counting down.
CACGTCCAATACTTAACTTCTATCAAGTTGACTTATTTATTTCGACAAGCCGATGTTTATTTCAGGATTTTATTAAAATAACTTGACCGGTTCTTGTTATTAACAATCCTTGTTTTTTGCTTTCAGGTAGAAATGGATGATCGTCTCCCAAAACAAATGTGTCATAGTTGCGTGAACTTTATAAATGAAGTCATCAAATTTAGAAAAATGTGTGAACTCACACAACAAACATTACAAGAGCGACTGTCAAACGGTACATATGAAATAAAGCAAGAGTCCCAATGCAATAATGTCAACGGTACGTTTCTAGATATATCAGAATATGTAGACGATGACTTTAAGGACTACGATGACAATGTTTCACTTAATACGCTACAATATTGTGCGGATAAATCTGAATTAGATATTTCTAAAGCAGAAACAAATGATATAGAACATAAATCGGAAGTACAAGACAACGATAAGCCTGACAAAGTTATTACTAAAAATGTAGCGAAAGACAAGATAAAGAATAGAAGGAGTAAGAAGAAGGAAGAGGATGGCGAGAAGGCGAAGGAAGAGATAGAGTGCGAAGTTTGTCACAAGATACTAACTTCCAAGCTGTCTATAAGAAACCATTACAAAATTCACACCGGGTTCGACGTGGTCTGTGAGGTGAGCGGTAATTGGTATTTTAAGTGCCATTATAAAAACCATAGTTGTTTACAATAATGATGTCGACAACAATGACTATTGGGAAAAAACACGTCAAAACTCTCTCAAATACTTGCCTAATGACTATACCTAGAAATTTTCCTAGCACGAACGACTTGTTGTTAGTGTTTGACATAATAAAAATATCGACAATCCTGAAAATAATAAATATTTGATTACTAAAATCAAGCATACTCACACATGAAAGAGGAAGTAAAACGTATGTTGCAAAAAATTACACCAAAGAGATACCAATAAAAGATTATTTACTTTTTAAAAAAAAAACTCATATTAATGTCTGCTTAAAACAATAGTAACACTTATATTTCTAATCTTTTACTGAAGTAATAATTCTTGTAGCTCATCTATCAACTTCGATAAAATTCTTAATTAAGTTTTGCTCTATACTACCTTTGCTTACTATTGTACTGATTTTATGTATGCATAATTTAATGTTGGAGTAACACTCCAAGGCGGGGGAGCATGGTTTGGCCGATTTTAGTAATGAAATTATTATTATTTTTCACTCGTACTTAAACAATCTTGAATGCACCCTCTACGCTGGCAACACTGCGCAAAGGATTGCTCACGCCCACAGACAAGTTTTGAATCTTCTTCTCACCGCTTCGCGCCCGCGCAACTTCATCTCTCACGGTTCTCATCTTAATAATTAATTAAACCGCAAACTACTCTAAAATAATGCCCCAAAAGACTATATCTGGACACACCAGTGCAGTGTAGTGAATATTACATGGAAAATACGGAACTAGTGCAACGCAAATTCATCAAGACAACACGAGGTAGCTCCCTAATCCTTCCATATTCCTTTTATTTTTACTCCATCCTCTTTACTTTTTTTTTCCTTTTTTTTGGCTTTTGCCTCTTGCTGATCTAAGCAGGAGGTATTTTGCCAGTGTCGAAGTGTAGCGGCATATCACACGAGAGGAGAATGGTCAAATTTTGATCTTGGTGGTAGGATATGTCATGAAGGGAACTAAAACAAATAACATTTATGTTATGGGCGGCACAAACAATACAAGACATTTGTACAGATATTAATAAAAAAGAGCGGGAAGAGGATGACAGTAAGTAGAGTTTGCCAACATAAAGCAGAGTCAGGAAGGGAAGAAAGAATAATATTGAGATAGAAAGATAAATATTTCAGTAATAAGTTAAAAATTGCGTTTTACAGTCTAATATTATCAACGAGAATATATTTTATAAGGATAGCAGTAAGGGAAGTGTCCATAGAAGTTAAAAGTGAACTGAAGATGACAGGCCGCGGGATATCCTTAGGAAGAATTTCGTATAACGAGTACGAGAACTTGGAGCAATTAAAAAATATGTGGTCCAGAGTACCTTCGTCAAGTCCGCTTTTGCATAAAAAGCTATCCCGGACCCTAATTTTGGCAAGAAATGCCGGCGTACAAACATGGCCCAGACGGAGACGACAAATAGTGGAAGTGACCCATTTATTAGCAGATCGAAATTTAAAAAACCCATGGTTTTCTTGGAATAATAGGTTGAATGTGCCTGCCTTTAATGAGTCTAGAGGAATCCCACAGTTCTTGCCAGGAATCGGTCATATTGGAGCGAGCGAGCATCATTAGGTCTGATGAAATAATGTTATTATGAGTTAGGGAACCGATTCTGATGGCTTCTTTTGCCCAAGTATCTGCTTGCTCGTTGGCTTCAATGCCGCAGTGACCTGGAATCCAGGCAAGGGTAACATCAACACCTTTTTTACGACAATCAATTAATGATTGTTTGATTTTTAAAATAATAGGTCCTATTTGTTGAACAATAAACAAAATCAACAACAATCTTTGTGTACCCTCACCTCTCAAAACCTCACTGTCAAATGACTGTCAGATCAACTGAATATTTTAAAAATATTTATAGTGCGGCGCCTGTTTTGTTTGTATTGGTAGGTTGCCGTGGTTTCCTCACAACAGATATATTGATTAAACGAGCAATGCGTTGCTCAAGATTTTAGAAACTTCTTTTATTTTGACGGTTTACTTAATGGTGTATCTCCATAACATCTAATTAAAAATGACTGAATCAGACAAACCGCCTGGATATATGGCCCAGCTGCTAGAGGCTCTGGGTTGGAACCAAGGCACCCGAATTCCTCTAGCGAATCCGGACAATCAGGTCCAGGAAACCCTGCTAATTAATAGGCAAAATGAAATACAAACTTTAAAGGAAGCTTTCGACCTCCAGAATCAAAAAAGACAAGATCTTAGTAAATACACACAGCATGTTCACACAGAATACCAGGAAAACACACGCCTGTTGTTCGCACACAAGCAGCAGCTGGAGCAAGAGGTAAAGCTGCGCCAGATGGCGTGCACCGAGGCGGAGCAGCTCGATAGAGACATCCTTGACGCCAACAAGCAGAGCAAGGATGTAACAGTGCGCGTTGACAGGTGTCAAGATAACATTGCGCGATTATTGAAGAAGGCCGACAGTCTGAAGACTGAGGTGTGCGGCGAACGGGGAGCACTACAAGAATGGCGAGCACAATTAGAGCGGAATGCAGGGGACATCCTTGCTATTGAGCAGTTTACCAAGCAAGATGTCTCAAAAGCCAAGGCATTAGATATTAAAAGACAGAAGTTAAAGGTGGAGCATGACCACATGTTAGAGCGCTTAAACCAATTGGTGTCAAATCTTAACGCGGAGGAAAGAGCATGTGAAAGGATATCTTATCAGGTAATCGAAGGCTTGGAGCAAAGAAAACAAATGATGGTTATGTGGACATCTGCTATTGAAAATCTAAGACAAAGGGACACAGATATTAGGCATATACGAGAGGACTATGCAGTGTTGGAGGTTGAAGCGGGTAAAATAACGGAGCAGTGTCGCGAGCACCAGGCCTTCTGCGACCAGCAGAAGAATAACAACGCGGTCGCGCGGCGCGAGAACACGGCGCTGATGCAGCTGCTCGCCAGCACGCGCCTGAAGCACCAGCAGATGCTCGAAGACAACATTACGGCCGACAGCGAGTTTCAAAGCTTGCAAAGGGAACTGAGCAACATGCAGGCTGCACTCGAGAAGTTACACATGGAAAACCGAAGGATAATGGAGGAACAGCATCGCAAGGAAATGGCGGTCAAAGCAATCGTACATAAGATTAAAGAGCTAAAAGGGAAATTGGTGGATTCGTTGGACAAAACTAAGTCTTCTGAGAAACGAGCTAAGGAACTTGAAGTTATTTTAAATGAAGAGAAGCGCTATGCTAGCCAGTTAACATTAAACCAACAGCGCGCCATGCATTGCTCCTTCGTGGAACAACAGAAACTCCTCGTTCTTAAAAACGAAGAAAAACTGTATCACATGCAACTTAAAGCCTTTAACGCCACTATGAGCAAACTGGAGACGAAACAGCGCGGTGTTCTCCGAAACCTGCAGAGTCAAAAGGAATCCATTTATGCTATCTGCTACCAAGTGGAGACGATTGGGGCGCAAGTGGCACACATGGAGGGCGCGCAGGCGGAGCGCGATAGCTCGGCCGAGCTCGTCGAGCGCGAGAACAGGCTAAAGGAAGTGAGCGCGCGGCACGCGGCGCGGGTGGCGGTGCTGGAGCGCCACTCGGCGCGCCTTGTCGACGACATGCGCCGGCTCACGCGCGACGTCGATGCCTGTAACTGTGCGCACGTCAACCTGCAAAGCCGCCTGAAGTCGTCGATGCTGATCGTGGAGGGTGGCGAGAAAGAGCTCCGCATAACGCGCGACGAGTGGCGGCAGCGGCGTGTCGAGGAGGCGCTCCTGCGGATGCGCGTGGCGCACGCGGCGCGTGCCGTTGCTAACCTCGACGATCACGCCTTCAGCGCTGACTCGCAGCGCCTGCAGCTCGACGCGGCGATGAACGAGCGCTTGGTGGAGATCGCGGTGCGGCGCGACATGTTCGCGGTACAGGCGCGCGCGCTGCTCGAGGACTGCGGCAAGTTGCGCTCCGAGATCAAGGAGCGCGAGCAGCGCATCGAACAGCTCAGGAAGAGATACGATATTTTTATTGCTTCACTGGGCAAGGATGATTCCGGTCAGCAGCTAACTGTGACGTTTTTCAAAGTTAAGTTTGCGGCGGAGCGCGCGGAGCTGCGCGAGCGCGGCGCGGCGCTGGACGCCGACATCGGCCGGCGCGAGCGCGACATCTCCGCGCTCGAGTCCACGCTGCGCGTCGTGCACGCCGCGCACGCGCACTTTCTGCACCGCATCACGCCGCTCACCGACGACACACCGGAAATACAGGAGCTGAACAGCCTCACGAAGCAATATTATAAAATACGCGACGAGCTGAAGGTAGTGCTTACGAGTACGGTGGCCCTCGAGCGCAGCGTCGCGGAGTCCAGCGCCTTACTCACTACGTTGAGCGATAAGTGCAACAAACTCTCCAACAGACACGCCGACGGCGAGCTGCAGACCACGCGCGAGAAGATCGCCCGCCAGGAGGGCCGGCTGCAGAACGCGCAGGACATCGTCAAGCACAACACCAAGCGCGCCAAGAAGCTTATCGAAGGAATCGACGAATGGCGCATTTTCCAAATGGCGCTGTGGGCACGCGACTACAGCGAGGCGGCGAGCGCCGCGCTGCAAGCGCTCTCGGAGATCTGCGCCAGCGCGACGCCGATGTTCTCGCGCTACACCGCGTTGCTCTCCTCCACCGATATACAGAGACACCTGTCGCGCAGCCAGCGTAGGCTGCAATTATTCATTCAGCGCCTCATAGGAGATTCCGCGGCCTATCGGAAGGAAGCTGCTTATGAACCAGAAACGATACTTTCGTCGTCGCACGAGTCGACCGGCAGCGGCAACAGCGAGGCCAGCGGCTTCGCGAAACGACTTTCAGAGTTCCGTAAGACACTGGCCGAGAAAGTTCACGAGCAGGCTCTAATCGATGACATTCCTGTACAAGCGCGGCGCTCCACGGTGTCGCTGCGCGTGGTGTCGCTCGGGCTGGAAGACCCGGCGTCGGCCGCGGCGCCCTCCCGCGGCGCGCCCTCCAAGTCCCTGCGATAACCGACACTGCCCTGCCACACCATACACGGTTGCTGTATGACTGTTGGCTCGTCAAATAGGTACACATATATCGTAATCAGTGAAAATAGATTGTACGCATATGAAGCATGACTTTACCATACTATTTTTTTAAATAAATATGTATAAAGCGTATTTTTTCAACAAAGAGGATGGAGTAAAAATAAAAGGGATATGGAAGGATTCACAGAGTACCTTTTTTATATACTGCAATAGAGACCTATCTCCGCGGTCAGAAAAGGTAACGCGAAAGTGTCGCCCTCTGAACTTGTGATTTGTAACTGTCTGTCAGATTCATATACCTATATATATACACAAGCATAGGCACCCTGAATTCTTTTCAATTTATTCTAAACGTGGTGTACTTTTTTGCTGATTTTGGATTTAATAACATAGATAATGCCAGCAAAAAAGTAACCCACGCTAAAGATGATAAAATAATAACACTTCGAATATTTTATATTATTTATTACAGGCTTTATTTACATCCAACTAAGTACAGAATTCAACATTAATACAATCAAAAATTAAAACTAAACGTATTTAAATTAAAATTAAACTAAGCTACTCAAATATTAAAGATATAAATAATAACCACCACTATAAAAAGGACACCCCCTCTAGCAGGTCCGCTCGCGGCATGGTCCCCATGACACTGGCTGCATTACCCCTCTGGATAGCGGATAGCTAGCCCAATTCTTTGGGAGAGGTAAGCACCAGCTCTAGGATCTCCGGAGGACTCTATGAACCGGGAGGACAGGGCCTTAATAAAGCTTTTCATATCATCTGACCAAGGTCCCATAGTTTCCACTGCAAAAAATGAATGGCCCCAAGTTATCCGGGTTTAAATGTACTGGACTTTTTCGGCTAGCTGACCAGTGCATGGTAGGCACTGTGCCTAGTATGTGGGGTGACTATAGGTATTGCAAGTCATAAACACAAGCAAATAATAGTTATTATCCGTTAAAAATTATAAAGTCGGTTATTTTTTGTTAACAAACTTTAGCATTACATCCGTACATATAACAGATCTGCGGGTCTAATATGATCGTGTTTATTGATGCGGATAAAACTTCTGATACTTTCTGGACAGAGACCCGTTTCACGAAGCTACAAGTTACAAATGACAAGCGGAAGTCTCTTTCTAACTCCTTTTTACTAGAAAAGGAGTTCCGCTTGTAATTTGTAATTTGTAGCTTCGTGAAACGGGCCAGAGTATGTAAGAGCAAGAGTGAATCCACCATGATACAGGCCCTAAAATTTTACATGGAAGTGGTAAAGAATAACTCAGGGCGTAATAATGGGTACTTAAATAACAATATAATTTTCTTACCAACCTGGCATTTTTTTTGTTGGTACAGCTATGTTGCTGATACGATTATTCTGGCACGAATATTTTTCTTCGAAGTGCACATGACAAACACGTCGGTACTTGAAAATATGACTATTTTCAAGTCCTAATATGGGACCTCCAACATTGTAGACACACGTGTTAAACATCTCCTTATCCTTTCCCGGATTCGGAAACTTATGTAAAGTCTCCTTGGATCCTGAATGAAAAGAAACTAGCCCAGAATATTATATTAGCCCAGTATATATAAATGTGCCGCCAGTGTCAAACTCAAGTCAAACCGTTAATCGACCAGAAGCTACCAAATTTTACAATGTGTTGCAATACATTAAAAAAAATATCTCCCGTTAGAACATGTATCTTTTTTTGTGCTTGTTATTTTAGAATTTTCGTGTGCTGTTACTATCTTTATGCATGTACTTGGTGTAATCTTAAAGTTTTGAATTTTAAATGAAAGAAAACACCTTCGCGTCATAATAAAAAATCTATTGTAAATATAACAATGTCTTTGAGCTGGTCATACTACCGTACTGATGTTCTTTTTCGAGCAATAACACCATCTATCGCAGTTTTCTGTTATCAGGTACTCAAAGAACAGACCAGATGCCGTAAAGTGCCATCTATACGTGTGGTTTAAAGATGCGCGAAAATAATACTGCCGAAGAAAACGTCATTTAGTTCCATAGGATTCTTTGCTCTTTAGCCTCCTTTTTAATTTGACATACTTATCCGTTACTTCAACCCGAATAGCCAGTACTGAGATTGTGCACCCTGGAAGGATTAGGGAGGTACCTCGTGTTGTCTTGATGAATTTGCGTTGCACTGGTTCCGTATTTTCCATATAATATTCACTACACTGCACTGGTGTGTCCACATATAGTCTTTTGGGGTATTATTTTAGAGTAGTTTGCGGTTTAATTAATTATTAAGATGAGAACCGTGAGAGATGAAGTTGCGCGGGCGCGAAGCGGTGAGAAGAAGAAGATTCAAAACTTGTCTGTGGGCGTGAGCAATCCTTCGCGCAGTGTTGCCAGCGTAGAGGGTGCATTCAAGATTGTTGAAGTAGGAGTGGTTATGAGGATTGTTTTTATAAAGGAGGGATAGGAAAGGATAATATGAAAAATAATAAATATTTGATTACTAAAATCGGCCAAACCACCACTTCAATGTCATAGAGTAATTTTCACTGAAGTATGTAAAATATTACTAAATTGATAGTTATATTATATTATTATTCTTCTTTTATTAAAACGCACCGCATTGTTATATGTATCATATGAAATATGACTGTAATTATTTCCTTGATAAAATGATTTCGTTGTTTTCTTATTAGGTACTTCAATGAGTTCCAGGACATTGTATTTTCTCAATAAGTATAATAATGATGTACAATTATTTCCTCTGTCGTTAAAGTGGTGGTTATAGATAACAGGTTTGTCGATATTATAATAATGTCAAGCACTAACCACATGTTGTTTCTGCTAGAAAAATATCTAGGTATACTAATGACACTTGCCTCAAATTTAAATAAATCGTACCAAATTTGTCACAAAATGAAACACATTTATAATAATTTTAATATGTACTTTCAAAATAATGTCGCAAAAGATGAATGACACTATTCGTGACACGATGGAGAGCCTGGACACATTTGCTTCTGTTACTACATAGCGCGATGATGTAGCTTGTCGGCAGTTCACGGACAGATGAAGAGCTGTGTGCGGGTGGTAGGCAAGGCATCCTTCCCACCTTTACACACATTTCTTAAACATGGTATTCGACGTAAGCAACTTGGCGTCATTATTGTAAACATTCGAATCATTTTTTTAGCGCATAAATTTCATTTAAGTTTTTTTACTAAAATTTAAATGGAAGTCGTGTTGGGACATGAAGAATGACAGCGTTCAGCAAAATATAAGGCGTTTTTTTATAAACAAATGAAACACAATTTTAAGTAACTGCGCTAATCTCAACAGTTAACAAGAAATCTAAAGGCATCAATTACTCAATACTCATGTGATTTTGTCTTAACATAAACATACATGTTTCCCTTTTTCACAATGTTGATTATTCACCCAACTATACATTGAAAGTCGATAAGTAAGAAGTCATTACGACGCCTAAAATTGCCACGAAAATTCCGGCCTCTGTTAATAAGTCCCAACACCGTGGGTCTACATTAACAAGGTACAGCATAGTCATCTTGTCGCCACCACCAGATCAACGGACCCCATCATCAGATCAGGTCTTTGATACCATAATATTGCATTGTCATCGAAGTTACGATGTTTGTTTTATACTATACTCGAAAATCTAATTAAAGACCAAAATCCTAACCTCAAAGGGCGCACATTCGCCGTGATTACTGCATTTTGGTTTAAGTGTAGGTATTTTTATCAATAAAACTTACCCTAATATTACTGGTGACACGAGTTCTCATTCATATTTTTATGGAATAATGTTAAAATAACGAAATAATCAAGATGGGAACTGTCCGATTTTGGTCTTTAATTAGATTTTCGAGTATATGTAGGGGGAAGCGAGGCAGATTGGTATGGAAAAATTTAACCTTGTATTTTAAATTATACAATTTTTGCTTATATCATAATTTAAGTAATTGGGATTGATATGGCATTTAAATTAATCTTGAAAATTGAATCGTAATAAAAATAAAGAAAATAAAGTTAAAAATGGAATTTGTCTCATTGTGCACTAAGATATATTTATTATTCTTGGACATTACGACTAATTTAAAATGAAATTTTCATAATTAACTTAAATAAACTTAAATTTTTAAGAAAAATAGGCACAAGAAACCCTAAAAATTACGCTTAGAATCTTAAATAACAGTAAAAAATACATAGGAAATATTGATTGTACCAATGTGCCCCATGCCTTTGTGTATCAAAGTGCCTTAACGGTCATATTGAAAAAAGTTTTTAATATTAATATATTAATATTACCAGTGTACTTAAAAGAAAAAGTGCAATCCTGACAACGAAACAAAATAACTTAATATTGGAAATTTCAAATAATCAATAAACAGATAAACACTGCAGCAATTAATTATTACATAAGGAGAATATGTTTAGTAAGCTACACTAAAAACACTTGTTTACTTATGAAAGGCTAGAGAACCACAACCTAGCGATGCGTTTACAGCTGTCAAGCCCGCTTATGTATAGTCATGTTTTAGTGATGTTTCGATATTACTACCATTTGTTTTTAACGAAATAGTGCTGGTGTATTATTGTGCCCCGTGCATCAATCTGCCCCGTTTCCCCCTAATAACGAAATCAGAAAATAAAGTCATCTTTTAAATCATTGCTTTCGGAATTATGAATATTCGCGATTTTGATCAATTCGGGAATTATGTAGTCCATCCATGCCTGTTTTGCAGCATTGCGGCAAGAAATTTATAACGCGCCGGCTACTCCTAATGCACTGCCGCGCCAAGCACGGCTACGAGAAGACCGACAAGTGCTCCTACTGTGATTACAAGGCCTCCAATGCCGAGCAAGTCAAGGTATGGACAGTGTTACCAACAAAATATTAAATAACATTTTTCCACATGCTCGGAAATGTTAACCTAACTCTTGTAAAAACAGCTCGCGAAGTTCTGAGTCCCAGGCCCAGGCAACATTAAAAACTACTTATTCTTTACCAACGACAGCGGCCGCGAAAATGTATGAAATTTCATTATGTACCTACCGGGTTTTTACTTTTTAAAACCACGTTTGGACTAGGGTAATAACTCCAAACAGCCAAACACTCGTGCAATTAAAGATCCTTCCACAGAAGAAAGACTAAAGGCATAGAAACCGGACTATAAGACGTACTTTGCGGCAGCTATCTTTCTCTACTTTTTATTTTTAGATTACGTATTACCATGAGAAAAAATGTAACAAAAAGTAGGCTGTTTTTTCTTCTTTAACTGTCATTGTCACAAGGTTTTACACACGGACTTCTTTGTCCTTCCTATAGGAAGGATTTGTCTTTCCTTGTCTATAGGTCCAAATCACGCCTTACTTGTGACGATGTACCAAATAACGAAAGAACAGCTATAAATTCATCTCTTTCCAACTCACTATGAAAACCATAAGTAAAAAGAAGTGAACCATAATGTATTTCTTCTGTGGTTCTTCCATATATTCCTTTTTTCAATGTCATAGACTAAAAAGGTTAACATTTTCGAACAGCGTTTACAGCGTATTTAGAAGTGTATCAAATAGTTTTGCATATTGCGTTCATAAAAGAAATTGCCGAATTAAATGGAAATCGTTATAAATATCATAAATTAAACAACAATTTGTGATTGTATTTAATTATATATTTCAGTTCCATACTAAAATATACAATTCCACACTATAGCTTACTTTCCAGCCTGTACGATAATGTACAGCTTGGTTTCAGATCCACGAGAGGTTGCACACCGGCGAGAAGCCGTTCGCGTGTGGCGAGTGCGGCGCGCGCTTCCACCGGCGCAGCAGCTACCTGCAGCACGTGCCCATCCACCTGCCCGACAAGACCGTGCCGGTGAGTGGCGCAGTCCCATAGAATCCATTGATGCATCAGCGTAAACTTTGTAGTTTCTCAAGATCTACTGACAAATGCAAATTACAAACCAGCCATTACAAAATTAAATCCATTATATTTAATATTTAATGTTTATTTGGGCACAAACGGTACAAGTAAAGAAAAATTTTATACAGAAAAACTTACATAACACAATGACCAGTGAAGTTGCCACAATTAACAAATACAGTACAGAGTAACACGTTAAAAATGTGTGTTTACGTAGTATTCAATTCAAGTACAAATATTAAATTCAATTTAAGTACAGACAACAATTAATGTTTAGACAACGCAATTTTAAATCTATGAAGGGAAAGACTAAATATATCTAAGTGTAATTATGTAATTATGGATTATATAGTATACTTAAAGTGCGCGCGACTCCATTGGTGGATCCTGCCAATGGGTTCTAGTGGCCGAAAGGCGTGTAGTTGGGAGTGTTTCACATTTGTGTGGAATAGTGTAGAAAATAAATGTCTTATTTTTATTACGACTTAACTCTTTATAATGTAAAAGTATTTGACGTGATCGTTGCATAATTACGCAGAGTCTCGTACAATACTTTATCTACACACATATTATAAGTACTCTAAAGGTCTCCCCAGACCTACCGACGCGGAATCGGCTTGAGCCGGTAAGAAAAAGTTTTATGTCCATGCAATAAGAGCGAAAACGACGTCGTTCCGTTCGCAACGCCGAATCGAGCCGAGCCGAGCCGAGCGACGCGTTTTTCTTGCACTCTTATTGCACGGACATAAAACTTTTTCTTACCGGCTCGAGCCGATTCCACGTCGATAGGTCTGGGGAGACCCTTAGATGGGTTCAGAAGCCGCAAATGACAAGCATTACCTGTGGTAGTAGGTGACAGTGACAGCGATGACAGCTGTAACGTAATTTTGAAATTACGTTATCGAATATTGTAAGGTCCAAATTTGGAACATCTTCCAAAATTAACAGCTGTCATCGCTGTCACCTACTACCACAGGTAATGAGCAGTGATCGGCGATCGGAAGCATTTTATGTCACTTTGACGTCCTACGTCATGAATAGTAATGACTAATATGGATAAGTCGGTGATGTTCAAAATAAAACCTTTCTTAAAAAGTAACTGAATTTAATTTGTTATAGTAAATAATCATTATTTTTTCTACGTTTAATATTGTCAATCGATTCCTTTTAACATTGAGGATCCATTTATATAAAGAGAACGCCCGTTCGACATCAACAGATGTGAGAGGTGCATAGTCGTAAACTGATATTTCGTTGTTATCATTATTACTCAAGTTTCTAACAAATTCGTTAAAAAAACATACATTTTTAGTAACGTATTTTTTTTTACAACAAATGAAATAGTCATGTCCATGTAATAATTTCGTCAACAATTTGACATAAAATGCTTCCGATCGCCGATCACTAGTAATGACAGACCATTATTAAAAAAAATCTGTCTGTAGCGGATTTGGAGAATTGCATAATTATGAAAATTGATTATAAAAATGGTCAAAGTGTGCAACGCCTAAATACCAACTAATTTTATTATAATTTTGAGTACTGTGGCCCGTTTCACGAAGCTACAAGTTATAAATTACAAGCGGAACTCTCTTTCTAGCAAAAGGAGTTAGAAAGAGACTTCCGCTTGTAATTTGTAAATTGTAGTGTCGTGAAACGGGCCTCTGGTCCTTTATTAATAGGAGCAAGAAATGCAAAATTTGAAAATGAAACACCCTAATAGTTCGTTTGTTCAAATAGTGTGCATTACAGCCTGTGTCAATTGAAATTGCCAAAGATGTAAACAAATTAGTGCTGTTTGACGCATAACCTCGAATATTCATCAAGCGTGTTTTTATTTAAAATAACGTATAATTAAAAGTTTTTTAATGTTAAACTAAATGTGAAAGTAAAGACCAACCAACCCCCTTACTAATAAACGTTGAGTAACGGTGGTATGGCTATACAATGTTTTGTCCTTATCTGTCAAATTCAAATGTCACAATGATAGATAAGGACAAAACATTGTATAGCTATACCACCGTTACTCAACGTTTATAAATCATTAATTCATTACTAAGACTGATCTTTTAAAGCACGTGATTGTCAAGTGATAATGGTAAATTGGTTCGTTTGGTTGTGTTTACATCTTTGCCGATTTCAATTGGCACAGACTATACACCCCTTTGAAGTCGCCGACAACGCTTTGTGCGGCTTCTTAGTACCGATTGTGGCGGCACATCAAAGCATGCAAACTGTTCGAACGAACGAACTATAGTTGTTTGAATGAATGGCTGTCGCGTGTGCCCGCAGTGCGCGCAGTGCGGCGCGCGGTTCAAGTCGGCGACGCTGATGCGCATCCACTGCGCGCGGCACCGCGCGCCGCGCTACTCCTACAGCTGCGCGCTCTGCGACCACGGGTTCGCGCGCCGCAGGTACACACACATCAACACCCTTTGGACAACTGGGAAGAAATAATTCCCGTTTGTTACCACTGGGGACAATGGGAAGAAATAATTCCCGTTTGTTACTACTGGGGACAACTGGAAAGAAATAATTCCCGTTTGATACCACTGGGGACAATGGGAAGAAATAATTCCCGTTTGTTACCACTGGGACAATGGGAAGAAAGAATTCCCGTTTGTTACCACTGGGACAATGGGAAGAAATAATTCCCGTTTGTTACCACTGGGACAATGGGAAGAAATAATTCCCGTTTGTTACCACTGGCGACAATGGGAACAAATAATTCCCATTTGTTACCACCGGGGACAATGGGAAAAAATAATTCCCGTTTGTTACCACTGGGACAATGGGAAGAAATAATTCCCGTTTGTTACCACTGGGGACAACTGGGAAGAAATAATTCCCGTTCGATACCACTAAGGAAAACTGGAATGAAATAATTCCCATTTGTCCCCAGTCGTCACGAATGGGAATAAGAATTTTCAATTTAAATAAACTGTTTATAATTTTAAAGATCTCAGCCTGATTGTGCAAAATGTGATTACAGAATTATCAACAAGTTTTTAGAGTTGTTGGTAATTCTGTAGCTTAGCCTACCCCACTCTGGGAATGAAGGCGTGAGTTTTATGTATGTATGTATAATTTTCCACAATATTTTACAGCCAGTGTCACGCACGAAAAATGTAAAACAGTTTATTTAAATTTAACAGTGGCCAATGGTAAACTTACTTACATATATAAATAAATACTTAACATAGAAAACATCCAAGACTCGTCAAATATTCGCGCTCATCACACAAATTACTGCCCTTACCGGGATTTGAACCCAGGACGGCTAGCGTGGAAGTCAGGGTCACTACCAACTATGCGGTAGATAGTGATTTGTTCCTGAGTCTGAAATGTTTTCTATGTTGATTGACCTAGTTCCAAACATTATCATCAGAAACGTGGCGCGGCACGTGCAGAGGATCCACATGCTGCCTCCGGAGCCCCACACCATTTGCCGCCGCAAGATCGCGTAGCCGCGACACGCGAGCGACATGCGAGCGACATGCAAGCGACATGCCGGCGACACGCGAGCGACATGCCGGCGACATGCGAGCGACACGCGAGCGACATTCGAGCGACATGTCGGCGACACGCGAGCAACATGCGAGATGGATGGATGGGTCCCAGCAGCGTATTAAAAAGTGTAAACGGCTCCAAATGGCTTGAAATTCAAATTCGAATTTCGATTTTCAAAGTATTCTTTTCCAATTGTATTAATAATTAATTTAAGAATCTCAATTGTATTATAAAAAGGTGATATTAGATTTAAGATTTATCATAATCAATAATAGAAAATATAACTAAAGTAATTTTACAAATCGTTACAAATATTTTACAATATTACTTTTTTTTTTTGACGATACAAATCGAACAAAGTAAATATTACAATTGGTTAAAATAAAAAAACCGGGCAAGAGCTTGTCGGACCATGCTAGGGTTCCAAAGCCAAACAAACACAACAAGTGTACCAGCAAATAAATGTTTAAAAAAACCAGTAGTTTAATTACTAATTACCACGTGTCCAACTACTAAAATGACCATAGTTCCATACAAAATTCCCCCTATTTTACCCCATTAGGGGCGGAATTTCCAAAAATCCTTGAATCTATGTGCAAAAAAGTTTCTAGGTCCAGCGGTTTGGGCTGTGCGTTGATATATGAACAATCAGTTTAGAATTTTATATATACAAAATTAAAAAATTAAATTCGCATAATTTTTAGGGTTCCATACAAAAAATGAAAAAACGGAACCCCTATAGGATCACTCGTGCGTCTGTCTGTCCGTCCGTCTGTCACAGCCAATTTGCTCCGAAACTACTGGACCGATTTAGTTGAAATTTGTTACACATAATGTAAATTGATGATCCAAACACAGATGTGCAATAGTAAATTGTATAACTAGGTTCTAAAATAAGCCATACCTAGTACCACGAAATTGTTCGAGGGGTACCTAATATGGCTTTTAGACCCGAGTAATACACTCTACTTTTCACTTAGATTGTGAGAAAATAAAAAAATAACCTATACAAAGGTAAAAAGTTAGCAAAGACTATCCACCACAAATTCCACGGCGGGAATATTGTTTTGATTTGGCGGCATTTTTTTTTTAAACTACTTTAACACAGATATAAAATATAGATACCGCGAATAAACGCCACTGACCGTGTATTTAGCGCTTCAAAGCGTTGCACAATCGATTTAATCATATTTTAACGATTGTAAAATAGGGACTAAAAAACACCTGTTTTGGAAATGAATTCTGTTACCTGATTGGTCGATTTTAATACAGCTGTATTCTGGTTGGTTGATACGAAATACGTTTTTTTTTAAAAGTTAGTTAAAGAGTATACGTACCAAAAAGAACCTAACGTTCCGATTGACAGTCGATGTGTATTGTGATTGGTGGATTTAATGTGGTGAAGTAGTTTGATTGGTCAAATTAAAATGTTTTGTAAAAATGTTGTGAAAATATGAATATAATTTATTCTCTAGGGTTTACATGTACTACTTGAGTCTCGCTTGATGAGTCTAATATGAATATGACACACTTTTTGAGCATGAGAAGTGAAAAGTCAATATTTTATTCGTCACAATGTAACGTATAAAGCGTGTAAAAATTAAACAATTTTAAACATTTTATAATTTATTTTAGGTCAATAAATGAAATAAATTTACATTAAATTATAACTAGTGATCTTTCTAAATAAATATAAAACCTGGGCCTCTATACTACTATATTTTTACTATATTCTCTAAAAAACGGCGCTCGGTCGGTCGAACGAGTGAACGCGCCACACCGGCGAGTTTAAGTAGTCCCGTCAGAGCGCACAAAACACATTTTAGCGCGTGTATTCTCAATTAGGCAGCGATCTTATCGACAGAAGCCATGCTGCCTAACTGAGAATGTACGCGCTAAAATGTGTTTTGTACGCTCTGACCGGACTAAATTAGGCTGCGGCTCCACTGACACGGAGACGAGCGGAGCTGAGTGGAGCAGAGCTGCGAAAAGAGGTAAGTGATTATAATGCAGTTACGTCTCCTCTCCGCTCCGCTCATCTCCAATTGACAGTTTCCACTGAAGCGGAGCGGAGGCGAGATTTGGATTTCAACTAATATGATTGGTCGATCCCGACACGTCTCTCCGCTCCGCTCATCTCCGCTTGACTGTTTCCACTGAAGCGGAGTGGAGACGAGATGTGGATTTCAACAAATTTTATAGGGCGATTCCTACACGTTTCTCCGCTCCGCTCATCTCCGCTTGACTGTTTCCACTGAAGCGGAGCGGAGACGAGATGTGGATTTCAACTAATATGATCGATCCCTACACATCTTTCCGCTCCGCTTGTCTCCGCCTCAGTGGAGCCGCAGCCTTAACCGACCGAGCGATTTTTAAGAGAATAACACCCCAGTTGTCGGCCTGAGCCGTCTGTGGTATTAAACATGTTAAGTTATTATATATAAAAATTTAAGGCATTAGGCTGCGGCTCCACTAAGGCGGAGATACGAGCGGAGGGGAGCTGTGCCAATATAACAATAGCAGGCGCATGCGGTCACGTCGAGCGCGCCTAGCGTTAGTTTAGATTCTATTGGTTAATATTGGCACAGCTCCGCTCCACTCCGCTCATCTCCGCTCCGCCTCAGTGAAGCCGCAGCCCTAGGGCCGTACTTACAAAATCATTTTAGCTGTGATGCCCGTCACAAGATAGTCCCTTTTCTTAACCTCGTATCTGATCGAATAGTTAGATAGGAAAGTCGTATTTATTTTTTAGGGAACATGAGTGTCTTTCCTATCTATTTGATCAAATACGAGTTTGAGAAAGTAAATCGACGGTTGTTAAAGTACACGTCAAATCATTAAAAAACCGGGCAAGAGCATGTCGGACCATGCTCAGTGTAGGGTTCCGAAGCCGTTACTACACACACAAAACTTTCTCAAAAAAACAAGTCCTTAAACTAATTTCCTATTCAACGTTATTTGGTGCTGTCCACAACTTTTTAGTACCAAGATCGTTCGAGTTAAACGGCTTTAAAGATGAATGCAATGTTGCTGTATTAAAGTATTGACTAGTCAAAATGGACCTTATTGCATTGAAAATAAAGTTCATAACAAAATGAGCATTTTCTTTTGCGTTTTCCAACCATATCTTAAATACGGAACCCTCGGTGCGCGGGTCCGACTCGCTCTTGTCAGGTTTTTGTTCTAGTATGCATGGCGTTATGTCCATGTGTAAAGCAGTGGAGTCGAATGGATTAAAAAACCTAGTGCTGCTAAATTAGGTCTAGAGTGAAAATATTTTAAAAGACTATTAGGGTCTCCTCAGACCTATCGACGCGGAATCGGCTAGAGCCAGTAAGAATAGTAGTTTACGTGACGGTTGCGTAATGCTAATTACGCAGAGTCGCGTACAATAGTTTATCTGCACACAAATTATAAGTACTCTAAGATGGGTTCAGAAGCCGAAAGGCAAATGACCAGCATTACCTTACCTGTGGTAGTAGGTGACAGCGATGACAGCTATAACGTAATTTTGAAATTACGTTATCGCATATTGTAAGGTAATGAGATCTAAATTTTGAACATCTTCCAAAATTAACAGCTGTCATCGCCGTCACCTACTACCACAGGTAATGCTGGTCATTGCCTACGGGTTTTGAACGCATAGAGGACTTATGATATGAGTGTAGATAAAAAGTTTTATGTCCGTGCAGTAATAGTGAAAAAGGCGTCGCTCGGCTCGATTCGGCGTTACGAACGGAACGACGTCGTTTTCGCCCTTATTGCACGGACATAAAACTTTTTCTTACCGGCTCAAGCCGATTCCGCGTCGATAGGTCTTGGGAGACCCTTAGGATCCGCCTTTAACCCTCTCAATGTCTTTGACGAATTAACCCGTCAAGTTCGACTGGGAATACAAATACAAAAATGCATCTCGCATGACAAGCAGGATTCAAAATATGTGCAAAGTTTCAACTTCTATCGACAGAAAGTGTATTTCGGTGGCTTAGGCGACTATAAGCGTCGGTGGCGAAGGCACGACAGATTATGACGACTTTAGGCGGCTTATTCCTGGCTATTCCCAGTTGTCCGCACTTGGCCGCAGTGTGGACAACTGGGGCACGTTTTATAAAGCTGCTAGTAACAATTTTACAGGTCTAAACTGGCAACACTGCTCAAATGGCTGGTCGTCATTGGTCGAGGTTGTGTCAAATGGAAACTTGTAACCTGTAAATTGTAATTTGTAGCTTTATAAAACAGGCCCCTGGGAGTAAAAACGAACTTAGGTGTGGACATCTGGGAATAAAAATTCCCTACTACGTGGGGACAACTAGGAATATTGTCCCTTATTCCTACTAGTAGTTACTTGTTTTTTCTCCATTATTTCTACTAGTAGGTATTAAGTGAAATTAATAAAATATAAATAATAAACGAGCACAGAGCCCACATGATGGTAAGTGGGATCCCAGACCCATAGTTTGTATTCTCATGACTACAATCCCAAGACTACAATCTCGAGACTACAATCCCAAGACTACAATCTCAAGACTACAATCCCAAGACTACAATCCCAAGACTACAATCTCAAGACTGCAATCCCAAAACTACAATCCCAAGACTACAATGCTAAGACTACAATACCAAGACTACAATCTCAAGAATACAATCCCAAGACTACAATCTCAAGACTACAATCCCAAGACTACAATCCCAAGACTACAATCTCAAGACTACAATCCCAAGTCTTCAATCCCAAGACTACAATCTCAAGACTACAATCTCAAGACTACAATCCCAAGACTACAATCTCCAGACTACAATCCTAAGACTGCAACCCTCAGGGTCGAGATGGAATGCAGTCTGCTAGTAATGTCACCGGTTGTCTTATCCCCACACCGGAACACAATGCGAACACTGCTGCTTAGCGGTAGGTTAGAGGATAAAACTCTTATTGATTGCTTGTAGTTAGAACAATTTCGTTTCGAGGCGAAAACTTATGCAAAATAAATAAAAGTACGGTCAAGGACTTTAATTGTTATGCCACTATGGAACCCTGTCGCATAACGTGAAACATTCATTTAAGCGTAGTTTCCGTCATGTGGTTTGACGCTGTCATTATGACAGGGTTCCATAGTGGCATAACAATTAAAGTCCTTGACTGTACAAAATAATTAACGGTCATTAGTTCCAATCCAAAAAATACCCAAATTATATTTAAAATAACGCGTTTTTGGTCTATTCCCACTAGTTCCATTATTTAAAGGACTTCAGATAATGGAACTAGTGGTAATGATTATTTCGCAGTAGTTCTATTTTATTGAAAAATAATTTAGTGTCACTAAAACCGTTAATAAAATAAAATCTATTTTATTTTTTAATAAAATATAACTACTGGGAAAAAATCATTCCTAGTTCCATTATCTGAAGTCCTTTCATTTAAATAATGAAACCAGTCGGAATAGACCGGTTTTTCAACCACTCGCGCGCTGTAATTTTCTCACTAAATGCCTTAAACAAATAACAAATAAATAACATTTCGATGTTTATTGTATTTCCTATTCCTAAATTACCTGAACACTTACACTCAATGTCGACATTCTCACCCACACGACTTTTACGATAACGTTACGCTATCTTTTAAAAAAAACAAAGTCATTCATTATTTACCAACCGCAGCGGCCGCGAAAATGTATGAAATTTCAGTACGTATCTGGTGTTTTACTTTTTTAAACCATGTTTGGACTAGGATAAATATCTCCAAACAGCCAAACACTCGTGCAATCAAAATTCTTCCTTGCATATTTTATTTTTAAATGTCATAGACTAAAAAGTTAAGCCTTTTCAAACAGCGTTTACAACGTATTTAAAAGTGTATAACAGTTTGACTTTTTTTAAATAGTAATTGCTTTCATAAACAAAATAAATTACCGAAATAACATAAACGCGTAATAAATTTTATAGTTTAAACTTAAACTATATTTTATTCAAATTGAATTTATTACGATAAAATTTGTGATTTTATTTAATGCTTTATTTCAGTGTCATACTAAATCGTAAGTTTCTGTTCTTTTTTTTTCAAGGAAATGTTGGGACTGTGTTTAATATTATTAAATTTCCTCACATTGTTGGAGAAAAGCACTATACAAGCCTCGACAGGGTAGGGCGGTTGCTGGACTCGTATATAGCGCGACCTCGACTACATCTCGGCCACGCTACCTCTACTCGTCCCGCAACGGCCTATTTCCCGGTCTGTGCAGTAATGTACTATTACATGCATACATTAAATCACGCTCGTTTCCCAGAGGGGTAGGTAGAGACCACTTCTTTCCACCTGCTACGATCCTGACAAATATATTTTACATTATTTAATTTATAATAAAACTTAACGTGCAAATTATTGAAATGCTATTACGATTTTACTGTATAAAAAAGGAATCCTAAATTCCTATAAAACTTGATCGCTTGTCTTTTGCGTAACCGGACAAAATCGTGTAAGTCGAAAAGTTGATTTATTTGACGTCGTTGTTGTAGTTAACACGAGATCATTTTAATCCTTTTTTTTTGTAATTTTTTCTTATGATCATATCACGAAAAATCATTAATTTCAACACCTAGTATGGAGAAACAAACTTTGTTATTACTTAAACATATTTTTTTTAAAGAAACGGCCAAATGTGTTTATAATCTTCGCTGATTCGTTATGATTCTAATCATGTAAGATACCACTGAAAAACTTATGAAACAAAAATGAAATTAATGATTTTTCGTGACAAGGACATAAGGGAAAATTACAAAAATTAAGATTAAAATGATCAATATCTCCGAAACTAGTAAAAATCGCTGAACATACATAGGGGTTAAATCGATAGCTTTTTAGCTGCTCTAGTAGCCCTAGGCGGGTTGACGTCGCGTTTTGGGACACGCTGTATATTGGTGTAAATGTTGATCGTGCCGTAACGAATGGGACAAAAGTCGTGTGGGTGAAAAAGTTGATACACCCAGTTGACTTTATTTTCCCAATTTTCAACATACAAAGCTGGCTATTGCCAGGAACTATAGTTGGGTCAATGTATAGTTCTTGCAATATAGCTTGGTGCGAAACATTCCTAACAGCGGTTATTGTGACACCTAACAGCGGTTATTGTGACACCTAACAGAGGTTATTGTGACACCTAACAGCGGTTATTGTGACACCTAACAGCGGTTATTGTGACACCTAACAGAGGTTATTGTGACACCTAACAGCGGTTATTGTGACACCTAACATCGGTTATTGTGACACCTAACAGAGGTTATTGTGACACCTAACAGCGGTTATTGTGACACCTAACAGCGGTTATTGTGACACCTAACAGAGGTTATTGTGACACCTAACAGAGGTTATTGTGACACCTAACAGCGGTTATTGTGACACCTAACAGCGGTTATTGTGACACCTAACAGCGGTTATTGTGACACCTAACATCGGTTATTGTGACACCTAACAGAGGTTATTGTGACACCTAACAGCGGTTATTGTGACACCTAACAGCGGTTATTGTGACACCTAACAGAGGTTATTGTGACACCTAACAGCGGTTATTGTGACACCTAACATCGGTTATTGTGACACCTAACAGCGGTTATTGTGACACCTAACAGAGGTTATTGTGACACCTAAAAGCGGTTATTGTGACACGTCACAGCGGTTATTGTAACACCTATATAACAGCGGTTATTGTGACAGTGTTAAATCTAGATTTAAAATATCGATTAAGATTTGTTTACTTCAAAAAACCGGCCAGGTGCGAGTCGGACTCGCGCACGGATTATCTATAAAAAAATCACGTTTGTTGTATGGGAGCCCCCCTTAAATATTTATTTTATTTTAATGATTTAATTTTAAAGTGAATATACAACTAATTCTGATATTTATTTGCGTATTTACGCCAATGATATTTAGGGCACACCTAAAATACCTCTTTGATTCGATGCCGGCAACTGCCACAGGTTATAAAGGAACTTTACGCCAAATGTTCCAGGCACCAAGCTACAGAGCAACAACCATAGGATGATCCACGTGGGTGCGCTTCAATTAGCCTAAAAACGTTTTGTATAATTTCATTTAACTAACCACGAAAAAGCATAATGAACGTTTAGCATAAAAACCCATTGTATAATATAATTAGGCATAAGTTCGAATAACATAACACTCATTTATTATTACAATTATAAAATTTATAAACATGCATTTTTAGTCAATTTCTTCTAGGTTAGGTTAGGTTAGAACTGTGACCAGATTAATAGTAATGAAAGCAGTTAGAAATATTTATTTTTTAATTTATTAACATTATAGTTTTTGAAATTATGCATTTCGTTTTATACATCATGACTATTATATCGATGGTTTATTATACAGATTGAAATTATGCAATTCGTGTTATGTAAAATGATCATTAGACCATTTGTTTTTATGCTAAACATTACACACCCCATATAAACACATGATTACTCGTTACTTCGACTTTTAATAAATATATTGCAACAATTGTTTCGACGGCGTGCTGTTATTTGAATAATCACTTACCTATTTATATTAATCACAATTCATAAAGTTTTGGGAACTATACATTTGGGTTTTCCTACGAGTTCGGTTAAGGAGGACTTAGTTGTATTATGCCCTGGTAAGCAAAATGTCTCAGTTGTAAAATTACTTGTTTGTATTTGAACTTACAAAATGGTCTTAGTTTTATAAAGGTGTCTATATTGTCTGCCATAATTATTTTTAGTCATAATGTGCTGTAGGTCATAATCATCGCAAGTCATAAAGTATTTTTTAAAGAAACTGTTACTTTTTAAGATTTTTATAAATCAAACCTAACCTAACCTAGCTTTGTCTACACGTTAGATATTTCAGAACTTCTAAAAAGTTTACAGTTTCAGCGATATAAAAAATTATGACTATCAAGAATTATATCAACAATGACATTATACCAATAAAATTATGGGAAACAAAGGGCTCTTCTTTGGAATATTGCAATGCGGGCGTTTTGCACAGACAATACACCTAAGACGTTTCGGTTACCGAGGCAAAAAGCAACTAAGTCCTGCTGAACCGAACCCTTCCCTATGGAATCCCTAATCGTAATTTGTCCTAGTTCATCGTTTCTCCTAATTTTAATTTATCCTAAAGCATACATTTTATAACTTTTGTTATAATTCAGTCAAGGACTTTAATTGTTATGCCACCATGGAGGTATCCTATCGCAAACACTAAAAACGTTTGCCAGCTGTTTCATTTGCCATAATTTTCATTTCCCATAATTTTCATTTTATTCTGAACCCAGTAACTTTTCAAAATGTTTAATGTGATATACTTACAGAACCTGTAGGTTAGGTTAGGTTTATTTTATAACAATTCAGGAAAGTTAAACGGTTTCTGAGAAAAATGACTTTCGTACAAATGAAAATTATGGCAAACGTTTTTTAGTGTTTCAGATAGGTAACCCACTATGGAACCCTGTCGCATAACGTTAATCATTCATTTAAGCGTGATTTCTGTCATGTGGTTTGACGCTGTCATTATGACAGGGTTCCATAGTGGCATAACAATTAAAGTCCTTGACTGTACAACCTTGGAACCACAGAAGAAAGACTAAAGGCATGGAAACCGTACTAAATAAGCAGAAAATACATTATTGTTCATTTCTTTTTACTTATGGTTTTCATAGTGAGTTGGAGAGAGATGAATCTATAGCTGTTCTTTCGTTATTTGGTACATCGTCAAAAGTAAGACGTGATTTGGACCTATAAGACAAGGAAAGACAAATCCTTCCTATAGGAAGGACAAAGAAGTCCCTGTGTAAAACCTTGTGACAATGACGGTTAAAGAAGAAAAAACAGCATACTTTTTGTTTCATATTTTCTCATGTAATTCGTAATCTAAAAAGTAGAGAAAGATAGCTGACGCAAAGTACGTCTTATAGTCCGGTTTCTATGCTATATGTTCTTATTCTGTGCTTGGAACTAACCGCAGGCATTTTTGGAAAAGGAGATTGACAAGGTTTGGACCAAACACTGCCCAGACGTGAAAATACCTCTAACGAGTTTCTTACGTTACTATATATTATAAAAAACACGTATTTTCAAAATTGGTTCGAGAGAAAAAAAAAAGGTTTTGTATTGCCGCGTTCGTTTTGTTGATGACTATAGATGTTGTCGTTGATGCAGTCATCAACATAAAGCAATCTTCATGCTAGGAACAACTGGCTGAGGAGTGCATATTATGTGCCTAGTTTGGTTTTTAGGATGGGCTAGGCACCAACTCATTGTTAGACGGCCTGCTCCACTCTTCGATAGAATTATTATCAACGAAGATGACGACCATTAGTAAGTAATGTATATTGATGATTGATGATTTACTTCTCTACAAAGTCTTTTTTTTCGTGACTCCTGGGGTAGATCTTGAAGCGATTTAGTGTACCGTCTCGTGTTAGCGTAAGGAACATAATGCACTATGTGTTCATTCTGGGCAGCACTTGGTCCAACTCCCATACAAATATGGTCAATCTCCTTTAAAAAGTTGTCTGACTGGCTGAAAGCCTTTTTAGGACCAATGATAATTTGGGCAAACGATGCGTTAAACGTTATTAAGAAAGCCGAGGGAAAAAGGCCGCTGGCGATGTACAGTCGGCCAAAAATGTGGTCACCACCCTACGGTCGAAGTTAGATTTTCCCTTGCATGACGAAAAAGAGCAGTGGAGTCGACATTAACATTAAAATTCAACTCTTACTCATCGTCATTTGTTAATTTAATTTAATTATTAATATGGAAAATAATTTTCACTTTTAATATTCATAACAATATTAGATTAATATTAAATTATATGTACATGAAAATATTTTTGGATATAATTGTAATCTTTCATTACTTACCTTAGCAGCTTTACTCAGGGGCTCAGGGCGAATATAAAAGCATTTAGGAATTAAATGAACAAATGAGTGGTGAAAGAGTGGAATTTTAATCTTAATATCGACTCCACAGCTCTCTTTGGTCTTACCGTGCTATTAAAACTCCGAACCCTGATTATGACAGTGACAAGTGTCAACCTTAGCGATAATTAGATCTCACAGAAACTTTTGTCAAAACTGGTAGACCACTCGGCCGACCGAACATGTAGTACCTGCGCAGTCGCACATTGGTCGACCAAGTTGGCGGCATGAAGGGGGCCGGGGGGGGCACTTCGTCGATATGCTTATGCACGAACGCTATTGGTGGGCAACTACACATCCCCTCCATTGTCGCTCAGCGGCCTCCATGTGTCAAAGTATTTAACAAAAAAATCGTTTGGGCCTTTTAAGAAATATCACGAGAGAGAAGCCACCAATGTATTGGGTTTATCGATTCAATAGTTACAAGGAACGGGCTGCTCTTGGTGTAAGCAAGTACGTTGACGCGCGTTGTATGTAGAATTGTGGAGCCCCAAACGAATATAGTATTTGATTTTGTTTTTTGTTCTACTGCCAGCGCCATCTTCCATCGCCCCAGCTGAAAAAAAACTATAAAATGTAATTTTGTTGCCAATCGATCTGGTTTTTTAAGCGACTTCAAAAAAGGAGGTTTCTCAATTCGAACGTATTTTTTTTTAATGTGTGTTCGCGTATAACTTCGTTGTTTATGAAACGATTTCAAAAAATCTTTTTTTGTTTGATAGAGTATACTTCCGATCCGAGGTGATCCCATTGTCACCAAATTGTAATCTGATGATATCCATGAGGAAATAAGGGAACTCCTCAATTATACATACATACATACATACATTAAATCACGCCTGCTTCCCAGAGGGGTAGGCAGAGACCACTTCTTTCCACCTCAAATATTATGGGAATATATATATATATATATATGTGAGAAACCTGTATCGGTCGTTGCCCTGTATCTTAATGTACCGATAACCGATACTTTAATGACATGTAATACTTTAATTTTAACATTAAAGTACAACCACAAATAGTTTTCTTAATATAGGCCTTTTGCTTATATCGTTTTTTAATATAAATATAGGTAAGTTATGGTTATGATGTGGATGTAGATAAAGAATTTTAACTTGAATGTGTGGATACGTACCGCGGCGCCTACCGATGGTAGGTGTGCAACTTGTCGCAAGACGGCGTGCGCAACTTTTGCGCGTCGGCGTACTGGCGCGCGTCGCCGAAGTTGCGCGCCTTCCACGACATGCTGTCGCGATAGTTGCGCTCGCGCTGGCACGCGTGCCGCAGGCCCACTGCACGGGACGGTCAGTGTCCGGTTATTTACAGAAACTTTGGTAACTATCCGGACATTTCCGGAGTTTTCTTAAAGGACTTCCGGACGTGTCCGATTACATTTCATGACCGTAGTTTTTATCAGAAGTTTTGGGAATTATCCGGACATTTCCCGAGAGTTTTTAAGAGTCCGGGCAGTATCAGGAATTCTACTGTCCGGCAACCCGGTTTTGAACAAACTAGTGCTTATGGCTTAGTATTTATGGCGTAACCGTAAAAAAACGGACTACCGGACAGTAAAATTCCTTTTAGAGCCACAATCGCCCTCCGGAAGTAAGGACAAGTTACATTTCATAATAGTTTTTCCGGTTTTAACAGCGCTCATTGACATTGGTTAGATTGGTTAGATAGATAGATAAACATCTTTATTCATCACAAGCATATGGCTGTAAGCGTTGCGACGGGACTTTATTAGAAGTACCCATGGGTTTATCCGGAGGCTCCGTAGCATATCGAAAATCAAATTTCATAAGTACGAAATTCCTAAAGATGCATGTCCTATGTTTAATTAGCCTGTTTTGAAATGTCTTAAGTACAATATCACTAGTGCACGAAAATACTAAAGACATTTTTCTTACGCCCAGTTGACCTAAGTTTAAAATGTATAAAGTGCGAAATTTCGAACGACATTCGAAGTTCGATATGTTTGATATTATGCTACGAACCCTGTCCGAAAGGGTTTTGTGGAAGTTCCTGTTGTCACTTAGAGAAATCAACTTACAAGTTTCAAAATTATCCGTGCAATTAATGAAATCCAGTCAATACTAAATAATCAATATACAGTGCCACTGCTTGGCGAAAAACTTGTAAAAACTGGTAAAAACTGGTCTTTACTATACCTATGTACTCTTCTTCGATGGCCATCTCGAGTCTGCGTAGTGAGCCCTGGTAGTCGGTATGGAAGTTTTCCTTCACGTAATATGGCACCTGGAAATACAATTAAGTTTCTGTCAATAATCATTTTTGAGGCAGACAAATTTTCAAAAATACATAAACGCAGTAATAAATTCAAAAATAAATGTAAGTCTTCTTTGTGTAGAATTGGGAATATGCATGTTTTTATTACACCTTCAATAAAAGCTGATTCATGTAACAAACAGGTGAGAAAAATCATTTTTTGAATAGCTATAAAAATAACCAAGATATAAGCCAACAAAGATTTGTTCCTATCTCTTTCTAGCAAAACAGAATATTACGTGGAGTAATGGCCGTACTGCACGATGACGTCACCGGTGCACTTCGGATCTCTCTGTCTAATTAGCAGTTTAAAATGCTTGTACCATCCGTATTTCTTGACCGATTTTAATTTTAATTTCACTTTTGGTGATCTCTTTTACGGTATTTTCATATTTTGTTGAGAAATGCTAAGAAATATTTAACCTCGTAAGGCCCACAATACCACAAACAGGGAGTTTTTCGTGAGTGGGACTTTGAATCTACCGTCAGGGCAATAAAGTTCAATTACGTTTGTTCTATAATGCCATTTTCAGTTTATGAACATAGGAAAATAAACCTTACTCCCATTGCAACACAGTTCAAATTAAATTGCATTGGTTATGTATATTATATTGCACACTGGGCCTTACGAGGTAAAGGTAGTTGCCGTCCATGTGGCGTCTTTTTTTCCACCCTGTATAATAGGGTGTGTCATTTTTGTCAAACTGTGAAATTCGAAGAGTAATACCACACAAAAGTTTCTTTTTTAAGAGTAATTAAGATTCGCATTTACAGATTTTATATTTAGTGGTACTTTTGGCTCGCTCATTGACCTTGAAGTTTGGTAAAATTGGCAAAATACAAGGTTAGTAAAATCTGCATTTTTTATTTTAGTGTATGATCATATATACATAAACTATAATGTTTGTCTTGTTTAAGAAAAACAAAAAAGCTGTCATGTTGTGACGTAATCAATCAATTCGCATGTCTCCTAACGCACGCAGTTAAAAAGTTTAATGATAAGAATGCTTTTTTGTTTATTTTGTGCTATTAATGTAATTTCCCATGCTAAAAACTTATTTGTTGTATAGGAACCCGATTAATTGGTGTTGTAAGAGTGTAATATACTAGGAATTCAAATATTCATTTTGAGCTCTTAGTATGGAGACCCAAAAACTTTACCTCAATTGAGTGAGCCAAAGATGTGTAAAAAATCCTATATTTTTTACATATTTTGTTATTTTAGATCTCAATGCATCTTTTGATTACTATTAGATCAACAAAAAAACAAAGTTTTTATTTCCTATACTAAGGTGACACACCCTACTGTATAATCTAGTATAGTAGCAATTTTTTTAGCTGATCGTTATCCACTTGCGAGTTTAACTTATACACAAAGCCATTGTTCTCTTTTGTTGAAGGCTACCGCTAATAACAAATAAAAGCAAGTAACAAAAAATGCAAAAAATTGCTACCGTCTTCTACCAGTCACAAGGTTGACTACAGAACATGAAAATAATTTTGTTTATAATTGTAATCTTTCATTACTTAGCTTAGCAGCTTTACTCAGGGGCTCAGGGCGAATATAGAAGCATTTTGGAATTAAATGAACAAATGAGTATGGGTTTGAGTAAGAGTTGAAATTTAATGTTAATGTCGACTCCACAGCTCTCATTAGTCTTACCGAGCTATGAAAACTCCGAAGCCAAATTACTTCCCATCAGGTAACCCGCATGCTCGCTTTGCCTCCCTCTCTTATATTCAGAGTTCGGAGAAATGGGCGTCATTACTCGCAATAATGTGGACATGACTCAAAGATTTTAATTAAACAAAATAAATCCATCATCATCATCATCATGTCAGCCGAAAGACGTCCACTGCTGGACATAGGCCTCCCCCAAGGCTCTCCACTCAGACCGGTCTAGTGCTTTTCGCATCCACCGCGTTCCCGCGATCTTTACAAGGTCGTCACTCCATCTTGTTGGAGGCCTACCTACAGCTCGTCTCCCGGTCCGCGGACGCCACTCAAGAACCTTCTGGCCGGGAGCGCCAAAGTTCAACTAAAATTGCAACTCCTATTATCGGAACTCCGAAAATGAATTTTTTATACCGCTGGAACCGTAAACTTTTCAGAAGTTCTGAAATATTCAATGTGTAGATAAGACTAGGTTAGGTTAGGTTTGATTTATAAAAATCCTGAAAATGTAACAGTTGCTGAAATAAATACGTTAGGAGTTGCGATAATTAGGACTTATGAGTCGTTATGAGTAAAAATAATTAGGTGAGCCAATATGGACCCCTTCTGGCCCCATCGGCCGTCAGTCCTGCGAGCAATGTGCCCCGCCCACTACCACTTAAGTTTGGCTATTCTTCATTGAACTAAATTACATTAAGTGATTTCTTACCTGAACTTTAATCTTGATCCTTTACAGGACAGTAATAAATAAATGATACAGTCGCCATCAGATATATTGGAGCGGCCGAGGTACTCAAATATTTCTGAGCAGCAATAAATTTCAATAAATTCTTTACGGTAAATAAGGTCAATAACATCTGAACATCCAATTCGCCACAAATATGTATATGAATAGGTATATTTTCCTTAAATGTTCAGATATTTATGATCACCCTGTCTGTGCAGATAACTTTGACGAGTTGTGCTTTCAGATATTATTGTCTCGTTGTGTGTTCAGATTTAATTGAAAAACCACTGCTCATATATTTGTGGCGAATTGGATGTTCAGATGTTATTGACCTTATTTACCGTAAAGAATTTATTGAAATTTATTGCTGCTCAGAAATATTTGAGTACCTCGGCCGCTCCAATATATCTGATGGCGACTGTACAAAGACGTGAGGAGCGGCCATTAATATTAATCTACTTAAGTTTGCTCCATTAACATCCGCGGATTGCGAAAGGAGCTTTTAACCTCATTAGTTTATTTAAGCCGTGAAAAGGAATAAACTAACCACGGAAAAATTATAAGAAATACTGTTTATTTGCTTTAATAAATCTACACAACAACAAGTCTTTGTATTATTTATTTAGCCCTTGCAAAGGATACAAATTAAGGTTCAGGTCAATCAATGAATGTAATTCAATTTGTTTAATTAAATTCTTTAGAGTCATGTCCACACTATTGCGAGTCAAGACACCCATTTGTCCGATCTCTGCTTATATTTTATTGAGTTTGAGGGAGGACTTGGCCTAGTAATGGGACACTTTAGGCTAACAAATAAACAAATAATAAATAATTGAAAATAGCGGACAACGGATGCAATATGGTGACGAAAGCACACGATGGATGATGGATAAGACCTTTATTAAATTTCGAGTACTATTTATGTGTGAAAATATATTATATGCTGTTTTTTTATAAATCAGTACATAATATACTACAAATTGTATATTAAGAAAGTACTGTAGTATCACTTTACGAATACGCCCCTCTTACGTCTGTAGATGTGGAGAGATCATTTTCCCTACACAAGTAGATAGTAAACTATAAAAGGAATTAACTGAAAATACGTAATACAGAAAAAAATAATTACTTCAACAATAAAATTCTATAAAGTTTTTTGCTGTGATGTTCTTTTTTTTTTAAATCAATTGTAGTCATATCCATGTTACTGATATCGTTCGACGTAACCTTGAGGCTCTGCGTCTCGCGCGGCACGGGGTACTTGTGCTGCGGCGTCAGGCTGTAGACGGGCTCGGAGACGAAGAAGCCGCTGAGCATGGAGAGCAGCACGAGCAGCAGCACGGGCAGCAGCTGCAGCAGCCCGGCGCCGGCCTGTTAATAGTAACCTTGAGGCTCTGCGTCTCGCGCGGCACGGGGTACTTGTGCTGCGGCGTCAGGCTGTAGACGGGCTCGGAGACGAAGAAGCCGCTGAGCATGGAGAGCAGCACGAGCAGCAGCACGGGCAGCAGCTGCAGCAGCCCGGCGCCGGCCTGTTAATAGTAACCTTGAGGCTCTGCGTCTCGCGCGGCACGGGGTACTTGTGCTGCGGCGTCAGGCTGTAGACGGGCTCGGAGACGAAGAAGCCGCTGAGCATGGAGAGCAGCACGAGCAGCAGCACGGGCAGCAGCTGCAGCAGCCCGGCGCCGGCCTGTTAATAGTAACCTTGAGGCTCTGCGTCTCGCGCGGCACGGGGTACTTGTGCTGCGGCGTCAGGCTGTAGACGGGCTCGGAGACGAAGAAGCCGCTGAGCATGGAGAGCAGCACGAGCAGCAGCACGGGCAGCAGCTGCAGCAGCCCGGCGCCGGCCTGTTAATAGTAACCTTGAGGCTCTGCGTCTCGCGCGGCACGGGGTACTTGTGCTGCGGCGTCAGGCTGTAGACGGGCTCGGAGACGAAGAAGCCGCTGAGCATGGAGAGCAGCACGAGCAGCAGCACGGGCAGCAGCTGCAGCAGCCCGGCGCCGGCCTGTTAATAGTAACCTTGAGGCTCTGCGTCTCGCGCGGCAAGGGGTACTTGTGCTGCGGCGTCAGGCTGTAGACGGGCTCGGAGACGAAGAAGCCGCTGAGCATGGAGAGCAGCACGAGCAGCAGCACGGGCAGCAGCTGCAGCAGCCCGGCGCCGGCCTGTTAATAGTAACCTTGAGGCTCTGCGTCTCGCGCGGCACGGGGTACTTGTGCTGCGGCGTCAGGCTGTAGACGGGCTCGGAGACGAAGAAGCCGCTGAGCATGGAGAGCAGCACGAGCAGCAGCACGGGCAGCAGCTGCAGCAGCCCGGCGCCGGCCTGTTAATAGTAACCTTGAGGCTCTGCGTCTCGCGCGGCACGGGGTACTTGTGCTGCGGCGTCAGGCTGTAGACGGGCTCGGAGACGAAGAAGCCGCTGAGCATGGAGAGCAGCACGAGCAGCAGCACGGGCAGCAGCTGCAGCAGCCCGGCGCCGGCCTGTTAATAGTAACCTTGAGGCTCTGCGTCTCGCGCGGCACGGGGTACTTGTGCTGCGGCGTCAGGCTGTAGACGGGCTCGGAGACGAAGAAGCCGCTGAGCATGGAGAGCAGCACGAGCAGCAGCACGGGCAGCAGCTGCAGCAGCCCGGCGCCGGCCTGTTAATAGTAACCTTGAGGCTCTGCGTCTCGCGCGGCACGGGGTACTTGTGCTGCGGCGTCAGGCTGTAGACGGGCTCGGAGACGAAGAAGCCGCTGAGCATGGAGAGCAGCACGAGCAGCAGCACGGGCAGCAGCTGCAGCAGCCCGGCGCCGGCCTGTTAATAGTAACCTTGAGGCTCTGCGTCTCGCGCGGCACGGGGTACTTGTGCTGCGGCGTCAGGCTGTAGACGGGCTCGGAGACGAAGAAGCCGCTGAGCATGGAGAGCAGCACGAGCAGCAGCACGGGCAGCAGCTGCAGCAGCCCGGCGCCGGCCTGTTAATAGTAACCTTGAGGCTCTGCGTCTCGCGCGGCACGGGGTACTTGTGCTGCGGCGTCAGGCTGTAGACGGGCTCGGAGACGAAGAAGCCGCTGAGCATGGAGAGCAGCACGAGCAGCAGCACGGGCAGCAGCTGCAGCAGCCCGGCGCCGGCCTGTTAATAGTAACCTTGAGGCTCTGCGTCTCGCGCGGCACGGGGTACTTGTGCTGCGGCGTCAGGCTGTAGACGGGCTCGGAGACGAAGAAGCCGCTGAGCATGGAGAGCAGCACGAGCAGCAGCACGGGCAGCAGCTGCAGCAGCCCGGCGCCGGCCTGTTAATAGTAACCTTGAGGCTCTGCGTCTCGCGCGGCACGGGGTACTTGTGCTGCGGCGTCAGGCTGTAGACGGGCTCGGAGACGAAGAAGCCGCTGAGCATGGAGAGCAGCACGAGCAGCAGCACGGGCAGCAGCTGCAGCAGCCCGGCGCCGGCCTGTTAATAGTAACCTTGAGGCTCTGCGTCTCGCGCGGCACGGGGTACTTGTGCTGCGGCGTCAGGCTGTAGACGGGCTCGGAGACGAAGAAGCCGCTGAGCATGGAGAGCAGCACGAGCAGCAGCACGGGCAGCAGCTGCAGCAGCCCGGCGCCGGCCTGTTAATAGTAACCTTGAGGCTCTGCGTCTCGCGCGGCACGGGGTACTTGTGCTGCGGCGTCAGGCTGTAGACGGGCTCGGAGACGAAGAAGCCGCTGAGCATGGAGAGCAGCACGAGCAGCAGCACGGGCAGCAGCTGCAGCAGCCCGGCGCCGGCCTGTTAATAGTAACCTTGAGGCTCTGCGTCTCGCGCGGCACGGGGTACTTGTGCTGCGGCGTCAGGCTGTAGACGGGCTCGGAGACGAAGAAGCCGCTGAGCATGGAGAGCAGCACGAGCAGCAGCACGGGCAGCAGCTGCAGCAGCCCGGCGCCGGCCTGTTAATAGTAACCTTGAGGCTCTGCGTCTCGCGCGGCACGGGGTACTTGTGCTGCGGCGTCAGGCTGTAGACGGGCTCGGAGACGAAGAAGCCGCTGAGCATGGAGAGCAGCACGAGCAGCAGCACGGGCAGCAGCTGCAGCAGCCCGGCGCCGGCCTGTTAATAGTAACCTTGAGGCTCTGCGTCTCGCGCGGCACGGGGTACTTGTGCTGCGGCGTCAGGCTGTAGACGGGCTCGGAGACGAAGAAGCCGCTGAGCATGGAGAGCAGCACGAGCAGCAGCACGGGCAGCAGCTGCAGCAGCCCGGCGCCGGCCTGTTAATAGTAACCTTGAGGCTCTGCGTCTCGCGCGGCACGGGGTACTTGTGCTGCGGCGTCAGGCTGTAGACGGGCTCGGAGACGAAGAAGCCGCTGAGCATGGAGAGCAGCACGAGCAGCAGCACGGGCAGCAGCTGCAGCAGCCCGGCGCCGGCCTGTTAATAGTAACCTTGAGGCTCTGCGTCTCGCGCGGCACGGGGTACTTGTGCTGCGGCGTCAGGCTGTAGACGGGCTCGGAGACGAAGAAGCCGCTGAGCATGGAGAGCAGCACGAGCAGCAGCACGGGCAGCAGCTGCAGCAGCCCGGCGCCGGCCTGTTAATAGTAACCTTGAGGCTCTGCGTCTCGCGCGGCACGGGGTACTTGTGCTGCGGCGTCAGGCTGTAGACGGGCTCGGAGACGAAGAAGCCGCTGAGCATGGAGAGCAGCACGAGCAGCAGCACGGGCAGCAGCTGCAGCAGCCCGGCGCCGGCCTGTTAATAGTAACCTTGAGGCTCTGCGTCTCGCGCGGCACGGGGTACTTGTGCTGCGGCGTCAGGCTGTAGACGGGCTCGGAGACGAAGAAGCCGCTGAGCATGGAGAGCAGCACGAGCAGCAGCACGGGCAGCAGCTGCAGCAGCCCGGCGCCGGCCTGTTAATAGTAACCTTGAGGCTCTGCGTCTCGCGCGGCACGGGGTACTTGTGCTGCGGCGTCAGGCTGTAGACGGGCTCGGAGACGAAGAAGCCGCTGAGCATGGAGAGCAGCACGAGCAGCAGCACGGGCAGCAGCTGCAGCAGCCCGGCGCCGGCCTGTTAATAGTAACCTTGAGGCTCTGCGTCTCGCGCGGCACGGGGTACTTGTGCTGCGGCGTCAGGCTGTAGACGGGCTCGGAGACGAAGAAGCCGCTGAGCATGGAGAGCAGCACGAGCAGCAGCACGGGCAGCAGCTGCAGCAGCCCGGCGCCGGCCTGTTAATAGTAACCTTGAGGCTCTGCGTCTCGCGCGGCACGGGGTACTTGTGCTGCGGCGTCAGGCTGTAGACGGGCTCGGAGACGAAGAAGCCGCTGAGCATGGAGAGCAGCACGAGCAGCAGCACGGGCAGCAGCTGCAGCAGCCCGGCGCCGGCCTGTTAATAGTAACCTTGAGGCTCTGCGTCTCGCGCGGCACGGGGTACTTGTGCTGCGGCGTCAGGCTGTAGACGGGCTCGGAGACGAAGAAGCCGCTGAGCATGGAGAGCAGCACGAGCAGCAGCACGGGCAGCAGCTGCAGCAGCCCGGCGCCGGCCTGTTAATAGTAACCTTGAGGCTCTGCGTCTCGCGCGGCACGGGGTACTTGTGCTGCGGCGTCAGGCTGTAGACGGGCTCGGAGACGAAGAAGCCGCTGAGCATGGAGAGCAGCACGAGCAGCAGCACGGGCAGCAGCTGCAGCAGCCCGGCGCCGGCCTGTTAATAGTAACCTTGAGGCTCTGCGTCTCGCGCGGCACGGGGTACTTGTGCTGCGGCGTCAGGCTGTAGACGGGCTCGGAGACGAAGAAGCCGCTGAGCATGGAGAGCAGCACGAGCAGCAGCACGGGCAGCAGCTGCAGCAGCCCGGCGCCGGCCTGTTAATAGTAACCTTGAGGCTCTGCGTCTCGCGCGGCACGGGGTACTTGTGCTGCGGCGTCAGGCTGTAGACGGGCTCGGAGACGAAGAAGCCGCTGAGCATGGAGAGCAGCACGAGCAGCAGCACGGGCAGCAGCTGCAGCAGCCCGGCGCCCGCCTCGCGCGCGGCGGGGGAGCGCGCGCGGCGCCGGTACACGCCGCCCGTGCTGCCCGGGAACGCTGCGCCACCAACACACATATAAACACACAATAGGCTGGGTGCACTCGCCGTCCCCGGCCCAGAGATGGGCTAAATTGATTCGAACGACGAATAACGAATAAGAATAACCAAATTATTCGTGAATAACGAATGAAATTCTCGAATGATTATTCTTATTCGAATAAATTATTGTTCCAATAATTTATTTGCGAATAATTTATTCGTTGAATGAATTGCTACAAATAATTATTATGTACTGGAATACCTGCTCCATTTTTCTTTAATAAATTATGAAAAATAGTCGAATTATTCATTCGTGGATAATTTACCCGCGAATAAATCATTCGCAAATAAATTATTCGACTAATAAATTATTCGCGAATATAAATATTAAGAATTATTTTTTATTCGAATAATGCACAGCCTGTCTCTGGCTTCCCTTTCTCGTGGCCGTGGCCGCCATTTTGATCTTTTTTGTTACTGGTTCGATTGTCTTGAAAATCGATATTTGAGGATCCGTGGGGACTACAAATGCGCCCGTAATCAGATTTTAAAAAAGTGGCTGGCATTTAGAACTTTTTGGTACTGGTTCGATTAATTTGAAAATCGATATCTGAGGATCCGTGGGGACTACAAATGCGAACCCGTAATCAGTTTTTAAAAAAGTGGCCGCCACTTTGAACTTTTTTGTTACTGCTTCGATTGTCTTGAAAATCGATATCTGAGGATCCGTCGGGACAACAAATGCGCCCGTAATCAGATTTTAAAAAAGTGGCTGCCATTTAGAACTTTTTGTTACTGTTTTGATTGTCATGAAAATCGATATCTGAGGATCCGTCGGGACTACAAATGCGAACCCGTACTCAGATTTAAAAAAAGGCCGCTATTTTGAACTTTTTTGTTACTGCTTCGATTGTCTTGAAAATCGATATCTGAGGATCCGTGGGGACTACAAATGCGAACCCGTAATCAGTTTTTAAAAAAGTGGCCGCAATTTTGAACTTTTTTGTTACTGGTTCGATTGTCTTGAAAATCGATATCTGAGGATCCGTCGGGACAACAAATGCGAACCCGTACTCAGATTAAAAAAAAAGGCCGCTATTTTGAACTTTTTGAAGGGATAACTTCTTATGGGAGGGCAAACTGCTTCATTACGTAACGCGTTTACGGCGCCAGCCTGTCTGGCTTCCCTTTCTCGTGGCCGTGAACGCCATTTAGATCTTTTGTGTTACTTGTTCGATTGTCTTGAAAATCGATATCTGAGGATCCGTGGGGACTACAAATGCGAACCCGTACAAAGATTTAAAAAAAGTGGCCGCCACTTTGAACTTTTTTGTTACTGCTTCGATTGTCTTGAAAATCGATATCTGAGGGCCCGATGGGACTACAAATGCTAACCCGTAATCAGATTTAAAAAAGTGGCCGCTATTTTGAACTTTTTAAGTAATAACTTCTTATGGGAGGGCAAACCGCTTCATTACGTAACGCGTTACGGCGCCAGTCTGTCTGGCTTCCCTTTCTCTCACGCATACGGCAGCGGCAGGCAGACTCCTCCTCTATCACTCTAACCCAGAGATTTAGATTAGTTATCACTTCCGTCGGGCGTCCCGAGACGCGCGCGTTTTTTTTTTTCTAAACTATATATGACTAGGTGTTGTATTACGGGCTTTTGATCCTGATATCTCTAATAGTTTGGGAGGAGTATGCGGACAAACGAAAATCCGAATCGGGGAAGAATGATAGTAATTTCATAATAACATCACACGAGTGTTTTAATGCCTAATTATGTACAGTTACATACACTACTTTATCTACCCACATATCATAAGCCTCCATGATGCATTCAGCAGCCGCATATTAAATTTACCCGGCAATGGCGGTAATGAAAAGATTGAAAAGTTTTCTGGCAGCTGTCATAGTTTAATTCAGAGACAAACTAGAGTCGGCTCCTACTATCATATCGTTCGATATCTTACTTACGTGCGACATTGCAATAAATTAATTTCGAATAGAGATATATAGATAGATATTAGAATAGAGGTCAAATCAAATTTCGTTGTTTTTCAGAGATGTTCGAAATTTGAATGTTTATGAATCCAAAAGATTACTGCCGCAGATAAAAAAATTGCTGTAACCACAGAGTTGATTATTATGCTGGTCATAATTTGCGGTTTCTGAACGCATCATAGAGGGTTTATGATATGAGTGTAGATAAAAGATAGAAGATGTTTATTTAGTAAGTAGGCCGCAGGGGCACTTTTACACGTCAAGAATCTACCAGAGCTTCCCAAGAGAAGACCAGACTGTATTTTTTTTAATCTTATGGCAATTATATTACATAACCTAGCATTATATAAAATAATAAATAGTCGAAATATCATGATGTAAGCCAAGCATTTTTGTCTGCTAAATAGTCCTCGATCCTATAGTAAGCTTAAGTCATCACTCATTTTTAAGTGCTGAAAATGGTAACTTTAAAAAGGGTACTTTTAAGGATGATTTCCACCAAACGGCTCGCATCGCATCGGATCGGAAAGGATACGGACGGAAGCGGCGACAGCCGATCGCGTCTATTCAAATTATTATTGTCTATTTATGACGGAGCCGATCGCGCGTCGCAGCATTTGTTCGGCTACGATCGCGTGTCGCGGAAGACGCCAAGCGCGCGGCCGGGTAATATGGACTTTAAATACTGTGAACATGATTTAATAACGTTTACCTACATCCATATCATAACTTCCCTACAATATGTTCAGAAGCGATAAGCAAATCGCCTATATTAAGAAACCTGTATCTGTGGTTGCATCTTAATGTTTACATTAAAGTATAGTGCATCGTAATGTTTACATAAAAGTGTCCTTACCTAAACATTAAAGTATCGGTAATACTGTACCACTAACTTGAAAATGCAAGCCATATGTGTACATTATAAATAAAGTTTTTTTTTTATTTAAGCTTTGGTACTACAAACAAGTTAACAGTAACACTAACTTAATAAAAATACAGGCCATATCTGAATATATTATAGAAAACTTATGATATGCATGTAGATAAAGTTATGTATGCGGCTATACATAATTAGGCATTAAAACACTCGTGTGATCTTATTATGCACCAGCCACATAAACTACTATTAAAGACCATAAAACTCTTTCCGTTCCGATCCGTTGCGGGCCGTTTGGTGTAAATAGTGCTTAAAAGGGTACTACATAACTTCGAAGTCATAATTCCATATTGATCAGAATCTAGAATTTTTCATAATTGTTAATGCAATTTTGTGATAGAAGCCTTTACTTTTTAGGTTCCGTACCCAAAGGGTAAAAACGGGACCTTATTACTAAGACTCCACTGTCTGTCTGTCTATCTGTCACCAGGCTGTATCTGATGAACCGTGATAGCTAGACAGTTGAAATTTTCACAGATGATGTATTTCTGTTGCCGCTATAACAACAAATACTAAAAACGGAATAAAATAAATATGTAATTAATTGATCATGATCGTGATTTTTTGCCGTTTTTTGCTAATGTTGTATAGATAATGGTACGGATCCCTTCGTGCGCGAGTCCGACTCGCACTTGGCCGGTTTTTTGATATTGCTTATTTATCAAACCTAACCTAGGGTGACGGCACCAGTAATGGACACTTCACTCTTAATTCAAATTTCATACGGTCCTAAATTGATTGTTGCAAAACAAATGAATAACCCTTATCTTCTGTAGACTAAGAATCAAGTGTCCATTTTTGGTGCCTTGTCCATTACTGGTTCCATCACCCTACGTATAGTCATTATATTATAAATTTTATCTAACAAAAACTCCAGTCTAACATACCTTTCGGTAAAACGAAAATTTGGACCAATGAATATTAGGAAAAAACGCCGGAATTTTCATGTCGGAAATTAATAGAAGTGACTCACCAGCGGCTCCGAAGAACATGTTGAACAGCTCCTCGGCCGTTAGGTCGGACTCGAACCCGCGCGCGTAGTACTGCGCGTGCGCCGTGTGCGCGGGCGCCTCCTCGCCGCGCAGCTCATACTGCTTCCGCTTCTCAGGGTCCGTGAGCACCGCCGCCGCATTGCCGATGGCCTACCCCACAGACTACGGTCATTATCATAGCTCGGAGAGGTCATAGCAAAACAATCGCCACACGGCAATAGAACAAAAGATTAATAGAGTCGTATTATGTACAGTCACAGAACAGAAAAAACAGTAGAAGTGTAACGTGTGACATGGTTATGCGGAGTTCCGCGCAACCTACCATAATTTTGCCGCGATCGCTTATTATTAAAAAAAATCCAGAAGCATACCTTATTGTGCTATTTTGTAATGTAAAAACGATAGCCGCACCAAAAACATTTTCCATGCTGGCGTGTTGTTTTAATGATAGTGTGAGTATTGGCGACAACAGGTCTGATGCTAAGCGAAGCTCATGCCACTTCCACTGTTTTTTCTATTCCGTGTGTACAGTCATCATGTCAGCCGAAAGACGTCCACTGGCTCTCCAGGGCTCAAGGCTCTCCACTCAGACCGGTCTTGTGCTTTTCACATCCACCGCGTTTCCGCGATCTTTACAAGGTCGTCACTCCATCTTGTTGGAGGCCTACCTACAGCTCGTCTCCCGGTCCGCGGACGCCACTCAAGAACCTTCTGACCCCATCGGCCATCAGTCCTGCGAGCAATGTGCCCCGCCCACTGCCACTCAAGTTTGGCTATTCTTCGGGCTATGTCGGTAACCTTAGTTCTACTGCGGATATCATCATTTCTGATTCTATCATGCAGAGAAACCACGAGCATAGCCCTCTCCATAGCCCTCTGAGTGACTTTGAGCTTCCTTATAAGGCCCATTGTTAGCGTCCACGTCTCAGATCCGTAAGTCATCATCATCACTGGCTGTGTACAGTATTATTTAATTATATTTTTCAACTACGTTTATAACGGTAACCCAAAATTGACCACGTGTTTGTGAGGTTCCATTAACATAATTTTTTAATGCTGATGGTTGTATTGAACATATGCTACCATCAACTACGGCATTTTCTGGAACAAACTAATGTTTAAATTTAATTATTTGTGTAAATCATTATTCACTATTTCCATTTCATTTCTTATTTAAGTAAATTGAAAATGTTAAATAGTATAATATCCGCTTTAGATAATTATAATCTTAGGTATTACGACTCTATTGAATCTTGTTCTTCCTGATATGTTTTTGCTTTGACCTGTCCGAGCTATCATCCATTGATGTTAAACAAATCACATTCATTTCACTATAAAAAAAACCGGGCAAGAGCATGTCGGACCATGCTCAGTTTAGGGTTCCGAAGCCGTTACTACACAAAAACAACAAGCATGAAGATGATTTTAGTAGGTATAAACACTTTAGTCGCCTGTATCTGTGTGTGTGGCTTTAAAGCTTAATATTTCATAAACAGATCCCTTAATCGAAAAATTGTTGTTACAAACCCGCAATATTTTTAAAAGACCTATCGCACGACATCCCACACTATGGGGTAGACAGTAAAAAAAATACTTTTACAGATTTATGCCAAGTTTTTAGTTTCTGAGCTAGGCTGCGGACGGACGGACGCACGGACATGCCGAAACTATAAGGGTTCCTAGTTTGACTACGGAACCCTAAAAAGGCATCGTAAATCGACTAACATCAAGCTAAAACTATTGCCATTGTATGGTAAAGTCTAGATAGGTGTTTTCATGCGGCAAAATAAATAATGATATTAAATTATTTAATCGTATCGGCAAATCGATTTGGTCGAAGAACGAGGTTATTGTCAAATACTTAACGGTCCGGTTCGCATATAGGAAGTAATAGTACATTACTGCACAGACCGGGAAATAGGCCGTTGCGGGACGAGTAGAGTTAGCGTGGCCGAGACGCAGCCGAGGCCGCGATATATACGAGTCCAGCAACCGCCCTTCCCGGTCGAGGCTTGTATAGTGGTTTTCTCCAAGATGTGAGGAAATTTAACACAATTGTTAATAAGATAAAACACAGTCCCAACATTTTCTTGAAAAAAAGAACAGAAACGTACGATTTAGTATGACACTGAAATAAAGCATTAAATAAAATCACAAATTATTTAAACGTAATAAATTCAATTTGAATAAAATATAGTTTAAACTATAACATTTATTACGCGTTTATGTTATTTCCGCAATTTATTTTGTTTATG
This sequence comes from Acleris literana, assembly GCA_946894065.1. Taxonomy (NCBI): domain Eukaryota; kingdom Metazoa; phylum Arthropoda; class Insecta; order Lepidoptera; family Tortricidae; genus Acleris; species Acleris literana. The sequence goes on along the minus strand of OX335693.1, from coordinate 11,212,609 downwards.
AACGCAATTTCTAATAAAAAAATGTCAAACTATTTGACACACTTTTAAATACGTTGTAAATGCTGTTTGAAAAGGCTTAACTTTTTAGTCTATGACATTTAAAAAGTAAAATATACAAGGAAGAATTTTGATTGCATGAGTGTTTTGCTGTTTGGCGATAGTTATCCTAGTCCAAACATGGTTTTAAAAAGTAAATCACCAGGTACGTAATGAAATTTCATACATTTTTCGCGGCCGCTGCCGTTGGTAAATAATAACTTTGTTTTTTTTCATTTTGCCTTGGCCTGGAACTTAGAACTTCGCGGGCTGATTTGACAACAGTAAGGTTAACATTTCCGAGCATGTGGGAGAAAAAGTAATTTAATTATTTTGTTTTTAGTTCCATGAAATATGTGTATTACTCAATTGGTTAAAATTTCAATCTGTCCCAGGCACAATAAAAGGGGTGATCGACGGGCGAGTAAGTACGCCGTACTTGGGAATCTTCACTAAAAAGTGTACCCAATTAAGGACTGAAATTAAGGAACTTTAACTTTGTCAGTTTTGGGGGCCGTCAATAGCTAATTTTCGTCACAAAACTGACAAAGTTAAAGTTCCTTAATTTCAGTCCTTAACCTTTAACTGACGTGGTATATGTCTCACAGACGTCATGACTATTATTTTGAACTCTATGTCGCCATGGCCTAAGCGTTAATTTAAAAGTGCTCTGAAACCACGTCGTCAATTAAAGGTTAATTGGGTATACTTTTTCGTGAAAATGCCCAAGTACGGCGTACTTACTCGCCCGTCTATCACCCCTTTAAGATATGAAAAATATATCAGGCCCCCTGGTCGGTGAGCTCAGTGCGCACCTTGAAGGCCTCGCTGGCACCAGGGGCATGGTTCTTGTCCGGATGAAGCTGCAACGCTAGCTTCTTGTAAGCTTTCTTGATGTCAGAGTCAGTGGCGTCCTTGCTTACACCTGTCAAGAACGAAACAATATTATAACTATAGCAAAAAACCGGTGAAGTGCGAGAGTTCCATACTGCCCTCCTTAGAAAAAAGGGCGTATGTCTCACAGAATTGCGTATGTATTAGTAACCTTATTTCTAAAGACGGAGGGTTAAATTTACTTTGACTAACAAATTGCGCATGCGTCTTTTTTATTTAGGAGGGCAGCATACCACCGCATGCTGGTATTATTACCAGGGACCCGACCACCCATTCCCCGATTAAAGCCTTTAAAAGACTTACCTCTCGAAGTATAACCCACTAAAAGAATAACCCCTTCTGAAGAAATATACGACTTAGTTATTTGTTAAACTAACCAACATAAGGGAAACCTAGAGCTAAAGCTCAGATGGTCAGCAGTAAATTGTCCGTCTCTTATTGCATAACCAAATATAGGGGTAACCCTTATAAATAGCGCTTTTAAAAGCAAATCGAATGTCTTTTCTAAGTAAAATCCTTATAAAAATCCATTCGCAACCGCTTGAATGGGATAGCGGACCGGTCCCTGGTTTTAAAAGGATATTGGTATGCCTCAAAATATACTGCTTTAAAAGCAAAATCGAACAAGACTTATATGAAACAGACTTGGATAGTTAATCCCTTCGAAATACCCATTCCAAACTGGTAAGGGTTACAAATAGTGCTTTAAAAAAGCAAATCATACGGATTGTAAGCAATACAACTTTTCTAAATAAATCCTTATAAAAACCCATTCAAAACCCCTTGAATGGGATTGCGGGCCACTTGATCATATTTTAGTATTTGTTGTTTTTCTTCATGGTTTGTATCATACAAAATTTTATGCTTGTAAGTTTTACCGTTTTTAAGATACAAAAAAATAAAAATATGTTGATAAAAATATTCCTTGTATAAAAAAAATAGAGAAAAATAAATAATATATGGGATTATTTATTATTTCTTTTTCTTATTTTTTTTTATTTGTTAGTAAATCTGCTGTAAGAGCAAATATTCTAAAAAAACTCGCTATCTATCACGTTTCAAAAAATGCAGCTGTTTCAAGTTACACAGACAGACGGATGGATAGTGGAGGCATATTAACAGGGTTCCGTTAGGTCCATTCGGGCACGGAACCTTAGAATACAACTACAATTTGTAGCTTAATAATTAGAGTTTTCAAAGGAGGACAGGCAGGGCTCCTGTGACCTCGAAAAACCATACTGTCTTTGACGTGTGACTAAAGTTTTTTAACTAGGTATCCCTACTGTCCCTACTAAATAAAAGATCTGGTGAAAAGTCATTAGAGTAAGTGAATATTTGACTATATGAAATAACAAAGTCTTCACTTCAGAATTGAAAAACATTAGATTGTCAACATAGGTATTCAATCATAATCAGACTCAGTAAATGCTTCCTGGTTATAAAAACATTTGACTTTACATAAATACTAAATTGATTCATAATCTTTGTGATAATATGCGCACTACTAGATCAAAATAACTCAAAATGCAACTGGGTGATTCAACCGCCGTCAGTCCGCTGTCGTAAGTATTTAAGAAATAGGCAATAATATACTATAAATTCGATCAATTGTGGCAAGAAGTACGATAACAGTATAGCTCTGTGTGAATGTAAGCTGCTTGGTGTAGCTCATTCTTTCAATATTTATGACAGCGGACTGACGGCGGTTGAAACGCCCGTGGAATCACCAAACCGTATTTTAAAATCAACTTTAATACAACTACTATGAACTTGAAATTGGATTTTGAGTTAATACTGTTTGATCCAGCAGTGTGATCAAATAATTAAAATTGAACCTGAACGTAATTCAAACCTTGCCATAATTTCCAGTAATTTAAAGCATTAATCACCTCCGATATGCCTGGGATCATCCAAAATCGAAACAGACGCAAATGAGAAACAAAAATTTCTTCATACAGGGAAAAATCTAATAATAACTGACCTAAAATTTCGTAATAATCCTTGCACTTGGTGTTGATTCGCCTGACGGCCTCGAGCTGGTCCGACGTGTACTCGCGCTGGGGTGCCTGGTGCTGCGGCGCCTTCCGTCTTCGGGTATCTTCATCAGCGCTCCTAGGAGGAGTCTTTCGCCCATTACTTGAAAGGCCTGCCGCCCGGACCCGCACCAAAAGATCTTTAGAACGCGCGCTAGGGTACAAACGTTCAGCTTTCAACAAGAACCTTTCAGCTTTCTCGGTGTTCCCCGCAGAAAACGCAATCTGCGCGATTTCAATACATTTCTCAGCCTCGTCCTTGTTCCCTTCGATCGTCATCTTTCAAGCCCTTAAATGCGTTCTAATGCGTTTCAATAGTACGTAAGTAATCGTTACACGTCGTAGATTAAATGCTGTACGCGTCAATCGCGTCACTATAAATCTAATTAGCGGAAATAATATATAATTTACAATTATAAACTACACCATTGTTGAATCGACAAAGTACATATTGCGTCAAAATAAAAACAGTGTTGTCACATGAGTATTTTTTGCATCAAGGCAATATTTTTTGGGACTAGCACGCACGAGCAACTTCGTTAGACGGCAATTTATTTATCTCTGTCGCCGTCTCCTCGCCGCGATTTAAAAGATGCGCACACGACAGCGACAGCAACACAACTTTTTCTTTAAAATTTTACGCAGTCATCAACATGAGTTTCAAAGAGAAGGTTGTGGTCTGTGCACACGTCAGAAAAATTGCGCGTGAACGAATGTGTGTGTGTGTTTCGGCTCCACATTAACGCGTTCTCGCATAAAGTGCGGAGCGCCAAAAATTTTAATGTAACGTAACAATTTTTGGCGCTCCGCACTTTATGCGAGAACGCGTTAATGTGGAGCCGATTCGCATATTTTTAGCGAGTTCGCGCCTTGTTAACCACTTTTTGTTGGTTTTTAGGCTCGCGTCAAAGAGCCTGCGAACATTCGAAAGCTGCGTAGACAAAATATTAGGCCAATACTGAACAAAATATTACAAACCTTGTTCTATTACGATTAATACTCGTCATCCACCATCTTCGATTCCTCCATTTCTTTTTTACTTATAATGTACAACACTGCGAATGTGGAACCAAGAAGAGTTCACGTGTGATTCTCGCCCGCGAATGTAGGGTGCGCGATTCACGCCCGCGAATGTAAAGCGCCTTTATGATTTCGTACGTAGACAGAGTATTACACAGGGGACTTGTCAGAAGTGCGTGAAGCTAACCCCATGTGCTTCTGTTTATTCCATTAGAGAAAATACTCGTTTACCGAACAATTGTCTTCGCGTGTGATATCCATGAACTTATTTCTCCCAGGGGTGATAGACGGGCGAGTAAGTACGCCGTACTTGTGACTCGGCGAGCTTACTCGCCCGTGTGTCATCAGAATGGGAGTGTCTAGAAAAATGAGGAATACAAAAATAAACTCGATTAATACTTCTGGGTTCATTTATTTATCATTTGGGAATAATTCATCCGCGATTATTTTTTCTGCGGCAAATGCTTATCTGTATCCTTAATGAGAAGGCCACATACCCACGGGCGTTCACAAGCGAGCAAACGGTCAAGTGATATTTGCTTTCTTGTTCTAACGTGAACTTCGCAGCAGGTATAGTTATTTGAGTGAAATAGGCTTGCCTCTTGCCCCAGTGTGCAGCGCGGCGCTCCTATTCGGGCGATGATGGTTGTTTCCACGAAGCACTTTATCCGAAACTGTCGATCAGAATCCGTTTCATTCGCCTTTCGATACTAAAAAAAGAAACAATATCGCCGTAATTGGGTCACTGTAATGCCGGCACCACACTTCGTTATTCGCTATTCGTTATTCGGCTTATGCGCCTACATTCGACGAAGTGTGGAGGGTTTATTCGTCTATGTTTTCTTTATTCTTACGCATAACGCATAAGCGAGATAGCAAATATTTTAACAAATACGGCGCAGCCGCATAACGAATAGCGAATAGCGAAGTGTAGTGCCGGCATAAAGTAACCCCTGCGCCATACTGTCCAGCAAGGCACAATATGAAGAGAGGTGATTTGATTACTTTAATTACTTAAATGTATGCATGTCCGACCATGCTCAGCGTAGGATCCCGGCGCCGTTACTAGAAACACAAATAACTAAGTATCTCGAAAAACACACAAGTAAGGTCAATAATATGTGGGGAAGACCGGCATACATCATTTTAAACAAAGTTTGCTCGGATCTAACGCAGCAAATACACAACCTAGATAAACCGTTATGATCGCATATGATAGACAATTTTGTAGTTTACGATGAAGGTATAATGAAACAGTAGATCTGTCAAAACTTTACTAAACAGAATCATTTTTTTAAAAACTCGGCGAGTAGACGGTCTTCCCTTGCATTTCGGGTAAGACCGCCTAGTGGAGATTTGACACATAATTAGATGTATAAACACGCATTGAATCGACCTCGCTAATTTAATAGCTTAAGCCGATGAAATGTATACTTTCAAATCATTGATATAAGGTTCCAATCGATAGGTATAAACATTTTTCTCATTTATCGGGTAAGACCGGCATATATATAAGATGAGAAGTCGTAAACCTTTTTTGTTTTAACGTCGTGAGACCTGGTGTGCCATAGGAGGTATAAAATCAATTTAATTTAAACTATATTTCAACGGTAATAAAGTTGCAAGTTCAAGTTATTTCAAAATTGATAAAAGCATTTTAATCTAAAAGGTAATTGAACTTTATTTCCTTACTGGTTGGTAGATTCAAATTCCTATTCACAAAAATCTCACTGTTTGTAGTATGGTGGGCCTCAGGCGGTTAAAGAAAGGCGGTAAAAGCTTTTTTGAAATACAATTTTATATTGGTTATATGTGAGAATGTATAAATGAACTGTACACATACTAAATACCAACTATTTACATACATAAAATGTAATGTTATGAGATACACTAAATATTTTGATAAAGAAAAAAAGCTTCATTATAATCAAAACTTGTTTTAATTGTACAAAAAATCTTAAAACACCATTGTAATAATTAAAAACTTTCATAAAGTGATCACAAAAAATATTATTGTCGTCTACTCAGCGGTAAAATTTTATGTAAGTAAAGTAGTTGATAACTCCAACACATTTACTCTACAGTAATATGTACACACTACAGTAAAAAATGTTTTTTTTAAAGAGCAAATCTTTTATTGTTATAACGGACAACGCAACAAAATAAGATTCAAGAACCAAGAATAAAATTCATAATGCGGAAAAGGTTGGCAATATCTGCTTTTAGGTAAGACCGGCATATGACGGACTTCCCTCGAATACTCTAGACGGTCTTTCCAACTTGTAAAAGTTTTAAGTTTAGAAATTCACATATTTATAATTAAAAAACTAGGGCAGTTTTGTAGTATTAAATAACGGTAATATGCGAGGTGGTTATCAAATTACTTACATAGTTAATGTTTGATCCAAAACACCTTGAATTTCTATTTTTTATGATTTTTCTTCGAACAAGTCGTTAACTTACCCTTCAAGTTCAAAATACGAAAAATCTTGACACTTCAACTACCGTCAACTGCTGCAACATTGCACGGAAATTCATGTTTTTTTTAAATAACTCTAAAAATGGACGTTATCTGTGCTCTTTTTTGCATTGCTAAGCTATTTTAAATCATAAGGCATATGAAATTCAATACGAAATGCTTCAAATCATTATAAATTGGCTTGTAGAAACTGTCAAAGTTGCAGGTAAAGTTGTAGCCAAAAACGTTAACTTTGCCTGGCGGATTATCAGAGATATTACATGCAGTATCTAAAAAAAGGCCAATTCTTAAATTCATTACTGTTATGTCTATGCCGGGATGTCATTGGAAATCACCAAACTACCATATATATTTTTTTCTAGCTGGTAGGCAATGTTGTAGCGTGTCCAATAGCATTCCCGTTTTTCTCCATACAATTTTTTAAGCATAGTTAGGGTTGTGCCAAACAGAAAAACAGAATAGGTAGTTCAGAGTACCTAGGTACTTTACTGGCATTTAAATTTACGAATGAATAAGAGTCGAATGATGAAAAAAAACAATTGGTCTTGAAGCTTGGCAAAGCTAGAAACTTTATCCACAAACAAAAACAAAGATGGCATTTCTAAAGTCTTCAATTACCAAACAAATAAAGTCTAAAAAGGATTTTAAAATTTTCAATCTACACAAAACTGCATTTTGTTGTCACACAATGTACATCAGTTCATTTATAGCAAAAACTAAAATATAACTTAATTTGAGAATTACGTAGGTACCTATGACTAATAAAAACCATTATTCAACACACAAATATCCGCATATTAAGATCCGCACGCGTCATCAATCTTTTTTTTCGTAATCGAGTAAATAGTGACAACCCTAACCCTAGGCAAACTTGTAGCATGTATGTTCTAAGAAACACTTTGCAACATTACCCATCCTCGTATTTAGCTGTAAATCATTACATTTACAAGTAAAAGTACGTGAAATAACAAAAAGACCATTATTACTTACCATATGAAAACTCACCAAGTAGCTCTCTTATGTATTTTCTGAGTAATGACAAAAGTTTTGGAGACACCGAAAAAACACACGTCCGTTTTACAAGCTTTGACAGCGACTGAGTTCAAAACTATCAGTGTAGCCATATTTTTTTTTTTTTGAAATGGGTTGCCAGGTAAATGATAGTATTTCTCCCATTAATATTAGTAAAAAATAGATAACGCTTTGGTAGAAAATCAAATTTTTACAAAACGGGTAATGTTGTAGCTAGTTGGCAAAGTTGCAGCAGTTGACGGTACTTCCAAAGTTTTTGTCGTAGCGACATCTAATATGAAGTGATGGAACTAGAACAAAATGCTGTTTTACCGAGCGAGCCGTCGGCGGTGTACCTAGCTATTCAAAAACAGAAGTTATAGCGTGTAGACGGACTTGCCTTGTAGACGGTCTTACCCACATTGACCTCAGGTATAATATCTCGGGCTCAGGCATGACAGATATCAAATTTTGCAACTGATTTATGATGGCCAAAGTTGCTGGCAAAAGAAGAGTTGGGCGAAAAATTACGAGCGCGTCCGCGCTATTCCGTCTCGCAAAAGATATGGACAGATTCCAGCAGGTGATAGCCAACCTTCAATAAGTTGGAGAGGCACTTTAAGAAGAACGTGTTGATTTGATTATTTTTAGTCTACATATTATAGTCGTGATAGTTCTCCTTTTAAATTTGCTATGTCGTTCCCAGGCAAACGGTATCACTTTGTCGATCTTAGATAGTTCTAAAATCAGTGAAAATTTGTTCCGTTAAAAAGTGACTTATTAATTACACAGTATATAAAAAAACACATTCACGAAATTAACAAACTAAAACGAAATAAAAAGTAGTTACGAAACAAATTAGGGGCCTACATTTTTTTTAAATGTGGTATTATGTAAGCAGCAACAAATGAAGATTATTTCTGTTTCTTTCTGTTGTCAAAAACAGGTGTATCCAAGTTGGTAGCTAAAATACATGTGATAGGTAGCCGAAAAACAAGAGCCACGCACCAAACATGTACCCTTACGAGGGTGGGAGGATCTCGAAGACTCGCAGGACGGCGGTCCCATCTACGAGCACGTGGCTGATCGCCAATGGGTCCCTGCGGTGATTGTACACACAGAACACCTCCTCGTTCACCGTCACCTGCACCCATAGAAATAGGAATAGAGGAGAACGGCCCTACTGCATAATTCCAACGAGTTCCAAGTTTCTCCCACCGTAGCTCTCACACACGCATTGAACCGTATAATAACAATAGGTGGGTCATACATAGATTTAGGTTACCGTCTTTTCTTTGGACATACCCGAAGTTTACATTTTTAAGCCAAATTTTCTGACTGAACCCACATCCGCATAAACGACGTCAGGTCAAATTTAGTCCTATCAAATAAAAACATAACTTATATGCACACAAGCCTTTAACTATTGACCACAGGAGAGACAACTTTTCGTCGATGAAATTGCAATACCGCGTAACCAACAATGGCTAATGCCGCGTAACTAACAAATGTGTCAAATTTGAGTTTTCGCGGCTGTAGGTAGAGCACTGTGATAGGCTCCAGACGGCATTGACAGCTGTGTCGATAACCAATCAGAAAGCTCCAAAGTCACGTCATGTCGATACCGCGAGAGAGCATGTCGTTTTTACAATTCCGCGAATGTGCATACAAGTACAGAGATGACGTATTATTCAATTGTGTAATACCGCGTAAGTGCTTTATATAAATACATACTGGTAAATTTGGATGCTTAATATAATAAACAGCTAAATTATGGGGTTACATACATAATCTCACGCCTTCGTTCCCAGAGTGGGGTAGGCAGAGCTACAGAATTACAAACACCTCTAAAAACTTGTTGATAATTCTATAACCACAATTTGCACAATTAGGCTAAGATGTTTACCAGCGTATTAGTGACAGGTTGCAAGCCCATCGCCTAACAGTACTACAAGCCTTTAACAAACACCATTAACAAAGGTTAACAAAGGGTTAACAAAGTTATTTAGCGTTTGGGTAAGTCTAACGTCAATAAACACAAAGATATTCAATTTTAATGCTCTCCTGTAAAATTTGCCACAAGTCAGTTACGCGGCATTAGCAATTGTTGGTTACGCGGTATTGCAGTTTCATCGATGTTTTGTTTCTTCGAATGTGTATGACCCGGTACCTACTATGGGTGTGGCCACAGAGCCTACGACAACAAGCATACTCGTGCTGTGATTCGCTTAAACGTACTTCACGCACTGTTTAGGCTTGGGTCCATCAGAATCCCCTAGCCCAATCCCCTAGGGGATCCTGGACTCCTGGTGAACTTAGGTGATTATCAGGATCTCCTGAACTCGGATTCATAACGTTAAATATGAGGTAGGTTTAGGTTATGTTTGATCTTCAGCTGGCCCGAAGGGCCAAAACACCCAGAAATGGGAGATCCGGGAGATCCGAGAAAGCGGAGCTACATCGACTCTGTTGAATGAGTTCACCAGTATCCCCTGGGGGATCAGGCAAGGCGATCCTGGTGAACGCAATGGCTGTTAAAGTGTGATAGACTCGCAAAATCGCAACTAACAGAAGCGGCCGTACGAGTACCATGAAGAATCACGCAGTAGTGGATAGCGATCGCAGTTTAATACATTGCGGCGTAGTCTAACGCTACATAATATGGTCGCAGCCCTAAACCGTCAATGTACAACGATCTTGAAAAGCACATGAGTATCGAGTAATAATTGTAAATTGGTTCGTTTGGTTGTGTTTACATATTTGCCAATTTCAATTGGCACAGACTGTACGTCGACGCTTATGTGGTGCACACGCAACCGGTGTTTAATCGGCCTTTATGCGCTATGATTTCTGCGAAGCAATACTTATGCCATATGCGATTCTGCTTATTGACACATATATTTAAAGTTATTATGCCTTATACAATTATTCCGCAACAAAATCTACCCATCAAAGGGGACCCGTTAAAACCAGAACTTACACAGAAGGAGGCCGTCTGGCATTTCACCACCACGTCAAATTCGTACCCCCTGTTGATGGGCATGCCTCCGGAGTACTCTCCTGGCCCCCACTCTTCCAGGTCAGAATCGTAGGTACTCCGGAAAACTAGCCCACGGTTGAAATCGAAGTTTATTTGTAACGAGATAGTATCCGAGTCGGGGTCTACGCCAGGTCCTTCCTGGAGGTCAATGTGAAACCTAAAAAAAAGAAGAACCTTTAGTAAAGAATGACAATTTAGTGAGTGCTTCAGTTCCGCCTGACCGGATCGAGTGGCGATACATGTAAAGACCGATGTGTTCAGGCCAAACTGCGTCAGTTCCGCCTGACCGGATCGAGTGGCGATACATGTAAAGACCGATGTGTTCAGGCCAAACTGCGTCAGTTCCGCCTGTCCGGATCGAGTGGCGATACATGTAAAGACCGATGTGTTCAGGCCAAACTGCGTCAGTTCCGCCTGACCGGATCGAGTGGCGATACATGTAAAGACCGATGTGTTCAGCCCAAACTGCGTCAGTTCCGCCTGACCGGATCGAGTGGCGATACATGTAAAGACCGATGTGTTCAGGCCAAACTGCGTCAGTTCCGCCTGACCGGATCGAGTGGCGATACATGTAAAGACCGATGTGTTCAGGCCAAACTGCGTCAGTTCCGCCTGACCGGATCGACTGGCCATACATGTAGAGGCCGATCGGTTCAGGCCGAACAACGTCAGTTCCGCCTGACCGGATCGAGTGGCCATACATATAAAGACCGATGTGTTCAGGCCAAACTGCGTCAGTTCCGCCTGACCGGATCGAGTGGCGATACATGTAAAGACCGATGTGTTCAGCCCAAACTGCGTCAGTTCCGCCTGACCGGATCGAGTGGCGATACATGTAAAGACCGATGTGTTCAGGCCAAACTGCGTCAGTTCCGCCTGACCGGATCGAGTGGCGATACATGTAAAGACCGATGTGTTCAGGCCAAACTGCGTCAGTTCCGCCTGTCCGGATCGAGTGGCGATACATGTAAAGACCGATGTGTTCAGGCCAAACTGCGTCAGTTCCGCCTGACCGGATCGAGTGGCGATACATGTAAAGACCGATGTGGCCCAAACTGCGTCAGTTCCGCCTGACCGGATCGAGTGGCGATACATGTAAAGACCGATGTGTTCAGGCCAAACTGCGTCAGTTCCGCCTGACCGGATCGAGTGGCGATACATGTAAAGACCGATGTGTTCAGGCCAAACTGCGTCAGTTCCGCCTGACCGGATCGACTGGCCATACATGTAGAGGCCGATCGGTTCAGGCCGAACAACGTCAGTTCCGCCTGACCGGATCGAGTGGCCATACATATAAAGACCGATGTGTTCAGGCCAAACTGCGTCAGTTCTGCCTGACCGGATCAGTTTTTCCAACGGCCAATCGTTCAGGCGGATGGATGCGATTTGCCTTCCACATACACGATGCTATTTTGCATCCGGTCGGTTAGAACTGAAGGTAAAACTGAACATGTATGGAGTTCCGTCCGGTCAGGCAAATCGTTCAGGCGGACGGATGCGATTTGCCTTCAGGCCAAATTACACATACACGATGCTTTTTTGCATCTGGTCAGTTAGAACTGAAGGCAAAACGGATCATGTATGGAGGCCTTTACATTTTTGCCTCGGCTGGCATGATGCCTCGGAGATGAATGCTGAGCCCCTTCCTCATGTTGCCAGGCACGGCTTCCAAGAGTGGCAAATCCTGAAACCAACGACACACTTTACTTACACGCAATAAAACAGGGCAGCTATAAATCGCGAGAAACATATTCGGCTTCTGATTTGACCAGTCGAAACGGATATGGGCGCGAACTGTCGTATGTCTGTCTAATGAAAGCTGAACCTGACAGAGAGCGGCAAATTCAAGAAACCTTCATATTTTATTACCGTACAAAGTAGGAATAGAATAGAAGTACGCGTTTTCTCTCCCTTCGTGCCCACCAAAATAAACAAAATATCAAAATCGTTTATTCCTGCTTTGATCGGTAATAAAATATGAAGGTTTTTGAATTTGCCGCTCTATGTCAGCTTCAGAGACAGACTCTAGTACCACGAAAGTACAATCCTTTTCATAAGGCTGCGGCCACATCTACGGGATTCGATAAATATTCGTGTTGAAGTCACTTTCTTTATCTTGAAGTGAGAGATGTAGAGCAGGGTAGGCCTGCGATGAAAAGTGGAATTCTTTTCCTTAGGGCTCTTTTATCTTATTATGGTGATGTAAAAGCGTAAGATGTGGTTTCCTATAATTGGGTAAGCATCGAGTTAGATGTTTAAAATAGATATACCTAAGCATAAGTTGGATGTATTATCTGTTGGAAATCCTTAATAAATAAATAAATAAATAAAAGAGCATTTACTTATGGTGCGCAGTGTAAGAGTTCTATACTTGGGTCAATCTAGGACGATCCCTGTGACACCTCATAATAAGTTAAGCACGTACCCAATTCATCTTTTACTTAAAACTACCTACTTGGTACAAACCTTGCGAAGACGTTCGCTTATTTAAATAAATATCACATCATTTTACATTATACCTTGCTTGCAAATATAGTAACTATTGTTAAAAATAACTTTGACTGAACAAAAAACTGGTCATCCTATTTTGACCAAACTATAACAATCATAAGTTTCTTCGGGCGTAGGAGTGGCCGCAGCTTTAAGCCGGCTACTCACACGTCCTTGATTGGGGCAATCTCCATACTAGATGCGGTCAGAGCAATAGAGAATGTCAGCCAGTTTAGATTTTTGGCTTACCGTATTATTCATTAAAAACTAAAAATAGCTGTAAAAAAAACATTTCGATACGTCAAATAGTTTTCGAGACATTAAATTTTAAACTTCGTATGGGGTTTCGAGGAACCCGGCGGCTAGCGCTCACGGATGATGACGTCATCGCTTAACAGCGGTACGCGCCCTTATATGAAAAAGTAAGTTTACAGGGCTATAACTTTTTAACCGTTATATCTTATCTTATCTTACAGATGGGCCCTTTCGGATACACTTCGACCCTTTAGGATCTTTTGTGCAATTACCCTCTTACACACTCAGCTGTTCGAATGTGCAGGTTTCCTCACGATGTTTTTCCTTCACCGTAAGAGCATCGGGTAATGCACTTAAGTTAGAAAAACTCATTGGTACATGGTGACCGCGGGGGTTCGAACTCGGTACCTTACGATCACGAGTCGACCCTCTAAGCCACTAGGCCACCGACGCTCTTTTAACCGTTATAAGTAGCCAGTTGAATTTTTCACAGAATACGTGTTATTATAAAACCTATCGTTTAAAATTGTACAATGAACAATAAATCAAATCCCAAGAGGGGTCCCCATACAAGAAACATGAAAATAAATCTTTTTTTTTTTTTTAGCATATTTATACGGATTGTATTTTTATAATGGCTTCTTATTTTGATGCTATTTTAAGCTTAAATTGTAGTCTAATTTTCATAGTTTCCGACTAAGTAGCAATCTCAAGTAAAACTGCTACAAATATGTGACAAAACTGATTTTATCAACACGATGTTTTAGGCGGTCACCCTTCCTGTTATAGACTACGCTTGTACTTGCTTAACTTTGTAAGCTGTAATATTTTTACTAATTCGTTTTGATGTTACTATCGCAGCTATGTTTATCTATTATTTTGTATTACATAACTAACTGTCTGTCACTGACCGGCTTTTCTATTTGTAATGTTTGTCGAATAAGTTGGTTAAATAAAATTAGAATAATAATCAAGCACTTTAAATTTTGGGATAGTGGCAATAACGCCTAGACCTAGCAAAGCGAGAGTGTTGTAGGTATGTAGGTAGGTACGTCTATCGACTTGGTAGTGCCCGCGCGCGAAATTTGAAATCGATTAAATGAATACACGAAGTATCAGAACTACTGCTAGGTAGGTCAATCAAAAATTCATGTTTTATAGTTCGCTCTTTTATACAGTAGCGATATTAATTCTAAATTAACACGAAATTTGTAAAGAAAGGCCTCCCACCAAAGTTAAGCAACTACCGCTTACCTACCTAAACATCAATCGTGTTGATTTAAACTAGGCACTTTTTAACATATTTGTAAGAGTTTTACTACAGTTTACTGTTTGGTCGTAAACTATATATGTTTGTATGGAGTTTTGATTATTATCTAAACTTAATGTGACACCGAAATAAAAAGCTATTATACAAATACAACCCGTAGTTCGCCTTCCAAAGTTAAGCAACTACACGCGTAGTCTAAAACAGGATGGGTGACCGCTTAAAATATCGTGTTGATAAAATCAGTTTTGTCACATATTTGTAGCACTTTTACTTTGAGTCGTAAACTACAAAAATTAGACTACAATTTAAGCTCAAAATAGCATCAAAATAAGAAGCCATTATAAAAATACAATCCGTATAAAAATGCTAAAAAAAATTATTTATTTTCATGTTTCTTGTATGGGGACCCCTCTTGGGATTTGATTTATTGTTCATTGTACTATTTTAAACGATAGATTTTATAATAACATGTATTCTGTGAAAAATTCAACTGGCTACTTATAACGGTTAAAAAGTTATAGCCCTGTAAACTTACTTTTTCATATAAGGGCGCGTACCGCTGTTAAGCGATGACGTCACCCCAGCAAGATGGCCCCCGCGCGCTTTAATATTATTGACCCAAATTTTAAACGTTCATAGAATCAAAACTACTGAGTCTTTTTGAATAAAATAAAAAGTAGTATGTTTGTTTATTTATAAACTTTACTGCTACAAAGTTTCAAGCGATTTGGCGTACCTACTGACATTCTTCATTTTACATTGTATGGAAATTGCCCCAATCAAGGGCGTGTGAGTCGCCGGCATAAGGTGGATTCACAATCGACGACGTGATCGTTGTGCGATATTCTGTTTATAACAATTTATCGGTTTTAGGGAGCGGTCATGCCCCTCGGGGTCCGCCCTACATCGCAGTTAACTAGAAACAGCATACTTTTAATAAAAAAAACTTACAAAGTTCCTTGGAGATTCCGCCATGCTTATAAGGACTATGTATGTATGTATGCGGTTAACATTAAACTTTTAAATTACTCTTGTTAGGCAAATTAACAACGACACGAACTTTTTGGCAAAACATAATTATAACAAAACGATAACATTAGCAAATAATACAACTATTAATAACACTGCTGACACTAATTTCATAAGTTTACTAAAACAATTATAGGCTATGAATTTCAAGGTGGAAGGTAAACAGGAATTTTAATCAGACCCATTGCACCCACGCCTCTAGTACTCCATATGCAATGGTATATACAATAAATAGCAATAAATACTGTTAAAGAATAAATAGCGGTTATTGCTCATGCACACATCACGTCACTTTTCAATTTTGGCATTCTGGAAAAGAGCCTGTGAAAAGAGCAAAGGAAAAGAGTTTATTTTGATTAGGGTGTGATCAGGTATACCCTCATTTCATGTACCTAACAAAGGCTATGCACACATTGTACCAAATGTTTCGTTTTCGAAATTCCACGAAAAGCCCGCTAGTTTTAAAAGCGACTAACGACTAACCGAAGCATAAATTGAGCTGCTTCAAAATAGCAAAAAGTTTACATGGCGTTTTTTTTGAACGTAGCCACAGACCGGTCGGCGTAAGGCTACGTCCTACGTGGGCGATTCAAATCGAACAGAATTTCGAAGCGATCCGATGCTGTCACGCGATTTCAATGCGAAGTGGTGCGACGCGGCGGCCTTGTCCTCAACGGTCCGGTCCGGTAACCCCTTCAAGGGGTTTTGAAAGGGTTTTGAAAGGGTTACAAAGGGTTAAACCCTTTCAAAAACCCCTTGAAGGGGTTACCGGACCGGTCCCTGCTTGTCCTACGTGCGCGCGAATCGCCCCGCCGCAGGACTATCTCCCCCGCCGACAACCGACGCCGCGTCGCTTCGCGAGAAAAATATCAAACCGTTTGATCGCAATCGCTTCGTTTCGCGCAGCGCCGCCCGCACCCCGCGCCTATTGGTCACGTAGGACACTTCAATAGCTGCCGACTGTTTAATTCTTCCGCGCCGCATCGCATTCGCGTGGAATACGCTCACCTAGGACGCCGCCTGACGCGGTAAAAACGTGACGCAGTAGGAGCTGTAGACGCTTACGCGTAAACGTTACGTCTGCGTATTTTAAAGCTCCAGAGGGCCCTGCAAAGAAGCACTATGCTAACTAACGTTTCTATTCGATTCATTCATCTCCCAGTGACGCGATTGGTTTAAAAACGAATCGAATAGAAACGTTAGTTAGCGTAGTGCATCTTTGCAGGGCCCTCAGATAGACGTGCGAGTAACTACCTACGCCGTAGTTATGGCTCGGCGACGTTACTCGCTCGTGTATCACCCTAAGTACGCGAACTTCTAAAGTTAAACACGGGCGAAAACGGTTTTCGAGCTTTGACTAAGTACGCGTACTTAGTCGCACGTCTATCTGTGAGTTTAGCTTTCGTTTCGTCGATCTTTAGCGTTCGCCAAACAGCCGGCGTGGCACGGGGAGACGGTAGCGTTGCACGTTCTTATAGTATTCGACTCGTGTAGGTAATGTATGTACCTACCTTATTAGCTGGTGTGTGCAGTCTTAATTAATTTTATTAGTAAGCGATCTATGCCCAGCTCTATCTTGTCTTCAGAGGCTCTGTGATATACCCTCGTTTTATGAATTAGGGGACCGCTCGTCACGCGAAATAAGTTGTATTTGGTCGCACTGGATTTGTAGAGATAATTAGTTTCATTTCGTCACGACCACTACAGGGTGTTAGTTAAATAATTAATTTAATTTCGTATCAATAAGACAGTGTTGACGGAGCTCCGCTACCGAGCTCCTATTTCTGGGTGGTTTGGCCCTCCTGCAAAACGAACATAACCTAAAACTACCTACATTACCTACATAACGAATAGAAACAAAAGTTATTAACATTTTATTTATTGTAAAGGTGTGACCAAATAGTACCTACTTATTTCGCGTGACGAGCGCTACCCTATTCGCCTTCTATGATGATAACCGTACCTACCAAAATAAATCAAAAAGAGACTTACCCTGTTTCCTCCGTCCAAAATACTGGCTCTGCGTCCACTTCTGTTTGCGATCGAAACCCAACTACTTCATGAGCTATGTAACTTGGTAAATTAATGCTCAAAAGGGGGGTGTGAATGGAATGGCCGAAAGCAGAATGTTTGACTTCGGAACTTTGTTAGGACTCGTTAGGAGATAAACATACTAAAAGTCCCCACCCCTCGGAGGTGAGCCCTACTGGAGGCACAAAGAAGGTCCTGTTTTTAGTTTTTTGTAAACATCTTGAATTTGAGTTGATAAAATTCTCTATATCTTTGATTTTATTCGTTTTTAAACCAATCGCGTCACTGGTAGACCACGTGACTTTTCGTATCTCATCTTCCAGTGACGCGGTTGGTTTAAAAACGAATCGAATAGAAACGTTAGTTAGCGTAGTGCATCTTGTCTGAGCCCTTTTCAATGGCTGTCTACTTAGATATGAGCTCCGAAAACGGTCGATTTTCAAAAAAGTGTTTTTAGCTCGGGTATTACTGTACGACACCTTGCACTTCTGACTATGCGCTAAAACTTGGCACAGTTAACTCTTAGCTGGTCTTGAGTAGATTCAGACCGGGAGCCATCGAGAGCCATGGCGCATTTAGTAGGGGGAGGGGGGGAAGTTCGACGCTGCCGCGCTTTAATTGAAGCAACATTCCTCTAAAACTATACATATTAGGGCATGCAATATATCATTTTCGGGTAAATTAGGGACGAGGAATCTATTTTTCGAAAAACAATGCACTTTCTAACAAAACAAATTAATAAAGTAGAAAAGATTTAAAACTACCCAGGGAGAATGTGTATTCGATGGATACACCAACTCTGTAAATAGCATAAAGACAGCTGAACATGAGCGTAGGTATCAACTTAAGCAGTCTGCTGATACCTATAAATTTCAATTTAGAAACAACGATCGATCCTCGATGTCAAACGGGAACATTTTAACAGCCACAATAAAATCAACCTGATTGCCATCCTCCGATCTCAACTTAATGGAGAGAAATGTATGACAAAAATCGTGAGGACAAAATAGCTGGTTTGTTAGTGTTATATGAGAACCTTGCACTTTTTTATGCGCTAAAACTTGGCACAGTTGATCCTTAGGTGGTCTCGAGTGAATTTCCCAATGGTCCCAATAAATAATATAAACGGTAGCTCATGGCAGCCGCCGTGCATGTCTGACCCACCATACCCCTAGCTATACCCCTGGGGGTAGGGTGGGACTGAACCATACCACCGAAGTGCTGTGCACTATAATATGCTTTCAGGTTTTAATGTTTTAAAATCCAATTTAACAGAGTCGACGGAGCTCCTATTCCTGAATGTTTTAGCCCTTCGGGCCAGCTGAAAGTCTAACATCACCTATTACCTACCTCATAACCAGCACTACTACGGTGGTATGGTTCAGTCACACCCTACCCCCAGGGGTATAGGGGGCTAGAGGTATGGTACCCGCCGCCGTGGACCACGGATGCAGAGACCCTTCTTTGAAAAGCGAAGTTATTGTCGAATGACGAGTGACAGGAATGGAGTTAAAGTAACTGGGAACTGTGATTTTCAAAGTAGGGCCTCTGCATTATTTAACGGATAATTAGATCGGCTCCTCAAACTGATTCCGCGTAGCAAATTTTCCAGTCGCATTTTTCCCCTTTTTATTGATTTTGTAGCAATCGCATATTTTCCATTTAGGATTTTCCCCACTCGCAAAATTTCCCATTGTAATTAAGTCGAAATAGGTAGATAGGTTTTGGGTTACGTTAGTTTTGCAGAGGGCCCGAAGGGCCTTAACACCCAGAAATAGGAGCTCCGTCGACTCAGTGAAGTTGATTTTGAATTGAGAAAACATGCAAGTGGGGAAAATCCAAAATGGAAAATATGCAGCTGGTAAAAATAAACAATGGGAAGAAATGCGATTGGAGAAAAAATAAAATGGAGAAATATGCGAATGGAAAGTTTGCTACGCTGAATTAGATAGACAGTTAGGGTAACCGATCTATGTTCTCCATTTTACAGCATGATTTAAGAGGCCACCTATGCTAAAGTCTGGAGTGTTCCGCGATCTAGATCTCAATAACCATAACGACTTTGTATCTGTTTTTTGGATATATTAAACTTGATCATATTTGCTTGAGACTGTCGAACGTGAAAACACGATTAGAAATAAAATCATCGATAGTTTTATTTTTCAAACATGAAACATGACACCTTTTTTGCATGTTTTTGGTTGAATCTTCGAAACCCTATCATCTTTAACGATGATTTTCGATTCAATAGTTGAGGACATGTAACTTCTTAATTCTGGCAAAACATTTTTTCAATAAATGTTGTGGTTTTAAAGTAAACAGCGATTAATTGAATTTGACGCTGCCGTTAAGGCGCGAGCGAACTATCTCCATCTCACGTTCTTCGCGCGGAAGCACATAAAGCCACCCCTTTTTATTCTTGTGGGGGCGTGGCACCATAGGTGGCCTCTTAAACCGCAAACACACAGAGTGGCGCGTTCCCAAACTAAAAAGCGTTCTAAAAGCGTGGTGAACCGTGAAGGCGGTTTTAGTATGGGCTTTAGGATATTCGATAGAAAAAACAAACTGTAACACGTATTTTTTTATTTAAATGGAAATATAATTATTATAACACAAATTAAATTAAAATTATAAACGACTAAACTATCTAGTAAATTAAAATACCGTATACTAGCGGCCCGCCCTCGCGTCGCTTCGGTAAATGTGAGTTTTCTGTAACACCCGTATATAAACCAGAATGTAATACATAAACCTTCCTCTTGAATCACTCTATTTGTTTATGAAAACCGCATTTAAATCCTTGAGTAGTTTGAATGATCTGGAGGTGCGATTCAGTTCCACGCATCACCAAAAATAACAATAAATTAGATATATAATAATAAATATCAGGGGACAATGTCACACCAATTGACCTAGTCCCAAACTAAGCTCTAGGCTTGTAATATGGGTACTAGACAAAGATAAATACTTATATAGAGAAATATATACTTAAATACATAGAAAACATCCAAGACACAGGAACAAATATTCGCGCTCATCACACAATTGTCTACCCTTACTGGGATTTGAACCCAGGACCGCTAGCTTCGTAGGCAGGGTCACTACCAACTTGGCCAGCGCGTCGTCTAATAATAAACCTAACTTCTCGTATCAGAATTTATTAGCTTAACTATTGTACAGTCGAGTTCATAAATATGTATACACTTTAGTACCTTGTCACTTTAATCGTTCTGAGTACATAGCTCGGAGAGGTCATAGCAAAACAATCGCAACACGGCAATAGAACAAAAGATTAATAGAGTCGTACAGTATTAAGTATTTAATTATATTTTTCAATTACATTTATAACGGTAACCCAAAATTGACCACGTGTTTGTGAAGGTATTTCCGTTAACATTTTTTTTAATGCTGATGGTTGTATTGAACATAAGCAACCATCAACTGCTGCATTTTCTGGAACAAACTAATGTTTTAATTTAATTATTTATAAATCCTTATTCATTATTTTCATTTCATTTCATTATCAAGTAAATTGAAAATGTTAAGATAATATCCGCTTTAGATAATTATAATCTTATAGATATTACGACTCTATTAAAGCTTGTTCTATTTCCAGATCTGTTTTTGCTATGACCTGTCCGAGCTATGGTTGTGACAATTCATATATGGCAGTTTAAACATGACATTAAATAGACATGGTACTAAAGTGTATACAATACATATATATGAACTAACTAACTTCATCACATGCCAAATGCCAAATCAGCTTTTCCGAATGTGTTCTCAATTTTACTGATTGGTACCGTAAACCGGGGTGAGTGGGGATTAAGGGGTCTTAAAATAAGTCATAACATGTTACAAATAAGAATAAGTATTAAATGGTCAATAACGTTACGTTTATTTAATTTTAATGCTTGTTTAGTGACGTGTTGTCTTATTCTATTGCATATATAATCAAGCATTAAATTTAATTGATGTCTCTGAGTGCGGAAGTTAAACCGTCAAGGTTCGAAATTCTTTAAGGTTAGTCTTCTTACACTACTCGCGGCACGTTCGAGCGCGGCAATGTTGGAGCTGCCGCGCGGCGACCCCGTTTCCTGTTCGACGGTTTGCCGCGCGTAATTTGGGCCCAGCCAGTCACGTCACTCCGTTAACGGAGTGCAATCACTTGCCCCCTTGTGGCCAATTTACTGAATAAATATTTTGAATTTGAATTTGAATCTTGATAAACAACATTTCACAATCTGATTAATTTCACAAACATCATTTTGCCATTCTTTGGTCAACTCAGCCTACACACCACTCGGCCCGCGGGCCGAAATGCCCGCTGCGAAATTTATTTATATATTTTAAAGCAGGAGCCCCACTGGAGCGCACGGTCAAGCTACACACGTGGGTACAAAAACGCTTTGTATGAAAATGTAGGTAGATACTTCCACAGTAAGTGCACGAGCACGCTGCGCACGAAATGACGTCACTGATACACGCGTGGTCTGTTCCGTGCGCGCGTGGCAGGCAAAGCCCCACCACGACTCGCGCTGTCCACGCTACGAATGAGTGATCGTGCCCGTGAGTTGCAGTGAAAATGAGGCTTCAAGGGCGTCGCACCCCCACGCGCGCGCGCATGTGCGTGGCCCGCAGTGGGGAATGTAGAGAGGGAGAGGGCGCCACTGAGCCACGATAAACATCGAGTCCGTATATTTATTTTATCGTAAATTAAAAACTTGCGTATATCTAAGTAGAAAAGTGTAAAAGTACGTGACCTTGACAATAATCTACACAGTGAATATATAATTTTGTGCAAAACAAAGTGAAATAAACTATATTATTAAAAAATAAAATACGTTCTAACTGCCGTTCTAAATTTAAATGCAGTGACCGTAAACGGAGTGCCAAGTGTTATTCTTGCGGCGAGGACATTAAGATAGTTTACCTAGGTAGGATTCACCGAGGACAGTTTTATTTGTTGCCGATTATTAATTACATAAGTGTTTCAATGATTTTATTGAATACGAACATCTCTGCCATCTAGTGTGATATTACGGAAACAGATACAGCAATCGATGGGTGTGCACGAGTGAACGAGATAAATTGTGAGGCGCTAATTGATGGTGTAGCGTGTTAGAGGAAGATAATTAGCATTCACACTTTCGCAGCCTTATCTAATGTGCAATCGCTCCGCCCACTTATCCTTGTAATCTGCATTAGAGTAAGATAACTTTTGCCGTAAAAATAGGCCTACAAGTACTATGAATCGAATGATAATCCTATAGTTCTCTGATACGATAAATATTATGATGGACGTGGTCGAGTGTATGTGCACTAAGTGCAATGAGATAGTTATTGAAAGACGACATTTAAAATGCAGCATTTGTAACGACGTCTACCACGTAGGATGCACATATATTAGTGAAAAGCGCTTTTACAATATTATGTCCGAGAAACACAAGACTGATTGGAAATGTCAGGGTTGCAGAGATAATTGCATTATTATTAATGATGAATTTAACCAATCGCAGTCAGACAGGAATATTACGCAACGAAAAAAATACTCTGTCAACATCCCCATAAAGAATTCCTTCGACTCGTTATCGGAACTGGAGGAACAGGACACATTCTCCTTGTCATCCTCTTCATTGTTAAATAATAGACTTAACAGAAGTTGTCCAGAGATCGGTCATAATTTACAAGAAAAATTCGATGCCATGAACAGTAAGATTATTGACTTACAAGACAAGCTCCTAAGTGCAGAGCAAGAAATTGAAAACTTGCTGCTGGAAAATAATACATTGAAAAAAACAATGGAAGCGTACGGGAAAAAAATTAGCATTTTATCACACATTTGCAATTCAGAGGGGAAAAAATGCTCATCTACACAAAAGAAAAAGAGACGCAGTCTTCGCAAATCCAGATTGAATTTTACGCTGAATGCTAGTCACACGGACACGAATAACAGCTATCAAGATATAGTGGAGTTGATGGTATAACTACCGAAATATTAAAAGCAAATGCAAAGTGTTTAAGCACCCCGCTTGCTCATATTATCAACATTTCATTTAGCCAGGGTATTTTCCCTGAGCCACTCAAATTGTCGATAGTTAAGCCGCTTTTTAAGAAGGGTAACCATGACGATCCTCATAATTATCGCCCAATTACTATTGTACCTATTATAGCTAAAGTATTCGAGAAAGCCATGTATGCTAGATTAAGCAACTTTCTCACTAAACATAATATCATTCAGTCAGAACAACATGGCTTTAGAAAAGGCTACTCAACTGAGCTAGCGTGCTTTGACTTTGTTAAATATATCTCAGAGGCAAACAATAAGAAAATTCCAATAATGTCAATCTTTCTCGATATGTGTAAAGCGTTTGACTTTGTCGACCATTCCATACTAGTGTCTAAATTAAATGTGTGTGGAATTAGAGGTCAGGCTCAGGACTGGCTTAAGAGTTATTTAGAAGGCAGAAATCAATGCACGGAGATAACGAAACTTGTGGAAGATAAAAAGAGCCTAATAAAGACTGTTTACAAGTCAGAGTTTCGCAGTAATAACTTCGGGGTACCTCAAGGAAGTAATCTAGGGCCACTATTGTTCCTTTTATATATCAATGATCTACCCAGGGCCACGTTGAACAAATGTATCCTTTTCGCAGATGATACAACGGTTCTAATCAAAGGAGATAATGCGAGTGGTTATGAATCAAATATAAATAATGCTTTAAGGGATCTCAACCTATGGACTAATAATAACAATCTTAAAACAAATCTCAGCAAAACCAAATTTATGCAATTTCATTCCTATAGAACCGTTCCGCTTAAATTAAATGTTTGCTATGATAATGAATTAGTTGAGGAAACAAGTAGTATTAAGTTCTTAGGGTTAACTATCGACAAAAACTTAAATTGGAAGGCACATATAGATTCCTTGTGTTCCAAGTTGAATCGTTTCGTTTTTGCCTTGAGGAAACTAAGGAGAACGGTCTCTGCAGAGGCAGCAACTATAGCCTACCATGGTTATGTTGCTTCTTCACTTAATTACGGTTTAATTTTGTGGGGAAACTCGGTGGACGTAGACAGGGTGTTTAAAATCCAGAAAAAATGTGTGCGTGCCATTAGTAATGCATGGTTCTTGGACAGCTGCAAACCCTTATTTAAAGAACTAAAAATTTTACCTTTAGCATGTTTGTACATATTTAAACTCTGCTTGTTTTGTAGAGCGCACCCAGAGTTCTTTAGCCAACGTCATGAAGTCTTTAGCAGGAACCCTAGGACTCAATACAAGCATCTGCTGCATAAACCTTTATGTCGCACAGATATTTATAAAAGGAACGCATATAATATGTGCATTACAGTATACAACGCCCTTCCTACACAAATAATAATGCTTCAGGGCAAAAAATTCAAAATTGAGTTACTGAGATGGCTCCTTGACAATTGTTTCTACAAAGTTAATGAATATATAAATCGTAATTAACTATTTTATGACTTCCAATATCATTATAATATCATTTCACTGTGTGTTTTATCTTGATATCAAATTAATAATGGAACCTGATATTTAATTTTGTAAATGGTAATCTAGACATCAATAATTGGATATAATTTAAGTTGACTTTATGTACCTAACCTAAATTTGCATATCGTTTTATCGATTGAATGCCTGTTCTACCTAATAATCTGACACCTATGTATCGCATTCTAGCAAATAAACATTCATTTCATTTCATTTCATTTGTAGACACACGCAGCTGACCAACGTAGCCACGTGGCCCCCACGTTTTACGTGTGCGTGCATTGGTTGCTGTGAAAATGTTGACACACGTATCCAAACCAATGCACGCATGTAGGCGACGTGTTTAGCGTGTCCGTGCGTCGTAGCGTGCTCAGGGCTCCGGCTTTATAGTCAACTCAGCACACGGGCCTAATCGATCCCTTTGAAATGATTTTTCGGCCTTATGTTTTTTTTTTCGTAGTCTCTTCACTATGACTGTAATTCGTCGGTGGACTGTATAGATAAATTACCCAGAATTGTTTCTTCCCAATAATTTTCACGGAGTCGACAGGAGCTCTCCGGGCCTGCTGCAAAACTAACATAACCTAAACCTACCTACCTATTCCATTGAAAAAAAATGAAAATATGCGACTGGATATTAGCCTGGGGCTGAGTTAGGTTTGGGCTTAGTTAAGATTTTCAAAGGGGTCATTTAGGCTGTGGCTCCACTGACACGGAGATGAGCGGAGTGGAGCGGTGCTGTGCCAATATTAACCAATAGAATCTAAACTAACGCGCGCAAGGCGCGCTCGACGTGACCGCATGCGCCTTCTATTGGTTAATATTGGCATAGCTCCACTCCGCTCCGCTCGTCTCCGCCTCAGTGGAGCCGCAGCCTTAGGTCCGTGGGCAGAGTTGACTATAAAAATATATAAACAAATTTCGTAGTGGGCATTTCGGGCCGGGAGCCGAAGGAGGTGTAAGCTGAGTTGACCAATAAACTCATTGCAATACGCCTTTTTCCCGAAATTGTAAATATTTCAGGATTTATTTCAGGAGCATCGTGTAGAATCCTATAAAACACTAGAGGACGCCCGCGACTCCGTACGCGAAGAATTAGTTTCCCGCTACTCCCCCTATTTTAACCCCTTAGGGGATGAATTTTCAAATATCCTTTCTACCAACCCCTATATACCAATTTTCATACTGCTAAGTCCAGAAATGAGAAAATTTCCATACAAATTTACCCCCCCATTTTTCCCCTCTAGGGGGGAATTCTGTCCATTTCACCTATACAGATCATTTCTAAATGTAATCAAGAACTTATATACCTATTTTCATACTTCTAAGTCCAGAAATGAGAAAATTGCATATAAACTCCACCCCTAAGGGGGTGAAATATGGGGATATTAAACCTCCTTAGGGGTTGAATTTCTAAAAATCCTTTCTTAGTGCTCACTTACATCATGAAAGGAATCCCTGTACCAAATTTCAAGTTTCTAGGTGCAGTAGTTTCGGTTTTGCGTTAATATCTAAGTCAGTCAGGTTTGCCTTTTATATATATAGATGTACTCGTACCTCTTAGGTTAGGTTAGTTTTATAAAAAATCTGAAATACTTATTTAGTTTTGGATTAAAATATATTTTGCAAAATTATATGTTTGTGAAATGAATCAGTTTGTAAACCATTTTTTAGCAAATGGTAAACCGTTAACGGTGCGTCAGCGTACTTTGAGCAAGTGTGGTCGATGCTTTACGCAGCTTCGCCGTATCTTAGGGTGCGGCTCCACTGAGACGGAGACGAGCGGAGCGGGGCGGAGCTGTGCCAATATTAACCAATAGAAGGCGCATGCGGTCACGTCGAGCGCGCCTTGCGCGCGTTAGTGTATATTCTAATGGTTAATATTGGCACAGCTCCGCCCCGCTCCGCTCGTCTCCGCCTCAGTGGAGCCGCACCCTTAAGCTTCGGCATTAACATGGCAGGCCGCAAATTACATTAAGTTTTACGATATCTTCAAGTTACTAGCTGCCTCACGAGAGCAGCTCCTCGAGACCAAAATGACGCCACTCCCGGCTCCAGGTCTGGCCGGCATCAGAACACCAGGTCTTCAGGAGCGAGCCGGAGCCTGCGCGTGGGCACGTCCCAAACACGCACCGCGCCGCGGGAGTCGCCGGCGGCGATGCGCGGCGTGCTATGAACCGAAACGAAAAATAAATACGACACTGTTACTAATTCTAATTTTAATTAATGCTCACTCCCCATACCTATCGACGCTGACCGACTGTCGCCAGCTCTAATCGGCTCTCATCGTAGCTACTCGGCCGTGGTCGGCACTGTTCAGCTCTCGCCGGTACCGATCGGCGATAGTCGGCGATGTAAGAATGCGAACGCGTGCGGTTGGCTGCTAACAGCGTCGTACGGATGCGAACAGCTTTACGGCAAATCGTCGTTTTCCGGTCGATAGACGTCGATGGTCGTCTTTTTCGCTCTTATTGCGTAGACATAACGCCGCCGATTTCGCGTCGAGAGGTGTGGGGAGACCCTTAAGGTGTATTTTGCCAATGTAGAGTTATTTATAGACGCTCCCATGGTCTTATTAGAGAACTATCACACGCGAAGACAATTTTCGATAAAAGAGTTTCTCTAATGGACTAAATAGAAGCACGTAGATATAAATACACATAGATAACGCAAATGCATCTACTTCGCGAGTCCGAATCCGGACTTAAACCCCGACCAACCGTCGGGGTTAGCCGTCGCTACTGACGTCCCGCGCGTCTGTTGTTGCAGCCGGTCGGCCGTGAACATTAAGAAAACGCTTCGTTGCGTGATAATAAACTGCAATAGCCCAAAAAAGCGACGACTTTGAATCGATTTTGCGCGGAAAACGGAAAATTCTCTTCTCTTGGTGTGTTCCAGTTGGTAACAAAAAGTGACACGGCTGGTTTTAATACAGATTGAGGTATTTACGTTATCTAAGTATCTGTGCAGAAGCACATGGGATTAGCTCCACGCGCTTCTGTCAAGTCCGCACGACACTGTTTGAACATAGATCAATCAGTATTAGGGACATTAGGGCCAATTCTGATTAATGTCGTCTATTTTTAAATGTCTGTAAACCAACATTTATAAACGTCAAACTTAATTCTTGTTAGAATAGAATCGAGTTCAGAGTTTGTGAATTTAGGTTTAAAGTTATGGTTTTTTTTTGTTAGTTAACTGAACTAATAGTTTAAAGATTTATGGCTATGAATGCACATAGCGAAAGAGAGGCGCTATTTATCGAGACGTATTTTTGGCGCCGACCCGTCATCTAGTTGGTAGGTATTGTTGATCGAAGCTTTCAACCCACTTCTAAGATAAACAATAGGCTAGTGTCCTAAAGAATTCTAATATTGAACACATATTTTTTCTTTTGTCAATTAAACAAAAAATTACGAAGATAAAGTGCGTGAAGTTTCGCGTGACGTCACGCCGTGGCACACTTTATACCGCGTTGTGACGTCGCGAGCCCCCACTCCCGAACTTTGATGCGCGTTATATTTGTCAATTTTGACTAATTAGAATTATTATTTTATTACCCAGGACACAACCCTATTGTCTAATAGGGTCCTGCACACGTAAAGTTCGGACCGCGGGAAACGCCACGCGCCATTCCAATCTTCGTTCCGAATCGTACGTGTAAATGCAACTGTAATAGTAAAAAATGTACGGTTCGGAACGAAGATTGGAATGGCGCGTGGCGTTTCCCGCGGTCCGAACTTTACGTGTGCAGGCCGCTAATGCCTCACCCGGGTAGCGCGGTGAGACAAACAGCTTCGCCGCTGAGGCCGGCCGGCAGCGCTCGGCCGCGCGCCGCGTCGCACACGGCGAGCTCCCCGCCGCGCGCACCGCACACCAGCCCGCTGGGGTTGTTGGGCAGCCACGCCACACACGTCGCCGCCACGTCCAGGCAGATTATCTGCAACACGCCAATTATACTCGTGTTTCGTCCTCGATATTAGTAACTTGAAATTATATACACATGTAGTATCGCGTAAGCGCTACCACTTCATCACTTGTTTAAGGGAAAAAATGTAGCCGACACAGGCAACACTTTAAAAAAATATATATTTTTCCCTGCCGGGCCCTCATCCAACCATCTTCATTCGCTATTTAGTGCTCAACCACTCCACTTGTGCTACTAGTTCGTGTTTTTCGTCATGCCGAAACGTAGGAATGAGGACGAAATCGAGTTTCTTAAGAAACGTTTGAAGCAACTCGAAAAATATATAAAAGAAACGCGCCATAGCAAGCGTGATTCCTCATCTTCCTCGTCTTCGGCGTGTTCTCGTCGCTCCTCGAGCTCGTCGTCGTCGTCGTAGGCCGCACCGATATATCCGGATAACCAAGATGGTTAGTATTTACAAACCTGGAACTACCCCCTTTTTCTTTATAAATTCCATGTTACGTTAATTCTCGTAATGATGCAATCAGAGTAGTCTATAGGACTATTTCGCCGCATTATTGGAGAATTGCATGTACTTAATGCATATTCTCTGTCTAAGTGTCTACCTAGTAACATAACCAATGCATTCAGGGTAGTCTATAGGACTATTTCGCCGCATTATTGTAGAATTGCATGTAATGCATATTCTTTGTCTAGTAACATAATTAATGCATTCAGGGTAGTCTATAGGACTATACCGCTGCTTATAATAAAAACCCTTGTACTCAGATCAGTTTACAGGACTGTTTCGCCACAGGGTTTACACATATATATATATATATTTTGGCTACATACTAATGCATTCAGGATGGTCTATAGGGCCTTTCCGCCGCATTGTAATTACTGGCGAACATACTGCTCGCAAATACTTGAAGCAATAATTATGCTTCCAGACCGAGACGAAACTGCGCGACCGCGCGATTACGTGCCGCCACCCGAGCTACCGCAACAGAGGGTTGCAATCTCACCATTACCGCCAGTTGTGGCTCCACCCAGTAACGACGAACAGATTGCTGGTCCGTCGAATGAAATCTTGCCGACTGGCAATATACCACCTACAGTTCCCAGCGTGGACCTTATCATTAACAATGAAGATGGCATCAGCCAGTCGGATTTGTTGGAAATATTGGGAGTCGACCCGTCGTCGGCAACCCAAGAATACGGTGAAGATATAAACATAGAAGTGGCTTGTAGATTCGAACACATAACCACATCAGGGCTAGAAAAAGAAGCAAGACAAGATTTATTGAACAGGTATTTAGTACCAAAAAATTGCAAGAAAATTGCCGCCCCGAAACTTAACGCCGAGATAAAAGCGGCGTCAACTGAAGCCGTGGAAAAAAGAGATAAAGCCATCAAATTTCGACAAAAACAAATCGCAGCGGCAATTACAGGCGTAGGGCGTATGTTACCATTGCAATTAAGGTCCAGGGACAAAGACAACAATGTTTCGAAACAATTAATGGAAGTTGGTCGTATCCTATGTGACATACAACACTGCGAATCAGAGACTCGCAGAAAATTCTTTTTATATTCGCTAAAAAAGGACTTTAGAGACCAAGTTGAAACTTCAAAAATAGATAATTATCTCTTTGGCGAGGACTTGTCAAATACTCTAAAGACAGCTAAAGCAGTATCCAGATCTGGTACTGATATCAAGATGGATGTACACAAACAGAAACAAGGTTCGTCAAAGTTACCGAAGAATTTAAACTGGAGGGCGGGACCCCCAGCCCGCAGACAACAGAAGGGTCCGACGCCGAAACAGCAGCCTGCAGCACCGGCCAGTCGTCGTCACGGGACCTCATCGCACAGGTCATCGTATCGGGGCAAGCAAACTTACCGCCGTTAAACCCGGTATGTTATGCCGGTCAACTCGCTGAATTTTATGAACAGTGGTCACTGATCACCAGTGACAAAATTGTTTTGTCTTGGGTAAACGGGTATCAAATAATTTTTGATAAACCAGTACATCAATCCACCTGTCCCACAGTATCATATCGTTCAGATTCAGAAAGACGTTACTTTTACGAATCTATCAATAATCTCCTATCCATAGGAGCTATTTCAGAATGCGAACCAAGTTCAGATCAATTCGTATCCAAAGCTTTTTTAGTGCAAAAGCCAAATGGGAGCATGAGATTTATACTGAATTTAATAGAATTAAATAAATTTATTCCTACACAACATTTTAAACTGGAAGATTTGCGAACTGTTTTGAAATTGGTATCTAAAGACTGCTTTATGGCCACGTTGGATTTAAAAGACGCGTATTTTTTAATTAAAATTCACCCGGATTCCAGGAAATATCTCCGATTCATTTTGGGTTCAAAATTGTACCAATTTAATGTACTCCCGTTCGGACATTGCACAGCGCCTTATATATTTACCAAATTAATGAAACCAGTCATAAAATTATTACGTTCATGTGGTTTCATATCATCAATTTTTTTAGATGATATTTACCTAATTGGTGATTCTTACCAAGAATGTAAAAATAATGTACAAACAACCGAAAATCTATTGAAATCTCTAGGATTCCTAATAAATGAACAAAAAAGCAATCGCATTCCAGCTAACGCTTGCAAATATCTCGGTTTTATAATAGACTCCCGTAAATGGCAAGTAAGCCTGCCATTTGAAAAAAGAGATCGTGTTATTCGTGAATTAGAGTTTTTCAAGCAACTAAAACGCTGCAAAATTAGAAGGTTTGCACAGTTGATCGGACTATTAATATCGGTTTGCCCAGCCGTGGAATACGGCTGGTTATATACGAAACAAATAGAACGTATTAAATACCTCAATCTACTGGGCCACGATGTTTATGACCGATTAATGAATGTCCCCGATACTCTCCTCTCCGATTTCAACTGGTGGATCAATGCTATACGCCATTCCGACCACCGTATTAGGGATGATAGTTTCTTGATTGAAATGTTTTCTGACGCTTCCACAACGGGGTGGGGGGCAGCTTGCGAGGATCAGACGGCTAACGGCAGATGGTCCCAAGCCGAAAGTTCGTTTCACATTAATCAGCTGGAACTATTGGCTGCCTTTTTCGCCCTAATTTTTTTTGCAAAAGACTGTTACGACTGTCAGATACTTTTACGAGTTGACAACACCACGACAGTATCTTATATAAACCGAATGGGAGGTATTCAATACCCCCACCTCACAAAAGTGACAAGGGACTTATCGCAATGGTGCGAGGCTCGCAAAATAATTGTCGTAGCGTCTTATATAAGGTCTACTGATAACGTTACCGCAGATATAGAATCCAGACGTTCCCATCCAGATGTAGAGTGGGAAATTTCCTATGCTGGATTCCGGAAATTGACTGTACTATTTGGATGTCCCAATATTGACCTTTTTGCAAGTCGCATCAATAAAAAATGTGACAGATACGTATCCTGGAATAGGGACCCAGATGCATACGCGTATGACGCATTTACTATAAATTGGTCGGGGTTCTTCTTTTATGCCTTTCCACCAGTGCCTGTCATACTAAAGACCCTAAGAAAAATTGTTTCAGAAAAGGCTGAGGGTATCATGGTTGTGCCCAATTGGCCTAGCCAACCATGGTACCCTTTATTTACACGCCTTTTAGTATCCAATACGATAAAAATAGATCCTAAAGACGTGAACATATTTGATTCCAGCGACCGGAACATCCAGTCGAGCGTTATCCTGGTTGCCGGAACATTATCAGCACGGCACTTTTGCAGCGGTGCGTCCCGTCTTCCGCCGTGAACATCATGCTTGCGTCATTGTCGGACAGTACAATGAAACAGTATGATGTTTGTTTTAAACGTTGGTATAATTTCTGTTTCAAACATAAGATTAATATGTATTGCACGTCAGTGCCATTAATTATAGAATTTCTTACGGAACTATTCAATGTTGGCGGACAATACGGAACAATCTAATATTGGGACCAATATCTGAGGATGATCGTATCAAAAGATTTTGTAAGGGGGTTGACAGGCTTAGACCACCTAGGCCACGTTATGATGTAACTTGGGATGTAACCAAGGTGCTTAATTATTTGGAATCGTTCTTTCCTAACGAAACATTAACGCTGCGCCAGCTTTCAATGAAATGCATTACCTTACTTGCTCTTGTAACAGCTCACAGAGCACAAACAATTTCGATGATAATTACCCATAACGTAGTTATTCTCTCGGTTAATAAAATATCTGAACTTGTCAAGACTTCAAAAGTAGGTGTTAATCAACCTACTTTGGTTCTACCGTTTTTTGAAGAACGCCCTCAGATATGCCCTGCTAGGACATTGATTACTTACATGAATAAGACAAAGGACTTGTCTAAATCTGATTTGTTTTTCATAGGGCTTAAGAAACCCCATAATTGTGTTAAAGCTCCAACACTTAGTCGTTGGATCAAAGAAACCTTGAAGAGTAGTAGAATTGACATTTCCATTTTTTCCTCCCACAGCACCAGACACGCTTCGACGTCTCTAGCTTATAAATCTGGTGTAAGCCTTGACGCCATTAGGAAGTCGGCGGGATGGACTGGCAATTCCACTACCTTTGCCAGGTTCTATAATAGAACTATTGTCGATTTGAACAATGAAAATACTGCTCTAGCGAGAGCTGTATGCTTGTCTTATCGTAATTAAGATATGGGAATTAAGTTAAATTCTGATTGATGGTAATTTGTATTTGTCAGATTGTTTATGTTATGTTATTTATGCGTTAAATAATATAACTATTGGCAATAAATAAGGTTTATTAATTCTGATATTTCCTATTGATCTCTCAACATCTACATGTGTATATAATTTCAAGTTACTAATATCGAGGACGAAACACGAGTATAATTAATGATTAAACGAACTTACCTGTAAGTGAAGTTCTATCATAATTATACGAAGGGTTTCGTCCGAAGATATTAGTAACGCACTCCCGCCCGCCCTTACCCTATCGGAAATATCATAATGTCCGTTTTGGCTCTAAACTAAATGAAGATGGTTGGATGAGGGCCCGGCAGGGAAAAATATATATTTTTTTAAAGTGTTGCCTGTGTCGGCTACATTTTTTCCCTTAAACAAGTGATGAAGTGGTAGCGCTTACGCGATACTACATGTGTATATAATTTCAAGTTACTAATATCTTCGGACGAAACCCTTCGTATAATTATGATAGAACTTCACTTACAGGTAAGTTCGTTTAATCATTAATTATCCCACGGTTTACCCTTGATAGGCCAGGGGCCAGTTTTATAAAGCTATAAATTAACTTGTAGTTTCCATTTGATTTGACACAACCTCGACCAATGACGACCAGCCATTTGAGCAATGTTGCCAGTTTAGACCTGTAAAATTGTTACTTTTAGCTTTATAAAACGTGCCCAGGGGCCTGTTTTATAAAGCTACAAATTACAATTTACAGGTTACAAGTTTCCATTTGACATAACCACGACCAATGACGACCAGCTATTTGAGCAGTGTTGCCAGTTTAGACCTGTAAAATTGTAACTTGTAGCTTTATAAAACGTGCCCCAGGTGGTATGACGAGCTGCGAAAGACTGCAGGCAGATGCTGGATGCGGCAAGCTGAAGACAGGGCGCTAGGCGCTCATTAGGGAGGCCTTATGTCCAGCAGTGGACTAATATAGGCTGATGATGATGATGATGATGATGATGACGATGATGATTACCCTTGATATAACGTCTGCAAGAGTTATAATTTTTTGGTGGTACAGGTCAAACCTTTTTTTAAGCTTTATGCACGGATCCATGCTCAAAATTTGGATATCTTTTTGTACTTTTTTTAAGCTTCATTTTATGGACTATATCATAATCAGAAGAGACTAGAACTTGGTACTTTTTTGACCTCCCGCATATGAGGGGTTAAATTAGATATGTGACCACCAAAAAATGGTCTAAGGGCGGCCGCACATAGAGCCAGTAGTCACCGCCACTAAACGTGTCCACTAGTGGTTACAAACTTTACAGTTTTGGTTTTTTTTTTATTAAAATTTAGTCTAATCAAAATGGACCTTATTGCAAAGAAAATAAAGATCATAACCAAATTAGTATTTTCTTTTGCGTTTTCCAACCATATTATCTTAAATACGGAAGCCTCGATGGGCGAGTCCAACTCGCACGACCGGCTTTTTTTGACAGTTACGAGCTTAGCTCTTAAGAGCGGTTCCTGATACAATATAAGAAAGACGTACCCTCAAGGGGCTGGGCTGGTCGACGTGGTACAGGCGCAGCTCCGCGTCCGCCGACACCGAGGCCAGCAGGCCGGGCCGCTGCCCGCTGAACGCCACGCTGAGCACGCTGGCCCGGTGAGCCTCGAGCGCCTCCCGCACCGGGTCCGCCGGCGCGCCCACACCCGCCTCACACTTCATCGAGCACACAAACAGCTCGCCACACTTCGTCCCCACCACGAATATATCATCAGTCATCTTCTCGTCCCAAGACCTTAACGGGTAAGTCTTAATAAAATCAAAGCAACTAATATCCGGAGCAGCCATCTGACGAGAACCGTTTATCGTGTAGCACGCGATGCTTTCAAATACTTTCAAGTTGGAATTAACTTGCCAGACGTTGATCGTTCCGTCGCTGCCCGACGAGACTAGAACCTGGTCGGACGCGCTGCGCCGCTTGCCAGTGTTCAAAATTTGCATTGTCAAATAAGTATTGGCGAGGGCGGAGTCGGCCCACATCAGGTGAGACACTCTCCGCGAGCCGTGGCAACCGGACGGGGAAGTTAGTTGCACGTTTTCTTCCATAGAATTGGAAATGGATCGCATGCAGCACAATACTACTTCGCCCGATATGGTCCCGTACGCTAGCAAAGCGGCAACGTTGGGGTGGTACCGCACGACGGTAACGCAATTCTTTTCTGTGATGTCCAATGAGTGCACGAATTTCCCGTTCTCTAGACGCTTTGCGGTGTAGACACGGATCAGACCGTCGTGCTGGCACCACTGCTCGTGCTGTGCGCTGCCCACGGCGACCGCCAGCGAGTTCCCTCCGCAGCTGAAGCTGAGGTCGAGCACCGTCGCCGCCGGGTGGTCGCCGGCTCCGATGCTGGGCGTGTCTGCAGTGTTAATCTCCTGGAACAACTTAGCCGTCAAAACATCCTCTTCATCAGAGTCCGACGAGTTGGAAGACTGATCTTTTTCGGTTTGGTCCAGCTGTTCTAACATCGAAGGGACGACTTTCCTCAAAAACTCGTTTAGGCCAGGCGGTGGGTACTCGTGGAGGATATGGTCCTGCGCGTTGAGGTCTTGTGGAGTGGCGGTGCAGCCGCGGTCGCAGCACAGGTCGGTCTGGCAGCCCGTGCCGCTCTCGGCGAAATCCAAGGTTTGCGTGGAGCATGTCTTCTCCGCTCTAGGCTTCGAGCTCACCGACTCGAAGCCTACGGCTTCGCTGTCGTACCCACTTAAGTTCGACATTATATTGTATTGTAGTTTCCAACAATTGTTTGGTTTCGTTGTTTGCGTCGTTGCCACGGCAACGCGGTCAAGCCGTTTTGTTGTGCCAGTGTCGCGAGCTTGTCGTTTGATTAATTTCGCTGTTTTACACGATAGTAACCCCCATTATCATAAACATTTGAACCAATTATTTGGGCATTTTCACTAAAAAGTGTACCCCAATTAAGGACCGAAATTAAGGAATTTTAACTTTGTCAGTTTTGTGACGAAAATTTGCCGTCAATGGGTGTGTAGGTACCAGTGTATTTTTTATGTAAAGTTAAAGAACCAAGTGTAATAGGTACCTAGTTACGTGTTTATATGAGCTGTGACAGGACTCATAAGTAGTTTGTTGTTGTTTTATTTTTTCTTCTAATTTGTTGGTCTTATCTTCTATGTGAGAATTTTTTTCATCGATATTTTTATCAATTACTTCTTTAATATTTTCTGCATATCTTTCATTTCTCGCTTTTGTTTTTCCAGTTCGCCTTGAATATGTTGTACTTAAAATCTTCATTATTTCTTCCATGTTTACCAATGCTGCCCTCTATTGTAGAAGAGGATAACTTTGTTGTATTACTACTCGTCGGTAGATGTCGCTCTTCATAACACTACTGTAGTAAAAAAATATTTGGTAGGTTATCTACTCGTCGGTAGATGGCGCTGTTCGCAACACTTAAACTAGTAATTAGGGTTTGGGGTTTGGAATCCGGATCCATTTTGTATGGGAAGATCCGGATGTGGATCCGAATTACTACCTGTAAAACGGCCCCGCTTTCAGCTTAGGGAGTATCCAAACCTTTCTAAGTTTATGTTATACGACCGATCCTAAAAAAATCATCTTTCCTAAAAAATAATCACGTAAAAAATAATCACGGGTGACTGGGGATCTCATTCTATAGTATTGTGTGTAATAGAATGAGACGTCTGTACTGTTGATGGGTGGGGTATTATTGCCCGTGTAAGTGTAACCTTTAGGCAGTCATGGGTAAAAAAAATTTAACCGATTAACGCTTAAAATTAACCTACTTAATAGCGATTAACGATTAAAAATGACGATTGATTAATCTTAGTCGTAAGTTTCCAGCGACTAAATTTTTAATCGATTAATTATTTTAATTAATTAGATTAATTTTCTCTCGATTAATATTAGGTTTCTTTTGCAAGTATAAGTTTCGAGTTACGTTTACGGATTCCGACAGCGCTTAAGGAATAGGAATATGTGGCGTTATTATCTATGAAAAGGGACCTTATTGTCGATAGCGCTTCCGCCATTATTAAAGATGCTCCGATATAAATACAACATCGCGTGACGCAGTGCGGCGTAAGCGCCAACAACAATAAGATCCCTTTTTATAGATAACGCCACATATAGTGTTTAGTTTTTTAAGAGAGCCGTTTGCTTATTTATTTGTCGTTATTTTCCATGCGGAACTATTGAATTTAATTTACCTGCGATTAATTCAACTTACGAAGTATCAGGAGCAAATTAATGTAAAGTTTTATCCTAAATATAAAATAAATACTAGAATTATTTTCCAAGTGTACAACACATGACAAGTCATATAAAATTTTGGTAACGTGCGTGTTCCAATTCTTAATCGAGATTTAATCGTGAAATTTAGTCGATTAAAATGACGATTGATCAATCGTTATTCGAACCGTCGATTAATTTAATCGCGATTAAATAAATCGTGTTTATTTTGTGACAATTGTTTGTTTAATCGATTAATTAGTTGATTAAAAAAGTAATCGATTAATGCCCATCTCTGCCTTTAGGGAGCCTGAAGTGGTCTTGGTTTGATAAAAAAACTCGTGTCACAAACAAAATTATTTATTATTTTTGCGTAAACGTATTCTAATATAATAATGATAAATAATATCTGTTAACATTTATGTAACAAATTTTATACCCATTTATATACAGGGCGGGGTTTTCTAAAGCTAAGGACAACTAAGTCTACGAGCGGGCGAGAGGGCCGAAGGTGTATAGTTCCCGTCGCGTAAAAAGGCCGCTGGCGATGTATATGTGGTACCTGCGCAGTCGCACATTGATCGACCAAGTTGGCGGCATGAAGGAGGCGGGGGAGGGGCACTCCGCCGGTGTATGCTTCTGCGCGTACGCTATTGGTTGGCGACTGCACACATCCCCTCCATTGTCGCCTTTTTACGTGACGGTATCTGTACACCGCACACGCGGAAATAGAAATATTTAGGAGTGTGGCGATGACTTTCCGAAAATAGAATTTTACTTCAAGTCTGCAAGCGATATTTCCTTTCGCAAAATTTACCAGTATTTCTTTTTTTCGGTAGTTTATTTTGCCAAAGAGTTTTATCTCAGCAGAAATAATTCCAGTATCATAATTTCCCAATCTGTATTTATCTGAATAGTTATATCATTTTCACAGAGTTGACAGAGCTCCGCTAGCGCGGAGCTCCTACTTCTAGGTGGTATGGCCCTTCGGGCCTGCTGCAAAACTTAC
The DNA here is from genome assembly GCA_946894065.1 of Acleris literana. NCBI lineage: Eukaryota > Metazoa > Arthropoda > Insecta > Lepidoptera > Tortricidae > Acleris > Acleris literana. Next base: position 11,173,607 of record OX335693.1, on the reverse strand, counting down.
ATAACCTAAACCTACCTCCCTATTTCGGCCTAATTACAATGGTGAAATGTGCAACTGGAAAAAAACCAGAATGGTAAATATGCGACCAGGAAAAATTAAGAATTGAAAAAAAGCCATTCGGTAAAATGATGAATCGGAAAAATCGCGACTGGAAAAATTGCTACCAGAAAAAAGATTTTTGGAAAAATATCACCACCGTCAATTATTTATCATTGGTTCCAGGTATTACTAGTAAACCTGCCTTGTCCTTACCCCCATCAAACATCTTTTTGGTTCCAGTTGTGTAAGGGGGGGGAGAGGAGATAGGTCCGTCACTGGGTTAGAAGGTCAAATGGTGGCCGGTAGTGGCCTTACTATACTCCGTTAGTTTAGATACTTAAAAAAATGTAAACAATCATAACCACGTGGCATTGTTAAACAGCCAATCAAAACCGTTTTATCGCACTTTGACGTATCAGTGTTCTGCGTCTATTGGCTGTTGATATTTTAAAATTATTCGGCCAAGGTGTTTAAAATTATACGAAATTGCATGTCAGGATACACTATCTGACTGTGCGCACTAATGCGCTTCGGCGTTCGGTTTGCTTACAATTCATATCTTTGTATGGCTGTCATATAACTCGTATAATGGAATTAGGTTTCCCTATCCAATTATACATGAGGCTCCAGGATACGGAGAGGATACAATCAGTCACCCAATTGACAACCATTCATATGTGCTAAGGTAGTAAAATAAAAATACCGTTTGTAGATTTTACACTGCTGATTACAGTAAAAATATTTTTGGATTTTTTTATGCAGTAATTTTTTTTATTTTTAGGAAAAACAGTAAAATAAGTTGGATTGAGAATGTTAGGAATACACTTATAGTGCCCTTAGTCCATTTATTACCATAGGAATTGAAAAAAATATACAACTGTCATGTCCATTTTTCATCTGTCTGACGGATTACTTGATTCTAACGACACGCTTTCAATTCTCGTAATACTATCGTTTTGATATACGCTATTTAAAATGAAAGTGACTAACGGATTTGTAAAAGCGGATAGCCGCAATCTGCCCAAAGTCGACGAATTCATGTTGTTACAGTTGTTATGGTTGACAAGTGACATGACATGATAGTCAGTTCTATTTCTGTTTAAAGTTACTTTATTTTATTTTATATCATGCTACGATCACGACATCAGTATTCCTAACTTTGTATATACGGTCTTTTTAATGACTATATCTTGAATAAATTATTAACGACGAATTTAAGTTAAATAAAGAAAAACCGAGAAACACGGGTAGTCTAATTTTTAACAAGCTATTATAAACGCCAAAAAACAGAAATACTTTTTTTTTGAAATGTTGTCAGTTATACAGTTTTTGTATCCAATTATACAATCTGGCAGCCCTGGGCTGACGAACTATATCACGTGGTTGTTTTGTTTACATTTTTTAAGTACCTAAACAAACGGAGTATAGGTACTAGAAATACTTGAGGACTGTCTAAACCCGTCATTTCTTATTAATTATTATTCTTAAGCTAGTCTGCAATGGGGGTACCGATTTAACAAATCGTTCGGTGTTTAATTTATTAATTAAATTAAGATATGATTGCAACCTTAACCTATATCCAGAGCTAATAAGTATTTCTACAAATAAATGTTTTTTTTCAACAATGGCTGTATCTATTTAACGATGAATGTGACTAAATATAATACAAGGCATCTTTAAGGCGTTTATATAATTTTCTCTTATACCTACATAGATATTTTACTATTTTTTGAACGAATACCATTTGTGTGTCCAGATTAACACATACATTTAAACCTTCATTTATTAGTTAACGATAAGTGTAACTAAAAATAAATTTGGTTAAGAACTTTTTGATTGATTTTCAAAATTGAAAAGTCGTATTTGTCGGCAATTGTATGGGAAAAACGCAAGCTTGTCAATGTTTCAAGTGTCATCAAGTGTCGTCTTTTGTTTTATAGCTCGCTTATGGTACTGAACGCACATACGCGTTCCAAGCACTGGCTGAAAGTAGAGCGAACGCAGCATTGCCGGCAGCAGGTATATGCGTTACAAAGGCATACGGGTGAGTACCAAAAAGTTGGACCATAGTTAACCGTAGTTAACCATAAAAACATTGAAGTCGAAATAAGTTCCGTTGTGCGACGAAAACTCAGTGGATTTTCCGACCGAGTTGGCTTGGGGATGAACATGGACAAGACGAAATTCATGTCCAATGTCCATGTCGCGCCAACTCCCGTGATAGTCGGAGGCTCTGCGCTCGAAGTTGTTGACGACTATATTTACCTGGGACAAACGGTCCAGTTAGGTAGGTCCAACTTTGAGAAAGAGGTCACTCGTCGAATCCGACTCGGCTGGGCAGCGTTCGGGAAGCTTCGCAGCACCTTTTCGTCCAAATTACCGCAGTGTTTGAAGTCAAAAGAGTTTGGCCAGTGTGTTTTGCCAGTGATGACTTACGGATCTGAGATTGGGCGCTAACAATGGGCCTTATAAGGAAGCTCAAAGCAACTCAGAGGGCTATGGAGAGGGCTATGCTCGGGGTTTCTCTGCGTGATAGAATCAGAAATGATGATATCCGCAGTAGAACTAAGTTACCGACATAGCCCGAAGAATAGCCAAACTTAAGTGGCAGTGGGCGGGGCACATTGCTCGCAGGACTGATGGCCGATGGGGTCAGAAGGTTCTTGAGTGGCGTCCGCGGACCGGGAGACGAGCTGTAGGTAGGCCTCCAACAAGATGGAGTGACGACCTTGTAAAGATCGCGGGAACGCGGTGGATGCGAAAAGCACAAGACCGGTCTGAGTGGAGAGCCTTGGGGGAGGCCTATGTCCAGCAGTGGACGTCTTTCGGCTGACATGATGATGATGATGATGATGTGCGACGAAAACTCTCCTTACAATTGTATGTCTAATTTTCGTGTCACAACGGAAAAGTTACATAGAAAATTTAATTGCGTGAGTTAGCGTGACCAACTTTATGGTCCTTACCCATACAAAACAACCACAGTTTCGTTCCTAATTTCGTTCGATCTATTCGTAGCTTTGTGAATGGTCCTGTGGATACATATCGGTTAAAATATTACTTATATACCTATTTAAGGTGCATTGTTATAACGATTCTTGGCCTACTTAATCGCCTCGGCTTTGCTTTCGTGTTTGTTATGTGTATTTGTTGGCCTAAAATATATTAATAATCAATATGCCATTTAAAATTTACACACATTTTTGTACTTAAATAATAAAACGAAGTGGATACAATAGAAAAACTCGTGAAGCAACGTTAAGCGACTCTCGTGACGCTTTCCTTGGGTTCAAGCCGCAACAAGACTGGCACAAGCTGTCGGCGACTTGTTTGTTGCTCGGATATCCCTTTCTTACTAGTATATATAAGTATAGTGCATGTTTATGCATCTCGACCAGAGGGCCCTGTCAAGATGCATTGCGCTAACTAGCGTTTCTATTCGTTTCGTTTTTAAACCAATCGCGTCACTGGTAGATCACGTGACTTTTCGTATCACGTCATCTACCAGTGACGCGATTGATTTAAAAACGAATCGAATAGAAACGCTAGTTAGCGCAAGGCATCTTGGCAGGGCCCTCAGAGCGGCTAGCACATTTTGTCGCTTGCTGTGAACTTTCTATTGCCTAGTGAGAAAGGGATAACCGACGATTGTTAGAACTCTACCTCAAAAGCATAATTTTTTTGTAGCGATTCACCGATTCGCATTTCACCTCGGTTGAACAGAATCTCTATACCTTTTTTCTGTGGCTGTTCACATTAGTAAGTATTAAATTTGAGGCATATTTTCCGAGTAGTTTTTTACCATAGCCGAATTTCACCGTCAAAGAAACGATGGATGGACTGTGTGAAAGATGATATGGCTAGAAAGGGAGTGACTGACCGAGATGACTAATAGAGAAGTATGGAAGAATACATGTTGCGCCGACCCTAAATAAGTTGGGATAAGGGAATGATGATGCATTTCACCACGTTCGAGTTTTGCTTGGAAAGCTTTTTTTATTAGAAATGCAGGCAAACGTATGCGGGTTGTACATGTTTGTGGGTTACCTGATGGGCAGAAATAACCATCGCCCATAAACACCAGCAACTCAGGAAGAGTTGTCGGTGCGTTGCCGGCGCATTAGGGAAATGTAAGTTATTTTGTTGAAGGCACCCAAGTCATAACTGGAGGCTTTCGAAAGCTCGAAAGTTTCACTCGGAAGTGAGCAAAATCTGTGAAACCGTATTTTTGAAATTACGAGCGATAGAAAAGCTTAAGACCTGTGGTCCACACCATTCGTTTTCAATTCTACCTCTCGTATTTCAAAAAACCGTTTCGAAGATTTTGCTTACTTCCGAGTGAAACTTTCAAGCGCTCGAAAGTAAAAAATCAGCCCCCTGGTTGGAAATACTGCCGAAGGGAGTTCGTTCCACAGTTTTGACTGTACGAGGCAAAAAGTGGGTATTGCTATTTGCAATTAAACTCGGTAAGTATTTTTCTTTTTGTGGCTATGGTTTTCTTTAAGCGCTATCAAACTTTCATCATTCTCCTGCTCTTATCACAACTTATTTGGGGTCGGCATTAAGGGAATTTGGCCTGGCTACTGCACATTATGCCCGAGCCTCACAAGAGTGTCTGGCTTCAAACGTGCAATGTGTGCCCAAGGATATGAACCCCCTGAACTGTCCCTAGCTACGATCCATCGAGTGTAATCAAACCAATAAAAATAAAAATAAAGAAGATACTTATTGGCCAACTATGATATTAAATGATAGCGTCAAAATACTATCGTCGTAATAGCGTCGTTATACTATTACAAAATATACGAACGCGTTCGCATATTTTGTAATAGTGTAACGACAAAAAATATTTGCTAACAATAAAATAGACGATCGAGACCAAATGATACAATGAAATATGCGATTGAGGTGAAATGCGACCAAAGCTATTAGCGAACAAATAGACAATTGTGGCAGAAATAGAAAATAAAATACATGTTCGAGGTGAAATGCGAATCGGTGAATCGCTACAAGGAATTTAAGCATTTGAGATAAAGTTCTAACGAACGATAAACGATATCATAGGGCCCTGCCAAGATGCATTGCGCTAACTAGCGTTTATATTCCATTCGTTTTTAAACTAATCGCGTCACTGGTGATGATGTGATGCGAAAAGTCACGTGATCTACCAGTGACGCGATTGGTTTAAAAACGAAACGAATAGAAACGCTAGTTAGCGCAAAGCATCTCCGCAAGGCCCTTATGTGCTAGCCGCCCCGGGGTGGCAGCCTTGAGCCGCATGCGCAGGAACTTAGTCCATCCAGTCGTCGCCACCAAACTCCGCCACCGAGACCTGTGAACAACAATGAGCCACGGAATGTATAGTAGTCCCAAACATAGCTCTGAAATGAAATGAAATAATTTATTCACTAAATTGGCCACACCAGGGCCCTGCCAAGATGCATTGCGCTAACAAGCGTTTCTATTCGTTTCGTTTTTAAACCAATCGCGTCACTGGTAGATCACGTGACTTTTCGTATCACGTCATCTACCAGTGACGCGATTGGTTTAAAAACGAATCGAATAGAAACGCTAGTTAGCGTAATGCATCTTGGCAGGGCCCTCAGGGTTACAACACGTCGGTTATGGAGTGAATCTACCAGCGCTTCGGACAAGACCATCATTGCGGAGAAGAGGCGCCGCAAGAAACTCTAGCATAGAGATACCCAAAGTGGCCCCTACCGCCCCGGGCGCTGAAGGAATCGGGAGGGGGCGGAGGCGGTAAGGTAAGGTAAGGTAATCGTTATTATTGATTAACGCTCTGATCGTCTGTTAAGGCGTTAACGTCGTATGGTGAAATTGGTACTAATAGTTTCAATCATTAATCATACATAGATGAAAGAAATCTTACTCTTTTTTACTAGGACCCCAGTATATGAGCGTCAATGACGGGCCCCCGTTCTGCCCTACTAAGCATAATGGCGTTGAAACTGAACGTGTATATAAGGAAAACTGTCAGTTTTCCTTATATACACGTTCAGTTTCAACTGACAGTTTGGCAGTTCTGTGAAAATTTATCGTGTAACCCAGCTATACTGAACCTGCGGCAATATCCATTACCAAGCTCTAAGCAATACTTTCGGAAATAAATCTAAATGTAATTTTTATTAACACCTAAAATACCTACATACATACTTCCTTAACTACATTTGCTTTTTGGCCCCAGGATCCACAGCTAAAACGTATTTGTGGCGCGTATAACAATATGGGTGAAAAACTTAAGTAAATGACCTCTTGCATGTAGTTGTAACACATCTGTATAGACCGTTCGACATTCTATATTTGAAATTTGACGTAAATTCCATATTAGTTTTGTACACAACTACATTCAAGAGGTCATTTTACTAAGTTTTTCACCTATAAGGTTGAGTATGGCTGGTGTAACCGCTGTTAAGGGTGCCTGCTCACCTCCTCCCTGGGCGGGCTGTCGCTGCTGAACCCGCCGCCGAGCGCGTACCCCGCCAGCCCGCCGGCCGCCAGCGCGCCCACGCCGAGCCCCACGGCGGCGCCCGTGCCCAGCCCGCTGCGCTGTTGCGCCACCGGAGTCGTGTACGAGTCGTACATCTGACAAGCATTTACTTCACAGACAAAGCGGCAAAACAATAATTATCACGACGTTTGACAAAAACCTACCATTGAAAAAAAAGAAAGAAAACAAAATTCAGACATCTAACAAAAGGACAAAACAACTAACTTAAAAGAGACAATAAACATGTGGCTGACCTAACGCAGGGCCCTGTCAAGATGCATTGCGCTAACTAGCGTTTCTATTCGTTTCGTTTTTAAACCAATCGCGTCACTGGTAGATGACGTGATACGAAAAGTCACGTGATCTACCAGTGACGCGTTTGGTTTAAAAACGAATCGAATAGAAACGCTAGTTAGCGCAATGCATCTTAGCAGGGCCCTATGACGTAAAATGGTGCTAGTTTAGCATGGTTCTGGTTGTAAAACCAGCGCTGGTTTTCCGCTGGAACCATTTGGTGACCTCACGTCAGGCCACTCAACCAAAAATATAATAAAAAATAAACAAAAAATAAAAAAACAACATTAACTATTGGTTTTCATCATCAGGAAATTGATTCTTGATAATCACTGAGTATAATTAGCATCGTACAGTCAAGGACTTTAATTGTTATGCCATTATAGAACCCTGTCATAATGACAGCGCCAAACCACATGACAGAAATTACGCTTAAATGAATGATTAAATAGAAATAGAAACATTTATTCGACGAACACAGAGAAAAAAAAAACTAAAAAAAAGGATGGCAACACAAAAATAAAAACAAAAACAATATAGAAGGAAAGAGAAAATACAATCATAGGATAATGTTGCCATGGGTGATTCTGTGACGTCGAAATTTACACCACTCAGCACTATGTCACAGCATAAACCGCGACGCTGGTTTTCAGTGGCGCCAACGTGACACACGAACAAAGAGACAGATTATTGTTATGCGACAGTTTTCCACAGTGGCATAACTATTAAAGTTCTTGACTGTACTCTCGAATTGATCTACTTGTATTGATATTAAAAACTTTTTTGCTACTGGTGAAATTATAAAAAAGTTACGTTAAGAAATAACTCCCATTTTGGTGGGCTTCAGTGAACGGATGAGATGAATCGTTGGTCAACAAGGCCGAACATTGCGGAGATCTTTGGTGTAGAGTTAAGTTCGTCTAGCTGCGTTGGCTGAAATAATGATGTCCATCGTTTTTGAAGTGATAACTTTTTATGGGATGGTAAACCGCTTCGTTATGTACGCGTTACGGCGCCAGCATAGAAGTAGGGAAGCATAGAGGGAGTATAAAAACAGCTAATAGAATAGTAGTACTCTTCGCACCTGTTACAAATGCCCTTCGTTAAAAAGAGACGTCTTTATATGACCTCTTTCAACAGTGTACCACTTTTTAGGTTTGTTAGTGTGTCACTCTGCAATTCTGCATTAGTGTGCGTAAGTTTGCAGTCAGTTAAACAATTTCAATATTAAATAATTCAACTTAGATTAGTTTAAGTTATCACTTCTGTCGAGCGTCCCGAGACGCACACGTTTTTTTTAAATACTCGTCTAGCGAATGAACGTCCTTAAACCGTTCTTGAAAGTATAATGGCCTTACTGAGAAGATTTTAAATAGTTATAGCTCACTCACATCTGGCTTCTGGTACACACCTGGAAACAAAAGAACACACTATAAGTACTTTCTCAATACGTTGAATAGGGAACTGAAAGCATTTGCACCAATATAAAACAGATTTTAAACCTTTTTGTAGTGTATGGACACTTATATATAAATGTAATGTTATCTGTGACATCTGTCATCTGTCGTCTCGGGGCAGTCGGGGCTAAGCACTGCGCGGTTGGCGCGAAGGGCGGGAAGTTTGACAGCCGGGCGCAAAGGAAAGACGCAATGCATAGCGCTGCGAGCGAGCCGATATTTATTGTTACACAAACAGAAACACCCAAACAAGTATCATAACATATTCTACGAGGACACTACACTTTTGAACGCTTTACGTCTAATACAAGTTGTGTAACTCACACGTCATAGGAGTTTACGTGACGGTTGCGTAATGCTAATTACGCAGAGTCTCATACAATACTTTATCTACACACATATTATAAGCACTCTAAGATGGGTTCAGAAGCCGAAAGGCAAATGACCAGCATTACCTTACCTGTGGTAGTAGGTGACAGCGATGACAGCAATATTGGATAACGTAATTTCAAAATTACGTTATCGAATATTGTAAGGTAATGAGATCCAAATTTGGAACATCTTCCAATATTAACAGCTGTCATCGCTGTCATCGCTGTCACCTAGTACCACAGGTAATGCTGGTCATTGCCTACGGGTTTTGAACGCACAATAGAGGACTTATGATATGAGTGTAGATAAAACTTGTTTACTATGCTATGCATATGCAAATTACAACTTGAGACTGCACCGAGCAAACGTCGGGTTTCCAGTTGTGCCCTCATTACTATTATTGTGTTTTCTAATTAAGAAGGATTGGGGGGCGTTTTCACTAAAACGTGTACCCCAATTAAAGAATTTCAACTTTGTCAGCTTTGTGAAGAAAATTAGCCATACATTGCGGCCGTCATTTCCGTCACAAAACTGACAAAGTTAAAGTTCCTTAATTTCAGTCCTTAATTATTGGGTTTGGGTTACACGTTACACGTTTTAGTGAAAACGCCCTGGAATCGGACGATGGTTTTTTATAAAGCAAATAAAAACAAAATTTATGAAATACGTAACCAACATAAATAACAATTACCCTTTTATTAGTCAACTTAACGGGAAAAGGTGGGCACTTTTTTTGTTAGTGATGTGATATATCCTATAAGGTGTGTTTTCATTTGTAGTACTAAAACACACCGTCCGATTTCAAGAAAATACTTTAGTTTATTAGGAAACACAATAATAGTAGTTATGGCGCCAGTGTACATCCGGCGTACGCTCGGCGCAGTTTTAGGCTGCGGCTCCACTGAGGCGGAGATGAGCGGAGTTGAGCGGAGCTGTGCCAATATACACCAATAGAATCTTAACTAACGTGGCAAGGCGCGCTCGACGTGACCGCATGCGCCTTTTATTGGTTAATATTGGCACAGCTCCGCTCCGCTCGTCTCCGCCTCAGTGGAGCCGCAGCTTTAATTGGTACTAAAGTCTCTTTTAATCTTGAAGTTGTGACGGCTGTAGCCGTCTTGGCGTCAGTGGCACGACTTTCAGTTGACGGCCAGCCGTCCGTGACGTTTAAAAGGTTAGGAGTTAGGAACGTATATTTATCTACACTCATATCATAAGTCCTCTATTATGCGTTCAAAACCCGTAGGCAATGACCAGCATTACCTGTGGTAGTAGGTGACAGTGATGACAGCTGTTAATTTTGGAAGATATTCCAAATTTGGATTTCAAAATTACGTTAGGTACAGCTGTCATCGCTGTCACCTACTACCACAGGTAAGGTAATGCATTTGCCTTTTGGCTCCAGAACCCATCTTAGAGTACCTACTTATAATATGTGCATAGATAAAGTATTGTAACTACGCGACTCTGCGTAATTAGCATTACGCAACCGTCACGTAAACTACTAGAACACAGTCACTTGGTCGTTAATATCATTTATTACAATCTTCGCACCCGTCGCTACTCGTTTTCTTATCAGGAGATTATCGCAATGTTCACAGTCGCGCACAGACCTTCATAACTCATAACGTTATGAAAAAGATCGATATTCACAATTCTTAGTTCTTTATTGCTTCCATAAGTTATACATAATATACAGGTGTTAGATATCTTATAACTACTTATAAGGTATGAGATCTATATTGACCCTGGTAGAGCACGCTATATTTCGTTAGTGTTAAAAAAATAGTTTACATAATATATCGATATTTTTTCACAACGTTAGGTACGCTACATCGGGCTTGTTCCCAGAGGCCCTAATTTGAAAATCGAAGTTCGAAGTTACGTTAGATTTATCTCTAGACCCCGTTATCTTGTCGCAGTGACATCGCTATTTTGTAGGGATTGAATGTTTGTTTTATCGATCGTCTCTATATCGACGTTTTTAGTTTATATTATGGAACAAAGCGATTGATTTTTTGCCTTATAAATCTCTTCTCAATTTCAATATTGTGTAGGTATTAAAACTTCTTGATTAAAAATAAGTAGATAACTTCATTTGTATTACGAGATGCTATTACCTTATGTAATTACTGTGGAAAAACGAAGACAAACTGTTTTAATTAACAAACACCCGCTACATTATTCCCATTCTTTTTTTATCTCATTTCTAGTACTAAATTATTGTCTTTGACTCATTGTCAAAGACATGACATATAACTTTAAGCACAATACCATCGACATTTAGATAGTCGATAAAACAAACATTCAATCCCTACAAAAAAACGACGTCAGTGTGACAAGATAACGGGGTCTATTTATCTCTATCACTCGTTATTCGAGACTAAATCGAGAGAAAAGGATGGAGCTAACGTATCTTCGAACTTCGATTTTCAAAGTAGGGCCTCAGCTGTCCGCACCCCTTTGTTCACACTGCGGACTACTGGGATTTTTTTTCCCTAGTTCTGCGGAAAACTGGTAAAGAAATTCCCAGTAGTCGAATCGAAAACATACCATAACAAAACCAGAATAAGGCGTCAGAGCGAACAAAACACATTTTAGCGCGTGCATTTTCAATTTGGCAGCATGTCGATAAGATCGAACGATGTGTTTTGTTCGCTGTGATGGGACTACTTAAACTCGCCGTTGCGACATTCACTCGTTCGTTCGTCCGACCGCGTTTTTGAGAGAATCAAGCTAGAAACAAATTATCGGACGCGGCTTGCGGACGCGGCTGACGGCCGCGATTGATAAGTGTGCACAGTCTAACGGGACGTGGCTTGCGGACGCGCAACAACGGGAAACACATTATCGGACGCGGCTGACAGACGCGCCTGACAGACGCGGCTGACGGACGCTTATAAGATGTCTATGACGCATCCAGTGGGGTCAGACAAGATGCACTACGCTAACTAACGTTTCTATTCGATTCGTTTTTAAACCAATGGCGTCACTGGTAGACCACGTGACTTTTCGTATCATGTCATCTTCCAGTGACGCGATTGGTTTAAAAACGAATCGAATAGAAACGTTAGTTAGCGTAGTGCATCTTGTCTGAGCCCTCTGTACGCCGTGCATACCGTCCGCGGACGTTTTCGGCTGACAAAAACATCCAGCGCGCCAGATATCTATCGGACGTCCGAACGCTCAAGGTTACGTCCACGGCTTACGTCCGATAGTTTGCACAATTCAGTGTATATTCATTATATAGATACCTATAAGTCGCGGCTGTCAGCCGCGTCCGATAATTTGTTTCTAGCTTCACACCGCAGGCCTCCAATATTAATCTTTTGCCATCTCTTTACATCGTCAATATTACAGTTTATAAGCACTTACCAGTGTACAGAACAATTATATCTCAATTCACAAATAGCAACCAACCTCACCATTCTCCATCTTTCTTCTAACCGTGTTCTAACCTCTGTAAACCTCTTAGGTATACGTTTTCCGTATACGGTTTCCGAATGCGGAATTCCGAATTGGAATTCCGTGAGACTAACGCACACATTCGTTTTTCTTCGTTCGGAATTTATACAGTCAGTACGGATCTGTGGTACAGATAGTGATAACGTGGTGAACGCACGAAGATGGAGGACGACAATTTATTAGCTATTGCATTTCTGTTAATAATAATAAGATTTCTGCCTCGCACATTAAAATTATCGTGTTGCGATTCTATGCTTAACAAATATCTACCGAGAATACAAATAAATATATAAACTCCCTCGCTCTCCGACGTTAGTTTTTGACAGCTCTTATCTGTGGGCGCGATACGAATCGAAATTTCCGAATGCGTGCGCCAGCACTAACAAAATTTATGGAACCGTTTCGTTCCGCATGACGTCATTAGGTTTTTTTCGGCATGACGTCATTAGGTTTCTCCGAACGCAGCGGCTTGCATTCGGAAAGTACGAACGGAATTTGTTCCGCTCGAAAAAAAAACGTATGTTTGCGGCAGTAAATGTATTTTACATTGATTCCATGCCTTCGGGTGTCCGAATGCGGAAAACGTATTCGGAAACCGTATGTATGCGGCCGGCCTTATTCCCGCCAGTCAAAGTCCGCAAAGTTGCCAGTCATAATTTTTTCGTCTAAAAATACTAACGAACTAAAGGGGTTCCTTCACCAACATGTTTCATGCATATCGCCATCATTCGCGATAACAATGTTTACACTGATCCATCAATAGATTTAAGTAAACACTTATTATATTCAGATCCATTAATGGATTGTAGAGTCTGTCTAATGAAAGCTGAACCTGAAAAAGAGCGGCAAATTCTAAAAACCTTCATTTTATTGTTTGGTTTATTTTGATGGGCACTAAGGGAGAGAAAACGCGTAGGTACTTCTTTCTATTCCTACTTTGTACGGTAATAAACTAGGAAGGTTTTCTGAATATGCCGCTCTCTGTCAGGTTCAGCTTTCATTAGACAGACTCTACAATCCATTCATTAAAAGTGTTTACTAAAATCTATTGATGCCTCAGCGTTAACATCGTCGCGAATGATCGCGATATGCATGAAACATGTTGGTGAGTGAACCCCTTTAGTTCGTTAGTATTTTTAGACGTAACAATTATAAATGGCAACTTTCGGAGTAGGTGTCATCTACTTTTGGCGGGGTTTTTTGAATTTGCCGCTCTTTGTCAGGTTCAGCATTCATTAGACAGACTATAATAGACTATGGTGCCTAATGTTTGCGAAGATCCATTACCAGAGATCGGAATAGGTAGAGCTAATTTGCCTAAACTTGACGCATATTCATTCATGCGTGAGAAAGATGGGAATACATTATTGAATGAACATGCATCACGTTTAGGCAAATTAGCTCTACCTATTCCTATCTCTGTCCATTACACATCGGATAGTGTATCCGATGTATATGGATCACAATATTTACAATTAATTTTAGGGATGCCACAATGCGATCATTACGATTACGATATTATTCGTTATTTATTACGATAGGGGTACATTACGATTATAAAAAACCGGTCAAGTGTGAGTCGGACTCGCGCACCGAGGGCTCCGTATTTACGATAAAATGCTTGGTAACCGCAAAAGAAAATACACTCATTTTGTTCTGAACTTTATTTTCAATGCAATAAGGTCCATTTTGACCTAAATTATAACACAGATTTTTTTCTTTCTTTTTTCTCAAAAACTGTAAATAATGAACACTTCATTTTATTTTTCACATAAAATATAAACAATTATCTATACGTCAGGATTTTTTCAGATTTTTTGATTAATAAACTTCGGAGATAAGGGAGTATTTTTTTGTAAGTTTTTGGCTATAAATCGAAAAGTACAACATATTTTTTTTTTTTTTTTATAGAAATGTGCAGATTGAGCCCTTTAATACCCCATGTGCTATAATCAAACCAGTTTCATTTTCCAACCCCCCATTCTAGACCCCTTTTCAACTATTTATAAAATTTATTTCATATTTTTTTACTAGAAACAGAGAAGCAAGTTGTACAACTATGCCAAATTTCAATTTGATAGGATTTGTAGTTGCTGAGAAAACCCGATGTGACATACAGACAGACAGACAGACAACGAAGTTTCACTGTAAAGGCCCAGCCATACCGCTTGCCTGACGTGCACGTTCGCTTTCCACTGCGTTGTATAGTATGAATTCTCATTACGACATGTCACTATATAACGCAGTGGAAAGCGAACGCGCACGTGCTCGCGCACGTCACGCATCCGGTGTGGCTCGGCCTTAAGTAGGGTTGTGTAGTACATGTACTAAGAGCCGAAAAGAATGAATTCCCGTCACAGTACTAGAACGAACTATTCCGTGAAGTTTCTGCTCTTAGTTCATTTAGTACACGCGGAGCAAGAACCGAACAGAGCAGGCAGTGACACTGACAGCAAAGCCGGCCATTCATTCGGTCAAAGAGCATGAACAGACCAGTTTCTTTCAGTGTACTAGTGTACTAAAAGAACTAAAAGACCGAATTAGTACATTAGAGCGATTGTACTAGTTTGGAGCGATCCGCTCAGTGAACGAGCGCGCACAACCCTACCCTTAAGGTTTCCATTTTACCATTTTGGTACGGAACCCTAAAAAAAGTTAAAATTTAAAGCTTGTTTCCGAAGTGTTATTTTTTTTCCTTTACAGTGATATATATTTAAAGAAAAAGAGAAAATAATTACGATATAACACTACAATAACATTAATAATTAATAACAAACAAAACAAACTGACTCACGAAGCAATGTTTATTTTCATAACTTAAATAGGACAAATGTCAGCCATCAGATTTAAGCGGCTTTTTTTTTGCATTGGAATCTTGTATTTAGGCCAGATATTATTAAGTGCGTTCCGATTAACGCTGTTTAGTATTAGCTATTTTTTTACAAGATGATAATCGTCCAGCCAATCAGCAAGGCTATATGAATTTTTTATTAGTATAATAACTTGGTGTCCGAGTTTTCATGACACGGTAAGACTACGGAGAGACGTGGAGTCGACATTCCGTTTATTCTCGTGAGCTCCATTATACCACAAACAGGGAGATTTTTGTAAGTGGGAATTTAAATCTACCACCAAGGAAATAAATAATTACTTTTGACCGTAAATGCCATTTTTTTAACACAAAATAAAATCATGTTTATTAGAGATGGGCCTACGGATTTTGCCGACTGGCCAGTCGGCCGACTAATCGGCAATGCCGATCGTAGGATTTTGCTAAGTTCGGGTGAACTCGGAAACGTTCGTTTCGCTTCGTCTGTTGCGCTTTGTTACCTACCCCTACCATGTTTTGACCAGTTTTGTTTACGATTTTTCTGCACGACAAAAAAAAAGTAGAGCCCTAATCATAGTATTATAACGAACTACCTAGTGCTGTTTATAACTATGTCGAAAAGAAATTCGCGTGTGTGGAATTTTTATGACTATATTTCCTATAGACAATAAAGTGCCGAACATTAGGCATTTTTGCCGACTAGTCGCCGACTAATCACCGACTAGAAATGATGCCGAATAGTCGGCTTTCCCGACTAATCGTCGACTAGTCGGCCCATCTCTAATATTTATAATTGTTAAAATAAAGTTAAAACTAAATTGATTATGCAGTCAAAAGCATTAATATTAATACGGCCGTCGTGCGAAATATGTATACATAGACCTTATTACTAGTGGCATAGGGGCGTATACATTATTATGACTGTACCAGTGTACCTCCTTTGGAACACCGCTTCTCACGAGGGTCACTTCCAAGTAGGCTTAACGTGTCGTCATCGTCGTTAATATAATTGACAAAGAAAATAAGAATTAACTTTGTAAATATAAATTGCTTGGTATGCTTCAAAATAGGGTGCCATCTATTTGTCATAATTTTTAATGTCCGAAACGTATTACGTATTCGGGTAAACAACCATTCGGATATATAGATTTATGCCAAATACAATTCCGGGAAGTCTAAGATCCGGCGTAAATAAATTATGCAAAAACCAACTTTCTGCGAAACTAATTTATACGTAAGTCATTTTCTGCCACATGACTATTCGGAATTCAGAAAATATGCGTAAAATCAAATCGGCTACAATTGAATATGCGTGATAGAATTCGGCGACATCATATTATGCGAGAACAGTTTCTGCTCAAATACAATTCGGCTTAAACAAATTATGCAATATTAAAATATGACTAAAAAAGTTATGCGTAAATAGGGGGAACCTTCAAAATAATCTGGTGATTTATTTCTATGGCTACATGTGGATATTGGCACTTAGATAATCATAACCATGTATCATGTAGGTAGGCATGATACATGGTTATGAAATGACCGTACCAGTTTTAATAAAACAAAAAATATATATTATCCAGTAATTAAATAAAAACACTTAAAACGATCATCTTTTTATTAATATTAATAATTAAAATGTAGAGTACAAAAGTGTGACGCGACTTTTGACATGAATGACGACTCCATACCTCGCTTTAGTCTAACTGTGCTTTAAAAACTCACTCTAATTATAACCTAGAAGAGATTTCAAAACAAAAAAGCTGCATCAAACTCCCTAATTATTATTAACAAATATATAATTATTAATTATGCTTTTCAAAACACGGATACTCTTATTATTACAATTATTAACAATATAACATTTAACTTTTTCCAATAATGCTTATAGTAAATGCTTTATAATCACTGTTTAGTGCAAAAAAACTACAAAGACTCAAAATTATTTTAAAAAAAGCTTAACATCATTTTCTGATTTCGATTTCGATTTTTCACAAGGCACCTGAAAATAAAATTCAAGAGTTATTTAAATCAATAAAAACTATAAAAAATCATTTCCATAAAAAAATCACATTACATTTAAGATTTGATCATTTCCACAAGAGATAAATGGTATATCGTATCATATCAATGGCGTCGGGATATCATGCATATGACACAAAAAAAACAGACAAACAATAACCAGGAGAACATTTACAATTTCAAGATGGCTATCTTAAGATTACCATTTAACGCTTCCAAATGCGTTGCCAACCCTGAGGACTTAAGGTCGGATTTTTATTCCCAGAGAAAAAATTTAAACAAAGTTACGTCACTGTCAAAATGACATTTCAGGGGATCTCAAAGTTTGGGCCGGCAAAAAATATAATATTAAGTTATCATTTCGTTCGTACCGTGATATAAAAATAAATTTGTGAAATAATTGAAATTAAAATCGCACAAATGAGTCACTGGAAAGCGATTACGACGGGAGCACGAATTGTAAAGCGAAGCGAGTGAAGCGACGTCTCACATCAATAAAGCGGCCCTCAACTTGTTGACACGGGTGTATCGAGTCAATGATACCAGTGCAATAAATAAATTACACAAACAAAAACAGTTTTCTCGTTTTAAATTAATACAACAAAGAATTTATATCAAAATAAAGTTTGCCATCAACAAATTAAATTCTTCAATCTTGATTACAATATATAGTTTTTTTATAGAATGTCGATTTCTTATAAATGTGGAAAGTATAAATATTTTGAATATTGCAAATGTTTTTCGTTAACGGCAACACCTTTGTTTACATTTTTTCTGTGGGAATAAAAATCCGACCTTAGGTGGAATCTATTAAGCGCCTGCTAGACGGTCGACGACGAACCTCTGACGGGCCGGGCGGGATTTAACGAACACGAGCAAATAGGTTTAAAAACTACGCTGATTCGTAATGATTCTAATAATGTAAGATGCTACTGAAAAACTTACAAAATAAAACATGAAATTAATGATTTTTCGTGACATGGACGAAAAATCATCATTTTTCGTGACATAAGGGAAAATTACAAAAAATCAGAGTAAAATGATCAATACCTCCGAAACTAGTAAAAATCGCTGAACATACATAGGGGTTAAATCGATAGCTTTTTAGCTGCTCTATCAGCCCTAGGCGGGTTACATACATAAACTCACGACTTCGTTCCCAGAGTGGGGTAGGCAGAACTACAGAATTACCTACAACTATAAAAACTTGTTGATAATTTCGCAACCACATACGTTAACGTTGAGTTTTGGGACACCCTGTATACACGGTCGGCATGGACCAAGGTCGCGGTATCGGAAGGGCTCATCGGCGACCGTCTAGCAAGCGCTTAAGAGATTCCTCATGATTTAGTTTACGTTGCGCTGACTAGTGGCTTAATATTTACTGTAGTCAGCGTCGAAAAATCTAAGCATTCCATATGGTCAAATAACACACGTTTTTATGTTTGTTCCTTTGTGTCACTATAAAAACTAAACCCGTTGTCCGAATTTGATGATTCTTATGTCAATCGATTTGTCTTAATCTGGTGAGTGTCACTGAAGATATGAGAGTAATCAAAATTCAATATGGCGGAAACCAGACGACATATTATGCAAATTAAAAAAAAGCCGACCAAGTATGACAAGTGGGGTACCATTGAATAAGGATTTAAAAATCATCTTTAGGGATCTTTCATCACGTTTCATTTTGAATGATCATTTAGGATTTATAACGATTTAAAGTTGGTTAGCAACAGTCGGGTTTTGGAAGCTTGCTTTTTGTTAAAGTTATTGTATCTATGTAGTGTGATTTTGTATTGTTGCGAATAAAATGTCTTTTTATCTTTTGATTGAGAGTTTATAATAAGTACAGTGGGCAATAAAAATGTTTTTTAAATGTTATATTAATAACTTTTCGTCTTTAATGTCATGTGCTCAGATATATTGACCACATCGAATGCTTAGATTGTTTTGACGGTGAAACATCGAGTTTGGAAAGCAAGACGCTTCTCTTCCAAGCACTGTAAATGAAACATAAAATAAATGCAAATTAAAAAATAAATGTCTACTCTACCTATGATCGAGTTAGCACCACTCTCTTTACAGCGAACTTCAATAGAAACCTGCACCAAAAAAAAACATATAAAGAATAGCCAATTGAACAAACACTATAGCGAGCAGAAAAGAGCGTTAAATTGCGAGCTATACTCCGCGCAACTCCCTCCGTCAACTAAGATCCATTAATGGGACCAAATGGACTTTTTGTACATTAAAATCCATTAATGGAGTGGAGTGGGCTTTAATGTACACTTAAATCCATTTGGAGTCATTTACACTTTTTAAGACGCTGGGATCCATCAATGGATTTAAATATACTATGAAGTCTACAAAGATCCATTAATGGATTCTTTTGAACTTTTTATATACCGGGATCCATCAATGGATACTAAATGTCCACGAGTATTGATTGAATCAAGTGTATTAAAAGTTTAATAAAAATCCATCGATAGATCGAAGTGTAATTAAGAGTGGAACAGAATCCATTGATGGATTCCAGAGTATTAAAAAGTGTAAACGAATACAAATGTGACGTTCCGCGGGTAAAGGTACCTTATGGCGGGTTTTAGTTTCGGAGATACAAAGTGTTTTATAAAATGGTACGAAAATAACTTGGTATTTTTTGCTTATTCTCGAAGTATAGAAGGCTTAAAGTTTGATTATATATATTTTTCAATGTTTGATTTATGTTATTCAGCTAAAAATATAGCCAAAAAGTTATTTTAAAATGTCTTTTTTTTTTCAGAACGTATTTTAAAGAATATTTTCAAAAAAAAAAATCTCCGTAACTGCACAACTTAGGGAGTTGGTTGTTTTTGTTATTGATTGCTTATGAATTGTAGATTACAGCGATATTCATAACTCCATACCGACCATAAGGTACCTTTACCCGCGGAACGTCACAAATGGATTTAAGTATACATTAAAGTAGAGTGCTACTCCATTAATGGATTTGAATGTACAAAAAGTCCACTTGACCTCTTTAATGGATCCTAGTGGACGGAGGGGGCGAAACTGGGGTCCAGAGCCTCTATCCTAGGCTTTAAAAACTAGGTATATAGTCTTTGACCTGTTATGGTATTGTTTTCAACTCGGCCGCCATTACTGTCCAGTAAATGAGAGTTATCAAAACGTTGACAATACGATAACAGGTCAAAGACGATATGGTTTTTACCGCTTAGAATAGAGGCCCTGTACAGTCACGAACTTAAATTTGGGACCCACCTTAGGTCCAAAGTCATTCTGAAATTCTACAACAATAAGGTTGAGTCTCCTAAAAGTTACAAATGATTTGGCATCTCTAATGACATTGACGACTTCAAGCCTATTTTTCTTGAAATGGGTCTCAAATTAACGATCGTGATAGTACATATTAAAGTCTGCACTAGACAAAATAGTGCCGTAAGTAATTACCAAAGAAGTCGATCTTACTGCATCGTGATCAGCGATCGGAAATTCGAATCGATATTTACCTATCTTCCGCGGCGGCGTTGTTGTTCAGTTGTATGGAGGCGGACTCAATCATACAATTCATTAATAAAATTGACGGGATTTCTAAATAAATAAATTACGCCAGCATAAATTCATAGTTAAGTATTTATATTAACAATTTGAAGTTATTTTCCATGTATAGATTTTACCTGTAACTCATTGACCTAACTAATTTATAGGAGCATAACCGAACGTTTTATCCTTCATGTATAATTATTATTACTAACGTTTTGTAGAATCCCGGAATCCCGGAACTTATATTATTAAAATAATATTTTTAAGAAGCCATGTTCGCCTATCTTTTTCCTTGATTTTGCCAACTTTATGTAAATATCGATCCGAATTTCCGATCCCTTATCGTGATAGTATAAGCATTTTACATCCTTGGCCAAAGGGGTTGAGCTCTCCACGTTTTCGTTTGTAAATTATACATTATTATTTTTCAATTTAAAAAATACACAAAGACGTAAATATAAAAAAGTGTTTGAACATGTGCAAATCATTAGTAGATATCGTTTCGAAGTAGCTATTTGCGTGTGAGAACTGAAGCTCGAAAAAGTCGGGTTTTACAATAAAATTATTAATTGTATTTTTTTCACAGAATTTCCCTTAAGGCCCAGCCACACCGGATGCGTGCGCGTAGATGTGACGTGCGCGTGCGCTTTCCACTGCGGTGTATAGTATGAATTCTCATACGACATGTCACTATACAACGCAGTGGAAAGCGCACGCGCACGTCACGTCTACGCGCACGCATCCGGTGTGGCTGGGCCTTTAACGTAAATATGACGAATCTTTCCGATAGCTATACAACTTTCTACAATAAAAGATAAAAATGAACCTTTTACGTTTGACTTTTATATGAAAAACGCATGGGAACTCAACGCCTTTGGTCAAGGCTGTAGAATATTTCGTCTACTATTGCAGCTAACCGCCTTATTTGGTATAACGGTATATTAGGTTTCAAATGCTACTTGCAAAGAAAATAGACATCTAGATTTAGCTTATGGTGGAATATTTAAAGCTGTTTTAAGCGATTACAAATAAAACTTTTTTTGCAAATGCCAAAAATAATGAATTACTAATTCTGTTTAAAAAAAAAAAGATCTGAATTGTAGACACGCGAATAGCGAAATGAATTTATTAAATGGTTTTCAAAGAATAATTTACGGGTTAACACGGACAAAACTCAACTGATGCTATTTAAATATAACTCTAAGGAAAACGAAAAACATGAGGTGTTAATGAATGGAGCTATTTTAGATGCCGTAGACTGTGTAAAACGTCTTGGTATCCGCATTGATTCTCTTTTAAATTGGAAACATGAAATGGAGGCTGTAGAGAATTCCATTGCTTCGGCGTGCTATGCTTTACGGTGTCTCCGGGAGGTAATTGGAATTGATCAGCTTAAAGTTGTTTATTACGCCTTAATAGAGTCCAAGTTAAGGTATGGTATTAAGTTCTGGGGTAATAGTTTCCAATATAATGTTAATAGGGCTCTTATAATTCAAAAAAGAGCTGTGCGTACCATGTTTCGCATTCCTCAATGGGTCTCGTGTAGAGATTATTTTAAGAAATTAGGAATTCTGACGGTACCTAGCTTATATGTCTTAATTTTGCTCACTGAGTCCCTTAAAAATAATTCAATGATAGAGACCTCAGAAGAACAAGACTTACGACTACTTACACGTACAAAAAACAAAAGGTACAACTTCTGTCCGAGGCTTAAGATTGCAGTGCATTGTGCTAGTCATCAAGCTGTGAAACTATATAATAAGCTACCTTCAGATCTATAAATTATTACGAACAAATCGATCTTCCATAGAAAATTTAAAAACTTTTTGTTACGGGGATGTTTCTACAGTATTGAGGAGATATTTAGAGATACATAAAATACTAACTAATTTGTTATTTAATAAGAGAGTGCACTAAGAATGTATTTCTGTGTTTCTTCTCTCCGTTTTATTATGTCCTATGGCATGTGTGACGAGAGTTAGTTTTAAGACTAATTAATATTATTTAATGTACTTACATATTTCAAACACAATATTTGTATTGTTCATGAATAAATGCTATGAACTATGCTATGAAAAGTCAAGCAAAAATTTCGCCTTACATGACAATGTATGTATGGATAATGTATGGAGGTATTATAGGCGTACAATTAAACTGGGCGTTTGCTTGGGAGTTTGCGGGGGTGACTTACGACGAAGCTAAACTAGTCACGTTGCACTCCCCCCCCACCTCATACAAAGTTAAAAAACTTTGCACGCACTAAGTTTTTAAATCCCAATAAAATAATTATAAGGTCCGTTTTTAACAGTAGTTCTGTGTACATCAGTTTAAACCTTAGTTGATAATCAAAGGTAAATTGTAATTACGAGTAGAATACAATTGGTTAAGAACTTTTATTATTTTTTGCGAGTTTTATGTATCCCATCCTTTTTTATCGCATTTTTTGTACTGATTGTCTTTGACTCATTCTCTGTGGCATGACATATAACTCTAAGTACAACACCATCGACATTTAGATAGTCTACAATAAACATTCAATCTATACAAAAAAGTGACGTCAGTGCGACCAGATAACGTGGTCCACGGATCAGTGGTAGGGAATGTAATTTAACCGTTTATAAAACGTTTTTGAATGAAAATAACCGGTTGAAACCGGTTATAACCGGTTATTTGCATTCCCTAATCAGTGTTTACTGCCGAGACGTAAATTAATCAGGGGCCCGACCACCCATTCCTCGATAAAAGCCTTTAAAAGACTCACCTCTCGAAGTATAATCCACTAAAAGAATAACCCCAGAAGAAATATATGCCTTAGTTATTTGGTTAACTAAACCATTCACATAAGGGAAACCTAAAGAGCTATAGCTCAGATCGTCAGCAGTAAATTGATATCCCTCTCTTATTGCATAACCAAATATAAGGGTACCCCTTATAAATAGCGCTTAAAAAGCCAATGGAACGGCTTTTTTAAGTTAAAGCGATATTAGTATCACTCAAAATATAGCGCTACCTCGTAAGGCTCGATGTCCTAAATTTAGGGCATTTCTTATAGTGACTTTTGACTTTAGTTGACCGACACAAGATTATTTTTCGAACTAACGAAATTTGACGTGGGCCTTACGAGGTTAAAAGCAAAATCGAACAAGACTTATAAACGGATTAGGATAGTTAATCCTTTCGAAATACCCATTCCAAATCCTTGGTAAGGATAACCTTTATAAAAAGCGCTTTAAACAGCAAATCGAATGGCTTTCAAGCGATACGGCTTTTCTAAATAAATCCTTATAAAAACCCATTCGAAACCCCTTGAATGGGATGGCGGGCCGGTCCCTGCAATTAAATTTAATGCTTGTTAAAGTGACGTGTGTCTTATTATATTGCTATATAGCAAGAAAGTGACAGCAAACACTTTAACAAGCATTAAATTTAATTGACATCTCTGAGTGCGGCAGTAAGACATATCAAGGGTTAAGAAATACCGGGAATAATTTTGGATGGCTCGGAAAATAAGAATAGTTCTAATATACTATACTAAGTAATATTAACTATACATATGACCTACATTATAAATATACTAAAATAACTAATTAGAACGTATGACATACATATAAACCATCCGGAAGAAATTATATAAATCAAGGAAATAAAGTAAGATCTCTACGCCATTAAAAAAAAATAACCTAAAAAAACAAATATAAGATGGACGCCGATAACGACGCTGCTTTATAATATAAGACCTAGATAGAAATAATAATTAGAAGTTTTTAATAATATACAGGGTGTCCCAAAACTCAACGTTAACCCGCCTAGGGCTGATAGAGCAGCTAAAAAGGTATCGATTTAACCCGCGTGTATGTTCAGCGATTTCTAATAGTTTCGGAGATATTGAGCATTCTAGTCTGAATTTTTCAAATTTTCCCTTATGTCCATGCCACATAAGTTTTTTAGTGGTATCTTAGATTATTAGAATCATTAAGAATCAGCGTATTAGAGTATAGTAGGATTTATTTAAAATGTCGGAATCCACTTGAGAGCTAATCTTTCAAACAATGGTATTGTTTCTATTGTAAACTCCAACCGCAAATGATCAGTGCAAAATGGAACGAAATAAATAACAAAATTATTCATTTGAATAGCGACTTTGTTTCCTAAGCTTGAAGGTACAAATTGAAATGACGGAACAAGAAACTACACTGTATCTCACTGTTGCTAACGCAACATACCCCCTGGGTACCGTTCTCAATTTCAAAAAGTATTGTAGCGAATGTGCTGTCATTTCAATTTGTACCTTCAAGCTTAGGAAACAAAGTCGCTATTCAAATGAATAATTTTGTTATTTATTCCGTTCCATTTTGCACTGACCATTTGCGGTTGGAGTTTACAATAGAAACAATACCATTGTTTGAAAGATTAGCTCTCAAGTGGATTCCGACATTTTAAATAAATCCTACTATACGACGCCATCATTTGGGATCCCTGGGGGGATAAATACACCTTAATGGTAGAAAGGATACAGCGGAAATTAGGCAGATATTTATTCAAAAGAAAGTACGGATACTATCCTTTTCTTTATCCATTAGCATATGTAACGGGTATGGTCGATCTCTACACTTTAGAGTTTAGGCGCCAACATCTTCTTCTTATCCACCATGGTTTGATACTGAGAGGGCAGCTCGACTGTCGTTGAACATACGTAAGGGTTAAATCGATAGCTTTTTAGCTGCTCTATCAGCCCTAGGCGGGTTGATGTCGGTTTCTAGGACACCCTGTATACATAGAAACCTTCCTCTTGAATCCCTCTATCCATGAATGAAAACCGTAATAAAATCGGTCGCGTAGTTTGAAAGATCTCAGCGTACATACACTGCCCTCCTAAGCAAAAATGCAATAACTAAATTCAATAGCCAAAGCAGATTCAACTCTCTTCTGTTTGTAACTAGGTTGCAATTTCTACAGATGTTTTGTCTGAGATATCGCCATTATGCTTAGTAAGGCAGTACAGAGGGACAGACGGCGGGAAGCGACTTTGTTTTATTATACTGTATCCACGTAAAGCCCACCATACTACAAACAGGGAGCTTTCGTAAGTGGGACTTTGAATCTACCGTCAAGGCAATAAAGTTCAATTACGTTTGTTCGATAATGCCATTTTCAGTTTATGAACATAGGAAAATAAAACTTATTCTTATTGCAACACAGTTCAAATTAAATTGCCTTGATTATGTACATCCTATTACACACTGGGCCTTACGAGGTTAAGTTAGTCTGTAGGTTAGTCCGTCAGTAAGATTATCAAAAAACATTGAACACGTATTTTTTGCTTTATCAAATCAATCAAAATTGACAAATATAACGCGCATCAAAGTTCGGGAGTGGGAGCTCGTGACGTCACAACGTGGTATAAAGTGTGCCGCGGCGTGACGTCACGCGAAACTTCAACGCACTTTATCTTCGTCATTTTTTGTTCAATTGACAAAAGAAAAAAATATGTGTCCTATTTTTTTTGATAATGTAAATGAATGCTTGATGCTTATTGTAATTATGGGCAATGCTCAAATAAAAACATCTTAATCTTATATATCAGTGATATCACATTGTGGCAGCTCTTATCAACTTGATAAAAAGAGCTACTATGACGTCTATAATATGATTAAGAGACGGAAGCAATAAAGAAAGCAAATAAGAATAGATCCGTTGCCCCAACTCGATACCAACTACATAAAGGAGATGCAAACTCAATAAATCTATAAAAAAACACACACAATACAAAAAAAAATGATCATGCGAGTACAGTCGGACTTGTAAGTAGCTATAGCCGTTTGCACAGTCAAGTGTAAAATAAATATCCGCACAAAGTTACAAAAATATGTACACATAACCCTTATTGTCATAGTAATAAGGTCTGTGTACATATTTTGAGACTGGTGTGTATACGTATTTGTGCCCTTGACTGAACCCAAATAAAAGATTAAGGGCCGTATTCATAAACTAATCTCAACTCTAATGCTCGTCTCGAGATGCGTCAAAAATGACAGTGTTCTATGGCTTGACGTTTACTTTGACGTATCTTGTGACGGGCATCTCGGCCAAGATGAGTTTATTAATACGGCCCTAAAACACTTTAGTGCATCGTCACTTTAACGTTGAACGGTATCCTGTCACAAGACCGAAGTTTTGATTCCTAAAAGTTTCGTTGCTCCAGAAATTCATAAGTTAGAAAATAAATTTTTTTAGCCCATTGTCTTCTCAAAATGTATAAAACAATGAATTTAGTTGCTCAAAAGTGGTACTCTTTGTAACTGTATATCTCTCGCGGAAAATTAGATTTTTCGTATTAGTGATTTTCCATTTTTTTAATTATTCAAATTGACTGAGATTTTTTATCAGACTAATAATTAAGTAAAATTGTCTCTTTTAATTACTGTTTTATTTTGGTTTCATTGGCATTTTTTCGCAAATGTATTAAAAAAAGAAGAAACTTTATTTTTTTTCTGGTATATTCAATAATAATAGCCTCTGCATTAAAAAATGGTACGATGCAGTTAGTATTCAGACCAGATAACCTAGATTAAGTACTACACGTAACAAAAACGATTAAAGTCCAATAGCAAAATTAAATTTAAAGAAGAAGAAACAATAAACATCTTAGCCTAATTGTGCAAATTGTGGTTATAGAATTATCAACAAGTTTTTAGAGATGTTTGTAATTCTGTAGCTCTGCCTACCCCACTCTGGGAACGAAGGCGGACGGAATTATGTATGTATGTATGTAAGAAACAATGAAAATAGTACTGACAATAATATTATCGCTTGATTTTTTATCAAGATCATGAAAAATGTCAACAGAATCATTACAAACTCGTACCATAGGTGACAGCAACCTCAGGTTTGTCGGGATAGAAGCATTAGATACAAATCTTGATAGGACTAATAAGGAAAGGTACCGAACTGTCCGGCTCCGATTTGGTTTATTTTGATGTATGTTAGAAAGTAGTCTAAAATAATAGACACGTATTTTTTTTTAGCGGCCCAAACTCACCCGGACCTCCAAAGTACTGAAAAGTGACTAAACTTCTTTAGAGAATTTAAAAAAAAAAATGCTATTTTGTTACCATTTTTGATTATATGTTTAAGAACATGAAAAAATAATGAGCACGTGTTTTGTTATATCGGGTAAAACTCATAATAAAAAAAAATACCCTTCTATATACTTCTTATCGAAGATACACTTTGTTTGGTATTTTTTTTAAATATGAGTTTTACCCGATATAACAAAACCCGAGCTCATTATTTTTTCATGTTCTTAAACATATAATCAAAAATGGTAACAAAATAGCATTTTATTTTTTTAAATTCTCTATAGAAGTTAGAGGGTTTAGTCACTTTTCAGTAGTTTGGAGGTCAATTTCTCCGAACCGGGTGAGTTTGGGCAGCTAAAAAAAAGTACGTGTCTATTATTTTAGACTACTCTCTAACATACATCAAAATAAACCAAATCGGAGCCGGACAGTTCGGTACCTTTCCTTGTAAATAGAAAATACGATCAAATCGTTTTGCGACTACATCTCGATCTGACCCCTCCGTCCACTAGGATCCATTGATCGTCCATTAATGGGGTCAAGTGGACTTTTTGTACATTACAATCCATTAATGGAGTAGAGTGGGCTTTAATGTACACTTAAATCCATTTGGAGTCATTTACACTTTTTAAGACGCTAGGATCCATCAATGGATTTTAATATACTATGAAGTCTACAAAGATCCATTAATGGATTCTTTTGAACTTTTTATGTACCGGGATCCATCAATGGATACTAAATGTCCACGAGTATTGATTGAATCAAGTGTATAAAAAAGATAAAAGATAAAAGAAATTTATTCAGTAAGTAGGCCGCACGGGCACTTTTACACGTCAAGAATCTACCAGCGCTTCCCAAGAGAAGACCACTGCCGAGAAGAAACGCCGCAAGAAACTCAGCAGTCAGTCATTTTTTAAACATATTTCTTATTACAATGGTACTACTTAGTCTAGCATTATATAAAGCTATAAATATTAAATTAAATATAGTATTAAATAACATGCGTAGTTCAGCAGGAAAACATGCCAATTAAGAATCTTACGGGAGAGATAGAGAAAAAAAAAAAACACATACTTATGTGTATATAAGATGGTGCGAGACGACCACATAAAAGTTTCGATATGTTTTCCTACATCAACGGTGTCCCCTAGACAAGATAAAGATTTTGCATTTGAATAAATTATTATTGACTAAGTTTCGGATTTAGGCCATGCATTTTTGTCTGTTAGATAGTCCTCGATCCTATAATACGCTTTAGACATTAACGACCTTTTCAAGTAACTTTTAAGTGCTGGAAAGGGTAACTTTAAAAGTTTGATAATAATCCATTGATGGATCGAAGTGTAATTAAGAGTGCAACAGAATCCATTGATGGATTCCAGAGTATTAAAAAGTGTTAACGAATACAAATGGATTTAAGTATACAATAAAGCCCACTCTACTCCATTAATGGATTTGAGTTCACTTGGCATATAATATAATTTGTGCATAGATCGCAATACGACCAGATCGCTTTGCGACTACAATCTCAAAAAGTCCTAGTCGCTAAAGGACCACGTTGTTTTTTTTTTGTTTGTGTTAGCATTGCCAACGGAGCGCCGCATGGCGGAGCTCCTATTTCTGGGCAATTTACCCTTCGGGCATTTGAAGTTACCTAACGAACCCAAAATACCTAGTAACGCAAACGATGTGGTCATTTTGCGACATACTTTTTGAGATGTATTCGCATTCACGAAGCTACATACATACATAATCTCACGCCTTCGTTCCCAGAGTGGGGTAGGCAGAGCTACAGAATAACAAACATCTCTAAAAACTTGTTGATAATTCTATAACCACAATTTGCACAATTAGGCTAAGATTTACCAGCGTATTAGTGACAGGTTGCAAGCCCATCGCCTAACAGTACTACAAGCCTTTATTCCCTTAGTCGTCTCTTACGACATCCACGGGAAGACATGGAGTGGCACTATTCTAACTCGGCAACCACACGAGGATGTAACCTGTTGGTTCGTGAAACGGGCCACTGGTCGTATTTGCTACCTTGTCCTAACCTCGTAAGGCCCACCATACTAAAAACAGGGAGGTTTTTGTGAGTGAGACTTTGAATCTTCCATCAAGGCAATAAAGTTCAATTACGTTTGTTCGATATTGCCATCATCAGTATATGAAGATAGGAAAATAAACCTTATTCCTATTGCAACACAGTTCAAATTAAATTGCCTTGATTATGTACGTCCTATTGCACACTGGGCCTTACGAGGTTAATTCTGCCCTTCTAAGCATAATGGCGATATCTCAGACAAAACATCTGTAGAAATTGCAACCTAGTTACAAACAGAAGAGAGTTGAATCTGCTTTGGCTATTGTATTTAGTTATTGCATTTTTGCTTAGGAGGGCAGAATTGAACCAGGTGTAACAAATATACATAACACACCTCATTACAGCACTTGTATCAATATTTATAATTCTAGTGAATAATCCTTTCACATCGTGAAAACTCGGAACTCACGTCTACTTGCGAATGATGCCGACGTGTCTATGAATTATTGAATTATTAAGTGACATGTTTGTATTAAATAAATAGAGTACTTTAGTTATCAGTGTCAAATGTCAAACCACGAGTTTGAAGTATATCACACCGAGATGTTAAAACCACCACGATCAAATATATAGAAATTAGGTGTAGGTAAACAAGAAGAAATATAAATAAATATTTCCCAGGTCTTAATGCTTTCGGCAGGACTATTAAAAAGAACTGAAAACAAACTTAATCTAAATTAACAAAAAAACACTCTGGTATTAACTACTCTATATCGATTGTCACTCTCGCAATGCGACGTTCCCCCACGTTGTCTTGATGGGTACTGAGTCAGACTGAAGTAGCATGACAAATACGAAAATTTCCGAGAAAATACGATGTGAAAGGATATTTCACTACATCTGTACTATTTTTTAAACTTATGTATGACAACTCGAAGAAAGGAAACAATTGAATTCTGAAATTCGACCTTGTGCCAAGCACCACTGCTGCAATAAACTGTCAAAGGCTTTAAAGCGACAGGGTACTAAATTGTGCAACTCCTTATAACATACAAACCGACTGTACATTAACATACAAAACACGAGTACATATATTACACATATAGTAACTATATTAATATACTTACCTTAAAAAAAAAGTTAGTAAGAAACACTTCACTCCCGTTTGTTAAATACATGCGTTGTACACTGTAAAACGGTCAAGGGCGAGTCGGCCTCGCGCACCGAGAGTTCCGCAATCAAACAGGCCCCAATGCTTCAAATGGACTTAGCTACTTTTGATTTCAACTACAAGATGGACTTGACTCAGTTGAAAGTAATTATATATAATGTATTTTTAATTAATTTTATGCAGAATTAATAAATTGAAAACACAGAAATAAACGGAATGCCGATGTTGTATCGTGCCAAGAGGTCAAAAAGCTGGCAGATAACAGAAAAAAAAGTCGAAATTACTCCATCGACGAGAGCCTACTAGGCTCTTAAGTTAAATGACGAATCGCCCTCGCTTCACTTCGGTTTATGCGAGGTTCTGTAACACCCATGCAAAATCCAGAATTTATTACAGTTAAAAAAATATCTTGAGTCACTCCAATGATGAAAACCGTATTCAAATCTGCCCTCCTAAGCAAAAATGCAATAACTAAATACAATAGCCAAAGCAGATTCAACTCTCTTCTGTTTGTAACTAGGTTGCAGTTTCTACAGATGTTTTGTCTGAGATATCGCCAATATGCTTAGTAGGGCAGAAATCCGTTGCGTAGTTTGAAAGATCTAAGCCTACAGAGGGACGGACGGCGGGAAGCGACTTTTTTTATACTATGTAAAGAAAATATATTAAATATTCACGAAAACAAAAGTGGATTTAACCACTTTTAAAATCCATCGACACATCCATACTAATATTATAAAGGTGACATTTAATCACTCGAAATCCATCGACACATCCATACTAACATTATAAATGTGAGATATAACCACTTTTGAAATCCATCGACACATCCTTACTAATATTATAAATGTGAGATTTAACCACTTGGAATCCATCGACACATCCATACTATTATAAATGTGAGATTTAGCCACTTTTAAAATCCATCGACTCATCCTTACTAATATCATTAATGTGAGATTTAACCACTTTTGAAATCTATCGACACACCCATACTCATATTATAAATGTGAGATTTAACCACTTTTGAAATCCATCGACACATCCATACTCATATTATAAATGTGAGATTTAACCACTTTTGAAATCCATCGACACATCCATACTAAGTAATATCATAAATGTGAGATTTAACCACTTTTGAAATCCATCAACACACCCATACTCATATTATAAATGTGAGATTTAGCCACTTCTGAAATCCATCTACACATCCATACTATTATAAATGTGAGATTTAACCACTTTTGAAATCCATCGACACATCCATACTATTATAAATGTGAGATTTAACCACTTTTAAAATCCATCGACACATCCATACTCATATTATAAATGTGAGATTTAACCACTTTTGAAATCCATCGACACATCCATACTCATATTATAAATGTGACATTTAACCACTTTTGAAATCCATCCACACACCCATACTCATATTATAAATGTGAGATTTAGCCACTTTTGAAATCCATCGACACATCCATACTATTATAAATGTGAGATTTAACCACTTTTGAAATCCATCGACACATCCATACTCATATTATAAATGTGAGATTTAACCACTTTTGAAATCCATTGGTACGTAGACAGCTTGCAACCCGAGAAAGGACAATGGGTTCCTTTTAACGTGATTAGCGATAAACGTGTACGCGGACGAAGTCGCGGGCAACAGCTAGTATTATTAATAAAGCAGCGTATGTTACATAAGCAATTAACTGTAAAAAACCTTAACAAATCACTAATTGCTACTCGACTCTGGGTCATAGACGATTAGGCTGGCAACATAATGTGTAAACGTTGTCTAGCTGTCTCATTTTAACTTCTACGATAAAGCGAGTAAGCAAGTATAGGCGTCTTGCTCTGGGCCTCTATTCAACTCTCTAGGCTTGTACTATGGGTACTAGACAACAATATAAATACTTATATACAGAGAATAATATACTTAAATACATAGAAAACATCCAGAACTCACAAACAAATATTCGCGCTCATCACACAAATATATGCCTTGCCGGAATTTGAACCCAGGTCCCGTAGCTTCGTAGGCAGGGGCACTACCAATTAGGCCAACGCGTAGTCGTGTTTTGGTCTTTCCTTGATTATTTCTTTGGGTGGTGTTCAAAAAATAATATTTGTATTTTTTTTTAATGGCATCTGGTAGGCAAGCCATGTGCCAGTTGAGTAAATAGCATACCGTCGGGTTTAA
This sequence comes from Acleris literana, assembly GCA_946894065.1. Classification (NCBI taxonomy): domain Eukaryota; kingdom Metazoa; phylum Arthropoda; class Insecta; order Lepidoptera; family Tortricidae; genus Acleris; species Acleris literana. Next base: position 11,140,571 of record OX335693.1, on the reverse strand, counting down.
AAGCTTCATTTTTTATACGTGTTTATCTCGTCTTAATAAATGAACTTTTGACTATACTTCGTTCGGATAGGTATTTAACGTAATGTTAACAAAAAACCCACATGACATAGTTGGTTAGCCAATAGGAGCAGAGCACTGATACGTCAAAACTCGACCATACAGCTTTGATTGGCTGTTGAACAGGGGTGTTATTCTCTCAAAAAACGGCGGTCGGTCGGACGGACGAGCGAATGCTGCCAAATTGAATACACGCGCTAAAATGTGTTTTGTTCGCTTTGACGAGACTACTTGAACTCGCCGCTTGGACCATCACTCGTTCGTCCGTCCGTCCGTCGTTGTTGAGAGAATCACACCCCAGAGCCACGTGGTAAGGTTGGTTTGCATTTAGTTAAATAATCCGAACGAAGTCTAGTACATATTTTTGGCTTTGCCCCATTAACTGATTGTTACCATGTCTACAGATTTTCGATTCAACAGATTGTCATTTCTACAGATTCCCATTTCTACAGCAGGCCTAGGCAAAGTCAACCGTCCCTGATTTGTCGGTCTTGGCGGTAGCTCAGCTGTGTACATAGAGTTAGAAAACTTTAGAAAATCAAATTTGACAGAGTCGACGGAGCTCCGCGGAGCTCCTATTTCTGGTTTGTTTGGCCCTGCGGGTCTCAAATAAAAACGAACCTAACCTAAGCTACCTACGACTCTGTGAAATTTATTATTTGTTTTACGTGGGAATCCATAGTTAAGAATCTGTAGAGGTGGGAATCTGTGAGACTAGGAATTTGTAAAACTGGGAATCTGTAGGGGTGGGAAAATGTGGAATTGGGAATCTGTAAAACTGGGAATCTGTAGGGGTGGGAAAATGTGGAATTGGGAATCTGTAAAACTGGGAATCTGTAGGGGTGGGAATCTGTGGAACTAGGATTCTGTGAAACTGGGAATCTGTAGGGGTGGGAATCTGTGGGACTAGGAATCTGTGAAAATGGGAATCTGTAGGGGTGGGAATCTGTAGGGGTGGGAATCTGTAAAACTGAGAATCTGTAGGGGTGGGAATCTGTGGAACTAGGAATCTGTAAAACGGGGAAACTGTAGGGGTGGGAATCTGTAAAACTGAGAATCTGTAGGGGTGGGAATCTGTAAAACTGGGAATCTGTAGGGGTGGGAATCTGTAAACTGAGAATCTGTAGGGGTGGGAATCTGTGGAACTACGAATCTGTAAAACTGGGAAACTGGTGTGGTGGGAATCTGTAAAACTGGGAATCTGTAAAACTGAGAATCTGTAGGGGTGGGAATCTGTGGAACTAGGAGTCTGTAAAACTGGGAATCTGTAGGGATGGGAATCTGTAAAACTGAGAATCTGTAGGGGTGGGAATCTGTAAAACTGGGAATCTGTAGGGGTGGGAATCTGTAAAACTGGGAATCTGTAGGGGTGGGAATCTGTGGAACTAGGAATCTGTAGGGGTGGGAATCTGTGGAACTAGGAATCTGTAAAACTGGGAATCTGTAGGGGTGGGAATCTGTGGAACTAGGAATCTGTAGGGGTGGGAATCTGTGGAACTAGGAATCTGTAAAACTGGGAATCTGTAGGGGTGGGAATCTGTGGAACTAGGAATCTGTAAAACTGGGAAACTGTAGGGGTGGGAATCTGTAAAACTGGGCATCTGTAGGGGTGGGAATATGTGGAACTAGGAATCTGTAAAACTGGTAATCTGTGGGGGTGGGAATCTGTGGAACTAGGAATCTGTAAAACTGGGAAACTGTAGGTGTGGGAATCTGTGGAACTAGGAATCTGTAAAACTGGGAAACGGTAGGGGTGGGAATCTGTAAAACTGAGAATCTGTAATGCAAATCTGTTGAATTGGGAATAAACATAAACAGCTATGATGTTACAACTCACCCTGCGGTGGGCCGCCGTAGGCCGGCGCTCCGTACACCGGCGGGGCGCCGTACGCGCCGAAGGCGGGGGGCTCCGCCTGGAAACAATATGAATAGAACTGTATTGCAGTTCTGAAGCAGCTTGCAGTCGGTATGCGGTCGACAGGACTGCACGCTAGTTACGACAACTGCATCAGAACTGCCCTCAAACTGCCATTTTGCAGCTGGGTTGCAGTTCAAATGCCGTCCGTCTGAACCGGCCCTAATTTATAACTTCCTTAGGCCCACCACACAACGACATTTGTCAATGGAATATGAATCTATTGTAAATGAATATAAAGTCAATTTTCTAATTTGATCAAGATGAGTCATAAAAACAAAAGATTGGATGCTGTGTCGGATGTCGTGTGTTTTATGTTGTGTGTTGGATAGCTACCACAATCTTATCCATGAACCCACCGCCGAGAGTAGTGTTCGCATTACTGTGTTCCGGTGTGGGGATAAGACAACCGGTGAAATTACTAGCATAGAGGCATTCCATCTTAGTCCTCAGGGTTGGCAAGTCTTAGGATTGCAGTTTTGAGATTGTAGTCTTGAGGTTTCAAATGTCTATGGGTCTCAGATCCCATCAGGTGGCGTGTGCTCGCGTGCCTTCTCCTAGCCATAAAACGTTCGAATACCATGTATGCGGCCTGCTGTGGCTGCGCCCCCTCGAACCCAATCAGCTGCAGCATGACATCGCCGTCCACAGTGACGTGGGAGATGCGTTGGAACGGCACGCGGTGCACGAACTCACAGAAGTGCATGCCGTTCAGGGCCACCTGCAACCAACACCATTATTAAGGGGTTACCATGGGCATAGCATAGCATAGCATGGACCCGCCCGCCGCTGCGCCGCACCGTGCGACGTCATCGCCTGCAATCTAAGTTGCGCTAAGTACCCCCTAATTACCTCTACTCTCCTGGTACTTTATTTAAACATGAAAACTCTTTGCTTGGATGAATGGCTTAACTAGAAGTCTTAGAACAAAAGCAAATTTAAAAAAATGGAAAAGTAAAACTGTATTAAAAATAAAATAGAATGGCTTTAGGCAGTGAACTTTTTTATTTTGATTTCCACCATTTGCAGTGCGAAAAAGAACATTGTGAAACGTTTCACAATGAAATGTCAACGTTGCGATCCCACAATGTACCTCATTGGATTGCCGAGAGCGATATCAATAGTAGCGGTTAGTATGCGAGTAGAAAATAGTTATTAATGTAACTAGTATATAATGAAGGTTCTTAAGGTACGAGTGCCGAGGTTAGAGCGCGAGCTAGCGAGCGCTCTAATTACAGGCACGAGTACCTTAAGAGCTAGTCATGTACCGTTGCATACATAACTTTTTCTACAAGCTTAAAATGATAATGACAAAAATAAACAATCGCTAACTTTTCTCGTGTACTTTACTCGATTTTTCTGCTAACAAATTACTTGTCTTGTTGATATTAATCGTCTATTTTTAATAATTTGATAAAAATGTAATTTTAAACACGTAATTGGTCTCAAAGTTAATTTTGTTTTTAGTATACGTAATTTAAATTGGTATTGAAATATTTTAAACGGTTTATTATACAAATTAGGATGTCAAGTGTTCACTAAACGCCAAGACTGATATCCGGAATGACCATAACAATGCTATAATTATTATTATAGAACTGTTATTACCATAGCAACGCTCATTATAGAATAGTTTTCACGTTTCGGTTACGCTATAGGTGGTATTGTGGTACCAATAACGATATCAATATTAGCAGTTTATAGTACGCGAGTAGAAAAAATACCTTAATAGACATAGGTTCGCAGAGCAGCAGCGCCTCGAACCCGTCCCCCCTGTTGAGGGGCAGGCCGCCGCCGGTCTCCTCGGCCCCCCAGGCCAGCGCCGTCAGGTGGTTGCGGACCACGCACTGCTCGATAAAGCGGAAGTTGAGGTGCAGGGCGATGTCGTCGCGGGGGTCCGTGTTGGGCCCGCACTGGAGGTTGATGGCGAACCTGTCGAAACCAAACTCTAATTAATATTTCGATATCGATAAAAAAAGTTTCTAACTCTAGCAAGATTGCGACAATCCCCTCCGTCCACTAGGATCCATTGCTAGGATCCGTTAAAGGGGTCAAGTGGACTTTTTTCACATTCAAATCTATATTAAATTTAAGGCTATTCAAAATGGACTTTAGTACATTGAAAATAAAGTTCATAACAAAATGAGTATTTTCTTTTGCGGTTACCAAGCAATATTATCTTAAATAAGGAACCCTCGGTGCGGAAGTCCGACTCGCACTTCACCGGTTTTTTTGTTCTGTGACCGGTTAGTTGAGTATTGGCGATCGAAGTTTCACACAAATGTTAAACACCTAGTGTGCGTGTGTGTATTTGTCTGTGTGTCTGTGTATCTCTGAGAGTGTGAAGAAGAAAGAAGACAGATCATTTATTCACAGCAATGCGTGTGTGTGTGTGTGTGTGTGTGTGTGTGTGTGTGTGTGTGTGTGTGTGTGTGTGTGTGTGTGTGTGTGTGGCTGTGTGTGGCTGTGTGTGTGTGCGCGCGCGCGTGCGTGCGTGTGCGTGTGCGTGTGCGTGTGTGTGTGTGTGTGTGTGTGCGGGAGGCTCACCGCTGCGCACCCGGCGGCACGCTGCCCTGGATGCGCAGCATGCGTCCCGGGAACAGCCCCCCTGGGATCCCATGCACGCATGGCACCACCTGCCGACAACAACACCATAAGAACATTTTCACAACTCTCTTCGAGAAAATGCAATAATAAAAATATCAACGCTGATCGTATCAATATTTAAATAAGAATTTTGACAGATATGATAAAAGAATATACCCGCCCTCGTTTCGCTGTGAGATTTGTAATAATAATAATAATAATAAAAATATTTTATTGGAATCAAAAGAGCACCTCCACCAACTTAATTAACTTAAACATAAGAAACCTAACATAACATAAGCATTGGTGGTGCTGCATCCTGACGCCAAAAGGGGTCCACTCAGCATGTGTTGCAGCACGAGTGCTGCAACGCTGATTTTCAGTGGATCCCGAGTTTGCGTGCGACGGTAAACAACATCTTAAGAAAATATTATAACTTGCTGTCCTGTTGAGTGCACTCGCATTGTCCTAAAAGCTGATTGTGTGAGTTAGTGAGTGGAAATAAATAGGCAAACAAAATAATGTGTTTAAATAAATGACTTATTAATATAATAATAATTTAACTTTCTACTGCGTATCTTTCCAAAACCAGATTGAACTAAGTATTACTGCCAACAAAGTTTGACACTGCACGAACTGTCTATGGTTGTAAAACACCCAAACATAAACCAGAATTTATCCTATTAATATTACAAATGCGAAAGTTTTGTTTTGTGTTAAGTTTGTTGACCCTTCATGCTGCAACGGCTGGACGGATTTGGATGAAATTTTAAATATAGATAGCTCAATCTCAACCCGGAAAATAAAGAGACTCTTTTAAAATTATATTTGGTTCATTTATTTGAATAAAATACCAAATAAATCATTATTATTAAGTAAATGAATGATTAATGGATGGTAAAATTAATTATACAAACAATGAATGATTTCTTATTCTGATAATTATTTAGATAACCAAAGGTAAGGAGAAAAACGGACAACAAACACTCATGTCAATAAAAAATAAAAATATAATCAGTTTACAATTTCACACAAATTGACCTAGCCATGGTCATTTCAACCGACGTCAGTCCCTAGCCATAAATATTGAAATATGACCTACACCAAGCAGCAGACTTTCATACTAAGATGTACTGTAACCATATTTCTTGTCACAATTGATCGAATTTTAACCATATTATGGCAGATTTCTTTAATATACTAATACTAGGGACTGACAGTGGTTAAAACACCCATACCATGCCCGTGGAATCACCCATAATAAGTCCAAAGCAATATGGTTTAACAGTATAGAATAGAACTCCTGAAGGTTTTTTAAGAGCTAACGTATGCGGAGTGAAATTTAGACAAAGTTTGTATATATAAAATATAAAAAACAAAAACCTAAATAAAAAATATGTGTCTGTCAATGTAAAGTCTATATATCTGTCAATCCGTTTGGTAAATTTCATAAAGATTGGGTGTTTGATTTTGTAATTATGGTAAATCAACAAGAACGCCGTCGTCAAACAGTATGTTATTTTCTACAGTACACATCCCCTATGGCCGAAATCAAAGGTTGTGGAACATTTTGTGCAAATGGGTGAGAGTCGGAGCACCATTTACAATATTTTGGCGTCCTTTGCCTTGAAGAAAACCACTGCTAGAAAACCTGGTTCTGGAAACTATTCCAGCTTGAGCAAGTTTTCTGAGAGAGCTCGATTAAAGAAAATTACGCCGGCCGTGTCGCAAAATCTTATAGAGAGCTCAGAAGAAAATTTAAGTGTGACGGCAAAACTGTTAAAAAATATCTTAAAGACATGGGCATTGATAAGCGGTGTAGAAAAGTTAAGCCCACCGTCTCTGAAAATCAAGAAATCACTCAGAAAGTACGGCTGCGTAAATTGGTCAAAGAAATATTTTACGCTAAAAGTAATGTCACTTGCGTTATGGATGACGAGTCATATTTCATGTTAGATGGAAACGAGTGGCAAGGCAATTACTATTTTGAGAACACCAATGGTCCAACCGATGAGAACGTGAAATATGTTGAGCATACAAAATTTCCTAAAAAAGTTTTGCTATGGCTTGCCATCAGTCGACGCGGAATGTCTAAGTCTGTATTCTTTGAGTCAGGTTTAGCTGTGAACGCCGATCACAACATAGAGCGTTGTTTGCCATTCGTGCGGGATTTCATAAATACGAGCCCTAGAGGAGAAAATGTAGTGTTTTGGCCAGACTTAGCCTCAAGCCATTATTCCAAAAAAACCCTTAGCAAAATGGCGGAGTTAAACATCCCATACGTACCGAAGACATTAAATCCACCTAATGTTCCGCAACTTTGCCCTATTGAAGATTTTTGGGCAAACCTAAAGAGGCGAGTATATTGCAATAATTTTCGACCCAAAAATGTACAGAGTTTGATTCGAAAAATAGAATGGGAGTTAAATAAAATGCCGACATCTGTGTTTTCGACAGCGATGGACAAAGTACCACAGAACTGCCGTAAAGCATTTCGCATGGGAGTAAACTATTTTTTACATTAGGCATTGATATATACATTATTATAAAAACATAATTATATAAAAAAAAGAATGGTGTTTTTTTTCTTTAAAACAATATTGAAGTTTGTCCAAATTTTACTCTGCATATGTTATTATACTACATTGTATCGTAGGTATTGTTTTTTTTAATCATGCAGACCACTCTGTATCGTTCAATGATTCAAAGAAATAGATACACTAATAATTTGAACAAATATATAGTTGGAGTAAAAATGGAAACTTAAAATTATTCTCATCATCTAACCGTGAGAAACAATCATTATTTTTAGTAACAAGCTGTTCTTTACAATGTGTAGCTGGCAACATCGGCTATTTTACTTGCCACACATTAGCTTGAGAATGTTCCTATTTTTAAAGATAGACAATATTACAAGATGTAACCAGTTTATATTAAATTTGTTAGCAGTAGCTAGCAAACCAACCCATAAAAGAACGAAACCGCCGGTCAACTGACGTCATAAGTGTCTCGCCAAAAATGTACTAACCGATAATTTTGACCATATCAGACAAAGCTACGGAAAACCCAAACACACAGTGATTTAATAATACGAAAATAACATCATTTTATAGGAAAAACACAAGGGGAGACGTATAAATGACGGGTCCCGTCGAGACCAGAATTAGCAATTTAACCAAGCCCCAACTTGAATTGTAACTAATTGTCTTTTATTCTATCAAATGCCCTTGAAAACGCCGAAGGCGCGCTATGCGACACAGTTGTCGGTACAGCGTAATGTGAACAAATAGTTGAATATAAGATAGACGTACCGGATTGTATATTGGTTGGGAAGCCATAGTTTTCACTGCGTAACAGCTGCTGCGAGTGAAGTTATTTATGAAACACCACAGAAAAAGGTGTTTAAAAAAACCACAACTATTATTACACACTGGAAACGCCTATAGTGCAAATAATTCACTATCCAATTGCAAGTAGACAGTGCGTCATAGCAGCAGTCACAGCAGCACGTCATATGACAGTTTAATCAATTCGCTGCCGGCAACTGGCAATCGTATTCTATTTTAATAAGCGGGGCGTGTCAACGGTTCTGAATATATTTTTGTTTTTTATAATTCGACCGTTTATAGTAGGCAAAGGAGTCAACGCCCATACGGCCGTCTTCAATATATATTGTATTTTTGTTGTACTGTTAACACTAACGCAACTATTATTTAATCTGTGGTAACGCAGAGGCCACACTCGACATAGGTATTAAGAAAAATGAGTTAATGATTCTCCTAAACTACAGAAAGCTGGAAACTTATAAGCGCTTACCGGCGCTTGACAGCGCTGGTAACCCGCGCAGGAAAATATATGAACGCGCGCCGATAAGCGCTTATAACTTGTCGGCACCGTTCAGTACTTATAAGCGCTTATCGGCGCGCGTTCATATATTTTCCTGCGCGGGTTACCAGCGCTGTCAAGCGCCGGTAAGCGCTTATAAGTTTCCAGCTTTCTTTCTGTATACGCCCTTAACTTAAGTTCTGGCTCCTACCCCCCCTACCTACGTCATTAATCATGCAGATGGTTACCTATCTGAACTCCGAAAAATGTTTGACCGAATTTTGGTTCGATAAATATTATTCGACAAATATGGTTTGGGTTTTTTTATGTTTGCCCGAAAGATCACTATGAATAATTTTATTTAGTCATTACTTGTTTAGGTTTTTTACCGATTTTACGAATTATCTATTCCGTAATACTGGATTCGGCGTACGAACAGTTGTCCAATGTAATGGTTTGTCAATTCATCTATTTCCCATTTCTGATTTTACCTTAGTATCATTTGCCCAATGTAACGGCTCGGTTTATTAATAGTTTACCTATTTTTAAATCGACTATGCTAACCTGTCCGATTCGGTTCTACCCTGTTTCGTCTTGATCGTTGCATTTTTTGGATAAATTACAAGCAAGATTTTTTGGACAGAAAAAAAAATAACCTCGAAGACCAAGGCGGGAGCAAAGCTCCCGCCTTCGCCTTCTAACCTAACTTATCCGTATCGGTTCCGCCCTAATTCATCTTGCTCGGTGCATTTTCTGGATAGTAACAAATTAAAAGCAAAATTTTCTTACCTGAAATGAATATTTGACGTAACGTAGCGAAAACTATATGTAGCATTGATGAAGTGAAAAATGGGTTAAGAAACAAAATACGAAACGATCCCTAGGCTAATTGTAGCACTGGTGTAATGAAAAATAGGCTTTGAAATGAAATACGTAACAATACATAGGGCAAGTGACTACAAGGAGAAAAGTTGCTCGGACTAAAGATATGTTTCCTTAATGTCAAATGGTGAAATAAAAAAATTACGAATCGTGCCATCGGAGAAACGTTAAAAAACGAAACGTTTTCGGTTAAATGAAATTCGGTAATAGGTTACCCATGCAGATTGATAACGGTGACAAGTGTTTGGCTGTTTTCTTGGATTTGAAGAAACCACCATTTTAGAGCAAAAACTTGAACGTATAGAGATCAGGGAGATACTCTTAAACTGTTTGAAAATTAGCTTAACGTTCGTACATAGAGGGTAGGGGTGGGTGATTGTGTAAGTCGGGAAGAGGACATTACTTTTGGAGTCTCCCAAGGGAGTGATCTTAGTCCCACCCTCTTTCTGATTTATATATCAGGGGCCTGTTTTATAAAGCTACAAATTAAAATTTATAGGTTACAAGTTTCCATTTGACATAACCTCGACCAATGACGACCGGCCATTTGAGCAGTGTTGCCAGTTTAGACCTGTAAAATTGTAACTTGTAGCTTTATAAAACGTGCCCCAGAGGCCCGTTTCACGTTACAAATTACAAGCTACAAGTTACAAATTACAAGCGGAAGTCTCTTTTTAACTCCTTTTGCTAGAAAGAGAGTTCAGAGGCCCGTTTCACGAAGCTACAAGTTACAAATTACAAGCGGAAGTTTCTTTCTAACTCCTTCTGCTAGAAAAGGAGTTCCGCTTGTCATTTGTAACTTGTAGCTTCGTGAAACGGGCCACAGCTTGTAATTTGTAACTTGTAGCTTCGTGAAACGGGCCACTGGGGCACGTTTTATAAAGCTACAAGTTACAATTTGACAGGTCTAAACAGGCAACACTGCTCAAATGGCTGGTCGTCATTGGTCGAGGTTGTCTCAAATGAAAACTTGTAGCCCGTAAATTGTAATTTGTAGCTTTATAAAACAAGCCCCTGACTGACCTTAAACTTAAAGCCTTAAAGTATGCTACGGATTTGGAACACGTTATCGAATAGTAAAGGCGATTTGAAACCGTAAAGATAAAGATAAAAGATTTAAAAAAAACCGCCAATGTTAAAAAATACAATTCAGTTTTAATTATACCGCCGCTCTCTAGCGATGACTAATTAAAATTAGCTCTTATTCCAAAAAATGTAGTTATATTTTGGGAAGTTACTCTACTCAACGCAAGACGGCACTCCCTCAAGTATTAATTAATTACCAGCAAGTAATTACCAGCCGATATTGTTCTGGAAACCAATAAAGGTAGATTTAAAGCTAGGTTATATAGGCATCTCCTGGATTCATTGTGAATACGATGCTCACCTATACTTAAAAATATCCTTATTACATACTTATATATTAGTGTACATATGATATGTACATCTAATTAAGTACCGCTTTTATGTTATGTGTAGGACTAGTGATCAACAAGCTGGACTGAAGATTCCGCAGTCAAACTGTGTAAACAGTTTTGTGGAACAATGCATAATATGTAAACTTTGTGTTTGTTGTAATAAATAAATAAATAATCCTTTGAATGCCATCTAGTGTTGAATAGAGTAACTTCTTAAAACACTAGTTGGGTTACCAGTAAAAAAAGTTGTTCTACTCGTCGCTAGAGGGCGTTAAAAGCATGTTTTTAACGCCATCTAGTGTTAGGTAGAGTAACTTCTTAAAACTCTAGTTGGGTTACCATAGTTTCAAAAAGTTGTTCTACTTAACGTTAGAGGGCACTAGAAACATCTGTTAAGTAGAACCACTTTTTAACCGACTTCAAAAAAGGAGGAGGTTATACGTTCCACTGTATGTTTTTTTTTTTTTATGTATGTTCACCGATTACTCCGTCAATTGTCGACCGATTTCAAAAAAATTTTTTTGGTTTGATAGAGTATACTTTCGGGGTGGTCCCATTGTCACCAAATCTGAATCTGATGAGGGGATCAGTGAGGAATTGAGGGAACTCCTCAAATATTGTAGGCAAACATATAGCGATTTTAGTATTTTTAGTAACAAATCCAGCATTTGCGTTCAGAAAGTATGATTTGGTGAAGTGGAACTGATGATGAAGACCACAGATGGCCACCGGAACTCCTCAACGGTACCGATTTCAAGGGTGACGGTAAGATATCTCGATTAAGATAGTTGAGCGACTACAACGAAGTATATTTACTTGTTAAAATGACTATGACTTTCCCGCGGCGTTGCTTGCGGCGCGCTTGATATAAGTTAAAGTTTCATTTCAACTAAGAAGTGGGACTACGTAACGACGTATTATGATCACTAAATAGTATAAAATAAAATAAATGTTTAAAAAAAACAAAAAACCGCCTTCAAAAACGCAAAAAATAACTTCTTTTAAAATTGTAGGTACCTAATAGGTTAGTCCAACTGAAGTCGGCGACCACAATATTTTCAACAAAAAAAGCCGACATCAGTCGGACTAACCTATTAGGTACCTACAATTTTAAAAGAAGTTATTTTTTGCGTTTTTGAAGGCGGTTTTTTTTTTTTTTTTTTTTTTTTTTTATATATATTTATATTTGTAATTACAGTTATAAAAAAAAACTAGCCGTTGTTAGAGGTGAGTATCCATACAGCAAAAACTGATTTATTATATAGGTCAACACCTAACTCTAAATTGATATAATGCACACTAGAACCGGTCCCCATACGAGAAACGTTTTTCAACATTTTTTTATGTTTGTTGTATCGGAATGAATACTTACTGTAAGGACTGTCCGGATCCCTACCACCATCTTATCCATTAACCCACCGCCAAGCAGTAGTGTTCGCATTGCTGTGTTCCGGTGTGGGGAGTAAGGGGCTTCTAAACGGGCCATATTTTCACTGCAATATGTGGCCGGCAACTATTGGTGTCCCTCTCTTACTCATATAGTTGCCTCTACTCTGGGAACGAAGGCGTGAGATTATATATATATATATATATATATATATATATATATTATATGTATATAGTATATGTATATATACATATATATATATACTAGCGGCCCGCCCCAGCGGCTTCGCCCCGGTGCAAAATTTCCAACCTACCCGTTGGATTTTTCAATTTTTTTCTTACATATAAACCTTATCCTGACAATAACGAACACAACAAAAAAGAAATCAGCCAAATCGGTTCAGCCGTTCTCAAGTTATAGCGTGGCCAGGAGAAATAGGGGTTCATTTATATATAGTATAGATAATTATGTCGAAGACCGAGCTCTAAACATCAAAGTACTTCAATCAAAGTAGGTACTTCAGGTTCTGTGGGTATTTCTACGTAGATATGGGTGCCTAGAGACAAAAACAGTGACACGCAGTTAGATACTTGAGCTATTACTACGTCATCAAACTACTTACCTAATCACTTAACTACTGGTAGCTTGATGAATGTAATTATCATAGTAAGGTATCTGGGTAATTATAACACCTAATTAATTCAGGATACGTCACAGAACAGATGCGACTGCGTGGCGGGTCCCCATCTAAATCTGAGTCGCTGGGGTTTTATTCTCTCAAAAACGGCGGTCGGTCGGATGGACGAGCGAATCGAAGCGGCGAGTTTAAGTAGTCCCGTCCGAGCGAACAAAACACATTTTAGCGCGTGCATTGTCAATTAGGCAGCCTTATACGTTCGAGAAGTCATGCTGCCAAATTGAATACACGCGTTAAAATGTGTTTTGTTCACTCTGACGGGACTACTTAAACTCGACGCTGGGACAATCACTCGTTCGTCCGTCCTTCCGTCGTTGTTGAGAGAATCACACTCTTGATCCCTTCACTTCACCGCCGCAGCCACCATCCAACTTCATCCAAGCTGACGCAGCACATATGGCCGAGATACACGAGGCTAGTTTGTCAAGCCGGGATAGCAAGCTAGATAGCTTTCTAGTAATAGTAATAAAGCCCTCGCTTGGACACATGCTAGTACTGTCTACATGAATGCCAGTAATTTTAAGCCAGTCAGGTACCATTGCAGTGTCAGTAACAACACTTGGTGAAAAAAAACACCAGTCTATAGTAATCACACACGAAGCTAGTATACAACCCAGGACAGCGAAATCAGTGGGGGGCGCTAATAGCTCAAAAATTAGAACGGCACGCTATTAAAAACTACCCTGGCTTCAGCACTAGCTTACTAGCCTAGAAGTAAGCTAGTATAAACGAAGATAGACGCAGTAACATAGGCGTATATTTGGGCCGTGCCCACCCCAGAATGGTCTGGTGCCCGCCCCAGAATGATTTTTGATCACTTGTAATTAGGAAGCCGAATGAAATCTAACCCAATATATCTCAACAATACAAGGGTCAGGCCCCCCCTGGAACATATCTCTAGATACGCCAGTGCCACTGTATAGAGAACAGTAGATCGTCTTGAAACAAAGGTGCATCGCGTTCGGCTTGCGGCTGTGGGCGGGGCATGTGGCGGGGCGAACCAATACGAAACGAAATCTCAAGAAATTTCAAGGGAACTTAGTCGGGGCCGCGGCGTCATTGCGTTCGGTTGCGTTTTGTTTTAGCGCGCGTACTTAGCTATCGAGCGACAATGTCGCTGCCGAAAACGCTTTAATATTGTTCTGTATACGGATGACTAAACCTAGCTTAGGTAGGTACAACTATATCCAGATTTAATAAAAGATATTTCGTACCGGCCTGCCTATAGTATACCTAGGTGAAATAAATACGTATTAAGTAGGTAATTTAAGTTATTGAGTGTGACGTGACAGGTAACATGTGACGACGTGGATGGCTTAGGTAGTTGGTAGTGACTAAGTAAGTAGTGACCTTGCTTACGAAGCTAGCGGTCCTGGGTTCGATTCCCGGTCAGGGCAAATATTCGTGTGATGAGTGCGTGTAGGTATTTTTTGTTTCTGAGTCTTGGGCGTTTTATATGTACCTATGTAGTCATATTAAGTATGTATTTTTCACTACATAAGTATGCTTATCGTTGCCTAGTACCCAAAGCACAAGCCTAGAACCAAAGCGAGCGGCCAATGCTCTAAGGAAGCCGCGCGGCGACGGCGCGTGCCGCCAATAATAGGTACCTAAGTAGTCAAAGGAAGCCGCCTTGCGCGAAAGCGGCATTATCAAAAGGTCGAAAAGGAATTTACATATCACGTCACATACCTATAAACATAATTATTATTTAGTGTCAACAGATAAAAAGTATGTAAGTAAAATAATTTAAATTTAGTACTTAGGTACCTAACAATATTTATACTTACTTTAGGTTTGTGTAATTTATGAAAATTAACATGATTATAAATCACAGTATGGCCAAGTAGGTGACTAAAATTGAAAAACATGTTTGGACGACCCTGACGCCCGAGCGGCAATAGGTATCAGAATCTCCTAAAGGGCCGGAGTCGAGCTACTTTTCTATTTATACTATGCCAGTGCGCACTAAGCTTAGCTCACTAAGCTCACTAGCTTACTAACTACCGAAAAACTATCCTATATGTGTATCCACATTCCCGGCCAATAGCACCGCTTGCGTTCTGCTGAGCTTGTGTTGCCAGCTTTACACCAATTTCCGACATAATAAAGCGGGATGCGTCCTGCGTTTTCAGTACAAAAAATTGTTTGTTTTGTATTTTCGACTACTTATTTAAATACAATAGTAGGATGACGACAATCGCCGTTTGACTTTTAAATTGACACCTTTTCGGTTCGCAAATGACGTAATTAGTTAATTAGATATGTTATTTTGTTCAGGTAGATGATTTTCTTAATCAACTCGAAGGATGATAGTCCATGGAATTGGTACCTTTTGCCTGGCCCTGATTTTTTTTATGGCAAGGAGAAGGCACGTGGGCACTCAGGCCACCTGATGGTAAGTGGGATCTGAGACCCATAGACATTTGAAACCTCAAGACTACAATCTCAAAACTGCAACCCTAACACTTCAAATGCGTTGCCAACCCTGAGGACTAAGATGGAATGCCTCTATGCTAGTAATTTCACCGGTTGTGTTATCCCCACAGCGGAACACAGCAATGCGAACACTGCTTGGCGGTGGGTTAATGGATAAGATGGTGGTAGCGATCCAGACGGATCCTGCACAAGGTCCTACCACCATTAACTTGTTCTCGTTTTTTTTTCCAGTCGTTATGACAATCACAATATTTCCAATTAAATTGTCTTTTCACTCCAAAGTTCATGTATTTGCTACGGAGTTGTCAAATTTGGAAATTTCCAGACATTTTGGCTGCTATAGATATTATCCTTCAATCAACTCTGTCAAAATTATTAAAAATTAATTTTAGTTTAAGGCCTTGGACTCGAGCGGTTCTCCCAATTCGTTTCGGTGGACTTGGTATTCGATGCTCTTCTAGCGTGGCACTACCGGCTTTCCTGTCCTCCGCCTATGGTTCGTTGCCTCTCGTCAGTATTAACTTAAATCACCCACAGATACTTGACGTTGAGATTGCGAACCTGGTGGAGGCTAGGGATGCTTGGTGTGAGTCGTGTCCGGGAGTGGATATGCCAGTCAAGAGGCATATCCAGAGAGCATGGGATACGCCTCGCCTCATATCAATTCATGCATCACTCATAGAAAATAGTCCGGACGATTCAGATCGCGCCCGTCTCCTCGCTGTCTCAGCAGGCGAATCAGGTCACTGGCTCCACGCTCTTCCTTCCCGCAATATAGGCACAGTCTTGGACCCAAGCAGCTTGCGCATAGCAATAAACTTGCTTGGGCTAGACTCTGTGAACCTCATACTTGCGCGTGCGGGAAGGAAGTGAGTGAGCTGGGACGACATGGCCTTTCATGCTTCAGAAGTGCCGGCCGTTTGTACCCTCATGGCACAATTAATGATCTGATCCGTCGTTCGTTGTCCTGGAACCTGCAGGATTGCATAGAGACGATGGCAAGCGACCAGACGGAGCTACATTGGTGCCGTGGAAACTAGGTAGGGCACTGGTGTGGGACGCGACGTGCGTTGACATATTCGCCCTTTCCCACGTCCAGTCAACCCGTAATCGGGCCGGTGCAGCAGCTGATCAGGCCCAAACACTCAAGCACCGCAAATATTCGTCATTATTAAATAATTACGAATTTGTGGCGCTTGCAGTGGAAACCATGGGACCTTGGTCAGCTGATATGAAAAGCTTTATTAAGGCCCTGTCCTCTCGGCTCATAGAATCCTCCGGAGATCCTAGAGCTGGTGCTTACCTCTCCCAAAGGATTGGGCTAGCTATCCAGAGAGGTAATGCAGCCAGTATCATGGGGACCATGCCGCGAGCGGACCTGCTAGAGGGGGTGTTCTTTTTATAGTGGTGATTATTATTTATATCTTTAATATTTACCGTGACGTACCTACTGTCGCGACGTGACCCATTCCGAGCGCATGATTGACACTGTCCACATTTAGCGTAACAAGTCCAGAGGGCCCTGCCAAGATGCACTACGCTAACTAGCTTTTCTATTCGATTCGTTTTTAAACCAATCGCGTCACTGGTAGACCACGTGTTTCGTATCACGTCATCTACCAGTGACGCGATTGGTTTAAAAACGAATCGAATAGAAACGTTAGTTAGCGTGGTGCATCTTGTCTGAGCCCTCTGTAGATTTACAACGCAGTCCCCTCCGATGGAACCCGATAGTGTGGTCCTACCTTAAGCTAATACAAACAGAACAAAGGACACTGTGACTGCGTTAAGGCCAGAGTTCGATTTGCTGCACTATCAACTGTGAATCATTGTCATAATTACGAATTCCTCGCTATTACTATATATATAGGTACTCGCATGCGCTCCCGCTTTGGTTCCGTTTATATCAAACTAGTGACCCGCCCTCGCTTCGCTTGGGTTTATGCCAGTTTTCTGTAACACCCGTACATAATCCAAAACTTATTATACATAAAAACCTTCCTCTTGAATCACTCTATCTATTAAAAAAAACCGCATCAAAATCCGTTGCGTAGTTTTAAAGATCTAAGCATACATAGGGACAGACAGCGGGAAGGGACTTTGTTTTAAACTATGTCGTCGCTCGATCGTATTATAAGGAATATGAATGATTTTTTAACAGCATTTCTCAACAAAACATGAAAATACCGTAAAAGAGATCACCAAAAGAGAAATTAAAATTAAAATCGGCCAAGAAATACGTATAATAAAAGATTTTTTAACTACTAATTAGCGATTAGATAGAGAGATCCGATATGCACTGTGACGTCATGTAACACATCGGCCATTATATATAAACTCCATGTTAAATTCTGTTTTGCTAGAAAGAGATAGGAACAAATCTTTGTTGGCTTATATCTTGGTTATTTTCATAGCTATTCAAAAAATGATTTTTCTCATCTGTTTGTTACATGAATCAGCTTTTATTGAAGCTGTAAAAAAAACGTGCATATTCCCTATACAACGTAGTGGAAAACGAACGCGCATGTCGCCGAGACAAACGGCCCGTCCGTGAATGCCCAGCTTTAATCGCTTTTCTTCATGTAGCTGTTTTTTCATACAGCGTTAATTAATGTTAGGTGATTTTTAACCGACTTCAAAAAAAGGAGGAGGTTCTAAATTCGTCTGTATTTTATTTTTTATTTTTTTTAATGTTTGTTACCTCAGAACTTTCGACTGGGTGAACCGATTTTGAAGATTCTTTTTTTATTTGAAAGCTGGTACTTCCAGATTGGTCCCATCTTCAAAATGAAGATCTGATGGTGGAATCCATGAGGAATCGACGGAACTCTTCAAAATGTATAGGCACACCTATAGCGATTTTGGTATTTTTCATTGTAACTCGTGTATTTGGTCTTGGAAAGCACTATTTGGTGATGTGGAACTGATGATGAAGACCACAGATGGCCACCTGAACTCCTTAACGGTATATATTTCGAGGGTGGCGACAAGATATTTTGATTAAGATAGTTGAGCGACTATGATGTAGCATATTTAGGTTTAAATATTATGACTATGACTTTCCCACGGCGTTGCTTGCGGCGAGATTGAAATGTTCTATTGTTTCTTATTAATTGAGAAGTGGGAGAATAACAGCATAATTATGATCACTAAAAAGTACAAAATAAAATAAAAGTTTAAAAAAACAAAAACGCGCCTTCAAAAAGCAAAAAATAACTTCTTTAAAATGGTAGGTAAATAGGTCAGTCCAACTGAAGTCTGCTTTTGGTTAAAATATTGTTGGACGCCGACTTCAGTTGGACTGACCTGACCTATTTACCTACCATTTTAAAGAAGTTATTTTTTGCTTTTTGAAGGCGGGTTTTTGTTTTTTTATTACTATGGGCTTTTTACTTTGGGGGAGGCCTATGTCCAGCAGTGGACGTCTTTCGGCTGACATGATGATGATGATGATGATGATGATGATTTTTACTATTCGCATTTTTTCATAGTAGCGAATTTTCACAATCGCAAATTTTCCCTATAGTAATAATTGCGGAAGACGATGTAGACCAGAGGCCCGTTTCACGAAGCAACAAGTTACAAATCACAAGCGGAAGTCTCTTTCTAACTCCTTTTGCTAGGAAGAGAGTTCCGCTTGTAATTTGTAACTTGTAGCTTCGTGACGTGACGCGCCCTGTGGCCCGTTTTATAAAGCTACAAGTAACAATTTTACAGGTCTAAACTGGCAACACCGCTCAAATGGCTTGTCGTCATTGGTCGAGGTTGTGTCAAATGGAAACTTGTGACCTGTAAATTGTAATTTGTAGCTTTATAAAACAGGCCCCTGCAGCCCTGTAGTAACTTTTATAACTAATTAATGATCAACGACCGCTAGCAGTTTTTCCACGAAAATACAACATGGATATGATTCTATTGAAATTTCGATTCAATTTATAAATTAAAATGTATGTAGTTTTATTATCGAGGTTTTAAAATGTCCTAAACGATGAAATATCTGTTTACAACTACGCACCTCTCACATCTGTTGATGTAGAAGGCTTCTCTTTATACAAATGGATCCTCAATGTTAAAAGGAATCTATTGACAATATCAAACATGGAAAAAAATTAGTTTAACACATATAACTATAACAAATTAAACTCAGTCAGTTTTTAACAATAAAATTGGGTCTATGGCTGGCTGTCATTCTGAAAACATCTGTCCAATTGTTTTTTTTTTGTAAATTACTTTATCGTTGATTTTGGGTCGCAATTCCAGGGCAGTTTTGTGGGACAACTTGTAACATTGATTAAGAACATTCATTGAATAAAATAACAGTGAAAAGATGATTCCAAATGAGTAAGCGGTCAAGATCACACGAAGCCATTGAAGTGGATGCTCGCCATCTTCAAGGGTCATAACGACTATGACTGGGAGACTTCGACGACAGGACAGGATTCCCCGTACAACGTTGCTTATATGTATATACTTGACATAGGCAAAATTACGTTATTAAGTAGACGCCATTAAATAAATAAATAATAATAATAACAATATAATTATGGTTTTATTCTTAAGAACACAGAAGTATCCATATTAGTCATTACGTTTGACGTTAAAGTGACATAAAATGCTACCGGTCGCCGATCATTCATTTCATTAGTTACTTACAAAGCCGAATGTACCTCCTTGTGGTAATGTGGTAAGGTAACACCTACAACGCCATATTGAGTAAGGTATACATGTAAACATATACCTACAGTGATGCAAATTGTCAAATTCTTTGTTTTTATTCAACATAAAATTAGATATACTCAGTTCAGGAAATATGAATTGGCCGTCTGTAATCTTCGCTAAGATCTTTTTGTTAATATCTAATCGTAGAACTGCCCTGGCTCTTCAAACAGCACAATGGGTTGAAAGTAGAGATGGGCAATATTTATTCGAATGACGAATAACGAATAAGAATAAACAAATTATTCGCGAATAACGAATGAAATTCTCGAATGATTATTCTTATTCGAATAAATTATTCGTCGAATAATTCATTTGCGAATAATTTATTCGCGGATAATTTATTCGTTGAATGAATTGCCACGAATAATTATTATTTACTACTTATTATAACTATAACAATATAAGGAGCAAGAGGGTAGCAGAACTGCTGATGCGTTTGCAAAATTCTTCTCGGATGTTTTTCTTCCTCATTCTCCGCGCCTTGACTACCGGGCCGCTATTAGTCATGATACAGTCATCATCATCATCATTTCAGCCTATTGCAGTCCACTGCTGGACGTAAGCCTCCCCCAGGGTTCGCCACAAGGCCTGATCTCCCGTTTTCGCCATCCAGTCACCACCAGCCACTTTTTTCAGGTCGTCCGTGACCTGGAATAGGGCGGCCGGGAACTGGGGGCCGTTTCTACATCGTTTCATGATACAGTCCGTTCAGCTAATTATATACATTTAGATACCGTTAGTCCTCATGACATAGATGCTGCCATTAGACGGCTAAAGCCTAGAAGTTCCGTGGGACCGGACAACGTACCTGCGTACATTATAAAAGCTTGCAAAGAATATCTTATCTCTCCTATCTGCCATATATTTAATCTGGCCCTTTCCACTGGAACGTATCCTGATCGATGGAAAGTTACTAGAGTAAGTACTTAACTCCTATTCCGAAGACTAGTGATACGTCTTGCATTGAGAACTATCGCCCCATAGCTATACTCTCTTCACTTGCGAAGCTCTTTGAATCGGTTCTGAATAAGTTAATTGTTGCGCAGCTCGCACCTTTCCTGTGATTCCCAGCATGGCTTTAGGTCGAAACGATCAGTCAATTCCAACCTCCTTACAGTAGTTGACATAATTTCAAATCAGCTTGATAAGGGTATACAGGTGGATGTCTTGTATTTCGACTTCCAAAAAGCTTTCGATCGAGTCGATAACGACGTGCTACTTGACAAATTATGTAATATTGGCTTTTCACCAAAGCTTCTTAAGTTGTTTTCCAGCTACATGCGTGATAGAGTGCAATTTGTGAGGCATGGTTGTTTTGTCTCGGAACCCTACCACTCGATCTGGCGTAAGTCAAGGCTCAATATTAGGACCACTTTTGTTTGGTTTATGATTAATGACCTGGACACAGTTGTTAAACCTTCGAAGTGTATTCTGTATGCGGACGACCTGAAACTTGTACTGGGCATTAGACGACTGACAGAGTGTGGGAAATTACAGAAAGACATTAACTCTGTATTTGAGTGGAGCATTAAGAACAAACTCCATTTTAATGTCGCTAACTACCGCACTCAGAGACGTCAATTAAGTTTAATGCTAGTTTAGTGATGTGTTGTCTTATTCTATTACTATAGCAAAGAAAGTGACGGACGCAACTTTAATCAAGCATTAAATTTAATTGACGTCTCTGAGTGCGGCAGTAAGTGTTCAGTCATGACCTTTAGTCATGCTCAGACGCCGATACACACTGACTATAGATTAGGTACCTGTAGAGTTTAAGTATGAACGCAACTGACAGATTAGCTGTCATGTTGACAAGGTGAATTTAGGCGGTTAAATCTGGTGCTTGTAGTAGAACAGTAATGACCAAATAAATAATAAATGCTATAGAGTAAAGGTGGTTTATTTATAGAAGAAACCCTACAATTTTGGCGACGACGGATCGAGCGACATCGGACCGCGAAAAGTCAAGGTGTACGACACGTGATGGCTCACTTGGAGCACGCCAGCGGGGGCGTGGGCCCACCGTTTGATCCATTTAGCGATCCGGCGACCAGCTCCACGCGATGGAAGGCATGGATGCGTAACTTCCAATATTATATCGAGGGGCAGGTGGGTCTTGCAGATAAACAAAAGGTCTCAAGATTGCTACACCAAGCAGGCCCAGAAGTTCAAGAAATCTACGACACATTGAAAGCTCAGGAGGCGGAGGGCACTAATGAGTATGAAAAATGCGTCTCAAGGTTAAACGCTCATTTTGCGCCGATACTTAACACGGCCTACGAAAGGCAAAAGTTTCGGAACTTGGAAATGAAAAATAAAGAAACTTATGCACAGTATGTGATGCGCCTTCGCACTCAGGCGCAATTTTGTGAATTTTTCTAATAAAGAGGAAGCTCTGAGAGACCAAGTTATAGAAAAATGTGTAGACATGGAATTAAAAAGAAAATTTCTCAAGAAGGGGTCAGATCTTACATTGTCAAAGGTACTAGAAATAGCAAAAATGTATGAAATGGAAAAAGATAATGTTTGCAGAAAAGACAGTAAAAACGGAAGAGAATGAACAAGTAGACACGTTGATAAATAAGGTGCAGCGAGACACAGGACAGAGAGGCCACATAGCAAGGGACAGAGAGTGTCCAGCTATGGATATTAAATGTGACAAATGTGGGATAAAGGGACACTTCGCAAAATGCTGTAAGACCAAAAATATCAAAAAGGTGGACAACAAGATGAAGAAGAAGAAAAGATATGTAAGGTATGTGATTGAAGAGGACTCAAGTGTTAGTGAGAGCGAGGACAATGAGTCAGATGAAGACCAAAATGGTCGAAGTACAGAACAGTTAAACTCTATATTTAAGGTTAGTGGAACGTGCAGTGATAATAAGTGTGACATTATTATTGACAATAAAGTGACATGCAAATTCATTATAGATTCAGGTGCTTCTATCAACATTATTGATAAGAATTTGTTTAAGCAATTATTACAATGTGGAGTATCTTTTAAGAAAATACATGGTTCAGAAGGGCAAAAATTCCAATCATATGGGGGTAGAGAGATTGCACAGTTGGGAATATACCAAGTACAGTTATACTCACCTGCGAGTGATGTAAAAATAATTTCCAAAGTTTTAATATATGATGGACATGGACCAGCTATGCTTTCTAGAGAGGCCTCAATTCAACTTAATATGTTAAGGTTAGGTCCAAATATCAAAAACATTAATATGGCCAGTAAGAAATTCATGACAAAAGACTGTATAATGAAGGAATACCCAAATCTATTTAAGGGAATAGGTAAACTAAATAATTTTAAGTTGCAAATCCCTATTGACCATAATGTAAAGCTTGTAGCTCAGCCTGTTAGGAGGCAACCATTTGGTGTTAGAGCTGTAGAGGAAAACCTAATAAAAGAATTACTTGACAGTGACATAATCGAACCCGTGACTGGACCAACCCCTTGTGTCTCACCATCACACATTGTACAGAAAAAGGAGAAAGGATAATTTAGACTCGTAGTGGACATGAGGAAGGCCAATGAGGCGGTGCTGAGAGAACGTGTTCCGCTGCCAACATTTGAAGAGCTCCTAGCTGACCTCAATGGATGTAAGTACTTTTCATCACTGGATATTAAATGGGGGTATCATCAGCTTGAGTTGGATGAAGGTTCTCGTGTAATAACAGTTTTCAGCTCCAGTTGTGGATTATTCAGATATAAAAGGCTTTTCTTTGGGATAAGATGTGCCTCAGAAATGTTTCAGAGAATAATGGCTCAATTACTCCAAGGTATTGAAGGTGTTGCCAACAGCCAAGATGATATTAGAATTGGAGGACGCACTAGGGAAGAGCATGATCACAGATTGAGACAGGTCCTTAATAGACTACGTGACAGTGGCCTTACACTAAATGAAAAGAAATGTGCATTCGGTAAAACTGAAATAAACTTTCTGGGACACCATCTTTCAGAAAATGGAATTCAACCAACCCATCACAACAGGTGGTACAAGAATTTAGAGCACCACAGAACAAAGCAGAAGTAAGAAGTTTTCTAGGTTTAGTTAACTTTTCTGCCCGGTTCATACCAGATTTCAGCACACTCACAGAGCCATTGCGAAGACTAACTAGACAGGATGTAGAGGAATTTGTATGGAATGAAGAGCATCAAGAAGTTTTTGACAAATTGAAGATCCTTATTGCAAAAGCTCCAGCCTTAAGCTATTATGATAAGAACGCAGAAACTATTCTGGTGACTGATGCGAGTCCAGTTGGAATTGCTGCAGTGCTTACTCAGCGTCAGCGAAAGGATGGTCAGATTCAGCCAGTCGCAATAAAATATATCAGTAAAGCATTATCATCAACGGAACAGAGGTACTCACAAACTGAGAAAGAGGCCCTTGCAATTGTATGGGCATGTGAAACCTTATACATGTACTTGATTAGCAAACAGTTCAGTATCATATCGGACCACAAACCTCTAGAGGTAATTTACTCAACAGATTCTAAGCCCAGTGCCAGGATACAGCGGTGGGTGCTTCGACTGCAACCTTACACTTTCAAAGTAATTTATAAGCCTGGTAAAAACAACATTGCTGATCCATTATCAAAGTTGTTGGATACAAAAGATGCGGATCTGAAGACGGAGGATAATGAAGATAACCTATTGATAGCCATGATTAAGACAACAGTTGATGCAGTCACTATTGAAGAAATACAGGAAGCTACCGTAAATGACCCTGATTTGAAGGAACTGATGCAGGCTATAGAGAAGGATATTTGGAGTCCCGAATTAAGAAAATATGAGTTAATTAAAATTGAATTATGCATCATCAATGATATTATACTAAGAGGAACAAGAATCATAATACCACAGAAATTGATACCAAGAGTTCTGGAGCTAGGACATGAAGGTCATATCTCAGTAAACTCTATGAAAGCAAAACTGCGAACAAAGGTATGGTGGAAAGGAATGGATAAAGACATAGAGTACTGGGTAGATACTTGTGAAGGTTGTCGATTAGTAAGACAGACTTATCCAGAACCTATGGTAACAACAAAGTTACCTAGTAAAGTATGGGAACTTGTGGCAATTGATTATTTAGGACCCCTACCGTCAGGACATTACCTATTGTTTATTGTGGATTATTACAGCAGATATTATGAAGTAGAAATACTAAGGAATCAAACAGCAGAAAGTACAATTGAAGCTCTTAAACGAATTATAGCTACAGAAGGAATTATGGATGAAATTGTATGTGATAATGGTCCTGCATTTAGAGATGAGAGATTTAAAGAGTTTTTGACATCACAAGGTATACGGCTGCGACATACAACGCCCTTGTGGCCACAGGCCAATGGAGAAGTGGAAAGACAAAACAGAAATGTTCTAAGAAGATTGCGGATAGCACAAGGAATGAAGTTGGATTGGAAAAAGGAACTGTTAACATATTTATCAGCTTATCGCACAACACCACACTCTAGCACGGGAGTGCCTCCAGGAAATCTGTTTAGAGGGAGGGCTATTAAAACAAAAATACCAGAAATGAACATGACTTATAACTTGAATGATGAGAAGATACGTGACCAAGACAGGTACAAGAAAGATTGCTACAAGCGGTATGCAGACAGTAGAAGGCAAGCTAAGATATCAGACATTATCCCAGGTGATAAAGTATTGATAAAACAGAGGAAAGAAAATAAATTGAGTACACCATTTTCTCCAGTCGAACACACTGTTATATGGAAATCTGGTAATTCTGTTGCTGCTCAGACACCAGATGGTAAACTCATTAAGAGAAATTCTTCTTTCTTTCAACCAATCAAGTTTAGTTTTGAAGCGGTAGTAAGCGAGAGGGAAAGAGAGAAAGAAGCAGGAAAGGAAACTGAAGGGCAGGAAACCATGGATGTGACAAAATACCCTAGGACTAGACAAAACACTCCGGACGTGACAGACGATGTGCAGACTAGGCCATTAAGAGAGAGGCATATGCCAAAAAAATATAAGGACTTCCTCTTAGCTCTAATTCTAGATACTATAAATTAGTATATGTCAGGATTAAAAGTAAACTAAGTTGTATTAGCATTTAATTTGTTTTTATAAAGGAAGAATGAGAGTGTAGAGTTTAAGTATGAACGCAACTGACAGATTAGCTGTCATGTTGACAAGGTGAATTTAGGCGGTTAAATCCGGTGCTTGTAGTAGAACAGTAATGACCAAATAAATAATAAATGCTATAAAGTAAAGGTGGTTTATTTATAGAAGAAACCCTACAGTACCGAAATTATTCCCCGCGTTTTTACTGTCAAAGACCTTGGCATTATTTTTGATACACGTCTTACATTTCAACTATGGGTCAGCCTGCCGCTTGCCGGCACCGCGTCGCGCTCTCGCCCCGACGTGCACGGCGTGCAGGCGCCAGCACAATTGCATGTGGTGTGTACATACATACCGCACGGTGAAAATCATGAGAGCCAGCTTTGCTCCTTTTTTTCAAGGACTGAACAAATATTAACTATGCAATCTAACGACATTTTTCTCATCCTGGGCGATTTTAATATTTCTAAAGCTATTTGGTCATATGATGGAGACGAAGACTGTGTCAATATAAACACAAACAATGATTCTCTCAGTTCTATTACAGCTGACTTTATGAACCTATCACAGTTATCTCAGTACAACCTGTCTTTTAATGCTAATGACAAACTTTTGGACTTGGTATTTTGTAGCCAGTATTGTAATGTCTTGTCTTGCGGGTCACCCTTGACCCCCGAGGATCCACACCACAAAGCTTTGGACATAGACTTATCTTTACGTTTACCCACTATTTTGACCAACAATAACACGATCAAAAAAATGTTTTTTAAAGCGGATTTTGAAGCTATACGTCTTGGTCTTGACTCCATTGATTGGAAAAATATGTTTACAAATATGACGTCGGTTGAGGACATGTGTACTTTTTTTTACAGCACTCTTAATAAACTTATAGAAACACATGTGCCAAGTAAACCCATTTTGAGCAACAGTAGATACCCGCCTTGGTTTACTAGACCACTTATTAAATTAAATAACGAAAAACAAAAAGCTCATAAAAAATGGAAAACTTATGGTAACCAAAAAGACTACCTAACCTTTGCCACGTTAAGAAAAAGATTTAAAAAATTAGAACATAATTGCTACAGCACTTTTATAGATTTTAGTGAAGAAAAAATAAATAAGTATCCTAAATACTTCTGGGCGTATGTAAAAAGTAAAACAACGAACAATGCCTTCCCAGACAAAATAAAGTACAAAAATATTACATTAACGGAAGGTAAATTTTCAACTCAGTCTTTATTCAATCAAATTCCGAAACTCGGCTAAATTATCCTACTGACTCTGCATGTCAATTGTCCTCAACTGTTGATATTAACTCCATAAATATAAACCGAAGTGAAATTCTCCGTGAATTGCAAAACGTTAATATTTACAAAGGTGCTGGATCCGACGGAGTACACCCGCTTTTGGTTTCAAAATGTGCTAAGGAACTAGCAGAACCTATCACACTTATTTTCCGTTATTCTATTAAGACAGGAATATTCCCGGGAATATGGAAGCTCTCATTAATTACTCCTATTCCTAAAACCACTGAAGGTAAATATAATATTGACCAATACAGACCAATCTCTAAGCTATGTGTCCTGGGTAAGATCTTTGAAAAAATTGTCACAGCTCAACTATGTAGCGCAGTTCAACATCACATTTCAGAAACTCAACATGGTTTCGTTAAAGGTCGTAGTGTAGAAACTAACATGTTGCACTTTACTGATTTTTTACTTCGAGCTATGGACAAAAATCAACAAGTTGATGTCGTGTACACCGACTTCTCAAAAGCATTTGACAAAATAAATCATGACTTACTTATAAACAAGCTTCTGAGGGTCGGTGTACATGGCAGCCTGCTTAGGTGGATCGAATCTTACATACGCAACCGTAGTCAAGCTGTGTGCCTCAAGGGATACTGCTCAACCTTTCTGAATGTGCCTTCAGGCATCCCTCAAGGGTCCCACTTAGGACCTCTCCTCTTCACTATATACATTAACGATATTGGGTCCACTTTTAAT
Organism: Acleris literana; assembly: GCA_946894065.1. Lineage (NCBI taxonomy): Eukaryota > Metazoa > Arthropoda > Insecta > Lepidoptera > Tortricidae > Acleris > Acleris literana. The sequence continues at coordinate 11,112,552 of OX335693.1, read as the reverse complement.
AACTCCAGTCACTTATTGTACGCTGATGATACTAAACTTTTTAAAATAGTAACTACTGCTGAGGATTGCGTTGACCTCCAACGCGACCTCACAGCCCTGTCGTCATACTGCTCTCAAAATCAACTGTTTTTGAATGCCGGTAAATGTTATGTTATCACCTACACCCGTAAAACTAATCCAATTAAATTTGACTATAACATTGGTGATAATACACTTAACCGAGTATTTAATATTAGGGACCTCGGCATAACCATGGACGACAAGGTATCCTTCAATACACATATCGATATGATAGTTCAAAGATCGTTTAGAAATCTAGGCCTTATAAATAGAATCAGTAAACCCTTTAAAACGACACGTACCCTTAAAATTTTATACTTTTCTTTTGTCAGATCCGTTCTGGAATTTGGCAGTGCTATCTGGAGTCCTTATTTTCAGTGTCACATTGCCAGAATTGAAAAAGTACAAAAAAAGTTCATAAAAATACTCAACTATCGTAATAATCGTCCTAACTCGAATTACCAGCACTCTCTGCAACACTGTTCACTATTGTCTCTCGAAAACAGGCGTAAAGTCGCGGATATGGCAAGCTTGTTTAAGATTATCAATTACAAAATTAATTCTCCTACGTTGCTATCCAAAGTAAGCCTATCATGTATTCGTCGTCTCCCCATTCGCCCCTCACGCAAAGTTAATCTTTTTTCACCTAGCCACCGAAAAAAACAATACACTCGAAACTGTTTCTTCTCCCGCGCTCTTGATATGTATAATAAACAATTCTCGCATATTGATCCTTTTAGTAACTTAACTGTGACATCATTTAGAAATAAAATAACCCAATGCTTGTTGTAAGCGGCCTGTGATCGACAAATCTTAGTCTTAAGGATTTACAGGTTTAGTCCTTTTTTTTTTTGTATAAAATACTCATTTAATATAAATAAAAAACTAACAAATAAATGTAGTACTTTTTAAACACTTCTAATAATGTATTAACAAAGTTTACAATAGTTTAATACTAATTTAACATAAATAAATAAAACTAACAAATAAATGTAGTACTTTTTAAAAAAACTTTACAATAGTGATAGGTGAATGATAATGAGATAATATCATATTATCACATTACCATTTAAGTAGAATATATTTATCACACAAGAGGATTGGGAATGTCGATTATTGGTTTCGCTTTCGCTTTTAAATTTGTAAACACTAACTAACTTTTTCCATGTGACCTGCGATTGCGAACTGCCGAGACATACTTACATTTTTCCTCAAAATTTACATTGATCACTATCCAATGACTCCGTCGGCAGTACGTACCTTAGTCGTTGGTCGTTAGTTAGGTGTTAATTAAGGTCTTTTAATAAAATAAAAATAAAGTAAATAATCATAAGGCTCTTTTGTATCATACAATAGCTCTTATTGTTAGTGTAAGCTCAAATTTTTGTTTAACAATATAACTTTATTGTAAGTATTTTGGGCACTGTTTGTCTTTTTTTATACTAGTTCCAGTGCAATTTGTACATCTCATAATGTAATGACTGTTTGATGCCATAATAAAATAAATAAATAAATAAATAAATGATCATATTAAGGCGCTTGCCGTAGAGTGTTACAAAAGATTGGGCTTTGTAATCCGGAATGCACGAGATTTTGACGACCCAACTGCCATTAAATTACTGTACACGACCTTGGTCAGAACCAAGCTCGAGGCGGCTGCGATCGTCTGGCACCCGTACGAGTCTACTTACGCTTTACTTCTAGAAAAAGTACAAAAAGCCATGCTGCGATTTATATATAGAAAGTTTTATGGTTATTACCCGTTTCTATATCCTACAAAGTTCTTGCTGGGTTCGCTTGGTTTCAACTCTCTGGAAGTAAGGCGTAATTATGCTCTTCTGACGACAGTTTGTAATATACTCCGGGGTAACGCGGACTGTCCCGACCTTGTGACGCAACTTGTAAGGCTGTCGATCCCGTTTGTCCCTAAAAATCTTCTAAGACCACGCACCCCTAATCTTCTTGCAGTCCCAAAAGCAAGAACAGTGTCACATAGGAATTCTCCAAATGTTCGGGCACTGCGAATGCTTAATGCACTTTTGCTATCAGCACCGGAGTGTGATGTGTTTGACAGTCGGTGGGTGGTTATATCTCGTGAATGTCTCGGATTCTGTGAGAAAATAGATAACTCATGAAGGTATAGATTATTTAAGTGCACTATTATTGTTTTTATTATCTTGTTGTTTTATTTGTGTGTGAATCTCTTGTTGTAAATTTATCTGTGTGGTTAATTGTATCTCTCAGCGCATTAGTGTTAACTGTAATGCTGTGTGGATTATACTTGATTATAAATAAATAAATTATACCTGCTCCATTGTTCTCTTATTATTAATAAATTATTCGTTATTCGAAAAATAGTCGAATGATTCATTGATGGATAAATAATTCGCGAATAAATCATTCGCAAATAAATTATTCGACGAAAAAATAATTCGCGAATAAAAATATTACTAATTATTTTTTATTCGAATAAATAATTATTCGAATAATGCCCATCTCTGGTTGAAAGGTTAAGGTTAGGTCCGGTAAGTCTTAACGCAGAAAAAAAAGAGCGCAAAGTAGATAACAGACGGCAAATCATATTTCCTGACCTTACGACATAATATTTTTTATTATTTTCTGCCTTACCTAAGATACATAAGTTTAACATTTATTTCAAAAGATATAAATGTTAAACTTAAGTGTCTTAGGCTGCATTTCACCAAACTGGAATAAGACTTACTCCGAGAGTAGTCTATACAAATTTAGCGTTTAATCTAGGTATAAGACCTTATTCCAGTTTGATCGAATGCAACCTTAACAGAATTCATAAATAGTTACGCATAATATTATCCTACGCACCGTGATGTTTAATATACCTAAATACTTAAATTACCTATAGAAAAATAGTCTGCATAGCCCTACAAAGTTATGAATGCTGTTAAAACAAGCGCTGCCGTATTAAAGAAGTCTTAAAATTAGAACGAGAACACGTTAGTTCCAAATTCAGCCGCAGTGCCACTTAAATTTGCAGCGCCATACTGTTTAAAAAAAAATTAGTTGCGCGCGAAACGGAGTCGCGTCCGAACGCGTGCGCGCGCGTTTATAAAAAAAAAAGTTGTGACTATAGTTTCACGAACAAAGAGTGAAAAGTTTATTTACGTTGTGATAGTTATTTTAAGTGTATTTTGTTTTTGGCAGAATGAGCAGCAACATGGAAGGTGTGTGTGTTTTTTTTTTATTTGCGTAAGACTTGAGCGTTGGCACACATAACGCCAAATACCCAATGATTTTATCATCGTTTAAGTAATTGATTTGGTAAATATTGTGCTAGTTTGTTAATTCTTTCTATAATTAGGTTAATTTGGTTATTATTGGTTATTAGCAAGAATGTACAAACGTCTTACAAACTCAGTGTTTTTATGTTTACCACTTTTTTGTTTTTTATTGTTTCTAATTTCCCTCGCTAGAGGTTGAACGGATGACCGATTTCAACCGATTTCAAACCGGCCAAGTGCGAGTCGGACTCGCGCACGAAGGGTTCCGTACCATTATCTATAAAAAATCACGCTTGTTGTATGGGAGCCCCCCTTAAATATTTATTTTATTTAAATTTAATTATTTAATTTTAAAGTGATCATACAACTAAATATTCTGTGAATACCTCAAGCGTCTACCTGTTGCCGTTATTAAAAACGAGCAAAAAAAACGGCAAAAAAAATAACGTTTGTTGTACGTGAGCCCCACTTAAATATTTAATTTATTCTGTTTTTACTATTCGTTATTATAGCGGCAACAAGAGCGTCGGTGGCCTAGTGGCTTAGAGGGTCGACTCGTGATCGTAAGGTACCGAGTTCGAACCCCCGCGGTCACCATGTACCAATGAGTTTTTCTAACTTAAGTGCATTACCCGATGCTCTTACGGTGAAGGAAAAACATCGTGAGGAAACCTGCACATTCGAACAGCTGAGTGTGTAAGAGGGTAATTGCACAAAAGATCCTAAAGGGTCGAAGTGTATCCGAAAGGGCCCATCTGTAAGATAAGATAGGAAGATAAGATAAGATAGCGGCAACAGAAATACATCTGTAAAAATTCCAACTGTCTAGCTATCACGGTTCATGAGTTACAGCCTGGTGACAGACGGACAGACAGTGGAGTCTTAGTAATAGGGTCCCGTTTTTACCCTTTGGGTACGGAACCCTAAAAACTAGCTATCGCTATAATTTGATTAATGTTGGATGATCCCTGGGGCGGCCGAATTTCGAATTTTCAAAAACAGTGTAGGTACTCGCAGGAGATAAAACATGTAAATTTCTGTTTTGTGTCAATTAATGTAGTATTTATGTAAAATCAAACAAGCACGTGTAATTAGAGTTATTAGTGTTTGTATGAGTTATCGCTAAGATCCTTAATTGACCCTACTTATGCATATTAGATTAAGACGCGACGCGGCGTTGGTTTAGTTGGTAGTGACCCTGCCTACGACGCTAGCGGTCCTAGGTTCAAATCCCGGTAAGGGCAGATATTTGTGTGATGAGCGCGAATATTTGTTTCTGAGTCATGGATGTTTATGAGCGATATACCTACGTATTGTTTGTGCAAGCGGGTAATGTGTTTATCAACCTATAAATTTATTTATGTATGTTTGTTCCTTTGTGGCGCTCTGGAAACTAAACACGTGGACCGATTTTTAAGATTCTTATGTCAATCGATTTGTCTTAACCTTGTGAGGCACTAAAGAAATTAAAGTAGTCAATATTCAATACACAGAATAAGAACATATAGCATAGAAACCGGACTATAAGACGTACTTTGCGTCAGCTATCTTTCTCTACTTTTTAGATTACGTATTGCATGAGAAAAAATTAAACAAAAAGTAGGCTGTTTTTTCTTCTTTAACTTTCATTGTCACAAGGTTTTACACAGGGACATCTTTGTCTTTCCTATAGGAAGGATTTGTCTTTCCTTGTCTAAAGGTCCAAATACTATAGGTGCTTATAGGTCCAAAAAATGCCTTAATCTGACGATGGACCAAATAACGAAAGAACAGCTATAGATTCATCTCTTTCCAACTCACTATGAAAACCATATAAGTAAAAACAAGTGAACCATAATGTATTTTTTGCTTATTTAGTTCGGTTTCTATACCTTTAGTCTTTATTCTGTGATTCAATATGGCGGCAACCAGACGCCATATTGTGAAAAAGAAAAATAAGTCGATGAACTATGACGAGTGGGGTATCGTTGAATAGGTACCTATTTAAAAATCGTCTCTAGGTTTCCTTTATCAATCATCATTTTGAATGATCATTTATAACGATTTAAACTTGGTTAGCAACAGTTGGGTTTAGGTACTAAAGTTTGCTTTTTAGGGTTTCGTACCCAAAGGGTAAAAACGGGACCCTGTTACTAAGACTCCGCTGTCCGTCTGTCACCAGGCTGTATCTCATGAACCGTGATAGCTAGACAGTTGAAATTTTCACAGATGATGTATTTCTGTTGCTGCTATAACAACAAATACTAGAAACAATAAAAGAAATATTAAATAATAATTACCTATATATGTATACATGTAAGTGGGGCTCCCATACAACAAACGTGTTTTTTTGCCGTTTTTTTCGATTATTCGATATTAGTAACGGCAACAGGTAGACGTTTGAAATATTCACAGACCCCTTTCCTAATAAACGTTGAGTAACGGTGGTATAGCTATACAATGTTTTGTCCTTATCTGTCATTGTGACATTTGAATTTGACAGATAAGGACAAAACATTGTATAGCTATACCACCGTTACTCAACGTTTATTAGTAAGGGGGAGAATGTTTAGTTGTATATTCAATTCACTTTAAAAATGAATAATCAAATTAAAATAAAATAAATTTTTAAAGGGGGTCCCATACAACAAACGTGTTTTTTTTACAGATAATGGTACGGAACCCTTCGTGCGTGAATCCAACTCGCACTTGGCCGGTTTTTTGTTACAATTATTTCCAAAGGAGGGTGAGCTAATTGGCCTATATGACCAATGAGGACAAGCGACAATATAGTAATATAGTAAATAGAGGTAGATATGTTATACGCGCTTCTATAGTGGCACCCTAAAACCAAGCCAATTGGTACACCTTTACTTAGTCTTGCGCCGTCAACGGAACCGTGAACTAGTCTGCAGAGCAACATTACTCGTCTCTGTTTCACTCCCGGAAATTAGCATACCATCCCGCTTTTACTTGTCATTTATAAATTTGTGTGTAATTGCAATATTTACTGATTATGAGTTCGTAAGCCGGGCCATTTTTACACGCGCAATACCGTATAGGTAAAATATCTACCTCTTTTTATATTATATCATTGACAAGCGGTATGTCACCGGATAGGTAATTCTAAGTTGTAAAACTATTACTATGGCAGGTAGTTCGAAATCTTTGTGTGAAATAAGTTATCGCCATGCAAAGACGGCAGGCAGCATTCCAAAGTAATTATGCTAAAGTCGTCTATGTAGGCGTCCCGCTGTTCCAGATTTTTTAAATAATTCTCACAGTTATTTGAGGTTTCCTGCTACACAAAATCGTTGTAGAATTAAAAAGGATATCCGATGATATAGTGCTTATTGTTATTGGTTTCTAGGCCAGTGTTCATATATTTCTGCCCATTCTCCTTTCATTAACCCTTTTCTGATATTTCCGTTTCCCCGTTTGTGGAATGCCCACAAAGAGGAAGAAAAACAGTTGAACTAGTAATTTGTCAAATGTCAAATGACACATCCACATGCTTGTCGTTTGCCACAAACACTGCGGGACGCAACTACCCGTTAAAGTGAGCACGATGCATTTCTATCTCACTCTAACGTACAGTTGCGTCCAGGGCACGGAACCGGTTGAAAATACCGGTTAATACCGGTTCATTACGGTTTTGACCCGAACTTTTCTAGGGAAGGCTAACGTTTTCGAGAACTTTATTTTAACCTTAATTAACCGGTTTAATCCACGAGCGGCGAGTCGGGAAACCAAAGCGTTCGTTGCAACTTGTTTTTTTGATGTGTGATGTGAAGACGCGCGCGGTATGCGTCTAGATTAACCGGTTTTTTTAACTCGAAACCGGTTAATTCAAAAAGAACTTTACATAAAGCTTCCTCCAAAAACCGGTTAAAAAATCCGCTTTATGCGAACGGAACAGAAATGGAAAGTTTTTGCGTCAAATACATAATATTAACGTATTGAAAATTTTACCGGTATCCGATCCCTGGTCGCGTCCTGCAGTGTTTGTCGCAAACACCAATCATCGACATCATTGTGATTGTGCGGCTAAAAGCCTTGTTATTTTATTTCAGATTGAAATTCCAAATGGCGGCCGGCGAAGTGTCGGCGCAACAAGATGGCCGGCTGCGGCTCCACCCCTACCTAATCGCACTTGCGTACGTACCACATACACGACTAACATAATAGTACATTACTACAGAGGCCGGGAAGTAGGGGATTGCCGGCCGAGTTTATATAGACGGCCGAGCGAAGCGATGCCGGATAGTTACGAGGCTGGCAACCCCACTTCACGCCGAGGTTTGTATAGTGCTTTTCTCAAACATATAAATAATTCATTAAAAAATTTAAAACAAAAACTACCATGTCAAATACTAGGACTGCATAAACATTAAAAGTAACCTACAGTGCTCAGTCACCCGCGCTGTGTCGGGTGCGAGCGCCCGCCCGCCGCCGCTGCGCCGCCGCGCGGGCCGCACCGATCTACATACACCGCCTGCGATCTAAGTTGCGCTACGCACCCCTAATAACCTCTGCCCTCCTGGTACCTGGTGCCTTTATGCAAACGCTTTGGTTGGCAGCACAGCTAAGTATATTAAATAAACAGCTATTTAGGCTGTTCATAAACACAGCCGCCATGTACAGTCAACTACAAAGATATGTATCCATGTTAATCTTACAAAATGAAGTAAATTTTCGTATGCCATTCTTAATTACCCTTCCTTCGTGACATTTCTAGTATCAATAAAACCTTACATTGTGATCGACTCGTTTAAAATGCAATAATTATGTATCCCGCTTGTTTCCTCTGAATCAATTCAGAGGAAACAAGCGGGATACATAATTATTGCATTTTAAACGAGTCGATCACAATGTAAGGTTTTATTGATACTAGAAATGTCACGAAGGAAGGGTAATTAAGAATGGCATACGAAAATTTACTTCATTTTGTAAGATTAACATGGATACATATCTTTGTAGTTGACTGTACACACAAAAATTTAAAAAAAAATACTTCCAAGCCTAGGCCTTCAATTTTGTATGAAATTTCTTTACAGTTCTCTCGAGGTGTTCCGCCCGCAACGTGATACTTTGAGGCCTAAAATAACTAACATAACGCAAACATTCCATTGCATGTTTGAGAAAAAAAACTTTAACTATCAAATATACACTGCGACCCTATGGGATCTTTTGTGTAATTACCCCTCTTTCAGCGCTTAGTCCAATGCAGCCTCCACCCCTTCCAAAAAGCGGATAGTGGATTGCAGTGGCAGTGCCTTGAAATCGTTAGAATCTCCAAAACTGAGGATTTTCATTCTTACTAAGTATAACATCCTGAGGAGGCTATTGGGGCTGCCGAGGTATTGTGGTGCGTCCGGCATGTTCGCTGAGGCGAGAGTAGATGATTTCTATGCCATTAGCCGGAAGAGAGTAGCCTCATTGCTGAAGCACGTACGTGGCAGCAGCAACAGCCTCCTGAGGGCCCTGCAAAGATGCACTACGCTAACTAACGTTTCTATTCGATTCGTTTTTAAACCAATCGCGTCACTGGTAGACCACGTGACTTTTCGTATCACGTCATCTCCCAGTGACGCGATTGGTTTAAAAACGAATCGAATAGCAACGTTAGTTAGCGTAGTGCATCTTTGCAGGGCCCTCTGAGAGTGTTGGCGGAACGCCTCGCCTGCCCCCTCACCAAATACTGGGTCACGGTGGCAATAGGAGCAGTTAAATAGATAAATAGTGCGTTTAAATGGTTAATTGTTGTTTATATTGTAAAGGGGTTTGGGTAAAAGTGTTGTCATTTGTAAAATTCATACATTTTCAAGGTGAGCGGCCATTTGTAAAAGTGGTAAATTATGATAGAATTATTAAAAATAAACATATTTTGTTATGTATTGTAATAGTCTTAAGTGCATCGGAGCCGAGATATTTAAATATTTATACTTGGGCGTACTTTTGTACTAAAAACTGAATACTTAAATCTTTAAAATCTCCGCTCCGATATTATTTAACGCCATAAGTTATATATATCTATGTGTAATTAGAGGTCCTCTAAATAACTATGTAAAAATCATCAGTGGCCGCTCAAAAAAATAATGACAATATTCTTCAAACAAATTTACCCAATGCCCTTTACTACTAACATAGTCTTAATTTGCCCTTGTTACTAACATAATATGGATCTTTGTTTAGTCTGAAATAAATGATTTTTATTTTATTTTATTTATTTTAAGTACGCGTACTTACTCGCCCATCTATCTCGGACTTAATATAAACTTTGCTAACCTAGCTAATCCATGATCGCTTAAGTGCCATAAAAAAACGTCAAAGCCATAGCTCAATAAGCCAGCGTTTCAGGTGATTTTTTAAACAGCAAAGCTCGGGGCTGTAGTGATGCTATTCGGTTTCAACCGGTTTCAAGATAGTGGTTAATATCGGTATAAAACCGGTATAATTTCGTTCATCCCTTAACCGGTTAATGACAGGAACGGTTTAAAAAAATAATTAGGTTACCGGTAAATAGGAAGAGCGAAATTGGAGAACCGCTATAAACCTAACTCGTTAAACTCAGACTCACGCCTCGCCGTGTCCTTGATCTTCGAGTGACGTAACGTAACGTAAAATCACTAAATTAGTTTGTAAAAGCGATATCATACGTCGCTCTATCTATATACAGTAGTGAATAATGTTTTGCCATCGTTTTTTGTTGGAAAAGTTCGTTTTTATATTACTGTCTCAGTCAACTTTAGTACCCACCGATAAGCTAATAGGGAATATGCATGTGTTTTTAAATCGCATTTCGCAACAAAATATGAAAATACCGTAAAAGAGATCACCAAAAGCGAAATTAAAATTAAAATCGGTCAAGAAATACGGATGATACAAGCATTTTAAAATGCTAAGACAGAGAGATCCGAAGTGCACCGGTGAAATCAGTTCGGCCATATAAACTCCACGTAAAATTCTGTTTTGCTAGAAAGAGAAAGGAACCTTTGTTGGCTTATATCTTGGTTATTTTTATAGCTATTCAAAAAATGATTTTTCTCATCTGTTTGTTACATGAATCAGCTTTTATTGAAGCTGTAAAAAAAGCATGCATATTCCCTATTGAGAAAGCAAGATCAATACGAATACGAACTTATTCTACAAAAAACGATGGCAAAACATTATTCAATACATCTGTAGCTCTATACTGCAGTGCCAAGATCAAATTAACCGGCTAATGTCGCTCAACAGAATGAAATTTGATAAAAACCTGTTTTTTTAACTAACCGGTTTGTGAACCGGTAACTCCAACCCAAACCGTAATCGATTCAGGTTAGGCGTCAATAATCGAGACCGGTTTAAATATTAACCCGTTTCCGAGCCCTGCCGGCAGCTAAGAATGAAGGAGACAGACTGACAAACACACCAAGGCTTGGGAACGGTCCGAAAAATACCGGTTAATAATGGTTCTTAACCAGTGGGGCTAGACAAGTTGCCATCGAATACGAACGCTAGCGGGTGTGATGACACTGACTCAGTTGACAGTTTCTTCGCATAGTTACCGCCCTTGGATACCGACGTTTATATTGTGGTAGTAGCTAGGGTATTACTGCACGACACCTTGCACTTTGTGACTATGCGCTGAAACTTGGCACAGTTGATTCTTAGCTGAGGGCTCAGACAAGATGCACTACGCTAACTAACGTTTCTATTCGATTAATTTTTAAACCAATCGCGTCACTGGAAGATGACATGATACGAAAAGTCACGTGGTCTACCAGTGACGCGATTGGTTTAAAAACGAATCGAATAGAAACGTTAGTTAGCGTAGTGCATCTTGTCTGAGCCCTGGTCTTGAGTAGATTCAGACCGAGAGCCATGGCGCATTTAGTAGGAGGAGGGGGGGGAAGTTCGACGCTGCCGCGCTTTAATTGAAACAACATTTCTCTAAAACTATACATGTTAGGACATGCAATATATCATTTTCAGATAAATTAAGGACGAGGAATCTATTTTTTGAACAAAAAAAATGCACTTCGTAACAAAAAAAATGAATAAAGTAGAAAAGACTAAAACACATTATTTGTTATTTTTTATAATAACCTATTGTGTTTAAAAATAATAACAGAAATCTAAGAACAAAAATGTAGTCGTAAAGCTACACTTATGTAGTTTTCAAAAATATATAGTTTATCATATATATCTGTTAACACATGGGTGACAAAAAATAATATTTAGCGTGGGTCAGGGTGATCTCAATGCATGATCATCCGTGAAAGTAGGGTTTAGGTACTGTTTTAACACATGAAAGGTAACGCAATGCAAATTCATTGTATATATTACAAGATCCAATGCACAGACAGAGGTAAGAGGATTTAAGCTGCCTTTTTTTACAATTGCACCAGCCACGGCACTGTTTTTGTATTTGCACCTGACAATTTCAAGACATGCTTTGCAGCGACAGGCAAGTCCACCCATGTTCCAGTTGCTTTCTACCTTCGTCTAACCCCAAGTAGCCGATAGAGCAGATTTTGAGCTGGTGCTTACACTGCTAACTGGCCCCAAACATGCACCCATTGATATATGCCTCTTAAAAAATGCTGATATAAAGCAGCTTTAGTCGGTGCCCTACTGCACTATCTGCAAACAAAAGCACTTTCCGTGGAAAAAATCGGCCTAAGACCAAATTGTGCATCGTTACTTGTCAAGTGCTTGTCCATTTACCGGTCAAACAAACAGTCCAGTACCTTAGCGATTACAGAGGCGAGTGGGATTGGTCTGTAGTTGGACAAGTCTTAGGAGTCTCTGGTCTTATCCTTAATAACGGACTGACTTACTAAGAGACTTATGGCCGCAAACCGGCAGACGGGACGGCAGAGGATATTAAATTTATCAATGTATATTTAATGCTATTTCAATTGGAATAAGATATAAATTTCAATGCTTTGAGACCGACCTCGAAGCATCGCAGCGGATTGCGGCGGAGGAAATTTATAGGGAAAAATCCCCTGCCGTCCGCCGGTTTGCGCTGGCCCTAAGGCTTAGTTACTGCACTCATTTACTGAAGTACGCGAAGCTGATCTAAAATAATAATGAAATGCAATATTCTGGTTTAAGCTTTGAGATCATAATATACCTATCTGTTTAAAAAGGCAGAAAATCTGACCTACTTATTATATAATGTTACGACGTATTTTTCGATGGAAGCCATTGCCTCCTCAATGCGGCCCTCGATCACTGACTCGAAACCTATAGTTAGGTCAGGAAAGGCTTCCCAAGCTTCAAAATTCTCTTACTTATACCATTGAACGAAGTTTAGGTAAAGTTGGCATGTGAAAGGATACATTATAAACGTCTCTATTTAGTAACCTTAGTAGTATAGTAATCTGTGCCATGAGTTACAATTACCGTACTAGCTAGCGAGTCGAATGTTTTGTCCCTCGCACTCTATAAGAATACTGCGAGGTCTGCGAGGGACAGAGCATTAGACTCGATGGCGAGTACGGTAATTGTAACTCATGATAAGGGTACAAAATGGAGGGTTAATAAAGTTTTATTGTACTTACGTACCTCTATCCTCGTAAGGCCCAGTGTGCAGTAGGATGTACATAATCAAGGCAATTTAATTTGAACTGTGTTGCAATGAGAATAAGGTGTATTTTACTATCTTCATAAACTGAAAATGGAATTATCTAACAAACGTAATTGAACTTTATGGCCTTGACGGTAGATTCAAAGTCCCACTCACAAAAAACTCCCTGTTTTTAGTATGGTGGGCTTTACGAGGCTATTTGTTATCTTCGCGAATTAAAAATATGTAGAAATAAACATTATTTCTATGTAAGTATGTTTGGGATGAAATATTTATTAGAAAATTATAAAACATACAATAATTACAATATTTCAACTGCCAAGGATGCTTACTTATAATATGTTATGTTTACGTTTACGCGAATTAGTTCTATGCCCATCTTAGACGTAATACTAAACTATACATTAAAAAAAATAGATAAGTGTAGCTTTTTACATACATATATTATTATTTTTAACATATATCACGTGAGTAAAAAAAAGGTAGAAAGTGCATTATTTTTATTCCAGAACTAGACTTCCCATCCTTAATTTATCCGAAAATGATATATTGGACGCCGTAACAAGTGCAGGGCCTCTATTCTAGACGGTAAAACTGATATCGTATTTGACCTGCTATGGAACTATTTTATACTCATTCCGTCATTACTGTCAAGTAAATAGGAGCTATCAAAACGTTGAAAATATGATAAAAGTTCAAGTACTATTTGGTTTTTGCCGCCTAGAATACCGGCCCAGTTTTTGAGAAATAATATGGCTTGAATTAAAGCGCGGCAGCGTCAAACTCCCCCCTCCTCCCCCGCTAAATGCACGGTAGCTCTCGATGGCTCACGGTCTGAATTCACTCGAGAGCGCCTAAGGATCAACTGGTGCCAAGTTTCAGCGCATAGTCAAAAAGTGCAAGGTTCCCATAAAACGGATCGCACTATCAAACCAGCTACTACGCTTAATTTTATTTTTTGTCTCCCGTGTGTTAACAGATATATAAGATAAACTATATATTTTTGAAAACTACATAAGTTTAGCTGTACGACTACATTTTTATTCTTAGATTTCTGTTATTATTTTTAAGCACAATAGGTAATTATAAAAAAATAACAAATTATGTATTTTAGTCTTTTCTAGGTACTTTAGTTTTTTTTTTCGTTAGGAAGTTCCTCGTCCTTAATTTATCTGAAAATGATATATCGCATGCCCTAATATGTATAGTGTTAGAGAAATGTTGCTTCATTTAAACCGCGGCAGCGTCAAACTCCCCCCCCCCTACTAAATGCGCCATGGCTCTCGATGGCTCCCGGTCTGAATCTCGGCTCAGTCTTGAGACCAGCTAAGAATCAATTGTGCCAAGTTTCAGCGCATAGTCACAAAGTGCAAGGTTCCCATATAACGGATTGCACTATCAAACCAGCTATAGTGCTCGTGTTGAATTCGACCTGTCAAAGTGTCAAGATAGTACCGCGTAACGACCGTAGCTATCAAAACTATCACTATTTGATTAGCGCGAGTGATAGTGATCACTTTACAGCGTGTCAGTTGTAACGAGTGATATATCACGTGACTATCTTACGTCAATTCCATACATATTTTTTTTATGATGGCTGGGATTAACCATTGTTGGTTTTTGATTCTTCTTGCAGTTGGATAGTGTGGCGACTAAAATTTTAAGGCCGGCTTAACTTCAAGCTGAGCAAATGAAAATGTAAAAAAACCTATAGGTTAGAAGAGAAAACGATGGCGGTGCGAACAAATTAGCGAGCGAAATGAACAGTTATTTCGAGCAGGAACAGATTTATTTTGTTTTTTGATCAGAACCGAAATAATATCGGTTCTGTTCAAGCGGAATCGAAATGAAAATGCTCTATGTAGGCTGTGGCTCCACTGAGGCGGAGACGAGCGGAGCGGTGCGGAGCTGTGCCAATATTAACCAATAGAATCTAAACTAACGTGCGCAAGGCGAGCTCCACGTGACCGCATGCGCCTTCTATTGGTTAATATTGGCACAGCTCCGCACCGCTCCGCTCGTCTCCGCCTCAGTGGAGCCGCAGCCTTAAAATGGCGTTACTGACGAGCTGGTTAAAAAAAAACAGAGGGCTCAGACAAGATGCACTACGCTAACTAACGTTTCTATTCGATTCATTTTTAAACCAATAGCGTCACTGGAAGATGACGTTATACGAAAAGTCACGTGGTCTACCAGTGACGCGATTGGTTTAAAAACGAATCGAATAGAAACGTTAGTAGCGTAGTGCATCTTGTCTGAGCCCTCAGGTCTCCGAGCCCTACAACAAACGTTTGAAAACGAAATCTTGCAATAAAATGAGTCATTTTGAAACAATAACTCGTTAACAACACGCGCTGACCTTCAGCACTATCTTAATAGCAGTAGCGTTCGTTATCGCATTATTCGAGTTTCTTAACCTATTATAAGAGTAATTTACGGGTGATTATTATTGTATCGAAATACCTTACAACGAACGTATCATTTCGTAGAATTTACATTTCAGAAAGGCATCCCCGCATGAGTTACTTTTTTGGCAATTACAAGTCTATCCTAAGTTCCTAACCTACATAAGTAATGTTTAAAATATTCTGATAACATCATGAATAATCATGATTTCAGCAGAAAAAAATAGTTACTGCAATTTGTGTGTAGCTAGTTGCTGCCATAAATTAAATTGAATTTACCAGTTGAGAAAACCCGTGAGAAATTGAGGGAACTCCTCAAATAAAAAAAAAATACATATAAGGTCTGTTCATTCTTACTTGTCTTGTATAGTAAACAACTTTCTAACCTCAAAATGAACCTTTTATGGCTAAAACAGCTCTTTTATCGTAAATAAGTAAACATTTTGGACATCACTCGGCCATTGTATTGTCTGTGATTGCTTTATTTTGTTTAAAAGACCTGTTTTAGCCAAAGTCATTTTGAGGTTAGAAAGTTGTTTACTATATAAGACAAGAAAGAATGAACAGACTTAAATATATTAGGTATAAGTACAGTCACCAGCAATAATATACCTATTATCCAACATTGCGCTTGAAAATATCAGTGACAGATATTTTTGAGTATTTTATTTATAAACCAGCTGTTCCCGTGCGTGCCCACTTCGTTGGGCAATAAACATTTTTTCCCTTCTCATGCTCTTAAAATGTTACTTTAGCCTCTGCACATCGGGACTAAAGCTCCTTATTGATCTCTAAGGATTAAAGTATTTTTTTTAATTTACTTTGGATACCCCTAAACAACATTCTTTGTTTCTATTGTTTTCTCTTATCTTTTTTTTGTACCTACTTTAGTATTTCTGTATTGTTTGATCAATTTTTTCGTTTCTCTATCGCCCAAGGGTTAACTGGAAGAGATCCCTTAAAGAGATAAGTTTGCCTTTGTACTACTCTTATTTCTGTAATCTGCGTTTTAGTACAATAAAGTGTTTACATACATATATAATATAATAATTATGTATGTAGGGTGCATTGGGGTAATTACGATATAAATTTTGACGAGTTGAGTAAACGACAGCATTTCAGTTAAACAATCATATTATTTTTAATTGTACTGCCTATATTGTCGTATCTCTTGAAAATTGATGAATAGACCTATACTTAGTGGACATTACATACAAAAATACGTTATTGTTTCTATTTTATGCATATTTATTGTTATGTCTCACTTTTTTGGACATTTGGGGGAAACGAAATATGCCCGGGTAATTCCGAAACTGTTGAAAAGTAGATCTTACTACTCATAGACTGATGGTTTATAGAGTGTTGGGGTTATTGCGAATCACCCAAAAAGGCGCAAAAATCACTTGTCTGTCGAGACGGCACGTTGTTCACACACTTACGCTAGCAGCGACGAACGGCGACTGGAGCGTCAAAGCCAGTAACAATGGCGTCTAAAGTAATGCTGCCAGTAAGAAAATATCGCGGCGTTTGATAGTTTTTATAAACTTTCGGAATATACCCAATTTCACAATTACCCCAATGCACCCTATGTAGTATTTAAAATGTAATATTTAGTTGGTTTGCTTATAAACAAATACATTATAGGCATACACGATTTTGGCATTTTCGGTAACAAATCAAGCATTTGCATTCAGAATGTATAATTTGGTGAAGTGGAACTGATGAAGACCACGGATGGCCACCAGAACTCCTCAACGGTACGTCTATTTCAAGGGTGCCGATAAGATATCTCGATTAAGATAGTTGAACGACTACGACGAAGCACATTTAAGTGGTGTGAAACTATACTATAAATAATATAATTAATAAAATAATATAACTATATCACTTTCCCGCGGCGTTTCTTGCGTCGAGCTTGAAATATCCTATAGTTTCTTATTAATTGAGAAGTGGGACTACATAACATTAACACCGTATTATGCATGGATCTCTAAAAAGTATAAAATAAAAATTAAATGTTTTAAAAAGCAAAAAACCCCCTTCAAAAACGTAATAGTAGTTTACGTGTCGGTTGCGTAAAGACAGGCATTACAACATGAGTATATGAAACGAGCCGAAAGGCGAGTTTCATAATAGATCACACGAGTGTTGTAATGCTAATTACGCAGAGTCGCGTACAATATTTTATCTACACACATATATCTATACAGTAACTACTCTAAGATGAGTTCAGAAGCCGAAAGGCAAATGACCAGCATTACCTTAACTGTGGTAGTAGGTGACAGCGATGACAGCTGTAACGTAATTTTGAAATTACGTTATCGAATATTGTAAGGTAACGAGATCCAAAGGGGTTTGGGTAAAAAAGTTGTCATTTGTAAAATTCATACATTTTCAAGGTGAGCGGCCATTCGTAAAAGTGGTAAACTATGATATAATTATTAAAAATAAACATATTTTGTTATGTAATGTAATACTCTTAAGTGCATCGGAGCCGAGATATTTAAATATTCATACTTGGGCGTACTTTTGTACTAAAAACTTAATACTTAAATCTTTAAAATCTCCGCTCCGATATTATTTAACGCCATAAATTATATATATATCTATGTGTATTCAGAGGTCCTCTAAATAGCTACGTAAAAATCAACCGTGGCCGCTGAAAAAAAAAAGACAATATTCTTCAAACAAATTTACCCAATGCCCTTTGGAACATATTCCAAAATTAACAGCTGTCATCGCTGTCACCTACTACCACAGGTAATGCTGGTCATTGCCTACGGGTTTTGAACGCATAATAGAGGACTTATGATATGTGTGTAGATAAAAAATAACATTTTATCTGTGTCAGAGTCTCTTAAAGAAAACCGCCTGCAAAAACGCACAAAATAACTTCTTTTCGAAAGGTAAAAAGGTCAGTCAAACTGAAGTCTGCTTTTTGTTTAATATTATAGGACGCGCCGCCGACTTGTGTTTGACTGATACCATTAAGATGTTATCTTTTGCGTTTTTACTCGACTGCGGCGAAGCCCAAAAGGAGGGTTATGTGTTGGATCTGTTTGTATGTATGTCCGTTCCTATGTCCCCAACTACTCAACGGGTCAACCGATTTTGATAAATGATACGTCATTAACTCATTAGATTCGCCTTGATGGCGCGAGTCATCATCTTGCCCTTATCCCAAAAAAAAAACAGATGACAATGTCACACCAATTGACCTAGTCCCAAACTAAGCTCTAGGCTTGTGGTGTACTAGACAACCATATAAATACTTGTATAGAGAAATATATACTTAAATACATACAAATCATCCAGGGCTCACGAACAAATATTCGCGCTCATCACACAAATTAACCCTTACCGGGATTTGAACCCAGGACCGCTAGCTTCGTAGGCAGGGTCACTACCTACTAAGGTCGGATTTTTATTCCCACAGAAAAAATGTAAACAAAGGTGTTGCCGTTAACGAAAAACATTTGTAGTATTCAAAATATTTATATTTTCCTCATTTAAAAGAAATCGACTTTCTATAAAAAAACTATATATTGTATCAAGATTGAAGAATTTAATTTGTTGATAGCAAACTTTATTTTGATATAAACTCTTTGTTGTATTAAACTGTTTTTGTATGCATAATTTATTTATTGCACTGGTATCATTGACTCGATACACCCGTGACAACAAGTTGAGGGCCGCTTGATTGATGTGAGACGTCACTTCACTCGCTTCGCTTTACAATTCGTGTTCCCGTTGTAATCGCTTTCCAGTGACTCATTTGTACGACTTTAATTTCAATTATTTCTCTAATTTATTTTTATATCACCGTTCGAGCGAAATAACTTATTATTATATTTCTTGCTGGCCCAAAATTGACATCCCTTGAAATGTCACTTTGACAGTGACGTAACTTTGTTTACATTTTCTGTGGGAATAAAAATCCGACCTTAGGCCAGCGCGTCGTCGACACATTATTCAATCGGATTTTTTGTGTATGTTTTGAACATATATCGACGACAGTATCAAAAAAACTAATCAGAATTTTAAAGCTTGCTTTTTATTGCCGGCGGTTTTTTTTAAGATACTCGGCACAGATACAATAAGAGTATCATTATTGGGGGGTTGAGATGGGCCTTGTGAGCCACTTCGACCATTGCTGATCTTTTATGACAGCCCTTTGTTTAGAGTTCACCACGAAGGCCCGTTACGTCTAGAAATTTCCAGATGCTTTAGGCAGTGAGGAGTTATATCTCCTGTGGGTACATGATATGTCGCCCTAGGTAGATACTTCTATTACGCATGGTGGTCCGCAAGAACAGAGGATGTGCATTGCTGTCTCCTCTGTTTCCTGACAGAACCTGCATGTCGCTTCTTGTTTCATACCCATTACTCGTAGAAACAAATGTCTGTTCAATTTGCGGCCAGTTAGGATCCTAGTAACTGCGCAAGTCTTTTCTCTTTTGAGTTTTAGAATCTCCTTGAAGAATAAGAGTAACTTGGCCCTGACTTGTCGAGAAATAACTCGTTGACCGCCTTTAATGCAGTGTTTGGTTATATAATGCAATCGGCTTAGGGCAATAAGGACAGTTGCAATAAGGTTATGAATAAACCAGTCTGACGACACACAATTCACAGATGCTACCACAGTATTGGTCAACTGGGCACTGGGCAAATGGCTGGGGCACATTTTATAAAGCTACAAGTTACAATTTTACAGGTCTAGAGTTCCGCTTGTAATTTGTAACTTGTAGCTTCGTGAAACGGGCCACAGGGCGCGTTTTATAAAGCTACAAGTTACAAATTTACAGGTCTAAACTGGCAACACCGCTCAAATGGCTGGTCGTCATTGGTCGAGGTTGTGTCAAATGGAAACTTGTAACCTGTAAATTGTAATTTGTAGCTTTATAAAACAGGCCCCTGGTCGTCATTGGTCGAGGCTGTGTCAAATGGAAACTTGTAACCTGTAAATTGTAATTTGTAGCTTTGTAAAACAGGCCCCTGGTCGTCATTGGTCGAGGTTGTGTCAAATGGAAACTTGTAACATGTAAATTGTAATTTGTAGCTTTTTAAAACAAGCCCCTGGCATTGCATTGTACCGAAAAGTATCTACTCAAATTGTGAAAGTTTCTTATGAGAAATTCTCGGAAATTTCTAAGAATATTCTTAAGTTTTGAATGGAAAGAGAACATTCTCAATGCTCTCAAATGTTTCCGATGATAATAATATTCTCAGTAATTTCTTGAGAGGGTTTCTTAACTTCTGAGAATGTTCTGCTACTTGTACATTGCTACACTCTTTTTCACCTAAGATGAGTCCAGTGACAGCTCATATAAACACGTACAGTCACGAACTTTAATTTGGGACCCACCTTAGGTCCAAAGTCATTCTGACATTCTACAACAATAAGGTTGAGTCTCCTATAAGTGACAAATGATTTGGCATCTCTAATGACACTGACGACTTCAAGCCTATTTTTTAATCGACTTCAAAAAAAGGAGGAGGTTCTCAATTTTTTTTTTTTTTTTTTTAATGTTTGTTACCTCAGAACTTTCGACTGGGTGAACCGATTTTGAAGATTCTTTTTTTATTTGAAAGCTGGTGCTTCCAGATTGGTCCCATTTTTTCAAAATGAAGATCTGATGGTGGAATCCATGAGGAATCGACGGAACTCTTCAAAATTTATAGGCACACCTATAGCGATTTTGGTATTTTTCATTGTAACTCGTGTATTTGGTCTTGGAAACCACTATTTGGTGAGGTGGAACTGATGATGAAGACCACAGATGGCCACCGGAACTCCTAAACGGTATACAACGTGTCCCAAAACTCAACGATAAGCCGGCACCAGAGGATGGAGCTGCTTATGATTAGTCGAGAAAAAATAAAAAAGATAAAAAAGATAAAAGAAATTTATTTAGTAAGTAGGCCGCTCGGGCACTTTTACACGTCAAGATACTACCAATACCAATACCAATAAGGAAAAGATATATTTTTTTCCTTATTTTTTCTCGACTAATCATAAGCAGCTCCATCCTCTGGTGCCGGCTTATCGTTGAGTTTTGGGACACGTGGTATATTTCGAGGGTGGCGACAAGATATTTCGATTAAGATAGTTGAGCGACTATGACGAAGCATATTTAGGTTTAAATATATGACTATGACTTTCCCACGGCGTTGCTTGCGGCGAGATTGAAATGTTCTATTGTTTCTTGAGAAATGGGAGAAAAATGGGAGAATAACAGCATAATTATGATCACTAAAAAGTATAAAATAAAAAAAATGTTTAAAAAAACAAAAACCCGCCTTCAAAAAGCAGCTTTTTGAAGGCGGGTTTTTGTTTTTTTTAACATTTTCTTGAAATGGGTCACAAATTAACGATCGCGATAGTATTACTCCTGTTTCTTTAACTTTACATAAATACTAAATTGGCACACACCTAGCGACGCCGTTCAAGAACTTAAATAATTAATCGCCTATTTTTAAATACCTGGCATGTGAGTATAGTATGTGATTGAAATTACGAAATACGGCTGTCACAGGACTCATCTTAGGTGAAAAAGAGTGTAACTATTTGTTAGAAAGACACATACAAAATAACGTTTTACCTAGTGTAATGTCCGGTTCCTATATTCAAACCGCGGATAGATAAAGCTTACTTTAGATTAATATTTAGAATAGATTAGAATAGTGGCTCGTGTGTTTGCCGAGTTAGAATAGTGCCACTCCATGTCTTCCCGTGGATGTCGTAAGAGGCGACTAAGGGAATAAAGGCTTGTAGTACTGTTAGGCGATGGGCTTGCAACCTGTCACTAATACGCTGGTAAACATCTTAGCCTAATTGTGCAAATTGTGGTTATATAATTATCAACAAGTTTTTAGAGTTGTTTGTAATTCTGTAGCTCTGCCTACCCCACTCTGGGAACGAAGGCGTGAGATTATGTTATGTTATGTTTGATTAGAATAGAATAGAAAAAACTTTATTCACCTTAATAAGTATGCCATGGACATGAAAATACAATAAAAGTCACAAAAAATACGAAACAAAATTGAAAACAACGTAAAAATTATTTTGTGGAAGTACTTAAACAATATAAATAGTGGACCATAATTTAATACCACGGCATATCCGTGAAAGGGCGCCGGCGCAGCATGTGCTGCAGCAGTGCTGCTGCAGCGCTGATATTCTGCCGGGAACCATGGGTGCGGCAGGGACGCACTTAGATAGTCACTCACTCAGTAACTTGGTACATATACTATACATATACTATATTAAAAATAAACCACAACCTTAACTAACACAAAAATAAAATCTAATTATTAAATTACTCCTAAAATATCGACAGCCGAAACAGGTATTGGCGTGAACTTTCTGCAGATTCAGCAAATGCAGTTTATATTTACTTTTAAAAGCTAGTTTTGAAGTAGTATTTGACACATTTTGTATTGTAAATGTCAAATTATAGCCCGAAGTAAGCGTTATCTGTCCGCGGCTTGAATATACGAACCCGACACTAATATATCGTCGGCCTAAATCACATACCTCGTAACTCCATTTTTTTTCAAAATAATTTTTTGATCTTTTAGATAGTACTATTCTGGACGTATCTAACGGCAAAACTCTTAAATACCAAAAGTAAACCGTTTAAAAAGCAAAATAGAAAACCTCGCAACTCCCGACCGCCATATTATTATGTCGGCCGCCGTTTTTTGTGCCTCCTGTAAAATTTCGTCAGATTGAGTTACGAGATTTGCGATTTAGGCCGACGACATACTGTTTTGTGTTGGTAAATAAATATACGTTTTTTTTTTAAATTCTAAATATAGTCAAGCGTGAGTCGAACTCACGATGATTCGATTCGATATCGATTTATAATCGAAATAACTACGGAAACGCTCGGTGCGCGAGTCCGACATCCACTTGTTTCTAGTGGTGGTAGGACCTTGTGCAGGGTACGTCCGGATAGCTACCACCATCTTATCCATTAACCCACCGCCAAGCAGTAGTGTTCGCATAGCTGTGTTCCGGTGTGGGGATAAGACAACCGGTGAAATTACTAGCATAGAGGCATTCCATCTTAGTCCTCAGGGTTGGCAACGCATTTGAAGTCTTAGGATTGCAGTTTTGAGATTGTACTCTTGAGGCTTCAAATGTCTATGGGTCTCAGATCCACTTACCATCAGGTGGCCTGAGTGCTCGCGTGTCTTCAACTTGCCATAAAAACAACTTGACCGGTATTTTTACCCGACTGCCGAGGGTAGGGTAATGTTTTTGACCGGTTTTTTACGTTAAAGAACTACGTCGATATAGTGGAATAGAAATTCTGTGGGCACGAACGCGCGAAATGTGGAAACATGCGCGCGCGCACGTTATCAAGTGCTTATCACCAGGTCAACGTACTCTGACGCAACGCGCTGGGCCGCTGCCAGTTGGGAAATGGCAGCCGGTGCCGTCACACAACAAGCAACGTGTTTAATAATATATGTCGGTGGTCCACGGCCCCTCTTGGGTGGTCATTCTTAATAAATTCGTCGCCGAATTTTCAACATGCGGAACTCCTGGGGTGTTTTTAAAAACGGCGCTCGTTCGGTCGAACGAGGGAACGAGTGAACGCGCCACACCGGCGAGTTTAAGTAGTCCCGTCAGAGCGCACAAAACACATTTTAGCGCGTGCATTCTCAATTAGGCAGCCTTATACGTTCGATCTTATCGACAGATTCACGTGACATCCCGACATGGCACACTTTATACCACGTGGTGACGTCACGAGCCTACGCTCCCGAACTTGGATGCGCGTTATATTTGTCAATTTTGATTGATTTGATAAAGCAATAACTATATGAAAAGCAAGCTTTAAAAACCCGACTGCATTTTGTACACTGTCCTCGATATACCTACACATGTTAATAATTGTCATTTTGCCATTGTTGTTATTTCAATTTTAACAGTTTAGGTATCCTATGTCACCCGGGATGACGTAAGGATTCTAACGATACCTCACACATCTAAATCGGTCAAGGGATTTAGAAGTTATAGTGTAATAAAGTAACTCACATACATACATACATACAAACATGAACCCTGAAAACATTACACTCCTTTTTTTGGGGCAGTCGTGTTAAAAATACGTGATCAATATTTTTTGATAATCTTACTGACGGACTATCTAATTAGTTTTTTTTTACCCTGGACGCATCCCTTTTATTTGAATGTGACGCTACAATCAAGGCGCGTGCAAACTATCTCCGACGAAGTAATAATAATAAATAATAATAAATATCTGGGGACAATGCCACACCAATTGACCTAGTCCCAAACTAAGCTCTAGGCTTGTACTATGGGTACTAAATTCACAATTCAAAATATTTATTCAGCAAATAGGCCACATGAGGGCTCTTTTACACGTCGGTAATATAGAGTGAATCTACCAGCGCTTCGGACAAGACCATCATTGCGGAGAAGAAGCGCCGCAAGAAACTCCAGCAGAAGGTCATTTTTTCAATCATAAAACATACAACAACAATACTTAAAAGTAAATTACATTAAGTAATAATAAGGCAATAAAGTATTAAATAATAAATTCTTAAAACTACCAAAAATAAACTTATTACAAATTTAAGGTCAATAAACCTAAACTAAAAATGATGAATATGAGATCAACACGACGACGTCTCTTCGTCAAAAGCTATAAGTAGATATAATAATTAATTGAACAACAAGTCCTTGCAAACTTGAACAGACCGGACCCCACAAACAGCACCCGTTCACGAGTATGACGCGTATCTCAGCCATCGCCTCTCTCAACCATTTGTTCGGGAAAGTGGCGACCCGATCAACGACGCCGCCGTAAGCAAAGACCTTTGAGCGAGCATGAAATGCTCATGCTGCCGGACAACATAAAATGAATATTGTATGAATGAAACAGCGGTCCGACGAAAAACATCACAGTGTGTTCTCTTTTAAAAGCGTCTTGTACACACAAGAACTAGTAAAGATAAAAAATACAAATAGTAAACATAAAATTGAATGCTTAAATACACAGTTTGCTTAAAGGCTATGGTTATCAAGGTACAAATATTGTAAATATCCTAGACACTACTTCAAGACATCTTAGTCACCAATGAAGTCATTTATAGTGTAATATGCCTTACCCAACAAGCAGCGCTTGATGTGAGACTTAAATTTATTGAACGGCATATTGACGATATCAGATGGTATCTAGACAACGATATAAATACATATATACTTAAATACATAGAAAACATCCATGACTCAGGAACAAATATTCGCGCTCATCACACAAATATCTGCCCTTACCGGGATTTGAACCCAGGACCGCTAGCTTCGTAGGCAGCGTCACTACCAACTAGGTCAACGCGTCGTCAACGAAGTCGCCGGCAAAAGCTATTCTTAAATAAAACAAACTTTACACGCGGATCGACTCTTGCGCAATATAACCAGTTTAGCTTTATCTTGACCAACCGACCTTATTGAGTCTGTATCTACTCAAACAGGGCCTTGCATTTTTGATAGATAATTATGTAAAGTTCAAGGCAAATATCGTCATTGCTTTGAAAAACCTCATCTCAATTTCGTGACGTACGATTTTGAACTTACACCTGAAGATAATTAAGTTCAAACTCATACAACTCGAAATAATAGATAGGAGTTTTTTTTCTAAAGTAGTAATGACATGATACATATTATGTATAATCGTATGTATGTACGGCTCTACCAGTAGGTACCTTAATGGCGATCGGGAATTTTATTTATTTTAACTTATTTGTTCAAAATACAATAAAGTAAACCAGTAAGCGAAACAGAAAAGAAAACCAAGGACGGTGCGAAGAACTCTCATCACACAAAATATCTGCCCTTACCGAGATTTGAACCCGGGACCGCTAGCTTCGTCAGGCAGGGTTACAATCAACTAGGCTAACGTTTCGATGTCATAGAGAGAAACAGATAGACGCATAATACGCATATACAGATGCGTTAAACATAAAAGACCTCTCTGTCGTTAGGAGTTACACAGAATAAGAACATATAGCATAGAAAACGGACTATAAGACGTACTTTGCGTCAGCTATCTTTCTCTACTTTTTAGATTTCGATTACATGAGAAAAAACGAAACAAAAAGTAGGCTGTTTTTTCTTCTTTAACTGTCATTGTCACAAGGTTTTACACAGGGACTTCTTTGTTCTTCCTATAGGAAGGATTTGTCTTTCCTTGTCTATAGGTCCAAATCACGCCTTACTTGTGACGATGTACCAAATAACGAAAGAACAGCTATAGATTCATCTCTTTCCAACTCAATATGAAAACCATAAGTAAAAAGAAGTGAACCATAATGTATTTTCTGCATATTTAGTACGGTTTCTATGACTTTAGTCTTTATTCTGTAAGGAGTTATAAACAAACGTCGTTATCGAGCAAAAACTATTTGACAGTACTGAAAGATTATAACAAATAGGCAATAACAGAAGTGACACTCGTATCGAGAAACTATTATACCTACGAGTTCAAAATGTATCAATTTTGTTTCTAATATCTTACCTCCGTACTTGACTTAATTAGTAGTACATATTTAAAAAGATTACCTACGCAATCCTAACGTCAACCTCTTCAGTCACTTTTCCTGCTACTTTAGACATTTGTGCAAATGAAAAACATATTTAAAAAGTTCGCCGTAACACAGTTTCGACTACCACGGGAGATAAAGAACTTTTCTATGGAATACCGCCGTTAAATTTAATGCACAAAATTGTTATTAGTTGTAAGTAGATATTTGCTTCAAGATTTAAATTTGTTAAATATTATTAAGTTCTCGAAGATGTGACAAGCAAATACCCATAAAAACAATATTAAAATAGTTGCCGTAGAATAGTGTTATCATGTATTATTACTTACCTATTAGATGTTAAAGTAAGCATAAGTGAACCTTGTATTTTAGTTATGGTAAATAAATTTCATTTCATTTCATTTCAAGTTAAAACTAGTTTTCGAGAAAAATACTGGATTAGATGTCATAAAAAAAACAAGTTGACACGTTGACTTAAAGGTAAGCGTTTACTCAGTGTAAGACAAATTTGATTGACCTTTTCCAGCGAAACTTCGTGCTAGATGTGAAGAACTTCTTAGAGGCTTAGAATGTATAGGCAGAATATTCCGTTTATACTAAACAGACATTCTGTTGTACGTAGGGTTGCCAACTATAGTATTTTCCAGCCCAAGGTATAAAAATATAGTACACAAAAAGAAAATATAGTAGGTACTTTAAAGAAAAACTTTTTAAAAAGTTTGTAAATTTATTCATTAAATATAATGAACAATATTTACTACTTACTAACACACTGCCTGGTATTGGGGCAACTATCTGAGCTGAAAAAAGCCTATTTCTCCACTCCAACTACATTGGTGCTTAAAATCAGGTTGAAACGGCCAATCTCATATATATAAATAAATAATAAATAAATATCAAGGGACGATCTCACACAAATTGACCTAGTCCCAAACTAAGCTCTAGGCTTGTACTATGGGTACTAGACAACGATATAAATACTTATATAGAGAAATAAATACTTAAATACATAGAAAACATCCACGACTCAGAAACAAATACTCGTGCTCATCACACAAATATCTGCCCTTACCGGCATTTGAACCCAGGACCGCTAGCTTCGTAGGCAGGGTGACTACCAACTAGGCCAGCGCGTCGTATATAATAATTTTTTTTTAAATATTAATAAAAAAATTTTTTTTTCATATTACCGCATATGTATAAGGACAGACAGAAATATAGTATTTTTGGGTACTATATATTTCTTCAACAGTACGTACACAGATTCAAAATATAATACTATATAATAGTACTAGGGTGATGGAACCAGTAATGGACAAGGCACCAATAATTGACACATGATTCTTATTTTACAGAAGATAAGGGTTATTCATTTGTTTTGCAACAATCAATTTAGGACCGTATGAAATTGGAATTAAGAGTGAAGTGTCCATTACTGGTGCCTGTCAGCTAAAAGTATCCATCATTGGTGCCGTCACCCTATATATTATATATAGTATTGTCATAAGAATAAATAATAACTACACGTAGAAGCGAATCTCCTTTGACCAGGCCCCAAATGCCGCGCTTTAAATACCTACTTCCCCCTTCACCCAGCTACGCCCCTCTGTCTTCCGCGCCCAAAGTTAGGGCTGTCAATTGCGAAATATTTTAATCGGTTTATAGATGTGGTATACAAGTTTAGTCACGAAATGTTATTAATGTTTTACTTTAACGTGGAAACATTGTTGCAAAATGAGTTTCTTACATGTACGTTAAATTAGGTAATAATACTTTTTGATAAAATTAAGATTATCTCATAAAACTCCTTCATTCAATAAATTATTTCTAATTAGTTTGCCGTAAATAGTCGTTCACTTTTTAAAACACTATCTTAGTTCAACCATAAACACTAAAACCAACACAAATACGAAAACCAATTCAACACACAATATCAATATCTTGGTTAATATATATTCCGTGTGTAACGCCCCTGACTGACTAGACACCTCAGGTGTCGCCAGGCGGTAGGTATCTAACGCGTCGAACGCGCGTCGGGAGCTGGGAGTTTTGCTTCTACGTGTAGTTATTATTTATTCTTATGGTATTGTTGGCAACCCTATTTGTACGGTCAGCGTCATAAATATATATACGTTAACAAGGTTTCATAAATAAATATGCACCCTTATTCCCTCGCAGCAGAGTCGTGTTTATATATTATTGAAAGTTTTACTGTGTCTATATATTTGATGCTGACTGTACGTGTTCTGTAATATATTTGTTTTTGCTAACGCGATAACTACGTTTGGTTATAAAGGACGACACACACACACACACACACGCTCATAAGAAGTCACCTATACTTTAGTGTCGTTCGTTCCATTCATCAAAGATCGCAGTTCTGCCCTTCTAAATAAAAAGGACGCAAGCGCCATTTGAAAGTCAAAGCAAATTAAACTCCCTGTCTTTAGAAATAAGGTTTCTTATACATACGCGGTTCGATGAGACATGCGCCCTTTTTTCTTAGGGGGGCAGAGCTTTAGCGAAATGACCTATACTTAGCGTTCGAATAGCTTGTCATGTAACGATAATTAATTACGTCAATTTTGCCAGAGTGGCCTTCTAAAAGTCCGATAGCTACAGACGCTACAGTACCTATTACCCAGAAAAGCTAGTCGCGTATACCGTTTGAGATAGCATTACGTTCCCGACCAAGTCACATAGGAGTATCACCTTTAGCAGACAAACAAAGCTTCTGTCATTGAGTGCCTTATAAGGGGCTAAAAAAGGGGGAGTAGCGATTAATTCTATGCGTAGGAAGTCGCGGGCGTTCTCTATTTTATTTAACATAAAAAGCCGGGATTTATCCTTAAGTCTAGCAACATTATGCATACGTCATAGCGAGACGGATAAGCGGGCTGCAAGACTGCCCTACTACGGAAAAAAAACACATCTCCTATGAATTGTATTGCACTTCCAACCTTATTATAACCTTTGAGAGTTTAATATCCTTACTATAAATTAATTGCTCTTGTGTCTTTTCTTTAGAGGGCAGA
This sequence comes from Acleris literana, assembly GCA_946894065.1. Lineage (NCBI taxonomy): Eukaryota > Metazoa > Arthropoda > Insecta > Lepidoptera > Tortricidae > Acleris > Acleris literana. The sequence goes on along the minus strand of OX335693.1, from coordinate 11,082,659 downwards.
ATGGCGACATATAGCACAGTCAAGGTTCGGAAACCCTATACGATGCTCTACAAGCGGCATTATGGCCGGCTTACCGCGTTATACTTGGGTACACGTAGGGCTGCCATCACCTAAATTGCCGAACCCGGATAAACACGGCAAAAATGCCGGACATTTGGGCGAAATACGGGTTTTTCCCCGGACACCTCTGAAAAAATATTTTTTGCAACAAAAATAAAAACATCGGTTTATTTTTTATTTTTATTCTTTTAGCAACAAACAATAGACATTTTTAATAAAATTAAAAACTCTTTCTGAGGTACGCAATATGGTAACAAAAACAATTAAGCTCTTCTTTTTGGCTTCATTCAACCAATAATATTTTCAGTCATCTTCATCATCATTGAAAAAAAATTGGGCTTCCCCTGACAACAAAAGTGTCCGGGTAAAACCCGGACACTTAATAAAACCCCTGCCGGACGGCCCCCGGACGCCCTTCAAACTAGGACAAATCCGGGGAAACCCGGACGGATGGCAGCCCTAGGTACACGTGTAACGTGTGTATACAAGGTTATTAGATAATGATGCATTCCTTGAAGGGGGGAATAGGAGAGCTCATTTACAACATACAATGTACTGTGGACCGGCGAGCTAGGAGACTCATCGGTGATGATGACTCACCCGCCAATACCAAGCTTCGGAGTTTGGAGCATCGGCGTAGAGTCGCTTGTCTCTCGGTAAAGATAAAGATAAAGATAAAGATATTTATTCAGTGAGTAGGCCGCACGGGCACTTTTACACGTCAAGAATCTACCAGCGCTTCCCTAGAGGAGACCACTGCTGAGAAGAAACGCCGCAACTCAGCAGTCAGTCATTTTTTAAACATATTACAATGGTTACTACTTAGTCTAGCATTATATAAAGCAATAAATATTAAATTACTTATTATACTTATAAAAATAACATGCGTAGCTCAGCAGGAAAACATGCCAAAAATCTTACGAGAGAGACAGAGGGAGAAAAGGAAAAAAAAACCTATTTATGTTTATATAAGACGGTACAAGACGACCACATACAAGTTTCGATATGTTTTCCTACGTCAACGGTGTCCCCTAGACAAGATAAAGCTTTTGCATTTGAATAAATTAAGTATTATTGACTAAGTTTCGGGTTTAGGCCATGCATTTTTGTCTGTTAGATAATCCTCGACCCTATAATACGCTTTAGACATTAACGACTTTTTCTCAAAAATGTTCGGAAATGTTGACATTACTATCTACATAATGAGACGCGAAGTACATAGTTTATTGACAGTTCCCAAATTAAAAAAAAAAGTTTAAAAAAACAAAAACCCGCCTTCAAAAAGCAAAAAATAACTTCTTTAAATGGTAGGTAAATAGGTCAGTCCAACTGAAGTCTGCTTTTGGTTAAAATATTGTTGGACGCCGACTTCAGTTGGACTGACCTATTTACCTACCATTTTAAAGAAGTTATTTTTTGCTTTTTGAAGGCGGGTTTTTGTTTTTTTTAACTTTTTTTTTATTTTATACTTTTTAGTGATCATAATTATGCTGTTATTCTCCCATTTCTCAAGAAACAATAGAACATTTCAATCTCGCCGCAAACAACGCCGTGGGAAAGTCATAGTCATATATTTAAACCTAAATATGCTTCGTCATAGTCGCTCAACTATCTTAATCGAAATATCTTGTCCCCACCCTCGAAATATATACCGTTTAGGAGTTCCGGTGGCCATCTGTGGTCTTCATCATCAGTTCCACTTCACCAAATAGTGGTTTCCAAGACCAAATACACGAGTTACAATGAAAAATACCAAAATCGCTATAGGTGTGCCTATAAATTTTGAAGAGTTCCGTCGATTCCTCATGGATTCCACCATCAGATCTTCATTTTGAAAAAAATGGGACCAATCTGGAAGCACCAGCTTTCAAATAAAAAAAGAATCTTCAAAATCGGTTCACCCAGTCGAAAGTTCTGAGGTAACAAACATTAAAAAAAAAAAAAAACAACAGATGAATTGAGAACCTCCTCCTTTTTTTGAAGTCGGTTAAAAATACATTGCGTGCTCGCTTCACAAGCCCGCAATGTTGCATACAAATTCCATTACTATCTAGCTTGTAACTTTTTAAAAAGTGAAAAAGCCATGTGATGGCATAAGTCTTATACATCCAAATTTTATTCGAAACATAACTTTGTTATCTGTGTCTGGAATAGCTTATGTTTTTTTACTAGGACTAGGACTCGCAAGCTCGTCCGTTTAATTAAACCAATACTCGGCCCGCAATTGCCTACTTCCATGCCTAGGCAATAATGTACTATTTCAAGTAATTTTTAAGTGCTGGAAAGGGTAACTTTAAAACTACGTCAGGTAATTTATTATAGAAATGAATGCATTGACCAACAAATGATTTATATACTTTACGGACGCGGAATTTTCGAATATTTTACAAGGTGTATTATGGAGAGTGTGCCCAGGAACTACCTCATCCCACCCTCCAATTTCTCATATCGGACTTGTACAAGCCTGGAGGGCTTCCATCCACGTGTAGTAGAATACCCAATGGTTCGCACGCAGCGGTTTGCTGCCTCGTTCCTTATTCGCGCTGCCAAGGAGTGGAACGCTCTCCCTGCGTCTGTATTCCCGGAATCATATAACCTTGGTGTTTTCAAGGCAAGAGTGAATAGGAATTTTCTGGGTGTACCAAGCGTGTACCACCTTCGACCTCGTTGTCACTTAACATCAGAGGGCTCAGACAAGATGCACTACGCTAACTAACGTTTCTATTCGATTCGTTTTTAAACCAATCGCATCACTGGTAGACCACGTGACTTTTCGCATCACGTCACCTTCCAGTGACGCGATTGGTTTAAAAACGAATCGAATAGAAACGTTAGTTAGCGTAGTGCATCTTGTCTGAGCCCTCTGGTGAGATTGAGGTCTAACGCAATCCCAAAATTGAAAAAAAAAGCCTATCAATTGGATAAAACCGGGCAAGCATGGCGGACACGCAACTCTAGCGAGAATGATGTCTAAATATCCAATGATACCTCACTCAATGCTAAAATAAATAAATAATAAATATATACCAGGGGACAACGTCACACCAATTGACCTAGCACCAAACTAAGCTCTAGGCTTGTACTATGGGTACTAGGCAACGATATAAATACTTCCATAGAGAAATATATACTTAAATACATAGAAAACATCCATGACTCCAGGAACAAATATTCGCGCTCATCACACAAATATCTGCCCTTCACGGAATTTGAACCCAGGACCGCTAGCTTCGTAGGCAGGGTCACTACCACTAGGCCAGCGCTGACTCTTATTTACTGGACAACAGGCTGCGGCTCCGCTGAGGCGGAGACGAGCGGAGCTGAGTGGAGCCGCAGCCTTAAGCAGCATGCAGGGCGTCCCAAGACTCCGCTTGTCTGTTTCCACTGAAGCGGAGCGGAGACGAGATGTGGATTTCAACTAATATGATTGGTCGATTCCTACGCGTCTCTCCGCTCCGCTCATCTCCGCTTGACTGTTTCCATTGAAGCGGAGCGGAGACGAGATGTGGATTTCAACTAATATGGATTCCTACACGTCTCTCCGCTCCGCTCATCTCCGCTTGACTGTTTCCACTGAAGCGTAGCGGAGACGAGATGTGGATTTCAACTAATATGATTGGTCGATCCCTACACGTCTCCTCTCCGCTCCGCTTGTCTCCGCCTCAGTGGAACCGCAGTCGAGTTAAAAACAATACCTACCATAAAGGTTGAAGAAAAAAAAAAGGTTTTACCTCCTGGAATCTCCGCCCCGATCGCTGAATTCTGCCAAGTTAAGAGTGCCCTCTTGATGTACGACCTTGTATGAACCTGCTCCCGCCTCATTGACTAGTAATTGATAAATTGTGTGTCTGTGTGACGCTTCACGCCGGGTACACCCACGACCACAAATTACTTCGAGTCGTCCTACATCTCTTCCCCGGTCTAATATGTATATAGCTGCGTTTATCGTGTGATAAAGTGTGGATAAGGCATCCGTTACCTTCTGACACGTAAATAAGTACGTGACGAAGACAGTGCAATGCTTTATCCACATTTGACACGCGATATATGTAGACGCAGCCATACTATAGGCCCGCTTAGGATTACCATATCTCAGGATTTGTCCTGAGATTTCAGGATTTTTGGTCTCTTCACAGGATTGTGGCCGGATCTTATAAATCTCAGGATTTTTAGAATTTTCAATAAAATACAAATTTTAAAGATCTCTTTAATAAAAAGTAAAACAAACTAAAAATAATATTCCTAATAGAGAAAATAATTGAAGAAATCAACTTTGGTACAGTCATGTCGGGCAACTGTGCGCACTTTATTTTCAAACTAGTGTCAAAATTAAACGATAAGCATGAAAGGAAAATGAAAATATGTATCTGGCGAAGCATTTATTTAGGTAATAATTGAATCATGAAATTATCTATAAAACCTTGCCACCTCGAAGAAAAATCGCCTTAATTCAACCAGCTCAAAATGCGCACACTTACCCATACTGCGGGTAAGGGTGCGCAGCTAAGCGAAGTTTGTGGATTTCTTATGATATTAAGCAGACTGATTTTGATCAAACTTACCTCACTTTATTGAGACATAACATAGCTTCAAATTTTATGCAAAATTGAAGGCTTAAATACATTACTAACAGAAATAAAATTCATTTACTCGTGTCAATTTTCGCCATGACACCAAATTTTACCTTTACGGCACCGGATTCTGAATATTTTCTTTTTCAAGTAAATGAATGATACCATCTGGGTTTTTCTTGCATAAACTAATTCTCCACCAACATATCTTTAATTTGCTTACACATATCACAAACTTCTCCATCCCCATTCCTAAATAAAGAGGTTGCGCACACTTACCCGCTGCGCACAGTTACTCCACATGACCCTAGTGACATTTTTAAAGGGGTTTGGGTAAAAGTGTTGTCATATGTAAAATTCATACATTTTCAAGGTGAGCGGCCATTCGTAAAAGTGGCAAATTATGATAGAATTATTAAAAATAAACATATTTTGTTATGTAATGTAATACTCTTAAGTGCATCGGAGCCGAGATATTTAAATATTCATACTTGGGCGTACTTTTGTACTAAAAACTGGATACTTAAATCTTTAAAATCGACATAAATTATATATATCTATGTGCATTTAGAGGTCCTCTAAATAACTATGTAAAAATCATCAGTGGCCGCTGAAAAAAAAAATGACAATATTCTTCAAACAAATTTACCCAATGCCCTTTGTAATTAATACGTTTGAGAGAAAATTCTCGAACTGCAACAAAATCTCAGGATTTTTCAATAAAAATCACGCATTTCTCCGGATTTTACATTCTTCATCTGGTAACCCTAAGCCCGCTGGCCTCGCGAAATAATATTTTCTTTATCGCTCATGTTCCGAAAGTAAGGATTTTCATACCTCATTTGACGCGTTAACCTATTTAGTAACCATGCATATGAAGCTAGCGGTCCCGTTTTCGATTCCCGGTATGAGAAAATACTTATTTATGTGATAACCGAGTATTTGTTCTGAGACTTGGATTTTTTCTATGCATTTCTCTATAAAAGTTAGGTAGTACCCATAGTACAAGCCTAGAGCTTAGTTTGGGACTGGGTAAATTTATGTGAGATGGTACTAGAATTAGCGGGTTGAAAATAGCATTTCAATTCCTAGGGAGGAAAAGATTTTGAAAAAAGAATTGGACAAACAGCCATTTTTGGCCGTTAAATTGATCATGGAACATTATGACATAGCAGGGACTTTTAACTGTGTCAAAAAACTCGTTATTTTAAGAAATGCCTAAAGACAATGTGCGTTACTATAACATACAACACTTTTGTTTGGGAGCGTAATGATTTGCTTAAAAACGAATGTACTAATTTTCATTTTGCATAACACAAATTGCATAGTTTCGATCTGTATATTATACCAATGATATAATAATTATTATCCATAAAAACAAAATGAATAAGTTCATAGGTGACAAAGTACCTAGACTAGACATTTCTATCGTCTTTGATTAATATTAATGAGGTCACAGTTCTAAACTTTTTCTTTTTGTCATGGTGGAAAATGTTTTATGCATTCCCCTCACCATGGGAGTGGCGAGGGGATATGTGGGACTCACCCCGTCACCCCCCCTCCGAATGAGAGGAGGCAACGGAGCGCAACCCACTAAAAACCACCCTGGTGTCCTTCCGGTTTGGCAAGACGCCGTGGAACCGCAAGCATTGGCCACGACGCCTTCCGGCAGCCCCAGCTGGTTTCGGGGCTACCTGCGCCGATGGAGAGGGGGGCCGAGCACGCGTGGCCCTTCTCCCAGACCGCCCAGTGACTAGCCTATGGCATAGTATAAATAGATTCTCTATACTATAGATAGATTCTCTATACTGTGCCTATGGCAGGTCACAGTTCTAACCTAACCTAACCTAACCTAACCTAACCTACTAAGAAGAAATTGACTTAAAATGCATAATAACAAAAAAATACGTTACATAAATGAGTATTATGTTATTTTATCGTAAACCTGATAAAACACTTTTTTATGCTAAAAATTAATTATGCTTTTCGTAGGTAGTTAAATAAAATTAAATATCAGGGGCTATCAGGGGGCAATATCACACTAAATTGACCTAGTCCCAAACTAAGTTCTAGGCTTGTACTATGGGTACTAGACAACGATATAAATTATATAGAGATATATATACTTCAATACATAGAAAACATCCAAGACTCGGAAACAAATACTCGCGCTCATCACACAAATATCTGCCCTTACCGGGATTTGAACCCAGGACCGCTAGCTTCGTAGGCAGGGTCACAACCAACTGGGCCAACGCGTCGTAGAATTATGCAAAATGTTTTTAGACTGATTGAAGCACACCCCTTTTGTTCAATTTGCTGTCAGTCAAAATGAAAGGTAGTGTTTAACTCAAGTGGAAGTGTCAATATTTCTTTCTACAGTTTTATTATATGTTGTAGGTATACTCCGTTCCAATTGACTATTTATAAACAGTAAACAATTCTATAACCTCAAAATTCATCACTTTTGGCTAAAAAGGCCGTTTTCTGCTGAATAAAGCAATTAGAGACCACATTTTGCACACCATTTTCCTGATTTTACATCATGGATGGTTTATTTTATGACAAAATTGTTTTTTTATGCGAAAAGGGAGCAATTTGAGGTTATAAAAGTGCACTGAAAAAAATAATTGGTCGCTTGTAACAAGATTGTGATTGTTGTGCAACTTGTGCATAAGCGTCTTGATCCCATACGAGCCTAACAAGACGATAGATACACCAACTAAGACGTTAGATACACCAACTATGATGTTAGTTGAATCACTAAAGAAATTGCTGTCGTTAACTATCAGCTTTGGTTGATATAACTAATATCTTAACTATTGTAATCTTTTTTTGTCAACTAAGTGAAAATCTCTCTTTGTTGGCTCTCATTTTTTTGAGTGTGTTTACTAAACAAGACAAGTCTATTGGTATGGACCGTAGGTATATAGATTATGACTAGCGGTACTTGGAGACGTCCGGTCTGATCCCACAACATCCTGATGATGACACGTGGACGCCCACCGTATCAGACCCACGCCAGCAACACTTATAGATTAATTGCGTGATAAGTAAACGTGAAAAGTTCAATTTTACAATATCCTCCTACGACACTAGCAAAATAGAAACGTTTTGCAGTTAAAAAATGATTTTCTCAACTGTTTGTTACATGAATCAGATTTTGTATTGTGTAACATAAACAGAGCTCGGAATAGGTAGTGCCTATTTACCTAAACTTTGCGGGAGGACATAACTAAGAGTGGTTAAAACCACTAAAAATAATTATTTCTTATTATTGAATGCGGGATTTCCCGGGATAGTCAATCCCAATTACTCTAAAGGCTTAATACATTTAACTTCACTTCTAAATCAGGGTCGCAAACTGCAGGTAGTAAGTACACAGCTGAAGTGTCGGCTACATCTGTTTTTGTTGAATACATTCTATATGATATTATAATTCTATTTAAATCAACAAAATATCAAATTTAAGGCTCCTTTTGATTCAATTTGATCTATATTATATTGTTTTATGAATGATTGTTATTTCAAGATAAATAAATAAATAATATGCAATATAGCAAGATTTATAATTAAAGCTAAATGTATTAAGCCTTTAGAGTAATACAGTCAATCCCGGGAAATCTCGCATTCAATAATAAGAAATAATTATTTTTGGTGGTTTTAACCACTTTTAGTTACGTCCTCATATGTAAATAGGCACTACCTATTCCGAGCTCTGAACATAAATTGTTTCTCAATTATTTGATCAGTATCCTGACCACACGTAGCTTAACATCTGTTTTGTATGTTGACCACTTATGTAACTAGAACGTAACTAAGTAATGTTTACGTACATTTAGAAATACATGGTGCCGTTCATCATGTCAGCCGAAAGACGTCCACTGCTGGACATAGGCCTCCCCCAAGGCTCTCCACTCAGACCGGTCTTGTGCTTTTCGCATCCACCGCGTTCCCGCGATCTTTACAAGGTCGTCACTCCATCTTGTTGGAGGCCTACCTACAGCTCGTCTCCCGGTCCGCGGACGCCACTCAAGAACCTTCTGACCCCATCGGCCATCAGTCCTGCGAGCAATGTGCCCCGCCCACTGCCACTCAAGTTTGGCTATTCTTCGGGCTATGTCGGTAACCTTAGTTCTACTGCGGATATCATCATTTCTGATTCTATCACGCAGAGAAACCCCGAGCATAGCCCTCTCCATAGCCCTCTGAGTGACTTTGAGCTTCCTTATAAGGCCCATTGTTAGCGCCCACGTCTCAGATCCGTAAGTCATCACTGGCAACACACACTGGTCAAAGACTTTTGACTTCAGACACTGCGGTAATTTGGGCGAAAAGGTGCCTCTTTCTCAAAGTTGGACCTACCTAACTGGATGGTTCCGTTACCCAAAGAATAAAAACGGGACCCCACTACTAAGACTCCCTGTCCGTCCGTCTGTCACCAGGCTGTATCTCATGAACCGTGATAGCTAGACAGTTGAAATTTTCACAGATGATGTTTTTCTGATGCCGCTATAACAACAAATAATAAGAACAGAATAATATAAAACACAACACAAGTAAAACACACACGGGATTTGCTACCAAAGATTAGTGTGAACTGACTCAGTTATAGTGTCTAATGTTGTATAGGTAATGGTACAGAACCCTTCGTGCGCGAGTCCGACTCGCACTTGGCCGGTTTTTTTGGCTAATGCGGTTACCCTATCACTATCTTTAAAGGTGATTCCACGGGCGTTTCAACCGCCGTCAGTCCGCTATCGTAAGTATTTAAGAAATAGCCGATAATATACTTAAAATTCGATCAATTGTGGCAAGAAGTACGATAACAGTATAGCTCTGTGTGAATGTTAGCTGCTTGGTGTAGGTCATTCTTTCAATATTTATGACAGCGGACTGACGGCGGTTGAGACGCCCGTGGAATCACCCTAAATTAGATTGATAAAAAATAACATCGAGTGACAGGTATGACAGTTTGCAATTAAATGTAGAATAACCACGCTTTAGATTTAATTTAATTTTAGTTAATTTGTAGTTTTATTAGAAAAAAAAAAGCTAATTAACGAAGGTTAATTTAAGTAACTGAGTTAGTGTAATACACTATCTATCTATGTACCTTTAAACGAGCAATTCTTGTAATATATAATCTGAATCTCGGAAACGGCTCCAACGATTTTCATGAGTATGCAGGGTGTTTCGGGGGCGATAAATCGATCTAGCTAGGTTTAATTTTTAGAAAACTTACCATCCAGAGGGCTCAGACAAGAAGCACTACGCTAACTAACGTTTCTATTCGATTCGTTTTTAAACCAATCGCGTCACTGGTAGACCACGTGACTTTTCGTATCACGTCATCTTCCAGTGACGCGATTGGTTTAAAAATGTTTTAAAAAACAAAAAACCGCCTTCAAAAACGCCACAGTATTTTCAACAAAAAGCCGACATCAGTTGGACTAACCTATTAGGTGCCTACAATTTTAAAGAAGTTGTTTTTTTGCGTTTTTGAAGCCGTTTTTTTGCTTTTTAAAATATTTATTTTCTTTTATACTTTTCAGTGATCATAATACGCTGTTACGTAGTCCCACTTCTTAGTTGATATGAAACTTTAAGTTATTTCAAGCGCGCCGCAAGCAACGCCGCGGGAAAGTCATAGTCATATTTCAATAACCTCCTTTTTTGAAGTCGGTTAACAAGTAAATATTCTTCGTTGTAGTCGCTCAACTATCTTAATCGAGATATCTTATCGCCACCCTTGAAATCGGTACCGTTAAGGAGTTCCGGTGGCCATCTGTGGTCTTCATCATCAGTTCCACTTCACCAAATGATACTTTCTGAATGCAAATGCTGGACTTGTTACTAAAAATATTAAAATCGCTATATGTTTGCCTACAATATTTGAGGAGTTCCCTCAATTCCTCACGGATCCTCTCATCAGATTCAGATTCGGTGACAATGGGACCACCTCGAAAGTATACTCTAGCAAACCAAAAAAAAATTTTTCAAATCGGTCGACAATTGATGGAGTAATCGGTGAACATACATTAAAAAAAATACATACAGTGGAAAGTATAACCTCCTCCTGGTTTGAAGTCGGTTAAAAACGAATCGAATAGAAACGTTAGTTAGCGTAGTGCATCTTGTCTGAGCCCTCAGGTACTTCATCATTAACTGAGCCACAAGACAGTATTTTGTATTACCAATTTGAATTTACCCTGTAAAATATCATTTAGTCGGCAAAGTCTTAACCGAAAGGTTAGTAAACAAAGTTACCTACCAATATCTTTTCTAACTTCGCAAACAAAAAATGCCACATACCTACTAAATGCCAAGGAAAAAGTTAATTCTGTATTGACGTAACTATTTTCGTTCAACACATTTAAATGTGAGTCACCTTGACAGTGAATCGTTGAAAGGTCAAAACACATTGACAACGGAAATCGTCGACGTAACCTACAGTTAAACATCAATGTTTGTGTTCTTGTGTTCCAGTACGGAAGTCCAGCGGTGAAATGACTAGTTTTGAGACATACATACAGGGTGTAATCGTTAAGTGTGTCCAGGCGATTATTCCGTAAATGTAACAGATATCAGAAAACTTTAAACTGATATCGAAAGTACGTTACCCAATGAGCAAAATCACATCAATAACTTTTTTTGAATAAAAGCAGAAATATCCCAATACATTTAGCACGCCGTTCGTTGAGGCTTTAGTTTAAAAGGTTATTTCACCATTATCATATGATTCATGATTATTTTATTTATCACAGTTTATTCGTGTAAATTATGAATCTTAAACAGTTTTATCTGCAGAGATGGGTAAAATTTATTCGAATGACCAAATTATTCACGAATAACGAATGAAATTCTCGAATGATTATTCTTATTCGAATAAATTATTCGTCGAGTAATTTATTTGCGAATAATTTATTCGTTGAATGAATTGCGACGAATAATTATTATGTATTGAAAAACCTGCTCCATTTTTCTCTAATAAATTACACTATTCGCTATTCGAAAAGTAGTCGAAGGATTCATTCGTGGATAATTTATTCGCGAATAAATCATTCACAATTAAATTATTCGAGGAATAAATTATTCGAATAAGAATAATCATTTGAGAATTTCATTCGTTATTCGCGAATATTTTGGTTATTCTTATTCGTTATCCGTCTTTCGAATAAATTTTACCCATCTCTGTAGATAAAATTGTTTAAGATTCATAATTTACACGAATAAACTGTGATAAATAAAAGAATCATGAATCATATGATAATGGTGAAATAACCTTTTAAACTAAAGCCTCAACGAATGGCGTGCTTAATGTATGGGAGGGTTTAATAATAATATTAAACCCTCCCATACATTTAATAATAATATTAAACCCTCCCATCAGGGAAGTAATATTTGGGATATTTCTGCTTTTATTCAAAAAAAGTTAGCGATGTGATTTTACTCATTGGGTAACGTACTTTCGATATCAGTTTAAAGTTTTCAGATATCTGTTATATTTACGGAATAATCGCCGCTACACTTAACGATTACACCCTGTATAAGGGTGTTATAAAACCGGGATTAGGGTGGGATTGGAGTAGCTGACAATTCATTAGCACTTTGACGTAAGTATATGGTAAAACTGTCACCCATAATCCCTTTCTAATCGCGGCTAGATAATGTACGCACTGTCCGGTTAGCCGCACTGCGACTCATTGGGAAAAAATAACATTTAAAGTTGTCCCATGGACTGTTTGGGAATTTTCAAAAGGCACTGTCACATTATGATTCACTGGGAATACTTTTTACTAAGTATGGCTGTTGTTCACGAAGCGGAAAACTGTTAGTTTCCATCTAAGTTTTAACTGATAAAAAAATAATAATAATTCATTTATTTGCAAAAAAAGGGTAGTTACAGATCTTAAAATAAATATTGTTTTTTCACCTTTCCAGCAGTTATAAAACAGCACGCAAATCTTCATTGTCACACAAAAAAAAAGGGTACAAGTCACCCATCAATAATTATAGTTACATCTCATTTATGCTCATGATTAATAAAATCCTTAACACTATAGAAACAGCAATTTAGAAGCCACTTCCTTAAGGTTATAGAAAACTGTTTACCTTCAAGTGCTCTAATTTGGCCCGGCAAGCTATTAAACATGAGAATGCACATATTGTATGCATTCTTTTTATAAATGTCCGTCCTACAGCGCGGCTGATGCAGGAGATCCTTATATTGTGATCTATGATTACATAAATACATAGCTGCACGACCAGTAAAGTGATCAGGAAATGTTTTGGCAACATTGCAAATCTTCCAAATATACAGACAAGGCAAAGGTAAAATGTCCAGTTGTTTAGAAATAGGCTTACAACTACAGATTTGCCAAGAGTTTGTTATTCTGCCCTACTAAGAATAATGGCGTTATCTCAAACAAAACATCTGTAGAAATTGCAACCTAGTTACAAACATAAGAGAGTTGAATCTGCTTTGGCTATTGAATTTAGTTATTGCATTTTTGCTTAGGAGGGCAGTATTGCTCGAACACATTTTTTTTGTAATTTAAATACTCTTTCCATTTCTACAGAATTTTGAACAGTGACAGTTTGAACAGTCCATTTAAAATCGTATTTGACCTGTAATGGTATTTTTCGCAACACTGCTCGGAAATATGGCCATAGATGGTCTTGTTTGGGGTCACAAAACGTCACTTATAAGGACAGACCAAGAATGTTTTTGTCAGCGTGTTTGCTGATTGGTGGAGAACATTGTTGTCCAACTTTTAAAAACCAATGAAAATCGATCAATCAATTTTTGTGTCATAGCTCCTTAAAATGAAAAATTGAAATCTACCAATCAGAACACACCATTTTGTGTCGTAAAATATTAGGTGTATTTTTGCTAAAAGATACACAGACTAAAAAGTATGTCACTGCATTTTTTCAAAATGTAATTCAAACTTGGCCCCTAATCTCGAACCACTAGAGATGAAATTACATGGGAGACATGGCGAAACAAATACAATTTTATATGGAGTTGACATCTTCACCTCGCATGTTAGTTTATTAATCTCGAGTGCTACAAGAATAGGGGTCCAGATTAAAAAATAAAATTGGCGGTGATGTCATATTAACATGAATAAAAATTTGAGTTTTGAATGTGAATTTTTATTTTATTTCCTCTCAGTAGTTGTGAAAAGCACTATGTCTGCCTCGGTAGAAAGTGCAATTTATGGACTCGTACACTAGAGGTCCTCAACTACGTTTCGGCCCTCTATATGACTCGTCCAAAAATTGCGTACTTTCTATGGTCGGCAACAATGTACTATTTTTTAACTCGGCCGCCATTACTGTCCATTAAATACGAGCGATGAAAACGTTGACAATGCGTTTTGATGGCTCTTATTTTATTACCCTTCAGGGGCCTGCTTTAAAAGCTACAAATTACAATTTACAGGTTACAAGTTTCCATTCGACACAACCTCGACCAATGACGCCCAGCCATTTGAGCAGTGTTGCCAGTTTAGACCTGTAAAATTGTAACTTGTAGCTGTAGCCAGGTGTCTTACGCACAGCATGTGTGCGAAGATTTTTTGACATTGATGCACATAAACTTTGACACATCGCTCGACGGGTTCGATTATAAAATCCTTCGCTTGCGCGGGATTTTAAATCAACACTCGCAGCAAAAAATAATTTTTCTCTCTTATTGCACAAATAACACTTATTGTTGTGTAGTAGGTACCTATTGTACAAGGCTGGAGTTAACTTTGGTACTAGTAGGGTGATGAAAACAGTAATGGACAAGGCACCAATAATGAACACTTGATTCTTATTTTACAGAAGATAAGGGTTATTCATTTGTTTTGCAACTATCAATTTAGGACCGTATGAAATTTGAATTAATAGTGAAGAGTCCATTACTGGTGCCTATCAGCTAAAAGTGTCCATCATTGGTGCCGTCACCCTACTAGGCCAATTTGTGTGAAATCGTCCCCCTGATTATTTTTAATTGTTGCAGCCGATGGTGCGTGTCCTACCTGTGGAGCACGGCGCCCGCGCTGCTGTGCCGGCTGTTGACCAGCCCTCTGCCGCTGATCATGGGTAATGGAACCTTCCCACCTGCTGTGCTATTCTGTAATCCTAGTCACATTTTATTATTGTTAGCCAACTTGTTGGTGAACTCGCTTTGGCAAACATGTAAAAGACGAAAACTCCTTTTGATTTTCAATCAGCATAACAAAACAGTAAATAGTAAATTGTTTAACAAGGGACTAAAACAAGCCATAATAACACGAGATGTTTAGCCACGCGAGCTGAGCGAGGGTGGCTATAGTTCGAGTGTCATTATGGTTCTTTAGTCTCGCGTTAAACACTCTACTTTTCACTTTGAATGCGAGGAAAAAAAAAGAAGTTCTATACAAAATTACAATATTTATTCTGTAACAAAGTTTCTTACAAATTTGTTCTGCGGTTTTTTTTTGTAAAGTGACGCTTTAAATGCTTACATATTAAGCCAACAGATTCAAACTTGAAAACTATTTTAAAACTATTTGGACCATGCATAATAAAATGAATTCATCTTTTATATAATTAAATAGATTCATATTCGTAATCATTTTTCACGAAATTAAATCGTTTTTTAAATATATTTTTGCACAGTTGTCATTTTTATGATATTTCCACGGTGATTGGATGTTTAGGGGTTTCCATAGTAAAAAAAAAACTTTAGACTCTAGATACTAATAAGGAGCTTTAGTCCCGATGTGCAGAGACTAAAGTAACATTTTAAGAGCATGAGAGTGACAAAAAAAAACTTTATGGTACGTATTTACCGAGCAAACGTCGAGTCGGTGCAGTCTTAAATTCGGCAGTGTGTATCACAGTGTACCTACCTACGTACAGTCGACTACTAAGAGATGTATCCAATTTTTCACCTTATTGCATTGTAATAAGGTCCAAACGTGGAGACATATCTTTGTAGTCGACTGTACCATGTTTACTTTTTACTTTTTACTGTTTTGTTATGCTGATTAAAGATAGAGTTTAAATTTACGACTTTTTCATTTTGGCCAAAGCGAGTTCTTACGTGCATTAAGGGTTAATTCGACGGACATGTTTTCCAGCGTCAAAGCCGTCGAAGCCCCGCCCGGCCGGCCGGGACCACCTGCACCCGGAGCCAAAGGTGGAGTGCGTGGTGCTGCACCAGCCTGCCACCCCCAGAGTCGACGTCGTCTTCGTCCACGGGTTATACGGTATGGCTTCCACTACTTAGCGCAAAACACACAGCGGGCGCCGAGCATGTCGTTTTTATCGCGGGAGCCGCGCGGGTCGTCGTATTCACTCAGCGCCGAAACGCCGCGGGCCACGCGCGGGCAGGCGGGTATTCACGGACCGCGCCACACGCGCCCGCGCACCACGCGCTCTGTGAGAATGCCTATCGGAGAATGCGTGTATTACGACTTTACGACAACCCGATTGACATTGGTCAAGGACAGTGGACAGTGGACAAGCTTGAAGTCAAGCAGGCCTTAGCATTTTAAAACACCATAGTCGCCGCGCCATCGAACTGCAGGAAGAATTAAAAACCGAAAAATGTTAATCCCAGCGATCACAACGCTCGCGAATCGATTCCGCTCCGAGCGAGCGTTTACGAAGAACCTGATTAAGAACCATACGAGTATAACTGGGATCCTATCATTTTCTCGCCAGTCATTTAGCAAATTTTCGTTTCGCAACCAACGATTGACAAATACATCGTTCATTTTATCTCTTTACAACTACAGATTTAGCAAATAATTCATGTGTTCGAATAATAACTTGACAAATCATTTTATATTTTATAATTTGTCAAATATATTATTTATTATTGATATCAAATAGTCAACTAACGCACGTCCTACAAACGTTTGGTATATTACTTTGTTTGTATAGGTGTCATTTGATAAAGCTTTAGTATTAAGTAATTTGTAAAGTTTGGATATGCTAAGCCAGAAAAGGGGGAGAGCAAAGCCAAAAAAAGGGGAGGGAGCAAAGCCTCTCAATTAAAAAGATACCTAACACCTCTAGTGCTTAGGTTAGGTTAGGTTAGAGTTGTGCCAAGGCGCGAAGCGCCACAAATACGCGGAATAGGAGCTCCGCGCGGAGCTCCATCTACTTTAAGTGATGTAAACGTAGAATATCAGAAATAAAGTTTTAGTTAATCCTTGCCTTACGAAGAATTATTTAATGAAAAATACATAAATGACAATAAAACATTTGATACATTTATAAATTGTAGTATTTGGTAAATGACAAGTTGTCAAACGATAAGTTTTAAATCGAAACATTTCTCGCAACAACATATTTGTGAAACGAATAGTTTATGAAACGTCGGTTGTAAAATGAACTTTTGTCAAACAAGTTTCGGTGAAACATTAGTGAACCAGTATAACTACATAAACCGAAGCGAAGCGAGGGCGCGCTAGTTTGCTATAAATAGGAAACTGCGTCTTAAGTATAACTATAATTTAATTCCGCTAGACCGGAGCGAAGCGAGGGCAGGTCACAAGTCTTTACATGCGTTACAATTACAACAACAATGATTGTGTAAACTTAATTAGGCAAACAGAAGTTCAAAATGTCAGCCATTGTGATGGAACAATTCGTATTGTCTCGTTTCTCCTGAACAGTGTTCGACATCAAGTAAAAATAAACGAAACACAATGTAGCGTTAAAAGATATGTACAAATGCGAACTTATCCCTTTAAGGGATCTCCTCCAGCTAACCCTTGAAGAGAGAAAAGTAAAACCTGTACTGAGCTATGTTAAAATCTTAGCCATTCTTTGTTGTATCCTCATAGTCGACATGAAATAGTACATTGTTGCCTAGGCGCGGAAAGTAAGGGATTTCCTGACGAGGTGATTAGCAGGCCGAGCAAACGCGAGGCATAAAATACGAGTCAGGAAATCCTCGTTTCCGTCGAGGCATACATAATGCTTTTCTCAAACAATGCGAGGAAATTATACAAATACATGATAATAAGTATTTTTAGAAACCTTTCACGAATTCGGAGAGAATATTTGTTTGCAAAATACGAGAACTACTTAGTTAAGATAGTTTCACGCACAACGAGCGCCGCTCGCCGCTGCCCCTCACTGCGCCCCCACAAGTTGGGTGTACGGGATTTTTTTCATAGTCCTTTCGATTTTATACGCAATAGAGAGCACTTTTAAAAACCAATATGGACATGGACGGAAAGTGTTTTCATATGGTTTTTTACCCCTAGGAGTAAAAAGAGGCATTTTCCGTCCATGTGTTTCAATCGGAAAACCGTTATTTCCGAGCATGTTTGAGAAAAGTATAGTGTTTATTAACTCGGGTGAAAGTCACCATTTGGAAAACATATCGGATAATAAGTGGGTGTATTTTTTTTCTTCCTTTTCTGTCCCTCTATGAACTCTCTGAACTACGCATGATATTATATTTAATTTAATATTTATAGCTTTTATATAATGCTATGGAATATGTTTAAAAAATGTCTGGCTGCTGAGTTTCTTGCGGTGTTTCTTCTCAGCAGTGGTCTCCTCTTGGGAAGCGCTGGTAGATTTTTGATGTGGAAAGTGCCCTTGCGCAATAAATGCCTTTTATCTTTCTTTTTTTTTCTCCAAGTACCTTTCAGCCCTTCGTTAACATCTTCTATTTAAAACCGAACCGAAGCCGTTACTACAAACAAATAAGACATCGCCACAAACTTAACTTTGCCGTTGGAAAACTGTTATCCCGATACATCGACATAGGTCGCGGTCGGTTTACCAACACCGCAAAATAAGTTGTCAGTAGGTATAAACATTTAAACCGTTTGTAACTCAAGAACCAATGAAGTCTAGCGCTTTTATTTCAGATATTTTTCAGATTTTTAGTATTTGTAGTTTTGGCTGTAGGGGGGGGACACTTGACTCTAACAAAAATTAGCGCTTTAAGGCTTAATATTTCATAAACAGATACCTTAATCGAAAAATTGCTTTCACAAACGCGCAATATTTTTAAAAGACCTATCCAACGACACCCCACACTATGGGGTAGACGAGAAAAAACCATCACCACGTTACGTGTAGGGGAGGTACACTAAAAAAATATATTTTCCAAGATTCTTGCCAAATTACAGCTTTCTAGTACTAAAACTCTCTGAGCTACGCTGCTGACGGACAGACGACGGACGGACATGGTGAAAGTATAAGGGTTCCTAGTTTGGCTACGGAACCCTAAAAATGGGGTTACTAATACAGTATAGAAAGCGACTGCTACATTGTAGATTGCCACCCCCTTTATTACGGCAGTGTAGGTATAAATACTCTACACTACTAAACATTCAAATGATGGTAGGTACCATCACTTCAATGCTGTGACGACGTAGGCGGCCGGTCGTCGCACAATTCGCCGGAAGTCGCAGATTACTACACCAGCGAGACTAGCCGCCGAGGTTTGTTTTGTGTCGCGCCACGAAACGAAAGAGCAACAGTATTATGATGCTATAGTCTTGTGTCAATTGAAATTGCCAAAGACGTAAACAAATTAATACTGTTTGACACATCAAGCGTGTTTTTGTAAAATAACGTATAATTAAATACTTATTTTCTCCCACATGCTCGGAAATGTTAACCTTACTGTTGTAAAATCAGCCCGTAAAGTTCCGAGTTCCAGGCCCAGGCAAGATTAAAAAAAACAAAGTCATTATTTACCAACCGCAGCGGCCGCAAAAATGTATGAAATTTCATTACGTACCTGGTGTTTTACTTTTTTAAACCATGTTTGGACTAGGATAACTATCGCCAAACAGCAAAACACTCGTGCAATCAAAAATCTTCCTTGTGCATTTTACTTTTTAAATGTCATAGACTAAAAAGTTAAGCCTTTTCAAACAGCGTTTACAACGTATTTAAGAGTGTATAACAGTTTGCCTTTTTTTAAATAGAAATTGCTTTCATAAACAAAATAAATTACCGAAATAACATAAACGCGTAATAAATTTTATAGTTTAAATTTAAACTATATTTTATTCAAATTGAATTTAATCGTCGTGTGGTTGCCGAGTTAGAATAGTGCCACTCCATGTCTTCCCGTGGATGTCGTAAGAGACGACTAAGGGAATAAAGGCTTGTAGTACTGTTAGGCGATGGGCGTGCAACCTGTCACTAATACGCTGGTAAACATCTTAGCCTAATTGTGCAAATTGTGGTTATAGAATTATCAACAAGTTTTTAGAGATGTTTGTAATTCTGTAGCTCTGCCTACCCCACTCTGGGAACGAAGGCGTGAGATTATGTATGTATGTATGAATTTATTACGTTAGAATTTGTGATTTTATTTAATGTTTTATTTCAGTGTCATACTAAATCGTACGTTTCTGTTCTTTTTTTTTCAAGCAAATGTTGGGACTGTGTTTAATATTATTAACAATTGTGTTAAATTTCCTCACATTGTTGGAGAAAAGCACTATACAAGCCTCGACCGGGAAGGGCGGTTGCTGGACTCGTATATAGCGCGGGCTCGACTGCGTCTCAGCCACGCTGACTCTACTCGTCCCGCAACGGCCTTTTTCCCGGTCTGTGCAGTAATGTACTATTTATTCAATATTAAACTTAATGTGAAAGTAATGATCGTGCATAAATCATTGCTAAGACCTCACTTGATTTAAAGCACGTGATTATGGAGTTATAATGCGCCGGTGATCCTCCAATACCGCGTAACTAACAAATTCAGTAAGTTGCAAAATGTACCTTACTGACTTATCGCTAAGGTGTATTTTGCACCTTATTTAATTTGTTAGTTACGAGGTATTGTAGTATCACTGACGAATGGTAAATTGGTTCGTTTGGTTGTTTACATCTTTGACAATTTCAACTGGCACAGACAATAACGTCGTTTCGAGATTAGGTCTACAGGTGAATTCTAGCGTGAAACTTAAAAACCCTCCACACCAGAAATCGCTCGAAATTGCCCAATTATATATCATGCAAACTTAACCTAAAGAAAGTGATTATAGCCATCGGGTAACCAGTGGGTTATAATGAGATTTGAATTCTTATGAAAAAATTATTTGAAAATCGAACTGAGCCCTCTGCAAAGATGCACTACGCTAACTAACGTTTCTATTCGATTCGTTTTTAAACTAATCGCGTCACTGGTAAACCACGTGACTTTTCGTATCACGTCATCTCCCAGTGACGCGATTGGTTTAAAAACGAATCGAATAGAAACGTTAGTTAGCGTAGTGCATCTTTGCAGGGCCCTCTGGCAACTACAAGCCATATACGCAAAACAAAGAAAATAAAACAAAAGGTGACAAAAGTAGAGTATTATCTTTTGGGATAAAGCTATTTTCGTCTTGGGCAAGCTTGAATCCCTCGCTGCACTCAGGACTCCGTTTTAATTCCCTCGCTCAGGAATTAACTCGAAACACCCTCGCTGCGCTCGGGAGTTAAATCTGGAGCCCCTCATTTGCTCAGGATTCAATATCGCGCCCGTGAAATAAAACAGTGCCTTATCCCCTCGGTGTATATAATCTACTATTAAAAGCGTTTTTCTCGAAACTAGGGTCTTTGACTTGCAGCGTTTTGCTGTTGTACGGCAGATGCGTAGATCAGCAGGAAAACCTGCCAAAAATCTCACGAGAGAAATAGAGGGAGAAAAAGGAACAAAAAACGCCTACTTATGTGTATACAGCGTGTGTATTCCATACAATCCTAAATTTTAACATACGATAGATTTAAGCAGTATTAAGAGGTACAGTACTAATTTTAAAAAATACTCTCAATAATTAAGCGTAATGATTTTTTTAAAGTTTTCCCGGCCAGCAATGTAATGCAAATATTGAGTTGACAATAACGTCGTCAATAAATCAATGATAACAAAGTGCTTACGTAGACGACTTGGTTATTTGAATACATTGCGTGCCGAATTAATTTGTATGAAAAAAAAAATGTTTTCTTTTGTTAACTTAATGTACCAATTTACGTTAATTAGGGTCTTATCTAACTGCCCTTAAAATATAGGATCGTATGGGATACACACGCTGTAAAAGACGTGCAAGACGATCACACAAAAGTTTCGATATGTTTTCCTTTTGTCATGTTACGACGTACTGTCGCGATGTGACCCATCCCAAGCGCTTGATGTACACTGTCCCCATTTAGCGTAGGTAACAAGTTATGTAGATTAGCCACGCAGTCCGGTCCGATGGAACCCTATAATGTGAACCCACTTTTATTAGTTCGCCATGTCCGTCTGTCCGCGGTTTTACCGTATAGTTATTGTTTATTCTTATGGTTTAACTTAAAATCTCTTGGTACTACAATCCTGTAAATTGGCATAGGCATGGCATAATCACACCAAATTTGCCAAAAAAAACGACTTGTAGAGTCCGACCAGCGAATGGCGACAATAGCATTTTTGTAATATACTTCATATGGCAACAATTTTTCCTATAAGAAATAAGAAATAAGAAATAAGAAGTATTTATTGTCACCCAAAACCAGTAAAAATACATACAAAATTTTATAAAAAAAAAGGTGTGACAAAAGGCACAGACTCAGCATGTGCTGCGAGCGCGAGCGAGTGCTCGAGTCTTCGCAGCGCTGGTTTTCAGTCTGCCCCTTTCCGCACTCAGTCTAGTTTAACACAATTTAGCAGGTAGATCAGATAATACTTATGAAATTTATTTATACAGTCTAGATAAACAAAAAAGAATTACAAAAATTAAAAAAGAAAAGCGAAGTTATTTTTAAAAAAAAACATGTAGGAACATCAGTAAACTTTTTGATAAAAAACACCACTGAAACGAGCTTTTTTATGTAGCTTCTAAGTTTTTCTGCTTGCTTAACAGTAAAAAACGCAATTTGCATTTAAAAGTTGACTGGGACATTTTTTTTCGTAAAGGAGGCGTAAGGAGGGTTCGTAAGGAGGTATAAAACAAGCTGTCACATTATCAATATAGGTACCTACTACCTATCCAGCCGCAATGCATTTCGTGTTACCAGCTAGTGATTATTTTTAATTTGGCGCCTTTTTTTGTGTCACCACTCACTGGTCAGACTCTATGGGGGACCTCGTGTATTATTAAGTTTTTGTTTTTGGGTTCCGTACCCAAAGGGTGAAAACGGGACCCTATTACTAAGACTCCACTTTCCGTCTGTCCGTCTGTCTGTCACCAGGCTGTATCTCATGCACCGTGATAGCTAGACAGTGGAAAATTTCCCAGATGATGTATTTCTGTTGCCGCTATAACAACAAATACTAAAAGAGTCCGACCCGCACTTGGCCGGTTTTTATTTATTATAAAATTCACCGTTGTAACACATATTCTATTACAAATCAACCGGTTGTTTATTTCGTTTGAATAGACGGACAGACGGATGGACAGCGCAGAGTTTTTTTTAACAGCTAATATTTGCCTAAAGTTTACCAACAATATATTTTTTCAGGTTCCTTGGGCAACACGTGGCGACAAGGGGAATGGCGATCAAAATACAAAATAGAACCTAACAAGATAACCCTACGACAGCCCAACTCCATTCCATGCGACTGTGACACACAAACGGACAACAAAACACACAACAGAAACAACACAAACGGCTGTAAAGACAAAGATTCCCATATGAAGAAATATATAACAAATACCAACGAAGAACAAACATTCGAAATTAAAACGGAACCCGAAAACATACTAAATTTTAATGATAAAGAAATAACATTCACAAACATAGACGATTATTATAAAAACAGAATAACGCACGACGAAATGTTTATAACGGAGAAATTCTATGAAGACGTGGACCATTGTGAAGTTATTGACAATTACGAGACGCAAGCTAAGTTTGTTAGGGATCTCTTCACTCTGGAGAACTTAAAGGATGAGAAGGTAGAGGTGGATGTTGCGTGTAGATGCCGTGGGGAGGGGGGGAGAGAGTGCGGGGCGGGGTGCGGCTGCGTCTGCGACGGGTGCTACTCATCGTGCTGGCCCAGGGACTGGATTAAAGTGGATTATCCGGACGCCAGGGTCATCTCTGTGAACTATACTAGTGATCCTCACCTGTGGAGGCCGTTATGGATTAAGGAGAGCAAAAGGTGAGGATTATTTTTGTGTTACATTGGCGAATTTTATAATAAATAAAAACCGGCCAAGTGCGGGTCGGACTCTTTTAGTATTTTTTGTTATAGCGGCAACAGAAATACATCATCTGGGAAAATTTCCACTGTCTAGCTATCACGGTGCATGAGATACAGCCTGGTGACAGACAGACGGACAGACGGAAAGTGGAGTCTTAGTAATAGGGTCCCGTTTTCACCCTTTGGGTACGGAACCCTAAAAACAAAAACTTAATAATACACGAGGTCCCCCATAGAGTCTGACCAGTGAGCGGTGACACAAAAAAAGGCGCCAAATTAAAAATAATCACTAGCTGGTAACACAAAATGCATTGCGGCTGGATAGGTAGTAGGTACCTATATTGATAATGTCACATTATCAATATAGGTACCTTGTAGCTTGTTTTATAGGAAAAATTGGCGCTCTTCGGTGCAT
This sequence comes from Acleris literana, assembly GCA_946894065.1. NCBI lineage: Eukaryota > Metazoa > Arthropoda > Insecta > Lepidoptera > Tortricidae > Acleris > Acleris literana. The sequence goes on along the minus strand of OX335693.1, from coordinate 11,058,472 downwards.
GTGTCCTCTGGTTAAAAATTCACAAAATTCACACTTACCATAATACCATACATATTCATCAGTTACTTATTTTCTAAAATCACTACTGCCTATAAATGTCATTTCCTAAAATTCCCACTTATTCAGAATTCTTACTCTAATGAAAATGTAAACATGTAAATATGAAAATCTACTTCATTTTCAAATTTACGTGTTTACATTTTCATAAGAGTAAGATTGGACCTTTATTATTTCACTTGCCTTATTATTATTTTTAAAAAAACCGGGCAAGAGCATGACCATGCTCAGTGTAGGGTTCCGAAGCCGTTACTACAAACAAATTAGAGCTCGCGACAAACTTGACTTTGCCGTTGGAAAACTCTTATCCCCATACATCGAAATAGGTCGCGGTCAGTTTACCAACACCGCAAATAAGTTTTTGGTAGGTATAAACATTTAATCCGTTTGTAACTCAAGAACCAATGAAGTCTACTTAGTCGTGATAGTTTTCCTATTAAATTCATTATATGCACTTTCATTTAAGATATTTTTCAGATTTTTAGTATTTATAGTTTTGGCTGTAGGGGGGGGGGACACTTGACTCTAACAAAAATTAGCGCTTTAAAGCTTCATATTTCATAAACGTGTAACTTAATCGAAAAATTGTTCCCGCAAACCCACAATATTTTTGAAAGACCTATCCAACGACACCCCACAATATGGGGTAGACGAGAAAAAAAATACATCCCCAAGGTACGTGTAGGGGAGGTACACTAAAAAAAAATTTTTTTCAAGATTTTATTTTACCACTTTGTTGGCGTGACTAATATGTATATTCACGCCAAATTACAGCTTTCTAGTACTAAGAGTCTTTGAGCTAGGCTGCGGACGGACGGACTGACCGACGGACGGAGGGACGGACGGACATGGTGAAACTATAAGGGTTCCTAGTTTGACTACGGAACCCTAAAAATTGGGCATGTCCAATATGTCGATAGAACAACAAAAATTATGTCGATTTTTCATTTTTTTATTAAAGATATCCTGAAAGGGCATTGGGTAAAATTGTTTGAAGAATACGAGTATTGCCATATTTGTTTTCAGCGGCCATGGATGATTCTTACATAGTTATTTAGAGGACCTCTAAATACATTTAGATATATAAAATTTATGGCGTTAAATAATATCGGAGCGGACATTTTAAAGATTTAAGTGTTCAGTTTTTAGTACAAAAGTACGCCCAAGTATGAATATTTAAATATCTCGGCTCCGATGCACTTAAGAGTATTACATTACATAGTAAAATATGTTTATTTTTAATAATTCTATCATAATTTGCCACTTTTACGAATGGCCGCTCACCTTGAAAATGTATGAATTTTAAAAATTACAACACTTTTACCCAAACCCCTTTAGGTTTACGGCCAAATGGTACCTACTCTGAGAAATTACCATGACTGAATGCGCTATACATCGGTTTCTGAATTTTAAATAATTTCTACATACTCGTACCAAATAGCACCGATGAATGTTATTTATTGCTTATCTTTTTTATTTCAATAGGGTAATAAAATAACACCTGTTTAAATATACAACGTTAAGACGTGTGGCGACCTAGCGACATCTAGCGACAACTTGTATCAACCAACTCGCCAGCGCCACCAGCGTCAGACAGCGCAACTAAAGTATTCTACATCGCGCTAACGAAGTTTCTCCAGTTGGTTGAGATGTATATGTAATGGACCAAATGATAAATCGGGCATTTTTATAATGACCGGGCACTATGAAAAATGCCCAATATGAGAGGGCAATTTGATAATAATTATTCAAATAATCAAATTGACTGGGCATTATACATAATGCCCATCACCTTTAATACAAACATATTATTTACATTTTTTTTCATAATGACCGGGCACTATGAAAAATACCCAATATGAGAGGGCAATTTGACCATCGATTTATCGGGTTTTATTAGCCCTATGGTTAAGAAGATATCCATGGTTAAAGCAATATGTCGACGGGTCTCCGCTATGCGGGGCCCCTACTTCTGGGCGGTATGCCCTTCGGGCGTATATAAAAACTAACTTAACCTACCTTAGTTATCAAATTGCCCATTTGTCAAGTAGCAATATAATAATGACCAGGCAATATGATAAATAATGAAGTTTAGATAGTAATTAATCATTTTGCCCGATAGAGCTAGACATTATTAATAATTCCCGGGCATTATCAATAATGCCCGCATTAATCACTTGATCCATCACATATACAACTTCCAACTTCATTCCTATGGACCTCGGTCCCCAGGCATAATGGCCAGTTAGAACGATTTGCGCGAAATTTCGAACGATTGTTAGTTGTACTAGTCAGTCGATCAAAAACTGCATGAGATACGTTGCAAATTATTTGTAGAGGCCAGGTCAAACCAAGTTTAAGCTTGCGAGCTATCCACAAAGTCAAGATGCTGCACTAAAAAAAATAATGGATTTTTTTATTGTACATCACAACAATGAAAAAATAAATGAAATCTTATCAGTGGTAATGGTTGACGAAGTGATAAAGACCGTTCTGATATAGGGAGTCTTCTCCACTGAAAACAATTAGGGTACCAGTTCCAGAATGCATTTTGAAATGGCACCGGCAATTTTCTCCTTATTGTTACACCTGGGGCACGTTTTATAAAGCTATAAGTTACAATTTTACAGGTCTAAACTGGCAACACTGCTCAAATGGCTGTGGCCCGTTTCACGAAGCTACAAGTTACAAATTACAAGCGGAACTCTCTTTCTAGCAAAAGGAGTTAGAAAGAGAGTTCCGCTTGTAATTTGTAACTTGTAGCTTCGTGAAACGGGCCTCTGGTCGTCATTGGTCGAGGTTGTGTCAAATGGAAACTTGTAACCTGTAATTTGTAATTTGTAGCTTTATAAAACAGGCCCAGGATTATTATATAGGCATAGGCATTCGGCTGTGTGAAGGATTATAGAGCGGGTCACCAGTCGCTAACTGCCTTACTGGGCAAATCGGATTACCGAGCGCCTACTGTAATATCATTTGACTACAAAAACTTGTAGGACTTGTAGCAAAGTAATTGTGGGTAATAATTTGACACTAGATTCTGGAGCTGTTCCTCATGGTTTCCTCTATCCAACCCGTCATACATTTTGGGTAAAACTTATAGTAGGTAGGTAGGTATTCCCAGCATCTTAAATATCTTTCGGCTGGCTATCGCTATCACGCTTGCACTCGTAACTGGCAGTATATTTGTCACTCGTAGAAAAACGAAGATTGCCGATAGCTGGGGTCCATATGCCAATGCGAGTATATTATTACAATATAAAATTCTTATTCCTGTTTTTTGTTTTCCTACCGATTTGTACTTATTCATAATAATCACTCTTCAAAATGCATTTATTTAAGAAACTTACTTTTTGTGGATTTTTATAAATCTAACCTAACCTTATCTACACGTAAGATATTTAAGGTATTTAGAAAAGTTTACCGTTCCATGAATATTGGTGTTATGAATTCAGATGGTTAGGAGTTCCGAGCGTTAGTATTAAAAAAAACAGTATGAAAAACATTATGATGTAAAATGGTGTGAGAAAAAAATTCGGTCTTCCGATAATAGGACTTAAAAAGTTTTGTGAAAAAATGCGCTCCCCCGATAGCTTTTAGGCAAATGTAACGTTTGATATTAATTTCAGATTACAGTTGCACGAAAGAGCGGAACAAATGATGGAGCAGTTGGTGCAGCTTGGAGTGGGAGAGAGACCGATAGTGTGGGTCGGGCACTCGAAGGGGGGGCTGTATATCAAGCAGATATATTGTGAAGGTGAGCTTTGGGTTGGTTCCTATTGATAAAACTGGGCTAAGTAGAGCATGTTGGACCGAGCTCAAAGTAGGATTCCGACGCTTTCGACGGCGTTACTACAAACACCAAAAACTACTTTAAACATAAAACTTCCGTGAGACTCGGACATATTAAAGAGATCACAACTAGGGCATGCAGTATCGGAAGATTTCCAGCAACGGAATTGAAAATCGGTATTGAACCTCAATATCGGAATCTCGGAATTACGCAGGGCGTACAATATCGACTATTTCCAATACCGGAATTGAAATTCGGTATTGTGTCTCAACATCGGAATTCCGATACTAGTATCGGAATTAGGGATCTATTAGAAAAACACACTTTCTATTCAATATTCAATACCGATTTTCAATTTCGATACTAGAAATCGACCGATACTGCATGTCCTATAATGCATAGAAGGCAACTCCACAGATAACTTTGAAATACTACGTTTTTTTCGATATTACAATATCGGAATTAAAAGGTAATGAATATCGGATTTACGATATTGATAGGCCCAATATCGGAATTCAATTTCGATATTGAAAGTGTTCCGAAATTGCTCCGTCTAATCTCGGAATTATAATATCTGAAAAATTGGTCCGAGATTCCGAGATATCGAGATTCCGAGATCTCGGAATTCATGCCCTAATCACAACGGGTTAAGCACGTAAATAGTGTCGACAAACGCTCGACATGTTTCGGGCTCGTCCGGAGCCCCTAATCATGAGCAGACGCGGCCGCAGCACCACGAACTCTGATGGCCAGCGTGGCCAGCGCTCTGTCAGCCCTGCTGCTCGCTGCGATCACATGTCGAGCGTTTTTCGACATTATTTAGGTACGTGCGTAACGAGGGCCCTGCCAAACGTTTCTATTCGTTTCGTTTTAAACCAATCGCGTCACTGGTAGATCACGTGACTTTTCGTATCACGTCATCTACCAGTGACGCGATTAGTTTAAAAACGTAACGAATAGAAACGATAGTTAGCGCAATGCATCTTGGCAAGCCCCCACTGTTACTCTATAATACAAAAAACTATCTTGTATTTTGGTGCTGTCTTAGATGATTTTTAGTAGTTATAAAGGCTTGGTTGTGATAGTTTTCCTTTAAAAATCGCCTAATACTACAAGTAATAAAAAATAAATTTTTATTACTTGTAGTATTAGGCTGTAGGTAGGATTGACCATACTATGGTGGGCGGAGGCATTAAACTGTAGGCTTCGTGTAAATATCTTAGAGTCTGACCAGTGAGTGGTGACACAAAAAACGTGAGAGCTTGTTTCATAGGTAAAAATGTTGCCATGTGAAGAATTAGAAAAAATAGCTTGTGTCACAACTCGCTGGTCAGACTATTAACTGCTAAAAGAAATTGCTGAGAGGTATGATTGTCCGATCTTTAAACATTGGACAGAGCTTATTAAGGGTGTAGCGCAATTTGTAATACAATGATGTTTTATATTTAGGTACGTTATGCTCATACTAAACGCACATAAAATCCGTCGCCAATTACTGACAGTGGCTACGATGCCAGATTTCTACAGACAAAGACGGCCATCCGTAGCGAACGCTATTGTTAGAAAGAGATAAATAGTTGTTTCAAATTGCTTATCCGAATGACGTGGCGTTCCCGCCATGGCCGCGTGATGGCCGCCACAAAATATGACGATGTAAACAAAAAATGTAAAAAATATTTACGGTAGTTACGAATGAAATGAGACATCCTTTCGTCCTTTTATAGTTACAGTATAATTTCGGCAGCCTCTAATAACACAAGACGGCATTTTTTATGACTTATATTTGTTGCATTTCGGTAATATAACTTTACTGTTTTTGACGCGTGCGTGTCAGCGGCCACGGCGCGACTGAACGATAGTAAGGTAATTACCTTCCTTTTCGAGGAACGCTTTTGCGCGCAGATGACGTATCTTAATATAAAATATCATTGTTGTAATATATATGCTATGTTATGGAAACCGTTTGCATAATTATGTATTACAAATTAGCAACAAAAATATTTGTAATTGTAAATGTCAATAATGTACCTTTAAAATTATTCTACTAATTACTAACACTAGATTAAGTTATCTTAAATTGTATACTAACACTCTATGGATGTTTTTGTAGTCCGAAATAATGAATTTGAATTTGAATTAACTTCATACTTTTTTTTTACTTAATTCCGATTCACTTCAAAATTGTAAGACGAATGTTTTTGTTATTTTCAGCATACGAAGAATATATAAAGCTGAGACAAACAAACAAACAAAACCAAAACTGTGATGAATACGACAAAGACAACGAAATGAACCACAAAACTGACAACCCTATTAAAACTAATGAAACGACTAACCATCGCATAGACAATAATGAAGAAATAGCAAATACGGGTAACATAGACATTTATGAAAACCTCCACGGAGATCATTTATTAAACTATAACGATGTTACAACAAATGACAATAGTTTTAGGGGTATACTGAATAGAGATAGAAGAAATAGTATTAATGATTGGCTGGATGATAATAATTGCAATGCGGAGGACGATGAATCAAAATTTACTGTCAATTTGTCTTCGAATGAAAAAGGTAAGTATCATAAAGTCTAAGTATTACTATACTTTACTTTAACGACCTAGAACTAGACCTTTATAACGTTATGAATAACGATAATATATCGATATTTTTTCATTACGTTACGCTACACCGTAACGAAATCGTAATAACATTACACTTTAAATAACGTTATGAAACAAATGAACTAGGTAGGGCTCCTTAGGTAGGCATTTTGCGTGACTGGCCGACGTCCCAGAAGGGTAAATTTTTGTACGTTTAGACATCGCATCCGACGTCCTTTCGATGTCCGTTCATATATTCCGTCCCTTTTCAAATAGTCAGCTAAAATATTTTGCTTTATCACAAAAAATGCATTTTACAATGCAAATAACAATCGCAGATTTTAAAATTACGTTACCCGAAAATAACATTTATTAACGTTATTATAGCGCTTACCGAAGTATCATTATACGTATAGCGTTTTGTTTGATAACGTTATAATGGATACCGCTACAGGTAAGGCGTCAAATAACGTTATTCGTTCAAGATAACGTTACACGTTATTAAAGGTCTGCCTAGTACTGGAAAAGTGCAGTTGCACGTGATTGGCTATGAGAATCCGCTAAAGCCGCACTCACAATGGAGCAGCTAGTCAGTCGGCTCTTACACCTGTACGGTGCGGACGTGTTTGTTTCTCTTCTTGCGAGTTATTGTTTATCGTTTACCTGTGACTTGGATAGTGACCGAACGATGTCTCCTTAATCTTTAAAAATAGCGATATATATTATATTGACTTCGTCCGCTTAGATTTCGATTATGGTTATTCGTTCGGAAACTTTTTAAATTTTCCGTGATGAAAAGTAGCTTATGTGTTAATCCAGGGTATACTGCCCTCCTAAATAAAAAGGACGCATGCGCAATTTGTTAGTCAAAGTAAATTTAACCCTCCATCTTAAGAAATAAGGTCACTAATACATACGCAGTTCTATGAGACATACGCCCTTTTTTCTAAGGAGGGCAGTATAAGCTTTCTCAATTTCAAATTTCATTCAAATCACAACAAACTAACACACAAACACTTTCGCATTTATAATATGGTCTATGGTCAATCAAAATCATTCATTTTGACGACGCGCTGGCCTAGTTGTTAGTGACCCTACCTTTGAAGCTAGCGGTCCCGGGTTCAAATCCCAGTAAGGACAGATATTTGTGTGATGAGCGCGAATATTTGTTCCTAAGTCATGAATGTTTTCTATGTATTTAAGTATATATTTCTCTATATAAGTATGTATATCGTTGTCCAGTACCCATAGTACAAGCCTAGAGCTTAGTTTGGGACTAGGTCAATTGGTGTGACATTGCCCCTTGATATTTAAAAAATAATGGGTTCAGAGCGGGTGTCGCGGCGCGCGCGCCTGTGGCGGAACAGCGAAGCCTTCATGTTCTACTCGGTGCCGCACCGGGGCTCGCCGCTCGCCGACATCAAGGCGCCGCTCACCGCGCGCTCGGTCGAGCTGCTGGAGATGGGGCAAGGTACGTGTACGTCTTCGGAACGGCTTTATCAAACGATTGGAACTTGTATTACAAGCTGAAATCATTGCAACAATATTTATTAATCCTAAAGGTTCTATCACACATACACGCACACACACCCTAATTTCCTCCACGATTGAAACCAAAAGTGCCGAAAACACTTGTAGCATTGCTCAAACTAAATTATTTAAAAAAACAAAAATACAAAATATCAACAAAAGAGTGAAAAACAATCTCTTTCATCCATAGAAAACTAGCTAATGCCCGCGACTTCGTCGAGATTTCGATTATCGTTATTCCCTATGGAACTTTAAATTTTTCTGGCATAAATGCTATCCTATAATCCTATTCCAGGACCTAACCTCTGTCCTGCTAATCCAAAACGAAGTATCTCAGATAAAACTCCTGTAGCAATATCAACCTTATTACTAAAAGAAGAGAATTAAAACTGCTTTGGGTATTAAATTTGCTTATTAGCTTAGTAGGGCAGACCTATATGTGTGCCAAGTTTCATCCCGATCCTTTCAGTACGTGAAGCGTAATTGAGTAACAAACATCCAAACATCCAAACTTTCTCATTTATGATATTAAGTAAGGACGCACGTCATTTCTGGCCTCGTACTGTGAAACTCCCGTCGGCGGTATTTCTAAGTTATGACATGACAAGAATAGTAGTTTATGTTGCTGGTGCATAATAAGAGGCATTAAAGCATGAGTGTGGTTTTATGAAACGAGCCGAAGGCGAGTTTCACAATAAGATCACACGAGTGTTTTAATGCCTAATTATGTATAGCCACATACATAACTTTATCTACATGCATATCATAAGTTTTCTATAATATGTTCAGATATGGCCTGTATTTTTATAAAGTTAGTGTTACTGTTAACTTGTTTGTAGTACCAAAGCTTAAATAAAATAAAAACTTTATTTATAATGTACAGATATGGCTTGCATTTTCAAGTTAGTGGTACAGTATTACCGATACTTTAATGTTTAGGTACCGACACTTTAATGTAAACATTACGATGCACTATACTTTAATGTAAACATTAAGATGCAACCACAGATACAGGTTTCTTAATATAGGCGATTTGCTTATATATTACATTTCCCCAATAGGCCAGTAACGGACCAACAATTCTTATTTTTTGGGTTGCTGGTGTTATGGGCGGTGGTGATTACTTCCCATCAGATACCCCGCATTCTGGTTTGCATGTTTCTTAAGCTGAGCATTCATTCACGGACTCGCCGTTTGTCTCGGCGACAGATGGAGTTTATACAACACATGTTGCTGAGTTGGGTCCGTTTCGCAACAATTACACTTATCTGTCGTTTCTTATCCTTATTTTTTATGTTATATTTATGTGTTATTGTTGTGAATAAATGTTTTCTATTCTATTCTATTCTATTCTAACTGTATGGGCGTAATATTTTGGCCACATTCACGGGCGCGCCACGCCGTTTAAGGAGTTTCCGCTTCTTTACGTTCCAGATGGTCGTGTGTTGATTCGGTGATGAGTTTCGATTTTGATGACGACGATATTATCTTTCGCTGCAGTATTTAAAACAGCGAAAGCCGAAGAGCACCTTTTTTATCTGCAAGTATTATACCACGATCACAAAACAAACGCCTCAACAACGGTGCGACATCACATAGCGGACTGATTATAAAATGCAGCCATGGCGTGGCGTGTTCCAATGTTGAATTTCGACATTCACGATAGTTCGCGTCGCGCTGGCTTTTCGTCCATTTGGAAATCCAACGAACCGCATCGAGTACTTTTCAACGCTTGTTTTGATATTCACGGATCGATTTTGGCGCGGCATCGCTCTGTTCGGCTGGATGGATGGCTGGACGGTTGAGTGGTCGTGAATGCCCAGCATAATAAAAAACTTGTCGGGTAATAAACGAGTGAGCGGGGTGGTCAGACTGCCGGCAGGTGCGGCGGCTGCACGCGCGCTGGCTGCGCGCGGCGGCGGCGGCGCCCCCGCGGGTCAGCAGCTTGGTGGAGACGGGCCGCACGCTCATGGCCGTGCTGTGGCTCCGCATCGTCAGCGTCGAGTCCGCTGGTAAACCCGCTATTAAACTCTGTTCCTATTCAGACTGCCAACGACAATAACGAGTATACCTGACTGTAATTGTCTTTAGATAGAGGATGAAATAGTAATGAGAATAATCATCATCATCATCATCATGTCAGCCGAAAGATGTCCACTGCCGAACATAGGCCTCCCCCAAGGCTCTCCACTCAAGAATAATGTTACTTCTAATTAGTTTATTAAAAAAGTTGAATATATATTCATCATCATCATCGTGTTATTATGCTGGGTGCGACAGAGACGAAAACCTCACTTATCCATCAACTCTATCAAACCTCACTACATTTTCAATGTCAGAAATAGTTAGAAAAAAAATATCTGTATGACAAGACTCTGTCAGTGTAACGGTGTTTTCAGGGAATGTGCTTTTCATCACACATTACAATATTAACACTTTCATTGCCGCACCACTAGGCGGGTCCATTTTGTATGAAAATCAAAGGCCTTGGCAATGAAAGTGTTAAATAAAGATTACTACCTTAAAATGGACATGAAGACTGATAAAGTGTATAAATAAATAACATGATTAGACTCAACCTTCAAAAGTACACGAATATGGAGTAATATGGAGTTAGTTGACGACGTGCTAGCCTAGTTGGTAGTGACCCTGCCTACGAAGCTAGCGGTCCTGGGTTCAAATCCCGGTAAGGGCAGATATTTGTGTGATGAGCACGAGTATTTGTTCCCGAGTCGTGGATGTTTTCTATGTATTTAAGTATATATTTCTCTATATAAGTATTTATATCGTTGTCTAGTACCCATAGTACAAGCCTAGAGCTTAGTTTGGGACTAGGTCAATTTGTGTGAGATCGTCCCTTGATATTTATTTATTTATTTATTTTAATGGTAAATTGATTTGTTTATAAGAGTGACGGAACGATTAGGAACAGACTTCTTCTTTTTTTTCTTTTTCTTTCTTCTTGTATGGGTATCATACTTTTACTACCAATTTCACCATACAATGTTAAATGATAATCAATGTTAATCGACTGTTAGTTCATACATTTTGACAGCTGTTAACGCTAATCGTCTGTTAATTTGTTAACATCGCATGGTGAAATTGGTACTTAACGTGGTTACGTTCACATTTGTCTGTCGCAGCGTGTTGTGATGGCTTTCTATTTATAAGTATTTATATCGTTGTCTAGTAATCCATAGTACAAGCCTAGAGCTTAGTTTGGGACTAGGTCAATTGGTGTGACATTGCCCCCGATATATTTTTTTTTATTGTATCAACAGACGCAGGCATCGGAGCCTTGGGCGGCGTTTCCGTGGACCACAGAGAGATCTGCAAGCCTTCCAGCCGCCATTGCATCCTGTACAAAGAGCTATCGGCTTTAGTCCAGGCTGCGTTATCCAAGTGTCAACAGTGACAGTGAAACAGGCAAATTACCAATGTTACCAGCAGACGATAACAGTGAAACTTTTGAAACGTGTCATCCAGCTCAGCGGGTTTACCCACAGATATAAATACACATAGATAACGTAAACACTCAATATGTAAGAAAACCATGAAGTTGCCATAAAGGTGGAGGCCACACTCTCTAGACCAAAATGAAGGGTCTTGAATGTACTTTTTCGTCATTCTACCTCAAACACTTTGGTCGCCTCCTCTCTTTCTAACTACCCTAGTTAGAAAGAGAGGAGGCGACCAAAGTGTTTGAGATAGAATGACTTCAAGGACGCTTCATTCGGCTTCAGAGAGTATTGCCTCCACCTTTATCTATAACTTCATGATGAAAACCCACATGCTTACAGAATGGAAACAAAAAAGTATTCTTACACAATGTAAACAAAAAAGTCTTCTTACGTAATTAAAATTCCCTAAGCCACTTTAGTAAAATAGGTAAAATAATCATTCCGTTAAGACGGCAAGATCCTATAAAGCATTGATTAGCGACAGACTCGTGGACCCACTACTTTCGTCCCACTGCTATTCGCTTTCGTCAGAAATTGAGTTGATATAGTACATTGTGCATCAAGGGCGGTATGAAGGGGATTGCTAACGAGAGACTATTTTTTGAATGTTAATGACTTGAGTTTGTAATCCCCTTACTGCCCGTGAAACCTACACACAATGTTTTTCATCACATTTGCGAGGAAATAAAAAACATAGAGAGAAAATATATACAAAATACGCTTCGGAAACAACAATCAAACAAATGAACTCGACTCGCTAAAAGAGTTTGTCAACTTTTTTCAATATAGTCCCACAGATAATGTTTAGAACTGCTTTAGTTTTTAAACTTGACAGGCCATACTGCCAGATTGTACCGATTTTCAAAATTGCAAATTTCTCTGAAATAATGGTAAATTATAAATACAATGCAGTTAAATGTACCGTATAAGTTTAATTATACCAATCCAAGTTTTTAATGTAGGAAATAAACCTTGGCTGAATTTAAGCTTCCTTAGTCTGAAATGATGTACAAGTGGATTATATTTTTAAAAACTAAAAACTCATAACTCCCTAGGGAGCTAAATTGGCTATAACTGCCCTATACGCCTGCGTGTTATAACACCCTTTCCGAGCAAGTGTGATGAAAATTATCAAACTCCAATATGTCCTTGAATGGTATACGAATTTAAAACTTAATTTGTTCAAATTAAGTTTTAAATTCGTATAATAAATTACAAGGACATATTGGATTCTGATATTTATCAACTCAATTCGTCAGAAATCGTTTTTATTCCGCAAAAGTAGGTAGGTATCTTTAGATGCCCGAAGGGCAAATCGCCCAGAAATAGGAGCCCTGCCGCGAGGCAGAGCTCCGTCGAATAGCAGTGGGATAAGGAGTAGTGGTCTACGAGTCCGGCGTGAATATATTGACATCATGTTTGAGCATGTTATTTACGATCTCTGTATATTTTTGTCATTGTCTGTATCTTGTATTCGGCGTCGTAGTTTTCTCGACTTTACTGCATTACTCGGTAATCTACAGGTAACAAGGGTAAAATTTGTGAGCATGAATGTATTATTCCCGCACATTTAGTAATCTGTCCTTTCAGGTATAGGTGTAAAATATTTACAACGCGGCTCTACGGTATACGGCTCTTACAGGAATCACGTGTAATATTAATAAAACAGCAAAAGTAAGGCGGAAATGGCTCTAGGATAAGTAAACAAAAATTCGGACAAACGTGCATTAGGACAAATAAAGATTAGGTATTCCAATATAGATTAATATACTCTGGTTTTAATGTAATGTATTCACCCAATAAAAATGTTGAGCATACTTAGAACCTTGGCATTGTGAATTTGTCATTGTCTTTGTCATGTGTGTCATTTGATGTTCTGTTTGTAGTTTACTATGACAACGCACTAAAGTGCTTAACATTTTCGTTGGGGTACTGTACAGATGTAGTGAAATATCCTTTCACATCGTATTTTCTCGGAAATGTTCGTATTTGTCATGCTACTTCAGTCTGACTCAGTACCCATCAAGACAACGTGGGGGAACGTCGCATCGCGAGAGTGATAATCTATATAGAGTGGTTAATACCAGAGTATTTTTTTTTAAACTAAGATTGAGTTCGTTTTCAGTTCTTTTTAATAGTCATGCCGTAAGCATTAAGACCTGGGAAACGTTTAGATCGACAAGCCTGTGAAATTATTTTCAACTTTTATTTATATTTCTTCTTGTTTACCTACACCTAATCTCTATATATTTCATCGTGGTGGATTTAACATCTCTATAACTGAAGTACTCTATTTATTTAATACAAACATGTCTATTAATAATTCAATAATTCATAGACACGTCGGCATCATTCGGAAGTAGACGTGAGTTCCGAGTTTTCACGATGTGAAAGGATTATTCACTAAATCTGTACCTATAGTGTTAGTTTTTAATCGCGCTAGATTGCCTATCAAATATTATTATAATAAATAGATCTACAGCTTGGCAAAAAAAAAGTTAAAAATCCGCATCGTCATTTTGTCGCTGTAAGTAGGTGAGGATACATTGTAATAGTAAATTATTTTTTATAATAACACTGTTGAATAATGAAATATGCTTTTAACTAGATTGTGATATAAGACTATTATTTTGAATAAAAAATAACAGCTTTTCACGTGTTTTTAATTGGCAATCGCCACAATAACCCTTAATAGTTTAATTAACGAAAAAATTAATGCAATCTTTTTTTTATAGTATGGAGAAGGCACGCGAGCACTCAGGCCACCTGATGGTAAGTGGGATCTGAGCCCCATAGACATTTGAAACCTCAAGACTACAATCTCAAAACTGCAATCCTAAGACTTCAAATGCGTTGCCAACCCTGAGGCACTGGTCCCACCGCCGACGATGAGCGGGTTATTCCCACCTGTTACCACCAATTTGTTACCACTGGTAACAGCTGGGAATTTTTTCACACTTGTTACCACTAAAGTACTCGGTGGTAACAAGAGGGAATATTTTTCCCATTTGTTACCACTAAAATATTTGGTGATAACTACCACCAATTAGTTTAGTGGTGTGACACTACGACTTTGCCATAGTCGTCTGTCCCTTTCACAAATATATAATTTCATAGAGATGGAGCATAAAGAGGTGGACTTTCTGTTATAAATAATGTAACGCCTCCATAGTATCTAAGTTTTTAATTAGGTTTTGAATGAAGGAGTTTTTTATCTTGGATAGCAAGCAAAATCTTTGCAATAGTTTTAGCGATGCTTTTTTTGACGGAGAGAGGGAAAAAAAAGGAGGATGGAAAAAAACAAGAAAAATGGGGAACAGAAAGACATGAAAAAGATTATTTAAAAGTGTACACGAATCTATTTTCGCGCTACGAAATCGGATAATGTTAGCCAGTATGGCATGCGGTAGAGGCAGAAATTCAGGGAAGTATCCATCTGTATCAGTTTTGTAGAACCAGTATAAATTATTCTCGTGCGGATACCGCTAATCTGGTTAATGTTTTTAATCATTTATTCTCATCTTTTATCGTAAAGTACAGTACATCCTTTCAACTTCTGGATCTGTTCATCTTGCAATTAAGAAATTCATGTAATAAAGAAAATCAAACTGATATATTTATCTGGGGAAAAGTCCCATTGACGTGAACGTTCTAGTGTTCAGGATCTCATACATCGATTGATGAATCGAAGTTCAGATGAAGATCAAGGTCTCGCTGAACTCTGTCCCTGAGAAACTGATATAAGAAAATGATCATTCAAGTCTACGGACAATACAGTAATTTAAACTTCCTACGGAAATACAAGAGCGGCGAAAGTAATACCCAAAGCTTGAATTAATTGCTTGATGTAACTGTTTTCCAAGGATATACTACTTAAGCTATCTTTTCCACCTTTCATTCATTCATATATCAAGTCCTTCATAATATTTTCTCTTTGGCTATTTAAAGTATTGCCCTATCAGAGTGCTTGTCTTCTAAAATAAAAGTTAAGAAAAGAAACAAAATCACAAACTACACACTCTATAGAGGGTTTCCTCTTGACCCCTAGCTTGACAGAGACTACTGATCGACAGACATACAATAATTAGGGAATTCCTTTAGTATCATCTTAGCATCTTAGATCGCGCTAGAGGGATACCCAGTCTGGTGACGAGTCTCATAGGTCTGGCGATAGCCAGGGGGGCACTACCAGCTCCAGAGCGGGTGTGGGGCTCTGCCGTTAGCGCAAATCTTTAATGCTTTCCAAACATGTACTTAGTTTAGTTAATTTTCACTCTCATAATCTCATTCTACAATCAGCTCGATAGTTTCCTTTCCTCAGTGTTAATTAGATTTCCAAATTGTTTGAGTTATATTTTCCTTAGGTTGGTTCAGGAGATCCTAACATGTTTTTTCTAGCTTTTGTAGGATTGTTCTCAGTAGCCACTTCTCAAAAGTATTTGGGTTACATTTCGGGTTATGACGTAGGTTTCTAGTTCTTTTATCCCTAGACAGATCACTTGGCCATTACAATTCCGTATTAGCTACAAACTAGATCAATTCTAAAAGTTTTCTTAGGGAATAGCAAGGCAGAGTAGGGTATGACGTCGGTTTTTGGTGCTTAGGTTTAGTTAGGTAGCTTGGGAGGTTACAGTGGTAACAGCTGGGAAATTTTATCCCCAGTAGTTACCAGTGGTAATAGGTGGGAAAAATATTCCCAGCTGTTACCAGTGGTAACAAATTGGTGGTAACAGGTGGGAATAACTCCGATGAGCGGGAAGCGAGTAGAGCCGGCGATCAACTGTTAATATTTGTCTCTTTTATTGACAACTATATTTTTTCACTTCTCATGCTCTTAAAATGTTACTTTAGTCTCTGGACATCGGGACTAAAGTTTCTTATTAATCTCTAGGGATTAAAGTTTTTTTTTTTTCAATTTACTTTGGAAACCCCTAAACAGCCAATCACGGTGTTTATGAATTGCTTATCGCGATTTTCAGTGATTGTGTATGGATCAATTTTAGGCCGTGGAAATAACACTAAAGTAACAACTATGCAAAAATATTTAAAAAAGCGATTTAATTTCGTGAAACACGATTAATGATTACGAATATGAATCTATTTAAATATATTAAGGATAATTTTGTTTTATTAGGCATGGTTCAAATTGTTTTCAAGTTTGTATCTGTTGGCTAAATATGCAAGCATTTGTGTCACTTTGTAAAGTTCACTTTACAAAAAAGTAACAACTGCGAAACAAATTTTGTTGTGTAGTCTTGCGTTAAACACTCTACTTTTCACTTTGAATGCGAGGAAAAAACAATTTTCTATACAAAATTGCAATATTGTACCAATATGTTACAAAGTTTCTGACAAATTTGTTTCGCGGTTGTTAAAATCAGAACAGAGTTCTAATCTTCTAATGAAACAAAATAAATACGAACAACATTTTTTATTTTTCTTATTAACTATATTATAATACTATTGTGAACTTAAAAATTACGTAAACTTAATTGACTACCTTATTCGGGGGCTGAACCGAACAGAGAGATGAAAAATAATGATGATGTAAGCACATCAATAGATTGACGCGTTCACAGACGGACATGTTATAGAGTTTATGTATGTATGTATTATCAAATTTCCTCATAGTCGACATGAAATAGTACATTATTGCCTAGGCATGGAAGTAGGCAATTGCGGGCCGAGCATTGGTTTAAACGGACGAGCTTGCGAGTTGTGTTGTTTTTTGTGTTGGAGTAAAATCTTCATCGCTTGGATTCATTTTTTGAATTGCATACATACAAACTTCATGTGAAAAAACTTTCACTCTTTACCGCCTTTTTGTTTATGACAAGGAGAAACGCTAGTTTTGTTTTAAAAAAAACATAAGCTATTCCAGACACAGATAAAAAAGTTATGTTTCGAATAAAATTTGGATGTATGTTTGTGCCCTGATTTTATTATGGCCTTTTTCACTTTTTAAAAAGTTACAAGCTAGATAGTAATGGAATTTGTATGCAACATTGCGGGCTTGTGTAGCGAGCGCGCAATGTTTTTTTTTTATTTGAGATCTGTCAGTAAACTCTGTACTTCGCGTCTCAATATGTAGATAGTAATGTCAACATATCCGCACATTTTTGAGAAAAATATTTTACATCTCTCTGTTCTTAGAATTTTCATATATCAATAGCACAATAGGGAGGAGGGAAGTGATTTAGAACAAAGAATTGGTCAAGCACTTAGTAATTTTGGATTAGCACTAGATCATGAAAAAATCATATTTAGCGTTATCTACGAAAAGGGACCTTATTGTCGATGGCGCTTCCGCCATTATTAAATATGCTCCGATATAAATACAACCTCGCGTGACGCAGAGCGACGTAAGCGCCATCGACAATAAAGTCCCTTTACATAGATAACGCCACATATCATAAAACCATTACAAAACTCTTTTTTTAATAATATTATTGTGTTTTTTAATAAACTAAAGCGTCGTCTTGAAATCGAAGAGTCGTTTTTGTTTTACAAATGAATACTAGTCTGCCTTACTAAGCATAATGGCGATATCTCAGACAAAACATCTATAGAAATTGCAACCTAGTTACAAACAGAAGAGAGTTGAATCTGCTTTGGCTATTGAATTTAGTTATTGCATTTTTGCTTAGGAGGGCAGTAGTATGGCCATGTCATGAGGAGGGATGAAAGTCATGTTACGAGAAGAGTTTTGAGTATGAATGTGGAAGCAAAGCTCAGAGGGCCCTGCCAAGATGCACTACGCTAACTAACGTTTCTATTCGATTCGTTTTTAAACCAATCGCGTCACTGGTAGACCACGTGATACGAAAAGTCACGTGGTCTACCAGTGACGCGATTTGATGTGCCGCTACAATTGCTACAAAGAAGCCGCCGCGGCGCGCACAATGCACACTATTTGAACGAACGAACTGTACATACCTGTCAACCGAAATGAAAGTAGTGTATTTACTCGGGTGTAAGTATAAGTCGCACCTATAGACGCAATCGCTATAGACGTACGGTCACTTTAATTGATAAACTACCCTAGAACCTTGTCGCATAAAACCTGCGGTTAATTCCTATGTAATTTCTATCTCGTCACTTGACGCTGTCATTATGACAAGGTTCTATGGAGGATCAACCATTAAAGTCCGTGACTTGACATCTCTAATGACATTTGACGACTTCAAGCATATTTTTCTTGAAATGGGTCCCAAATTAACGCTAGTGACCGTACCACCAGTTTCCTAATGGAAATCAGTTCGTTTTTCTATGAAACGCGAGTGAAAAATATACTGTCAGTTGTGAACCGATGCTCATATTACAGTATTCCAAGATTCTTAATAGCTTTCGGCTGGCTATCGCTATCACGCTTGCACTCGCAACTGACAGTTTATTTGTCACTCGTGTGTCATAGAAAAACGATGATAGCCGATCGCTATAAAGAAAATGGATGAACTGTACGTGGCTGTCAAAAAAATCCATACTTTATCTCCACGCGATAATGTGTCTCACCCACTAAATCACCAGATTTGCACGATTTTTGAATATGTTGTATTACGGAAAACTAGCTATGTTCGTTTCCGTCTTTCTATTTATTTATTTGTTTCTTTCCAAGAAATATTGTTTGCAAAGGAAAACGTTGACCTTGTTTTTACCCGACGCGAAGGAGAGGAGGGTAATGTGTTTCACAGGCTATATATGTATGTTTGTTCCTTTGTGACACTATAAAAACTAAACCCGTTGTCAGATTATCTTAATCTGGTGAGTGTCATTGAAGATATGACAGTAATCAAAATTTTATATGGCGGCAACCAGACGCCATATTGTGCAAATAAAAAAAAAGTCAACGAAGTATGACAAGTGGGGTATCGTTGATTTATTTAAAAATCATCTTTAGGTTTCTTTCATCATGTTTCATTTTGTGAATGATCATTTAGGGTTTATAACGATTTTAAGTTGGTTAGCAACAGTCGGGTTTGAAAGCTTGCTTTTAGTTAATGTTATTTATAATATCTACAAGATATTCAGAAATCCTGAAAATCGAACTAGTGTTAAGGGAAGAGAAACATTATCGAATTTTGTATGGAAATTTTTAGCTTCACTAGACTCATAGGATCTTTTTCACAATCGAAAACTAAATTTATCTGTCATTTAACGTTGGCTCTCTCCTTGTCTATTTTCAAGTGTAAGACAGAAAGGGCTAAATTTATCTGTCAAATATGTTTTACTTGTCGATTGTGTTTCATTACTTATATCGTCCCGTTACTTTCTCAACCTCGTATCTGATCAAATAGATAGGAAAAGCACTCATGTTCCGTAAGGAATAAAGACTACTTTCCTGTCTAACTATTCGATCAGATACGAGTTTGAGAAAGTAAAGACGATATTATTAACAACATTATTGCAAAAAGAGTCCTAATGTTTGAGGAACAGTGACATAATAGCCAGTGGTTACAACCGGGTGAAATATTAATTTATTTTTATTGAATTCCGGATTTCTGGTATTTGTCTGGTACTAGTAAATGTAGTCGCAAGGAAGTCTCCAGTTATTGTCTCTGTTCTACGAAGTTTAGGTAAATATGCTCCACCTATTAATTAGATACTTAAAATAAATGAGTTACAGGCGCCTTTTATCACAAACGGACATAAAATATCCCATACCGTGAGTGATTAAGGATATTTAGCATTGACAATAACGGAAATCCGGAATTAAATCAAAATAAATTAATATTTCATCCGGTTGTAACCACTCTATATTATGTCGTTTTGCAAACTTTAGGTAAATATACTCTACCTATTCCGATGACTGATCATTATAATGTATACGAACAAGCAAAAAATTTGATTATTTCCATCAAAATAAACCCTTATAATCAACATCACATTTCCGTACAAAATGCTGTACTCTTCCTCTCCTCAAAGACCGATTTTTATAATTCTTGAATATGTGGCAAACTATGTCTGTACGTTTTCCTTTCCAAGAAAATTTCTTCGGACGAAAAAAAAAAACGGAAACATACAAACCTAGTTTTTTAATAACTACAACATAACTACTTGAATGTGTCCAACCCCATGCATTGCCCTTATGTACTTCAGTGTTAGCTGGAAGAGATCCCATTTAGAGACAAGTTCGCGTTTGTACAGTCAACATCATAAATAAGTGATCATTTATGTACCTTGTCAGTTTAACGTCGTGTTTGAAATGTCATACAAAATTGTGAATCGATTGAAAGCGACAAGGTACATAAATGATCACTTATTTATGCTGTTGACTGTACATTAGCTTAATAACAATATTGTAATATTTATATTTTTGTGCAATAAAGGGTGTACATACACGTAATGAAAAGTCGACCTTGTTTTTTTTTATTATTAATCAGCTCCGCGGATCAGCTGTGGCACATCTTGTTATCTATCCATTTATCAACCGTTGAAAAGAGTGCGTATCATCGGAAAATTTGAGGTTTTATTTAATTAATACATATATAAATAAAAAACTTAGCTGTGTGGTTGCCGGCTTAGAAAAGTACCACTCCATGCCTTCCCGTGGATGTCGTAAGAGTCGACTAAGGGAATAAAGGCTTGTAGTACTGTTGGGCGATGGGCTTGCAACCTGTCACTAATACGCTGGTAAACATCTTAGCCTGATTATGCAAAATGTGGTTACAGAATTATCAACAAGCTTTTAGAGTTGTTGGCAATTCTGTAGCTCTGCCTACCCCAAACTGGGAATAAAAGCGTGAGTTTATGTATGTATGTATGTATAAATAAAAAACTATCGATTTGTCGACAACATCGATAAACAGCGGTGCTCTCTCTTTGTCAAAACTTGTCAAAAGCCACCCTCAAAATTCCGGCCCCTACTAATCTCGGAGTAGAAGTTTCTCGGACTTGACAGAAGCGCGTGGAGCTAACCCCATGTGCTTCTGTTTAGTCCAGAGAAAATTCACTTTTGCCGAACAATTGTCTTCGCGTGTGATATCCATGGACTTATTGCTCTAATACGTCCATGGGAGTGTCTATAAATAACTCGACATTGGCGAAATACACCTTAACAGGAGTGAAAGCCATTAATTAAGAATAAAAAAAAAATACTCGGAGTAAGTCTTATCTTATTCAAGTTTGGTGAAATGCAACCTCAGGGGATGAGAAACGCTGCCGCCCGGAGTTGATCTTGTGTGGAAAAAATTGTCAACTATGCAATTCAAGCACCACCTCACAATCCTCTTGCCCTAAATCTTAAACATAACTTATTATTATTTTAATATTTTAATCATAGTCTCGGACTACCAAGACAGATCAAGACTAGCTGATTAAGGTGCTATAATGACCATTATAAAACACTTACACATTTCACTTATTCTAAACAATACTTTCAGCTCCCACCACATTGTTTCACCTGAGATGAGTCCTGGGACAGCTCATATAAACACGTATTACGTATTGTTTCTTTAACTTTACATAAATACTACATTGGTATAGGTGAAAAACTTTAGTAAATGACCTCTTGCATGTAGTTGTTACCATACCTCGGGGTTTTCGGTGCGGGAATGTTTTGAGAAAGAGTAGAGATAAACAGATAGGTTAGTCTGAGAAAAGTCATATTATGCCTAATGAACAACTACCTCTCTGCGAATTATATACACACTATGATAAAATTTTATTTTGACTCATGTAGGAGGTACTTTAGCTTTCTACAAAGCGTTATCATATAATAATAAAAATAACATTAATTAATTACCTGCAGTACTATTTACTTATAAATCAGTAGGGACTTAAGGGGTTGATAATGACTGATCTTTTTCATTTATATAATATTAAGTATTCAGTATTCATGTATATATTTTTCAATAATTATTCATTAGGTAGAATCCTGCTAGAGTACATTCGGTTTTTTATGTCAATACCTACTCTTGGGCTAATGTCAAACATTCCCGCACCGAAAACCCCGGGGTTTGGTTGTATAGACCGTTCGACATTCTACATTTGAACTTAGACTCATTCATTTACTTAAGTTTTTCACCTATCCTCGTAAGGAATGTACATACTCAAGGTAATTTAATTTGAACTGTGTTGCAATAAGAATAACGTTTATTTTCCTATGTTCATTAACTGAAAATGGTATTATCGAACAAACGTAAGTGAACTTTATTGCCTTGATGGTAGATTCAAAGTCCCACTGACAAAAAACTCCCTGTTTGTAGTACGGTGGCCTTACGAGGCTATACACACCTAGCGATCCAGAGGGCTCAGACAAGATGCACTACGCTAACTAACGTTTCTATTCGATACGTTTTTAAACCAATCGCGTCACTGGTAGACCACGTGACTTTTCGTATCACGACATCTTCCAGTGACGCGATTGGTTTAAAAACGAATCGAATAGAAACGTTAGTTAGCGTAGTGCATCTTGTCTGAGCCCTCAGGTACTTAAACTAGGTACACACTTGCCGTCCCCGGGCAAGTCTAAATGGAGCGAAGCGGTTTGCTAATGTAACATACTACAATAAACAACCTTACGTCAAAGTGACAGCTGTTAATCGTAAGCTCTGCTACTGATTCTCATCATGTCTGTAACTAAAGCTAAAGATGAAGCTTCAAAAAGAAGAGCGCTTAAAATCGAAGTTTCGGCAGCTTTCCCATTGAAAGTCCATGGGAACAGATTTTCGGTGATTATTCCTCCGTGGTATGTCTGATTTTCAATTTAATTTTTTCTAAACTGTCTATGACTAGGTGTCGTATTACGGGTTAAATTTGATCGGACAAACGAAAATCCGAATCCTCGCATGTGAGTATAGTACAGTAATACCACAAATATAAGTTACGTCGGCATTCTTCGTTCACGCAGACAAGTCCGACTAATGCCGAAGATAAACTAACCCAAACATCTATTCAATACTGACCTTGTTGTGTTACGCGTAAGGTAGAATATGAAATGACGTCTAAACTCGAATGACAACTGACGTGCCGCTAAATAAACGCAAAGACTACCAAACATTTGACCAATAGCCGTCGCAGATTTTACCCGCGCAAACGTCCTGCCTTCCAATTGGGTTAAACGTTTTCGCGCCTTCCAAAAAAATGCTTACTACGCAGGTACATCGTTGTAACTTATATTTGTGGTACTACTGTAACGGCCTGGCCACAACATTGCGCGAATTGCGGCGCGGCGAGAGTTTTCTGAATTCATTGCACGGTTGAGACGCGCAACGTTCTGCGGTTATATGGCATCACACGCAATGTATTAGGAAATCGCTTGCCGCGCCGCAATTCGCGCAATGTCGTGGCCAGGCCGTAAGTGATTGAAATTACGAAATACGGCGGTCACAGGACTCATCTTAGATGAAACAAATAAGTTACTTAACTTTTTACTTTCAAATACGCTAACAGCATCGCCCATACCAAAGCCTAAAATACGCTGAAGTATTTTTTTTTTGGCTCCAAGGTCCATAGACATTTCCTATCTTACGATGGCAATCTCAAGACCGCTAAAGCTTTGCCAAAGGCCATCATGTGCAAGCGGACACAAGACATTTTAAATCTTCCGATGGCATTCACGGACGCGCCGTTTGTCTCAGCGATAGATGGATTGTATACAACTGGATAGGCGTAATATTGAGACCACATTCGCGCGCCACGCCACGCCTCAAAGGTGCGACATCACGCAGCAGACTGATTAGAAAATGGTATCCAGAGAACGTATTCATGACGACGCCATTTGGAGTGGCATGTTCGAACGTTGAATTCCGACATTCATGATAGTTCCATTCGGATTGCGCGTTGGCATTCCGTCCATTTGGAAATCCAGCGGACCGCCCCAAGTACTGTTAAACGCTACAGTTTTGACATTAACGGATCGATTTTGGCGCGGCGCTGCTCTATTCAGCTTGATGGAGTGGTCGTGAATGCCCAGCTTTATACCAGTATGGAACACAAGTGACTGCGCATCAGCGTATTTCAAGATTTGTTGTGTTCGATCCTTACTTATGCTTAAAATAAAGAATATAATACATTAAGTTAAACAATTGACTTTGGAGTTAAAATATTTGGTTCGGCCAGCTGTTATGGACCACGTAGGGTCTCCAAAACCAACAATTTTAATATTATAGATCGGAATCGACCCCCGTCTGTTGCTTAGAATGGTCGCACCCTATACCCGCAAAGCAGCGCAGCCTTCATAAATTGTAAACAAATCAGCATGAACACCGGGTTTTTTTTAATTTCCTATAACTTAATTAAAATATGTGTTTATCAAAAATAAACAAACTATATGTGTATGTGTAAGTAAGAACTACTATTTAGACCATTTTCTTTGAATAATTAAAAAAAAAAACAACAAGATGGCGGCTAACGCCACCCAAGGTCGAAAACTTGGAATGTGGATAAAAAATATATATGCAAAAAATCCCTACAGACTGGACTATTTAATTTTAATCATATTCAAAGGAATGTACGTTATGTTAGGTTTGTTTTATAAATTATAACAATTGTAAGAATTAAAAGGGTTTAGAATAAAATAAATTTCTAACTTATTATGACACAATTCGATCAAACGGAGCAGTTGGCTACTGACATTCGACCATATGATAGACAACACATGTATAATTTTAACGGAAATCAATAAAAACTCGGTGTATTATATAATATTACGATGTTCATTTATAGCAGTTTTTTCTATGGGGTTTAAAAATGATAGGGGTTATTTTTTTATTGGGGAGAGTTTGAATAAGTACCCAACTAAATATATTAAAGAAAATGCACATAGTCGAGGACGGGTTATTCCCACCCGTTACCACCAATTTGTTACCACTGGTAACAGCTGGGATTTTTTCTCTCATCTTTTATCAGTGGTAACTAATGGGGATAAAAATTCCCATCTGTTACCACTAACTACTGGGATTATTGTTACTCAATAGTTATCACCAAATATTTTAGTGGTAACAAATGGGAAAATATTCCCGAATGTTACCAGTGGTATCAAATTGGTGGTAACAGGTGGGAATACCCCGTCGAGGACTAAGGCTGGCTAGCTTTAACGAAAGTGCTTTAATAGTTATGTATTTGGTTGAAATTTGTATTTCTTTATATTTTAGTCTGTAATGTAGTTAATATGGGCCTCGATGCCTGAAATGTAGTTAATATGGGCCTCGATGCCTGAAATATGTGTTTGATTCTATTTTAATATAAACCCGTTTGGACTACTTTTTACTGAAACTTCGGTAATACAGAAGTCTTTTCTTTAAAAGGTTGGATGTCAAATTATTTTCAATTGTAACATTTTGCGCACAATAATTTAGGTTCGCATTATCATTTGAGTTTGCAAGATCATTTACAGTTTCTGTAACACGCATGTATTTGTGCTCGTTAAGGGCAAATACATTTTTAGCTTCTAATTCGTTTAGGTAATTAATTTCTTCATCATTTATATTTAGTGATTGAATGCTGGTGGCTAGATTGTTTAAATCTCCACCAGTTAAGCTGTGTTTTACTTTATCCATTCCACCAACGAACATAATGTTACGATCATCAAGTTTTGCATTAGTTATATCATTTAATATCGCATACTTTTGAACTCTACCTTGACAATGAGTTTTAAATTTCGCTAAAGCTTTATTACGAACTCTTTGATTCTGATCCTCATTGCTAACGGCGTGAACCATTTTAAAACACTTGCACGCAACGGCATTTTCTTCAACTAGCAGATCATTTTCATTTCGGTATGAATCTTGCAAACTGAAATGATAAGGTTGGCGTAATGGTTTGTTTAGGACGACATTCTGTTGAGCCAGCTGTGCCTTTTGAACCACTGATAGATCTAATCCTATTTCTACATCATTATTAATTGCATTTTTATGCTTTCGCGTAAATGGAGCAAAAACTTTACCAACACAATCGTTACTATTAAACGCATTTTCGTTTTTACATTCAAATCGACCAGTAACCAAATCAAAACTTTTGTTACAGCGCGATAGTCCGTACAAATCATTTACATTGTCCAAATCATTTCCAATTTCAATATAATCATTTACATTATCAATTTTGCAATCTGCTCTAGCCCCAATGTTATGTTTACTCTCGTGTGAACCCCTATCATCTCGGCCCGTACCTCGTGGCGTGGCCCCGCCAGCGGGGCGGGGCTGGGCGGGCTGCGCGGCGCCGCGGTTAGGAGCGGGGCCGGTCTAGGCGAACAGAGCGGCGGGCGCGGCGTCTACGATCTCACATATGAACTGATCCTGCTCGATGGGCTTCTTGATCCAGTGCCCGAGCTTGGCTTTGTCGAAGGCTTCGATGAGGCGCTCCTTGGCTACCTGAATAAAAAAAAAAACAAGGTACAATCGCACGGAGTATGGCGATGACTTTCCGAAAATCGAATTTTGCTGCAAGCGATATTTCCATTCGCAAAATTTACCAGTCTTTATTTTTTTCAGTAGCTTATTTTGCCAAAGATTTTTATGTCATTAGAAATAATTCCATTATCATAATTTCCCAATCTGTATTTATCTGAATAGTTATATCATTTTCACAGAGTCGACGGAGCTCCGCTAGCGCGGAGCTCCTTCTTCTCGGTGGTTTGGCCCTCCGGGCCTGCTGCAAAACTAACATAACCTAAACCTACCTACCTATTTCGGCCTAATTACAATGGTGAAATGCGACTGGAAAATAACTAGAATGGTAAATACGCAACCAGGAAAAATTAAGAATGGGAAAAAAGGCATTCGGAAAAATCACGAATCGGAAAAATTGCGACAGGAAAAATTGCTACCAGAAAAAAAAAAGATTTTTGGAAAAATATCGCCACACTCATCGCACGTAAATTGACCTACTCCCAAAACTATGCTCTAGGCTTGCATGGGTACAGTCAATTGCAAAAATATGCATCGAAATAATCCTCTCATATGTTACGATAGTTCTTATTACACTGGAATATGTAATATCTTTAGTACAGTCAAATGTAAAATATGGGAGAACGGAACATCTCACAAAATGTCCCAAATTGGGACATTAATTGGGACATATTTTTGAGATGTTGCGTCCTCCCATATTTTGCACTTGACTGTACTAAAGATATACATACTTACAGTGGTGCCCACATAATTAGGCACGCTTGCGTATTCCCCGTAGTGGCCTACAATTGCCTACAAATATTACTTTTCACTTTTGACAACCGTCTAACCGTTAAACTAATCGTTAACTAAAGGTTGATTGTATGAACAATTTATCGCTGTTGCAAACGAATCTATAATTTTATGTAAAATTATCTAACGCCTCGTGAGGGCCGATGTCCTAAATTTAAGAAATCGGTCAAAGTGACTTTTGACTTTAGTTGACTGACATAAGATTCTTTTTGAACTAACGAAATTTGACGTGGGCCTTACGAGGTTAGGATTTAAATAAGATAGTTCCCCTCCAGGGCCCACATTTTTTTCCACCATGTAAATATACTGTTATGTATGCTAGTCTGTAAGGTATTTGTAAATATGGGCCTTGTTGCCTGAAATAAAGTGTCTCTATTCTGTTATATTATATTATATTCTATTCTAAGGTTACCTGGTAGGCGGGGCAGAGCTGCTTGGCCTCATTGTAGAGCAGCGCGTCGATGTTGGTCGGCATCGGCGCCGGCTCGCCCTCCGCCTCCTGTAACAGCGGAAGAATCTGCCAGGGTGACGCTGCCTGGAATCTGGGCTATAGACCGACCATGCAAACCGGCACACAAGCCACCTGATACCATAGACATTTGTTACCTCAAGATTGCAATCTTACGATGATAACCTAAATTTTTCTGCTGATAAAGGCACCTAAGGGCGGTTCAGACAGACAGCATTTGAACTGCAACCCAGCTGCAAAATGCACTAGACGTAACTGCATCAAAACTGCATTACAACCGTACATTCGCTTGCAGTTGGCCTGCAGTCCGGACGACCGCACACCGACTGCAAGCTAGCTGCACCGTTGCAATGCAGTCCTGTTGAGGTTACCTATGACCTACAGTAGCGGCATCGAGTGATGGCATTTTTTGATAGCTGACAAATAGTGTTGCGAACACTCCATTTTATTATCGTAAAAAAATCAGTCAAGTATATTTTTAAAAAGTTTATTAAAAAAATAACGCATATAAATAAAAGGCCATAAATTGTAGATAAAACTCTCGAAATAAACTGTGTGGCTAGAAGAAGACGACATTGTCAGAAATTTGAAATGTGAAATGATTGATAAATGAGTGAATAAATAATCATTAAACCACGTTAACTTAGAGCCAGGACGCGAGTTTGCCAGCGGCGGTGACGTGAAAGTGCAGTGACTTCATTGTTATACGTTGTTGTACCAGTCAGCGGTCCTT
Source organism: Acleris literana (assembly GCA_946894065.1). Classification (NCBI taxonomy): domain Eukaryota; kingdom Metazoa; phylum Arthropoda; class Insecta; order Lepidoptera; family Tortricidae; genus Acleris; species Acleris literana. Next base: position 11,029,693 of record OX335693.1, on the reverse strand, counting down.
TGTTATAATCACGCGAATTGTTTTTTTGAGATGTTTTTTGTTAGTTATGATTAAAACGATGAACGCTAGAGTGCGAGCAAATAAAAACAACCTCAACATGAAGCTAGTTACAAAATGCGTTTCGGTAAACTACAGCGCCAGCAGTACATCACTATTCCGGTACCTGCAACAATGAAGTTTGACATCTGTTCCTTTATACTTGCTGTCAATATTTAGGGAACTTCATGAGCGAGCAAACTTCAACAGTGCCATCACTCGATGCCGCTACTGTAACTCTGAGCACTGTAGGTTTTTAGACCATTTTGACGCACGGTCCTTAATTTCTATTCTATTCTATTTGTAAGTACCTATGGAATTGATATAAACGGCGGGCACGATAGATAGTCATTATACATCAATCGTATAATCGTTACGAAAATCGCTTACGTTAATTCTATACGTTACGTTATCTTGATGCCTATTCTATTAAATTCCTTCTAGAGGGGCATATTAGAGATAATTTCTATAGTAGGATTTATTTAAAATGTAGGAATCCACTTGAGAGCTAATCTTTCAGACAATGGTATTGTTTCCATTGTAAACTCCAACCGCAAATGATCAGTGCAAAATGGAACGAAATAAATAACAAAATAATTCATTTGAATAGCGACTTTGTTTCCTAAGCTTGAAGGTACAAATTGCAATGACAGCACATTCGCTACAATACTTTTTGAAATTGAGAACGGTACCCAGGTAGTATGTTGCGTTGGCAACAGTGAGATACACTATAGTTTCTTGTTCCGTCATTTCAATTTGTACCTTCAAGTTTAGGAAACAAAGTCGCTATTCAAATGAATAATTTTGTTATTTATTTCGTTCCATTTTGCACTGATCATTTGCGGTTGGAGTTTACAATAGAAACAATACCATTGTTTGAAAGATTAGCTCTCAAGTGGATTCCGACATTTTAAATAAATCCTACTATAGAAAAATTGGTCATGTACTGCCGTCTCCAAAAATCAGTAGTTCTCTACTGACTGCCTGCAGTGTCGTGTAGTGAGAGGGCTACCCTGGGTCGCTCGAGTTACCTGCGGCAGCAGCGGCAGGCGCGTGACGAGGTGCTGCCAGCGCGCGAACATGCTCTGCTTACAGAGTAGCGAGGGCTGCCCGCTCTCCAGCTTGCCCGTGGTGGCGTTTATCACTTCTGGCAACTGGAACATATTGGGTACAAGTAAATCGCTTGGTAGAGCGCCGAGCGGAAGCCTGTGGCTGTAAGCATTACGAGTATTAAGGTGAGGGATCTGAGGCAGTTCGGAGGGTAAATTGTTAAGCGCTCTCACTAGTTTATACAAGTTGCTTAAGTAAATTTAAGTACCACCTGTATATATACATCACGGAATGTAATCAATGAGAAATAGTACATTATTGCCTAGTATCGGGAAGTAGGGAATTGCCTGACGAGGTGGTTGGCGGGCCGAGCCTTGGCGAGGCCTGCTAAAATCCGAGTCAGGCAATCCCCGTTTCCGCCGAGCCATATATAATGCTTTTCTCAAACATGCTAGGAAATGATACAAATAGATGATTATAAGTATTTTTTTAAATCTTTTGACAAATTCGGAGATAATGTTTTTTGAAAACTACGAGTATTAGTTAAGATAGTTTCACGCACAACGCGCCGCCGCCACCCGACACTGCACCCATTTACAAGTCCTTTCGATTTTATATGCAATAGAGAGCATTTTTGAATAAAATATCGCAGCGGACAGGAATTCATACGTTTATTTTGCTCCTAGAATGAAAATGAGTCACTTCGTGTCTTCGTTTTTCAAAAGCAAGGCCATCTATTCCTAGTATTGAGCTGACCCATTGTACGGCGGTCTTACCGGGGAGGTGCCGGCCCAGCACACGCTGAAGGAGGGCGCGCGCGCCGGCGTGCGCGCCTCGGTGCTGGCGGCGCGCGCGAGCAGCGGCCGCTGCAGGCGGAACGGCGGCGGCAGCGACTGTAGGTGCTGCTCGATGCGCCCGCAAATCGCTCTGGAATTAACAACTCGATACTTACGACGAGTAGGTAGTTAAACCTATTTTTACAGGACCGTAGACCCACTTCTTTGTCCAACCGCATAAAAAGTTGGACCCAGGTTTGACCATCAAATTTTAATTGTTATACCAAAAGTAGGTTAGGTTCATTAGGTATCTACAGTTGCCCGAAGGGAAACCCGTTCTGAAATAGGAGCCCCGCCAAATGGGCTCCGTCAAATGTTGGTGGGACAAAACGCAGTGAGACCACAAGTAATGGCACTCAGGCCACCTGATTGTGAGTCGGATCCGGGAGCCATAGACATTTGAAATCTCAAGACTACAGTCTCAAATCTGCAATCCTAAGACTTCAAATGCGTTGCCAACCCTGAGGACTAAGATGGAACGCCTCTATGCTAGTAATTTCACCGGTTGTCTTATCCCCACATCGAAACACAGCAAGCGAACACTACTGCTTGGCGGTGGGTTAATGGATAAGATGATGGTAGCGATCCGGACGGACCCTGAACAAGGACCTACCACCACTAAATAATATTAAACTGGGTGTCCCTAAAACCAACGTCAAAACTGAGAGGGCTGATAGAGCAGCTAAAAAGCTATCGATTTAACCCCTATGTATGTATGTTCAGCGATTTTTACTAGTTTCGGAGAGAATGATCATTTTAATCTGAATTTTAGTAATTTTCCCTTATGTCCAACCTATTTGCCCGTTCTTTTTTCATCTTTTTTTTAAGTAATCACATAAAGTTTGTTTCCCCATACTAGGTGTCCCAGTGTTTGCTTCGCACTTTGTATGGAAAAAACAACTATACGTGATTACTTAAAAAAATATTGGGAAAAAAAACGTGCAAACAGGTTTAAAAACTTCGCTGATTCGTAATGATTCTAATTATGTATGATACCCAGAGGTCGGAATAGGTAGTGCTTATTAACCTAAACTTGTTGCATCTTCATTCAATAACGTATTCCCATCTCACTCACGCATGAATGAACATGAGTCAAGTTTAGGTTAATAAGCACTACCTATTCCGACCTCTGATGATACCACTGAAGAACATATGAAATAAAACATGAAATTAATGATTTTTCGAGGCATGGAAATAAGGGAAAATCACAAAAATTCTGATTAAAATGATCAATATCTCCGAAACTACTAAAAATCGCTGAATATACATCGGGGTTAAATCGATAACTCTTTAGCTGCTCTATCAGCCCTCTCAGTTTTAGCGTTGGTTTTAGGGAAACCCTGTATGTATGGATATTTTTGGCTTCCTCAAGTGGGCAGTTATTGACGATTGACCCTACGTAAACCCTATCAGCATTTAAGTCTAAACCTCGGGCGCTAATAAACCGCATTTCCAACTTTTCCAAACCGCTTTTCAACTTGCAACACAACTGGTTTGCGAGTGGTTGCGCTAGCCGCTCGCTCCAGTCCACTTGCCTCTGGGGAAATGTTTTATCATTCCCAGCGTTCCGCGCATTAAATAGATAAAGAAAAAACCGCCTTCAAAAACGTTTAGTCATCTTTTGGGTAAAACAAAAACATTTATTTTATTTCATGCTTTATAATGATCATAATTTTCTGTTACGTAGTCCCACCAATTAATAATAAACAATAGGACATTACAAGCTCGCCGCAAGCAACGCCATAGTCATCACTATCAATCACTACATAGTTTCAAACAAAGTAGCTTCCCGCTGTCTGTCTGTCCCTGTGTATGCCTAGATCTTTAAAACTACGCCACGGATTTTGATGCGGTTTTTTTAATAGATAGAGTGATTCAAGAGGAAGGTTTTATGTATAATAAGTTTTGGATTGTGTACGGGTATTACAGAAAACTGTCATAAACCGAAGCGAAGCGAGGGCGGGTCACTAGTATTCATATATTTAAAAGTGAAGGTCATAGTGGCTCAACTATCTTAATCGAGATTTATCGGCACCCTTGAAATAGGTACCTTTGAGGAGTTCCGGTGGCCATCCGTGGTCTTCATCATCAGTTTCACTTCACCAAATGATACTTTCTGAATGCAAATGCTAGTTACTGTTACTGAAAATACTAAAATCGCTATATGTATGCCTATAATATTTAGATGAGTTCCCGGATTCCCTCATCATCTAATTTCTGCTAAAAACTTATTGCCGTAAAATGGAGTAAGATTGATTATTTTTTTAAATAAATCTTCTGTTACTCCCGCATTTAATCGTAAAATAAATTATTAAAAATATTGTATTGGCGACTACTCATTCGGAGTAACTTAAAGCAGCTAGAGGCAGGCTACGGTGGACGGCTTAGAAAAAATAATTATGCAGCTGAAAATCTCGATTCTTAAAATGGGGCTACTTTGCTTATCCCCGTGTTTACATCACAATATCAAAGTCACCCCCGAAGCATGTCAAAAAATAGTGGTTTTTTGATTCGAAGGTTTTAAATCCAATATGTCTGGAAAACTTGAACTATGAAACATATGAATGTAATGTCGCGAAAGAGCTTAATAATAACACAGACATTGCACAAAATCGACGATTAAAAAAATTTCAAAGTCCCCTGGCGTTTCCAAAGTCACCCCATTTTACGGTATTTAATTTAGGTTATCTTAAGGGTGCGGCTCCACTGAGGCGGAGACGAGAGGAGCGGAGCGGAGCTGTGCCAATATTAACCAATAGAAGGCGCATGCGGTCACGTCGAGCGCGCCTTGCGCACGTTAGTTTATATTCTATTGGTTAATATTGGCACAGCTCCGCTCCGCTCCGCTCGTCTCCGCCTCAGTGGAGCCGCACCTTAAGCATGTGTTACGTAGGTTAGGTGAGACCTGTGACCATCATAATATTATAACTCCTGCACGTGAAAATGCCTCACGATGAAATGAAAATTCGGCGAACTAAAACATTTTAAGAAATGAGTGTCGTTGATTCAAGTGTAAACCATAGTTTTATATAATGCAAGGCTAAGTATTATAAATATTATCACAAAGAAGAAGAGGATATATAAAAAAAACTGGAGATTATCTAACACAAATTGACCTAGTCCCAAACTAATCTCTAGGCTCGGACTATGGGTACTAGATACATATTTAAAAACATAGAAAATATCCAAGACTCAGGAACAAATAAAAGAAATAAATATCGGGGGACAATTTCACACAAATCGACCTAGTCCCAAACTAAGCTCTAGGCTTGTACTATGGGTACTAGACGACGATAAACATACTTATATAGAGAAATACATACTTAAATACGTAAAAAACATCTAAGACTCAGGAACAAATACTCGCGCTCATCACAAAAATATCTGCCCTTACCGGGATTTGAACCCGGGACCGCTAGCTTCGCATGTCACTACCTAACCTACCAGGCTAACAGCGTCGTCAAGAAGTTATCATATAAAACCTCTTTAGTCCTACATCATCAATTCGCATAAGTCAACCCCGCTCGCCTACACGGAGGTGGTAGGAAACCGAGCGTAGTTCATTTTACATCAACTCACGCGCAGGTTCGCTTACAACCGCGCCATATTAGTTTTATAATTATTTTATTTTGTTTATTTGTGAATATGCATACCGCAGTGCCGCTGGCGTGCTTTTTATCATTGATACGTAAGTTTCCATCGCATTTTTAATTTTAAATAATATTAAGGAAGAATAAGTTTTTTTCGTGTGGTTGCCGAGTTAGAATAGTGCCACTCCATGTCTTCCCGCGGATGTCGTAAGAGACGACTAAGGGAATAAAGGCTTGTAGTACTGTTAGGCCATGGGCTTGCAACCTGTCACTAATACGCTGGTAAACATCTTAGCCTAATTGCGCAAATTGTGGTTATAGAATTATCAGCAAGTTTTTAGAGATGTTTGTAATTTTGTAGCACTGCCAACCCCATTCAGGAAACGAAGGCGTGAAATTATGTATGTATGTAAGTTTTTTTTTTAATTACTTGTGGACCCTAAACTAGGCCTGAGCCTGTATCTTGGGACCCTGTTAGTCGGTTTACATTTAACAGAGAAACCAATTAAGGATTAAATAAAATTAAAAGTTAATTTTACAAATATGTTATCAAATTTAATTTAGTATTGGTGTAAATCAAAAATTAAGATTTTTATTATTATTTATCTTCTTCTTTACATACTCGTAGTATAAAACAAAGTCGCTTCCCGCCGTCTGTCCCTCTGTATGTTCGCTTAGATGTTTCAAACTACTCAACGGATTAATGCGGTTTTCGTCAGTAGATAGAGTGATTCAAGAGGAAGGTTTTTATGTACAATAAATTCTGGTTTATACAGGGTGGCCGGAACATAGACGTCTAAAAAAATTTATTAGGTCCCTCGTATCGTGGGGTATCCGAATCACCCCCATGTATGTTCCGCGATTTTTAGTATTTTCATAGGTTTTCACCTAGTATGGACAAACAAACTTTCTGTGATAACACAAAAATTTGTCATGAAAAAAAGACTGGCATGTAGTTTTAAAAACATCCTAAGTTCATAATTATTCTATCAATGTAAGAAACCACTGAAAAAATATTATAATAATACATGAACTTAAGGGTTTTTCATAACATGGACATAAGGAAAACTTACCAAAATTCTGTTTAAAATGATCCATATCTCCGAAAATACTAAAAATCGCGGAACATACATGGGGGTGATTCGGATACCCCACGACACGAGGGACCAAATTTTTGTTTTTGGACGTCTATTTTCCGGCCACCCTGTATACGGGTGTTACAGAAAACTCACATAAACCGAAACGAAGCGGGCGGGTCGCTAATGGGTACATAACATGATGGTACAAGATAAAAAGAGTTCCAAAATATTCTGCCATTAGACGGAGTGTATATATCTAGCAATAAAAATAATAATGCGTCTTAATTAATAGTCTGGGACCATTTTTGAAGAATTAGAATGCAAGCGGCAAATCATGTAACAGTTGAGGTGACAACGTTATCAGAGGGTTTTGACCCCGCAGAATACGAATTTGCCTGTCGCCATTCCGAAATTTGAACCGGAAGTATGCTATCCCAGAAAAGGTGCAGCCCATACAAAATTTTTCGTCGTACATTTTGTAAATCGTTGTTCCGGTACCCTAAAAACGGTCCGATTGTTACGATTTTTTCAATATGTTGTAAATGACAATATAACCATGGTAAGCCACAGTTTTCGTCCCTCCAGCTCTATTTCTTTCTCCGCCATCTTGCAAAAACTGACACTTTTTCTGTTTCTTGCCGATAACGTCGTTGAAGTTCATTCTCGTGCTAATCCTGGTTCGGCAACATAGTAGAGTACAAACATTTCTAAAACTTTTGGCTTCAATAATTTCTTCTACGATCCCCAGGGATGAAGATATGCAATCGTCTATAGGGAGCTAGCGTTAAAAATTTACTTTTTTCTAGTTTTCCTTCCATATTTACGTTTTACTGCATTACGTTTTACTGGTCACAAAATTTGCTGTAACTTTTGGCTTGAAACATTTTTTCCACGACCTCTAGGAAAAAAGATATGGAATCATCTATGGAATTCTAGTGTAAAATCAGTTGCTTTTGCGGTAGGTACTGAATATTTATTTAAAGTCTTTCAGGTGAACGTATGGGAAAATGCTCATCATACCCGACCGGCGGTAATGAAAATAAGTATAGAAGACTTCATCAAAACCAATATATTCCTATTCTAATGACCCTCGAGCCCATCCTCAAAGCCTGCACGGATATTGTATCTTTCAATTGTTCATCCCAGTACCTGACTACCATGTGCTCGTGCATGAAGAACGAATTGGCATGCACCAAGTTGTGCCACCGTTTTCGTCAATCTTTGAATTTTATCACCATTTTCTAAGATGTGAGGTTTTGAAAGTCACAATGTTTACAAGGTCAACGAGCTAAGCCAGAGCATTCCATATTACTATTACTAGGTATCGTAGAAACTTTCAATTTGTAGATAATTTTGTCTCCTAAAAGATTGCAGAACTTCGGTTTGTGCTAAAATGGACTAAAACGTAAATATGGGAAGAAAACTGGAAAAGGAAACAATTTTTGACGGTAGTACTCCATATATTATTCCATATTTTCTTTTCTAGAGGTCGTGGAAAAAATATTTGCAGGAAATTTTGTGATCTGCAATATTGCCGAAGTACAGATTGCGCTAAAATGCACTAAAAGGTAAATAAGAAAGGAAAACTAGAAAAACGTAGCAATTTTTAACGCTAGCTCCACATAAACGATTCCATATCTTCGTCCCTGGGGATCGCGGAAAAAATCTTTGAAGGCAAAAGTTTTAGCAAATTTTGTACTCTACAATATTGCCGAACCATGATTAGCACTAGAATGAACTTCAACGACGGTATCGGAAAAAAAACAAAAATTAGTGTCAGTTTTTGCAAGATGGCTGAGAAAGAAATAGAGCTGGAGGGACGAAAAAATTGGGTTACCATGGCTATATTGTCCTTTACAACATATTAAAAACCATAACAATCGGACCTTTTCTAGGGTACCGGAACAACGATTTACATAATGTACAACGAAAAATGTTGTATGGGCTGCATTTTTTCCGGTATAGCGTACTTCCGGTTCAAATTTCGCAATGGCGACAGGCAGATCCGTATTCAGCATGATCAAAACCCTCGGATAACGTTGCCACCCCAGCTATTACATGATTTGCCGCTTGCAATGGTTTAGAGACGCGTTTTTCAGTTTTGGGCCTAGTCTATAATATGTCAAATGAACTACTAATAATCTATATATAAAAGGCAAACGCACAGCCGAAACTACTGTACCTAGAAACTTGAAATTTGGTACAGGGGTGCCTTTCATGATGTAAGTGAGCACTAAGAAAGGATTTTCCGAAAATCGACCCCCAACGGGAAGAAATAGGGGGAGTAGCGGGAAACTAATTCTACGCGTACGAAGTCGCGGGCGTCCTCTAGTAACTAATACGCCACGTTTGAGTCAGGCAATACGCAACGCTCGGTGCGCGAGCCCGAATCGCAACTGACCGGTTTTTTTTATAAATACATTCATACATACCTTCACGCTTGTCACCCAATGGGGTAGGCAGACTTCGGAACGCCAGGTGCACCGGTCTAAACATACAACTTTCGCTTCCGCTACATTCATCAACCTCTTCATGCACATTTTTTTTTATAAACCACCTAATAATAATTAATGGATGGATGAAAGAAGATTGACGAAAGAGATATACAGAGCAAAAGTGAGTGGGAGGGTCGGAAGGGGCCGACCTAGGCGTACTTTTTCGAATCAAATCGGAGAAATACTGGAAAAGGGCCGTATCTTAAGTACCCGAAACCGACGTGCATGCATGACTCGATGTATGAATGTGGAAGAAGCGAAAGAGATTTGTCAGGATCGTAGCAGGTGGAAAGAAGTGGTCTCTGCCTACCCCTCTGGGAAACAGGCGTGATTTAGTGTATGTGTGTGTATGTGTGTAATAATTAATGAACTCCCAAAAACCATGCATGATTTATACCTCTCCAACCCTAAATCAATAAGACGTGTAAAAAAGTTCTGTATATCATGTACTAATTTGGATTACATTCCTTGATTGTCATATTCGTAAATAATTGGAATAAATTATTAAGACAATAATCTAACACCTGGTTTTGTAAGGACCCGCTGGCAAACATATCAGCCCAAATGGTAGTAACTTCAATAGGTATAATAACTCTTGACACTTGATCGAAATTTGAACTAGCGGTTCTTTATAAAACCTACATTCAATAGTAGCTCTTTACTCCGAACTCACTGACTACTCACAAGCCTCTGTGACTTTTGTAGTCTTTCAAATTAAAAACTCTGCGATAAATATTTTATTTGGATCTTTAATTTTAAAAAAAAACCTATAATATTAAAATTATATTAACTTAACCTAACGTTACAGTAATACGATTAAGGACACTCGTTTAAGCGTCCTTATATTTCTTTTATTATTGTATTTGTTGTTAATTTCAATGATTTATGTAGATAATTTAAAGGAATATAAATTCTAAAAATACCTACTGGGTACCAACCATATTTTGCATGTAACTATTTCAAGTTAGTCTAAGGGCCGCATTAATAAAGTCGTCTTGCCCGAGATGCCCGTCACAAGATACGTCAAAGTAAACTTCAAGCCATAGAACACTGTCAGTTTTGACGTGTTTTGAGACGAGCATTACACTCGAGATCGGTTTATTAATACGGCCCTATACTTGAAAATCTAATTTAAGACCAAAAAAACTACGAGAGATACGTCACTGTCATAAGTGTCAAAGTCACTTATGTCAGTGTCCATCGAACATTTCAGAGTTAGCCAACCTTTTTGCATTAATAATCAAATTGTTGTAAATATTTGTAGATAATTCTAACATTTTCAATATCAAACGTTATATATAACAATAGGGAATATGCATTTAATGTTTTTTCTACCCGATATTCAAAACATTAAAATATCCCAAAACAAATATTTTCTCAAATAGTGTGTTAAGTCATTAGGTAAATGGCGGGTGTGTGTGTTCAATGGCGATTTTTTTATCAGCTAAAACAAAATGACAAGCTAAATTCGGATGCCTTACACTTATGCTTGATTTAAACTTGAAAGTTACCCATGCACCCCATGGAGTCATGGCTGGTAAAATGCCCGATGATTGTCATTATAAAGTGAGCTACACACTTTTGGCCTGTTATTTTGTCGAATAGCTAAACGTATGTAATATTTAAATTGCATCTAACGTTGTTTACAACTATTGTTTATTTATCGTACCAAATGTTATTAATACCTGAAGTACAAGTGCAATAACAGTTTTGCTACCAAAAATCTTCTATGGTTAAATATTTAATAGGCCATCTTATATTTCGCACTGCTAGATCAAAAGAGTAGTAACTCAAAATACAACTGTATTTCAAAATCAACTTTAATACAACTTCCGTGAACTTGAAACAAAACAAGCAAGGATTTTGAGTTGATACTGTTTTTAAAGCAATGCGATTTGTGCAAGTAATTTGAATTAACTTGTTTATTTAAATCGAAGGTTTAAAACTACCTACAAATAAATATTTATAGTGCGGTCTTTTAAAAAGTGGAAATCTACTACGGCATTTTTTTTTTAAATGGCAACCCACGTTGGTCTTTAATTACATTTTCGAGTATAAGTCCTTTCACGCTTGAGATACAGGAGCATTCTAGTTCAGGCGTGTAATTTAGAACGAATACAACATAATACATACATTCTTACTTGTCATAATAAACTTTCTAACCTCAAAATTGAACTTTTTGGCTAAAACAAAAAGCAAAAAGCAATCACAGACATTACATTGGCCAAGTGATGTACAAAATATTTACTCAGTTTACTTTATCTTAACATAGGTAGCATAATATAAATAAAAAAACACACTCGGGCGACGCCGGGCGCGGGCAGCGTCTTTATCTTTACATATACTCGAAAATCGAATTCAAGACCAAAATGAATCGTTTTGACGTCTTAACGGTATGAAAAATTTACAATGTACTGCTGTGAAAGGCGTCTAAAAAATGTATGAATTACTTTTTACCTCTTTCATATAAATTTTTCGAGTAAAAATAATAATAAACTTGGTAATATTTTATAGAAAACGGGCAAAAAATTTTTTTTGATTTCGGCTACTCAGAACTCTCGTTCATGAAATTAAAACAACAGAAATAAACTTTAGTTCAAAATCAATCCACTACCTAAAAAAAAATATCTTATTGGCAATAAATAATGTTTTAAAACAACCTAAATCTCGCATTATAATAATCGACAAAAATAAAAAAGTGGCTCATTTATCCGATCATAACTAAAAATGACATTTAATGTTGAGCATTAAAACTTATAGAAAAGCAGTATTTTAACTGTAAAATCACAAAAATAAGCAAAACCGGCAAAATTTCGTATACGGCCTCTTACCATTATTTCATGAAAACATGAATGAGAACTCGTGTAACCAGTAATATTGGGGTAAGTTTTATTGATAAAAATACCTACACTTAAACCAAAATGCAGTAATCACGGCGAATGTGCGCCCTTTGAGGTTAGGATTTTGGTCTTTAATTAGATTTTCTAGTCATCACTACATAGTATAAAACAAAGTCGCTTCCCGCTGTCTGTCTGTCCCTATGTATGCTTAGATCTTTAAAACTACGCAACGGATTTTGATGCGGTTTTTTTTAATAGATAGAGTGATTCAAGAGGAAGGTTTTTATGTATTATAAATTCTGAATTATGTACGGGTGTTACAGAAAACTCACATAAACCGAAGCGAAGCGTGGGCGGGTCGCTAGTTTACGATAAAAGAGCTGTTTTAGCGAAAAAAATGGTTCATTTTGAGGTTAGAAAGTTGTTTACTATATTAGACAAGTTAGAATGAACACGGTATAGTTATACATTGTAAGAAAGTGCTTTGAATAAAGATTTATTACTATTATACGATACTATAGCGTTTAGTATCAAATTGCATTAGTGAACACGCATTGGCTGGCAACCACAGAGGTGTGAAGACGATTGCATTTATTGCACAAGAGCGCATCGTATGCAACGTACATGCATTCCTGAGCTGCGGTCACTAAATCATAACTCATAAGAATGAGAGGAACCTACAGTCGAGTTCATAAATATGTGTACACTTTAGTACCTCATGGTAACTACTGATGTGCCAAAGGAAACTTTCCAAAATTGCGGAACATTTCATGTAGGAAAATATCGGAAACTTCTCACAATTTTGTATGGGATTGAAACTTTCCGTTTCTTAAATTTAAATTTCCTATATTTCTAGTGAATGTTTCCGGAAATTTCTTAGAACTTTTCTAACTTTTTGGAAACTTTCTGCAACTTGCACATCAGTAATGGTAACGCATGGTAAGGGGTTGTTCACCTAACAATAAGGTGAAGAGAGAGTGAGAGGTCCTAACTCGATAATTCCGCGTAACGATTTTACCAATCGTTTTCCCGGTTACACTTTTTTCCATTCATAATTTTATGGAACACTAGCTTCTGCCCGCGACTTCGTCCCCGTGGAAGTTACTTTGGGCTAACGCTAACTTTAACCCGCGACTTCGTTAACGTAGAAGGTTGAAACATTCTTCATTGGTGCTCCGGTCCTATTGGTCTTAGCGTGATGATATATAGCCTATAGCCTTCCTCGATAAACGGGCTATCTAACACTGAAAGAATATTTCAAATCGGACCAGTAGTTCCTGAGATTAGCGCGTTCAAGCAAACAAACTCTTGAGCTTTATAATATTAGTATAGATTCCAGCTGCGGTCGCATCGCTTCGTGCACTTCAGTTCGTTTGTAGTGCGCCTGCCGCGGTTTATGCTGGGGACCGTCGAGTGTCCTGACTTCTGGCCAAAAGGTGTCATATTCCGCTTTCGGGGCAACCTGCCGGCAGCGACCATGACGCCGAATTTAGGCAAAAGAGGACCACGCTATTCTGTCGCCTCGGTATTAGTTTCAAGTTTTATATTGCGACCCACCCGTTTCTGAGAGTTTTCAACACCCGTAGATAATCCAGAATTTATTATACACATAAAACCTTTCTCTTGAATCACTCTGTCCATTGACGAAAACCGTATTAAAATCCATTGCGTAGTTTGAAACATCTAAGCATAGATACATAGAGAGGGACAGGCGGCGGAAACCGACTCTATTTTTAACCGACTTCAAAAAAGGAGGAGGTTCTCAATTCGTCTGTTTTTTTATTTATTATTTTTAATGTTTGTTACCTCAGAACTTTCGACTGGGTGAACCGATTTAAATGATTCTTTTTTTATTTGAAAGCTGGTGCTTCCCGATTGGTCCCATTTTTATCAAAATGAAGATCTGATGGTGGAATCCATGAGGAATCGACGGAACTCTTCAAAATTTATAGGCACACATATAGCGTATTCGTAATTGTAAATAAACAATAACAATTATTATTATTTTGAAATTAGGGGCCCTGTTACTCAAAATACAACCACGACGCGTTAGCCTAACCTGCCTTCGAAGCTAGCGATCCCGGGTTCGTTTTCCAGTATGGGCATATATTTGTGTGATGAGCGCGAGTATTTGTATCTAAGTCATGGATGTTTTCTATTAAGTATTAACATCGTTGTTTAGTACCCATAGTACAAGCCTAGACCTTAGTTTGTGACTAGCTCAGTTTGTGAGAAATAGTCGCCTAATTCTTTATTCTTGCTACCAACTATACAGGGTGATTGCGGCGTCGTGATACAAATGATCACTTCTGTGTTCTACCCACGAATATGAACAACTTTCAGTATGGAACCAACTCTGAAATCACGAAAAAAAAATCAGCTGTTTCATAGAAAAGTTCAATACGTACTCGACCAAAATATATGAAGCAACTGTTTTTTTTTTCCTGATTTCAGAGTTGGTCCCATAGTGAAAGTTGTTCATATTCGTGGGTAGAACACAGAGGTGATCATTTGTATCACGACCACGCAGTCACCCTGTATAGGGTTAATAACTGCGTCGTCAAATCAAACGACTTTATAAGAAATGCATAATATTGCAAAAGTAACCTATAAGTATTCCGACAGATTCTAAGCTTCCTGCTCTACCCGGTTAGTTACCGCTTGACAAGTATTATATTACATCACTTGGGACCTATTAAACCATCGATTGAGTAACACGATAAAACTTGCTGGAAAAACTAGGCAAGAGCATACCGGACCACGCTCAGGGGTGTTATTCACTTACAAACGGCGTTCGGTCGGACCAACGAGTGAATGAAGCGCAGCTTATATAAACCGGCGAGTTATCAAGTAGCCCCGATAGAACGTACGAAATACATTTTAGGCTTGATTTCCTCCTACGCTGACATCGGTCGCTGGCGTCGGTCGAGCGTACGTATATACACCATGTTCTATGGGACACCGCACAGCGACGCTGACATCCGCGGCAGATTTGCCATATATTCGTACGCTCGACCTACGTCAGCGACCGATGACAGCGTAGGAGGAAATCAAGCGTTAGCGCGTGTATTCTCAATTAGGCAGCAAGGCTTCTGTCGATAAGATCTAACGTATTAGGAGAATAACGCCCCTGTGAAGGGTTCTGGCGCCGTTACTGCGAACAAAAAACTATCTCGAAAAACAACAAGTACGAACTAATTTTCTATTTAATATTATTTGATGCTGTGTTTTTAGTAGGTATTAACACTTTAGTCGCCTGTATGTCAAGGAACAATTGTCTACTTAGTCGTGACAGATTTCCTCTTACTAAATTCGTTATATGTATTGCATATTTTTAACCATCTCTTCTTTGTAAGGTTGTCTAATTAGCGATAAGACTGACTCACTAATCTCACTATGAAACTGCAATACCGCGTAACCAACAATTGCTAATGCCGCGTAACTGACTTGTGGCAAATTTTACAGGAGAGCATTAAAATTGAATATCTTTGTGTTTATTGAGGTTAGACTTACCCAAACGCTAAATAACTTTGTTAACCCCATAATTTAGCTGTTTATTATATTAAGCATCCAAATTTACCAGTATGTATTTATATAAAGCACTTACGCGGTATTACACAATTGAATAATACGTCATCTCTATACTTGTATGCACATTCGCGGAATTGTAAAAACGACATGCTCTCTCGCGGTATCGACATGACGTGACTTTGGAGCTTTCTGATTGGTTATCGACACAGCTGTCAATGCCGTCTGGAGCCTATCACAGTGCTCTACCTACAGCCGCGAAAACTCAAATTTGACACATTTGTTAGTTACGCGGCATTAGCCATTGTTGGTTACGCGGTATTGCAGTTTCATCGACGCTATGTAATCTTTATTTTATTTTCTTGTATATCCGTGACTTGGTGTATTGGAAGTTTTAATAAAGTGTTTTGTATATGCTTTCAATTAGGATATTTTTCTGAATGACACGTAACTAGACCAAAATCACACTTTTAGAATACTTTCCAGCGCCCTATTTCAACATCTTGACAGTGGTGACAGGTGACAATCTTACTAAATATCAGGGGACAATGTCACACCAATTGACCTAGTCCCAAACTAAGCTCTAGTCTTGTACTATGGGTACTAGACGACGATATAAATACTTATATAAACAAATATATACTTAAATACATAGAAAACATCCATGACTCAGGAACAAATATTCGCGCTCATCACACAAATATCTGCCCTTACCGGGATTTGAACCCAGGACCGCTAGCTTTGTAGGCAGCGTCACTACCAACTAGGCCAGCGCGTCGTCAAACTAATATTATAATAAGAAAGTATGGATGTTTGTATGTTTGTTACTCAATCACGCTTCAACTACTGAACGGATCGGGATGAAACTTGGCACACATATAGGTTAGGTCCTGGAATAGGACATAGGACAGTCTATATCCCGCTTTTCGTGATGACTTTTACGGTATTTTCATATCTCGTTAAGGGGCTACCATGCCCATAACAGACGTTTTTGATGAAGTTTAAGTTCTTATAACTCTGTCAAAACTGAATGTAAATTTGTTTTTTTTTTAATTATAATTATACATATTTTGGTCTTTGATTCAAAATAACCCATGGTTATATTTTTATATTTTTTTAAAAACATGACTATAAAAACAAAATTGGATATAACTTTTTCGTGTTGGCGTCAATTGATATGGAAACTACATCTAAATATTCATCATTAATATATATGATGATTCATCGAAGGTTTTTTTTCTAAAGTGAAAAATATGGAAATAAAGGCCAAAAATCTGCTTTATTTTGGAGTAAAAATTTCAAACTTTGGTACCATAAGTCTCGATATCAGTAACTTGTAAAAGAAAAATTTAGGTGGCAGCTAGTTTAAAACAGCAGTGTTAATTGCAGATAGGTTTTAACAACAACTGAAAGTTTAGAGCTTCAGATCGAAGGTCATCTGCCCATGGTAGCCCCTTAAGAAATGCGAAAAAATCCATGAATATTCCTTATTGTCTCATTGTGACAGCTAGCGTATAAATATGTAAATCACATAATCAAATCACCAATTATAGTTTAGCAAGAGCTCACGCTTGGCGGGGCAAGAATGTGGATCAATGCGGTGTATGATTGCATGGAAACATGAATAATCGCTCATACATTTACGTGATAGCCTAGTTGGTAGTAATAGCTACGATGCTAACGGTCCCAGGTTCGATTCCAAATGGACAAATATTTGTGTGATGAGCAGACCCCACAACGGAGGTATCAAAACCGTAGCATATGACAGTTTTAAGTTAGGGTTGGCGATTACGATGAATCATTTTCTTACTTTATTGTACAGTCAACAGCATAAATAAGTGATCATTTATGTACCTTGTCGCTTTCAATCGTTTCACAATTTTGTACTGACCTTACTGACCTTCTTTTGAAATAACCTTGTTTAATTTTCTATCAATGTTAATGTCATCATTTTGGATTTTGTACGACACTTAATTAAAAGAGAAACAGGCCAGCTGTCTCATATGTGTAGCTGGCAGGCTCTAGCACCTAGCCATATGAATTAGAAACATCAAGTGAACATATACAATAGAGATGAAGGTTCACATGCATCGCAGCTTGTATACAATTGTCGGTGGAGCCTTTCATTCCTTACATTTATGGCTAAGGACGTAATCATACAGGAACATAGTTTGTTTCAAAATGATGTCCAAGTAAATGAGAGACATTTAAAAAATAAAATTGATGATTTAAATAACATTGTATTATTATCATACACCGGATTGTCTGGGGGAAAAGTGTACCAGTGCTAGTGATTCATTAAATATCGACTAAGTTTATAGACAACTTTTTTCGTGACATATGGATCTTACATTTCTTGCCAAAGTAAGTCGTACCTTTATCTTCTATATCTGAATGATCAGCTTTCCATAAAGATGAACGATCTAAATATATTATTCAATGTAATTTAAATGGTTGTCAAAAGTGACTCGAGGCCAGAGTGTGAAATGTCAGATACCGGTTGTTTACAATTGTGATAAGTAAGTATAAATAAGAGAGGTCTGCACATAATTAAAAGGTATTCAAACTTGGCCATTACTAATGATAATGATGATTAAAAATTGCTTTTTATCGATGTCGATAAACTTAGTCGACATTTAATGAATCACTAGCAATGGTACATTTTTGCCCCCGACAATCCGGTGTTTGATTATTATATTAGTGACAACCCTGACGTAGATCTGCTACCGGTTTGCTAGTTCGATTGCGGGGTAGGTATGGTGATGAGCGCGAGTATTTATTCCTGTTAGATGTGTGTGTGGTGTTATGAAAGTCGTAAGAGGCGACTAAGGGAATAAAGACTTGTAGTATTGTTAGGAGATGTGCTTGCACCCTGTCACTAATACGCTGGTAAACATCGACCGGCCGCTGGCCGCCTAGTGACAAATAGTTCACTAACTACCTGTCATTACTTTAAAAAAATGCATTAATTATATAAATTTAATTGTGGTGTTACCGTCTGTTTTTGTACCTAAACGACTTTTTATAATTGTTTATATAGACGCCCACGAATAGTTTGTTGGCACCTACCTAAATGATATTTTTACAACTATTTATTTATATAGCCTCGTAAGACCCCGCGTACAAAAAAATGTACATAATACGGCCATTGCAATAAAGATCTATTGCAAACGAGATAAAGTAGAATTTCCCTTGTTTTTATGACTGACCATTGAAATAGAAAATTGACTTTATTGCAATTATGATAGGTTCATTTTCCTTTGGCAAATTTCGTTGTATGGTGGGTCTTAGGAGGATAGACGCTTGCGAATAATTTGTTAATACCTACCTAATTTTTTTGTTTTTGTTTTTACAACTGTTTATATAGACGCTCACGAATAGTTACTATTATTATCGTTGTATTTTAAATTACTCATTAAGTGAAATGTAATATTTCTTTTGAGTGAATAAATGTATTTAACCAGAAACATAGCCTGTTTGTGCAAAATGTGGCTACAGAATTATCAGCAAGTTTTTAGAGTTGTTGTTAATTCTTTAGCTCTGCCTACCCCTCTGGGAATGAACTCGTGAAGGTATGTATGTGTATGTATGCATGTTTTCTATGAATTTATATACTTCTTTATATACGAATGTTTATCTTTGTCTAGTACAGTCATCATACAAAGTAGCTAAGCAGAATAACATGCTCAAAATGATCTAGACACGACGTATTCTCTTGACAATAGTCGAGGGCAGATCATTTTGACCTCTTCGTTGCGTAGCTACTTCTTCTGCTGACTGTACCCATGGTAGAAGCCTAGAGCTTTGTTTAGGATTAGGTCAATTTCTGTGACATTGTCCCGTGATGTTTATTTTTATTTAAACTACTTATGTATGATATGATATATAATATTTACTGTTCTAAGTATCTCCTTCTCTACCTAGTAAGTAGCTTTTAAACTACGCGACGGATTTTAAAATGCGGTTTTCATAAATTGATAGAGTAATTCCAGAGGAAGATTTTAAAGTATAATAAATTCTGGATTATGTACAGGTGTTACAGAAAACTCACATAAACCGAAGCGAAGCGAGGGCGGGTCGCTAGTGTTATATATGAGAGAAATGCATCCGTGTTTCCGTACCGTAACGTTTGCGTAACCCGATATCGTACCGCTTTGCCGAGTAGAAAATTATCGATTATCAATACCTCATTACAATTTCAGTAACTTCCTGTCTTGTAAGTCGATGGCATAAAAAAAAACAAATTACATTGTTTTTTTCCGAATTAAAAAAAGAGGAAGGTTCTATGTTCCACTGTATGTTTTTTTAGGGTTCCGTACCCAAAAGGTAAAAACGGGACCCTATTACTAAGACTCTACTGTCCGTCTGTCTGTCACCAGGCTGTATCTCATGAACCGTGAAAGCTACACAGTTGAAATTTTCATAGATGATGTATTTCTGTTGCCGCTATTACAATAAATAATAAAAACTAAATAAAATAAATATTTAGTAAAATTCCCATACAACAAACGTGACTTTGATCAGTTGATTCGTTAAAAGACAAATTGAAGAAGTTCTGGCTTGACACTAGCTCCTAAATATTGTATCAACTGTCCTCTACATAAGTACAGTTTATATTTTGTTTATGTAAGTTTAAGTATGTATATAGATGCATAAATATAGTATATTTCTATATCTATTTATGTAGATATATGAACGTATTTATTTTTTATAGTTAGGTTTTACACTTGCCTACTTGATGCACAACCTTCACTTCTCTCAATCTCTCAAGGGTTAGCTGGAAGAGATCCCTTAAAGGGATAAGTTCGCCTTTGTACAACTTTTTTTTATCTTCATTGTATTGTTTTTGTTTTGTACAATAAAGAGTTTACATACATATACATACATACATACATACATACATACATACATTTTTAAGCCATTTTTTGCTCGATATTAATAACGGCAACAGGTAGACGACGCGACGTATAAAATATTCACAGAATATTTATACTCTATTCCAATTGACTTGTCTTATTTAGAAAATATTTTTATAACCTCAAAATGCATTATTTTTGGATAAAATGCCCGTTTTCAGCTGAATAAAGCAACTAGAGACTACATTTTGCACACCATTTTCCTGATTTTACATCATGGATGGTTTATTTTATGACAAAAAAAAAATATGCGAAAATGGAGCATTATGAGGTTGTAAAAGTTTTTACTAAATAAGACAAGTAAATTGGTATGGACCGTAGTTTTATGTTCACTTTAAAAATAAATAATTAAATTAATATAAGATAATTATTCAAGGGGCCCCCCTTGAATAATACAACATACAACAAACGTGATTTTTTATATATAATGGTGCGGAACCCTTCATGCGCAAGTCCAACTCGCACTTGGCCGGTTTTTTAATGTATATTCGCTCAATTGACAGAGATATTTCAATTTTTTACCGATTTTAAAGATATTTTTTTTGTTAATAGGATATACTTCTGAAGTGGTCCCTTTGTCACCAAATCTGAATTTGATGAGGAATTGAGGGAACTCCTCAAATATAAATACATATAGACGACCCCGCCCAATATGCCTACGCTGTCCGTCCGTCCGTCCTATGTTTAAGAGCTTGTAATTTTTCAAAAAGTACTTTTCACTTTTTCCATTTTTTTACCCTTAATCGTTAAAATTGCACTGTGAATTGTTTTTTTATTTTATTTATTTATTTATTAGACAAACCAACGAAATATGTACATTACATTTCAAATAATACATACTATTTACAGAATTCCACAGTACACATCTAAATTATAGGTTAGCACAGCATTCACAATTTTAAAAGCAAGCTACGCAATAAAACAATAGTAAGAATAAGAAATATCACATTAAACGGAAAGGCTTAATATTGTGATGAGTATAAGATGATATTTTTAAATTTACCTAAACTAATTGAATGAATGTCTACATTTCTACAGTTCTGAAAAATACTGTTCTAAGACCTACGTAGAACAGAAATGGGAGATTTTTTTTCATATCTTTTTCGGCTAAACTTAATAGATAATGGCACAAAGTTAAAGGGGCGAGAGTTGAGTCTGGGCACGCGGAAACCCAGTTTAGATAAGAGGCAAGAACAATCAATTTTGTTATTAAAGAGTTTATACAAAAATGTCAAGCTTAGGTATACTCTCCTGCTTTCTAGTGTTCTCATTTTGAAGACTTGAAGTCTGTTTTCATACGTCTTATTTTTTTATGTTGATGGCACTTATAGGCTAATCTTTTTAAAAAGATCTTCTATCAAGCTAAGAATTAAGTAAAATGTCTATTTTAATAAATGTTTTATTTTTGTTTCATTGACAATTTTTCGCACATGTGTACGACATTACGACGAGGAAAGAAAACGGTTTGTACTTAGCTTGCAGCTCGGGCCAAGACACCTCGGGGCTCTGAAAGTGACATACTTTCCGCACTTGCATCAAAATGTACTATTTCGTGTACCTTCTTGAGGGCCTTGCCATTGCTAACTAGTATTTCTATTCGATGCGTTTTTAAACCAATCGCGTCACTGGTAGATGACGTAATACGAAAAGTCACGTGGTCTACCAGTGACGCGATTGGTTTAAAAACGAAACGGATAGAAACGCTAGTTAGCGCAATGCATCTTGCCAGGGCCCTCTGTTGTTTTAAAACAAACCTAACCTAACCTACAGGTTCTGTAGATGCATCTCTTTCAAAAAAAACTCAATGGGTTCAAACACAAAATATTTTATAATTTGTAAATTTTTGGACTTGCGGTAGGACAGGAATGAAGATTTTGTTTGACTGATTGTTCACCCCTATGTTGCAGGCCCCCCGGGGGTCCAGTTCGAGACGGCCTTGCTCCAAATAGCGCCGGTGGACAAGACAAAGTGCCCCCTGGTGCGGGACACCAGCGACATCCAGTTCCAACTATACACCAGGTTAGTATCGGACCACGAAGAAATTCGTACATTGACCTTTACTATAGGGCATAGGGTGTTTAATTTTTCAACTTGCAGAAATAAAATCATTACAAATGTAAGGTCAAAAACAGGCTATATCGGAATCCATAATAGTTTCTTCGCATAATGTATCATATGGTATAAAATCGTTTGACCTAAAACGGTTTTTACAATAGAAAGGGTTTTATTTTTATTATTATAAAAAAGTTAACTAACGTAACCTAACGTAACCTAACCTAACCTAATCTACACAATAGACGTTTATTAAATTCTCCAATGTCAGCCTAAAATGGTGTTATGCGAAATGATTTTATGCGAAATAATACATTAGGACAAACGATATTATGGATCGCGAATGACACCCGTCAATAACATTAAATTAAAAATAGGAGAGCAACATGACGAGCTCTGACGTATCAGGAACGATAATTAAAATAACTAACTGGAAAACAGGTCCAGCTCCTTGCCAGCGTGAACAGACCGGTCCCCACAGACAGAACTCGTTCACGAGTATGACACGTATCTCAGCCATCGCCTCCCTCAACTACTGTGTACGGGAAGGTGGCGACCCGATCAACGATTCTATGAAAGTCTTCATTATTTCAGATACAACCCGATAAAGTACCAGGAGCTGGTAATTGGGGACGACGAGAAGCTGATGGCGTCCAACCTGAACCTGCACGACACTACCGTGCTCTACTTCCACGCGTTCATGGAGATGCCTGAGGATGGCAGCGGCATTCTCATCCGGGAAGGTACACAATTCATGTTGAACTTTATGGTGTGTACTAGAGGGCGGCCTCGAGCCAATGTACAAAAAATACACTTAAAGCGGCACTTACACTACTTCGCTCACCTAATGCGGTCGCCGAACTTGTTTCAAACCACTGCGGCGAACGAACGTCGTCTTCAATTTAGGCTGTCCGCCTAGGTACTTTGATCACGTAACTAGGCGGCGGTTGCAGCTGTCGCCGAATGCGGTCGACTACCGTGTTCTTTACACTGTTACGGTTGCCGTATGCAACATGGGGTGGACGACTCAATGTAATTGCCGCTTAAATCCATTACAGATTCAAGTGTACAGATCTAGTGAATAATCCTTTCACATCGTGAAAACTCGGAACTCACGTCTACTTCCGAATGGTGCCGACGTGTCTATGAATTATTTAATTATTAAGTGACATGTTTGTATAAAATAAATAGAGTACTTTAGTTATCAGTGTCAAATGTCAGACAACGAGTTTGAAGTATATCACACCGAGATGTTAAAACCACCACGATTAAATATATAGAAATTAGGTGTAGGTAAACAAGAAGAAATATAAATAAATGTTGTAAATAGTTTCACAGGCTTCTCGATCTAAACGTTTCCCAGGTCTTAATGCTTTCAGCATGACTATTAAAAAGAACTGAAAACAAACTTAATCTTAATTAACAAAAAAATACTCTGGTATTTACGACTCTATATTGATTATCACTCTCGCGATGCGACGTTCCCCCACGTTGTCTTAATGGGTACTGAGTCAGACTGAAGTAGCATGACAAATACGAACAATTCCGAGAAAATACGATGTGAAAGGATATTTCACTACATCTGTACATAGTCTGCTTGACTCAATTGATGGATCTAGATGCACAAAAGATTCACTCGGCTCCATTGATGGATGCTGCCAATGGAATCCTAGCGGCCGGGGATATAACGTTATAAAAATATCGATGTATTTACAAGTTTTTATTTAAACTGCAATGTATGTATGTACGGGTCAAATCTTGCAAGTTAAATTTGACCCACTTCCCGGTTTCCGATGAAGGAAGAAGAATAAACCAATCGCGTCACTGGTAGACCACGTGACTTTTCGTATCACGTCATCTCCCAGTGACGCGATTGGTTTAAAAACGAATCGAATAGAAACGTTAGTTAGCGTAGTGCATCTTGTCTGAGCCCTCAGATGACAAAACAATAATATAGTACCATCGAGCTGGTCTGATGATGGAGACTCAGGGTGGCCATAGAAACTCCTAAATTACACACGATAAACCCGTCGTGTTAGGGCTCGTTAGAATCGTCTTGACGAGTAGATGACGACTGTGCAAAAAAAAAGTACAGTCGGCAACAAAAGCTTGTCCCAAAAATGAATTTTTTGGCAGAAATTTATTCTTTTTTAAACAGTTATTTTCTAAATACTTGTCCCTAACAGCGTTCATGCTGCGCGGCGACGTCAACGTGATCATGGTGGACGCGTCCCGGCTGGAGGCGGGCCCGTGGTACTTCACCGCGGCGGACAACACGTGGTACATCGGACGCTTCGCCGCCAAGTTTATAGATTTCCTCGTCACTAGGTAATTATGTTGAATATTAATTCACCCAACGAAGACCAAAAACTAAATAGGAGAAATAATTCGTGTAAAAGCGAATTTTGGCATACTGTAACCGAATTTTATCTCGTAATGGTTTCAAGTCGAACGTGACCTACCTCAATCATATTTAAAATCTGAAATCAACACGGGTTTAGCAGAAATTGGCTTTCTATGAAACGAAAAAAACGAGAGTCGATGAACTTTGACCTGTTAAGCACTATTTCCACCAAACGGCCCGCAACGGATCGGAACGGAAAGAATTTGATGGTCGTTAAACGATATTAAATAATGTTCACAGTATTTAAAGTCGCATGCGCAAGCGGGCCGCGTCCCTGGTGCGCCGCGTGCGGGCCAGCCCCAATATCATATATAGTATTTGTTCCCGAGTCGTGGATGTTTTCTATGTATTTAAGTATATATTTATCTATATAAGTATTTATATCGTTGTCTAGTACCCATAGTACAAGCCTAGAGCTTAGTTTGGGACTAGGTCAATTTGTGTGAGATCGTCCCTTGATATTTATTTATTTATTTATTTATTTATTATCATCCTTAGCATGATAGGGAGTAGGGTAGACTGCCCTTACATGCGTCATTGTTGTGGGCTACATGCCCCTTACAATTAGTGTTATTAATTAGTTACTATCAATTAGGATTATTGAACTACTAACAATATATGAGTGTAAATTTACTCGAAATAAATGATTCTATTCTATTCTATAAAGTCTATATTACCAATCCGCGCACAGCAACTTGACCGAGGGCGTCTTCCGCGACACGCGATCGTAGCCGAAATGATGCTGCGACACGCGATCGGCTAGGTTCGCTTGCGAAGGCCCCTTTCGCATGTCGTCGTGTGCGATCGGAACCTTTCGGCGTGACCGGGCGAGCCCCCTCATTTTCGAACACGTGGTAGGAACGAAACTATTTGATAGGGTGCGGATACGTTCGCAAGCAACCGTACGGTGCCGATCGTATGCGTCGACATGCTGCCGGATGCGATCGGCTGTCGACGCATCCGTTCGTATCCTTTCCGATCCGATGCGATGCTAGCCGTTTGGTGGAAATCATCCTTTACGGTATTGTTTTCAACTCGGCCGCCATTACTGTCAAGTAAATAGGAGCTATCAAAACGTTGACAATACGATAACAGGCCAAAGACGATATGGTTATTGCCGCGTAGAATCTCGGCCCAGCTGGCCTGTGAGCTTTTGGCTTCTCCTCGCCGTAAATATATAAATAACATTTCCTATTTTCCAGAGGTCTGGATTTGTCCAAGACACACCTAATCGGGCATAGTTTGGGAGCACAGTCCGCCGGCGTGGCGGGAGGAGCGATCACATCAGGTAGGTGATAACCTTGTTCTATATTGTCTTCCATAAAAGGGTCTAGCCGGGTAAGCATGGTGAAACTGCCTGTTACAGACTCTTTGTTTGTGTGACAGTGACTTAGTTTTAAACTTTATGACATTTCTATTTTCTTTGTCGTGAGTGTCGGTGGTGTGAGTGACTCGTGTGCCATTGCCAACAATTTTAGGGAACATTTCCGTGTACAGTCTGCTTGTGGGCCTCAGATGACTACGGCTAACAGTGTTGATGCAAGCGAAGAAGAGGTGACTCAATTTATTGCAAAAGATGTCGCAAACGTCATTAAGTCAATATCGGGGGGTAAAAGGTTCTTAGGTTAGGTTCTGGTATGATCATCAGGTCAATTTTGTCCGATGGGCTGGGGCAATGTCAGAGTCGTATCGGCTTGAGTGCGGGGTGAGGCAAGGGGGATTGAGCTCCCCGTCACTCTAAAACCTCTACATCAACGCACTGATCGTCGCGCTCAGTAGCCAGCATCTCGGCTGCCATGTAGACGGAGTGTGTGTCAATAATCTGAGTTATGCAGACGACATGGTGCTGCTAAGTGCGTCGGTCTGTGGCCTAAGAAAGCTCCTACTGATCTGCGAGGAGTACGCTTGTGGCCACAGTTTAAGATATAATGAATCCAAAAGTCAGTTCATGGTTTTTGAGGCCGGCGGCAAACGACCGTTTAGCGTTCCACCCGTCCGTTTGAATGGCACGCCGTTGGTAAGGGTGACACAGTTCAAGTACCTAGGTCATATTGGCACGTCTGACCTCAAAGATGATGCCGATATCGAACGGGAGCGGAGGGCTTTGTGCGTGAGAGCCAATATGATCGCCCGAAGGTTTGCGCGTTGTTCAAGCGAAGTTAAAGTTATGCTTTTTAAATCTTACTGTACATCATTGTACACGTGCAGTTTGTGGGAAAACTACACTCAAAAGTCATACAATGCCCTCCGTGTACAGTTCAATAACGCCTTCAGGGCGGTGCTGGGGCTGCGGCGCTGCTGCAGCGCCTCAGGCATGTTCGCCGAGGCGCGCACGCTCTGCTTCCACGCGACAATGCGCGTGCGCGCCGCCTCCTTAGTGCGCAGAGTGCGCGTCAGCGCCAACACTATCCTGGCGATGATTGCCGACAGGCTAGATTGTCCCTATATGCGGCACTGCTGTGCCAGACATATCACGCATCAAAATATTGTTATTTAATTTAATAATGTGAAATTTAACGACTTGGTCCAATTATTATTATTTTTTTATTTTTTTACTTTAATGCATTTTAACCTAATTTTAATAGTTTTAAATTCTAGTTTTATAGTTTTAACATTATTTTGTATCTGATGAAATTTGAGTGTCTTTAATTTAATCTAATTTATTTTTATTGTGGATGATTGTATGTTATTTATTGTAAACCTACTTATTATGAGTCCTAGTTACTTGAATTAAATGACTTTTACTTTTACTTTTTACTTTGTCACAATTTAAATTAAATGGCGTATCGTACAACATAGTTTTCCTGACTTCGTGTAATTTCCTAGTATTTTTTTCATCCATAGTTTTCCTGACTTCGTGTAATTTCCTAGTATTTTTTTCACTGCCCTTGGCGAGAAAATGGTTTTCCTTTTACTGGAATATTTGCCTTAATGTATGATATAATTTTACCAAACATTAACCCTCAAATGCTTGTGGTTTTTGAAAAAAAAAAGGGAAAATAATTTCTTTTTAGCGCAACTAATGACCCGATTTTCTTATAATTTAGATATATTGTACATTTAATTAAGTTAAATATTAAGTTATATTATATGTACAATATATCCAAATTACAAGAAAATCGGATTCCCCATGCTTACCCGGCTAGACCCTTTAAGTTCTGTTTTTTACCCGACTGCCGAAGGAGGAGGGTAGGGTAAATCCGGGATAGATGCCGCAAAGGGATAGGCGCCTATTTTTCAAAAACCTAACGTCCCAAAATCGCAGCAAAAAAATAATAGTCTAAATAGGGAGCGCAAGGGCCACACACCGCAGCCCCCGCAGGCCGTCGCGAGGAAAAGACGCGTCTCGCTTGTGTGTGTGAAAATCTCCGCGATGAGCGCGAAAAGTGCCTCAAATTTTCAAACGCAAGTATTTGCAGTTTCATAACTTTATAATGAGTATTAACTTCTGTTCTGTTTTTATTATATCAATATACTGGTTCATTAAGTGTACAACTATGTATTAATTATCGCTTTTTTGTATTTGGTTTAGTTAAAAAATAAAAAGGCACCGTTCCATATCAAAAAGGATAGTCGCCGGGGTATACGTGCCCTTGGGGCATCTATCCCCCCCATACTCCTATATAAATAATCGTAGCATATATGTTTTTAGCATATATTGTTTTTTTCCAAAGGGCAACTATCCTCCTTAGAATTTTCATGGCGGGGCATCTATCCATATAGGTAGGCATCTATCCTTAAAAAAAAGGGTCCTGCAAAAACTCAATTTGTACACAATCAGTAATCATTAGGTCAACAAAAACAAGCCGTAATGTAATATTAAAGACTAAACTAGCTACATCGAAAGGAAATATTTATGGGAAATTGATAGTTTTGAAATTAGGAGGCCTTTTTAAAAAGTGTGGCATCTATCCCGGATTTACCCTAATGTGTTTCACTGCCTATATATGTATGTTTGTTCCTTTGTGGCACTATAAAAACTAAACCCGTTGTCCGATTTTGATGATTCTTATGTCAATCGATTTGTCTTAATTTGGTAAGTGACAGTAATCAAAATTCAAAATGGCGACATCCAGACGCCATATTGTGCAAATGAAATAACAAAAAGTCGCGCAAGTATGACAAGTGGGGTATCATTGAATAGGGATTTAAAAATCATCTTTAGGTTTTTTTCATCATTTTTCATTTTGAATGATCATTTAGGATTTATAACGATTTAAAGTTAGTTAGCAACAGTCGGGTTTTGAAAGCTTGCTTTTTGTTATTACAGTTCATAAATGTATTTTTTTATATATTTTTTATAAATGTTATAGTTTAATCCTTATAACGTCTGATTCAGGGCGAGTGTCAAGAATCACTGGACTGGACCCGGCGCTGCCCCTGTTCGCCAACCTACCGCTGGAGCAACGCCTGGACCCCACGGACGCGCACTTCGTCGACGTGATACACACAGACGCCGGGATATTTGGTGAGTTACCACCCTATCTTATGACTAGCTTCCGCCCGCGACTTCGTCTGCGTGGACTTGAGAATTTGATCTTACCAAGATGAATTATAAGCAGTGATCGGAATAGGTAGAGTATAGGTACCTAATGCTTGCAAAAGGACATAATATAGAGTGGTTACAAGTGAAATATTAATTTATATGTATTGAATTCCGGATTTCCGGATTTCCGTTATTTTTCTGGTACTAGTAAATGTAGTCGCAAGGAAGTCTCCAGTTAATGTCTCTGTTCTACGAAGTTTAGGTAAATATGCTCAACCTATTAATTAGATACGTAAAAGAAATGAGTTACACGCCCCTTTTATCACAGGTTAACATAAAATATCCCATACCGTAAGTAAATATTATGTATATTTAGCATTAAAAATACGGAAATTCGGATTTAACCTCGTAAGGCCCACCATACTACAAACAGGGAGTTTTTTGTGAGTGGGACTTTGAATCCACCATCAAGGCAATAAAGTTCAATTACGTTTGTTCGATAATGCCATTTTCAGTTTATGAACATAGGAAAATAAACCTTATTTTTATTGCAACACAGTTCAAATTAAATTGCCTTGATTATGGACATCCTATTGCACACTGGGCCTTACGAGGTTAAATAAAAATAAATTGTTATTTCATCCGGTTGTAACCACTCTATATTATGTCCTTTTGCGAACTTTAGGTAAACATACTCGACCTATTCCGATATATGATGATAAGTTGGTCCTAACCGAAACGAGAACGAAATATAAAGCTTATAATTGCGCTGTATAAAGTAATCGCTTAACCACCCAGTGACTTCCACACCAAGGCAACAATTCGATACCGACTTTTAAATCAGAGCTAGCGCCATCTAGTTCGTATATGGAAAACTAGTGATTTTCTTTAGTAACTTTTGTGTACCCACAATAAACATAAACAGAAATAAAAACACACTACCCACACATGGCTAGATGAGATTTCAACTTTTCAATTTTGTTACTCGTCCGTACCTTGTGAGCAAATTCACAGCTTTTAACGATTAATTTGATTTCCCGTAGGAATAAGATGTTTCTCGCGATATTGGCCGGTTTTTTTTGTGTCACTCGCTGGTTTTTTGTCGCACTCTAACATAACACGTTTTGCAGGCGTCAAACAACCGACAGGGCACGTCGACTTCTACCCCAACGGCGGGATCAGCCCCCAGCCGGGGTGCGAGCTGGAAGTGGTCATCCCCGAGCATCTGCTGTTAAACAAGTGTACGTATAACCCCCTATGGAAAAAGAGGGAATGCTTAACGGATGGAACTATAAGGACGCGGTTTTTTTAAAGCTTTCTTTTAGGTCTATATTGTCTGCCATAATTATTTTTAGTCATAATCATCACAATTCATAACGTATTTTTTAAAACTGTTACTTTTCAGGATTTTTATAAGTCAAACCTAACCTAACCTATCCCTGTCTACACGTTAGATATTTCAGAAATTCTGAAAAGTATACAGTTTCAGCGATAAAAAAATTATGACTATCAATAATTATGTCAACAATGCCATTATGACCAATAAAATTATGGGAAACAAGGGGCTCCCCTCTCTTTTTTATGGCTTAAGAGGCAAAACGAGCACATGCGACCTGATGGTAAGTGGGTTTTGGGAACCATACATTTGCATTCTTAAGGCTACAATCCTAAGGCACAAAAAAGACTGGCAATAAAAATTGCAGAAGTGGCGCTGGTCTGGCTTCACCCTTACCACTAAAGAACGGAATCATTAAATTATAACCAGGGAGCGAAACTTTGGTGCCGGTGACGTCATTATGACGCAAATTCACATATAGGATGTTTTTATATGAACAATATTGCGACACCCCACTGATTCTTAATAATGCTATAATGATAATGTAAATATTAAAATAAGGACAAAGACGATATGAATAAAATAATTTGTTGGGTCATGTAATTCTAACGAAAAATATTCTTTCCACAAGTAAATGAAAAACATTACTTAAATGAAATTTCGTTGGATTTCAAAGTATGCAGATCGCTTAAAATTCAAACTTAACATCCCATGTGCTTGGTTGTTTTCAAATGTTTTTCTAAATTCCTTACTTTTGCTATTAAAACATTTTTTTCTTTATTTACAATCAGAAAAGGGAACTTCTGCAAATACGGCTGTTCGGTTTCGATTATATTTACAATTTACAAATAAATAAATAATTAAATATAAATTAAATATTTGTTATTCTCTCCAACAATTTTCTTTTTAATATGATAATGACAAACACCTTATTTATAAGTACCGTTTGCCGTCTCAACTCAAGTGTCAACATCGGTAAACTAAAGAGACCAATAAGTTGTCATTAGTGATGAAGTAAAATCTAGATTAAAACACTCTGTATGTAGCTTGACGTCATACGCCTGTCATCGGCACCAAAGTTTCGCTCCCTGATTATAACTTTGCTGTCTGACTTCAAAAATCATATCTTACGACATTTAATATTAACAAGACCGCTTGCCTTAATAATCCTCAATGTCATTAACTTCTAACTGTCTTCAGAAGAATATAGAAAGAGTATACAATAATGTTACGCTAGTGAATTAAGAAGCCACATTAGTTTCTTTACTTTCTCAACGTCTCATCTGATCGAATAGTTAGATAGGAAAAGCACTCATGTTCCCTAAAGAATAAATACTACTTTCCTATCTAACTACTCGATCAAATACGAATTTGAGAAAGTAAAGGGACGATATGATATAGTCGGTAGTGTTCCGCGATCTGGATCTCAATAACCATAACGCCTATGTGTCTGTTCTTTGGACAAATCAAACTTGATCATATATCCTTGAGACTATTAAACGTAAAAACACGATTAGAAACCAAATCCTCGATAGTTTAATTTTCGAACATAACACGTTTTTTGCATGTTTTTGGTTGAATCTTCGAAACCGTACGATCTTTAACGATGATTTTTGATTAAATAGTTGAGTGTTTATAACTTCTTTGTCCTGGTAAACCAGTTTTTTAATAACGGTTGTGGTTTTAAAGTAAGCAGCAATTATTTGAATTTGCCATCAAGGCGTGCGTAAACTGTCTCCATCTTACGTTCTTCACGCGCGTAAAGCCATCCCTTTTCATTCTTGTACGGGCGGTGCACCAATGTGGCCTTTTAAGACTGCATCGACCGTCCCGAAGCCACACACAAACTATATCAAAAAAAAGTTCAGCAGCAATAGAGCGTATCTTCATGGCACTTATGTCATTTTGTTGAGAAGCGCAGTTTTTCAAAAATAACTCAAATACGGTATATTCGATAATGTTGAACATAATTTTCATTGAAAATAAGAGGAAAGATTTGAATGTTTGTTTGTTAGCATTAAATAGGCTCCGAAACTACTGGATCGATTTGAAAAATCTTTCACCGTTAGAATCCTACATTATCCCAGGCCGTATTAATTTAATGAGTCGCGGGCGACAGTTAGTTGATTATATTAAATATTTTTGGACTTTACAAAGATAAAGGCGACACAATTTATGCTACTTTCGGAACGGTTATTTCCGACAATACTTATTCAACTAATAAAAAAAAAACTTTAAATACGTTTCGCTATAAAAATTCCGATGTCTACACATTGTTTGAATTTGTAACTCTCTATGGTGCGCAGTAAATATTGTATTGTATACTCCTTCATGTTCACGCCTAACTGCCCATTCTAACCCCTGCTTGTAACTCTCGCTTCCAGTCTTCTGCAGCCATTGGCGTTCGTACATGTTCTACGCAGAGTCGATCCTAAGGCCGGCTGGTTTCGTGGCGAGCCAGTGCGACTCGTGGGCGAGCTACGCGCGCGGCGCGTGCGCAGGGGCGGCGCGGGCGCACATGGGCCACGGGGCTGAGCCCACGTAAGGACGCAACCATCACCAGGAAACGTCACGCGCTCAGTCTTATACATGCTTTACGTTGTAGCAGCTTCAATATAAACGCTGCAAGGACTTGGTATTCAATCAGTTGCTAAACATTTCACAAACATCATTTTGCAAAACGCATTTTCCGAAACTGTAAATATATCAGGACAATCTTGTAGAACCTTATAGGATAGGTTAGTTTTATAAAAATCCTGAAATATTAACAGTTTCGGAATAAAAGCGGTTTGAAAAATGATGTTTGTGAAATGAATCAGTTTGTAAAACGTTTTTAGCAATTGATGGTAAACCAATTAACACGTGAATTTACTCACAGCATGGGATATTTTAGGTTAGATTCTGGCAACAGGAACCCGATACTTTTGGTGTAGTGTTGTTAACTTGACACAATCTAACCTTAAACCTCGCAAGTAAATTCACATGTGACACTACAACTAATACCAGAGATCCGGTATACAATAAGCATAAATCAATATTTTTCACGCGAACTTTTTGTAAATTAGCACTCGAATATCCGATCTCTGGCCATTGCATAAAGGCTATACTCGTCAGAAAACCACTATTATGCAGGACTCCACATAAAACATTCAGCCACTAGAAATAATAACATAAAAGCATCTATTTCCAGGTGACACTGTCAAGCAAATACACGGCTACTACACATTCGATCTACTCCCAGTCAAAACGAAGCCAGGAAAGAAACCAAAAAAACTCATCCACAAACACAAAAAGACACATCTGACAAGTCGTTTACTGACAACAACATTTCAACGTACAGCACTAGAGTCCAAATATCACGGGATAAAGAGAGAAGACGCATATCACAATGACAATACAAGAGATTTATTACCTGGCATGAAAGACAAGGCACACAGAGGTCCAATATTCCTTGACATAAATACTAGAAAAACAGCGTCGGAATATGTGGATACCGAGACAAAAAAGGCTCATTTAGAAGCAACAATACCAGAAAACAATTCCACGAAAGAAATCATGAAATCGAATCGAGTGTCAAAGTCAACTTTGGACGTGAACGACAACAACGAAAACCCAGAAAATAGCGACGCGATAAAGTTAGATTTAATAACGTTGGACACAAAATTAGACCCAACAGTCCATGGCATAAACAAAGACTTAACATCCCACGAGATAAAACACGACTCTACATTCCCCGAGACAAAATCGCACGTTCACAAGCGTCAAAAGCGGTTCATATCATTTTTTAGACAGTCTGAAGCTGCCGAAAACAATAATTTCTTCTTCAAAATTCTAGAATACTTGAATAAGAACCGAAGAAACGTTATTCCTGTGTTTACTGTCATGCGGGAGATAAATACCTTAGTGAAAAGCGCAAATGGAGAATTGAATCACTCCTCGAAAGAGAGGAATAACTTTATAGGACATAATCCCCCGATATCTCCCCTGGCTACGTATAATTTGGAGTTGGGGTCGGACTCTAAAGTCAAAGCGTTTGTGAAGCGGTTATTGGGGTTGAGGGTGGACGGTGACAAACTCACCATTTCTGGAAAGTAGAAGGTATTTCTTATGGAATTGGTGATGTTTAAGGAATTACTAACGCAGCAGGAACGGTTTAACAAACTTTAACAACCCCTTATAAGTAACCACTAATATTGAAAATAAAGGACGATGGGCAAAAATGTCCCCACCCACCAACAGGGACCTGTTTGTAAAAGTGCCTACAGGGCCTACTTACAGAATAAATGAATTTGAATTTGAATTTGTTTCATAAAGCTACAAATTACAAATTTACAGTTTCCATTTGACACAAACTCGACCAATGACGACCAGCCATTTGAGCAGTGTTGCCAGTTAGACCTGCAAAATTGTAACTTGTAGCTTTATAAAACAGGTGCCAGAGATGAAACCTGTCCCAGTTTATAGACCTTGGCACGATCGCCATATGTATGGGGTTTTCTTGGAAAATCATAATCGTATCGTATGGAAATTGTTTAAAAATCAACACATTCTTTTCATTAAAAAAATCCCATCTATTTTGCTACTAAAATAGGTATTTTGTCTTTATTTGGGTCCTAATGAACATATAGATATGCATCCCGTGACTGTTGTAGGGTGGGGACGGGGTCCATAAAAAAATGACAAACGATTGAACTTTGGAAAGGAATTTGGAAAGGAGATGGCATAATTAACACAAACACTAACCTTATCCCGAGAAAAATCAGTACTCCTGTGAAATTGTCAATTTGTTTGTTTTGATTAAAACCTTAACACAACCTGTACTTTATTAATTTATCGACCGATGCGAGAAACTCTATTTTAGAGTATTAAATTTGAGCGTAGCGAGGTCAAGCGATACAGACAGACGAAAACATTTTTGCTATAAAGAAATTTAATGCATATGAAAAATATGAAAGTAAAATGCAAAATGAACGCGCTCATGTGGATTTACAAAACAGTAAACATATACAAACATTACTAACACAGTATAATTAATAAATACTTATCTACTTCTACCTATCATGGTCGTATTATCAGTATGTAAGTGCGAGAGTGACGGACGCTTTATCGACGTTTGACCAACGCGATAAAGGCGACCGGGCCCTGGCGTGCTAGCACAAGTTGTCCGCGATTTGTTTGTCGCTCGGATGTCCCTTTCTATCTATACTCGAAAACGTAATTAAAGACCAACGAGGGTTGCCACAAAAAAAAAAATGCCTTAGTATATTTCCACTTTTTAAAAGACCGCACTAAGAATATTTATTTGTAGGTAGTTTTAAACCTTCGATTTAAATAAACAAGTTAATTCAAGTTACTTACACAAATACAAGATGGCCTATTAAATATTTAACCATAGAAGATTTTTGGTAGCAAAACTGTTATTGCACTTGTAATACTTCAGGTATTAATAACATTTGGTACGATAAATAAACAACAGTTGTAAACAACGTTAGATGGAATTTAAATATTACATACGTTTAGCTTTTCGACAAAATAACAGGCCAAAAGCTCACTTTATAATGACAATCATCGGGCATTTTACCAGCCATAACGCCATGGGGTCCAAGGGTAACTGTCAAGTTTAAATCAAGCATAAGTGTAAAGCATCCGAACTTAGCTTGTCATTTTGTTTTAGCTGATAAAAAAATCGCCATTGAACACACACACCCGCCATTTAAGGACTTAACACACTATATGAGAAAATATTTGTTTTGGGATATTTTAATGTTTTGAATATCGGGTAGAAAAAACATTAAATGCATATTCCCTATTGTTAAATATAACTTTTGATATTGAAAATGTCAGAATTATCTACAAATATTTACAACAATTTGATTATCAATGCAAAAAGGTTGGCTAACTCTGAAATGTTCGATTGACACTGACATACGAGGGCTGTTTGATAAGTACCAGTTTTTGGAAAAAAAATATGTTTTTTTTTGTATATAATGCATTTATTTTTCTACGTAGTCACCTTGTAAGTCTATACATTTGTTCCACCTATACTCAAGCTTCAATAAACCATCCAAAAAGTATGATTTTGGAAAGTCATTAAAATAGGCCTCTGTGGCGGCAATGACTTCGTCATTTGATCCAAATCGCTTACCACCGAGCCATTTTTTTAGGTTGGGAAACAAAAAAAAATCACTTGGGGCCAAATCCGGAGAATATGGGGGGTGAGGCAATAGTTCGTAGCGTAACTGTGTTAATTTAGCCATCACAACTCTGGACGAATGAGCCGGGGCGTTGTCGTGGTGAAACAGTACTTTTTTCTTTTTTAAATGGGGTCGTTTTTCCTTCAACTCGGTGTCAAATTCATCCAATAAATTGGCATAGTACTGCCCTGTTATCGTTTTCCCCCTTTCTAAGTAGTCAATATGTATAATACCCTGGGAATCCCAAAAAACAGTCGCCATAACCTTTCCAGCCGATGGGACGGTTTTTGCTTTCTTTGGAGCAGGTTCACCCGGTAAAATTCACTGCTTCGACTGCTCTTTCATTTCCGGGGTGTAGTGGTGAACCCACGTTTCGTCCACGGTCACGAAACGACGCAGAAACTCCTTCGGGTTACGTTTGAACACGGCCAAACTCTGCTCCGAAGTAGTCAGTCGGTTCCGTTTTTGCTCATCCGTGAGTAAACGCGGCACCCACCTCGCCGATACTTTCTTCATACCCAATTTTACTTCTAATATGTGTTGAACCCTCTCGATTGAAACGTTTACAGCATCAACGATTTCTCGAAGTTTATTTCGGCGGTCGGCTAAAACGATATTTTCAATTTTCCTAACCATATCGTCTGTAGTCACCTCAATTGGCCGGCCTGGGCGATCCTCATCAAAGACGGTTGTTCTCCCCCGCTTAAAGTCGTTATACCAATATCTGACGGTTGTCATAGAAGGAGCACATTCATGGTACACCGCTTGCATTCTTACTTTTATTTCATCACATGTTTTTCCATCCAAAAACAAGAATCTAATTACAGACCGATACTGTTCTTTCTCCATTTTAACAATTTTAAGTTCACGCTTTCACTGAATCGCTGTCAAATGAGAGAAAAAAACAAAAGAACGCCATTTTTTTTAAAATTTTCCTGCCTCTGAAAAATGGCTTAAAAAGGTGGTATACTTATTTTCAGCCAGTGATATTAATATATTTAGAAAACGGGTACTTATCAAACAGCCCTCGTATCTGACTTTGACACTTATGACAGTGACGTATCTGTCGTACTTTTTTTGGTC
Source organism: Acleris literana (assembly GCA_946894065.1). Lineage (NCBI taxonomy): Eukaryota > Metazoa > Arthropoda > Insecta > Lepidoptera > Tortricidae > Acleris > Acleris literana. The sequence continues at coordinate 10,991,768 of OX335693.1, read as the reverse complement.
TTAAATTAGAGTTTCGAGTATAGGCTGTATCGATAGACGCACTGAGCGACTAGCGAGAAAATACAACTTGTGCTAGCCGTGTTATTACAGCATAAACATCATTTAATAATTAACTTTGTATGAACGCGTCAGCACTAAGTTTTTAAATACCTATAAAATTCGAGGTCCTTTTTTTAACAGTAGTTCACTGTACATCAGTTTTAAACCATAGTTGATGAGCTAAAGTAAATTGTAATAATAAGTAATAAAAATGCTCAAGAACTTTTTATTTGGTGGGCAAAATTTAAAAGTCATATTTGTAGGCAATTTTATGGGTACCTAATACGCAAGCGTCCGTTATTATGTGACTACCATTGTATACAGTGTGTTACCAGCACCCTGGCTTTTTTTAAAGGTTTAAATAAAGTATATGTGTAACGTAACCATGACATTAATTTAATTAACAAACAAATTTTCAGGCTTTGTTAACTTTCTAACAAAATTTTAATTGCCAGCAATGTAAAGCACAGCAATTTGACAAGTGTAAATGACACTCGACGGATACTTTGATTATTATGATTTGCCCCCGTACCACGACATGCCTTGTACTAAGCAACAGCGATACTGATGACGATGAACACGCAGCACATGCACTACATTAAACATGGACAGTATCTAAGACAATTAATTGTGAAGTTATTTTAATTATTTTTTAATTGATAATACTTGCAAAAAATTGCTAAAGCGACATATTATCGGCAGTTTTAATAAATGCCCGCAATTTAACAAATCGTTATTACTTTAGAAATAACTCGTATCTGATATTTTGAGGTGTATGAGTTTGAACTTAATTCTCTTCACGTTTAAGTTTAAAATCGTTCGTCACGAAATATGAGGTACGAGGTTTTTTCAAAGTTATGTCGAAATGTAGGTATCTACTAATATGAAATGTAACGTGAAATATTAATTACTTTCCAGGTTGCGGGGGAGTTTCTTCTTGATGACAAAACGTCAAGCACCGTATTCAATAGAATAAGTTAGTTATTTCTTAAAGCCGAATTAGTAAATGAATCTTAGTGATGCCCATCCCTCTCAAGAAAATAACATGAAGACGCAGAGTATCCCTTTGAAACGCATAATTTTTTTTACGCATATTTAACCTTTCACATAATATTTTTTTCGCATAACACCCTATTAGACTGACATTGCAGGAGCAAGATTTTATGCGTAAAGATATATTATGCGTAAAAAAATTATGCGATCCAACAGTGAACCAAGACGCAGTTGCCTAGTAGATTGAGTGACTCTGCCTACAAAGATCGCGATCGCGAAAGGAAAATATTTGTGTGGGGCGCCCAATTATATAATATAAAAAGAGGTAGATATGTTTCCTATACGGTTTTCCGCGTGTAAAAATGGCCCGGCTTACGCACACATAATCAGTAAATATTGCAATTACACAATAATTCATAAATGACAAGTGAAAGCAGGATGGTATGCTAATTTCCGGGAGCGAAACAGAGACGAGTGTATGTTGCTCTGCAGACTAGTTCACGGTTCCGTTGCCGGCGCAAGACTAAGTAAAGGTGTACCAATTGACTTGGTTTTAGGGTGCCACTATCGAAGTGCGTATAACATATCTATCTCTTTTTAGTATGTTATATCATTGGGGGCGCCAGTATTTGTTCCCGAGCTTTATATTTTTTCTATTTATTTAAGTATGTATTTCTCTATACATGAAGGAAAAAAATATGGGCTCTGCAGGCCTTTCGCGTAATACACACGCAATCACAATCGTTTTCATTTTGAAAATCGAAGGCTTGTCTGCATACAAAATGAAACCAATTGTTTTGTTTAGCCGATCGCGATTGCGAGTGAGTTACGCGAAAGGCCTGCTGTTCTGGAACTATCTTAAATAATCTAATTAGATCATTTTACTTAAAGCAAAACTGCAATAAAATATTATCTAAAATTCGCTCGTCTCACCCGGGAATAGACAGAGGTCAAAATACAAAAAATAAACACTCGCTATTTTATTCTTACTAATCGATAGAATTATTGTTCAGGATAAAATATCTCTAACAAACATTTGGTCTTAGAAATAAGAAATATCGTGAGATCTAAAATTAATTATTGTGTTTGTTTTTTGAATTTTTAGTCTGTTCTATTCCGGGTGAGACAAGCGAATTTAAAAAAATTCTTTTAATACACCTTTTTTACATATTAGAATGTTTCCTTTACGTAAAATGATGAGGCGGGCATCTGACTCGAAAACAGTCTTCTAAAGCGGCACCTAATTATAATTTTACTTAATTGACAAATGATTTTTTTTAAAGTGTTCTGAAAAAAACATGCTTATAAAGCTTTGTAAAAAAAAGATAAAAAGATAAAAGATGTTTATTCAGTAAGTAGGCCGCACGGGCACTTTTACACGTCAAAAATCTACCAGCGCTTCGCAAGAGACCACTGCTGAGAAGAAACGCCGCAAGAAACTCAACAGTCAGTCGTTTTTTTTTAAATTACTTATACAATTATAGAACTTAACCTAGCATTATATAAAAAACAATGAATTTAACATTAAAATATATATATCATGCGTAGTTGAGCAGGAAAATGTGTCAAAACTCAGTATGTTTGTCTCAGTTTATTATTTTTTGTTTATTATTTACTGAGAAAATAAATAAACTAATTTCGGCTAATGGCCAAACAGCTTAAACGCGACATGTTGTTTTCCACGTCACAGTTAGAATTAGACTTAAAAAACAAAAACCGGCCAAGTGCGAGTCGGACTGGCGCACGAAGGGTTCCGTATCTATATAAAAAACACTTTTGTTGTATTTGAGCCCCCCTTTTTTTTAAATGAACATACAACTCAATATTCTGTGAATATTTCCAGAGCCTAGCTTGTGCCGTTATTAATATCAAGCAAAAAACGGCAAAACAATCGCGTTTGTTGTATGGGAGCCCCCCTTAAATATTTATTTTATTTTGTTTTTAGTATTTGTTGTTATAGCGGCAACAGAAATAAATCATCTAGCTATCATGGTTCATGAGATACAGCCTGATGACAGACAGACAGAGAGACAGACGGACAGACAGACGGACAGTGGAGTCTTAGTAATAGGGTCCCGTTTTCACCCTTTGGCCACGGAACCCTAAAAACGTCATTCCAACCACTATTTCAAAGCGGGCGTACCTAGCAAACACTGATAATATTTAACAAAAAAAATACCAGCAAATAAAAAATAAAATACCTAGGGGAAAATAATCCGTTTGAGACAAACCTCTATGGCGACAAAGCTTTTTAAGCATGATTTTTATCTGAACACCTTTTAAAAAAAAACCCGTGGACAATTGTGTTTTAGAATACGTTACTTGTAATTATAACTTTAACAAATATTTAATTATATAAATTTAGATCACAATGCATTTTATTTACAACTTTTTTTTTGGCATAGAAAATGCTAACGAGCACACAGACCACGTGATGTTAAGACTGCCCTGCGTAGACAAATGGCGGTATATCAGACAAAACTCCTGTAGAAAATGCAACCTTATTACTAACGAGAGAGGATTGAATTTGCATTGGCTATTGAATTTCAGATACTGCCTATTGGCTTATCCTCCTGAGGTTCCTTGTACATACTTAATAATAGTACAAAATACGGCCACTCAGATAAAGATCTTGCGCAAAGAAAGTAAAGTGGAATTTCGTTTGTTTTTATGACTCATGATCAAATTAGAAAAATTGACTTTATTTCATTCGCAATAGATTCATATTCCATTGTCAAATTTAATGATATGGTGGGCCTTAGGAGGTTATAAGGGCAGAAAAGGCCACCTTTGCGAAAGTCGGTAGTGTTCCGTGATCTGGATCTCAATAACCATAACGCCTTTGTATTTGTTTTTTGGATATATTAAACTTGATCATATTTGCTTGAGACTGCCGAACGTGAAAACACGATGAGAAATAAAATAACATCCTCGATAGTTTTATTTTTTAAACATGACACCTTTTTTGCTTGTTATTGGTTGAATCTTCGAGACCACTGATGTGCCAAAGGAAACTTTCCAAAATTGAGGAACATTTCATGTAGGAAAATTTCGGTAACTTCTCACAAGTTTGTATGGGGCTTGAAACTTTCCGTTTCTTAAATTTAAATTTCCTATATATCTAGTTTCCGGAAATTTCTTAGATCTTTCCAACTTTTTGGAATCTTTCCGCAACTTGCACATCAGTATTCGAGACCTTATAATCTTTAACGATGATTTTCGATTCAATAGTTGAGGATATGTAACTTCTTAATCCTGGCAAACCATTTTTTCAATAAATGTTGTGGTTTTAAAGTAAACAGCAATTAATTGAATTTGACGCTGCCATCGAGGCGCGCGCGAACTATCTCCATCTCACATTCTTCGCGCGGAAGCACATAAAGCCATCCCTTTTCATTCTTGTGGGGGCGTGGCCCATAGGTGGCCTTTTAAGTGGGATCTGTGACCCATAGACATTTGCATTCTCCAGACTACAATCTGAGGACTGGCAATGCGTTGCCAACGCCCCTCCCTCGATCCCCTCTGTCGCCGTATGGGGATCCCCGTTCCGCGCGGGCGACGTGTCATTTAAGTAGTCTACCTATAAAGTGTGTAGCTGGATAAAGTGCACAAACGAATTGGGACGAAACTCAAAATTCAATATGGCGGCTAATAGACGCCATATTGCATTTAAAAAAATCGACGAACTATGACAAGTGGGGTATCATTGGATAGGTATTTAAAAATCATCGTTAGCTTTCTTTCATTATTTTTCATTTTGAATGATCATTTAGGATTTATAACGATTTAAAGTTGGTTAGCGACAGTTGGTTTTTTTTAAAGCTTTTTTTTTTGTTTAGAAAGTGAGGACAATAATGGAGAGATCTCTCTCCAGGCGGGTGTTATGCTCGATGACCGAAGTCCATCGGGATGAAGTTGGAAGTGGTATATATGTCAACCGACTGGAGAAACTTCGTTAGCGCGATGTAGAACACTTTAGTTGCGCTGTCTGACGCTGGTGGCGCTGGCGAGTTGGTTGATACAAGTTGCCGTTAGATGTCGCTAGGTTGCCAAGCGCTGTAGCAATTCCCTTCATCTGGCATAATATTGATTGTCATAATTCATCATCTGGCATAATCATCATTTGGGATACAGTATTTTTTCAGAAACCTTATACTTTTCAGGATTATTTAAAATATCATTGCATAGAATATAATAAAATAAAATAGAATCATTTATTTCGAGTAAATTTACACTCATATATTGTTAGTAGTTCAATAATCCTAATTGTTAGTAACTAATTAATAACACTAATTGTAAGGGGCATGTAGCCCACAACAATGACGCATGTAAGGGCAGTCTACCCTACTCCCTATCATGCTAAGGATGATATATTATTGGGGCTGGCCCGCACGCGGCGCACCAGGGACGCGGCGCGCCTGCGCATGGTGGTGTGACAGCAGTCGACCCCGGCGGCCGCGAACATCCCTGACGCGCTACAGCAGCGAGGCAGCCCCACTATCACCCGGAAGGCATTGTTGTACTAGACTAGGGCTCCATAGGCCCGTTGCGTGTATTGCATCCATAGGCTGCACGTGTACAGGGATGTACAGAAAGCTCTAAACAACGTAACGTTTACCTCCCTTGTACAGCGCGCAAACTTACGAGCTATCATATTAGCCCTAACTGAAAGAGCCCTCCGTTACCGCTCAACGTCCTTGTCGTCCTTGAGGTCAGATGTTCCTAAATGCCCAAGGTATTTAAAGGCATTTACCCTATCAAGAGACACACCGTTAAGTGTAATCGGAGATAATACAGCTGTTCGACTATGTCCGACCTCAAACACCATGTATTCGCTTTTGACCACATTATATTCCAGGCCATGGGATTCGGTATAAGATTCACACACGCTTAGCAATTTTTGCACAAAGTTTTAGCAAGTTTTGTGCATAGAACCCATTAGGTTAGGTTAGGTTAGGTTAGGTTTTTTTTTATAACAATCCTGAAAAGTATACGGTTTCAGAAAAAAATACTGTATGCCAAATTATGACAATCAGTTTTATGCCACATGAATATTTAGTAAACCCTATATTTAGATAAGGTAAGGCGTCTGACCTGTAGAGGTGGTGCGGGTGCAGCAGCGAGCCGAGCACGAGCGAGCGCAGGTACACCGGCCGCAGCAGCCGCGCCAGCAGCGCGCCCTGCAGCCCCGCCACGCACCAGCGGCACACCTTGTCCGAGCACGACATCGTCAGCAGCCGCTCGCCCTGCGACATACGACCGCTCTTACTTACCACACTAATCGATCGATCGTCGATCGATGCCATCGGTCGATAGTAGAATGAATTTATCGACGTCGATCGATAGTTTCTACGACACTAATCGATGCTATTGATCGATGGTACAATGAATTGGTCGACGTCAGTCGATAGTTTCTACTACACTAATCGATGCCATTGGTCGATGGTAGAATGAATTGCTCGCCGTCGATCGATAGTTTCTACTACACTAATCGATGCCATCGGTGGATATATAATGAATAGTCGACGTCGATTGTTTCTACTTCACTAATCGATGCCATTGGTCGATGGTAGAATGAATTGCTCGCCGTCGATCGATAGTTTCTACTACACTACTCGATGCCATCGGTGGATATATAATGAATAGTCGACGTCGATTGTTTCTACTTCACTAATCGATGCCATTGGTCGATGGTAGAATGAATTGGTCGACTTTGATCGATGGTTTCCACTACACTAATCGATATCATCAATCGATAGTAGAATGGCTTGGCGGCAAGTCAGAAATGCGGGTGACACGTTCTTTAAGTGATAAATAGTAGATCGTACAACAAGTGCATAAAACGCACCATTTTACGCGAGACGTTTAAGGATGGATATAAAGTCGAGTGTTAAATGGGTTTTATGGACGAGTTGTACACTCTAATTTTCACTTCGATTGCGAGGAAATGAAACAGCAACATGTAAATTATTGTAACACAAATATTGACAATGACAAAATAAGTATGGTTCCCGCCAATTAACTTTTTTCTTTTTTTTCTTAAGGTACGTGACATCTGACTTAGGTCATTACATACTGCTCAGTTATTAAAACATTTTGTTTTTATACCTATGATAACTTATTTTCATGCTTTAAATATATTGATTTACTCAAATATAATAATAATAATAATAATACATGCGACAAAATAAAAATTATAAGTTTATTTCATGAAGTTTTACTGTGTACTTTGGCTGTTGGTATCCTTGCCTTGGTCTTAGAATACTAACGAAACGAAATAAAATAAAGAGGTTATTCTATGGAATTAAAGTTATTCGTGTGGCTGTTGGACCGATTGCCTTGGCCTTCGACGAAGATTTTACTTTATGCACTAGAGCATAAAAAGCGACTTTATGTCGCCTACGCACGGCAGAAAGACGGATTTTCGGAGCATGAGAAGTGAAAAAAATATTAGATTTTGTTTGGTTTGTTGGTTTTAAGTCATGAAACGGATAAAATAAGCTAATAAACAAGTTGCATACTACGTACTACTTAAATTGGATGGTATTTGCTCAAAGCTATGACAAAAATCTGAATTTTAAGGTGTTCCCTAGCCAATAATGTTACCTGCATCACTCCATCCCAGGTCTGCACGACGTTGGTGCAGTTCTTGACAGGGATAGTCCCCTCCCCAGACTCTATCTTGGTTCTGAGCTGACCACGCGCCAACCTGGATGACAGAAAAAAACATCAGTGAAGTCTATGACAACACAAACAAAAAAGGGCCTATCTTATCTTGTTGATGTTTATTCAGCAAGTAGTCCGCGCGGGCACTTTTACACGTCCAATCTACCGGCGCCTCGCAAGAGACCACTGCTGAGAAAAAACACCGCAAGAAACTCAACAGTCGGTAATTTTTTAAATACAGCCGAGCACTGTCGGCCCTGGCGGGATCCTCTCCAGCTGCGTGGCGGGTCACTGACCGGTTGGAGTGCCGGTCGGGCGCCGGGCCCGGCTGCTCGTGCGGGCTGAAGAGCGACCGGCTCCAGGTCCGACTGGGCTGTGGGCACGGCCGGCCCTGGCAGGATCCTCTCCAGCTGCGTGGCGGGTCACTGACCGGTTGGGGTGTCGGTCGGGCGCCGGGCCCGGCTGCTCGTGCGGGCTGAAGAGCGACCGGCTCCAGGTCCGACTGGGCTGTGGGCACGGCCGGCCCTGGCAGGATCCTCTCCAGCTGCGTGGCGGGTCACTGACCGGTTGGGGTGCCGGTCGGGCGCCGGGCCCGGCTGCTCGTGCGGGCTGAAGAGCGACCGGCTCCAGGTCCGACTGGGCTGTGGGCACGGCCGGCCCTGGCAGGATCCTCTCCAGCTGCGTGGCGGGTCACTGACCGGTTGGGGTGTCGGTCGGGCGCCGGGCCCGGCTGCTCGTGCGGGCTGTAGAGCGACCGGCTCCAGGTCCGACTGGGCTGTGGGCACGGCCGGCCCTGGCAGGATCCTCTCCAGCTGCGTGGCGGGTCACTGACCGGTTGGGGTGTCGGTCGGGCGCCGGGCCCGGCTGCTCGTGCGGGCTGAAGAGCGACCGGCTCCAGGTCCGACTGGGCTGTGGGCACGGCCGGCCCTGGCAGGATCCTCTCCAGCTGCGTGGCGGGTCACTGACCGGTTGGGGTGTCGGTCGGGCGCCGGGCCCGGCTGCTCGTGCGGGCTGAAGAGCGACCGGCTCCAGGTCCGACTGGGCTGTGGGCACGGCCGGCCCTGGCAGGATCCTCTCCAGCTGCGTGGCGGGTCACTGACCGGTTGGGGTGCCGGTCGGGCGCCGGGCCCGGCTGCTCGTGCGGGCTGAAGAGCGACCGGCTCCAGGTCCGACTGGGCTGTGGGCACGGCCGGCCCTGGCAGGATCCTCTCCAGCTGCGTGGCGGGTCACTGACCGGTTGGGGTGCCGGTCGGGCGCCGGGCCCGGCTGCTCGTGCGGGCTGAAGAGCGACCGGCTCCAGGTCCGACTGGGCTGTGGGCACGGCCGGCCCTGGCAGGATCCTCTCCAGCTGCGTGGCGGGTCACTGACCGGTTGGGGTGCCGGTCGGGCGCCGGGCCCGGCTGCTCGTGCGGGCTGAAGAGCGACCGGCTCCAGGTCCGACTGGGCTGTGGGCACGGCCGGCCCTGGCAGGATCCTCTCCAGCTGCGTGGCGGGTCACTGACCGGTTGGGGTGCCGGTCGGGCGCCGGGCCCGGCTGCTCGTGCGGGCTGAAGAGCGACCGGCTCCAGGTCCGACTGGGCTGTGGGCACGGCCGGCCCTGGCAGGATCCTCTCCAGCTGCGTGGCGGGTCACTGACCGGTTGGGGTGTCGGTCGGGCGCCGGGCCCGGCTGCTCGTGCGGGCTGTAGAGCGACCGGCTCCAGGTCCGACTGGGCTGTGGGCACGGCCGGTCCTGGCAGGATCCTCTCCAGCTGCGTGGCGGGTCACTGACCGGTTGGGGTGTCGGTCGGGCGCCGGGCCCGGCTGCTCGTGCGGGCTGTAGAGCGACCGGCTCCAGGTCCGACTGGGCTGTGGGCACGGCCGGTCCTGGCAGGATCCTCTCCAGCTGCGTGGCGGGTCACTGACCGGTTGGGGTGTCGGTCGGGCGCCGGGCCCGGCTGCTCGTGCGGGCTGAAGAGCGACCGGCTCCAGGTCCGATTGGGCTGTGGGCACGGCCGGCCCTGGCAGGATCCTCTCCAGCTGCGTGGCGGGTCACTGACCGGTTGGGGTGCCGGTCGGGCGCCGGGCCCGGCTGCTCGTGCGGGCTGAAGAGCGACCGGCTCCAGGTCCGACTGGGCTGTGGGCACGGCCGGCCCTGGCAGGATCCTCTCCAGCTGCGTGGCGGGTCACTGACCGGTTGGGGTGTCGGTCGGGCGCCGGGCCCGGCTGCTCGTGCGGGCTGAAGAGCGACCGGCTCCAGGTCCGACTGGGCTGTGGGCACGGCCGGCCCTGGCAGGATCCTCTCCAGCTGCGTGGCGGGTCACTGACCGGTTGGGGTGCCGGTCGGGCGCCGGGCCCGGCTGCTCGTGCGGGCTGAAGAGCGACCGGCTCCAGGTCCGACTGGGCTGTGGGCACGGCCGGCCCTGGCAGGATCCTCTCCAGCTGCGTGGCGGGTCACTGACCGGTTGGGGTGCCGGTCGGGCGCCGGGCCCGGCTGCTCGTGCGGGCTGAAGAGCGACCGGCTCCAGGTCCGACTGGGCTGTGGGCACGGCCGGCCCTGGCAGGATCCTCTCCAGCTGCGTGGCGGGTCACTGACCGGTTGGGGTGTCGGTCGGGCGCCGGGCCCGGCTGCTCGTGCGGGCTGTAGAGCGACCGGCTCCAGGTCCGACTGGGCTGTGGGCACGGCCGGCCCTGGCAGGATCCTCTCCAGCTGCGTGGCGGGTCACTGACCGGTTGGGGTGCCGGTCGGGCGCCGGGCCCGGCTGCTCGTGCGGGCTGAAGAGCGACCGGCTCCAGGTCCGACTGGGCTGTGGGCACGGCCGGCCCTGGCAGGATCCTCTCCAGCTGCGTGGCGGGTCACTGACCGGTTGGGGTGTCGGTCGGGCGCCGGGCCCGGCTGCTCGTGCGGGCTGTAGAGCGACCGGCTCCAGGTCCGACTGGGCTGTGGGCACGGCCGGCCCTGGCAGGATCCTCTCCAGCTGCGTGGCGGGTCACTGACCGGTTGGGGTGTCGGTCGGGCGCCGGGCCCGGCTGCTCGTGCGGGCTGAAGAGCGACCGGCTCCAGGTCCGACTGGGCTGTGGGCACGGCCGGCCCTGGCAGGATCCTCTCCAGCTGCGTGGCGGGTCACTGACCGGTTGGGGTGCTGGTCGGGCGCCGGGCCCGGCTGCTCGTGCGGGCTGAAGAGCGACCGGCTCCAGGTCCGACTGGGCTGTGGGCACGGCCGGCCCTGGCAGGATCCTCTCCAGCTGCGTGGCGGGTCACTGACCGGTTGGGGTGCTGGTCGGGCGCCGGGCCCGGCTGCTCGTGCGGGCTGAAGAGCGACCGGCTCCAGGTCCGACTGGGCTGTGGGCACGGCCGGCCCTGGCAGGATCCTCTCCAGCTGCGTGGCGGGTCACTGACCGGTTGGGGTGTCGGTCGGCCGCCGGGCCCGGCTGCTCGTGCGGGCTGAAGAGCGACCGGCTCCAGGTCCGACTGGGCTGTGGGCACGGCCGGCCCTGGCAGGATCCTCTCCAGCTGCGTGGCGGGTCACTGACCGGTTGGGGTGCCGGTCGGGCGCCGGGCCCGGCTGCTCGTGCGGGCTGAAGAGCGACCGGCTCCAGGTCCGACTGGGCTGTGGGAACGGCCGGCCCTGGCAGGATCCTCTCCAGCTGCGTGGCGGGTCACTGACCGGTTGGGGTGTCGGTCGGGCGCCGGGCCCGGCTGCTCGTGCGGGCTGAAGAGCGACCGGCTCCAGGTCCGACTGGGCTGTGGGCACGGCCGGCCCTGGCAGGATCCTCTCCAGCTGCGTGGCGGGTCACTGACCGGTTGGGGTGTCGGTCGGGCGCCGGGCCCGGCTGCTCGTGCGGGCTGAAGAGCGACCGGCTCCAGGTCCGACTGGGCTGTGGGCACGGCCGGCCCTGGCAGGATCCTCTCCAGCTGCGTGGCGGGTCACTGACCGGTTGGGGTGTCGGTCGGGCGCCGGGCCCGGCTGCTCGTGCGGGCTGAAGAGCGACCGGCTCCAGGTCCGACTGGGCTGTGGGCACGGCCGGCCCTGGCAGGATCCTCTCCAGCTGCGTGGCGGGTCACTGACCGGTTGGGGTGTCGGTCGGGCGCCGGGCCCGGCTGCTCGTGCGGGCTGAAGAGCGACCGGCTCCAGGTCCGACTGGGCTGTGGGCACGGCCGGCCCTGGCAGGATCCTCTCCAGCTGCGTGGCGGGTCACTGACCGGTTGGGGTGTCGGTCGGGCGCCGGGCCCGGCTGCTCGTGCGGGCTGAAGAGCGACCGGCTCCAGGTCCGACTGGGCTGTGGGCACGGCCGGCCCTGGCAGGATCCTCTCCAGCTGCGTGGCGGGTCACTGACCGGTTGGGGTGTCGGTCGGGCGCCGGGCCCGGCTGCTCGTGCGGGCTGAAGAGCGACCGGCTCCAGGTCCGACTGGGCTGTGGGCACGGCCGGCCCTGGCAGGATCCTCTCCAGCTGCGTGGCGGGTCACTGACCGGTTGGGGTGTCGGTCGGACGCCGGGCCCGGCTGCTCGTGCGGGCTGAAGAGCGACCGGCTCCAGGTCCGACTGGGCTGTGGGCACGGCCGGCCCTGGCAGGATCCTCTCCAGCTGCGTGGCGGGTCACTGACCGGTTGGGGTGTCGGTCGGGCGCCGGGCCCGGCTGCTCGTGCGGGCTGAAGAGCGACCGGCTCCAGGTCCGACTGGGCTGTGGGCACGGCCGGCCCTGGCAGGATCCTCTCCAGCTGCGTGGCGGGTCACTGACCGGTTGGGGTGTCGGTCGGGCGCCGGGCCCGGCTGCTCGTGCGGGCTGAAGAGCGACCGGCTCCAGGTCCGACTGGGCTGTGGGCACGGCCGGCCCTGGCAGGATCCTCTCCAGCTGCGTGGCGGGTCACTGACCGGTTGGGGTGTCGGTCGGGCGCCGGGCCCGGCTGCTCGTGCGGGCTGAAGAGCGACCGGCTCCAGGTCCGACTGGGCTGTGGGCACGGCCGGCCCTGGCAGGATCCTCTCCAGCTGCGTGGCGGGTCACTGACCGGTTGGGGTGTCGGTCGGGCGCCGGGCCCGGCTGCTCGTGCGGGCTGAAGAGCGACCGGCTCCAGGTCCGACTGGGCTGTGGGCACGGCCGGCCCTGGCAGGATCCTCTCCAGCTGCGTGGCGGGTCACTGACCGGTTGGGGTGTCGGTCGGGCGCCGGGCCCGGCTGCTCGTGCGGGCTGAAGAGCGACCGGCTCCAGGTCCGACTGGGCTGTGGGCACGGCCGGCCCTGGCAGGATCCTCTCCAGCTGCGTGGCGGGTCACTGACCGGTTGGGGTGTCGGTCGGGCGCCGGGCCCGGCTGCTCGTGCGGGCTGAAGAGCGACCGGCTCCAGGTCCGACTGGGCTGTGGGCACGGCCGGCCCTGGCAGGATCCTCTCCAGCTGCGTGGCGGGTCACTGACCGGTTGGGGTGTCGGTCGGGCGCCGGGCCCGGCTGCTCGTGCGGGCTGAAGATGCGGCTGTCGCCGCAGGGCGCGGTGCTCACGTACAGGTGCAGCTGCCGGTCGGGCTTCAGCTGGTAGCCGCCGCCCGGGACAGGCTCCAGGTCCGACTGGGCTATGGACACCGTCGGATCTGAAACGATATTTATACAGCTCTTATTTAACTTGCACAGTTCATATGTATATTTGTAATTCGCCCGTAAAAATTTGCCAACCAATTTTGAACCAGTTATCGTTAATTGATTGGGTTGAAATTTGGACAGTCAAGGACTTTAATTGTTATGCCACTATGGAACCCTGTCGCATAACGTTAATCATTGATTTAAGCGTAATTCCTGTCATGTGGTTTGACGCTGTCATTATGACAGGGTTCCATAGTGGCATAAAAAAAAGATAAAAGATAAAAAAAAAACAGGTACCTAGAATCAGCAGTTTAGGGAGTCTGTAAATTAGTCAGCAAAGGAAGACTTTTATACGTATAGATCAGCAGCTTACCTTTTGCCTCCGCGTACATGAGAAGCTGCGCGTACAGATGTCTTTGTAAACAGCGCCGAGCCGCGACCTGTTGCAAAAAAAAGTATTTTCAAATATTTCCTTTTGTCCTCATGAAACAATTTTCGCGATATCATTATTTCCGAAACGATATTTCATTTCGCATTTTAACCCATTCTTACATTTACCCAATTTAAATTTTCCCCATTCGATTTCTATCCCAGTCGCATTTTTACCCAAAAGTAATTACTTGGTGATGTAGGTATGTTTAGGTTATGTTCGTTTTGCAGCAGGCCCGGAACCCAGAAAAAGTAGCGGAGTTCCGTCGAAACTAAGGAGACTGGTAATATCGCGTACGGGAAAAATGCGAAAAGATAAATGCATTTGGGAAAGTAATAATAATCATTATTGGAGTCAAATTGCATAATTCAAGTCAGTCGTACATTTAGAAGTAGGTTAAAATTGTCCTCTAAATAATATTGTAGTAAAAATACTACCGTTTATAGTAAATTATTGCCTAGGCATGGAAGTAGGCAATTGCGGGCCGAGCATTGGTTTAAACGGACGAGCTCGCGAGTCCGTTTAAAAATACGAAGCCCGCAATTGCTGTTCCTGCCGAGGCAAATATAGTGCTTTTCTCAAAAATCGCCAGAAAAAAATTGTGTTGGAGTAAAATCTTCATCGCTTGAACTCATTTTTTAAATTGCATACAAACAGAAACTTCATGTGAAAAAACCATCACTCTTTACCGCCTTTTTGTTTATGACAAGGAGAAACGTAAGTTTTGTTTTTAAAAAAACATAAGCTATTCCAGACACAGATAAAAAAGTTATGTTTCGAATAAAATTTGGATGTATAAGACTTGTGCCATCATTGTATTATGGGCTTTGTCACTTTTTAAAAAGTTACAAGCTAGATAGTAATGGAATTTGTATGAAACATTGCGGGCTTGTGTAGCGAGCACGCAATGTTTTTTTTTTTAACTTGAGAATTGTCAGTAAACTATTTACTTCGCGTCTCATTATGTAGATAGTAATGTCAACATTTCCGAAAATTTTTGAGAAAAATACTTTTTTATATAAATTAAATTAAAATTGCATTCCTTGGCGAATCAAGTAATTTAAAAAAAGAAATGGTCCAACACTCAGTCATTATTTAAGTTCTATATTACTGAGGCTAGGCTTTCCCTTCATAACAAAGAATAAAAACCGGTCTAGCGTGATTTGCGCTCGCGGTATTTAAATGGCAAAGTGTTACCTCTGCGTGGCAGTCGTTGACGGCGCGTCCGCGGACTGACATGTGTTCTCCGGACACGCATTTAGTCCCCGTGGTCACCGCAATCACCTAAAAACACATTAATAAATAATAATAATAAATAAGTATCATAATAAATTGTATAATAGCGCTATTGTGTCTGGCGTTAGACATACCTTAGCCCCTTCCAATTTGTCGTCAATAGTCATCACGATGCCAGCCAACACTTTCCTTTTCGAATGCACCAAGTCCCCCTTCATTAGCTCATGAAATTTCTCGTTCACTAACCTGTCAGAGATAAAGAAAATTTGTAGTAAAATAACATGCAAAAAATACCCCACCACTAAATAGCAGTGTTTGGTGCGAGTGTGAGTGTGAGTGTGAGCGTGAGTGCGTGCGTGCGTGCGTGTGTTACAATATAATACTGTAGGGTTGTTGTATTTCTTCAGTCTACCTACTAATATTTTCTTAATGTCACTACAAACTAATAAAACTTCTAAACGACTATGTTATTTATAAATTAGGAAAATATAGTATTTTAGATACTTCTATGATGTTTTGTTTAAATATTTAATTGGTTGCCGATATTATATCTTGTTTCTAAGTAATGGTAAATTGTTAAATAAGTTAAGTTTCTAAACGAAATGTTCACAAAACTGTGATTGGCTTAAACCCATCATTGGTCAGGATTAGGCTCTGATTGGTTAAGAGATTAATACTGGCTGGTGATTGGTCGTACTTTTGTTACTTAGCTGTTAGTGATTGGTTTGTGATGGAAGATTCTTATTGGTCAAATCTTGGCGGGAGCACGTCAGCATAAAAATGGTATAAAAGAACATGCTCGGGATTATTTAGGATTATTCTGTTCTGCCCATCGACCACGACCAAGATAAGTACCTTCTGTTCACTTTCTGTTATATTGCTGTGACTATGTCTGTTTATGTAAAACTTATAACGCTGCAACACACGTTTTGTTTCCAAACGTAATATTGTTTGAAAGTAACTAATCTTTGAATGTTCCCAAACGGTCTTATTTATGGTAATTACTGGTGTGTTGACTTTATTCTAGTTGACCAGTCTAAAGTCCTGATAATAGTTTATATTGAATAGTTTTGCTTGGCAATTCATGTTATGTACTAGGTTATTTTTAATTATAAATACGGGTTTTTATTTGTCTGTCAAGTTGGATTTACTGTCGGCTACAAAATGTGTGTTTACCGTTTAGAATTAATGATGTATTTGTTACAATGCTAACTGTTGAGTTTCTTGCGGCGTTTCTTCTCAACAGTCTTTTCCTTTTGTGAAGCGCTAGTAGACTCAACTTTAAATTGCGGTTTATTATTCATTATAGAAAAATACAGCCCGTTTCTTTGTTTTACTAAATATAAACCTACCCTCATAATTTAATGAAACCTTCGCACCGCTTTGAGTTTTTACTATTTTGCTTTCATGGCTTAAGTAACATTTACGCTTAGCATTCTTTATCTTTGAGTTTTTGATTTATTACGTGCGTGCGTGCGTGCGTGTATGTGTGTGTGTGTGAGCGTGCGTGCGCGTTCGTGCGTGTTTGTGCGTGTGCGTGTTTGTGTTTGTGAGTGTGCCTGTTTGTGCGTGTATGTATGTGTGCGTGTGTGCGTGTTTGTGCGTGTGCCTGTTTGTGCGTGTGCGTGTTTGTGCGTGTGCGTGTGTGTGCGCGTGCTCACTGTCCGATGCGGTCGGCGAGCGGCTGCGGCAGGCAGCCGGGCAGCGCGGGCGCGGCGGTGGGCGCGCGGCCCGCCTCCAGCACGGCCAGCGCCGCGCGCGCCGCCGCCAGCTTCGCCAGCTTCTTGCTGGACCCTGCCCACCAGATATTTAAGATAATGACGGTAGCAGAGGTCGGAGTTTTCACGACAAAACATAACACTCTCGCAATCTAGCTAGTGTTACAAACGTGTCTGTTATCGATAAAAAAAATCTAACACTAGTTTGATTGCTACAGTCGTATGTTTTGCAAATTCTGAACTCTGATTGGTAGTATTCCGCAATTGACAACAATTCATATGTGCTAAGGTAGTAAATTAAAATACCGGTTGTAGATTTTACACTGCTGATTGCAGTAAAAATATTTTTGGATTTTTTATGCCGTAGTTTTTTTTTATATTTAGGAAAAACAGTAAAAAAAGTTGGATTGTGATTGTTAGGAATACACTTATAGTGCCCTTAGTTCATTTATTACTATAGGAATTGAAAAAAATATACAACTGTCATGTAATTTTTTTATCTGTCTGACGGATTACTTGATTCTAACGACACGCTTTCGATTCTCGTAATATGATTGTTTTGATATAAGCTATTTAAAATGAAAGTGACTAACGGATTTGTAAAAGCGGATAGCCGCAATCTGCAAGTCGACAGTCAGTTCTGTTTTTTACTTTATTTTATTTTATTTTATATCATGCTAAGATCACGACATCAGTATTCCTAACTTTGTATATACGGTCTTTTTAATGACTATTTCTTTAATAAATTCATAACGACGAATTTAAGTTAAATAAAGAAAAACCGAGAAACACGGGTAGTCTAATTTTTACCCAGCTATTATAAACGCGAAAATACAAAAATGCTTTTTATTTTGAAATGTTGTCAATTTAGGTCTCAATAACCATAACTTGACCATATTTCTTAGAGACTGTAAACTTTCGAACGACGCGGTCGGTTCTGACCGTTTTTTACTTTCTTCGCAAGTACAGAAAGAATAAGATGTTTATACAAGGCTAGAGATGCCGGCGACTTCGCACTCGTAGAATTAGTTTCCCGCTCCTCCCCCTATTTTAACCCCTTAAAGGATGAGTTTTCAAAAATCCTTTCTTAGTGCTCACTTACACCATGAAAGGAACCCCTGTAGCAAATTTTATTTTCAAGTTTCTAGGTGCAGTAGTTGCGGCTGTGCGTTGATATATAAGTCAGTCAGGTTATATATTATTCTATTTGAAATTGGTTGCCGAGGAAAGGAGATCCAGACAAATTTTTTTTTTAAATAAAACATTTCGGTTAATTTCCCGGATTTGTTATTTATAAAAATTGTTCAATAGTTGAGACAATATAACCCAAGTAATTTAAAAAATAAAGGTTGCCTTCTTTCTCTCCCTCTCTCTCTCCCTCTCCCTCTCCCTCTCCCTCACTCACATGATATACACACATATCTGTTACTGATTAAAAACTCGTTTTTGTAACGTGTAGAACCATATTAAAAAAAAAAACCCGAAGCGTTTGAGGTACTTACCGTACCCTTCGAAGTTCTGGTCCTTGATCTGGCAAACGACTTTGAATCGCATACTGTGGCTCAGTTGTAAGGGGGCTGCAAACAATTCAAAAGTGATAAACAGAGGTGCGAGAAAGAGATAGGATCAAATCTTTGTTGGCTTATATCTTGGTTATTTTTATAACTATTAAAAAAAAATGTCAACTGTTTGATACATTAATCAGCTTTTATTGAAAATGTGATAGTCATGAATATTCCCTATTAAATCCGAGATATTTTTTAATTGGCTTAGCAGGACAGTTTACAGGGTGTCCCATAAATCGACGTCAACCCGCCTAGGGCTGATAGAGCAGCTAAAAAGCTATCGATTTAACCCCTATGTATGTTCAGCAGTTTTTACTAGTTTCGGAGATATTGAGCAATATAATCTGAATTTTGGTTATTTTCCCTTATGTCATCATTAATTTTATGTTTTATTTCTGTAGTTTTTCAGTGGTATCTTACATTATTAGAATCATTACAAATCAGCGAAGTTTTTAAACTCTTTTGGTCGTTTTTTTATAATCAACTTTTTAAGTAATGCCATAGTTTGTTTCTCCATACTAGGTGTCTTAGTGTTTGTTTTTCACTTTGTATGGAAAAAACAACTTAACGTCATTACTTGAAAAGTTGATTATAAAAAAAAACGAGCAAAAGATTGATACCACTGAAAAACTTCTGAAATAAAACATGAAATTAAGGATTTTTCAGATTAAGGAAAATCTGATTATAATGCGCAATATCTCCGTAATTAGTAAGAATCGCTGAACATACATAGGGGTTACGAGTAAATCGATAGCTTTTTAGCTGCTCTATCAGCCCTAGGCGGGTCGACGTCGGTTTATGGGAGACCCTGTACACTGTCCTGCTAAGCTAATTAACCTTTTCAACGCCACAGTCGGCTCTGGCCATCAACTAAAAGTCGTGCCACTGACGCCACGTCGGCTACAGCCGATGAGAGTTCAAGATTAAAAGAGACTTTGTTTGATAGCAATAAGGTGTAATTTGCATAGCATAGCAAACATGTTTGGCGTGTGGGTGGCACATTTTGTATTCGACGTATGGCGTTCAAAAGGTTAAAAAATATCTCGGAATGGAGGGTAGTGCGTACCTTGCGGCTGGTCGAGCGGCGAGCCGTCGCCGAAGGTGCACTGGAAGCTGAGCCCGGGGCACGACTCGTACAGCGAGTTGATCGGGCTCTTGTGCGCCGCCGGGCCCGCCGCGCCGAACAGCGCCGTGCCGGCCGACGTCACCGGCGACACCGCTGGGATAAAACAAAGTGAATCACGTATTTTTAGCCGACTGCCAAAGGAGGAGAGTAATTTGTTTTTCTCAAAAATGTCCTGAAAAGTTGACATTACTATCTAGATATTTGGACGCGAAGTACATACTGACATATCTCAAATAAAAAAAATTGCGTGCTTGTGTAGCGAGCAAGCAATTTGTTGCATACAAATTCATTACTGTCTAGTTTGTATTTTTTTTTAAACTAAAAATGGCCATAATAAAACGAGGGCGCAAGTCTTGTATATCCATATTTTATTCGAAACAACTTTTTTAACTATGTCTGGAATATAGCATGTGTTTTTTTTAAATGCTGCGTTTCTCCTTTTCATAAACAAAAAGGCGGTAAGAGTGCTGGTTGATGTTTGTATGCAATTCAAAAAGTGAGTTCAAGTGATTAAGATTTTAATTGTACGCCAAAAGAATTGAAAGAGGAAATTTTACTCCAACACAGTTTCCTTGCGATTTTTGAGAAAAGCATTATATTTGCCGCACTCGCAAGCTAGTCCGTTTAAACCAATACTCGGCCCGCAATTGGCATGCTAAGGTAGTAAAATAAAATACCGTTTGTAGATTTTACACTGCTGATTGCAGTAAAAATATTTTTGGATTATTTAATGCAGTAGTTTTTTTTATATTTAGGAAAAACAGTAAAAATACTTGGATTGTGAATGTTAGGAATACAGTTATAGTGCCCTAAGTCCATTCATTACCATAGGAATTGAAAAAAATATACAACTGTCATGTCCATTTTTCATCTGTCTGACGGATTACTTGATTCTAACGACACGCTTTCGATTCTCGTAATACTATTGTTTTGAACGCTATTTAAATTGAAAGTGACTAACGGATATGTAAAAGCGGATAGCCGCAATCTGCCCAAAGTCGACGAATTCATGTTGTTATGGTTGACAAGTGACATGACATGACACTCAGTTCTGTTTCTGCTTAAAGTTACTTTTTTTATCATGCTAATATCACGACATCAGTATTCCTAACTTCATATATACGGTCATTTTAATGACTATTTCTTTAATAAATTATTAACGACGAATTTAAGTTAAACAAAAAAAACCAAGAAACCCGGGTAGTTAATTTTTAACCAGCTATTATAAACGCGAAAAAACAAAAATGTTTTTTTTTGAAATGTTGTCAATTGGCTACTTCCCTGCCTAGGCAATAATGTACTATTCTCAGACATGCTCGGAAAAGACTTCTTTTCTTTTGAAAAAAGAAAACGGAAAGGGCCTCATTTTCTACCTAGAAGTGAAATAAATGTACGAAAACCCAATCCTGTCAGCTGCAATATTTTATTCAAAAATGCTCTCTAATGCATATAAAATCGGAATGACCACGAAAAAATTCCATCCACCCAACTTGTAGGTGGTGGTGTTGCTCGTTGTACAGTCAACATCATAAATAAGTGATCATTTATGTACCTTGTCACTTTAACGTCGTGTTTGAAATGTCATACAAAATTGTGAAACGATTGAAAGCGAAAGGACATCACTTATTTATGTTGTTGACTGTAATACTCGTAGTTTTCAAAAAGTGATTCTCTCTGAATTTGTCGAAAGCTTTTTACAAATACTTATAATTATGTATTTTTATCATTTCCTCGCATTGTTTGAAAAAAAAAAACATTACATATGCCTCGGTGGAAACGGGGCTTGCCTGACTCGGATTATAGCAGGCCTCGCCAAGGCTCGGATCGCCATCCACCTCGTCACCTATATATGTGTGTTTGTTCTTTTGTGGCGCTCTAGAAACTAAACGACTGGGCCGATTTTGACGATTACTATGTCAATCAGTTTGTCTTAATCTTGCGAGTGTCACTAGAAATGACAGTAATCAAAATTCAGTATATTGGCAACCAGACGCCATATTGTTTAAGGCAACCATATTCTTTTTTCAAGGTATATTTTGGGACTGTACCTAATGCGAGAAAATGTAACACAATTGTTAATCAAGAAAAGCACTATACAAGCCTCAGAAGTAAAGAGCGGTTGCAGGACTCTTAGAAAGTTGAACGTTTTGACAATTATTCATGTAGTCTTAAGCAAGTTATATCAATCGAGCATTTTGTCTATCACACCTTTTGTCATACTTGCATTTTGTCATTTTTACACTGGGACATTTTGACCTTCATACTTTTTGCCACATAGACAGTCGATCCGTATTCCGTGATCCCTGAACCTTTTGTCACGTTGACTACCCATTCCCGGAATGGTACAGCTGATACTCGTCCTGCAACCGCTTTCTTCCCGGTCTCTGCAGTAATGTAATAATATGCCCCCACTGCCCCCAAGCGAGTGTATTCACAACACTGCAATACTTACCGGCCGGGGTCTCCGGAGACGTCATCTCGACTTCCACTGGCTTCGACTGCACTTCTTCGTGACACTGGAAATCTAATGCTAGAAGAAAAGGTTTAATTGTCAGTGGATCGATGGAGAAAGGGCCATTCTACTTTTCGATGCCCAAAATAGACTTGAAAATTTAAAGATCAATTTTAATAGTAGTTTATGTGGCTGGTGCATAATAAGAGGCATTAAAGTAAGAGTGTGGTTTTATGAAACGAGCCGAAAGCGAGTTTCTTAATAAGATCACACGAGTGTTTTAATGCCTAATTATGTATAGCCGCATACATAACTTTATCTACATGCATATCATAAGTTTTCTATAATATGTTCAAATATGGCCTGTATTTTTATTAAGTTAGTGTTACTGTTAACTTGTTTGTAGTACCAAAGCATAAAAAACTTTATTTATAATGTACAGATATAGCTTGCATTTTCAAATTAGTGGTACAGTATTACCGATACTTTAATGTTTAGGTACCGACACTTTAATGTAAACATTACGATGCACTATACTTTAATGTAAACATTAAGATGCAACCACAGATACAGGTTTCTTAATATAGGCGATTTGCTTACCGCTTCTGAACATATTGTAGGGAAGTTATGATATGGATGTAGATAAAAGATTGTACATGCTCGTACCTTGAGATAATTTTACAGCAGTCATACATTAGTTCTCAACCTCAACCAAATCTCACGTTATATTGTAATTTACTCTTTTTTTTTTATAAAACTTAAATTTGCTGCTCAAATTACCACTTTGTTACCAGTCTCCGCGTCCCTTTGCGAATAACGACCACTGCGTTACTAGCCTGTAACCTTTCAAAACATTTAAAAATATACAGGGTGTAAATGGAGGAGTGGATCAAACGAAGCAGGTCGATAGAGGACGTCTAGACCTATTGAATACCCCCATGTATGTTCAGAGATTTTTACTTCAAGTTTTATTTCATAAGTTTTTCAGTGTTATCATACATAATTAGAATCATTACGAATCAGCGAAGTTTTTAAACCTATCTGGCCGTTTTTTTTTCAGTAATTTTTTCAAGTAATCATCTAAATTTGTTTTTTCCATACAAAGTGAAAAGCAAACACTGGGACACCTAGTATGGAGAAACAAACTTTAGGAGATTACTTAAAAAAAAAACGGGCAAATAGGTTTAAAAACTTCGCTGATTCGTAATGATTCTAATTATGTAAGATACCACTGAAAAACTTATGAAATAACACACGAAATTAATGATTTTTCGAGACACGGACATAAGGAAAAATTACAAAAATTCAGATTAAAATGATCAATATATCCGAAATTAGTATAAATCGCTGAACATACATGGGGGTATTCAATAGGTCTAGACGTCCTCTATCGACCCGTTTCGTTTGATCCACTCCTCCTTTTACACCCTGTATATACCGGTAGAAGCTATAGGTTAAGTTGGGATTGTTTAATTACAATCCTGGAAAATAAACAGGTTTCAGAAAAAAAAACACTTCTAACTTGTAAATAAATTATTTAAAAAACAAAAAAACCCGACTGCAATAAAAAAACAACTGAAAAGCGAAAAACAAGCCCTTTATCTATAGACAATTGTAAGAGCATTGTTCTTTTTGATATTTATAACAATTTAAATTTAACTTGAATATTGGAAAAGGTGTTCCCGGCGGGGACAAGCTAGTCCAAATGTTGATTTTTGTCAAGAAATAGGTTTTGTAATTCGTTGCTTGTCCCCGCCTGCAATACCTTTTCCAATATTCAAGTTAAATTTACGAGTAAATTGTTATAAATATCAATAAGAAGATTGCTCTTACAATTGTCTATAGATAAAGAGCTTGTTTTTCGCTTTTCAGTTGTTTTTTTTTTATTGCAGTCGGGTTTTTTGTTTTTTAAATAATTTAATTTATTTCACTTTTAATTAGTTTTTATTAATTAATAATGCATTTTTTTGTTCAAGTTTTATTAGTAAATTTTTGTATACGCCCAATAGTTTGAGTTTCAACACTTTAAAGGTTAAAGTACCTATAATTTTATTTTGATTCGTAATTTACTTTACCAAATTACGTTTAAACATAAAGTTGTGTATATTTTTGTAATCGCCTTTTAATATTCTTAATTTTGATACCCTATTGGATTCATTTGTTTTTTTTTTTTTTTCAAACCGCACGTTATGGCACCTAAAATCCGCCATGTTGTTTTTTTTTCGACGTCATTTATCCTAGGACACTTGGGTTGCCGAGACGAATCCAACGATACCTTAATTTTAGAAATCCGTCCAGCCGTTTGGATGATACGAGGTAATAAAGAATATTACATACATACATACATACATACGTAGATACGCGCGAAAAACATTACCCTTCTTGGCAGTCGGGTAAAAAATCCTTCTGTGAAAATCTGTCTATATATTTCATGAGATAAAGCCCGCTGACAGACAGACGGACAGCGGAGACTTAGTAATCTTGTTTGCACCCTTTGGGTATGGAAACCTAAAAAAAAAACAAGATGGTATTCATATTTATAGTCGATAAAAAACTTACGCGAATACTTCGGGTCGTCGTTGGTGAAGTCCTGAGGCGTGGCGGCCGGGAGCACCCTGCCCGCCCTCGCGAGGAGAGCCGCGAGGCACGCCCTAGCGGCCGACACGCGCGCCTCGCGCTTGCTGTGGCCCCAGCCTTCGAACGTCATATCCGCAACCTACATACAAACATTGGTTACGTATCAGAACGGCTAAAATTAATAAGCCTAATGTATCATAATTAGGGATCGGAAATTCGGATGCTTTTATTGTTTTGTTTTTGTTGTTGTATTGATGTTAAGTAGTATGGAGGCGGACTCAATTTAATTTTGCTAATAAATTTCCCGGGGTTTCCCGGAATACCGGAAAATAGGATACATATACACATACGTATTTAAAGTATTTAAATAACATATTTTAGTTGTTTCTTTTTACAAAATATGTGGTTTGTGTAACTAACAGTACCTACACTATCCTTGAACATCAAACTAAATTAAATTTGTTAAGTTACATATTAGTCTTATCAAAACGAATGGTACTAACATTAGTAGTTTTGTTAAGTCACCAAATTAAAACAAATATACATAGTCATACAAAATTGAATTGTTTACCAACGTGTAGGTATGTTTACAAAATTGCTGAAAATAGTCATAATCTAAAAATTTTGCCAGTTATCACTAGTTCCTGATGTTTTATAAAATCCCGGAATCCCGGAACATAAAATAATTAAAATAATATTTTTAAGAAGCCGAATCCATACTTGCTGAGTTTTTTCCGGAAATTTGCTAATTGTAGGTAAAAAAGCATCCGAATTTCCGATCCCTAATCATAATCCCTAAAAGACATCATAAGGTCAAGTTGGGTGAGTGAAACATACTTTATCTGTTTCTTAAGAACATCAACTGGATTTACTAAAATGTTAGGTCTATTATAGTAGCTTACATATCAGTCCCAAATTGACAACAATTCATATGTGCTAAGGTAGTAAACTAAAATACCGTTTGTAGATTTTACACTACTGATTATAGTAAAAATATTTTTGGATTTTTGTATACAGTAGTTTTTTTTTATATTTAGGAAAAACAGTAAAAAAAGTTGGATTGTGAATGTTAGGAATACACTTATAGTGCCCTTAGTCCATTTATTACCATAGGAATTGAAAAAAATATACAACTGTCATGTCAATTTTTTATCCGTCTGACGGATTACTTGATTCTAACGACACGCTTTCGATTCTCGTAATACTATTGTTTTGATATACGCTATTTAAAATGACTAACGGATTTGTAAAAGCGGATAGCCGCAATCTGCCCAAAGTCGACGAATTTATGTTGTTACAGTTGTTATGGTTGACAAGTGACATGACATGACAGTCAGTTCTGTTTCTGTTTAAAGACATATTTTTTTTATTTTATATCATGGTAAGATCACGACACCAGTATTCCTAACTTTGTACGAGTATATACGGTCTTTTTAATGACTATTTCTTTAATAAATTATTAACGACGAATTTAAGTTACATAAAGAAAAACCGAGAAACACGGGTAGTCTAATTTTTAACCAGCTATTATAAACGCGAAGAAACTAAAATACTTCTTTTTTTGAAATGTTGTCAATTTCAACTCAATCTGTCTAGTAGTTTGGGAGCAAATTGCCTGTGACAGACGGACGCACGAGTGATCCTATAAGGGTTCAGCTTTTTCATTTTTTGTACGGAACCCTAAAAAGGTTAGGTTAGGTTAGGTTAGGTTAGGTTAGGTTAGGTTAGGTTAGGTTAGCGCCGGTACCAGGCACAGAGGCGAAGGCGAATCCGTGACGAGTTGGTGGAAACTGCTCTTTATGGAGTGTATAAGGAGGCTAAAAAGGAGCTCAAGGCGGTCATTCGCCAAGCCATCGAGTTGTCGAGGGAACAGCTGTTGGAGACCCTAAACAGTGACCCTTGGGGGAGGCCATACAAGATGGTAAGAAACAAACTCCGGCCTTGGGCCCCTCCGCTCACTGAGAGCCTGCAGCCGGATTTCGTCAACCAAGTGGTAGCAACCCTGTTCCCTCACAGAACGGAATTCCAATCGCCAACTATGGCGTCTATGACAGTGGAGACTCGAGATGAGGATGAGGATGTGCCAGCCGTCTCGGAAGGGGAGCTGGGAGCAGCCGTCCTGCGCCTACGGGCGAAAAACACGGCTCCTGGACCAGACGGCATTCCGGGTCGAGCGTGGGTCCTAGCGATGGGAGAAATCGAGCCCAGACTCCGGCGCATGTTTAGCGCATGCATGGAGCAGGCCCGTTTTCCCAAACAGTGGAAAACGGGTCGGCTGGTGCTCCTGAAGAAGGAAGGTCGTCTAGCGGACTCCCCATCAGCCTACAGGCCGATCGTTCTGCTTGACGAGGTGAGCAAGCTCTTCGAACGCGTGGTAGCAGCTCGTCTCGTCAAGCACCTCACCAACGATGGACCAGACTTGGCAGACTGCCAGTATGGCTTCCGCACCGGCAGATCAACGGTGAGTGCGATCCTGGCAGTAAAGAGCCTGGCGCAAAATGCTGTCTCCCGGGGTGATGTTGTTTTGGCGGTGTCCTTAGACATCGCCAACGCTTTTAACTCCATCCCCTGGGAGTGCATACAGGAGGCGTTACGGTACCACCGGGTCCCGCGGTATCTGAGCCGAGTTATTGGCTCTTACCTGTCAGAAAGGTTTGTAACCTACCCTGGACCACGGGAGTGGTGTCAGAAAGAGATGGTGTGCGGCGTTCCACAGGGGTCAGTTCTTGGGCCGCTCCTGTGGAACATCGGATACGATTGGGTACTCCGGGGCGCTCGCCTGCGTGGAGTGAGCGTAACCTGTTACGCTGATGACACATTGGTGACCGCTCAGGGGGCCACCTTCAGGGAGGCGGCCATACTAGCGACGGCGGGTGTAGCACAGGTGGTTGACAGGATCAGGCGGCTGGGGCTAGAGGTGGCATTAAGCAAGTCTGAGGCCATCTGTTTCCATGGGCCTCGAAGAGCACCTCCGGCGGGTGCGCACATTGTGGTGGGAGGAGTCACCATCGAAGTCGAGTCGACGATGCGGTACCTAGGCATTGTCCTTGACAGCCGGTGGAGCTTCCTGCCACACTTCCAGCGTCTAATGCCGAAGTTGTTAGGTGCAGCTGCTGCTCTTGGGCGTATACTCCCAAACCTGGGGGGGCCCAAGACTTCGTGCAGGCGGCTGTACATGGGCGTGGTTCGATCGATGGCCTTGTATGGAGCTCCAGTGTGGGTGGATGCCTTGAATAGCCGGATCTCTGCCTTGCTGCTTAAACCGCAGCGGGCAATGGCTATCAGGGCCATACGAGGCTATCGTACAATATCTACAGAGGCGGCCTGTGTCCTGGCTGGCTCAATGCCCTGGGACTTGGAGGCAAAAACTCTTGCCGAAGTGCATGCCTGGCAGGAGGATGCAAGAGACCGTGGTCATTGCCCAGCACCACGTGAGATCCAGGCGCGACGCGACGAACTGCGCCTTGAGGCAGTTGCGGATTGGGGAATGAGGTTGCAGGCTCCAACTACGGGCCTCCTTACGGTGGCCGCCATACGACCGATTCTATCAGAATGGCTCGACCGCGATCACGGGCAGCTGACCTTCCGGCTGACACAGGTGCTTTCCGGGCACGGGTGCTTCGGAAAGTACCTTTGCCGCATAGCCGGAAGAGAGCCGACGGCGGAGTGCCATGACTGTGGCGAAACCGAGGACACTGCTCAGCACACCTTAGAGCAGTGTCCAGCTTGGGGAGAACCGCGCGCAGACCTGGTCGCGGTTGTCGGTGACGACTTGACGTTGCCGACGGTGGTAAGGGCCATGGTCAGGAGTGATGATGCGTGGCGGGCAGCGTGCTCTTTCTGCGAGGACGTAATGACGCAGAAGGAGTGCGCAGAGCGTGCGAGAGAGGACGCTGAGGGAGCGTCCCAACAACGGCGCAAGAGAGTGGGCCGCAGGCGACTGGCTCACGACCGTCGCCTGCCGCCATAGAGAGGACTTCCGGACGGTAGAAACGGCGACGTTCTATCGTCGTCCGGACTAGGGTCCTCGAGTCGGGTGGCGTGCCAAGTGTTCCCGGCACGCTACTAAAGGTAGAAGGGACTAACGGGAAAAGCTGCAGGGTCTGCAGTGCAGGCAACTGCCTGGCAGGGAATCGAAAGCAGGCGAAAGCGCTACTCGTACCCTGCCACATGGTGGAGAGAGGAACACCCGGGGGTTTTTAGTGAGTAGGAGTCTCACATAACCACCACGCCCCCCCGTGACGTGGTGGTATCCATGAGGATTTTCCCCCGGACAAAAAAAAAAAATAAAAAATAAAAAAAGGTTCTACCACCTTGCGCAGATAATAACTGGACATGGTTGTTTTGGTAGGTTCCTGTGGAAGGTGGTAGGCAGGGAGCCAACTCCTCAGTGCCATCATTGTCATGGCAATGAGGACACGGCACAACATACGCTAGAGATTTGCCCGAGTTGGGCTCAGGAGCGGGCGCAATTGGCGAACGTGGTCGGCCATGACATCTCCCTGCCAGCCGTTGTTCACGCCATGGTCGGCAGTGACAGGTCATGGGATGCGGTAGTTTCTTTCTGCGGCGACGTAATGTCGCAGAAAGAGGCGGCAGAAAGGGACCGGGAAGAGGACCCTTCCTCCCTTCCCATACGCCGCAAAAGGATAGGGCGCAGGCGGTTGGATTATAACCGCCACCTGCCGCCCTAGACGTGAGCCCTGGGTGGTGGAAATGGGGATTTCCACCTCCCACTGGACAAGGGTTCACAAGCTGGTTGGCGTGCCAAATGTTCCAGGCACGCCACTGATGTTGCAGGGGACATAGAAGTCCCGATTGGAATTAGGTCCTGCTGGACAGCCGCCGACGGGGTTGTGGAGTCGCAACTCGCGTGACCATGGCCCCGTCCCCATGGCGGAATCGAATGGAACATCGTGGGGTTTTAGTCAGTAAGAGTCTGACATAACCCACCGCTCTCCCCAGGCGGTGGGTATCCATGAGGATTTCCCCACGTAAAAAAAAATTAGGTTAGGTTAGTTGTTCGTACCGCCACGGCGACCGTGAAGCTGGGGCAGTGCGCCGGGCCGCCCTGCCGCAGCACGCTGTAGGCGACGCGCACGCCGAGCTCGTTGAGCGCCGACACCGGCGACTTGCCGCCCGTCTCCACCGCCGCCGCCGCCTGCGCCAGGGCCTGGGGACACCATCATTAACCTTTTGAACGCCATACGTCGAATACAAAATGTGCCACCCACACGCCAAACATGTTTGCTATGCTATGCAAATTACACCTTATTACTACCAAACAAAGTCTCTTTTAATCTTGAACTCTTGTCGGCTGTAGCCGACGTGGCGTCAGTGGCACGACTTTTAGTTGACGGCCAGAGCCGACTGTGGCGTTGAAAAGGATAACCTACTATTTAGCCTATACTCCGTTTGTTTAGGTACTTGAAAAAAAACCGGTAAAGTGAGAGTCGGACTCGCGCACCGAGGGTTCCGTGTTTAAGATAATATGCTTTGTAACCGCAATGAACTTTATTGTCTATGCAATAAGGTCCATTTTGACTAAATTTTAATACACACTTCAATTGATTTTGTTATATTTTTTCACATTTTTGATTGATAAACTTCGGAGATAAGAGGGGGAACGGTAATTTTTTGTACATTTTCGGCTATAAATCAAAAAGTTCATAACAGAAAATTAAAATGAAAATAGGTTTGAAATGAGAAGATTGCGCCCTTTCATATGACACCCCATTTGCTATAATCAAACCAGTTTGGTCTTGATAAGCAGATAATGACTTTGCAAAATAAAGTACAGTCAGAAACAAAAGCTTGTCCCAAAAATGAAAAATTGTCAGAAACTTAGTTTCAGAATGAGCGTACACGTACCTGTAGGTTCCATTTGTACCCGGCACCTAGCCGGATGCTGTTCACCGGCCGTTTCGCCGGCGGAGCGCCATCTAGACAATAGAATTGCTTAAGTAAAAGGGTACCATTTTGTCGGACAATTTACCCAGCAATTTGTGGTCGTTTGTTCGATAATGCCATTTCCAGTTTATGAAGCTAGGAAAACCTAACCTTATCCTTATTGCAACACGGGTCAAATTAAATTGCCTTGATTATGTTTCCATCTTATTACACAGTAGGCCTTACGAGATTAGGTAGTTGCTTATGTGACGCGCTTTTATTACATTGAATTCGATAAATTGCATGTTTTTATTACAAAGATAAGGCAAGGGAACGGGCAACCTGATAGAAATGTGAGGCCCATAGAAATTTGCATTTTCAGAACTACATTCTAGTTGGTAGTTACCACAGATATAAATACACATAGATAACGTAAACATCTGAATCTGTATGAAAACCAACCGTGTCACTTTTTGCTACCAACTGGGACACAAGAGAATTTTCCGTTTTCCGCGCAAAATCGATTCAAAGTCGTCGCTTTTTTGGGCTATTGCAGTTTATTATCACGCAACGAGGCATTTTCTTAATGTTCACGGCCGACCGGCTGCAACAACAGGCGCGGAACGTCAGCAGCAACGCCAACCCCGACGCTTGGTCGGGGTTTAAGTCGGGATTCGGACACGCGAAGTAGATGCATTTGCGTCGGGTCCATATTGACTTACATAAAATTTTTACTCCTATTTTTTGTTTCACGACCGCTTTGTATTCATAATAATCAATCTTCATAAAAAATTTCCTCATACTTTTTGTTTCCATACATTGTTCTACCAACGGAACTCATAACAGACAGTTCTCATAATTTTTTTTATTAATATTGTCGTTACTAAGAACATGTTGAATTCATAATTTTTTTTTTCATAACAGTTTCCTTCATAATGTTGTTATTAATAATGGCATTATAAAGAAAATATTGAAAGTCATATTATTGGTTTTTGGAACGATGACTATTCAGAATTTTATAGCCCGGGATTCTACTAACTAGGCTACCGTGTACTACAAATGTCCTTTAACAATGCAATATTTTCAAGGGATATGAAAAAATAACCTCGATGGCTAAGGCGGGAGCTCGCTCCCACCATAGCCTTCTCACCTAACCTATCCGAGTCGGTTCTGTCCAGAGAGGTCTTGCTCGCTCGCTTCGCTCGCTCGCCACCAGTAGATTGTTTTTAGTTCATTATTTTTATTCCGATGATTAAGACTTAAAATACTTACATACATACATAAACTCACGCCTTCGTTCCCAGAGTGGGGTAGGCAGAGCTACAGAATTACCAACAGCTCTAAAAACTTGTTGATAATTCTGTAACCAGATTTTGCACAATCAGGCTAAGATGTTTACCAGCGTATTAGTGACAGGTTGCAAGCCCATCGCCTAACAGTACTACAAGCCTTTATTCCCTTAGTCGTCTCTTACGACATCCGCGGGAAGACATGGCGTGGCACTATTCTAATCCGGAAACCACACGGGCACTTAAAATACTTTATGAGTAAAAATAATTATGAGAGTCAATTTGGATTAAGAAACACATGAAAACATACATTAGTATAAACAAATTTATGAATATTGGCGTTATGAATTAGAATGGTTAGGACTTTCGATCATTAGTATAAGAAAATATATGAAAACGAATATTAGTATAAACTAGGTGTATGATTAGTGATATTATGAACTCAGATGATTATGAGTTTCGAACGTTAGTATTAAAAAAAAAATGAAGAGTGATCATTATGATGTAAAATGGTATGAGAAACATTTTCGGACTTCCGATAATAGGACTTAAAAAAATATGTGAGTAGATACGCACCCATTTGCGTCATGTATGTGTATTTATATCTGTGGTCCTGGGCCCAAATCTCGGTAAGGGCGGATATTTGTTCCTGAGTCATGGATGTTTTCTATGTATTTATCTATATAAGTATTTATATCGTTGTCTACCCATAGTACAAGCCTAGAGCTTAGTTTGGGACTAGGTCAATTGGTGTGACATCCCCTAATATATTTAAATACTTCAAATGCGTTGCCGACCCTGAGGACTAAGATGGAATGCCTCTATGCTAGTAATGTCACCGGCTGTCTTCTCCCCACACCGGAACACAATGCGAATGCTGCTCGGCGGTGGGTTAATGGATAAGACGGTGGTAGCGATCCGGACGCACAAGGTCCTATCACCACAGAAATGCTGAACAACGCAAAGTCGCTCTTAGAAGCCTATTAAGTGCCCGACCATTAATTACAAGTCGACACACGTAAAAAGAGCGCTGAGCGACCTACCTGCGCAGTGAGCAAATTACGGATCAAATTTGGGAGCGTAAACCGCTTCGCTTGCTGCCACGGTATTGGTTCCCAGTAATACACTCTAATCTATGATTGGTTTGTTAGTAGACAACATGCGCAAACATATCCCCTCTACTAGCCGCTCGGAGCTCTTTTTACGTGTGTCGATCTGTACGTGAGGCTCAAAAAAAGGGGGGGAATCACGAAATATCATAGGGGGGAGAGAGAAGACAATATCACGTGTTTTTATTGGGTGTTCCTCGGAATCCCTCATATACATATAACTTGTGTTCTAACGCATCGTTTTTCCGAATTATTGTTCGTCATAACCTGGTTTTAGCTGAGTCAGACAACTTTATAACTTTTCCAAAAATAAAAAATACCTGCAACTTATGTTAGAGTTGTATTATAACGTTAAAAAAAAAACAGGCGGAAATGGTTTTAGGATAAAAAAAAATCGGACAAACGATGCATTAGGATAAATTACGATTAGGGATTCCAATATAGACCCATATTTGTGGCATTATCTATGTAAAGGGACCTTATTGTCGATGGCGCTTACGCCGCACTACGTCGCGTGACGTTGTATTTATATCGGAGCATCTTTAATTGCGGAAGCGCCATCGACAATAAAGTCCCTTTTCATATATAACGTCACATTTATCTTTCCGTTCAGCGCGCGATTTCTAAACTATGAACTTAATTTGCCGTTAATTAAACTGATTTTTTTAAAGATATTTTGTTCCAAAATATACACTTGATTTCGGGTAGGTGTGGGTATTAGTCGTATAGAAAAACATCGAGATTAATGACTCATTTACATAGGTCCAGCAAAAGCACGCCAATAGAAGAACATTGCGTCGTTATAATAGCTCTCGCCTCAAACGAGAAAACCAACTCGTCAATGTACTTCTACTGGTATGCTTTTGCTGGGCCAATGACCAGTCATAAAGAACATGTCGTACAGCTGCTCGTCCACGAGGTCGGAATCGGAGCGTAGGGACGGATGTTACTTTTATTAGCAAACCGCGATTAGAATACGATTCGAGAGTACCGTTAGCACAACAGTACTTATCTATACTTCTATACAGATCTAGTGAATAATTCTTTCACATGGTGAAAACTCGGAACTCACGTCTACTTCCGAAAGATGCCGACGTGTCTATGAATTATTGAATTTTTAAGTGACATGTTTGTATTAAATAAATAGAATACTTTAGTTATCAGTGTCAAATGTCAAACCACGAGTTTGAAGTATAACACACCGAGATGTTAAAACCACCACGGGCAAATATATAGAAATTAGGTGTAGGTAAACAAGAAGAAATATAAATAAATGTTGAAAATAATTTCACAGGCTTGTGGATCTAAACGTTTCCCAGTTCTTAATGCTTTCGGCATGACTATTAAAAAGAAGTGAAAACGAACTAAATCTTAATTTTTAAAAAAATACTCTGGTATTAACCACTCTATATCGATTATCACTCTCGCGATGCGACGTTCCCCCACGTTGTCTTGATGGGTACTGAGTCAGACTGAAGTAGCATGAGAAATACGAACATTTCCGAGAAAATACGATGTGAAAGGATATTTCACTACATCTGTACTAATATTATAAAGAGGTAAAGTTTGTGACGTTGTAGGGGGTAATCTCTGGATCTACTGAACCGATTTCGAAAATTCTTTTACAGATAGCCACGTTTTTTGTGAGTGTCTTAGGCTATATATTAACCTGAAAAAAATGTTGGCCAATGATGTGGGCACGGGGAAAGCTAGCAATTAATAAATATAATCATGATAAGTCAATCTATGATATCTTCATACTTATAGATAATAGATTTACAAAGTATACTTTACCATAGACAGTCACTACTTATATATCACTGTTTTTTTTGGTAAATGTTTTGTTATTTGTTGTATAAAACATATTAATATCATATTTGATTCTGTCATTAGTTTTCACTTAATTTTCTCGTTATCAAATCGAACCTATGAAAAAAAATCATTTTCATAAAATATCGTGTTTCAACATTATCCTCGTAAGGCCCACCCTACTAAAAACAGGGGGTTTTTTGTGAGTGGGACTTTGAATCTACTAACAAGGCAATAAAGTTCAATTATGTTTGTTCTATAATTCCATTTTCAGTTTTTGACAATAGGAAATTAAACTTTACCCTCATTACAATACAGTTCAAATTAAATTACCTTGATTATGTACAGCCTATTACACACTGGGTCTTACGAGGTTATACAGATACAGAGCAACCAATCCGTCCGCTGCGTATAGGTGAAAAACATAAGGGCGCTGCATACGTAACGTGATTTTACACGGACGGGACGGGGACGGGACGGTACAGTCAAGGACTTTAATTGTTATGCCACTATGGAACCTTGTCGCATAACGTTAATCATTCATAATTCGTAATTTCTGGCATGTGGCTTGACGCTGTCATTATGACAGGGTTCCATAGTGGCATAACAATTAAAGTCCTTGACTGTACGACAATATTGTTTCATATAAAATGTATCGGAATGTGCATACGTAACGATTGCACGTACGTCACGGGAAAACCAAAAATGTATGCAACCACGTCCCGTTCCCGTCCCGTCCACGTCCTGATCACGTTACGTATACAGCGCCCTTTAAGTAAATGACCTCTTGAATGTAGTTGTGTACAAAACTAATATGGGATTTACGTCAAATTTCAAATATAGAATGTCGAACGTTCTATACAAATGTGATACAACCCTTCATTATTCATAATTTCATTTACATTAATTTAGTTTGCACTAATTTCATTTGCCATCATGGTCATTGGCTATAACCTTCATTTTCCATAATATCACATAACATAATTTCATTTCACATAAAGAAACATGACATCGTATAGAGCCCAATAGGTTAGGTTAGATTTGTTTTATAATAATTCTTTATAGCTCACGGTTACAGAAAAAAAGCCTTTATGGCAAACTAATATTATGGCACATGATCGTTATGGCAAATAAAATTATATCATATGCAATTCGGGCAAATTAAATTATTGCATATGAAATTCGGTCAAACGATAGAGAACCGTATTAACTACATGCAAGAGGCCATTTTCTTAAGTTATTCACCAATACCTGGGCCGATACGCTCCGATTCCGACCCAGTGGGCGCGCAGCATAAGGGTCAATTCATACCGAGACGTGACGCGACGCGACATGAGACTCAAAATATACTTTATTTACTAAACGAAAAGGTACACATTTCATTGTGAGAATTCAACGCTGCGTGGTGCAACGTATAAATTCTCACAATGAAATGTGTACCTTTTCGTGTAGTAAATAAAGTATATTTTGAGTTGCATGTCGCGTCGCGTCGCTTCACGGTGTGATTTGAAGAGTATAAAGAAAATCAAACGAACCTTCGTCCAGGAACCCGTTCGAATCGCCGTCCTCGCCCATTGGCCCAGACCCTAGACGTTGTCAATGTGAATTAACCGCCGTAACACCAAAGAAGGCGAATATATGCATAGTAATAGCGTAAGCATTTTGAATTTTAAGTGGTTACTAATAGGGCATAGATTCCTAAAGTCGTCCCTATCGTGGGCGTTAAAAGTATCCGGGGACGGTAAGGCCTTCAGAAAAATTTAGGGGGCGTTATAGCTACGCAGGGGGTCGCTGCCCGTATTGATAAAATATAAAAACAAAAATATATAATAATATACAGGGTGTTATGCAGAAGGTTGGACAAACTTCAGGGACTAACTCTGTAGGTCATAGGGTAGAGAGGGGCATGTTGAGCAGGCGGGCAAGTTGGGCAAAAGAAATATCTCCAAAACTAAACACGCGACGCTGGAATATCAAATGGCAGAAAGTGAGATCTGGATAAGGGAAACCGATTCCGCCATTAACAGTTGCCACGCGGCGTAGGAGTTGGTGACACGCGTTGTTTGTTTTTTTTCGAACTAAAAAGTAAAAAAAGCAAACTGTGGTATTTTTCTTCCAAAATTGTAAGAACAGATGTCTCAGGTATCAGGTGAGCCTTACTACTTAGTAAATTTAAGTGGCTATTGTATTTCAATATCTATGTTATCGTAAGTATTAGTCATTTTATTAAAACACAAAATTTGCTAAAAAACGTGGCATAGGGCTAGTTGGTCAGTTCCTTACGCATTGTATTCTAATAAATTTCGTTATTTGTTGTAGAATGCGGAACTACAAAATAAAAACCAAAGGTGAGCGGTAAAAAAATACCGAAAAGTTATTTTGGAGCCGAAAAAATGCGTCAACATACATTATTAGGTACCTACGACAGGCACCACTAATGAAACATGATTCTGGAGTCATGGACTCTGTTAGAATGTGTGATTATAAGACTGATTGTAGTTTCTTGGTAATAAATACGACGAGACGACGCGCTGGCCTAGTTGGTAGTGACCCTGCCTACGAAGCTAGCGGTCCTTGGTTCAAATCCCGGTAAGGGCAGATATTTGTGTGATGAGCGCGAATATTTGTTCCTGAGTCATGGATGTTTTCTATGTATTTAAGTATATATTTGTCCATATAAGTATTTATATCGTTGTCTAGTACCCATAGTACAAGCCTAGAGCTTAGTTTGGGACTAGGTCAATTGGTGTGAGATCGTCCCTTGATATTTATTTAAATAAATATGAGCAATAGGTAAATGTGATGATTTTATTTTTTTCTTCATGCGATCCTTACCTTGCTCAACTTACCTCATAACCATGCTCAACTTACCTCACTATCGAGTCAAGTTGAGCATGTCTGCCATTGGTCACTTTAAAGCAATTTTCTGCTAAACAATACAGAATACAGAAAATCTGTCTCTCCAGACAAATTTCGTCTATGCCCAGATAAATTTCCTAATAATCAAAGCGGATAACATCTTTCTAATGCATCCTATCACGAAACTACAGCGATTATTCCAAAATTGCTCAATGTGCCCCGCCCTACCCTACTCATCAACTTTTAATATGGGACCAACATCCAAATCACGAAAAAAAAACATCTGTTCCATACATTTCGGCTGTTTAGCCCTCAAAGTTTGTATGGAACAGCTGTGTTTTTTTTCGAGATTTGGATGTTGGTCCCATAATAAAAGTTGATGAGTATGACCTACAGAGTTAGTCCCTGAAGTTTGTCCAACGTTCTACCTAACACCCTGTTTAGTTCGAACAGCAAGATCTTTATGTTTAAATGAAATTCCATGGAACAAGTCGCCCCCGCCGTCTGTCCCTCTGTATGTACGCTTAAATCTTTCAAACTACGCAACGGATTTTGCTGCGGTTTTCACCAATTGTGACTCAAAACCAAAACGGCTGAACGGATCTGGATGAAATTTGGCACAGAGATATATTATAGTCTACAATAGCACATAGGCTAGGTACTTTTATCTCGGAAAATTGGAGAGTTCCCGAGGAAATAGCGATAAACAACTACTTCGCGGACGGAGTTGTTCAAAGGATCTCCGGCTACATAAAAAAAAAAAACTTGTCTCAAAAACAACTTGGTTTAAAACTCTTGGTCGTGACTACGAAGCTACCGGTCCCGGGTTCAATTCTCGGTATGGGCAAATATTGTTTGATGACTGCGAGTATTTGTTCCTGAGTCTTGGATATTTTCTTTATTTAAGTATTTATTTTTCTGTATCCCTTCAAGCGGCAAGAAAACTATAGTTAGTATAAATTTGAATTTTGATTTAAATGTCATAAAGTATTAATTGTTTTTTGACAGCAGCCGTTATAATATACGGCTGCTTGCCACTCGAAGGGATATAAGTATTTATATCGTTGTCTAGTACCCATAGTACAAGCCTAGAGCTTAGTTTGGGACTAGGTCAATTGGTGTGAAATTGTCGCCTGATATATATTACTAGCTTCTGCCCGCGACTTCGTCCCCGTGGAATAGTTACTTTGGGCTAACGCTAACTTAACCCGCGACTTTGTTTACGTAGAAGGTTGAAACATTCTTCATTGGTGCTCCGCTCCTATTGGTCTTAGCGTGATGATATACATCCTATAGCCTTACTCGATAAACGGGCTATCTAACACTGAAATAATATTTCAAATCGGACCAGTAGTTCCTGAGATTAGCGCGTTCAAGCAAACAAACTCTTCAGCTTTATAATATTAGTATAGATTTACTAGCGGCCCGCCCTTCGCTTCGGTATATGCGAGTTTTCTGTAACACCCGCACATAATCTACAATTTATTGTTCATAAAAACCTTCCTCTTGAATCACTCTATCTACTGATAAAAACAGCATTAATCCGTTGCGTAGTTTGTAATATCTAAGCGTAAAGAGGGACAGATGGCGGGAAGCGACTTTGTTTTATAGTTAAGTCAAAGATACTTCTCTAATATTTCATACAATAAACGTTCCAAATTTAGCAGAATAAAATATGTAAAAGATTTACTTGCAAGCTTATATTATTCAAATACAAACACTATCGCCACACCTTGATCAATAGAAACGTAAACAACTTCACTTAAAAACGAAATAAACAAAAAACTATTGAGTTCAAAAGAGAAATATAGGAAGAATTGGGTTTATTAAACACTTATAAACTAGTACTGGGAACCAACGGTGATACAATAAGAGTGACAGGTTAGGTACAAGGGTATGAGACTAGCGACAACTACCCACAGTGTTATTAATTAATTACAACCCACAGACTATAAACTAAAGTCCGTTCCCAAAAACTAAACCACAGATTATATATGATGTATATGATCAAAGGTTATCTATAAAAATACTGTTGTAATTTTTTAATACTTATTCTATATTTTCTATTTGTATATGTACCATTGCGTTGATGTTGTCAAATAAAAACGTTTTTCTATTCTATTCTATTCTATGATGGTCTATAATAATAAGTGATGTATTTAAAAAAACACGCTATGCTATTACAAATGAACGAAAAAAGTCAAATTGGATGATTACGTTTTTCCCATACGATTGCCTACAATTCGTCCCTTTACTTTCTCAACCTCTCTATCTGATCGCATAGTTAGATGGAAAAACCGGGCAAGAGCATATCTGACCATGCTCAGTGTAGGGTTCCGAAGCCGTTAATACACAAAAACTATCTCAAAAAACCGCAAGTATGAAGTAATTCTCTATTTAAAGTTATTTGGTCATTTTAGTAGGTATAAACACTTTAGTCACCTGTATCTCAGGAAACCAATCAAGTCTACTTAGTCGTCACAGTTTTCCCTTAAAATTCGTTATATGTGCTTTCATTTAAGATATTTTTCAGATTTTTAGTTTTGGCTCTAGGGGGAGGATACTTGACGCTAACAAAAATTTCATATACGGATCCCTTAATCGAATAATTGTTTACAACCCCGTATTTTTAAAAGACCTATCCAACGACACCACACACGGGGTAGAAGAGAAAAAAAAACACATCCCCAAGTTACGTGTAAAGTAGGTAGGTACACAAAAACAAAACAAGATTTTTTTTACCACTTTGTTGGCGTGACTAATATGTATATTCATGCCAAATTAAAGCTTTCTAGTACTAAGAGTCTCTGAGCTAGGCTGCGGACGGACGGACGGACGGACGGACACGGCGAAACTATAAGGGTTCCTTCCTAGTTTGACTACGGCACCCTAAAAAACACTCATGTTCCAAGTTTTATAAAGACTAGGTACTTTCCTATCAAAATAGAGGTTGAGAAAGTAAAGAGACGACGATATGACTTTTAAAATTTTACCACCAATTATTTAAAACATTCTTGACCAATTTTATTGCCAATTAGTTTTTACTTTAGAATATCATCAACTAAGGTTTAAATTGATGTAGAGTGAACTACTGTTCAAAACGGATCTTATATTTTGTAGGGATTTAAAAATTTAGTGCTGACGCGTCCGTACAAAATTTTACAACTTTGTATGATCGCCAAGCATTATTTTCTTCAAATTTTTATAAAATTAAAGATACGTTTCCAACATAGATAAATTGGGTGTGTAATGTTTAGTATAAAAACAGATGGTCTAATTTTCATTTTACATAACCTGAATTGCATACTTTCGATCTCTATAATAAACCAACGATATAATAATCATGATGCATAAAACGAAATGCATAATTTCTAAAACTATAAAATTCATAAATTAAGAAATAAATATGTCTAACTGCTTTCATTACTATTAATCTGGTCACAGTTCTAACCTAACCTAACCTAGTTCGAAGAAATTGACTTAAAATGCATATTAACAAGAAAATTATATTTATAATAAATGAGTGTTATGTTATTCGATCGTATGCCAGATGAAATTATACCATTGCTTTTTAACCGACTTCAAAAAAAGGAGGAGGTTCTCAATTCGTCGGGGTTTTTTTTTTATGTATGTTCTGCGATTACTCGAAGACCACTGGACCGATTTGAAATTTTTTTTCGTTGTTTGAATGAGTATACTTTCTAGTTGGTCCCATTGTCAACACGTCAGGATCTGATGATGGCATCTTGGAGAAATCAAGAGAACTCCTCAAATATT
Organism: Acleris literana; assembly: GCA_946894065.1. NCBI lineage: Eukaryota > Metazoa > Arthropoda > Insecta > Lepidoptera > Tortricidae > Acleris > Acleris literana. The sequence goes on along the minus strand of OX335693.1, from coordinate 10,950,685 downwards.
ATAGGCACACCTATAGCGATTTTGGTATTTTTCACTGTAACTCGTGCATTTGCTTTTGAAAAGTACTATATGGTGAAGTGGAACTGATGATGAATTCCACAGATGGCCACCGGAACTCCTTAACGGTACCTATTTCAAGGGTGGCGATAAGATATTTCGATTAAGGTAGTTGAGCGACTATGACGAAGCACATTTAGGTTTAAATATGACTATGACATTCCCGCGGCGTTGTCTGCGGCGAGCTTGAAATGTTCTATAGTTTCTCATTAATATTTAGAAGTGGAGCTACGTAACAGCATAAATAGGATCACTAAAAAGTATAAATTAAAATAAATGTTTAAAAAAACAAAAACCCGCCTTCAAAAATGCAACAAATAACTTCTAGGTCTTTTAGTAGTTTTAGAAGTTATTTGTTGCATTTTTGAAGGCGGGTTTTTTAATGCTAAACGTTCATTATGCTTTTCGTGGTTAGTTAAATGAAATTATACAAAACGTTTTTAGACTAATTGAAGCGCACCCAGATAAATTGTTCATACATTTAAACCTTAGTTTATAAGTTAACGATAAGTGTGACTAACAATAAATTTGGTTGGGAACTTTTTGATTGGTTGAGAAAATTGAAATTGTATGGGGAAAACGCGAGCGTCCCTAATTATTTGAACACCACTGTAAATAAATCTAATCTGTCAACGTATTATTACCAGTAAGTACCTGAAAGACCGAGCGTCCCTCGGGTTGACAACGAATTTTCCCGAAGATGCCGACTTTATAGATCGATTGTTCGCCCCCGTAAACCGTATTGCAAAATTCATCGATGTCGTTAGAGCCGGTTTCGAGAACAAGATGACAAATAATAGTATAGTATAATAGTTTAGGATGTACTACATTACATACCTAGGGCGGTAAAACTAAGAATGCCTCAGGTATTTGACTCCCGAGCCGAAAAGTGATAAATATGCGATCTGAGGCCTAAGAATTAACCCAGTCAAATAAAGAGAAAAATAAACCGGTCAAGTGCGAGTCGGACTCGCGCACCGATGGTTCCGTATTTAAGATTTTCATACGATACCCCACATGACACGGTTAACTCAATTCAAAATTTGGACCGCCGTTCCTTGCATAAAGACCCTGTTTTTTCTGTGATTTAATTAAAAATGTAATGTTTTGGTTTTTCCCTATACTTGTAGTATAAGACGGTATTACTTGCCAAATTTCATAGTTCTAAGTCAACGAAATATACCCTATAAATTTTGATTCCCTTGAGAGTGTCGAAAACTACATTTTTTGTGGCATAAACAGCCGTATCTTTTTTTGTGTTAAATTAGAAGTTTGATTTTTTCGCAGCTTCAAGGGACTGTAGACCTGAGTATATAGTTTTAATTTGAACTCGATACCTCCACGCGTTCCCGAGATAAAGGGTCTGGACAGACAGACGGACATACAACAAAGTGATCCTATAAGGGTTCCGTTCTTTCCTTTTGAGGTATGGAACCCTGAAAAGGGGTCAACCTCTAAATAAGAGATAATAAACTGGAAACTCATATAAACCTTCATTTTGGCGTTCTAACAGTTGTCTCAAAAGTCCGCTCTCTAACTAAAACGGTTGGGCGCATGAAAAAATGTTTGGCACAAAATTTGTCGCAAATTTAATGTTCTACAATTTTATAATAGATATTAACATCATTGGAGCTATAGAAAACTAGATCCCGAAGATACGAGATTTTATATGTGACGTTTGAGACTTTTTGAACGCCGAAATGAAGGTTTACGGGATAGAAGCTTTAGGCCCACATCTCGATATGACTAGGTAGCAAATAAGACCAGAGGGCTCAGACAAGATGCACTACGCTAACTAACGTTTCTATTCGATTCGTTTTTAAACCAATCGCGTCACTGGTAGACCACGTGACTTTTCGTATCACGTCATCTTCCAGTGACGCGATTGGTTTATAAACGAATCGAATAGAAACGTTAGTTAGCGTAGTGCATCTTGTCTGAGCCCTCTGATCGCTTTGCGACCAAATCTCAAAAAGTCCGAGTCGCTAAATGGCAACAATGTTTTTTCTCATTTCCTCACTTAGGAACGAAGTTAATAATAATAACAAACAAATAATGATGTACTTTACTATCGGTATTTTGGGAGTCAAATTAACGGACCGTATCAGGAAATACTACGTTCCAAAACTAAAATAACTGATGTAGCCCAAGCAGCCGCCAATCTCAAATGGGAATGGGTTAGGCATGTCTGCCGCATGCCGGAGGAATTGTGGGCTAAAGTGTGTGTGGCCAAATGGGTCCCACGGGATAGAATTCAGCGTCGCGGCAGACCAAGGCGACGTTGGCGAGATGAGCTTGATGCCTTCAATGACTGGTGGGAGACTGCCCAAGATAGGACTACGTGGAAAGAAGAGCCTTTGCCCAGGAGTGGGACATTATAGGCTCCTAAATAAATTATGCGCGCGTGAATAGGCACATTTTGGCGCGTAGCATGTAGGTAACAGTTGTGATGAGGGATGTAAAGAAGGACGTAAGTAACAAAAACAACCGAGAAATATTCTGTTGTATGGAGTGACGGTGCCCTGCCTTGACTTTGGTTGAGTTAGGTGGTTGTTCCGACCGTGAAGAAGTAGTAATTAATTTATGAATATAATTGATATGTGTATTTACTTACATCTCTGCCCAGGGTAGCCCCTCTTCTGACCAATGGCCGGTTGCGATCTTAGAGCCTTCTTAATGTCGGATGTAGATGTTATGTCTCCGCTCGATGTCTAGAGAAATAATATAAGTCAGATTTTGCTGGGCGCGAATTCAATTCAATTCAATTCAAATCATTTATTTCAGACACAGTCCATAGTGTTAGTTGCAAAATACTTAGCCTATGTTAGTTCTAAATTATGATGATCTCAATATATAAATAGATAGATAAGGGGACAATACAGAAAAGATCATGGGACTAAAGACCCAGGACCAATAGAGGTAATTAAGATATAATTCAATAGGCTTTTGTAGATCCTTCATTGAAATAGGTACAGTAAGTTTTTTCGACGACAGCAGGTTTGCCATAGGTACCTGTAGTAATAACACATATAGACAAGCGACAACTCTGCCCTCCTTGGAAAAAAAGGATGCATGTCTCATAGAACCACGTAAGTAATATTAACCTTATTCTTTTAAAGTTAAGGTTAAATTTGCTTTGACTATCAAAATGAACATGCGTCCTTTTTATTTAGAAGGGCAGAACTACGCACTCATAGACAACGTGCACGTGCATACACACACAATAATGGCAAATCCACTTTCGTGAGACAAAACAACTGTGGTTACCTACTTAGCTTTATAAATATATTTTTTACTAGACCTACAAAGAGAAATGCATACTATTATACACACAAGACTCAGGAACAAATACTCGCGCTCATCACACAAATATTTGCCCATTCCGGGAATCAAACCCAGGACCTAGCTGCGTAGGCAGTGTCACTACCAACTAGGTTAAAAGCGTGGTCATAAATAGTTACAAATCTCATTTAAAGTAAAAAATAAAGTACATTTTGGGTTACCCAGGCGTCATCAAAGGAATCTGGAAAAATAAAACTCATTTTAGAATTTAGCAGCAGTTTAAGCGTAAAAAAGTAACAGACAGCCAGAGTATGCTTCCGTATTTACAATACTGGCTGTTGCTGGCGACTTCGTCCTCGTAGAAGTCAGTTACTACATTGATAGTATAAAGACTAAAATGAAAAACAACAAATACTAAAAACAAACCTACAACAAATGATTACAAATGAATTGCTACAATTTAAATAACAGCAAAACCTTTTTTAATCCGTTTAAACATTATAAATACATATAAATAAACATGGACTTGACAGAAGCGCGTGGAGCTAACCCCATGTGCTTCTGTTTAGTCCACCAGAGTAAACCTCTTTAACCAAACAATTGTCCTCACGTGTGATATCTTGTTTCTCTAATAAGTCCATGGTGATTGTGTAAAACTCGATACTGACGAAATACACTCACCACAAGGAGTGAAAGCCATAATTTAAGAAACAACATAAAAAAAAGTGTGTTTGTTACTCCTTCACCTTGCAATGACGGAACGGATTTGAATGAAATTCTAAAATGGAGATAGCTGGATTAACACATACGCTACTCTTCCCGATGAAATAACGATAATCAAAACCAACGCAGAAGAAATCGCGGGCCGAAGCTAGTAAGAAATATTTATCAAGTAAAACACTTTCATTCTTAACTTAACCTTTAAATGTGTAGGTGTGAACTCGGGAACTGTAAAAGTATACTGATTGGAGGCTAATGCCTGCTTTTTCTTTTGGTATGATATAATCTAAGAAACCAACTATAGCAAGCGCCTGAAGCGCACGTACCGGGTGCTGCGTATCAAACGCTATAATAAATTTGGCAGCGGGTCGAGCGCTTGTTATGTTTCGTCACGATTTCCGTACAAAACGTACAAAACCGAAACGATAAGATACGAACGATAAGTGCCCTGGACTACGTTTACGAAAACCGATTTCTCCACGGTTTAATACAGGGGCTGGAATACCACTCCTTGATCAGAGGGAACTTCTTGAATAACAGCTACAACAAATACACAACCACTATTCTGAAAACATCAACGAAAACTGCACTAATTCTTCGAGAATCAACTGATTTAAGTTTGATTTAATATTCAAAGAGAGCAAGAGAAAATTGTTTATCAATTTTATTGTTTCTCAAAATAAATCCAATAGAATTGGCTGAAAAAACATTAAGCATTACAGGTTATATGTTTTGTTTAAATTTTTACAATACAAATACTCAGAAACACAAAAACTCACCATTATTAGTAAAATCCGTAAGATCTATTAACTCGTCCATATTACGGGTTTTATTAGAAATGTTTCAAGTAAAATGACCCGGTTATTTGTTGTTGTTGCGAATTTCGGTGATTTGATTTCGATATAATAGCCACAGATTATAAGCACATCACAGACCAAGTAGAGAACTAGTTAAAGCACATTATAAAAGGTATCGGTAAATTTATATGTAGTAAATATAATAATATAGCTCTATATAGCCATAGATTACACTTGCTTGCTTGAGTTTCAATTTGGCGCAACTTCCTAATGGCTCTTTCAGACGATGGCCACTTTTTTATAGATTTATTCTTTCCTGAGGCCCGTTTCACGAAGCTACAAGTTATAAATTACAAGCGGAAGTCTCTTTCTAACTCCTCTTACTAGAAAGAGAGTTCCGCTTGTAATTTGTAACTTTTAGGTTCGTGAAACGGGCCACTGTTTATAAATTTAATATAGCTTTCCTCATCCTCTATAAAATTCATACTGAAATTTGTAAAAGACAAAAATATAATTAAATCAGTAATAAATACACTTTTTTGCATGTTGGGGCCCTAGTACAATGACTAAGTAAACCTATGGACCAGTCATATCGGTTGGGACAATTGGTTATGCAAATACTATGGATTCGGACATCGAACACTCAAAAACAATGATATATTTTTAAATTAACGGTATATTCTAAAAAGATAAGAGTATCAGATAACAGTACGTGAACCACTGCAATAGTGGAAATATTTATAATTTGACGTTCATACAAATACCTATTTTTGCAGAGGCACCCATATTGAGAGGGTGTTTCTATTTAGTCGTAAACTCTACTACAATTTAAGCCTAATAGCCGTAACAGACGATATAATTTGGTGCGGGCCGGACGAGGGCCTGGTTTAGCGAACCAAATCTGCTGTTTGCTACAGACGACCGAATCTTGCCAGTCGTCTTGTGAGTGCAGCTGGGTAAGGGCGTCATGCTTCCGGTATTATCCCAGCGTGCAAAAATTGCAATTGCTAATGCCACCTAATTGATCTAGGAAGAAACGAAAGGAGTGGGCTAAATTTTATTTAAGAAATCGCGGTGATTTAGTCACATGAAATTAATTAAATCGCTTGATAGTGATTATTTTCGTATGTACTTGCGATTAGATCATGATTCTTTCAAGGAACTTTTACATTTGCATTACCACTCATCTTGAAAAGTGATACTCCAGTGAGAAGAGAGTCTCGACGTGTATGAGGCCCTACTTTGAAAATCGTAGTTCGAAGTTACGTTAGCTCCATCCCTATCACTCGTCATTCGAGACTAAATACAGCATAAAAATAAGAACCCATTAAAATGCTATAAAACCGTTTTTTTATGTTTCTTCTATCGGGACCCCTCTTGGAATTTGATTTATTATTATTATTTTAATGTTAAACGATAGAGTTTATAATAAGACGTATTCTGTGAAAATTGTTACTGGTTACCTACTTAGTACAATGTATATTATGAAATAAAGAAATTTGAATTTTTTGAATTTTGAATTTTCTGTGAACTCTAGCCGCCGGTTTCGAGCACCGCTTATGAAGTTTAAAATTCAATATCTAAAGCTGGGTACTGACCAACGTTACGAGGTGTAATGTAACATGTTACACAGCGAGCATTCATGCAGTCGGTACCACAGGTCGGTACGTAGTGTTACGGCGAAACCAGCGAGCAATTACGTACTGACTGCATGAATGCTCGCTGTGTAACATGTTACATTACACCTCGTAAAGTTGATCAGTACCCAGCTTTAGAAACAAGTTTTGCTATTCTAAGAGGGTGAGTGGGAGGAGAGATGGTTTTTTTTTTTTTTCTTTGCTGTAGTCGGGTAAAACAGCCCAATACCTACCTAATTGACAATAGGAAGTGTTCTGCATACTACTTCACAAAAAACAAAAAAAAAACTGCTAATGGCTGAAGAGCTTAAACGTGACATGGTCTTTTCTACGTCACAGCTGGTACCTAGACCTAAAAAAACAGAACTACTCCAAAGCGGGCGCGGCCGTAGCAATCACATTTTTTTTTATTAACAATTTCTTTTCTCAGTAAATTTCAATGAAAAAACTATGAGTAAAGTTAGTATATCCTGTCACTAATACGCTGGTAAACATCCTAGCCTAATTGTGCAAATTGTGGTTATAGAATTATCAACAAGTTTTTAGAGATGTTTGTAATTCTGTAGCTCTGCCTACCCCACTCTGGGAACGAAGGCGTGAGATTATGTATGTATGTAAGTTAGTATATTCCATAAGCATAATTTCTTCAGAACTCTTTAAAAAAATCCTGTTGTCAATTTATTATGATGATTCATTGGTTTTTAAATCAATACTCAAGTACTTGTATAAAAATAATTTATTATTACGTAACATTATTGTTCAATACAGTTAAAGCAATCTTTGGTTAGCAATTCTTACAAATAAATTCACAAAAGTATTTATGATCAGCGTCGCTATTGCCTAACGCACTCACAATCGCAATCGCTTTTCAAGGCGGAACAATTGTTTTCATTTTAACACAACCACGGTATCTGTTCGAGAAACTCAAATTCTCGCAACGGCAAGTCAGACAAGCGATACGCCTAACACATACACAACATCGTACGGCTGCTTTCCGTGGTAGCTTTCGTTTTGCTGCCATGAAGTGCTGGAATGACATACCACCACCAATACGAAATCTTAATTCGGTTGCATCTTTCAAACATAATCTTAAGAAATTTGTCTTATCAACCCAAATATCCGGTACATAAGCAGTCGTACTGACACACACGTACACACACACACATACACACACACACGCACCCACTCACACCCAAACAGACACACATTCGCATATGTACGTTCACTCACACGTATGGGTAGTTGTATGCAATTTTATGTAGTGTTTTGGTTTTGGTTAATTTTAAATAGTGTAAGTTATTACGGTGCGCCATTCACCTCTCCAGGTTTCACTGAAAACCAGCGTCACGGTGTATCTGATCAATATGCCGTGGTAATAATCTAGGATAATAATTTAGTTAAGCAAATTGTATTATTTTTATCTTAAGTGCTTTAAGTGCCAAATAAATTTTATTTCATTTCATTTCATTTTGTATGCAGACAAGCCTTCGATTTTCAAAATGAAAACGATTGAGATTGCGAGTGCGTTAGGCAATAGCCCCTCTGGTTACATTATGTCTAGTTCGATTTAAAAAAACCGCTTAAGCGTGAGTCGCACTCGCGAACCGAGGGTTCGTTTGTAACAAACTAGAATCATGTTAAAAAAAAAGCTTGAAATTGTTACCACAACTTTCATTTTAGTTAATACACAATTATACAATAATTATTTCTTTTTATTTTATTTGTACCTAATCAGTTTGATATATTAAACTCAAACCCAATAAAAATGTTGAGCATACTTAGAACCTGGTCATTGTGACTGCCATTGTTATTGTCATACATGTTCACTTTGAAGTTTATTATGGTCTTCCAGTAACCTCCGGGGAGGGAAGATGGCTGATTGAAAAATCCCCGGCTTTTACTTTAGTTGATTTTGATATACTGCTCTATTTCCTGATTATACTCTCTGACTGACACTGGCGAAATCACTTGGTGGACCGCCATTAATTTAAAGCAGAAGTAGTTTTATTGACATTGCACTAACAGTAGTTTACGTGACGGTTGCATAATGCCAATTACGCAGAGTTGCGTACAATACTCTATCTACACACATATTATAAATAGTCTAAGATGGGTTCAGAAGCCGAAAGGCAAATGACCAGCATTACCTGTGGTAGTAGGTGATAGCGATGACAGCTGAAACGTAATTTCATTACGTTATCGAATATTGTAAGGTAATGAGATCCAAATTTGGAACATCTTCCAAAATTAACAGCTGTCATCGCTGTCACCTACTACCACAGGTAATGCTGGTCACTGCCTACGGGTTTTGAACGCATAATAGAGGACTTATGATATGAGTGTAGATAAAGTGCTTAACATTTTCATTGGGGTACTGTACATACAAAACTAACTAACACAGGTTTTATCCCATCTTGAGCGAGTTGCCTACAAAGCAAGATGCCTAACAAAGCCAGATGCCTAAGTATTATGCCTACAAAGCGAGTTGCCTAAAAAGCAAGATAACTAACTAGCATGATGCCTAAGAAGTATAATGACCAAGCGAGTTGCCTGAAAATAAAGATGCCTGAAAAGTATAATGATTTGTTAGATCAATTTTCTAAAATCGTTATTTTTTTATTACAAGAATTTCGACGGAGCTCCTATTTCTGGGTTCTTTGGCCCTCCGGGCCTGCTGCAAAACTAACATAACCTAAACCTACCTACCTTTTTTGACCTAGTTATAATTTGCTTGTTAGGCATCCTGCTGGCTAGGCATCTTGCTTCTTAGACTTCCTGCTCAATAGGCATCTTGCTTCTTAGACGTCCTGCTCGATAGGCATCTTGCTTTTTAGACGTCCTGCTCGATAGGCATCTTGCTTTTTAGACGTCCTGCTCGATAGGCATCTTGATTTTTAAGCATCCCGCTCATAACCCGTTTTATCTTTGTTCTGCTGTCTGTAAAAATTCCTCGTCTTGTTACAATCCAAAAAAAAATAGAACCTTAAAATAAGATCTGGCAACTCTATGACACATCATGTAATATTCTTAACAGGATCTTAAACATACTTACACTATCCAAAACTAATAAGAAGGGACCAGAGTATATTCTCATATTATCTTATATTACTATGGTTAGGTTTATGTTTACGGATTTATTCTCAAACATAACTTTTTGTAAAAAATATACTTAATATTAACACAATGCTGTATTACCTTTAAATGTTATTAAAATATTGTTCGACTTTGTTATAATAGTTTCAAAATAAACATACTAATGTATGTTTTTTTTCAAAATAAATATCAGTTGAGAAATTGTAAAGCATATGTAACATATTACTGAACTATAGTCCATCTTGAGGGTCTTTCACAAGCCCCCGAATCCGGACAAAACCTGTTGAACGTTGTGTTGCTATTAAACCCTAAAATTTCCCTCTCTTCCTGTATCCTAAAAGTAAACGTACTTTCATGTGTACCGATAAAAAACAAGCTACGGGAGCAAATGATTTGGTCAATTATAGCCACACCACCGTCACCATAGACCTCAATATCTTTCGTACTAGGCACATAGACCAACACTCTGTATTTCAAATTTACGAGGGCATTCTTTAACTTATTATATTCAGACTGTGAGGCATCTGTAGCAATAAAGATTTTTTCAACATTTAGTTCATTATTCTTTACTGCTTCATCAATTTGCCGAGCCGTACCCTTTACAGATGGCACAGAATCTTTCCTCCCGTATGTGAAGTCCTGTCTCCTCCAATGTATGCTTAAATACGTTGCGCATTTTGTTGTATTACATTCGAGTTCATTTTGCATAAATTTATTAGCTACTTTATGAAGTTCTTCATTAAATTTCATGCTTTTCCGACAGTCCCAATAAGTTTTTGTTCCGTAAGAATCATGTAAAGGTATTTCTCCATGTGTGAACATGATGGTAGTGTCGGTTGGGTGCAGAGCCACCAATTCCCACAGTTTAGAAATCTTACCCTGGAATTTAACACAGATTTTTTCTTTAACTTCCACATTACTGTAGCCCCAGAAGCCTTCGTAGTAACAATCATTTTCACTTATCTCCCATTTTTCTTCAAAAACTCCGCCTTCAAAAGCATCCTCAAAGTTTTGAAGCACAAACAACCTATCTATGACTAGCTTGGGCGAGCTAAATAAAACTTCGTACAGTTCTATCACTGGGGCATATGATTTTAATGATTCTAAGTCAAAAAACAAGCCCCAAGGCTTTGGAGAACACGTCGTTTTCCAATGGTAAAGTCCGTTCCACGGCGGCAAAACTAAACGAAAATTGTTCCTTCTTCCTTGTTTCTGTGCTTCAGCCATCATAATAGCGAATCTCATGTAAACGTCGCGACGTAAATTGAAACCTTCTGGCGGATTTACATCGTAAAATATGAGTTTTTGATCATCTGAATTTGACGTGCAAGTTTTCATATCGGCATCACAGTAGCCGGAATCCTGAGCAGATGTAAACAGCAGATTTACGAGGAAGACGCACAAAATTACCATATTGTAGAATCTAGTAAATAATTGCATTACGATTTATCTAAATTATTTATTTACTTTGTAAAATATATATAAATGATATGAATGAATGACATGTGGGGAAGTTAGCGTTTTTTTAAACAAGATTTCATAAAAAAAAAATTGGTTAACATATTTCTTTCGTTCGGAAATTCTAACTTTTTGACGTTCTATAATAGACATGGAAGTAGAAACTTGACAACGTTACGAACTTGTACGAACAATAGCGATATCATAACAGTATATTTTAAAATAATTTAAAATTTCGTCTAGAGAGATTTCTTCATATTTACTGAGGTTTTATGAAATCCCTGGTGCGTATGTTATGCCTAGTAGTGGTGCCATCAAAGCTAACGCGCAATGCTTAAGTATCGTGTAACGTTATTATATCGTTATAGAAAATATCATTATTGTATATCGGTATTAAGTTTTATCGGTATGATTTTAATAAGGATTTTTATGATAAAAACTGCTTTAGATTCCGGATCCCTGTAGTTTTTATTTGAAGGTTTGCTTGAACCCATAGCCTGCCCATCCCTTTCACTCGTATACTCTGCTCGTATGTATACCAAGACCAAGAGCATTAGAGTATTTTAGTATTTTTTTTATAGCAACATCTCATTTCTGATGTCATCCAACATCCATTGAAAGCTGTCTGAATGTAGATTTTTATTTTTACGGAATAAATCGATAAATAAGATTGTATTTTAGTTGTAATTACATAAAATGGAGTTAAATGACGTTATTGTTAATCAGCCCGTAGTCATTGACAATGTAAATATTCTACAAACTTTTTTTTTCAACCGTTACTTTACGCTAACATCTGATTTCAATTTCATATCTAAACCTTGTAAAATTTATTTTAAATGTAGCTGTATTCTATACATATGTGTTATTAATGATATACAGTGACTGGAAATAACATTTCAAAACCTCTATTTTGAATAATACCCGAAAATGAGTCATATTATTACGTTGACATGCCCTTATGTGTTTTAAAGTGTTTTCTGTTTTAAAATGTTGTAATTCTCTCGCCGATTGTCGCAGGGCTCCGGGGTCATCAAAGCGGGCTTCGCTGGCGACCAGATACCTAAATGCAGATTCCCCAATTAGTAAGTTTACATGCTTTGCTTTTGATGCAATTTTTAACCCCTATGCAAATTTATATACACGTATAATTTAATATGTAATTACAGTGTAATTTGTGTATCTGGTTAACTATCTGCGGCATGAATGTACCGGGAGCCCGCTGTTTGGCTGAAATATGTTTGCCAAATTGTATCATTTCCTAACCTTTTCATTTGCCAACCCAATTTAATTTCTATAACTGTAAATATTTCAGGATTTATTTCAGTACCATCATATAAAACCCTATAGATTAAGTTAGATTAGTTTTTATAAACTTCTGCCATATTTACGGGTACAGAAAACAAAGCAGTTTGGCAAATGAAATGGTTGGGAAACGATACGATTTGGCAAACATATTTCACCGAAATAACGGTAACCTGAATGTACTAGTGTTTCTAATAGAAAACTAGTTTATCTGGGTTGGTAGACTAAGCTTAACTATGCTTAACTGTCTGAAAGCCACAGTTCGCTCTGGCTGACATCTGAAAGTTGTGCTAATGATGCCACTGTCGGCCACAGCCTTTGTTTTGTATGAATTAAGTGGTAATTCGCATAGTATAGCAAACATGTTTGACATTGGAGTGACACATTTTGTATTTGACATAAGACATAAGAAATTCAAAAGGTTAATGAAAATCTGTTAGTTTGTAGAGTTATCAGTTAGTATTTCAATGGCTTTATCTATTTAATAGGTACGTATCACGTGTTTGATTTCCCATTCCAGCATTGGGCGGCCCAAGCATGTCCGGGTGATGGCGGGAGCCCTGGAAGGAGAGTTGTTTGTTGGCCCTCGAGCGGAAGAGCACAGGGGGCTCCTCAGCATCAAATACCCTATGGAGCATGGAATTGTTACGGACTGGAATGATATGGAGCGCGTCTGGAACTATATCTATAGCAAGGTACGGGTAAATAGTGGTTGAAAGTATTAAATTGGGTCGCGAAAGCTGCTATGATGGATCAAACATATAAAACTCTAAACTTAATTTTTTTTTGATCAAAATGGCTGTTTTTTATGAAGAAAACAACTACAGACCACCAAAAGGGCAAAAGCCAAAAGAGAATAACTTGAAGTTTATGAAACCGTTTACTAAATAAGACAAAGTTGAATAGACTTTATGTATGAGGACTATTTAACAGTTGTTGTTGTCGTCCTATGGTACCCCAGTGGTATCGAGGGCCTTCGTGAGACGTCTCCATCCGCTCCTGTCGCTCCGCGTCTCTCCAACTCAGCCCGGCTGCCCGCAGCTCGGCGTCGATGGTGCGCTGCCACGTGTGCGCCGGCCGGCCTCGTCGCCTGCTCCTTCGGGCTCCACGTGAACGCGACCCTGGCGGCGTTGTCCTCTATTCTTCGGAGGGTGTGCCCTATCCACCTCCACTTCCGTTGGGCGATTTCTTGCCTAATCGGGATTTGATGGCATTTAACAGTACCCATGCTTAAAACAAAGCTCGTGTTTATTCTCTTTTGTAGTCTCTTATTGCTTAACAGAAGTATTCTGAGTTTCTGACTTAAAAATACTAAAGATAAAAAAAGTCTGAAAGTCATTAAATAATTGTTTAAAATAATAAGTGAAATAAAAAAGGGGGTCTCGATACAAGAAATGTTTTTTTTTAACATATTTTTATTATTATTGTATCGCAAAAACAGTAAAACATACAAGTGTCAAATTCCATACGGTTATAGATCAAACCCTGAAACAAAACTGCATACTAATAATTTATCAAGGGGTGTTGAGGTCGAAATTTATACGTATTTTTTGACTACACCATACACATTTCACACGCTACCTATAGTATGTATTTATGCATTTTATTCTCTTTTCTTTAATCTCGTGTTCGCTACGAACTAGGTAGGTAAACACCAGGGTTTGGCTGAAAACCAGCGCTGCGGCTCCGGCTGCAGCACTTGCTGAGCTGAGTCCTATTTGACCTCACACTACGGCGCAACGTCTCTAAATTCACTACTAGTATCTAAATGTTTTTATGTTCTATCCTTTTACTTTATAGTTGTATCGATTAAAATGTTCGATTATATTAGTTGTGTTGCCGTGTGTTTTTGTCAAATAAATGTTGTGAGTTTGCGTTTGAAATCGAATTAAAATTGGAGCCTAATAATACGTCCTGTGCGGTCCTGCTACCCTCGGTGCGCGACTCCAACTTGCACTTGACCTGGTTTTTTATTATTGACATGTCAGATCAACTCCACCATTGCACGACGTTGATGATGATGATGATGAGGGGGACGCCGCCGAGGCGGGCGGGCGGTCGAGTGGCGCTCCATTCATTCCGCCCTGTTCCCCTTGATCCAGCCTCAGGTTACTGGCTCTGCGGCGCTCCCATCCAGCACTGATCCCATCTTCTTGTTTCCCTACAGAACAATAGTGCGTCCTGAAGGTTAATGCTTTTAAGTGTCTCTGCTGACAGTGCGTCCTCCCCGAATGTGCGATGTCTCAGTGACGAGTACATTACACACTCGGCCAGAACGTGTTGACTAGTTTCCTCTTTGCCACAATGTGGGCATCGAGGATCCTGTTTGCCTCCTATTACCGTCAAATGTCTGTTGAGTGGACAGTGTCCAGTCAAGATCCCTGTCAGTATACTTAGATTGTACTTACCAAGGTTTAGTAGATACCTTGTTCTGTTCCTATTTACCCTTCCTATCATGAGTTTGGATTGTCTGCACCCTTGTGTTGTTATCCACGCCTCATTTGTCTTTGTCTCTATTCTTCTGGCGATGACTCCTTTCGTTACCGTTGCAGATATCGGAAGTGCTGGTTCCGGGCCCAGATATTGTCGGTCCGCTCCTGCTCTGGCCAGCTCATCAGCCTTCTCGTTTCCTATTGCACGACGTTTGCATGTATTACTGTTTTTTCAATAGAACAAAACGGGACTTGACAGAAGCGCGTCGAGCTAACCCCAGGTGCTTCTGTTTAGTCCATTTGAGATAATTCTCTTTTACCAAACAATTGTCTTCGCGTGTGATATCCATGGACTTATTTCTCTAATAAGTCCATGGGAGTGTCTATAAATAACTCGACATTGGCGAAATACACCTTAACAGGAGTGAAAGTCATTAATTAAGAATAAAAAAAAATAGAACAAAAGAAGTCACTTTTATAACACATATTACGTACTTCTGTTCCAGGACCAGCTGTCCACATTCTCGGAGGAGCACCCGGTGCTGCTGACCGAGGCGCCGCTGAACCCGCGACGCAACAGGGAGAAGGCGGCCGAGGTGTTCTTCGAGACCTTCAACGTGCCTGCTTTGTTCTTGAGCATGCAGGCGGTACTTAGTTTGTAAGTATTAAACTAGTGGATACAATGATAAGTTGCTGATAATTGTTCTCTAAATATCTATTTTTAACGATCATTTGTATTGTCGATTGATATAAAACGATTCTTTAACAACTCTAGCACTTTTGCGTTCAATATTTCCTAAATCAAAAATAGGTAGTAAAATGTAGATGTGATAATGTAAAAAAAAGGATTTACCTTGCTTTACATGTATGGAAGACTGACATGACTCCTTGGTTCCGTCTGACTTCGGAACCCTAAAAAATTAGCATTCTTTTTTTTTAAATCTTATAAGATTTTGGTGCTATTTTTTTCTGTTTCTGTGTACTTGTTATTGTCAATAATATTGACACGATAAATATCTATCACTAACAGATATGCAACGGGCCGAACGACGGGCGTCGTGCTCGACTCGGGCGACGGAGTGACGCACGCCGTGCCCATCTACGAGGGGTTCGCGATGCCGCACAGCATCATGCGCGTGGACGTGGCGGGCCGGGACGCCACGCGGTATCTGCGGTAAGTGACGCACGCGGTACCTGCGGTGAGTGACGCACGCGGTACCTGCGGTGAGTGACGCACGCGGTACCTGCGGTGAGTGACGCACGCGGTACCTGCGGTGAGTGACGCAAGCCGTGCCCATCTACGAGGGGTTCACGATGCCGCACAGCATCATGCGCGTGGACGTGGCGGGCCGGGACGCCACGCGGTACCTGCGGTAAGTGACGCACGTGGTACCTGCGGTGAGTGACGCACGCGGTACCTGCGGTGAGTGACGCACGCGGTACCTGCGGTGAGTGACGCACGCCGTGCCCATCTACGAGGGGTTCACGATGCCGCACAGCATCATGCGCGTGGCCGTGGCGGGCCGGGACGCCACGCGGTACCTGCGGTAAGTGACGCACGTGGTACCTGCGGTGAGTGACGCACGCGGTACCTGCGGTGAGTGACGCACGCGGTACCTGCGGTGAGTGACGCACGCCGTGCCCATCTACGAGGGGTTCACGATGCCGCACAGCATCATGCGCGTGGCCGTGGCGGGCCGGGACGCCACGCGGTACCTGCGGTGAGTGACGCACGCGGTACCTGCGGTGAGTGACGCACGCCGTGCCCATCTACGAGGGGTTCACGATGCCGCACAGCATCATGCGCGTGGCCGTGGCGGGCCGGGACGCCACGCGGTACCTGCGGTGAGTGACGCACGCGGTACCTGCGGTGAGTGACGCACGCCGTGCCCATCTACGAGGGGTTCACGATGCCGCACAGCATCATGCGCGTGGCCGTGGCGGGCCGGGACGCCACGCGGTACCTGCGGTGAGTGACGCACGCGGTACCTGCGGTGAGTGACGCACGCGGTACCTGCGGTGAGTGACGCACGCCGTGCCCATCTACGAGGGGTTCACGATGCCGCACAGCATCATGCGCGTGGCCGTGGCGGGCCGGGACGCCACGCGGTACCTGCGGTGAGTGACGCACGCGGTACCTGCGGTGAGTGACGCACGCCGTGCCCATCTACGAGGGGTTCACGATGCCGCACAGCATCATGCGCGTGGCCGTGGCGGGCCGGGACGCCACGCGGTACCTGCGGTGAGTGACGCACGCGGTACCTGCGGTGAGTGACGCACGCCGTGCCCATCTACGAGGGGTTCACGATGCCGCACAGCATCATGCGCGTGGCCGTGGCGGGCCGGGACGCCACGCGGTACCTGCGGTGAGTGACGCACGCGGTACCTGCGGTGAGTGACGCACGCCGTGCCCATCTACGAGGGGTATACAGAAAAACTACGATAACAGTATCATTTTTAGAGCCCCTGTTAGAAAAAAACTACATTTTAATCGTTTTCCCACAGACTACTGCTCCGCAAGGAAGGCGTGAACCTCAGGACTTCAGCGGAGCTGGAGATAGTGAAGGCCATCAAGGAGCGCGCCTGCTACCTCTCCCCCAACCCGCTCAAGGAGGAGACCCTGGACACGGAGCGGGCGCAGTACACTCTGCCGGACGGCACGCAGCTGGAGGTGAGAGTCCGACTGAGCGACCGATCGACCGGCTCAGGGCGACTTTGTCCACAGTCCTATTTCGTCACCTTCTTAACTCGTCCACAATGCCATGTCGTCAGCATGTAATTCCTAAATCGTCACCTTCCTAACTCGTCCACTTTCTGATATCGTCAATACCCCATTTTGTCTACATTCCTATTTTGACCACAGTGCCAACTCGTCCACTTTCTTTTATCGACCTCAGTACTCCTTGGTCAGCAGTGCCAACTTGTCCGCATTCCTGTATCGACCTGTTCTGAGTGTTCCTGTCCTGAGTCTGGGTGTTCAATATTTTTACTATATAGTTGACGAGTTGGCACTGTGGTCTAAATAAGAATGTTGACGAGTTGACATTGTAGACTAATAAGGGATGTTGACGAATTGGCACTGTAGTCTAATTACGAATGTAAACGAGTTGGTACAGTGGCCCACGTAAGAAAGCGGACGAGATAGGGAAGTGACGATATAGGAATGCTGGCGAATCGAAACAGTAGACCATATGCGAATAAGAACGACTTAAGAAGGTGACGAGATGGAACTATGGCCGAAGTCATCCTGAGCCGATCGACCGACCGACTGACTGACCGATTGACGGCCCGACCGGCCGACCGACCGACCGACCGACCGACCGACCGACTGCCCTTATCCGACTCGTAATCCACCGGGAGCGGCCAAACGGTGCTGTTTTTAGAGTTCCGTAGCCAAAATGAAAAAAAACGGATCCTCTATAGTTTCATCATGTCCGTCCGTCCGTATGTCACAGGGATTTTACTCGAAAACTACAAAAGGTACATTAGTGAAATTTGGAGTAGGTATAGATGTCTTGTAGAAGCCGCTACTTAGTTTGGTAGTTAAATATTCAAAATATTTTTTCCAGTGGGGGGGGCACTCCATACCTACTTGTAAAAGAAGATGAAAAAAAATCAGCATAAATCATCGTGTGGCACATATTTCGCCAGGTCTTTTAAAAACACTTTAAGGTTCCTAAGCAGTTTTATTTATGAGTTGAATATTTTCGGAAATAATCGTTCCGACGCATATACAGGGTGTCCGGGATATAGTGGACTACCTTGCAGGGCTGGATAGCTTGCTCAGGAGTGGCCAAAATATGATAAATTATGTTTAGTAAAAGTCGCACCAAAAACGAGATGTCTCAACTTTTCAAAATTTTGGAAATGCTGTTGAAAAATCACCACGGCAAAATATTGTCGGATCATGACAATACAATTTAATGTGATACAGATGATGCGAAGCGAGATAGTGCAATAGAATTCATCAGTTCATTTACTGTTTATTGCGTACGTTTTATTAAAGAAGCAAATAGTGTTACAAACTTAGTGTGTTGTTTGAATGTTTCACAATATTTAACGAATCAATAAAAATAAAAACAAAATTATCTAAATGCGAATCATTCTTTGTCTAGGTACAATAGAAATTATAATAATACATACATACATAATCTCACGCCTTCGTTCCCAGAGTGGGGTAGGCAGAGCTACAGAATTACAAACATCTCTAAAAACTTGTTGATAATTCTATAACCACAATTTGCACAATTAGGCTAAGATGTTTACCAGCGTATTAGTGACAGGTTGCAAGCCCATCGCCTAACAGTACTACAAGCCTTTATTCCCTTAGTCGTCTCTTACGACATCCACGGGAAGACATGGAGTGGACACGGGATTATAATAATAAAAACGTAATATTGACCAAATTTATTAAAATACGTAGATAATTGGTACTTAAATTGGTAAATTTCATGAAGATCGTAGCAAATTGATTACCAAATATAAGGGTAACCTATAAATAGCGTTTAACCTTTTGAACGCCATACGTCGAATACAAAATGTGCCACCCACACGCCAAACATGTTTGCTATGCTATGCAAATTACACCTTATTGCTACCAAACAAAGTCTCTTTTAATCTTGAACTCTTGTCGGCTGTAGCCGACGTGGCGTCAGTGGCACGACTTTTAGTTGACGGCCAGAGCCGACTGTGGCGTTGAAAAGGTTAAAAAGCCAATCGAACGGCTTTTTTAAGTTAAAGGGGTATTGGTATCACTGAAAATATAGCGCTTTAAAAGCAAAATCGAACAAGACTTAACGAAACGGAATTGGTAAGGGTCACCCTTATAAATAGCGCTTTAAAAAGCAAATCGAACGGCTTTCAAGCGATACGGCTAATCTAAATAAATCCTTATAAAAACCCATTCGAAACCCCTTGAGTGGGATAGCGGGCCGGTCCCTGGTAGTAACGAAAGCTTATTATAGGGTCGAGGACTATCTAACAGATAAAAATGCTTGGCCTAAATTAAACACCTAAATAACTTAGTAATAGCTTAGTCAGGAAAATATCTAAACATTGTAGGTATAATTATTGTCTAGGGGACACGGTTTCTGTAGGAGAATGTATCAAAACTATGTGGTTGTTTTGCACCGTCATGGGTAAGTATATGTATATATATATATATATATATATATATATATAAAATTATTATTACTATTTAAGAGTTCATCTGAACATACTGAGTTTTGACACATTTTCCTGCTCAACTACGCATGATATATATATTTTAATGTTAAATTCATTGTTTTATATAATGCTAGGTTAAGTTCTATAATTGTATAAGTAATTTTTAAAAAAACGACTGTCTGTTGAGTTTCTTGCGGCGTTTGTTCTCAGCAGTGGTCTCTTGCGAAGCGCTGGTAGATTTTTGACGTGTAAAAGTGCCCGTGCGGCCTACTTACTGAATAAACATCTTTTATCTTTTATCTTTTAACGGCTTCGGAACCCTACGCTCGGCATGCTCCGACATGCTCTTGCCTGGTTTTTGGTGTTATTTATTTATTTTCTTTCATTCTCTTCTTGAACTTTTATAACAGACCTATGAAGCAATTTAATCGTAAAAACTTAACGTGAATAAAGTGAAATGGCATAATTCGGGCTTGTTCC
Source organism: Acleris literana (assembly GCA_946894065.1). Taxonomy (NCBI): domain Eukaryota; kingdom Metazoa; phylum Arthropoda; class Insecta; order Lepidoptera; family Tortricidae; genus Acleris; species Acleris literana. The sequence continues at coordinate 10,930,261 of OX335693.1, read as the reverse complement.
TGTTTCAGATCGGGCCAGCGAGGTTCCGCGCGCCGGAGGTGCTGTTCCGGCCGGATCTCATCGGTGAAGAATGCGAAGGTACGTAGTTACGGCCTGGCCACGACATTGCGCGAATTGCGGCGCGGCGAGCGTTTTCTGAATTCATTGCACGGTTGAGACGCGCAACGTTCTGCGGTTAGTTGGCATCACACGCAATGTATTAGCAAATTGCTCGCCGCGCCGCAATTCGCGCAATGTCGTGGCCAGGCCGTAAGGTAGGTTCGAATAGGGAAACTTTCGTTTTTTGATTGATAATGGGTTCGCTCTTGACTAACTCTCACCCTTGAGGACTAACTCGCCCGCCCTTCTTTTGTTCTTACAACCAAGTATAACTTCTTAAATGTAGTAACTTCAAAAATACTGAACGAATTTCGATGTAGCTTTTAGTATTTGGTTGCTAATCAACCTAGGTCCACAATGGCCAGTAAATATTGTAAAAGGTCGTTTCTCCAAAGGAACCCAAGAGAAATATTTTCTGTTTCGCCTACTGAACATTAAGTTTGTCATTTGTACTTTATTGTGTTCAGTGCAAATAAGTTTAAATGCCTAAATAACTCTTGGCTTAACCAATTTTTAATGAAACCTAGCTAAAAAATCATCCCCGATATCTTTTCGCGGTTTACAGACATTGTTAACAATTCCAGGTCTCCACGAAGTCCTGATGTTCGCCATCCAGAAGTCGGACATGGACCTCCGCAAGGTCCTGTACCAGAACATCGTGCTGTCCGGCGGCTCCACGCTGTTCCGGGGATTCGGGGACCGCCTGCTCGCGGAGATCCGGCGGCTCGCGCCCAAGGACATGAAGATTAGGGTGAATATTTTGTTTATTTATTTACCGTTACCAGCCGCAAGGTTTTTTTTAAAGGGGTTTGGGTAAGTGTTGTCATTTGTAAAATTCATACATTTTCAAGGTGAGCGGCCATTCGTAAAAGTGGTAAATTATGATAGAATTATTAAAAATAAACATATTTTGTTATGTAATGTAATACTCTAAAGTGCATCGGAGCCGAGATATTTAAATATTCATACTTGGGCGTACTTTTGTACTTAAAACTGAATACTTAAATCTTTAAAATCTCCGCTCCGATATTATTTAACGACATAAATTATATATATCTATGTGTATTCAGAGGTCCTCTAAATAAATATGTAAAAATCATCGGTGGCCGCTGAAAAAAAAAAGACAATATTCTTCAAACAAATTTACCCAATGCCCTTTGGATCATCTTCCAAATTAACAGCTGTCATCGCTGTCACCTACTACCACAGGTAATGCTGGTCATTGCCTACGGGTTTTGAACGCATAATAGAGGACTTATGATATGGGTGTAGATAAAAAATAATATTTTATCTGTGTCAGAGTCTCTTAAAGAAAACCGCCTACAAAAACGCACAAAATAACTTCTTTTCAAATGGTAGGTCAGTTAAGCTGAAGTCTGCTTTTGGTTTAACATATAATAGGACGCCGACTTCTGTTTGACTGATCTATTACCATTAAGATGTTATCTTTTGCGTTTTTACTCGACTGCGGCGAAGCCCAAAAGGAGGGTTATGCGTTTGACCTGTATGTATGTCCGTTCCTATGTCCCCAACTACAGACAATATTCTTCAAACAAATTTACCCAATGCCCTTTATTTAGGGAACTTACTGGGCGGCTGCGTCAAAATAAATGTCGAACGATATCCGTAATATGGATACGACTATAATTGATTTAAAAAAAAATGAACATCATTACCAAAAAGTTATAGAATTTTATTGTTGAAGTAAATAATCATTTTTTTCTATATTAGGTATTTTCAGTCCATTATTTTTATAGTTCACTATCCAATTATATAGTGAAAATTGTCTCTCTAAATGTACAGACGCAAGAGGGGTGTATTTGTTCAGTATTTACTTAATACCTATTCAAAATTATTAACATATCACAATAAAACAAGTCGATGTACAAGTATTAACTATAATTACTTCTTTACCTTGACGAATGATTAGTTTTTGATAAATTTTTCTACCATCTTTATGTACCTCTCCTGACATTTCTTTTCATTCTGCCCATCCAACCGCCGGGCCTTCCAGTGTTGCCAGCCCAACCCTCTCGTCTACCCAAAAATGAGTAAAAATAAAGTATTTCTACTTACATTATATTAAATTTATACAATAAAACAATAAACAAATTGGCATATATTTTCATACATAAATGGTACTCGAAATTTGATAGCCTTATCCACCTTATGCTTTCGTCACCACATTGCATTCGTCAGCCGCCCTATGCTTATAAGTAGACCCCGTTATCTTGTCGCACTGACGTCGTTTTTTTGTAAATGTCGATGGTATTGTGCTTAAAGTTATGTCATGTCACTGACAATGAGTCAAAGACAATAACTACTAAAGTTGTGATAAAAAGTAATGGGAATAAAAGTCGCGTGTGTTCGTTAGTTAAAACTGCTTATCTTAGTTTTTCCACAATCATTACATAAGGTTATTGCATCTACGAGATACGATACTAATGAGGATATCTACTTATTTTTAATCAATAAGTTTTAATACCTACGCAATATTGAAATAGAGAAGAGATTTAAAAGGCAAAAATTAATCGCTTAGTTGAACAATATAAACTACAAACATCGATATAGAGATGGTCGATAAAAAAAACATTCAATCCCTACAGAATAGCGATGTCACTGCGACAAGATAACGGGGTCTACTTATAAGTATTACAAGAATACACTTTATGAAATGACTTTTAGTGCTATACTTAAATGTTAGAGATGGGCCGACTAGTCGACGATTAGTCGGGAAAGCCGACTATGCAACATTTCTAGTCGGTGATTAGGCGGCGACTAGTCGGCAAAAAATGCCGAATATTCGGCACTTTATTACCTATAGGAAATATCGTTAAAAAATGTCCACACACGCGATCTTCTTTTCGACATAGTTATAAAAAGCACTAGGTAGTTCGTTTTAATACTATAATCAGGGTTCTAATTGTTTTTTTTTTGTCGTGCAGATAAAACGTAAACAAAACTGCCAAAACATATTAGGGCTAGGTAACAAAGCGCGACGGACGAAGCGAAACGAACGTTTCCGAGTTCACCCGAACTTAGCAAAATCCTACGATCGGCATTGCCGACTAGTCGGCCGATTAATCGGCAAATTGAAAACCGATTAGTCGGGCGACTGGCCAGTCGGCAAAATCCCTAGTCGGCCCGTCTCTATTAAATATACTAACTCCATTACATTAACTTGTACAGTGGAAGATATACCAGGAAAGTTACGATTTCCACATACAATCACGCCTCTATCCCGCAGGTTCCCGTATCGTATGAAAATCTTAAATACGGAACCCTCGGTGCGCGAGTCCGACACGCACTTGACCGTTTTTTTTTTCTTTCAGATATCAGCTCCGCAGGAGCGTCTGTACTCCACTTGGATCGGAGGGTCGATTCTTGCCTCCCTCGACACGTTCCGAAAGATGTGGGTCGCCAAGCGAGAGTTCGACGAGGAGGGCCACCGCGCCGTGCACCGGAAGACCTTCTAGCTTCCAGGGTAGGGTCCGTAGGGGTACGAGAGCTGAGCTGACGCATTTCTTTTTAATACCAGCTTTACACGCTTGTTGATTGAAACAATTTGTTGAACATAGGATAAAACATTATACACATGGGTAACACTACATTATCTTGAAACGCTCAGGTTTACTTTGTCCATATTGCCATTTCGTGCACATTCTCATCTCGGCCACATTCCCGACTCGTCCACATACCAATCCCAAATTGCCCTATTCCCATCTCGGCCACATTCCCGACTCGTCCACATACCAATCCCAAATTGCCCTATTCTCATCTCGGCCACATTCCCGACTCGTCCACATACCAATCCCAAATTGCCCTATTCTCATCTCGGCCACATTCCCGACTCGTCCACATACCAATCCCAAATTGCCCTATTCCCATCTCGGCCACATTCCCAACTCGTCCACATTCCCAAATCGTCCTCATTCGTAACTCGTCTACAACCTAACTTAGGACTGTAGGAGTGTTTGATATAAATTCGATACGAAATGGGAATGTGGCCGAGATGAGAATGTGCACGAGATGGGAATGTGGACGAGATGGGAATGTGGACGAGATGGGAATGTGGACGAGATGGGAATGTGGACGAGATGAGAATGTGGACGAGATGGGAATGTGGACGAGATGAGAATGTGGACGAGGTGGGACAGCGGACGGGATGAGAATGTGGACGCGATGGGAATATGGACAAAGTGAACCTGAGCGTCTCGAAAAACTGCGAATCATCGCTATTTTTAATTTGTTTCACGAAGCATCAACATCACGATTATATAACACTGTTATATTTTAAATAGGATACAGTTAAAAGCATTAATATCTACACAGCCATCGCGTCAAATATATCTAGACCTTATTGTTAGTGTCATAGAGGCGTGTATCTATTTTTGGCGTCTTCGGAATGTGAATATATTTATGACTTTGTACACATTTTTTTTTTTCGGTAATGCATGATAACCCTTCTTGGTGTTACTCAATGTCTAATTCGTTACTATTTCATATAAGAAAAAAGAAGTGTTTTACAAACGTTTTCACCACGAAATCAAAATTAGGAATGGAGTACAATTGTATCTTCTATAAGTAATTAATAACAAGAATTAGAAGATTTAGACAAAAAACGTTACGTTATTTAAGGATAACATGTATTTGACCGTTATTGTAACGTAAAAAACATATATATAAGCGATGGTGAGCACCTTTCACATAGTAGGCCGCCAGCTTTAGAAATAAAAAAAGTATCATGTGGGATATCTTCCAGTCAATCTTTGAGTAGGGCAAGAGGACAACGCAAGGAGATCAAGAAAGTAACAATAAAGGAACAATAGTTTGTCTGAATAAAAGCTCGCCTTGCGGCTCGTTTCATAAACCGCACTCTTTTTGTAATGCCTGTCATTACCAGAGGTCGGAATAGGTAGTGCTTATTAACCTAAACTTGTTGCATCTTCATTCAATAACGTATTCCCATCTCACTCACGCATGAATGAACATGAGTCAAGTTTAGGTTAATAAGCACTACCTATTCCGACCTCTGGTCATTACGCAACCGTCACGTAAACTATTATTAAAGTTTGTCATTTGAAATTGGTAAAGATGATAAAAACAAACGAACCAATTCACCATTATTATTCGATAATCACGTGCTTTAATAGATCAAGTAAGGTCTTTGTAATGATTTATACACTCACGTGCTTTGTGTATCCAGAGTTGCCAGTGATAGCCCTTATTTGCTTATAAATAAGGTCGATCAAATTTGACACACTTGATCCGACCTAATCTTAATAAATCTTATTGTAAATCAAAGTATATTAATATTAAAAACTGGGGGCTCAGGATGATTTCGGCCATGGTTCCATCTCGTCACCTTCTTAAGTCGTTGTCATTCGCATATGGTCTACTGTTTCGATTCGCCAGCATTCCTATATCGTCACTTCCCTATCTCGTCCGCTTTCTTACGTGGGCCACTGTACCAACTCGTTTACATTCGTAATTAGACTACAGTGCCAATTCGTCAACATCCCTTATTAGTCTACAATGTCAACTCGTCAACATTATTATTTAGACCACAGTGCCAACTCGTCAACTATATAGTAAAAATATTGAACACCCAAGACTCGAGTAAAAATATGCGGACGAGTTGACACTGAGGTCGATACAGGAATGCGGACGCGTTGGCACTGCTGACCAAGGAGTACTGAGGTCGATAAAAGAAAGTGGACGAGTTGGCACTGTGGTCAAAATAGGAATGTAGACAAAATGGGGTATTGACGATATCAGAAAGTGGACGAGTTAGGAAGGTGACAATTTAGGAACTACATGCTGACGACATGGCATTGTGGACGAGTTAAGAAGGTGACGAAATAGGACTGTGGACAAAGTCGCCCTGAGCCAAACTGGGAACACGACTGCTGCGAGAAAACGATCTAAATTATTAAAGTTTGTAATAAAAAAACAATGTTTGATATGAATGTAGTTGGTGGGGTCACGAATTAACGGATAATTTTAATTTTATTGCAAACTTCAAAGTCGTAGGATCCGAAATATCCTGATCGAAAGGGTCGTCGGATCCGGATCTAATTTTCGACGGATATCCGGATATTTCGGGTATCCGGGTATCCGGATTGCAAACCCTAGTAGCACTGTAATTTGTTTACATTTTTCACAATTTCAATTGACACAGACTATAAACTATAACTTGTATATGGTTGTTTTAATTAAAAGACTAAGCAAGTAGCCATGTCATGTCAAGATGTAATAAGATTAATTTGTACATTGAGATCGTCAAGAAATTCATATAATTTTATTTTAAAAAAAGACAGAATTTGGAGGTACCAACATAAGTTTGACATGACATAGTTACAACTTAATGTTTATATACTTAATGATATCCGGCCGGACTGTGTCTCGCTATCCGGTACACGGCCGGATTGTACCTTACTATCCGGTATCCGACCGGAAAATTTTGCTATCCGGTATCCGGCCAGACAGTGATCTGGTATCCGGCCGGATTGTGACTCGCTATCCGGTATCCGGCCGGATCGTTTCACGCCGTCCGGTATCTGGCTGGAATTTTTCACTATCCGGTATCCAGCTGGATTGTGCCTCGCCATACGGTAGCCGTAGTATAATTATGGGATACCGGATAGTGGCCGAATACCGGTTAATATTAGTTATTACAGCTGAGTATCGTAGGAAAATAATATCCGAGATGGTGTATCATGTATATTTCTTGGTCTGGCTGCTTTTTTAGTTTACGTTTAGTGGTAAGCATGAAATATAGTATTTAATATAAAAGCATTTTTGTATTTCAATTAAATTATTTTTTCTCGAACATTGGCTTTTATTAACCCTACCAGGGTTTCTATTCTGCTCGTTAAAACTGTATTGCTATTGCTAATCTAATACGCAGTATGTGAGATAAAACTCCAGTAGCAATATCAACCTTATTATTAACAGAAGAGAATTAAAACTGCTTTGGTTATTACAGCAGCGGCATCGAGTGATGGCACTTTTGATAGCTGACAATTACGAGGGCTGCCTTTTAAGTTCTGTCGTTGGCAAAACTCCCGTGATTATAAAAAAAAAACTAGTATCATCTTAAAATATTTGAATTTAGAATTCAAAAACAAAAGAATGTCTCGAGATCGGCCGATTCGTTTTAGTACAGCGTCGGTTCAAAGTTGACAAGTCGGTTGTGAAAATGGAAATTTCGAAGGAAAATTTACGTGCGATAATATGTTACAACTTTAAAAGGGGTTTAACGCGTCTTCAGTGCTTTGAAGAGCTGACTACGGTTTTTAAAAATGAAGCACCATGCATCCGGACTGTGGAACGTTGGTATTTGGAATTTCAACGTGGTTGCTCTAGTCTTAGTGATAGGCATCGTGAAGGCCGACCAAAAACAGCTGTAACCCAGGAAAACATTGATGCTGTACGGCAACTGATCGTCGAAGATCGCCATGCGACATACCGCGAGATAGAAGCTTCATTAAGCATTTCAGGGACCAGTGTTCAAAATATATTGCATGATCACTTAGGTGTAAAAAAAATGATCTCACGCTGGATACCACATTTACTTAGTGAAGACCAAAAAACGGCTCGCGTTAGATGGTGCCGCAAAACTCTGCGGCAATTCAACCGAGGAGACTCTAAACACGTTTATGACATTATCAGTGGTGACGAATCTTGGATATATGCCTACGATCCGGATTCTAAACAGCAGTCGACTGTTTGGGTGTTTCAAGATGAGCCAAAACCGACCAAAGTAATACGCTCACGGAGCACTTCGAAAAAAATGGTCGCCACGTTTGTAGCGAAAAGTGGCCACGTTGCGACCATCGTGCTGGAAGATCGTAAAACAGTTAATGCTGACTGGTATACCACTGTTTGTTTACCAGAAGTTATCGGCGAGTTCCGAAAAAATAACCCAAGACGTCGTATAGTACTGCACCACGATAATGCGAGCTCGCACACCGCCCGGCAGACAATTGCGTTTTTAAAAGAACAAAACGTCGAAAATTTGGATCACCCGCCGTACAGTCCAGACTTAAGCCCTAATGACTTCTTCACTTTTCCAAAAATCAAGCAACGACTTCGTGGTCAACGGTACCGGACGCCTGAAGAAGCGGTTGAGGCATACAAAACGGCCATTTTGGAGACCCCGACTTCGGAATGGAATAAGTGTTTCGAAAACTGGTTCGATCGAATGAAAAAGTGTATTACATATCACGGTGATTACTTTGAAAAACAATAAATACCATTTAACACTTAAATTGTCTTTAGTTTTTTCAAACGACAGAACTTAAAAGGCACCCCTCGTAGTGTCGTGAAACATTCCATTTTATTATCGTAAAAATTTCAGTCAAGTGCGAGAAGTATATTTTTAAAAAGTTTATTAAAGAAATAACGCATAATAATAAAACGCCATAAATTGTAGATCAAACTCTCGAAATAAACTGTGTGGCTAGAAGAAGACGCCATTATCAGAAATTTGAAATATTGAGTCAAAAAATACTTTAAAAAATTGTTAGTTATGATTAAACCGATGAACGCTAGAGTGCGAGCAAATAAAAACAACCTCAAGATGAAGCTAGTTACGAAATGCGTTTCGGTAAATTACAGCGCCAGCAGTACATCACTAATCCGGTACCTGCAACAATGAAGTTTGACATCTGTTCCTTATAGGTACTTGCTGTCAATATTTAAGGAACTTCATGAGCGAGCAAACGTCAAAAGTGCCATCACTCGATGCCGCTACTATAAATTTGGGATACTCCTTATTAGCTTAGTAGGGCAGCATTACTGTCAAGTAGTGTCCGGCCGAAGTTTCGGTTTCGGTTTCGGCATAAAAAATATGTTTCGGCCGGTTCGGTTTCGGTCAAAAAAAGAAGGCGAAGACGCCCCGATTCGCAGGGTACACCTTGCGTGCGCGTTTAACCTTTTCAACGCCACAGTCGGCTCTGGCCGTCAACTAAAAGTCGTGCCACTGACGCCACGTCGGCTACAGCCGACAAGAGTTCAAGATTAAAAGAGACTTTGTTTGGTAGCAATAAGGTGTAATTTGCATAGCATAGCAAACATGTTTGGCGTGTGGGTGGCACATTTTGTATTCGACGTATGGCGTTCAAAAGGTTAAGCAGGTAGATTGACAACGTCATCTAGACTTAAAACAACACAAAAAACGGGGTAATCATGGATTTTCATACGGTATTACTACCCTGATAACAGGGCAGTTATCAAATTCCATTCAATATACCTACCCAGATTTTTAAGAAGGTGTAATGAACCTCTTTCATGACTTTTGTTACGGTTGTTAACAAACGTCGTGAAAGAGGTTCATTATTTAAAGGTTTACTAAGAAATCGTTGTATAAAGTAGTAATTTGTTTACATTTTCGCCCATTTCAATTGTCACTGACTATAGGTAAAAACTAAAGGCGTAGCCAGGATTTTGTTAAGCGGGGGCAGGCGTACACAAACCTATAAAACGTGCCCCAGAGGCCCGTTTCACGAAGCTACAAGTTGCAAATTACAAGCGGAAGTCTCTTTCTAACTCCTTTTGCTAGAAAAGGAGTTCAGCTTGTAATTTGTAACTTGTAGCTTCGCGAAACTGGCCACAGAGGCGTGTTTAACGAAGCTACAAGTTACAAATTACAAGCGGAAGTCTCTTTCTAACTCCTTCTGTTAGAAAGAGAGTTCCGCTTGTAACTTGTAGCTTTATAAAACGTGTCCCTGTGGCCCGTCTCACGAAGCTACAAGTTACAAATTACAAGCGGAAGTCTCTTTCTAACTCCTTCTGCTAGAAAGAGAGTTCCGCTTGTAATTTGTGGCTTCGCGAAACGGGCCACTGCTTAAATGGAATCCCCATTTATTTGTTCCGCTCACATGGACCCCTTGCAGGTCGTCGTCGACCCCTGGGGCCTGATTTATAAAGCTACAAATTACAATTTACAGGTTACAAGTTTGCATTTGACACAACCTCGACCAATGACGACCAGCCATTAGAGCAGTGTTGCCAGTTTAGACCTGTAAAATTGTAACTTGTAGCTTTATAAAACGTGTCCCTGTGGCCCGTCTCACGAAGCTACAAGCTACAAATTACAAGCGGAAGTCTCTTTCTAACTCCTTTTGCTAGAAAGAGAGTTCCGCTTGTAATTTGTAACTTGTAGCTTCGTGAGACGGGCCACTGGGGGTCGATATAGACTACTTCGGGGATCACTGCATTAAATAGACAAGGTAAGGTACTAAAGTGTATAAGGTCTGTTGATCCTTACTTGTCTTATATAGTATAGTAATAGTAAACAACTTTCTAACCTCAAAATGAACCTTTTTTGCCTAAAACAGCTCTTTTATCGTAAATAAACTGAATAAACATTATGGACATGACTTGGCTAATCTATTGTCTGTGATTGCTTAATTTTGTTTAAAAAAACTGTTTTAGCCAAAAAAGATTCATTTTGAGGTTAGAAAGTTGTTTACTATATAAGACAAGTAAGGATAAACAGACCTTACATTACATATTTATGAACTCGACTGTATAGAAGTACCACTACTCGCCTTTGTGTGTCAACTACTGTTTGCTAAGGCGTTAGCCAACTACACAAAAAACAATTATTCGAAGTCTATAAAGTTTATTCGAGCGTTAATGTTTATAAACAATATTGTGAAAGAATTCGCCTCGTGCTCTCAGATTAACTACTAGACGTATTTATTTTTATGAAATGGTAACATGAGGGGATTCCTTTGTATTATATTGTGTAAGTTTTGATCTTATCAACTTCACTTCTTATATCTGTTTTGAAATTTCACAAGTAATTAACGAGTCATGCCAGCCATGCCTGCGAAGCTAGCGGTCCCGGGTTCGCTCCCGTTATGGGTAAATATTTGTGTGATCAAGGCGAGTGTTACTGAGTCAGTAAAAAGGCGTAGGAAACATTCCCCTTTTTTCGGAAGACTACTCATTTTGCGGAAGTATTTTACGTGACATTACTAAGAGTAAACGTTAGATTCTCTAAATACGCTGAGTTGGAACCATTTCGTGACAACAGGTATTTTGTCTTCAGTATTTTTGTTGTTTTGTTTGTTCTGTTTGTCACGCATAAATGTTTTTTCTTTCTTTTCTTTCTAAATTTTCTACGGCTTTTGCCGTTGGCAAAACTCTCGAGTCCTGGTTGGAAGGCACAGGACTGTATTTTTCCTTGGCTAACGGCTAGGAATAGCTATACTCGGTTTCTTCGACTATTAAGTACTGCCCATGGTAATTAGAATTACACATGTTATTAATGGCAGGACGCCCGACGCTCAAAAGACGCTAGTAGTCTCCGGTGAAGCCAGACGAGCGTAATTTTTAAGCGACTTCTAAAAAAGGAGGAGGTTATCAGAACTTTCGACTGGGTGAACCGATTTTGATGATTCTTTTTTTATTTGAAAGCTGGTGCTTCCCGTTTGGTCCCATTTTTATCAAAATGAAGATCTGATGATGGAGTCCATGAGGAGTCGACGGAACTCTTCAAAATTTATAGGCACACCTATAGCGATTTTTGTATTTTTCATTGTAATTCGTGTATTTGCTCTTGGAAAGCACTATTTGGTGAAGTGGAATTGATGATGAAGACCACAGATGGCCACCGGAACTCCTAAACGGTATATATTTCGAGGGTGGCGACAAGATATTTCGATTAAGATAGTTGAGCGACTATGACGAAGCATATTTAGGTTTAAATATATGACGTTGACTTTCCCACGGCGTTGCTTGCGGTGAGATTGAAATGTTCTATAGTTTCTTATTAAATGAGAATAGGGAGAAGGAAGGATTTTGTTTTTTTAAACTTTTTTTTTATTTTATACTTTTTAGTGATCATTAATTATGTAAGTTGTGAGTCGTGTATTTTCGGTCGAATAATTTCTGCTGCATTGGGTTTCGTTTCATACAAAAGTCCTGTTTAGTTTAGTTCACGCGTAAAATACTTCAAGATTTAATCCAATCACAGTAAATATAGCTTAAACAATGAGGATGTGACCACAGGTCACTTACCGATCGCGCCAGCAATAGCACGTGGATAGAACCAACCAACCTACTGCTGAATGTCCCACCAAGGAGACAGATACAAGAAGTGACAAAAAAAAAAGTTCACGCGGGGCGACGCAAAATCAGCTGGACTTCTGTATGTAGCATAAATTACGCGACCAAAAAATACGCGACTCAGAAAATTACGCTCATTTGGATTCATCTTAAGACCGCATGATGACTCACTTTGTAACATTTAGGAAGCGACCACACCGGAGCTTAAGGCTGCGGCTCCACTGAGGCGGAGATGAGCGGAGTGGAGCGGAGCTGTGCCAGTATTGACCAATAGAATCTAAACTAACGTGCGCAAGGCGCGCTCGACGTGATCGCATGCGCCTTCTATTGGTTAATATTGGCACAGCTCCGCTCGTCTCCGCCTGAGTGGAGCCGCAGCCTAACTGTGCGTAAAATTGGCGCCATGTAATTATTATGACCCGTTCAATGACCCGGCCATGCTTTTGTTTACGCAACGTCACCGTATTTTACGCGTCGGTTGGGCGCTCCGTTATTGTACCATCAAGGACTTTAATTGTTGATCCACCATAGAACCTTGTCATAATGACAGCGTCAAGTGACGCGATAGTAATGACATAGGAATTAATTGTTGGTTTTCTGCGACAAGGTTCTATAGTGGTTCATCAATAAATTCCGTGACCGTATGTGGTGTTCAATTAAGAATATTTATCTACACACATATCATAATAAGTCCTCTATTTGCGTTCAAAACCCGTAGGCAATGACCAGCATTACCTGCGTGGTAGTAGGTGACAGCGATGACAGCTGTTAATTTTGGAATTTGGATCTCATTACCTACCTTACAATATTTGATAACGTAATTTCAAAATTATGTTACAGCTGTCATCGCTGTCACCTACTACCACAGGTAAGGTAATGCTGGTCTTTTGCCTTTCGGCATCTGAACCCATCATAGAGTACCTACTTATAATATGTGTGTAGATAAAGTATTGTATGTACGCGACTCTGCGTAATTAGCTTTACGCAACCGTCTCGTAAACTACTATTGTATCGTGTTTGTAATTTACGATCAGCATAAATCATACTCTTTATAATAATTTAGTTTCCAAGTGCTTACACGCTCGACCGGTGCTCGATTCGAGTCAGTTGCCCCGCGAGTGCGGAACGCTGGCTCACTGCGCGGACGCCGAGCCACTTTGCGTGAAGATTAAGGACCTGAAGAATGCCTCCGTGAACCACCATTTCACTTTGGATAAATGTCGACTGCAGCTCTTGAGGTGCCAACCAGGTACGATCGAACAAGTAGGTTCCTAGGGCGTTATCGAGACGCTGACGTTCGAAAAACGCCACTGCGTCGCGGAGGCGCTTCGTGAGCGCGGCGTCGAAGCTGCGCGGGCGTTATTAATGCCCGTTCCTATATTCAAGAAACAGATCGTTTTTCTTAAGGGCAGTAGCGTTATGTTATGACATTTGCTACGAACAAAATGTGTCAAATTTTAACGAGACGTCACAACTCTACCAACTGTTTTGAATATAGGAACGCAACATACGATCGAAAAACACTAGATGTGAGGGGGCCTTAATCTGTTAGTCAATGGTGCACTAAGCTGTAGCATAAGAATAAACAATAACTATACGTAGAAGCGAATCTCCTTTACCGAGGCCCCAAATGCCGCGCTTTAAATACCTACTTCCCCCTTCACCCCGCTACGCCCCGCTGTCTTCCGCGCCCAAAGCCAGGGCTGTCATTTGCGAAATATTTTAATCGGTTTATGGATGTGTTATACAAGTTTAGTCACGAATGTTATTTATGTTTTCCTTCAACGTGGAAACATTGTTGCAAAATGAGTTTTTTACATTTACGTTAAATTAGGTAATAATATTCTTAATGATATTAAGATTATCTCCAGAAAATTTTATGGCCTATGTGGCTATTAATCATTTCTAAAACACAAAAACGAGTCTATAAATAAACCACCTTTTAAGCTCAATAAGTTTTAAGTATAGTCTGGGATCCGGAGTTATTTTGTACGTTCCTTTCCGGACCATTAATTTCAATTTTTATTAAGTTGAAAAAGCTTTATTACAAAATACTATTCTTATCTATTAATTCGTTTTTAATGTTTCCGTTTTTTTATCTTCAACATAAGGGGATGTACTATTTAACAAATAAAACTCCTTCATTCAATCAATTACCTATTTCTAATTATTTTTCCGTAAATAGTCGTTCACTTTTTAAAACACTATCTTAGTTCAACCATAGTCACTAAAATCAACACAATTACGAAAACCAATTCAAGACACAATAACAATATCTTGGTTAATACATATTTATTCCGTCTGTGACGCCCCTGACTGACTAGACACCTCAGGTGTCGCCAGGCGGTAGGTATTTAACGCGCCGAGCGCGCGTCCGGAGCCGGGAGTTTCGCTTCTACGTGTAGTTATTGTTTATTTTTATGGCTGTAGTTTGGTGCCTGGAACATTTGGCGTAACCTTCCTTTATACTTGTGGATATTGCTATATGTTTTTCAATCCCGATTGATTAGGTGTGTGTGCACTATACTCCGTTTGTTTAAGTACTTAAAAAAAGCGGCCAAGTGCGAGTCGGACTCGCCCATGAAGGGTTCCGTGAAAGGTAAACTGCGGTTTACAATTTATGACGTATTAAAAAAAAACTACTTACTAGATCTCGTTCAAACTAAATTTCGGTGGAAGTTTGCATGGTAATGTACATCATATATTTTTTTGAGTTTTATCATTCTCTTATTTTAGAAGTTACAGGGGGGGACACACGTTTTACCACTTTGGAAGTGTCTCTAACGCTAACTATTCAGTTTAGAAAAAAATTATAATAGAAACTTCAATATCATTTTTGAAGACCTATCCATAGATAACCCAAAGGTAAAGGTTTGATGAAAAAAATAATTGAGTTTCAGTTCTAAGTATGGGGAACCCCCAAAATTATTGTTTTTTTTCTATTTGTGTGTGAAAATCTTAATGCGGTTCACAGAATACATCTACTTACCAAGTTTCAACAGTATAGTTCTTATAGTTTCGGAAAAAAGTGGCTGTGACATACGGACGGACAGACAGACAGACATGACGAATCCATAAGGGTTCCGTTTTTTCCCATTTGGCTACGGAACACTAAAAATGTAAATAATCCAAACCACCATTGTTAAACAGCCATTAAAAACTGTTTTATCGCACTTTGAGGTATTCTATCAGTGAGCTGCTTGCATTGGATGACGAACTATTCACGTGGTTGTTTTGTTTACATTTTTTAAGTAACTAAAAAAACGGAGTATAAATATAATTGGCGTAAAATGGCGTAACAAACAGACTGACCAAGATACTTTCACATTTATAATATTAGTATAGATGTCGTGTGTTGCCAGGCCGCGTGGAGGCGGCTGCAGTGCCAATGAAGTTCTGTCAGGGTGACCAGCTCTCGAAAGATGGTAACTATACTAACTATTTAAATACTATACTTAGTTGCTACAAATTCAATGAGTTCCCGTGAAAGCGTCACGAACAGACACAGTACTTTCACATTTATAATATGTATTAGTATGGATTGTGTGGCGGAACGGATCCCTCGGTGAGCGAGTCCGATTCCCATTTCAACAGTTTTCGATTTATGATCATGTATGACCTTTTCAGCTGCGGTTATAAAAAAAAGAGTAAGAAGGCATTTAGAAAGTAAGTATTTACCAATTCAATTTATAACTATTTCAAATAATTACACTGCTCAAAATGTAGTCGTCAACGAAAAAAATAATTGTTTATACACGAATGGCCTGAGGGCTCAGACAAGAATTGACAAGATGCACTACGCTAACTAACGTTTCTATTCGATTCGTTTTTAAACTAATCGCGTCACTGGAAGATGACGTGATACCAAAAGTCACGTGGTCTACCAGTGACGCGATTGGTTTAAAAACGTATCGAATAGAAACGTTAGTTAGCGTAGTGCATCTTGTTTGAGCCCTCTGTTGTTTGATCGGTAGTTAAACTAACTAATGGTCAAAAAACGTTGCTAATGGTTGAAATCACAAGGAAATATGTCAGATTTTCCATTCCTTTTTCGAATTTTAACAATTGGTTAGTTTAACTACTGATCAAACAACAGGGCCTAAGGGCAGTTAGGCACGGATTACTAATCGAGTGTGCGTTTACGAGTTTACACTTGGTTTCATCTAATATGATTCCTGTGACAGCTCATGAAATTCTCTGAACTTCTCAAGGAAGAACAAGCGCGCAATGAACGAGCAAATTTTTTTTATTATTAATTTTAGCGCGCCGTACAGTTTGCGCGCCAAAAGAAATTAAAGAAGGTAAAGACGCTCCGATTCGCAGGGTCCAACTTGCGTTCGAGTTTTAAAGTTTAGACTTTAAAAAAACTTAAAAAACAAATGTTGTAAGATAATTTTGCATCTCTAAATTAATTATCGATTAAGATTAAATGAAATGATTACGAGGAAATGCTACCGTCTCACCCTAAGGGTGCGGCTCCACTGAGGCGGAGACAAGCACAGCGGAGCGGAGCTGTGCAAATATTAACCAATAGAAGGCGCATGCGGTCACGTCGAGCGCGCTTTGCGCACGTTAGTTTAGATTCTATTGGCTAACATTGGCACAGCTCCGAGCCACAGCTCTGATTTGCCTATTCACCTTTGGTACAAGTACATAAATGATAAGCTAGCTTTTGCTCGTGTCTCCGTCCGTGTAAAGGTCGTTTATGGATGTTACTTCAGGTACTGGCCAATTCGGAGTAAAAAAAAGTCCGCCTCTGGACTATAAAATATCTCTTTACTAAATTCCAGTTTTAGTTCCGTAGAATGACGCCAGTGCAGCAGCGGTGAAAGTTTGATTAAAAGTCCCTCTATTGTACATGTAATATTGAGGCCCGACTTTGAAAATAGAAGTTCGAAGTTACGTTACCTCCATCCCTTTCTGTCGATTTAGTCTCGAATGACGAGTGACAGGGATGGAGCTAACATAACTTCGAACTTCGATTTTGAAATTCTCTGTGTTTTTTCTCAAACTATGGGACGGAGATTTAAAGTATGGGCCTTCTGAGCAGTGCTAATCTCCTGGTACTTTGGAAGAGTTTTTATCATTATATAAACCTAACTTTAAACATACCGTTATTTTTTTTAATGCACAATTAAATGTAAATAACCTTGGTAATTGCAGAATCCACAACAGAAGGAATAAATAAAACACTTCACAATGAAACAACAAGCGCTATTACACAGAATTCACGAATAATTGGTAAGAACTATGCGTTAAGCGGAAGTCCAGGGGCCTGTTTTATAAAGCTACAAATGACAATTTACAGGTTAAAAGTTTCCATTTGACACGACCTCGACCAATGACTACCAGGGACCTGTTTTATAAAGTTACAAATTACCATTTACAGGTTACAAGTTTCCATTTGACACGACCTCGACCAATGACGACCAGTTTGGCCTGTTTTATAAAGCTACAAATGACAATTTACAGGTTACAAGTTTCCATTTGACACGACCTCGACCAATCACGACCAGGGGCCTGTTTTATAAAGCTACAAATTACAATTTACAGGTTACAAGTTTCCATTTGACACGACCTCGACCAATGACGACCAGGTGCCTGTTTTATAAAGCTACAAATTACAATTTACAGGTTACAAGTTTCCATTTGACACGACCTCGACCAATGACGACCAGGGGCCTGTTTTATAAAGCTACAAATTACAATTTACAGGTTACAAGTTTCCATTTGACACGACCTCGACCAATGACGACCAGGGGCCTGTTTTATAAAGCTACAAATTACAATTTACAGGTTACAAGTTTCCATTTGACACGACCTCGACCAATCACGACCAGGGGCCTGTTTTATAAAGCTACAAATTACAATTTACAGGTTACAAGTTTCCATTTGACACGACCTCGACCAATGACGATCAGGGGCCTGTTTTATAAAGCTACAAATTACAATTTACAGGTTACAAGTTTCCATTTGACACGACCTCGACCAATGACGACCAGGGGCCTGTTTTATAAAGCTACAAATTACAATTTACAGGTTACAAGTTTCCATTTGACACGACCTCGACCAATGACGACCAGGGGCCTGTTTTATAAAGCTACAAATTACAATTTACAGGTTACAAGTTTCCATTTGACACAACCTCGACCAATGACGACCAGCCATTAGAGCAGTGTTGCCAGTTTAGACCTGTAAAATTGTAACATGTAGCTTTATAAAACGTGCCCCAGCCATTTGAGCAGTGTTGCCAGTTTAGACCTGTAAAATTGTTACTTGTAGTTTTATAAAACGTGCCCCAGAGGTAGAGCAGCTTAAGAGGCATCTGAATCACCCCTACGTATGTTCAGCGATTTTTAGTATTTTCGGAGATATTGAACATTTTAATCGGAATTTTTGTAATTTTTCCTTATGTCCATGTTATGAAAAACCCTTAAGTTCATGTATAATTTTAATATTTTTTCAGTGGTTTCTTACATTGATAGAATCATTATGAACTTAGGATGTTTCTAAAGCTACATGCCAGTTTTTTTTTTCATGACAACTTTTTGTGTAATCACACAAAGTTGGGTTTTCCATACTAGATGAAAAACAAACATGGGGTACACTTAGTATAAGTCGTATATCGCAATTCCCTCTGGAACTATTCAATTTTCCGGGATTAAAAGTAACCCAATGTCCTTCCTGGGTTCAAGCTATTTAATACCAAATTTCATCGAAATCGGCTCAACAGATGTCCGAACCTTTGCCACATTTTCTTTTTGTTCTGTGTTAGCTTTATTTATACTAAGTTTAGTTAAGTTAAGAGCTCCATGTTTTTTGTGTAAGAGGCGACTAAGGGAATAAAGGCTCGTAGTACCGTTAGGCGATGGGCTTGCAACCTGTCACTAATATACACATCTTAGCCTAATTGTGCAAAATGTGTTTACAGAATTATCAACAAGTCTTTAGAGTTGTTGGTAATTCTGTAGCTCTGCCTACCCCGCTCTGGGAATGAAGACCTGAGTGTATGTATGTATGTATTTTTGTGTGTGGCAATAAATGGTTTTCTTCTTCTTTCTCTATCCATAAAAAAGCCAATTAGTCAAGATCCATAACCTGTTCAAATTAAATTTCGCAGGGCGCAGCCATGTCAAAAAAAACAACAAAGCCAAACGTAAAAGGGGAAGGTCACTAAAGAAGCCTAGTAGAGATGGATTTGGAGCTGAACAAACACAAAATAAATTTAATAATAAACCAAAACCTGTAATACGTAACCATAAAAATATAAGGATATCTAAAGGGTTTACGGTTAATAAAAGACGTGGTAGGCCACATGTGCCAGGTTCATTGGCAGCTCCGTTGGATTATGGAACCATATTTAACAACCCAAATAACGCCATGAGGCAAGGTTATACGATGATCATCGAGCCCGATGATCCTGGGAATGGCACCGAAGAAAATGGCGAAGCCAACGAAGGAGATGTCGGGGGCAATGAAGATGGTGGGGTAAATGAAGGAGACAGGGAGTCCGATGGAGGAGATCGTGGGGTAAACGAAGGAAACGGCGCGGCCGATGAAGGAGATGGTGGGAAAAATGAAGATGGCTACGTTGCTAATGAAAATGGTGGTACAAACGAAGGAGACGGTGGTGAAAATGAAGGAGATGGCGATGCCAATGAAGGAGAAGGTGGAGTAAAGGATGGAGACGGCGGTGAAAATGAAGGAGATGGTGGGGTTAATGAAGAAGATGGTGGGACCAATGAAGGAGATGGTAGCGTAAACGAAGATGACGAACGACGCGAAGTTGCTAAAGAAGAGAATACCGACGACTTGTTATGGAAAGGTGATAATGATGAAGAGAATAATGCCGACAACGTTGAAGGGGTTGGTGAGAATGACGACAATGGCAACGACGGAGGGGATAATGTGGACAATGAAGGAGGGGATAATGTGGACAATGAAGGAGGGAATAATGAAGACAATGTGATTGCCAGGGTCAAAGAATTGACGAACCCGGAATTATGGAATAGTATCCAGAACGGACTTCGCGGTGTATCAATGAAATTTAATCTAGCCGTGAATTCAGGTTTTTAGGAGACACAATGGTATTATGCTTTATTCGAATTACTTTTAAAAAAGTATCATTGTGTCTCCAAAAATATATTATTTTATTTTTGTTATGCTTCTGACTTCATTTTCTATACTCGTATTTCATTTCAATTAAATAATAATAATAAAGATAAAAATAGAAGGTACAATACCGAATGGACATTTTGCATTGAAAATATTGCAATGGAAATGAATGAAAGTGGATTTAATTATTATTTAACATTCTTATTTTTATGTTCATTTGTGTACGTAATAACTAAACGTCAAAGTAAACCAATGGTTGCAAGCGGAGCGCAGGATAGTTCCTTGAGGCAAACCGTACAACAGACGACGTCTTTCGGCTGAAATGATGATCAGGGCTCGGATTTTTCATCGCACGGTAAGATGAAAGACAACTATGGAGTCGGTATTAAAATAAAATCTTAAGTCATATTCATACTCATACTCATTCATTTAAATAGCACTAAAAGATTAAATTATTAATAAAAATGTTAATACTACGCCATGTTTATTACATTATGGGCCAAATAATAAAAATAATATGAACATTATGTAAGCTCCTAGTTAGTAATATCCATAGAGCATGTAGCTACAGGATTTGTGTTTCAAAATCTTGACAAGGTATGACGTGTGTATTGTCCATTTTAAAATCACAATTGTAAAATGAATAAATAATGGCCACTTTTTCCATATTTTCAGGAGCAAAGCAGGTTCTATATTCATTGAAAATCCACTTGTGACTTGAAAATATTACTAACTAGGAGCTTACTTAATGTTCATATTATTTTTATTATTTGGCCCATAATGTAATAAACATGGCGTAGTATTAACATTTTTATTTATAATTTAATCTTTTAGTGCTATTTAAATGAATGAGTATGACTAGTATGAGTATGAATATGACTTAAGATTTTATTTTAATATCGACTCCATAGTTGTCTTTCATCTTACCGTGCGATGAAAAATCCGAGCCCTGCGGGCCGATTATGGTCGTGTTTATCAACGTAGATAAGCGTGTATAAAACATCTGTCACTTTCTGACCAGTATGTAAGTGCGAGAGTGACGGAAGCTTTATCCACCGCGATAAAGGCGACCATAATACGGGCCCTGATGATGATCGATAGATAAAACGTTCATTTGATGTTTCTATTACACAGATACAATTGTCATATCATAAGTTTTTTATGGTATAGGAGGCAAACGAGCAGACAGATCGCCTGATGGTATAGTACATTACTACAGAGGCCAGGACAAAAGGGGTTGCCGGCCGAAGACATAAAGACGGCCGAGCAAAGCGAGGCCGGATAGGTCTGAGGCGGGCAACCCCATATTTCCCGCCGAGGTATGTATAGTGCTTTTCTCAAAAATAATAATAATTAATTAAAAAAAAAAAAACAGAAATTACAAAGTCAAATTACTAGCAGTGCATAAACATTAAAAGTAACCTACAGTGCTCAGTCATCCGCGCTGTGTCGTGTGTGCCCACCCGCCCGCCGGTGCCCCGCAGCGCACACGCACCGCCTGCGATCTAAGTTGCGCTACACACCCCTAATTACCTTTGTTCTCCTGGTACTTTAAATAAACATGCAAATGCTTTGGTTGTATGCACGGCTTAGAATATTAAAAAAAACAGCTAATCTAGCCTGTTCATAAACACAGCCGCCATGTTTACACTAAAATTTAAAAAAAATCGTTTAGTGTTTTTTTAATACGTATTGTGGCAGAATGTCATGATGCCTGTGCCACAAATTTATGTGGATAGGCCTGCACGATTTGTATGAAATTCCATTAACGACCTCTTGTCCTAGCCGACGTCCTAAACGTCATACTTGGCGGCCTATTATAAGGAACATAACATCATTATTTCATTGCATGTTTGAGAATAGTAGTTTACGTCACTGTTGCGTAATACTAATTACGCAGAGTCTCGTACAATACTTTATCTACAGACATATTATAAGTACTCTAAGATGGGTTCAGAAGCCGACAGCCAAATGACCAGCATTACCTTACCTGTGGTAGTAGGTGACAGCGATGACAGCTGTAACATAATTTTGAAATTACGTTATCGAATATTGTAAGGTAATGAGATCCAAATTTGGAACATCTTCCAAAATTAACAGCTGTCATCGCTGTCACCTACTACCACAGGTAAAGCTGGTCATTGCCTACGGGTTTTGAACGCATAATAGAGGACTTATGATCAGAGATCGGAATAGGTAGAGCTAATTTGCCTAAACTTGACGCATATTCATTCATGCGTGAGAGAAATGGGAATACATTATTGAATGAACATTCATCAAGTTTAGGCAAATTAGCTCTACCTATTCCGATCTCTGCTTATGATATGAGAGTGGATAAAAACCATATCGTCTTTGACGTGTTATAGTATTGTTTATAACTCGGTTTCCATTAGTGTCAAGTAAATAAGAGATATCCAAACGTTGACAATACGATAACAGGTCAATATGGATTTTTTCATCACACTTGCTCGGAAAGCGTGTTATAACACGCAGGCGTATAGGACAGTTATAGCCGATTTAGCTCCCTAGGGAGTTATGAGTTTAGTTTTAAAATATATAGAATCCACTCGGACATCATTTCAGACTAAGGAGGTGTAAAATCAGCCAAGGTCTATTTCCTGACTATATTAAAAACTTGGCTACAAAGCAATTTTACTGTATAATTAAACTTATACGGTACATTTATCTGCATTATATTTATATTTTACAATTATTTCAGAGACATTTGCAATGATTTTATTAAATTTCGTTTTGAAAATTGTTACAATCTGGCAGTATGGCCTGTCAAGTTTAAAAACTAAAGCAGTTCCAAGCATTATCTGTGGAAGACTATATTGAAAAAAGTTGACAAACTCTTTTAGCGAGTCGAGTCCATTTGTTTGATTGTTGTTTCTGAAGCGTATTTTATATATTTTTTATATTTCCTCGCAAATGTGATGAAAAACATTGTGTGTATCACGGGCATTAAGGGGATTACGAACTCGAGTCATTAAAAGCCCTCCGCCTTCGGCGTCGGGCTTCTAATAGTCTCTCGTTAGCAATCCCCTTTATACCACCCTTGATGCACAATGTACTATATCGCCTAGAAATAGAGGCCCTGTACAAAAAGATCATGGGTTAGCGTATAACATTGCTCTATTATGGAAGCCATTGGGTATTCTGCTATAATCCTGGGATACGACAAAGCCATTTTGTTGAATTTAAAGAAATATAAGTAAAATATATTATATCAGTAATCAATCAGGGTACACTACATAATTCCGAATAGTTATTTCCAAATTCAATATTTTGATAGATGACTATAAATTAAACCTAACCTAACCTAGGTATAGCAATTAAATTATGTATTTAGTCTAAAATAGCTCCAGCGTAACATAGCTTTCGGAAAAATGGAAATTGAATATTCAGAAAAAAACAATTCGGTATTTTAAGGTGGTCCCCAGTAATCATATAAGTAATAAAAAAAACAAAAACCCGACTGCAATATAAAAAACAACTGAAAAGCGAAATACAAGCTCTATAATCTATAGAAAATTGTAAGAGCATGTACTTATTGATATTTATAACAATTTAAATTTAACTTGAATATTGGAAAAGGTGTTCCAGGCGGGGACAAGCTAGTCCAAATGTTAATTTTTTTCAAGAAATAGTTTTTGAAATTCATTGCTTGTCCGCGCCTGCAATACCTTTTCCAATATTCAAGTTACATTTTAATTGTTATAAATTTCAATAAGTACATGTACTTACAATTTTCTATAGATTATATAGCTTGTTTTTCGCTTTTCAGTTGTTTTTTTTATTGCAGTCGGGTTTTTTGTTTATTTTTATAATAATTTAATTTATTTAACTCTTTTTAGTTTTTATTAATAAAATAGTGGTTTAATGAATTATTACTAAGCAATATATGAGCTCTGGAGCTTAAATTTTTAATGTCGCGAAGGTACAAGCGAAACTCTCTTTCTAGCGAAAGGAGTTTATTACTTAACATTTACGTATTTTTTTGACACTCCTGTCAAAATAGTAGCATAAAAGTATTATAATGTATATATATTTGGAATGGGCTATTTAAGAGCTTTCATTTGATACCCATATTGTTATAATAAATAAAATAAAAATTATTCCCACTCCATATTTTTTTCCGCGGACGCCATATTGAAATATTATATACCCTATGTCACTTCGGCAATTAAGAGGAATCGAATGACACCTCGTATGTTAAAATCCGTCAAGCCGTTTAGGCTGCAGAGTGTGCCCAGAAATTGACATACATACATACATACATAGGTACATACATACATATATGCTCGAAAAACATAACCCACCTTCTGACGCAGTCGGGTAAAAACCGGGCAAGAGCAGCTCCTCATGCTCATGTCCCGAAACCGTTAATACACAAAAACTATCTCAAAAAACCATAGGTATAAAGTAATTCTCTATTTATAGTAGATTGTTCAACAAGGGACTAAAACAAGCCATAATGACAAGAGATATTTATTATTAGCCACGCGAGCGAGCGAGAGTGGCTATAGTTCGAGTTTCATTATGGTTGTTTAGTCTCGCGTTAAACACTCTACTTTTCACTTTGAATGCGAGGAAAAGTCGTTCAGTGTCAGATTAGCTACGTAGCAAGAGTAGCAAATGCTACGGGCCCCGCGCATTGGGTGGCCCCGCGCACCCACGTCTAACCTCTAAAAAAGCGGCCTGTACACGTAGAGTTCGGATTGCGGGAAAAGCCACGCGCCATTCCAATCTTCTTACCGAACCGTACGTGTAAATGCAACTGTATAATAGATAATAGTAAAAATTTACGGTTCGGAGCGAAGATTGGAATGGCGCGTCGCGTTTCCCGCGGTCCGATCTTTACTTGTAAAGGCCGCTATTCTCCTGTTTTGGTACTTACATCAGTATGCGTGTACTCATATCCATCAGGGTTGACGATAGGATGAATAATCCAGTCGATATTCTGAAGCAGAATAACCTAAAACAAACCCCCAAACAAAATAGGCGCATATCTAAGTCGCCCAGTTGCAGAAAAGAGCCCGCCACAACCTGTAACCTAAAGCGAACCGGGGTCTCTTTAAAGAATTTGCTACGGACCCCGTGCTTGCTCAATCCGGCACTGACGACGACTTTCTATACAAAACTACAATATTGATTATAAGAAAGTTTCTTACTAATTCGTCCCGCGGTTTTTTCTTTTCTTTTGTTATTTTTTTGTACAATGCCGCTTTAAATGCTTGCATATTTAGCCAACAGGTTCAAACTTGAAAACTATTTTAATACTAATTGCACCATGCATAATAAAATGAATTCATCCTTAATATAATTAAATAGATTCATATTCGTAATCATTATTCGTGTTTCACGAAATTAAATCGTTTTTTTAAATATTTTTGCACCGTTGTGATTTTGAGGTTAATTCCATGGCCTAAAAATGGTCCATACACAATCACTGAAAATGGCAATAAAGACAATAATCCTTCATTCACAAACGCTGTGATTGGCTGTTTAGGGGTTTCCAAAGTAAATTAAAACCAAATTACTTTAATTCCTAGAGATTAATAAGGACCTTTAGTCCCGATGTGCAGAGACTAAAGTAATATTTTAAGAGCATGAAAAGTGAAAAAGTTATTTGGTGCTGTCTTAGGTCATTTTAGTAGGTATAAACACTAGTCACCTGTAACTCAGGAACCAATCAAGTTTACTTAGTCGTCATAGTTTCGAATTCGTTATATGTGCTTTCATTTAAAATATTTTTCAGGTTTTTTGTATTTGTAGTTTTGGCTGTAGGGGGGGGGGGACACTTGACTCTAATTTTCATTTTGCGTAAAACTAATTACATAATTCTGATTTGTATTATGATCAAAGTGTATATTAAAATGCATAAAAATAAATGAATAATGCCTCGAATTATAATTATGAGTTTGTATAATAACTAGGTTCATAACGCACTAATATTATAACATTAATTTTGTATAATATTTAAATACATAACGTATGTTTAATATAATAACCTACTTACTCAATAAATAATTAGTATAATAGTCTCTTAAAAAGAAGAGTACGACAAGTCTAACTATTCCGCGTAGTTATGGTTAACTTAACCTAACCTAACCTATAAGTAAAAGCAAGATTGACCTAATTTAGCAGATTGGTTCACATGACCTTGATTTAAATATATAATTATTTATAATGAGTTATATCACCTGATCATTATTGCAAATGTTTTTATAAGTTTGAATAATTATACTTAAGTATAGTATATCAAAAGGCATTATTCCATATGAATGTTATACGAAAGGTTGTTATGCTAAATGAGTGTTATACTATATGACTGTTATGCTACAAAAAAATATACAATTTGTTTTTATACTGGACGTTTGTTATCCATTTTTCGTAATAAGTTAAATGAAATTATGAAAAAAGATTTTATACTGATTGAAGCGCACCCGTTAAAGATTTTATCCAAGAACTATTTTCTTGGATAAAAAAATAATGGAAAATTGGTAACGTACAGTCAACAGCATAAATAAGTGATCATTTATGTACCTTGTCACTTTAACGTCGAGTTTGAAATGTCATACAAATTGTGAAACGATTGAAAGCGACAAGGTACATAAATGATCACTTATTTATGCTGTTGACTGTACAAACCTGGTATTTCATAGTAACTACAATATATATTCAAAGTTCGTGCAAATCGGGCTTGATTAAAGAGCTGAGAAACGTTATCGCCCGGAGCTAAATTTGTATGGTTTTTTTTTGACAGCTTCGCGATCGCTTCACAATAGTTTATTTAAATCGGTTTTTACACAAATAAAGAACAATAATCGATCAAGGTGGTTTTGCTTGATCATTCATAACTCATTAGTAAGAAATTGTAAAGATAAAAAATACCCGAAACCGACGTGCATGCATGACTCGATGTATTCGAATGTGGAAGAAGCGAAAGAGATTTGTCAGGCCAGGAAAGAAGTGATCTCTGCCTACTCCTCTGGGAAACAGGCGTGATTTAATGTAATGTAATGTAAAAATACATGTCGTAATTGGGTTGTATTATACATGCCGGTTGGGTTGTGTTACTATTTCTTTTTAGTATTTGTTTTAACAGCGTCGGTAGTGTCGGAACCCTACACTGAGCATGGTCACACATGACATGCTTTCACCCGTTTTTTTTTGATATTTTGTTGTTAATTCTTATTACGTACCTAGTTAGGTGACTAGACATTGTATTAAAAAATAACTTGTCATGTAATATTTTATATTATCAATAAATGAGTAGTATAAGTATGAGTATCATTTCGAATTTTTACAACACCAAACAAATATAGGGCCAAATTATCAACATCTAGAATTTTATATTATCGATTATTAAAAACACGAAAATTAGTTTTTTAATTAAGTATTGACGTCACGAACTTACTTTTCTACGAAATTTATAATTACGAATATTCATACAGATGGTAATGTGTAAGTTCGCAATTATAAAAAAAACAACCAAACTGAAGCTACGTCGTTCGAGACTATTCCACTTCCACCGTGGCTTGGAGTAGCGTTAGGTTGAGTCGTGACATGACCATAGCCTTCTGCTGGAGTTTCTTGCGGCGCTTCTTCTCCACAATTATGGTCTTATAAGAAAAAGAAGAAGAAGAAGAAATACATTTATTCACCAACCGTAAGGCACACATATACATTTTTTAAAGAAAATAGTGAAGGTAACAGAGAAGGCACGCAATGTATGTCCTCGCGGCGGTGAAACGGACACTGGCTCAACAAAATGCTGAGGTGTCAGACACCTACAGCGCTGATTTTCAGCCAGTACCGGCGGCAGTGACTCACGGAATGCTGTACAAACATACTATATTATACGTGTAAACTACTTACATAATACTAATATAGCGGAAAAATGAATGGGAAAATAATAATAAAAATAAAACGCATACATAAATACCTATACACAGCCTTGATAAAACTAAAAATAATTTAAAGGGTAATTTTAAAAGCAACATGTTGAAATATTAATGTCTGTAGGCAAGTGCTGGATGAGGGCTAGGATTTCTGGAGTGTCAACAAATAGCCCTTAAGCTTGCGCTTAAAGGTGTATTTGCTAGACACCCCTTGGATAGGAGGAGGAAGATCATTCCAGCACTAATCACTCCACATTACCGACGTTTAAAAGAGCCCTTCATGTGGCCAATTTACTGAATTAATATTTCGAATTTGCTTTCTATAATATTGTAGAACCATGATTAGAACTAGAATGAACTCTAACGACAGTATAGGCATAAAACCGAAAAAAGTGACAGTTTTTCCAAGATGGCGGAGAAAGATATAGAGCTAAGAAGGACGAAAAATTTGGGTTACCATGACTATGTGTTCCTTTACAACATATCAAAAACCATAACAATTGGACCTTTTTTAGGGTACCGGAACAACGATTTACTAAATGTACGACGAAAAGTTTTGTACCCTTTCCGGTATACCGTACTTCCGGTTCAAATTTCGGAATGGCGACAGGCAGATCCGTATTCTGCAGGCTCAAAATACTCTGATAACGTTGCAAACCCACCTGTTACCTGGTTTGCCGTTTGCATTATATTTCTTCAAAAATGGTCCTAGACTAATCCGTCCCTTACTCCTCTTGGTGTATAAACGACTATAATTTGTCGTTTCAATGCAGCGTTATATTTATCGGTCTGTTTAATAGTAGATTCTTCAACAAGGGACTAGAACAAGTCATAATGACACTAAATAGCTTTAGTCCCGGGGAAGGACATAGGATAAGTATTTATGTATGTAAACTCTTTATTGCACAAAAATATAAATATTACAATATTAATATTAAACTAATGTACCCTATCTAAGGGTAATATGTATGAGTTCTTTTTATCTCAAAAAAATAGACGGTTCCCGAAGGAGTACCAATAAACAACTACAGACGGAGTCGTGGGCAACAGCTTGTATAAAAATAAACTACTAACCAAGGCCAGTTTAAAATTACATAACGATAACAATATCTAAATGTTATCTATCAATATATGAGCGGCACTTCACTTTGCGTTCCGTAGCCTTGCGGACTGGTTGAGAGGGAAACAAGAAAATGGTGAAGGTTCCGGTTGTCAAATTCAATAATGGGAAAACTATTCCCGCGCTTGGTTTGGGGACGTGGAAGGTAAGTTTCTTTTAGTGCAGAGACGACTTAAAAACCTAACTTCTAAAACAAAGACTTCTCTAGATCGGCAATACAAAAAAAACCGGGATAGAGTATAGGTGAAAAACTCCTCTTGCATGTAGTTGTGTACAAAATTAATATGGAATTTACGTCAAATTTCAAATATAGAATGTCGAACGGTCTATACAGATGTGTTACAACTACATGCAAGAGGTCATTTAATTAAGTTTTTCACCTATATGTCGGACCACGCAGAGTGTAGGGTTCCAAACTTCCAAAGCCGTTACTGCAAACGCAAAAAACCAAAAATATTTGATGTTATTAGATGATTTTAGTAGATATAACATAAACACTTTAGTCTCATTTATGCAGGACTAAATTTGAACTTTCGAGTGGCGAGTTCCTGTCACTCGTCACTCGACACTAAATCGAGAGAAAGGGATGGAATTAACGTAATGTAACTTTAAACTTCGCTTTTCACTTTTCAAAGCAGAATAGAAGAAGAAGAATCAATCATGTCTACTTGCTGACTTGATGTGATAGTTTCCTTTTCAGTTCGTTATATGTGCTTTTATTTAAGATATTTTTTAGTTTTTTATTTTTGTACTTTGGCTGTAGGGGGGGCCGGCAAGCATCTCTAGTGAAAATTACACTTTTTGAATTTAATAATTTATAAATGGTCCCCTAAATCTAAAAATTGACAATTACCTACATGTACATAATAAGAGCTATCCAATGATACCTCAATGATGTAATTAAAGTTAAAAAAAACTATGCTTTATATTTTGGACTTGCTACCGGTTCCGGCTGTCAAAGTCATAAGTGACAAACAAACAAAAAACTAAAAAGTAAAAAAGATTGATTGAAAAAGTAAAATTTCGAGTTAGCTTATTTGAAAGCACCTCCCCTATTGAACAAATTTATTTATCAAGAAAATGACTTCAAAACTTCTTAAAGTTCCGTTTAACAACGGATATGAGTGTCCTATTCTAGGAATTGGTACATGGAAGGTAGAACTATTTTTTTTAACAAGATAATATTTACATGTTTTAGATTATTCTGAGCCGAGTAAATTAGTAATACCTTGTTAATTGCGTATTTAGTCGGTTTACTCATTAGTACTTAGTTGTATTAACCTCAAATAGTATACGCAACATAATTTAAAACATTTGACTCGATTAGCTACCGGCGATTTTCTCGCCCAAGAAACGAACAAAAGATAAAAATCCCCTGTCAGTAAAAGAGACACGTATATTAATAGTTGATCGCTGGCTGTTCACACTGCCGGCGAGAACTCTTTCCACTAGTTTGTCGAAACAAAAAATATAGATCCCATGTCAAGAAAAGACACACAAATATTAATAGTTGATCTCTGGCTGTACTCGTTTCCTGCTCATTGTCGGCGGTGGGACCAGAGCCTTAAAGATCAGTCCAATGCGTTATCTTATCTTTGAAAATGTTGTTAGCTAATTTTGTTGTATATTATTACCTTGTAGCAATTCATATTAAAGCAATTGCAATAGATAAGATTATAACCTCTTTAGGCACCGTGTACAGTTGACGTCATATTTTTTTTTACACTTTAGTACCTTGTCTATTTAACGTCATGTTTTAACTGCCATATGAAATTGTCGTAGCGGATAAAGTGACAAGGTACCCAAGTGTAAACATATCTTTGATGGCTACGTACAAAAAATTGTACATAATACAGCCATTGGAATAAAGATCCGTTGCAAAGGAAATAAAATAGATTTTCGTTTGCTTCTATGAATAATAATCAAATTAGAAAATTGACTCTATGATATACATAATAGGCTCATATTTCATTGACAAATTTTGTTGTATGGTGGGGCAGTAGAGGCAGTAGAATCCGATATGAATGTAAATTACAGGTATACACAACATTTATAATAAGCCAACTATATTAATTAGTTTAAATATAATGAAATAAAAATAAAATCCAAAAACCAACATTAACATGTAACAGTTATAATGAAATTTAAAATTGTAATCACATAGCGCAAGTAATTAAATCAAATCAAATCAAAATAATTTATTTGTCAGAATACAGTATTATAAGGTGTTATAATTATTTTTGCACTTGTATTCAGCATGCAAGCAGGCGTACAAATGTTAGTCGTAGGTATATTCAAATTCTATTATATAATTTACATTACTAATTTATAAATAAATTTTATTATGGTCAATATCATCATTTAAAGTATTTGATTTCTTATTTCCTTAAAATTTACGTAATCCTTGGAGAAACATTTCTCCATCAACCATTTTGTTAACTGACATTTAAATCTATTTCCCGACAAAATTCTTAAATTCTCTGGTAAATTATTAAAAATTACTATGCTCATATTAAATATGTTTCTTTTATAGATATCTTTACGACATGGGGGTTTATACAAAAGAGACATGATATGTGCTCTTGTCTTCTTCGGTATGACTTCACTGCGTTTCTTAAAGTATGTGGGTGGGAGTTGACAAAAACACATACGTCCCTAATGTATAAATTATTAAGAATCAGTACAGATTTGTTTAATAATGTAATAATTTTGTTCTTGATAAAGGAAGCGAGCCTTGAAAAATGTCATGTGGTGATTTTTTATTAATTTGGCTGTATGTTGAATATGCCCTGGCCAAGGTTAAGATTAGGCCATGTTTAGTACTGAAGAACAGACTGTTGACGATTGTGGTTATGGGTGTTCTAAGATTTAGTATATTATCTATCTGTGTCGTCATAGCTTTCAAACAGATGGATCATTATCAGAGATCGGAATAGGTGAGCTAATTTGCCTAAACTTGATGCATGTTCATTCAATAATGTATTCCCATCTCTCTCACGCATGAATGAATATGCGTCAAGTTTAGGCAAATTAGATCTGCCTATTCCGATCTCTGATCATTATGGACTCTTTGGTTCTGTACCAAAATGGTAAAAAAAACCCGACTGTTGTTGCTGAACAACTTTAAATCCTAAATTATCGTTCAAAATGAAAAATTATTCTAGGGGTCTAGAATAGGGGGTTGAAAAATGAAAGTGGTTTTGATTATAGCAAATGGGGTGTCATATGAAAGGGCTTAATCTGCACATTTCAAAACAATTTTTCTTAATTTTCTTGTGATGTACTTTTTGATTTATAGCCAAAAATGTACAAAAAATTACTGTTATAGTAGTTAGGTAGTTATCCTTATTTCCGGAGAGTATTATTAAAAAAATCCTGACGTATAGATAATTACTTATATCTTCAAGGAAAAATAAAATGGAGTGTTCGTTGTTTACAGTTTTTGAGAAATAACAAAAAAACTTTTATAATCTGCATTAAAATTTAGACTAGTCAAAATGGACCTTATTGCATAAAACATAAAGTTCATTAAAATGAGTATTTTCTTTTGCGGTTACTAAGCTATATCTTAAATACGGAACCCTCAGTGCGCGAGTCCGACTCGCTCTTGACCGGTTTTTTTTAAAGAAAACTATTTTGATCATGTTTCTTATAAGGAAAGGTACCCTACTGTCCGGCTCCGATTTGAATTATTTTGATATATGTTAGAGAGTAATCTAAAATAACAGACACATATTTTTTTAGCTGCCCAATCTCAACCTATTAGGAGAAATCATCCTCCAAGGTACTGAAAATTGACTAAACCTTCTAACTTCTGTACTGCCCTCCTAAGCAAAAATGGAATAACTAAATAAAATAGCCAAAGCAGATTCAACTCTCTTAAGTTTGTAACTAGGTTGCAATTTCTACAGATGTTTTATCTGAGATATCGCCATTATGCTTAGTAGGGCAGTGTAGAGAGTTTTGTTTTCTACTAGAAAATAAAATTAATATGGTTTACTGAACTATTTGAACATTTAATGTTATTATGACACTGACTGTACATAAAATTCATAATAAAACATTTTTCAATCGGATTTTAATGTTTTTAACACAATAAAAACTACAGGCATAGAAACCGTACTAAATAAGCAGAAAATACATTATGGTTCACTTCTTTTTACTTATGGTTTTCATAGTGAGTTGGGAAGAGATGAATCTATAGCTGTTCTTTCGTTATTTGGTACATCGTCACAAGTAAGGCGTGATTTGGACCTATAGACAAGGAAAGACAAATCCTTCCTATAGGAAGGACAAAGAAGTCACTGTGTAAAACCTTGTGACAATGACAGTTAAAGAAGAAAAACAGCCTACTTTTGTTTCATATTTTCTCATGTAATACGTAATCTAAAAATTAGAGAAAGATAGCTGACGCAAAGTACGTCTTATAGTCCGGTGTCTATGCTATATGTTCTTATTCTGTGGTTTTTAACATATATTGAAGACAGTATCAAAAGAGCAGTCTGTTTTTGCTTTTTCTTTATTATTATGGCATGGTAATACCATTAAATTTAAACAAGTTTACAGGCCTAGAAATATTCCATTACTATTAATATTTGCTCGTACTCATAAAAACCTATCGCACAAGATAACTGGCATGTAAACATGGAAGCGATAGATAACAGCAATATGACCTAAACTTGAACATATTGATAACAGCTGATAGTTCAAAGCCATAGGATCAAGTTGTCGAGTGTACGAAGTAGATAACAGTATGGGATGGTTATATAACGTTGAAAATGCCACGGAGACATTGAAGGGTCAAACTGATATAATTCTGAACGTTTACTATATTACACTAGGGAACGGCCGCGACTAGGGCTTGCATCATCCGCCCTATTCTGCCGTCCTTACAAAAAAGGGCGTATGTCTCATAGAGCCGCGTATGTATTAGTGACCTTATTTCTTAAGATGGAGGGTTAAATTTACTTTGACTATCAAACTGCGCATGCGTCCTTTTTATTTAGGAGGGCAGTATTTTACTATCCGGATAATAGGGAATATGCATGGATTTTTTTAAATGGCATTTCTCAACAAAATATGAAAATACCGTAAAAGAGATCACCAAAAGTGAAATTAAAATTAAAATCGGTCAAGAAATACGGATGATACAAGCATTTTAACCTGCTAATTAGACAGAGAGATCCGAAGTGCACCGGCGACGTCATTGTGCAGTTCGGCCATATAAACTCCACGTAAAATTCTGTTTTGCTAGTAAGAGATAGGAACAAATCTTTGTTGGCTTATATCTTGGTTATTTTTATAGCTATTCAAAAAATGTTTTTTCTCACATGTTTGTTACATGAATCAACTTTTATTGAAGCTGTAAAAAAGAAACATGCATATTCCCAATTCGTTCAGATAATACAATATCTGGATATCCGCATAACACAAATAAAACATTTTTTTTTAAATATCTAATAAAAACCAAAAAGACGGTAAAAACATTATGTATGTATGTATCTAAACTCTATTGTTGCAGATAAACAATTACAAGACGTGTTTGCATTAATATTGATAATGTACATAGGCGAACTTATCCCATATGGTATGGGATCTCTTCCAGTATATTTAAATAGATGAAGTCCATTCAATGAAAAAATTGAAGAATGAAAAATCTAATCATATCATAATCTTTGTTGGCTTATGTCTTGGTTATTTTATAGCTTTTTTTAAATATATTTTTTTTTTATCTGTTTGTTACATTAATCGGCTTCTATTGAAGCTGTGTAATTAAAAGTTATAAATATTCCCTATCTAGACGACGCGCTGGCCTAGTTGGTAGTGACCCTGCCTACGAAGCTAGCGGTCCTGGGTTCAAATCCCGGTAAGGGCAGATATTTGTGTGATGAGCGCGAAATTTGTTCATGAGTCATGGATGTAAGTATTTATCGTCGTCTAGTACCCATAGTACAAGCCTAGAGCTTAGTTTGGACTAGGTCAATTGGTGTGACATTGTCTCCTGATATTTTATTTATTTATTTTCACTCCCAGTCGAAGCCCGGCGAAGTGACGCAGGCTGTGAAGGATGCCATCGACATCGGCTACCGCCACATCGATTGCGCTTTCGTATACGGCAACGAGAAGGAAGTCGGCGCCGCGCTGACTGCCAAGATCGCTGAAGGCGTCGTTAAGAGGTATAGAGATCTCTCCAGGCGGGTGTTAGTTATGGCTGGGGACCGAAGTCCATTGGGATGAAGTTGGAAGTGGTATATATGTCAACCGACTGGAGAAACTTCGTTAGCGCGATGTAGAACGCTTAGTTGCGCTATCCGACGCTGGTGGCGCTGGCGAGTTGGTTGATACAAGTTGTCGCTAGGTCGCCACAGAATTCGCTTAGGTTTCAATAAATCTAAATTGCATAATGCCTTATTCTCTAATTTGAAATTTTGAATTGCCATGGTCCCTGTAAAACCTTAATATAAAATTGCCTCTCTCTTAAAATGATGGGAAATCATAATGACTTTTACCTATGTAGGACGAGATGTTAATAGAGAGATCTCTCTCCAGGCGGGTGTTATGCCTGGGGACCGAAGTCCATTGGAATGAAGTTGAAAGTTGTATATATGTCATCTGACTGGAGAAACTTCGTTAGCGCGTTGTAGAACACTTAAGTGGCCCTGTCTGACGCTGGTGGCGCTAGCGAGGTAGCGAGTTGGTTGATACAAGTTGCCGTTAGATGTCGCTAGGTCGCCACACCTAAAAACTTTAATTCCCATAATACCTAAATATTGAAATGTACATTTCTTTCGAATACCGAATCATAGATACCTCAAAATTTCAAAATAATGGCAAAATATCAGTCTCAAAATGTCTAAATTCGTTTTCACATAATCTTATAATGAAATCCTCCAAGTTGCAAAGGGGGTAAACCTCTTTATATCAGCACTTCAATTTAAGTGGCCAGCATTAGAGAAGATAGTAAGTAAAGCAATCAACAATCATACATGAAGGTTAACTAGACTTTTTAACATTTAGGTATTCTGGTATTTGGTTGTTTTGAAAATATGATGTTTTGAGATAAAGGTGTTGTGAAGTTTGGTCGTTATGAGCCTAAGACATTTTAGAATTCAGCCATATTGAGAATCCGGTGTTATGAGATTTTTTTTTAGGTATTCTGGGATTTAGGTATTTTAACACTTAGTCCTTTTGAGATTTAGGAGTATTGGTAAAAGGGTAAAACGAAATTAAGCCGTAATGAAACCAAAGCCAGAGTTCCTACGTCGAATACAAGTTGTGTCACTTACACCGCTTACAAGTAAAACATGTTTGCTATGCCATGCAAATTACAATTTCATGACGTCCACTGCTGGACATAGGCCTCCCACAAGGCTCTCCACTCAGACCGGTCTTGTGCTTTTCGCATCCACCGCGTTCCCGCGATCTTTACAAGGTCGTCAGTCCATCTTGTTGGAGGCCTACCTACAGCTCGTCTCCCGGTCCGCGGACGCCACTCCTTCTGACTCCATCGGCCATCAGTCCTGCGAGCAATGTGCCCCGCCCACTGCCACTTAAGTTTGGCTATTCTTCGGGCTATGTCGGTAACCTTAGTACTACTGCGGATATCATCATTTCTGATTCTATCACGCAGAGAAACCCCGAGCATAGCCCTCTGAGTGACTTTGAGCTTCATTGTTAGCGCCCACGTCTCAGATCCGTACGTCATCACAACTTAATCGATACGAAACAACACTGAAAAAAAAGTTTTCTAACAGTAGCAAATTTTTTAGCTGCTTGTAACATAACTTGAGTGACTACAAAACTAAGGCACTAAATAACAAAACTAGTTCGTGATGTCTTCCAAATCAGTTTTGCAATATTAACATAACCTTTAGTTGACAGCCAGAGCCGATTGTGGTGTTGAAATGGTGAAAAGGTGATGTCCCCTACGCAGAATGTCCCTTTGTCCCTTTCGCAAAAGGTCCCTTTTATAAATGTCTCATTCCCATAACAGCCCTTCTGTAAAATATCCCGTTATCAAAATGTCCCTTCACTCAAATTACGTCCCTTCCGCACGAAATGTCCCGTTCGCAATATGTTCCTTTCTCAAAATGTTTACAGAAAACTAATACTTTCGACTACCTAGTGTATACGACGAAATCTATCGCAAATTTGCTCTTTTTTTCCCCCTTTACGGAAATGTATCGAATTTCCTGTATATTAAAGATCAACATGAGTCAACATCCCTATGTACTGAATAAATATTTATAATTCAATTTTGCTGACGATAATGCCTCCTTATTCCAGAGAGGACCTGTTCATCACATCCAAGCTGTGGAACACCTTCCACCGTCGGGACCTGGTGCGGGATGCGCTGCTGAAGTCCCTCGAGAACCTCAACCTGGAGTATCTGGATCTCTACCTCATCCACTGGCCTCAGGGGTACAAGGTGAGAGATGAGAAATTGAAAAAGAGGACGTAGCGAGGGACCCCAAAGACGAGACGGAAAAAAACCCCGAGTCTTGGAGGTTTTCCATGTATTTAAGTATTTATTTCTCTATAATCCTCGATTTCAGGAAGACGGCGAGCTGTTCCCAGCGGACGCAGCCGGAAAGATCCAGTTCTCGACGGTAGACTACGTGGACACATGGAAGGCCCTGGAGCAGCTTGTGGCCGAGGGGCTGGTGCGCAGCATAGGGCTCAGCAACTTCAACAGCAGGCAGGTGTCGCGCGTGCTGGAGGTGGCCGCGATCAAGCCCGTCGTCAACCAGGTGAGCCAGGGCATCCATGGCAGATAACCGGGAACAGTACGTTACCATCCACAGCAGATAACTGACAACACCAGGTTACCGTTCACAGCATATAATTGACAACACCAGGTTACCATCCACAGTAGATAACTGTTAATACCAAGTTACCATCCACAGCAGATAACTGACAACACCAGGTTACCATTCACAGCATATAAAAGAAAACATTAGGTTACCATCCACAGCAGATAACTGACAACACCAGGTTACCATTCACAGCATATAAAAGAAAACATTAGGTTACCATCCACAGCAGATAACTGACAACACCAGGTTACCATTCACAGCATATAAAAGAAAACATTAGGTTACCATCCACAGCAGATAACTGACAACACCAGGTTACCATTCACAGCATATAAAAGAAAACATTAGGTTACCATCCACAGCAGACAACTGACAACACCAGGTTACCATTCACAGCATATAAAATAAAACATTAGGTTACCATCCACAGTAGATAACTGACAACGCCAGGTTACCATCCACAAAAGATAACCAGAAACACCAAGTTACCATCCACAGCAGATAACTGACAACACCAGGTTACCATGCATAGCTCTGAACCGAAAACATTAGTTTACCATCCATAGCAGATAATCGGAAACACCAAGTTACCATCCACCGTGCGAGTGCGAGTCTCACTCGCTCACCGAGGGTTCCGTATCACCGCACAGTAGGTATTATTATATTGCAATTTGAATTCGATTTTGAATCGACACACTTCTCCATTTTTGTATTGGTTTTTCTTCAGAGTTTGCACAGTCAAGGACTTTAATTTTTATGCCACTATGGAACCCTGTCATAATGACAGCATCAAACCACATGACAGAAAATCCGCTTAAATGAATGATTAACGTTATGCGACAGCTTTCCATAGTGGCGTAACAATTAAAGTCCTTATCTGTACTATAATCGTACCAACTTTGACGCTTTTTTTTACGATGTAACTAATAAGTGTCTGTCAAAAATTTCATTTTTGCTGCAAGCTTTTGTTGCCGACTTTTTTTTTTTGCTGTTAACTGTCAGTTGCGAGTGCAAGCGTGATAGCGAAAGCCATCCGAAAGCTATTAAGACTCTGGGAATACTGTACATACATTGCAAGTTCAATAAAATCTTGTAAAATAAAAATATGTCTAAAAAAAACGTTTATTATTATTTAAGATTTCACTGTTTTTTAAGAATTATAGAAAAAAACTAAGTTAGGACGGACGATCGGATAGCATAGGCATAATAATAGAATCCCTTCGAGTATCGAACCTTAAAAAGGACTTATGAGAGATTTTATTCGTTCCCAGGTGGAGTGCCACCCGTATCTGAACCAGTCGCGCCTGAAGGCCTTCTGCGAGTCGCGCGGCATCAAGCTGACGGCGTACTCGCCGCTCGGCTCCCCTGACCGGCCCTGGGCTCAGCCAGGCGACCCCCAACTCCTGGAGGACCCCAAGCTGAAGGCCATCGCCGCTCGGCTGAACAAGACTCCGGCGCAGATCCTGATCAGGTCAGTGGAACAGGTGCTTGGAGGGGAGAGCGCGACCGGCCCTGGGCGTAGCCCGGCAACCCGCAACTCCTGGAGGACCCCAAGCTGAAGGCCTTCGCGGGTCCGCTGACCAAGACTCCGGCACAGATCCTGAGTAGGTCAGTGGAACAGGTGCTTGGAGGGGAGAGCCCGACCGGCTCTGGGCGTACCCTGGCGACCCCCAACCCCTGGAGGACCCCATGCTGCAGGCCATCGCCGCTCGGCTGGACAAGACTCTGGCACAGACCCTGATTAGGTCAGTGGAACAGGTGCTTGGAGGGGAGAGCCCGACCGGCTCTGGGCGTAGCCCGGCGACCCGCAACTCCTGGAGGACCCCAAGCTGAAGGCCTTCGCGGGTCCGCTGAACAAGACTCCGGCACAGATCCTGATTAGGTCAGTGGAACAGGTGCTTGGAGGGGAGAGCCCGACCGGCTCTGGGCGCACCCTGGCGACCCCCAACTCCTGGAGGACCCCATGCTGCAGGCCATCGCCGCTCGGCTGGACAAGACTCCGGCACAGACCCTGATTAGGTCAGTGGAACAGGTGCTTGGAGGGGAGAGCGCGACCGGCCCTGGGCGCAGCCCATCGACCCCCAACTCCTGGAGGACCCCAAGCTGATAGCCATCGCGGCTCGGCTAGACAAGACTCCGGCACAGATCCTGATCAGGTTGTTGGAACAGGTGCTTGGATAGGAGAGCCCGACCGGCCCTGGGCTGGTGGTTTGTATGATGAGCGCGAATATTTGTTTCTGAGTCATGGATGTTTTCTATGTATTTAAGTATATATTTCTCTATATGTATTTATATCGTTGTCTGGTACCCATAGCACAAGCCTAGAGCTTAGTTTGGGACTAGTTTATTTATTTATTATTCATGATTTTGTAGATACCAGATCGACCGCGGCGTGATCGTGATCCCCAAGTCGGTGACCAAGGCGCGCATCGCCAGCAACTTCGACGTGCTGGATTTCAAGCTGTCCGCCGAGGATATGGCCTTGATCGACTCGTTCGATGTCAACGGCCGCTTCGTACCCATGACGGCGTAAGTATATATGCATATACATGAATTGAAATATGGCAATAAATTTGAATGTCCGGCCAAATTTTAGGTACTAACTCTGTTGGTCATACTGATCAACTTTTATTATGAGACCAACATGCAAATCGCGAAAAAAAATCAGCTGTTCCATACAAACTTGGAGAGCTAAACAGCCGAAATGTATGGAGCAGCTGTTTATTTTTTCACATTGTATATATAATATTTAGGAAATGGCGACTCCATGGTATGCCAATAAAAGTTCTAACCTTAATTATTTAGAATAACAAGAGCACTTATGAACTAGATTAAGAAACAGAAGCCTTGTAGATAAATATTTATTTAATATTTTTTATTTTTTCCAGTTCCCTGGGACACAAGTATCATCCGTTTGAAAACGACGAATTTTAGAATGTTAATTGCCGCGATATTTCTAATTGGAACGATTTTGGAGAGTTGGTATATTTACTGGGAGTAAATAAAAATTGTTATACTTTATTGTTGTTTTTTTCTGGTTTTAAGTGGTTTTTTAGGGTTCCATACCCAAAGGGTAGAAACGGGACCCTATTACTCAGACTGCACTGTCCG
This sequence comes from Acleris literana, assembly GCA_946894065.1. Taxonomy (NCBI): domain Eukaryota; kingdom Metazoa; phylum Arthropoda; class Insecta; order Lepidoptera; family Tortricidae; genus Acleris; species Acleris literana. The sequence goes on along the minus strand of OX335693.1, from coordinate 10,889,012 downwards.
TCCGTCCGTCTGTCTGTCACCAGGCTGTATCTCATGAACCGTGATAGCTAGGCAGTTGAAATTTTCACAGATGATGTATTTCTGTTGCCGCTATAACAACAAATACTAAAAACAATCAAATAAATATTTAACACGTTCGGCGCCGGTGACACAACGTCTGTGATCAAAAATTTCCGACTCCTATGCCGGTGACACATATGTTGTATTTTTATTTTCAAGCCTTTTTCTCGACAAATTTCCTTTTTTTTTAAAAATTAAATGTACAGTTATGTTATTTAAATATTAGTCGAATTCCGCTTTGGTTTTAAAATCTAAGTTTTTTAGATTTCATAAAAGTTACCCTTATACAATGCCGATGACACAAATCTGTGTCATTTTTCGACACAAATCGGCGGTATTCAAATATTTTGCAGTATTTTTTCCAGCACTAGCACCTTTCGACTACACGTTAGAAAGACGACTGACGCCGCAAAATAAAAATAAACGCATTTTAATATTTTACCTATAAACTATGCCAGTTGACACGTATTTGTGTCCATGTAATTCGTACTTCTATGCCAGTGACACAAATACGTGACCACGATAATTTCACCCGGCATAGCTTAGGGCTCGGTGAATCACTGCCGGCGCCGAACGTGTTAAGGGGGGGCTTCTATACAACAAACAAGCCTAATTTCGCATATCAGAGAGTAACTTCAAAAATACTGAATGAATTTCGATATAGCTTGTAGCGTTTTGTTGCTAATTAACCTAGGTCCGTAATGGCCATTATTTTTGAGTTAATAAGGAACCCAAAAGATCCATAAATTTTAAAGTCGTACAAAACACAATAATTTACTACGAACAGATAATTTATGTATTTTTCGGGTTCGTTTGGAAAGAGTTGTGTCCCTTAAAAAGAATACTTGGTAGGCATTTTGGACCTAGGTTAATTAGCAACAAAACACCATCAAAACACTACAAGTTACATCGAAATTAGTTTATTATTTTTGAAGTTTCTCTTTGATTTAATAGTAGTTTATGTGGCTGGTGCATAATAAGACTCGTGTGATCTTCCACACTCGTGCTTTAATGCCTAATTATGTATAGCCGCATACATCACTTTATCAACATGCATATCATAAGTTTTCTATAATATGTTCAGATATGGCCTGTATTTTTATCAAGTTAGTGTTACTGTTAACTTGTTTGTAGTACCAAAGCTAAAAAAAAAAACTTTATTTATAATGTACAGATATGGCTTGCATTTTCAAGTTAGTGGTACAGTATTACCGATACTTTAATGTTTAGGTACCGACACTTTAATGTAAACATTACGATGCACTATACTTTAATGTTAACATTAAGATGCAACCACAGATACAGGTTTCTTAATATAGGCGATTTGCTTATCGCTTCTGAACATATTGTAGGGAAGTTATGATATGGATGTAGATAAAAAGTTATATTTGTTAGCAATTGTACGAACAAAAGACGGGTGGGCGGGTATTTTTTACGGTAAGTGAATGTTAATAGTTGATCGTCGGACTTACTCGCCGCTCAGGCTTGTTCTATTTCCTGAAATGTCTGCTTCTCAAAATGGCCTTCTTCTAACAAACGTCTCTTTCCTATAATGTCTGTTATTTGTTTCCTATGATGGCAACGAAAGCGTTTGCATAAAGGCACCAGGTACCAGGAGGGCAGAGGTTATTAGGGGTGCGTAGCGCAACTTAGATCGCAGGCGGTGTATGTAGATCGGTGCGGCCCGCGCGGCGGCGCAGCGGCGGCGGGCGGGCGCTCGCACCCGACACAGCGCGGGTGACTGAGCACTGTAGGTTACTTTTAATGTTTATGCACTCCTAGTATTTGACATTGTAGTTTTTGTTTTAATTTTTTTAATGAATTATTTATATGTTTGAGAAAAGCACTATACAAACCTCGGCGTGAAGTGGGGTTGCCGGCCGAGTTCATATAGACGGCCGAGCGAAGCGAGGCCGGATAGTTACGAGGCTGGCAACCCTACTTCCCGGCCTCTGTAGTAATGTACTGTTACGTTTGTTACGCCGATCGGGTGTATCAGTCTGTTTCCCAAACTCGATGGATTATTCCGCTTATCATTTTTCCATTCGTGATTTTACCTAAGTGTATTTTCCCCCATTCTTAATTTTTCCTGGTCGATTATTTTCCAATTCTGGATTTTTCCCAGTCGTAAATTCCTCATTGTTATTAGGCCAAAATTGGTAGGTAGGTGTAGGTTATGTTCGTTTTGTAGCAGGCCCGAAGGGCCCAACCACCGAGAAGTAGAAGCTCCGCTTGGAATTATTAAATTATGATAATGGAATTATTTCTGCTGAGAAAAAAAAAATCGGTAAAACAAGCTACTAGAATTTTTGCGAATGGAAAGATTGCTACTTAAAAAGACAGATTTGAAAGAGTAGAAACATTATTATCATACAGGAGGTTGTTATGTGTATTTGTGGATTACACTTTTTAACCTATTAAACACTATGTCAAATATAAAAGTCGCAACTCCCACGCCAATGACAGTTAAACTAATAATAAAATGTTAATTTGGTTTTGATCGTTTTTTTAAAGCTCTATCAGCTACCTTCGTTTTATCGTTGGTTCCCCACGCAACATGAAAACATAAAATAAAACAATGTATACATTACAAATTACCTATAATTCATTAAATAACTTTACAATGCTGGAAAAGCCACCATGACGGGCGAGTAACTTAACTGTTTAGTTCTTGATCTACTTCTTGTTCACCATCTCCTCAAGGGACTTGATTTCAGCTGAAACAAAAAAAAAAGCGGTCAAGTGGGAGTCGGACTTGAGCTCCGTAGAATTAGTTTCCCGCCATAGCGTCGGAGGTTAGTGTCTATGGGGGTCGACTCGTGATCGTAAGGTACCGAGTTCGAAACCGGTCACCATGTACTAAGGATTTTTTTTTTAGTACAGCAGAAAAAGGAAACTAGGTAGGGCACTGGTGTGGGACGCGACGTGCGTTGACACATTCGCCCTTTCCCAACAACCCGTAATCGGGCCGGTGCAGCAGCTGATCAGGCCCAAACCCTCAAGCGCCGCAAATAATCGTCATTATTAAATAATTACGAATTTGTGGCGCTTGCAGTGGAAACCATGGGACCTTGGTCAGCTGATATTAAAAGCTTTATTAAGGCCCTGTCATCCCGGCGCATAGACTCCTACGGAGATCCTAGAGCTGGTGCTTACCTCTCCCAAAGGATTGGGCTAGCTATCCAGAGAGGTAATGCAGCCAGTGTCATGGGGACCATGCCGCGAGCGGACCTGCTAGAGGGGGTGTTCTTTTTATAGTGGTGATTATTATTTATACCTTTTTCCTACTCCTGTACTTTTATCTGTCATTTATATAGTCACGAACACTAATATAAGAATATAGATAATATGTCCGCAGAACATTCCGTAGAAAAGTCTATCTAGTCTATTCCCCTTAACAGCACTTGTGCTTTTTTGAGCCAAAACGATATGCCTAGCTGCCAAAGCTTACACCTAGGTTAATTTGACTAATCAAAATACTTCACCAAATTAAACCACCAATCACAATACACATTGACTGTCAATCGGAACGTTAGGTTCTTTTTGGTATGTAAACTCTTTTACTAATTTAACTCTTTAAAAAAAACATTTTATTTGGTATCAACCAACCAGAACGCAGCTATATTAAAATCGACCAATCAGGTAAAAGAATTCGTTTCTCAAATCATTAGGTGTTTTTTAGTCCCTATTTCACAAGTTAAATCGATTGTGCAACTTTAAAAAAAAAAATGAAACCTGGCAAGTGCACATCAATTTAAAAACAAAGTTAACCATAGACACATATTTTATTGTTTTCGAATGTTTCTCGCTCGTTTGTTGTTCTGTGCTTCGTTCGTTCGTATTCTAACCTAGGTATATTAATAAAATTTTGTTAATTTAATTTTGCATTTTATTTGAAACCTAGTCGTAGAAAAAGTATTGTATGCAACGGTGTATAACTAAGTCAAAAAATACTCGTGGCGTCTTGCTTTACGATGTTCGCCTGCGGCTCACATCGTAACCACACCACTCGTCTTTTTTGACCTCTCTTATACAACTGTTGCATGAACTACTATTATATTCGAGTAGTTTAGTTTAATTTCAATTTAAATACGTTTAGTTATTTTAATCGTTTTAATGTTGAATTCTGTAAATATTATGTTCATTTAATGAATTAATAAAAAAGGAGTGTTTCTAACTTACTCGCTGTTCGCGCCCGGCGCCGTCCATAACTATATAATATTTTGGTATCATAAAGCCACGGAATATAAAAAACAGTGAAGTGGCATGCTTCGCTTAGTATCAGACCTGTTGTCGCCAATACACTATCATTGGACGCCGACTTCAGTTGGACTGACCTATTTACCTACCATTTTAAAGAAGTTATTTTTTGCTTTTTGAAGGCGGGTTTTTGTTTTTTTAAACATTTATTTTATTTTATACTTTTTAGTGATCCTATTTATGCTGTTACGTAGCTCCACTTCTAAATATTAATAAGAAACTATAGAACATTTCAAGCTCGCCGCAGACAACGCCGCGGGAATGTCATAGTCATATTTAAACCTAAATGCGCTTCGGCATAGTCGCTCAACTACCTTAATCGAAATATCTTATCGCCACCCTTGAAATAGGTACCGTTAAGGAGTTCCGGTGGCCATCTGTGGTCTTCATCATCAGTTCCACTTCACCATATAGTACTTTTCAAAAGCAAATGCACGAGTTAGAGTGAAAAATGCCGAAATCGCTATAGGTGTGCCTATAATATTTGAGGAGTTCTCTTGATTTCTCCAAGATCCCATCATCAGATCCTGACGTCTTGACAATGGGACCAACTAGAAAGTATACCCATTCAAACAACGAAAAAATTTCTTCGAGGTCTTCGAGTAATCGGGGAACATACATAATAAAAATAAAAATAAACCCGACGAATTGAGAACCTCCTCCTTTTTTTGAGGTCGGTTAAAAACAACAAGCCACCATGGAAAATGTTTTTGGTGCGGCGTGCAATAAGGCATGCTTCTGGATTTATTTCCTATTTATCCGACTGCCGATGGAGGAGGGTAATGTGTTTCACAGCCTATATAATGTACGTTTGTTCTTTTGTGTCACTATAAAAACTAAACCCGTTGTCCGATTTTGATGATTCTTATGTCAATCGATTTGTCTTAATCTGGTGAGTGTCACTGAAGATATTAGATATGATAGTAATCAAAATTCAATATGGCGGCTAAGAGACGCCATATTGTGCAAAAAAAAAGTTGACCAAGTATGACAAGTGGGGTATCATTGAATAAGGAAAACCATCTTTAGGTTTCTTTCATCATTTTTCATTTTGAGTGATCATTTAGGATTTATAACGATTTAAAGTTGGTTAGCAACAGTCGGGTTTTGAAAGCTTGCTTTTTGTTAAAGTTATTTAGAAATATTATTGGCACAACTTTCACGCACAAGCGATCGCGCGGAACTCGGCATAACCATGCCACACGTGACACGCCCACATCACACTTCTACTGTTTTTTCTGTACCGTGCATAGAGCTGCGCCTCTATTCTAGGCGGTAAAAACGATATCGTAGTTTTCCTGTTATGGTATTGTTATGACGTCAGCCGCCATTACTGTCAAGAAAATAAGAGCTATCAAAACGTTGACAATTCGATAACAGATCAAATACGATATTGTTTTTACCGTGTTGAATAGAGCCGTTGATCTGATGATGGAGTCGAAAGAATGTAAAAGGAGAAGTGGATCAAACGAAGCAGGTCGATAGAGGACGTCTAGACCTATTGAATACCCCCATGTATGTTCAGCGATTTATACTAATTTCGGAGATATTGATCATTTTAATCTGAATTTTTGTAATTTTCCCTTATGTCCATGTCACGAAAAATCATTAATTTCAAGTTTTATTTCATAAGTTTTTCAGTGTTATCTTATATAGGTAATTAGAATCATTACGAATCAGCGAAGTTTTTAAACCTATCTGAACTTTTTTTTTTCTTTTTTTTTTCTTTCTTCGCTTATTCGTAATGATTATAATTATGTAAGATACCACTGAAAAACTTATGAAATAACACATGAAATTAATGATTTATCTTGACATGGACATTTACAATTACAAGAATTCAGATTAAAATGATCAATATCTCCGAAATTAGTATAAATCGCTGAACATACATGGGGGTGAATTCGATAGCTCTAGACGTCCTCTATCGACCTGCTTGGTTTGGTCCACTCCTCCTTTTACACCCTGTATAATATAGTCTCACCATGTTGAATGTTGGCACTTTGGGACTCATTAGTTGAGTCTTGATAAGCAGTTGACTTTGCAAAAAAAGTACAGTTGGCAACAAAAGAACATGAAAGTGAACTCAAATAAATGTGCAAAAAAAAATTAAGACTGTGCCGAGCATACGCCGACAGTCCAGTGGCGCCCTCATTAAGCGCAATTCACACAGCGGGCGGGAGCGGGTCGTGCGCCGAGCGGGTCGAGAGTTCGGCGGGTGTTTTAACATGGAGTTATATGCAAGCATTCGCACACGCGGCGGGACGGGCGGGAGCCGCGCCCGCCACCCGCCACTACAAACGCCTTTTGCTTAAACCTGACTGACTTATATATCAACGCACAGCCGAAACTACTGTGCCTAGAACCTTGAAATTTGGTACAGGGGTTCCTTTCATGTTGTAAGTGAGCACTAAGAAAGGATTTTCTGAAAATCCACCCTCAACGGGAAGAAATAGGGGGAGTAGCGGGAAACTAATTCTACGCGTACGAAGTCGCGGGCGTCCTCTAGTAGATAATTCAATGATACTTCGTGAGGGCGCCACTGGACGATCGGCGTTTGCTCTTAAAACGCTTAAAACTCTAAACTCGCTGGAAACTTGTATAAGGGCTTGTTTACGGAGACGCGGGGCGTCGCGCGTAGCGTTAGGCGGCGCGGTCTGCACTAAATTTAAATTTATGGCGTTGCATAGAAGGGTTTACGGAGAAGCGCGTTTGCTTCATACAGCGTTAGTTGCGGCGGAGCCCGCGGATGGCATCGCCGCGTTGCACGCAGCGTCGCACGCGTCAATAACGGCGGTTCCCGCCAGTGCGTCCGCAGCGGGGCCCGCGGCGGAACCTTCTGACAGTCATGTGCTCCGCCGCGCGCTCCGCTACACGCTCGAGAGTCCACCGCGGATGCAGCGGCGGGCACAGCTACTCTCTTCGCGCACGACGCGCCGCATCACGCCCCGCATCTTCATAAACAACACCGTACATTGCCATATGTTTGTGTTCGCGCTTGTGATGACGCGGTCTGTTGCACGCGCCGCCTCTCTGTAAACGGAAAAAACGCCCGACGTGCCGCGCGACGCCAAGCAGCACGCCACGCGCTTCGCTCCGCGTCTCCGTAAACAAGCCCTTACACCCATTAAAAATATTGAAATCGAGTACTCGCTAGGACAGCAACGAGTTTAATGATTATATTTCGGTATCTTTGTTGTATGTGGTGGTATATCGACACTAATATTATAAACAAAGATTTGTATTTTTGCAACAAATAAACTCAAAAACTACTGCACCGGTTTCAAAAACTCTTTCACCATTAGCATGCTACATTATCCCTGATTAAGACAGGATATGTTTAATTTTTCTGCGCAGACGGAGGCTTGAAAACAGGTAGTTATATATACTATAGCTCCGCATCGTTCCTACTAAAGTCCTTGGGAAGGCAATGTGACAGTAATCTACGGGAGAGCAGCCTGGTTAATGCACCAATGCACTTAAACCAACATGCCTACAGCCAAGGTAAACCTACAGACTCTGCCCTACACGCAGTGGTAAGCAAGGCAGAGAAAGCCATAAAGAACAGATCAATATAGCTCCGTGTGTGATGTACGGTCACGGAAGTGAATTTGCTACCCATTTCAAAGAAAATCTGCTTGAAGATGTCATTGTCAATAGAGATGTCAAGTCATTTGTAATTGATAGGAAACTCAATCTTATTGCTGTAGAATGTCAGATTGACTTTGGACCTAAGGTGGGTCATAAATTAAATTCCTTGACTGTACCTTCACGGGTCATAGTACGACACACGATTCGCGAAGTTGGTAGTGACACTGAGTATGAACAGCCTCGGTGGCGATTCCCAGTATAGTTATAATATTTGTGTGATGAACCCGAGTATATGTTGAATATTTTCTGTGTATTTATTTTTCTATTTAACCTTTCATATGCCTAGTTCCAGATCCATACCGACCCTGGTCAAATGCCTTGTTCCGTATCCATCACTAAGGGGCTTAATTGGTTTATTTGAAATTGGATTCTAGTAGCTTAAAGATAGGGTACTAATTTGTCTGTAAAAAAAAACTAAAAAAACTCAATGTTCCATAGATAGCATTCAGTTGCTCGAAACGTCAAATCACTTTCGAGCTAGGAGCTATTAAACTCGGTCACGTGACACCGGTGACGTCATAACCCGGCAGACGACAGGTACAAGTATGCGAGCCTCTCCGGCATACGAAAGGTTAAGTATTTATATTATTGTCTAGTACCCATCGTAGAGCCTAGTTTGGGACTAGGTCAATTGTTGTGATATTGTCCCCTCATTTATTTATTTGTTTAAAGGGCCCATTCGTAAAAGGCAGAGTGGAAGTACCTGTAAAAAAAAATACCCGCTAGACGTTCTTGCAGTGCTTTACCTCCATTATTGATGGTCTTGTCAAGTAAATTCACTCCATATTACTGATGTATAAGGGACCAATGTGGCTAATCTACTGAATTAACATTTTGTTTGAGTTTTGAATTGATATTTCCACTACCTATATTTAGTCTTATTTATTTTAAACATAAAACACTTCTTTTTTTTGTTAAAAAAGCAGTTTTGTCATGATTAAAGCAAATAACTATAGAGATCACATTTTATGATCATTTTTTACCGAGGAAATTGCAGAGTATTTTTAAGGTTATGAATGTTGACTTAACATTGGATGGACTTTACCTGCTGATGCAATAGCCTTCTCCGCAGCAATCTTCGCATCCCTCGCAGGCTTCTCCTTGGCCTCAATCTCACGCAGCTTGGTTTCCCTCTTTGATAGCCTGTTCTGGTGGAAGGCTCCGTACGCAATGCCCACGGTTAATAATGACCAGCGCCCAAACTGAAATTGGCAAAATTAAAAGAGTTTATGTGACATTATTTCTGTAATTTTTAATATAAAGTCTATTTTGATTCGATTTTTTTTATGGAGAGTAAAAAAAACAGGTAAGATAACCAACAATACAAACAGAAACACATGTATGAGCATTCATATAGCACTAGTTATATGTGCTTAATACCTACTTTAAATCCATTTTTTTTTCTTCCAAGAAGATAGGTGGATACTAAGTATAGTTTCACTTAGCAAAAAGGTTTTTGACAGTAACTATTTCCACAGCTGATGCATTATCATATTACATATCTTTATTATTTATACAGGTCCAGGCCAGCGGAAGGTCTTTCAATCCCATGACCAATTATGAGTTCATAAGTTCTATATGCACTGTGTTAAATTTAAAATGTTAATAAAAAATGTCGAAACGTTAAACTCTATAAAGTTATTTATTAGGTTCAAAGTCTTGGAATTAGTAGTAAAGTAAGGTATATGTACTTGTCAGACGAAATTCGAATTGGTACCTACCAAAGAGGTTAGGTCTAGGTAAGTATAATATTTATTTCGACGTAATACTGGCTGATTATTTGAGAGTACGACACGAAATAAGAGCCATAAAGTCTGCAAGAGCGATTAAAAAGAATTCCATTTTTATATTTGGAACTCTCGTTTAAAAACAGTTACATAATTTTATTAAGGATGTATATTTTACGGAAATTTATATTTACCCTGATGAGTGGAGATACTCGCACGGGGGGTCCGTAGGGAAGAGCAGACATGGTGATTTATGATTATATCTGGGTGCAGATTTTAGCAATCCAAATAGGATTTTTTCGAAAATCCCGATATAACGATTGCTCTTTACGTCGTTTTAGAAGCCGTGCCCGTGACCCGTGATACCACAGTAAAAATATCGTCTAAATATAAATTGGCATTAGGGATTTAACTTAGTATCTTCACACACAACAAAAATCTTTCTCTAATTTACTTTCAGTTCATGTATAAAAAGGAAAATTACATGTAAAAAGGTTTTTTTGAATTTGTATACACTACTAAACACAGTTGAAGATAGTTTCTGGACGTATAGTAACCGTCAGACGGACAATGGATTTTCTATGTTTACGCTGGTGCTAATTTGACTACCTGTACAACAAAGTAAAAAAAACGACAATGAATATTAGATCGTAACTAGGTGTAGTTAAAGCTATATTGCAATAAATGCAAAAGAACAATTTTAAGATAATCATTTATTTTTTTCTAAAACTGACGACGTCAGATAGTTTTTGACAGCCAGCAGGCGAATGAATGACGTCGAATTTTAGTCAATCAGTCGTCAAAATGGCGTTAATCATGTCGTTTGTGTCGGTTGCGGTGTCTATACTTTACACGCCGTTTCTTCTTTTAATTCTGTGCATAATATTTTTGGCGTCTATCGGTAAATCTTTAGGCGTGAGAAGGCTTTATGTGAACATTTTACTCAAGCTTTTTGAGGTAAGTCCCTGTGCCATTATAAAAAAGAGGAAAATATTGCGGTGCGTTTTTAATTTTGGAGGACGCTGGAATTAACGTCCGGTTAAATCATTACGTGTGTTTTTATTTTGAAATTGTAATCTAATGCGTAGTTTAATCGGTTCTGATTGTTACATGAATTCTTAATTATGGTATTAGGTGTTGCGAAAGGTTAGGTCGCACCTGGCCCGTTCTGACTCATGACTTTAAATTCCAATGTTTAAATTATCTAGTTCGGCGTTATTATCGTTGATTGCCGTCTCTTTTAACTTGTTTATCTGACATTATTTATTATTTATGGCGGGGTTAAGAAATAAGTAGGGATAATCAAGCACCAAAATTATTTTGGCTAATGCACCTGCTTAAAAAACAAATGAATCATTATCGACTATCGTATTTTAATACGATGTTCGTCCATTGTTATGGTAAACAAAATAAATTAATCTAGGCAGGCAACACAATACTTTTATTTTCAACAATTTGAAAAACTAGGCACTACAATACTTTTATTTTCAACAACTTTTAGTTTCTTCACTAGTAATAATAAATTTTACTTTACAATATGCTAGTTGTTGTATGTAAAACAGGAAGTTTTTGAAATTTTGAATTTGGAAAACATATTGCATGCTGTTCTAATATTAATTAAATACTGGTAGGACTTTGTGGCTACCTCCCACTAAGCTGCTGTGTTTGCATTGTTGAGCTCCGGTGTGGGGAAAAGACAAGTGAAATTACTAGCATAGAGGCACTCAATATTAGTCCTCAGGGTTGGCAACACATTAGCGGTCAAAGGATTGCAATGTTTAAAAATTGTAATCATGAGAATGCAAATGTGTATGGGTCACTTACCATCATGGCCTGTGTGCCCTTTTGACTTTTTCATAACATAAAAAAAAAACTCATAGCTATGAGGTCTGAATTCTAATAAAATAACAAAGTTAAATTAAATGTTGCCATGTGTGTACCATTTCGTACCGTTACTTTCTCAACCTTTTATCTCATCGTATATTTTGATAGGAAATTAGTCTTTATCTAGCTTGGAACATGAGTGTTTTTTCTATCCAAGTATTCGATGAGATGAGAGGTTGAGAAAGGTGATTTATCCTGTGGAACAATTTAGACAAGGTCAACTCAATATCAATTTCTGCCATAGAGCTTTTTTTTTAATTTGTAGGTAAATAAAATAAAATAAAATAATAAAAATTCTTTATTTCAGACCGAGATCCATAGTGTGTTAGTAACAATTGACTTAAAAATAAATTAGTAAACTAAACTAAACATATTTTTTTTTTTTAAGTAAAAAGGCTCACCTAAAATTTATTCATGTTATTTATTCAAATGAGGAATAAATCAATTGTTATTTGAGAAAGTGATTTGTTGGAAAATAATTTATTCAAGAATATTTTGTCTGCAAAAAAAACAAAAAAAATCTAATAATATGAATAATTATATAGATAAACAGTTGTTATGAGTTATGACCATTTTGAAATATCAAAATATGTATTAGTCATCGTCATATATTAATTTATTGATTTGTTTTTAAAGGTGTGATAGAGCTATAATTATTTATTTACAGTATGAAATTGAGAGAGGTATATTTGGATAGGTTGTAATAAAACATTATGTACATACTTATTATATTTTATTAGATTCGCGGGGAACTGTTTAGGGAATATTGGACTCTTTTCACTAGATTTTTGTGCATAATAGGTTTTTACTCCTTAACTCAGAGATTTGTCAAGTGATGTGAATGACTGATACCTTAAAAGAACGAGCAATAAACAGGCAAATTTTTAAGCGACTTAACATTTAAAAAAAAAAAATTTTTTTTTTATGACACAAAAATGACTGATGCAACCTGACAGTGAGACATTTTTAATAATTTCGAATGCCTCCATTTTGTTTTTATTACAACAAAGATGCTTAAAACTTGTTTAATTTGGTCCAATAGACATTAAAATATCCAAAATAAATGATTTTGTTTACAAAGTAACGTCTAAGACATGTAATTAAATCTGTAATTAAAATGTTCAAAAACACCTCGACTATCACCCCCTTAAAGCTTTGCACCTAGCGACTTAACACCTTGAATGAATATAAATTCACACGCAAATCGCTCCACTCGCTAATCGCTACACACGGGCGAATTATTTATTGAATGTTATAATTTCTAAATGGTCCCCCAATGTAGGAACATACATAAAGATTTTTTAAGAGCAATCCAGTGATACCTCGCTCGATGTTATATTATTAAAAAAAAAAACTTTATGTTACTTGTAGGTATTTCTTGTACCCAAAATTATTATTTTTGTGGTTGTAGGACCTTGTGCAGGGTTCGTCCGGATCGCTACCACCATCTTATCCATTAACCCACCCCCAAGCAGTAGTGTTCGCATTGCTGTTTTCCGGTGTGGGGATAGACAACCGGTGAAATTACTAGCATAGAGGCATTCCATCTTAGTCCTCAGGGTTGGCAACACATTTGAAGTCTTAGGATTGCAGTTGTGAGATTTTAGTCTTGAGGTTTCAAATGTGGGTCTCAGATCACACTTACCATCTGGTGGCCTGAGTGCTCGCGTATGCCTTCTCCATGCCATAAAAAAAAACATATTCAAGACTTAATTTTACAACTTTGTCGACGTAATTTAAATCTATAACTGTACTAAATTACAGTTTTGTAGTACCAAGAGTCTATTAGCTAGATCCCGGACAGAGACATGACGAAACTATAAGGGTTCCAAGTTTGACTTCGGAGCCCTAAAAAATCAAAATATCTCTCGGGTGCCATAACGCCCAAAAATCGCCTAAGCGGCAATAGAAAATGGAGAGCTTGGAGTTCCTCTTAAATTCGCTTCAGACAAATTTATCTTACCAGGAGATCAGAGGTCTCATGGCGGTCAGTGATTCGGTAAATTCGTGTTAAATACGTGATACAATAACCTATGACATTAATTAAGACATCCGATAACCTAAAGGCTAATTAGCTATCATTTAAAATTAATATTATAAGCAAATAAGAGTTTCGGCCGACATCTGGTCAAACAAAACAGCCCTGAGCCTCGATCCTAGGGGTAAAAACCGTGCAAGAGCAAGTCTGACCATGCTCAGTGTAGGGTTTCGAAGCCGTTAATAGACAAAAACTATCTCAAAAACCACAAGTATGAAGTAATTCTTTATTTAAAGTTATTTGGTGCTGTGTTAGGTAATTTCAGCAGGTATAAACACTTTAGTCGCCTGTATCTCAGGAACCAATCAAGTCTACTTAGTCGTCATAGTTTTCCTTTAAAATTCGTTATATGTGCTTTCATTTAAGATATTTGTCAGATTTTTAGTATTTGTAGTTTTGGCTGTAGGGGGGGACACTTGACTCTAACAAAAATGAGCGCTTTAAAGCTAAATATATCATAAACGGATCCCTTAAAATTGTTTTAAAAAACCCATAATATTTTTGAAAGGCCTATCCAACGACACGCCACACTATGGGGTAGACGAGAAAAAAAATAACACCCCCACGTTACGTGTAGGGGAGGTACAATAAAAATTTTTTTTTCAAGATTTTATTTTACCACTTTGTTGGCGTGACTAATATGTATATTCATGCCAAATTACAGCTTTCTAGTACTAAGACTCTTTGAGCTAGGCTGCGGACGGACAGAGAGACGGACATGGCGAAACTATAAGGGTTCCTAGTTGACTACGGAAGCCTAAAAACCATGTCGGCTTGGTATTGGGTCTATGGTATTGTTTGTAACTCGGCCGGCATTACTGTCAAGTAAATAAGAGCTATCAAAACGTTGACAATACGATACCAGGTCAAAAACGATACGGTTATTACCGCCTAGAATAGAGGCCCTGGGCTAGGGTTGCCATCCCTAAAATTTGGCAACCAGAACAAGACGCGTGAAAACCCCGGTTTTTGGAGCTTAGAACCCGGATGGTTCGTCGGATGTCCACACCGTCCGTCCCTTTGCCCAGCGGCGCGGCGGCCCAAGTCTTTAAATTTTTAACCCCGGACTATAAATGAAACCCCGCCCGGACGCTCCCCGGACGCCCTCTAAACTAGGACAAATCCGGGGAAACCCGGACGGATGGCAACAATCAATCATAATTGCCTTTGATTATATTATAAGTTAATAGCTTCTAACCCGCGACTTCGTCCCCGTGGAATAGTTACCTACTTTGGGCTAACGCTAACTTTAACCCGCGACTTTAACGTAGAAGGTTGAAATATTCTTCATTGGTGATCCGCTCCTATTGGTCTTAGCGTGATGATATATAGCCTATAGCCTTCCCCGATAAATGGGCTATCTAACACTGAAAGAATATTTCAAATCGGACCAGTAGTTCCTGAGATTAGCGCGTTCAAGCAAACAAACTCTTCAGCTTTATAATATTAGTTAGTATAGATAAATACTCTACTATTAAATCAAAACTCATCGTTAAAGATCGTATCGTTCCGAAGATTCAACCAAAGACATGCAAAAAAGGTGTCATGTTTGAAAAATAAAACTATCGAGGATTTTATTTCTAATCGTGTTTTCACGTTCGACAGTCAAGAAAATATGATCAAGTTTAATATATCCAAAGAACTGACACAAAGGCGTTATGGTTATTGAGATCCAGATCGCGGAACACTACCGACTAACATATGTGGCCGCTTAACACACAAATGATGTTTTAATGTATTTATTAATTAATTTATCTGAGTGTGTTAATCATTACTTTATTTTTGACGAAAAGGCATAATAATCTCTGACCTGCTTAGTGTTGGAAACAAAATTTAACGTTTAGCCACTGCATTTTTCAGACAAAACTCAAATTACTCGGACTTCATGACCTGTTAAGGTAGCGGTTCGCGCCGCGACAGAGACAAGCGACCGAGACACGAGACCGCGACCGGAGACCGCGACTGTCACTTGACCGTAGGCATCGTATGAGCGACAATTCGCGAACGAGACAGAGACAGGCGACGGAGACGCGAGACAGGAGACAGCAAGACGTCTCGTTCGCGAATTGTCGCTCATACGATGCCTACGGTCAAGTGACAGTCGCGGTCTCCGGTCGCGGTCTCGTGTCTCGGTCGCTTGTCTCTGTCGCGGCGCGAACCGCTACCTTTACCAGTATCTATACTAAGTAATATTATAAAGTTGAAGAGTTTGTTTGTTTGCTTGAACGCGCTAATCTCAGGAACTACTGGTCCGATTTGGAAATTTCTTTCAGTGTTAGATAGCCCATTTATCGAGGAAACCTATAGGCTATATCATCACGCTAAGACCAATAGGAGCGGAGCACCAATGAAGAATGTTTCAACATTCTACGTAAACAAAGTCGCGGGTTAAAGTTAGCGTTAGCCCAAAGTAACTATTCCACGGGGACGAAGTCGCGGGCAGAAGCTTATAATATAAACCCGTCAAGTGCGAATCGGCCTCGCGCACCGAGGATTCCGTACCGCTCGACTTTTAATATTTGTTTTAGGGTTCCATACCTCAAAAGGAACCCTTATCACTTCGTTGTACGTCTATCTGTCTGTCAAGAGTCTTATTCTCAGGCACGCGTGGAAGTATCAAGTTGAAATTCATATCAAATACTCAGGGCATTCCTTTGGAGTTGTGAAATAAACAAACAAACTTCTAAGTAAACATAATCAAAAGATACAGCCGTTTACGCCGCATATTTTGCTTTGCGACGGGTTTCCATTTTTAGGGTTCCGTAGTCAAACTAGGAACCCTTATAGTTTCGCCAAGTCCGTCCGCCCGTCTGTCCGTCCGCAAACAAAGTGGTAAAATAAAATATTGTTTTTTTTTAGTTTACCTCCCCGTTTCCGATCCGTTTATGAAATATTAAGCTTTAAACACGGACCTAAAAAAAATACGGACGTAACCTAGTCTAATCATGAGTGAAGCACACAAAATGGCCGTCCGTTTACGAGTGTGCGTGCTTTGAGGGTTGCCATATAAATCGTCAATTTTCCTATTTTAAGGCCTTTTACCAACAGCAACTTTTTGCAGCGATACAAATGCGCATTCGACAGCCGCAGCACTGTATCGCGACTAAACCTAGACGATTTGTGACTGTATCGATACTGCATTGAGACTGAATCGCGATTGTATCGCTGCAAAAACTTCGTACAATTAAATCGTGTTATCATTTATGTACTACTTCAGCATTGGGTTCGATTGTGTCATGCAACCGTATTAATTTAATTGAAATTGGGTTTTCTCATTTTTTAATGACAAAACCAATTTCAACTAAAAAATAATGGGAACTAGAGATGAGAAAATTATATGACAATTTAAATTTCAACGTTTGCACGACAGAATAATATTAGTAATATTGATATAACAAACCACATTTTTATGAACATAGGTAGTGATTAAAAATAATTTTAACGAATAAAGCAATTTAAACTTAAAAACTTAAACTTTTAGGAAAAAAATCCGTAAATAAACTGGCAACACTGATTGTCATTTCTGTTTGTCATTTGCGTCAAAGTAAATAAACACATATTTAAGAAAAATAACACGAATAATCATAACTTGAACGTGATAAGTGATACCGTGTGGCTTTTTATATTTACTAATGTAGTTTTTAGACGTTTTTACAACACAATGCGACATTTTATTCGGCGTAAAATTAAATGTCACTCGTGCTGTGGTTCGACGCGTAATGGCGGCGGGTTAACAGACCTAGTGCATTTGTGAGACGGTAGATCGTGAATGACGGAACAAAATAACAGACTTTGCATACTTCACACCTTTTTAGTGTAACGTTACCTCCGTATTTTTTTTAGGTCCGTGGCTTTAGCGCTAATTTTTGTAAGAGTCAAGTGTCGTCCCTCATTATGTCGTCGTCATTATTTAATATTTTTGTTTCGGATTTTCGGACATAAATTCGGACAGGATTTCGGGCTATCAAAACTCTGCTAAATTACAGATATGCTAAACAAAATTATGCATAATTAAATTCTGCCATGTCAATATTATGCTAACATACTATTCGGGTAAACAACCATTCGGATAATATAGATTTATGCCAAATAAAATTTCGGAAAGTCTAAGATTCGGCGTAAATAAATTATGCAAAACTTGTTATGCCTAACACTTTTCGGACATTAAAAATTATGCCAAATAGATGGCACCCATTATCAGTGTCTGTACGTCCGTTTTGGACTACTGGGCGGAATGACGTAATTTTGTTTGTAACCGTGTTGCAAACAAAATTACGTTTGTTGGTCAATGCATTCATTTCTATAATAAATTACCTGACGGAGTTTTAAAGTTACCCTTTCCAGCACTTCAAAATTACTTGAAAAGGTCGTTAATGTCTAAAGCGTATTATAGGATCGAGGACTATCTAACAGACAAAAATGCATGGCCTAAACCCGAAACTTAGTCAATAATAATTTATTCAAATGCAAAATCTTTATCTTGTCTAGGGGACACCGTTGATGTAGGAAAACATATCGAAACTTTTATGTGGTCGTCTCGCACCATCTTATATACACATAAGTATGTGTTTTTTTTTTCTCTATCTCTCCCGTAAGATTCTTAATTGGCATGTTTTCCTGCTGAACTACGCATGTTATTTGATACTATATTTAATTTAATATTTATAGCTTTATATAATGCTAGACTAAGTAGTACCATTGTAATAAGAAATATGTTTAAAAAATGACTGACTGCTGAGTTTCTTGCGGCGTTTCTTCTCAGCAGTTGTCTTCTCTTGGGAAGCGCTGGTAGATTCTTGACGTGTAAAAGTGCCCGTGCGGCTTACTGAATAAATTTCTTTTATCTTTTATCTTTTGCGTAGCTGTGACGTAGTAAATACCTTGTCGCGTTTATGCTCTTTAGCCATTAGCAGGAATTTTGTTATTTATTTTGTCAGTAAATAACCAACAAGAAGTCTAACGAAAAACAAGCTTTAAAAAAACCACCTGCTGATTGGATAATTTACTTAATTAATTTATTGTAAACAAAGGTACAGCTACGGTGACCATCTACAAGTTGTGAACAACAGTAGGCAAATGGTAAACATGTTTAAATTAATTGTAGGAATATGGAAATAAGGGTGCGGCTCCACTGAGGCGGAGACGAGCGGAGCGGGGCGGAGCTGTGCCAATATTAACCAATAGAATATAAACTAACGTGCGCAAGTCGCGCTTGACGTGACCGCATGCGCCTTCTATTGGTTAATATTGGCACAGCTCCGCTCCGCTTCTCTCGTCTCCGCCTCAGTGGAGCCGCACCCTAAAACTTAATAATTATGAAAATCCATTTCTTCAATCTAGTCCAAGAAAACAAAACACAACATTGCGGCTTGTAAATTACACAATACTCAAACATTGTATGTCAACTTCGATTGGATTTGATTCAGCACTTTGACAATGCCATTGCTTTTGACTTCTCCCTTGGGCAAAGTTATTTTATAGATATCCAACACAGATAGGTCAAACTGGATTGTGTGTACGATTTGGCTCTGTAGAGTCTGATACACCAGGCTTATAAGCTCCGACATATTATTTACTTCATCTTTTAATCCATTCCACATAATTTGTACATCTAAGACTTCAAACTTAAAGTCTAGTTTATCCTGAACATCTGCCTGAGGTGAGGTACTTACTTATCATGTATTTATTTTTTATTTCGCCAATTTCACATTTAAATAATTTTGATATAGCCTATGACCGCTCGAGTTCACTTTGTCGATATTCCCGTGTCCTCCACATTCTCATTTCGGCCACATTCCCAACTCGTCCACATACCAATCCCAAATTGTCCACTTCCTGTCTCGTCCATATCCCCAACTCGTCCTCATTCCCAATTAGTCCACATTCCCAACTCGTCCTGATTCCTAACTCGTCTACAACCTAACTTAGGACTGTAGGGCTGTTCGATATCAATTCGATCACTGGGCTGTTCACTAGTTGTTGGAAATATCAACGAAATGGGAATGTGGACGAGATAAGAATGTGGACGAGATGGGAATGTGGACGAAATGGGAATGTGGACGACATGAGAATGTGGCCGAGATGAGAATGTGGACGAGATGGGAATGTGCACGAGGTGGAAATATGAACGATATGGGAATGTGGACGAAATGGAAATGTAAAAGACATGGGAATGTGGCAGAGATGAGAATGTGGACGACATGGGAATATGGACAAAATAAACCTTAGCGCCTATGACACTCTAGTGGTTAAGACGAATCTAACCACGTATAATTTATTAAAATCGGTTTAGCCGTTTAGTAGTTACGAGCGGACATTGAGTCGGACATACAGTGGTGGTCACATAATTGGGGACACTCAACCTTTAAGCTAGCGCCCTATAACACCGTGTTTCAAACCGAACTGTACGCTATACTCAGGGCAGTGCAGATCGCAGGGAAACACAAGGCTCAAAGCGTCAGCATCCTCAGTGACTCAAGATCTTCACTGGAGCTCCTCAAATCACCGGACACGACACACCCCTTGGTCCAAGAGATCAAAAACGCCACAATCCAAACAAGAGCAACGGGGACCGATCTCAGGTTCTATTGGCTGCGAGCTCACGTTGGAACGCCAGTAAACGAGAGAGCAGACGAACTGGCAAAGCAAGCAGCCCTTAAGAAAAATACCGCCCCCCAATATGACATGGTGCCGCTGTCCTACGCCAAGAGGTCGATAAGACAAAACACGGTCGAACAGTGGCAGGTTCGCTACGGGGCATCCGGGACAGGTGCGACAACCAAGAAGTTTTTTACAACTGTGAGAGATGCGAACAGCATACTAAAGAAACTCAAACTCACAAACTTCTTGGTTCAAGCGTTTACTGGTCACGGAGGCTTCGCCGCCTATCTCCACCGTTTTAAGATCAAAGATTCACCTTCGTGTGTCTGCGACCCGACCCTTGATGAGGACATCTGGCACATTGTCTGCGAGTGCCCGCGTTTCGGCATGGAAAGGCTCGACCTTGAGCAAAAGATCGGAGTCAAAGTTTCTCCGGATAGCTCAAGCTGGAAAGCCCTGCTGGGAACAGAAGCCAATCGCGAAAGCACGAAGGGTTTTATAGAAAAAGTGGTACGCGTAGCGTGTTTAAGGAACAAATATTTCGGTACCCTGGACTAATCTGGAAAACGCTACGCTACTACTACTACTACTTCGGCCACAGGACCCGGGCAGGATCCCACGCCGAGTTGATTCGAGCCGGTTGAACCGAGAGTTGTATTTCCCCAAACAAACCGCCCCAACGCACCCGTAATCTCGTAGGATGATGCAATAATCAGTATAAAATCTTCCAGCCCACTTAACCCCATCTCTAATAACCTCTGTTAAAAAAAAAACTCTTTCTTTGTTCTAATGACCTGTACATGTTAAACCCAGAGTTAGCTATATTATAAGCAACCTCCTGACGCACGCACCTCCCGACTACCTAACGGGTGTCGGTAGGACGGGGGATGGGGAATCCTGCGGCCTCCTAAACGGGGGAATGATTTTCTCTCCCGGCCCTTCAGCACAGGCTGGGGTAAGGCTCCCCGCGCGATTCAATGGTCCCTCGTCAAATTGACACCTGCCCCCCCATTAAATTATAGCAGATGAGGCTAAGTTGCAATGGAAGAGGTCACAAAAGAGGGCAGCGCTAGGAGACACGCGAAAAAAAATAGTATCTCCAGGCAAAATAGAAAGCCTCAAAAAGGGTAGCCCCACCTATAAAGATGGTATCCACAGCCACACAAGTGGTCCAAAAAGATCTCTGACCCAACCCTTCCATTGTCGGGCAAAAGAAAGGAAGCCCTTAGTCTGTAAGCATGCATGCGTCAGGATTCCCACTCCGCGACTCACATAGCTATAAGTCTCCCGCCCATCCCAACCCCCATTCCTATCCCCCCTTTTTGGAAAAACCCCGCGAATATGTAAACGGAGGAAGGACTTTCTCCTCCGGCCTTTCAGCACTGGCTGGGGTAGTATCCGCGGGAGTCTAAATTTTAGTTGGTAATAGGGGCATTGGTGTTTTTAGCCGGTGCGAGCCCGGCAGTACCTGGGCCCTCCATTCCCAGGTCTCCGGAAGGGATTTTCACCTCAGCCCTTTTTTCTTAAAGTAATTAAAGCAAAAAGCAAACAAAAGCAAGGACTTTTGTCTTTGGCCCTTCAGGCGATTACCCAAAAAAAACAGGGACACTTGTTTTTTCCCAAACAATTGCCTACAAATATGACTTTTAAATTTTGACCACCATTCAAAAAGTTCTTGACCAATTTTATAGCTAAATACAATTTACTTTAGATCATTAACTAAGGTTTAAATTTATGTACAATGAACTACTGTTAAAAACGAACCTTATATTTTATAGGGATTTAAAAACTTAGTGCTGACCCGTCCATACAAAGTTTTACAACTTTGTATGAACGCGAGGTATTTATATTTCAAATCCTTATAAAATGAAAGATCCGTTTTCAACAGAGATAAATTGTACATACATTTAAACCTTAGTTCATTAATGAACGATGAGTATAACCAAATATTAAATTAGTTTAGAACTTTTTGAGTGGTGGTCAAAATTGATAAGTCATATTTGTAGGCAATTGTATGGGAAAAAAACAAGTGTCCCTAATTATGTGACCACCACTGTATATACAAGTCAAACACATAACCCTCCTTTTGGGCTTCGCCGCAGTCGGGTAAAAAAAATACCATGCTCTTTACACAAACCTTTATAAGCATGTTTTTTATAAGGACAAATTAAAAAAAAACCTGTTGTCAGTTGCACGTTGATCCGTTAGGTCATTGAACCGTGGCGACTAAACAAACAAGCGCATGCGCAGAATTATAATGTTTGAATTATTCCGTCCCGCGTACTTGTGCAAAAAAGTGTTATTATTTTTCTCCATTTTACTTTTTCTCCGATCGCATTGTTTCCCATTTTTAATTTTTAGCAATCGCATATTTTGCATTTAGGATTTTCCTCACTCGCAAAATTTCCCATTGTAATCAAGTCGAAATAGGTAGATAGGTTTAGGTTATGTTAGTCCGGCAGAAGGCCCGAAGGGCCATAGCACCCAGAAATAGGAGCTCCGCGCGGAGCTCCGTCGAATCAGTGAAATTGATTTTGAATTGAGAAAACATGCAAGTGAGGTTAAAAAAATAATTGGATGAAATGCGATAGGAGAAAAAATAAAATGGGGAAAAATGCGACTGGAAAGTTTGCTACGAGGAATTAGGATAACCGATCTATGTTCTCCTACATAGGTATAACATTGGCGATGCGTTTAGCCCAGTTGGTAGTGGTCTGGGGTTTGATGCCCGGTCAGCCAAATATTTGTGTGTGAATTTTGAATTTTGAGTTGTCTAGTACAGTCAAGGACTTTAATTGTTATGCCACTATGGAACCTTGTCGCATAACGTTATTCATTCATTTAAGCGTAATTTCTGTCATGTGGTTTGACGCTGTCATTATGACAGGGTTCCATAGTGGCTTAACAATTAAAGTCCTGGACTGTACCTACAGCCAAGTGCAAAAATATGTATCGAAAGAATACTCTCATAAACGTTATAAATATGTTAAGAAGTTTTTATTACACGGGAATAAGGTGCATTTGGAAATATTTTTGAGATGTTGCGTTGTCCCATATTTTTAAAATTGACTGTTCCCGTAGTACAAGTGTTACAAGCCTAGAGTTTAATTTGGGACTAGGTCATTGTGTGAGATTTTCCCGTGATAAGATGAGATTGCCCGCCCTCGCTTCGCTTCGGTTTATGTGAATTTTCTGTAACACCCGTACACAAACCAGAACTATAAAAAAAAAACATTTATTTCGGGCCATTATATTAGTTTAGATTAGTAGAAATAAGCTAGTAAGTACGGTCACCGAAGTTAATTTGCTACCCATTTCAAAGAAAATCTGCTTGAAGATGTCATTGTCAATAGAGATGTCAAGTCATTTGTAATTGACAGGAAACTCAAACTTATTGCTGTAGAATGTCAGATTGACTTTGGACCTAAGGTGGGTCACAAATTAAATTCCTTACATACATACATACATAAACTCACGCCTTTATTCCCAGTTTGGGGTAGGCAGAGCTACAGAATTGCCAACAACTCTAAAAGCTTGTTGATAATTCTGTAACCACATTTTGCATAATCAGGCTAAGATGTTTATCAGTGTATTAGAGACAGGTTGCAAGCCCATCGCCTAACAGTACTACAAGCCTTTATTCCCTTAGTCGACTCTTACGACATCCACGGGAAGGCATGGAGTGGTACTATTCTAAGCCGGCAACCACACTGCTCCAAAAATCCAAATTCCTTGACTGTACGTAATATGCGGTGCAGGCCTGCCCAGTGCTGTTGATAGCGACTGTCCGGCCTGTACGCTATGACGCGCAGCATGCTGTTGGTTATACATTTATTTATTTATTTCCTACACTTACAACTATTTTTACAGGGCTTACCTAAGACAATAGTGTCACTACTTCATGAAAACCTTCGTCTTGAATCTCTCTATCTATTGATGAAGCATTAAAATCCGTTGCGCAGTTGGAAAGATCTAAACGTACAGAGGGACAGACGGCGAGAAGTGACCTTTGTTTTATTTCTGTAAAGATTTAAACCTCCTTCCGAATTTGTAATATTAGTGTGTCAGTACCTATTATGTTTAAATATAGACACGAAGCTCAACACAATGCCATTGTTTACCTGTTACAAAAAAAATGTGAAACCAAAATACATGCTCTTAACATTAACATAATATTTGGCCTTATTGACAACATGGGGTTAAGTTAGCTACTTACATACGTTTATTAGGGGTCCGTACCCAGAGGGTACCGAATGGGATCTTATTGCTAAGCCTTTGTTTACTGTCCGTCCTAATAAAGGTTTTTACGGAATAAATTACAGTCACAGAAAACTCACAAAAACCGAAGCGAAGCGAGGGCGGGTCGCCTAGTTTACTAATTAAATGGTAGGTAATAGGTCAGTCCGGCTGAAATCTGGTTTTGGTTAAAATATTGTAGGACGCCGACTTCAGTGTTGGTCTAACCTATTACCTTACCGTTTTAAAGGAGTTATCTTTTGCTTTTTGAAGGCAAGTGTTTATTTTATTTTTAGAAAGTCATAGTCATATATTTGAACCTAAATATGCTTGGTCATAGTCGCTCAACTATCTTAATCCAAATATCTTGTCGCCACCCTTGAAATATATACCGTTTAGGAGTTCCCGTGGTCATCTGCGGCCTTCATCGTCGGTTCCACTTCACCAAATAGTGCTTTCCAAAAGCAAATACACAAGTTACAATGAAAAATACCAAAATCGCTGTGTGCCTATACATTTTGAAGAGTTCCGTCGATTCCTCATGGACTCCATCATCAGATCTTCATTTTGATAACAATTGAACCAAACGGGAAGCACCGCTTTCAAATAAAAAAAAGAATCATCAAGATCGGTTCACCCAGTCGAAAGTTCTGAGGTAACAAACATAAAAAAAATACAGACGAATTGAGAACCTCCTCCTTTTTTTTAAGTCGGTTAAAAAGACAATAGGGAATATGCATGTTTTTTTTACAGCTTCAATAAAAGCTGATTCATGTAACAAACAGCTGAGAAAAAACATTTTTTGAATAGCTATAAAAATAACCAAGATATAAGCCAACAAAGATTTGTTCCTATCTCTTTAAAGCGAAACAGAATTTTACGGGGAGTAATGGCCGTACTGCACGATGACGTCACCGGTGCACTTCGGATCTCTCTGTCTAATTAATTAGCATTTTAAAATGCTTGTATCATCCGTATTACTTGACTGATTTTAATATAAATTTCACTTTTGGTGATCTCTTTTACGGTATTTTCATATTTTGTTGAGAAATGCTATTTAAAAAATCCATATTCCCTATTATAAGGTGTCAGTTCTACATGGGAATGTGTTCTCGAACTTAAACCATAAGAATAAATAATAACTACACGTAGAAGCGAAACTCCCGGCTCCGCACGCGCGCTCTTCGGGTTAGATACCTACCGCCTGGCGACACCTGAGGTGTCTAGTCGAACAGGGGCGTCACACACGGAATATATATTAACGAAGATATTGATATTGTGTCTTGAAATGTTTTTCATATTGGTGTTGATTTTAGTGTTTATGGTTGAACTAAGATAGTGTTTTAAATAGTGAACGACTATTTACGGCAAAATATATCCTAATATCATCAAAAGGTATTATTGTCTAATTTAACGCAAATGTAAAAAATCATTTTGCAACAATGTTTACGTTGAAGTAAAACATTAATAAGTTAATAACATTTCTTGACTAAACTTGTATAACACATCCATAAACCGATTAAAATATTTCGCAAGTGACAGCCCTAACTTTGGGCGCGGAAGACAGAGGGGCGTAGCGGGGTGAAGGGGGGAGTAGGTATTTAAAGCGCGGCATGTTAGACCTGCGTAAAGGAGATTCGCTTCTACGTGTAGTTATTATTTATTCTTATGCTTAAACACACCTCGCGTCTGTTTGTTTATTTGTGCTCGAAGTATTGGTATGTACCTAACATCTACTGCAGTCTGACTGATTATAGTCCGTGTGCGAGCGAGGAATCTCAAGAAGAGCTGACGTCATGATTTAGTGCAGTGATTTCGTCAATATTAGTTAGTGTCAATTCGCACCGAGACGCGACGCGACGCGACGCTGCACGCACACGCGACTAAAAATATACTTTATTTACTACACGAAAAGGTACACATTTCATTGTGAGAATTCATGCTGCGTGGTGCAACGTATTTTGAATTCTCACAATGACATATGTACCTTTTCGTGTAGTAAATAAAGTATATTTTGAGTCGCATGTGCGCGCAGCGTCGCGTCGCGTCGCGTCTCGGTGTGAATTGACCCTTAATGAAGGCCAATTAAGGCGATATAAGGCCTAGGCGTGTCCCGATCAGGAGCTAAGAACTAAAAGGAATGAATTCCCGTCACGGACCGAATGTAACTAGTTCTTCGTAAACGATTTCGGTCTTCGGTCCTTTAGGTCAGTAGCAATTGGGTTATCCCAAAAAAAATACGCCTAGTTTTTATTTTACTTTTCGATAAAATAGACTAATTGAAGACACTTATTTCACGGTTTTTGCATTTAAATCAATATATTAATTTATTTTACTTTTTAAAGAAAATGGCTTTATGACGTCACTACAAGTTGGTTTGTTTGAGACATGCTTTAAAACTATTGAATTCGTTTGAGAGTACGCGTTTCTGTCAGATCACGTAGAATGTCAAGTCATGTAATTTCCCTCGGCCGTTTGTTGAGTTTGACAATTTCACCCACAGACTAGCCTACGGGCAGAGGTTCCAAAACGGACTTGTATTTTAATCATTCCATTTTTTTAAAGATCTTACATTGTCATGTTTATATACAGTTAAAAATTGTCTTAATTTTAATAAGCATTAAAATAAAACAGAAATAAATAAGGCAAAATTCGATATACATTATTTATATATTACTGCATTTCAGACTCATATTATATGCAGTACTATGGTTGATCACAGATTAGACACAACTTACCAATGAAGATCGTGACGTCACTACATTACAGGTCAAATAATTTCAAAGGATAGAAATAACTATTTAATACTAATTTTGTAAAATAATCTGATAACAGGGAATGGTTCTACAACCCTTGTTCTCGAAATGGTTTTTGAATCACTATACATTACAAAATTATGGGATAACCTAATTGTTGAACGTATGTGCGAAACAAAGCGGACGAGTAAAGAGCGCACGGCACGGCACTCGATGTGAATTAGACCAATAATACCTATTTCAAAGCGTGTCCTGCTCAGATCTCAAAATTTGCTCCGGAGCTAAAGGACCTAAAGGAACTAAAAGACCGAACTACTTCCTTTCACCGATTGACCGAGATCGGAGCGCTCCCTTTAAAGACCGAGCGGGCACAACTCTAAGGCATCGTCTAATAGAACGCGAATGCGCGATCATGGTAGTTTCGTGCGAATTTTACTCGTACGAACGTGCGATCAAACATATTGGACTCGAATAGGTGTTCTAACTGACAATCGCACGACGAGGTCGCGCGACTCAAATGTTTGTAAATCTATTCGCGAGAACTTAGTTCGTACGAACGCGCGATCAAACATATTGAATTCGAATTTCCTAATTGAAATTCGCGCGATGCCACTGCCCTAGTCCACGGTTGCTCGCTCGCGTTGTCAATTCGCGCGATGATCTATAGTACACCCAGTTTTTGCTATCGCGCGAAAACGCGATGGTCGCATCGCTTACTCGCGCGATGATCGCGCAATCGCGTTCTATTAGGACGATGCCTAATAAGGCACACACGTAAAAAGAGCTCTGAGCGGCTAGCGGAGGGGATATGTTTTCGCATGTCGTCTACTGACAGCAAAGCGGAGCGGTTTACATTCCCCCCGTCGCCCACACCAATTTGGACCGTAATTTGCTCACTGCGCTGCCGAATTGAGAATTCACGCGCTAAAATGTGTTTTGTCCGCACTGACGGGACTACTTAAACTCGCTGGTGTGGCGCGTTCACTCGTTCGACCGACCCAGCGCCGTTTTTAAGAGAATAACACCCATGAGCGACCTACTACTTCCCAATCCCCGATTCCTTGAAGTTCGCGCCCACACTGCAGGTAGGTACCTACGTTATCTGCAATAGTAGTTTACGTGACGGTTGCGTAATGACAGGCATCACAATAATAGATCACACGAGTGTTGTAATGCCAATTACGCAGAGTCGCGTACAATACTTTATCTACACACATATTATAAGTACTCTAAGATGGGTTCAGAAGCCGAAAGGCAAATGACCAGCATTACCTTACCTGTGGTATTAAGTGACAGCGATGACATCATCATCATCATCGTGTCAGCCGAAAGACGTCCACTGCTGGACATAGGCCTCCCCCAAGGCTATCCACTCAGACCGGTCTTGTGCTTTTCGCATCCACCGCGTTCCCGCGATCTTTACTAGGTCGTCACTCCATCTTGTTGGAGGCCTACCTACAGCTCGTCTCCCGGTCCGCGGACGCCATTCAAGAACCTTCTGACCCCATCGGCCATCAGTCCTGCGAGCAATGTGCCCCGCCCACTGCCACTTAAGTTTGGCTATTCTTCTGGCTATGTCGGTAACCTTAGTTCTACTGCGGATATCATCATTTCTGATTCTATCACGCAGAGAAACCCCGAGCATAGCCCTCTCCATAGCCCTCTGAGTGACTTTGAGCTTCCTTATAAGGCCCATAACAGCTGTCATCGCTGTAACCTACTACCACAGGTAATGCTGGTCATTGCCTACGGGTTTTGAACGCATAATAGAGGACTTATGATATGTGTGTAGATAAATGTATAATCTTATCAGGTATCAGTGCAATGAACGGGGCATTAACTCTATCGCTGTTATTGTGTTCGTTTAATAACTAATGAATAGAAAAGCACCGATGTATTGGCCTCTTTGACAGCTGTACCCTGTTAATCCAATACGCAGTATGTCATATAAAACTCATGTAGCAATATCAACCTTATTATTAATAGAAGACAATTAAAACTGCTTTGGTTATTAAATTTGGTATACTGCTTATTAGCTGTCATTTAAATGGCTTAAGAAATTTCATAAAACTTACATAAGAACCATGAATAAACTTTATTTTAAAAAAAAACGCGGCCAAATCTATCCATCCGTTTGGAAGCACGTTGCCACAGACGGACATACGAATATATTTATTTTAATTTGTTAATTTTTAGGGTTCCATACCCAAAGGGTAAAAATGGGACCCTATTACTAAGACTTCACTGTCCGTCCGTCTGCCGGTCCGTCTGTCCGTCTGTCTGTCACCAGTGACCCCTTTCGCGAAGCTACAAGTTACAAATTACAAGCGGAACTTCTTTTCTGGCAAAAGAAGTTAGAAAGAGACTTCCGCTTGTAGTTTGTAACTTGTAGCTTCGAGAAACGGGCCACAGGCTGTATCTGACAGATGATTTATTTCTGTTGCCGCTATAACAACAAATACTAAAAACAGAATAAAATTAATATTTAAGGGGGCTCCATACAACAAACGTGATTTTTTTGCCATTTTTTGCTCGATATTAATAACGACAACAGGTAGACGCTTGAAATATTCGCAGAATATTAAGTTGTATATTCACTTTAAAAATAAATAATTGAAATAAAACAAAATAATTTTTTGAGTTGGACTCCTATACAACAAACGTGATTTTTTGCCGTTTTTTTGCTAATGTTGTATAGTATAGTATAGATCATGGTACGGAACCCTGCGTGCGCGAGTCCGACTCGCACTTGGCCGGTTTTTTGTTTGTGGTTAAGGTTTCTAGTTCTCAAAGTAAAAACTGAATGGAAAGAATAAAAAAAGAGACATGGTGTTGGCGAAGTTGGGTAGTGGCCTTGCCTACGAAGCTGGCGATCCTTGGTTCGATTCCTGGTACGGACAAATATTTTTGCGATGAGCACGAGTATTTGTTCCCAAGTCTTCATCATCATCATCATCAGCCGGTGCAGTCCACTGCTGGACATAGGCCTCTCCCAAGGAACGCCACAGAGCCCGGTCTAATGCTTTATGCATCCAGTCACTGCCGGCCCTCTTATGCAAGTCATCCCGCCATCTGGCCAGAGGCCGTCCCACGCTACGTTTGCCAAGACGCGGTCTCCACTCCAGAACACGCTTACTCCAGCGGTTATCCGTTCTGCGACATACGCGACCAGCCCATTCCCACTTCAACTTACTAACTTTCAGAGCTATGTCGGTCACCTTGGTTCTCTGACCAAGTCCCAAGTCCCAAGTCTTAGATGGGTCTCATCCATCTACTAGCTTCTGCCCGCGACTTCGTCCCCGTGGAATAGTTACTTTGGGCTGACGCTAACTTTAACCCGCGACTTTGTTAACGTAAGGTTGAAACATTCTTCATTGGTGCTCCGGTCCTATTGGTCTTAGCGTGATGATATATAGCCTATAGCCTTCCTCGATAAATGGGCTATCTAACACTGAAAGAATTTTTCAAATCGGACCAGTAGTTCCTAAGATTAGCGCGTTCAAGCAAACAAACAAACAAACTCTTCAGCTTCATAATATTAGTATAGATTTAAGTATGGGTTTCTCTATATAAGTATACTAGCGACTTGCCCTCGCTTCGTTTCTGTTTATGTGAATTTTTTATACATATTGGTCTTTAAAAATACACAGAGAGAGGCTTAACAATATTAAACAAAAAAGTTGCTTGTTAAACAAAGACTAACTTTTAAGCAATTTAATTGTAGTTTACGTGACGGTTGCGTCATGCCAATTACGCTGAGTCACGTACAATACTTTATCTACACACATATCATAAGCACTCTAAGATGGGTTCAGAAGGCGAAAGGTAAATGACCAGCATTACCTGTGGTAGTAGGTGACAGCGATGACAGCTGTAACGTAATTTCCTTACGTTATCGAATATTATAAGGTAATGAGATCCAAATTTGGAACATCTTCCAAAATTAACAGCTGTCATCGCTGTCACCTACTACCACAGGTAATGCTGGTCATTGCCTACGGGTTTTGAACGCATAATAGAGGACTTATGATATGTGTGTAGATAAAACAATGAAATTTGCAGAAAACTCGTGCGTAATTTTATCGGTGCCGGCTGGGAATTTATAAAAGATCATATCGGAAATTTCGGCGACTATGTACAATGATTATTTGTTCTTTAAAAATGTACATTAATAAAACTTTATTTTTATACATTTTTAATTTAAAAAACAAACATAAGTTAGTTTAATTTGACACAACCTTTGTAACAGAACTTACTGACCGACTAGGTATAGTCGAGTTCATAAATATGCCTAGACTTTCGTACCTTGTCTATATAATGTCATGTTCAAACTGCCATATACGAATTACCACAGCGATTAAAATGACAAGGTTTTATGACCTGGACTGTACATGTGGGGAGATGCTTAATGTTTTGACGTGTAAAAGTGCCCGTGCGGCCTACTTACTGATTTCATCTTTTAACCGTGGATAGACTTCCGCAAGAGACGCTAACCTTCACTAACCTCAAGTTGTTTACCTTATTTGTTGTTTATATACATAATATTACCCTGATTTATCTATATGTTTAACATATACAGTGGTGGCCACATAATTAGGGACGCTTGCGTTTTTCCCATACAATTGCCAATGTATCAGAAATAGCCCAATTAACCTGTAAGTAACTGAGACTTAAATGTTCGTTTACATTATACGTTGCTGCTCGATGGGACCTTCAAAAATTAATTGCGCTCTATGTATTAGAGTTATTAACGAAATTACACATTTACCTACATGACTTGTAGAGCCATAACCATAAGTATAAACAATAACTACACGAAGAAGCGAATCTCTCGGCTCCGGACGCGCGCTCGGCGCGTTAGATACCTACCGCCTGGCGACACCTGATATATATATGTATTAACCAAGATATTGTTGTTGTGTCTTGAATTGGTTTTCGTATTTATGTTGATTTTAGTGTTTATGGTTGAACTACCTAATATCTTAGTGTGTTTTAAAAAGTGAACGACTATTTACGGCAAAATAATTAGAAATAGGTAATTGATTGAATGAAGGAGTTTTATTTGTTAAATAGTACATCCCCTAGATGTTGAAGATAAAAAAACGGAAACATTAAAAACGAATTAATAGATAAGAATAGTATTTTGTAATAAAGCTTTTTCAACTTAATAAAAATAAATGTTTAAAAAAACAAAAAACCGCCTTCAAAAAGCAAAAAATAACTTCTTTAAAATGGTAGGTAAATAGGTCAGTCCAACTGAAGTCGGCGTCCAACAATATTTTAACCAAAAGCAGACTTCAGTTGGACTGACCTATTTACCTACCATTTTTAAGAAGTTATTTTTGTTTGGCAGTTTTTTGTTGTTTTAAACATTTATTTTATTTTATACTTTTTAGTGATCCTATTTATGCTGTTACGTAGCTCCACTTCTAAATATTAATAAGAAACTATAGAACATTTCAAGCTCGCCGCAGACAACGCCGCGGGAATGTCATAGTCATAATTAAACCTAAATGTGCTTCGTCATAGTCGCTCAACTTCCTTTATCGAAATATCTTATCGCCACCCTTGAAATAGGTACCGTTAAGGAGTTCCGGTGGGCATCTGTGGTCTTCATCATCAGTTCCAATTCACCATATAGTACTTTTCAAAAGCAAATGCATGAGTTATAGTGAAAAATACCAAAATCGCTATAGGTGTGCCTATAATATTTGAGGAGTTCTCTTGATTTCTCCATGATCCCATCATCAGATCCTGACGTGGTGACAATGGGACCAACTAGAAAGTATACCCAGTCGAACAACGAAAAAATTTTTCAAATCGGTCCAGTGGTCTTCGAGTAATCGGGGAACATACATAAAAAAAAAAAAAAAAATCCCGACGATTTGAGAACCTCCTCCTTTTTTTGAAGTCGGTTAAAAATTGAAATTAATGGTCCGGAAAGGAACTTAAAAAGATCCCAGGCTATACTTAAAACTTATTGAGCTTAAAGGGTGGTTTATTTATAGACTCGTTTCTGTGTTTTATAGATGATTAATAGCCACATAAGCCATAAATTTTTCTGGAGATAATCTTAATATCATCGAAAATATTATTACCTAATATAACGTAAGTGTAAAAAACTCATTTTGCAACAATGTTTCCACGTTGAAGGAAAACATAAATAACATTTCGTGACTAAACTTGTATAACACATCCATAAACCGATTAAAATATTTCACAAGTGACAGCCCTAACTTTGGGCGCGGAAGACAGAGGGGCGTAGCGGGGTGAAGGGGGAAGTAGGTATTTAAAGCGCGGCATTTGGGGCCTGGGTAAAGGAGATTCGCTTCTACGTTTAGTTATTGTTTATTCTTATGCTATGGCATCGACCGAAGTAGGTTATGACCTACTTCTACTTTAAATGTTTGCTCGTATTCCATTTACGCACTGTATACCTATACAAGCTCATTTAACATATTAGGAACGCTGGCTCATTCCATTACAAATATGAATTAATTTAACCACCAATCAATTTCTTGAAGTAAAGGGCATTGGGTAAATTTGTTTGAAGAATATTGTCTTTTTTTTTCAGCGGCCACCGATGATTTTTACATATTTATTTAGAGGACCTCTAAATACACATAGATATATATAATTGATGGCGTTAAATAATATCGGAGCGGAGATTTTAAAGATTTAAGTATTAAGTTTTTAGTACAAAAGTACGCCCAAGTATGAATATTTAAATATCGCGGCTCCGATGCACTTAAGAGTATTACATTACATAACAAAATATGTTTGTTTTTAATAATTCTATTATAATATACCACTTTTACGAATGGCCGCTCACCTTGAAAATGTATGGATTTTACAAATGACAACATTTTCAGAACTCCTTTCAGAAATAAATGATTGTATGTCCTAAGCTAAAATCCTTAGTTTGTACTTTGTTCCTATTCAGACTGCCAATGACAATAACAAATATTGACTCTAATTGTCTTTAGATAGAGGATGAAACATTGAAGAGAATAATTTTACATCGAATTAGTTTATTACAAAGGTTGAATATACATATATATTCATTATCATCATCGTATCATGCTGGGTGTGAGAGAGACCTCTCTTATCAATAAAATCTATCAAAACATCACTACATTTTAAATGTCAAAAATAGATCGAAAAAAAATCTTTATGACAAGAATGACCTCTATGCTATGACCTCGTGCCGTCCCCTATACAAGGACTTACATTTGCTAACTGTGCCTTCCATGTATATATACGAAGCCTCATTGTTCGTTAGGAGCCATCCGGACTTCTTTAAAAAGAATAAAGATACCTGCGGTTTTCGTACCAGATATCCAGACCACCTTGTAGTGCCCGCCAAGAGAACCAAACTATACAGTAGAAGTACTTACTGTATGTCCATAAGTATTTATAATAAGCTATCCAACGTATTAAAAAACTTATCTTTAATTAAGTTCAAGCGGGGACTAAAGAGCTGGCTCATACAAAAATGTATATATTCTATGGACGAGTATTTTAATAATTCTGACTAAATTGTAATAAACCGATATTATTGACATAACTTATTCTCATGATTTCCATAATTAATAAAATGATCTTATCACTGACTTCAATATTTATAAATTTAGTAAATTCACACTTATGTATATTTTACGTGCTGCTTAGCGGCAGATTATGTGTTACCAATGTAATTTTATAAGACCTTTCTGTACACCATGATCTATGTAAAATAAAGATTTTGATTTGATTTGATTTGATTTGATTTGAAATGTATCAGGTCGAATTGTATTTTCACCGAAAGTGTTTTTCATCAAACAAATATGATATTAAATAGAGATTACTATCTTGAAGACATGAAGACAATGATTAAGTTTATAAATAAATAATATATCCGTGCTCAAACTACAAAAGTACGTGATTATGGTAGTAACAATGGTAAATTTATTTGTTTATATGAGTGACGGAACGAAAAGATCCCGACAATAGTATAATTTATTTCTGAAATTTAAAACTTATTTCAGGTTATCAAAGCGTAACAGCTGTCTCCAAGAGGATACGTTGTTATCAGATAGATAAAAAAAACGTATTGTTTTCATCGATTTGCGAGCATAATCAATATAATCATGAACCGCTATAAATACGTAATCATTTTAAGAACCCCGGATCTAAAGTTAATGGGAAATACAGACAAACAGTCCGCCGGGCGTACAGTCAAGGGCACCAATAGGGTATTTGCCTAATTTTTTATTAGTATTTAAATTTAAGCTTTTTTACCTTCCGAATAGTCTAGTATAAATAGTTTTTTAATATCTTTAAAAATTAAAAAGATATAAATGTTTAAAACTTGCTTTTAGACAGAGAGGAAGATACAGTAATATGACGTCATATTACTCAACCGCCATATGAATTACACGCAAAACATCGTTTCGTGAGAAAGAGACAGACAAAACACTTTAAAAGGCTATATATATTTTTTTTATTACCAATCTCAAATTTGATTTTGAATTATTTTATCATACTACGTATATTTATATATTATCCAAATTAATATATGAAATTTAATATCAGGCAAATACCCTATTGTATACCATAAAACGGGGTGAGTAGGGATTAAGGGGTGAGTAGGGACACAACCTAAAATGAAGCATATGTTACTAGTTATAAGACTGAAATTATTTCCAACAGACGTATAGTAGAAACTATTTAAAAATCACGATTTCCACTTGAGAACTTATCTGCCATGAATGGCATTGTTATCTTTTGTTAAACCCAACCGCTAATTACCTTTACAAAATGAAAAGCATTAATAACAAAATGGAATATGAATTACAACTTTATCGTCTTGAGAATAAGGTTCAAATTGGTATAGGACGCACTTCACATAGAACCTTTTGGAAATGACATTGACTTGCTAAATGCTAGACCCTGGGGTCCTTATTATATGTCATTTCCAAAAGGTTCTATGAGAAGTGTGTCCTGTTCCAATTTGAACCTTATTCTCAAGATAGTAAAGTTTTTATTCATATTTCATCTTTTGTTATTAATGCATTTCATGTAATTTGCCTTTGGGTTTAAGAAAACATAACAATGCCATTCATCGCAGATAAGTTCTCAAGTGGAAATCGTGATCTTAAGATATCTTTGATAGTTTTTACTATAACGTTATTGTTCATTTTATAATTGTTCTTATTTGTATAGTACGAATTTTATAAAATATCGGAATCCACTTTAGAGCTAATCTTTCAAACAATGGCATTGTTTCTATTGTAAACTCAAACCGCAAATGATTTGTGCAAAATTAAAGGAAATAAATAACAAAATAATCCACTTGAATAACGACTTTGCCGCCTAACCAAAAAGATACAAATTGTAATGACGGAACAAGAAACTATACTCTATCACTGTTACTAACACAAGTAACAACAGACTACCTGGGTACCGCTCTCAATTTCAAAAAGTATTGTAGCGTATGTGCTGTCATTTTAATTTGTACCTTTAAGCACAGGCAGCAAAGGCGCTATTCAAATGAATTATTTTCTTATTTATTTCGTTCCATTTTTCACTGATCATTTGCGGTTGGAGTTTACAATAGAAACAATGCCATTTTTTGAAAGATTAGCTTTAAAGTGGATTCCGACATTTTATAAAATTCATACTATACAAATACGAACACTATACAAATAAGAACAATTATTAAATGAAATAGAAATAGAAATAGATAGAATAGAAGACAATAACCTTACGTCTGTTGGAAATAATTTGAGTCTTATAACTAGTAACATATGTTTCATTTTAGGTTGTGTCCCTACTCACCCCTTAATCCCTACTCACCCCGTTTTACAGTACACCACAGTCTCAACAAGGGTGGTTTGTTAAAGATGGAAGCTCGTCGAAAGGTGCATTTTGCCTCGCTTCTGTTTAAGATTGTTAAAAGTAAAAAACCGCCGTATCTCTACCGAAGACTGAAATTTTCGCGGAGACCTGAGAGACAGGCTCCCAAACTAATATGTCCTCGACACGGAACCGCGGCATTTCGTGGCAGCTTCCAGTATACAGCCACGAAATGCTGGAACAATCTCCCTCCTCCTATTATAAGTTCAAAATCATTATTTTCCTTTAAGCGACTTTTAAAAGCGCATTTACTATCTGTTCAAGTTTAATGCAAACGGTTTCGTGTTGAGGCACAAACACAAATGTAAATACAGGTATGAAAATATTGGCAGGTTAAGTTAATTATTGTATCATACTTCTAAAAAACAGGATTAATTCGATATAAGCACTTATTGTGTAGGTACTGAGTTGATTTATGTATAGTGACTTTTTTTCCTGTTTATCTTGAGGGGAGAAGTGAATGCAATGTATGCTGTCTAGCAAAACCAGTCCGTGGGTCCACAGAAAACCAGCGTCGCACTGCCAATAGGTGGGACGACATATAGCTGAGTGGATACCATTATCGCAGCAATACTTATCACACACTGTCATGTTATAATTTTTAAGCGAAATAAATGATTTTCTATTCTATTCTATTCTAAAAATATGTAGACTGACCTTATTATTACGGCAATAAGGGCTATGTGTACATATTTTTGCACCTTTTTGTGAATATTTATTTTTACCCTTGACTGTACCCGAAGGGTGCCGAACAGGACCCTATTATTATGTCCACGCTGTCCGTCCGTCCGTCCGTCTTAACTTACATAACTCATTGAGATGCAGATCGCGGACCACTTCTAACTTTATCATTATGTAGCCTCTTAACAAACTAGAAACCATAGAGCATGTAGAGAAATAAATACTTAAAATACTTAAATCACGCCTGTTTCCCAGAGGGGTAGGCAGAGACCACTTCTTTCCACATGCTACGATCCTGACAAATCTCTTTCGCTTCTTCCACATTCATACATCGAGTCATGCATGCACGTCGGTTTCGGGTACTTAAGATCCGGCCCTTTTCCAGTATTTCTCCGATTTTATTCGAAAAGTACGCCTAGCGCGGCCCCTTCCGACCCTCCCATTCACTTTCGCTCTGTATATCTCTTTCGTCAATCCTCTTTCATCCATCCTTTCTAAATGACCGAACCATTGAAGCATGCCCTTTTCAATCTTAGTCACTACTAGGGCTTCCAATCCCGCAGCCTATCTTCAATCTCGGTATCTGCAGGACTGAATATTTTCAATCCCGTGGGATCCCGGTATTTGCGGGATCCCGCATAGAAATTGATACTACTATTGATATAAGGTGAAAGAAACAAAAAAATAAAGATCATTTTCTTCACTTTTATTAGGTAATTTACTATAAGAGATCAATTAAATCAAGATGAGATAAAAAAAACGAATCATACATACAATAAACAAAAAAAAACAAAAAAAAACCAATTGAAACTTTAAATAGTTTGGTTCAGGTCAGAATTCAGAGGGTTTTTTTTGCGAAGAAATGTATCGTCTGCCAAACTACTGCGTCCCGCAAATCCCGCGGATCCCGCGCTCGTAATCCCGCAACAAGCGGGACTGGAAAGTAGCGCGGGATCTCGGTATACCGGGATCCCGGTATACCGGGATTGGAAGCCCTAGTCACTACATCTTCTTTTAGTCCACATTTCTCTCTGAACTTTTCATTCCTTACTCTATCAATCAGCTTCACACCACACATACTACGCAACTACCTACTACTAACTACTTATACTCGTATATGTATAAGTTATTACTGTATTTATTGTAAATCCAAGATAACTAGCTTATCAAAGAGCATTTGACCCGACAATCTACGATTGATACCTATAATCCCACATAATGATATCTTATCATTCATGTACTCTGGGACAAAATAGACGAACGCAAAATAACCACATTATTAAACCAATATTCGTTGCCGCCATATTGAATTTTGATTACTTTATATTTTGTGACACTCACAAGATTGCCAAATCGATTGACATAACAATCATCTAAATCGATCACAGAATAAAGACTAAAGGCATAGAAACCGTACGAAATAAGCAGAAAATACATTATGGTTCACTTCTTTTTCTTATGGTTTTCATAGTGAGTTGGAAAGAGATGAATCTATAGCTGTTCTTTCGTTATTTGGTACATCGTCACAAGTAAGGCGTGATTTGGATCTATAAGCACCTCTATTATTTGGACCTATAGACAAGGAAAGACAAATCCTTCCTATAGGAAGGACAAATAAGTCCCTGTGTAAAACCTTGTGACAATGACAGTTTAAGAAGAAAAAACAGTCTTCTTGTTGTTTCATTTTTTCTCATGTAATACGTAATCTAAAAAGTAGAGAAAGATAGCTGACGCAAAGTACGTCTTATAGTCCGGTTTCTATGCTATATGTTCTTATTCTGTGTATCCACGCGTTTAGTTTCTAGGACGCCACAAAGGAACAAACATACATTCAAACATATAAAGGCGGGTCTATATTGACTGACATAATTATTTTTAGTCATAATGTGTTTTAGGTCATAATCATCGCAAGTCATAACGTGTTTTTTTAAAGAAACTGTTACTTTTTCAGGATTTTTATAAATCAAACCGAACCTAACCTAGCCTTGGTTACACGTTAGATATATCAGAACTTCTGAAAAGTTTACAGTTTCAGCGATATAAAATATTATGACTATCAAAAATTATGTCAACAATTACATTATGACCAATAAAATTATGGGAAACAAAGGGCTTCCTATAAAGGCTGATAAACACATAACACTCGTCCTTCGGCAGTCGGGTAAAAAAGGCTCTTGACAGACAGATGGACAACAAAGTGATACCATGTGATACTATCAGGGTTCCTTCATGCTTATTATAGTTTTCTCTATTAAACGGAATCGTACGGAATCGAACCGACTCGCGAACCGTAGACATAAACTTGTTACCCGACTGCCGAAGGAGGATTATAATGTGTTTATCAGCCTATATATGTATGTATGTATGTTTGTTCCTTTGTGGCGCTCTAGAATCAACGCGTGTACCGATTTTCATGATTCTTATGTCAATCGATTTGTCTTAATCTTGTGAGTGTCACTGAAATATGACAGTAAACAAAATTCAATATGGCGGCAATCAGACGCCTTATTGTAAGAAAGAAAAAAAAACGTCGACGAACCATGACAAGTGGGGTATCATTGAATAGGTATTTAAAAATCATCATTAGGTTTCTTTCATCATTTTTAATTTTGAATGATCATTTAGGATTTATAACGATTTAAAATTGCTTAGCAACAGTCGGGTTTTTTAAAGCTTGCCCTTTGTTATACTTTTTTTACTCATACATACATACATACATACATAAACTCACGCCTTCATTTCAAGGGGGGTAGGCAGAGCTACAGAATAACCAATAACTCTAAAAAGTTGTTGATAATTCTGTTTAGTGAGAGGTTGCAAGCCCATAGCATAACAGTACTACAAGCCTTTATTCCCTTAGTCGCCTCTTACGACATCCACGGGAAGACATGGAGTGGCACTATTCTAACCCAGCAACCACACACATTATAAACATCAATTGTTTTACTCATATCATAATAAATCATTATGTTACAAGTGGAATACCAAGGCGAACGTTCCACGATCAGATCGGGGACGTTCTAAGAAAGGGCCAGGTCAGGAGACTCGGGAGTACCCTAAACCGACGCACGTGTATGAAGAGACTTATGAGTGTGGAGGAAGCGAGGGAAGTTTGTCTGGATCGTAGGAAGTGGAAGGAAGTGGTCTCTGCCTACCCCTACGGGACAGGCGTGATTGTATGTATGTATATCATAATAAAAATTAACCGTTGTTTTCCCCAGTATGGCCGCCAGCACATCGAGGTGGCTAAGAAGCTGCAGCGGAACGACAGCTCCGACGACGAGGAGCCCCCCGTGCCCGACGACAAGCCCCCCTCAGCCATCTTCAAGGAGAATGGAATCAACGGTACAAATCTCATGATAGTAGGGGAGCCCGCGAAACTAAACCTAGTTCGATAACACTATCAGATGATATGTATATAATTAGTCACGTTATTGATGGGGGAACACGAAATGGCAATGCTGCAAAGCAAAAAACCTAGCATTTTTTTAAAATTATGATTCCGATCTAGTATGGTAAGACTCCCAAGTTTCGTATGTTCCTCGGAACAGGGGAGGGGTAGGACTAGCTAGCGTAGCTATCAAAATGTTTCAATACGGCGATAACGTTTCTCTCCTCGTTTCCGTAGAAAAAAAAGAAAAAAAAACAGGATATAAGGATCACCCGTGCGTTTTTCTGTCCGCCCGTCTGTCTCAGCCAATTTGCTCCGAAACTACTGGACCGATTGAGTTGAAATTTGCTACACATATGTGACCCAAACACAGATGTGCAAAGTAAATAAATATATTTTTTAAATAAATGTCATTTTCGGGGGACTAATTAGGAAATTAAAAAAACGTTTTGCAAACATTACTGTGTCATTATATTAAATGAAAGGGCGCGTTATGAGGATCTCGAATATATGTTATTATTGTAAAATAAATAGTTTTGATTTTATTCATGAAAGAAGACGAAAATTGACCCCCCCCCCCCTGATTTAAAAAAAAATACAAAATTTAGTTCATTGTAGATTACAGGAAAACCTATAAGAATTCTATAAAAAAAGTACGTATGTACGGAAACCTCTCCACGCGAGTTCAACTCGCACTTGCCCGGTTTTTGAATATGTTGTAGTTGTTGGCCAGATGTTGACCAATTACGTATTCTCTTATAGACTCCACAATCGGACGAAAAGACACAGTTTTACAGTAAATGGTGATCGCCTGCATTTCAGACATTGTTACTTACGTAAGCCATTGTCTTGCTCGCTACCAGGCAATAATAAAGTGCCTACATCCTATATTGTATGATTGTAACGACTCGGGTCTCGTTACAGTTGATTTACATAATTTTGTACATAAAATGTATGTGTTTACATAAAATTTACATACTTATTGCATTTTTTTACACGATTTTTAGAATCGACATTACAGGATCACTCTGTTGTCCGTCCGTCTGTCTGTCAAGACCCTTTATCTCGGGAACGCGTGGAGGTATCGAGTTGAAATTAAAACTATATACTCAGGTCGACAGTCCCTTGAAGTTGTGAAAAAATCAAACTTCTAAGTTACTTAAAGAAAAAGATACGGCCGTTTATGCCGCAAAAACGTATATTTCGACACTCTCAAGGGAATCAAAATTTATAGGGTATTTTCCGTTGACCTAGAACTATGAAATTTGGCAAGTAATACCGTCTTAACTACAAGTATACGGAAAAATCTGAAAAGTATACATTTTTAATTAAATAACAAAAAAACAGGGTGTCATGTAAGGAACGGTGGTCGAATCGTGTCTTGTGAAAATCTTAAATACGCAACGAAACCTTGGTGCGAGAATCCCACTCGACGGAAGCCAAGTATTAACAATATTTTAGTGGTTGTCGAAATCGATCGTCTAAATGCCTAATAATTTCCGAATATCAGTTTTTCTTGGTGTCCCAGTGGCATATTTTTTATTTGTAGCAATTTTCCCATTCGCATTTTTTCCCCATCTTAGTTTTTTCCAGTCGCATATTTTCACTTACTCTTATTTCCTGTTTTTTTTTTTCATCTTAGAAATTAATTTTATTGTTTCGACGGAGCTCCGCTCCTATTTCTGGGCGGTTTGGCCCTTCGGGCCTGCTGCATAACTAACATAACCTATACCTACCTACCTACTTCGACCTAATACTAAGTGAAAAAAAGAGATTTGACCCTTGAGAAATAAAATAGTAAAAATTATTGTTGTATGACAAACACAGATATAAATACACAAAGATAACGTAAACACCTCAATCTGTATGAAAACCAACCGTGTCACTTTGTTCTACCAACTGTGACGTAGGAAGAGAACATAATTTTCCGATTTCCGCTTAAAATCGATTGAATGTCGTCGCTTTTTTGGGCTATTGCAGTTCATTATCACGCAACGAGACATTTTCTTAATTTTCACGTCCGACCGGCTGCAACAATAGGCGCGCGGAACGTCAGTAGCGACGCCAACCCCGACGCTTGGTCGGGGTTTAAGTCCGGATTCGGACACGCGAAGTAGATGCATTATCTATGTGTATTTATATCTGTGATGGCAACACTTGAGCAAGTCAACAGATTGACTATTATTTTTTACCAAATCAGAGCTAAATTAGTTATATATTCTATAATTACATACTTAAATACATATAAAACACCCAAGAAACTACAAGTACTCACTTTCATCACACGAATATTTGCCCATACCGGGAGTCAAACCCGCGGAACTATTAGCTTTACTGCTCGTCTACTTAGTCTTAAACTTAAAGTCTATCAACAGTTTTAACAAACTAAAAACCTAAATTATGCCAAAAGTCCAAGATAATTTGGTTATACCCCCATATAGCATCCATCCTTTTCCCCCAGGCACTAAGATGACGGTGATAGAGCGAGATGAGATCCTCGGTCCTTCTCCAGAGCTGAACTACAAGCGAAGTACCAGCCAGGAGCGAATGCACAACGGGGTGAAACCGGACAGCGGGAAGGGGGAGGGGGGGAGAGAGGTGAGAGAATTGATAAATGGACTATTTTAAAAGGTCGACTGATAAAAATCATGCTTAAAATTTTATTATCTCAAATATGCAATGAAATATTGATGTTATGTTCCTTAAGTATGATGTTTCAGGTGCGGCTAGGACAAGAGGTCGTTTATGGAATTTCATATAAATCGTGCAGGCCTAGGCCGGCAAAGTCCTCTTTTTTAATTTCCATTCCACATAAATTTGTGGTACAGGCATCATGACATTCTGCCACTATGCGTATAAAAAAAATACTTGTTCAATATTTTTTGATAATCTTACTGACGGACTAATTAGAATTATTATTTATTACCCAAGACACACCCCTATTGAAAAATACCCCTATATAATATTAAAAACTTGTCAGAACAACCTCGAGTTCCACTTGCACCACTGCATGGACCTGGTCAAGGCTGGGATGGAGTCCATCATCGAGGACCAGGTCACCTCCGTCTTTGAGGCCGAGGAGCTGAGGAGCTGGAACCTGCTGACCAGAACTAACAGGTACCTAAGAACTAGTTAAGAAGCTACAAAGGAAGGGTACACGTACGGTCACAGGCGTTAATTGACAACATTTAATAAAAAAAAGCATTTTGGTTTTTTCGCGTTTATTATAGCTGGTTAAAAATTAGACTACCCGTGTTTCTCGGTTTTTCTTTATTTAACTTAAATTCGTCGTTAATAGTTTATTAAAGAAATAGTCATTAAAAAGACCGTATATACAAAGTTAGGAATACTGATGTCGTGATTTTAGCATGATATAAAATTAAAAAGGTAACTTTCAACAGAAACAGAACTGACTGTCA
Source organism: Acleris literana (assembly GCA_946894065.1). Lineage (NCBI taxonomy): Eukaryota > Metazoa > Arthropoda > Insecta > Lepidoptera > Tortricidae > Acleris > Acleris literana. The sequence goes on along the minus strand of OX335693.1, from coordinate 10,844,412 downwards.
TGACATGTCACTTGTCAACCATAACAACTGTAACAACATGAATTCGTCGACTTTGGGCAGATTGCGGCTATCCGCTTTTACAAATCCGTTAGTCACTTTCATTTTTAATAGCGTATATCAAAACAATAGTATTACGAGCATCGAAAGCGTGTCGTTAGAATCAAGTAATCCGTCAGACAGATGAAAAATGGACATGACAGTTGTATATTTTTTTCAATTCCTATGGTAATAAATGGACTAAGGGCAATATAAGTGTATTCCTAACATTCACAATCCAACTTTTTTACTGTTTTTCCCAAATATAAAAAAAAACTACTGCATAAAAAAATCCAAAAATATTTTTACTGTAATCAGCAGTGTAAAATCTACAAACGGTATTTTATTTTACTACTTTAGCAGATATGAATTGTTGTCAATTATGGACCCATTTCAAGAAAAATATGCTTGAAGCCGTCAATGTCATTAGAGATGTCAAGTCATTTGTAACTTTTAGGAAACTCAACCTTATTGTTGTAGAATGTCAGATTGAAATTGGACCTAAGGTGGGTACCAAATTTAATCTCGTGACCGTACAGTGTGTCCTTGGATAATGTGCACACGCGAATAGGGATGAAACTAGGTGCTATTTCACCGACAAAAAAAAAGTCATTTTTTTTAGATTATTTGCCCAATAGAGCGTCGTCGTCTATTGTAGACAAAGCTCTTTTTCACAACACTGTTCGGAAAAATGGCCATAGATGGTCCTGTTTGGGGTCACAAAACGTCACTTATAAGGACCGACCACGAATGTTTTTGTTGGCGTGTTTGCTGATTGGTCGAGAACATTGTTGTCCAACTTTAAGAACCAATGAAAATCAATCAATCAATTTTTGTGTCATAGCTCCTTAAAATGAAAAATTGAAATCGACCAATCAGAACACACCATTTTGTGTCGTAAAATATTAGGTGTATTTTTGCTAAAAGATACACAGATTAAAAACTATGTCACTGCTTTTTTTTTTTTAATGTAATCTCGAACCACTAGAGATGAAATTACATGGGAGATATGGCGAAACAAATACAATTTTATATGGAGTTGACATCTTCATCTCGCATGTTAGTTTATTAATCTCGAGTGCCACGAGAATAGGGGTCCAGATTTAAAAAAAAGTTATCTATGGAAAAATTGGCGGTCATGTCACATTAACATGAATTAAAATTTGAGTTTTGAATATGGATTAATATTTTATTTCCTCTCAGTAGTTGTGAACTGTCTGCCTCGGTAGAAAGTGCAATTTATGGACTCGTACACTAGAGGGCCTCAACTACGTTTCGGCCCTCTATATGACTCGTCCAAAAATCGCGTACTTTCTATACTCTGCAACAACGTACTATAGAAAAATAAAATGAAAAAAAAAAAGTTTTTTTAAAGTAAATCATTGGTGAACCCTATCGGAACAAAGTGAAATATCTCGCCTCATATGAGGTCTATCCTCGTAAGGCCCAGTGCGCAATAGAATGTACATGATCAAGGCAATTTAATTTGAACTGTGTTACAATGGTAATAAGGTTTATTTTCCTATCTTGATAAACTGAAAATGTCATTATCGAACAAACGTAATTGAACTTTATTGCCTTGATGGTAGATTCAAAGTCCCACTCACAAAAAACTCCCTGTTTGTAGTATGGTGGGCCTTACGAGGCTATTGAGATGAAATAAACATTTTCTTAATGCCAGAGGATGTCCTGACCAGCTCTGGCTTTACGGCTAGCGAATGCTGAGTTGGGACCGTTTCGCATCAATTGACAACAATTCATATGTGATAAGGTAGTAAAATAAAATACCGTTTGTAGATTTTACACTGCTGATTGCAGTAAAATATTTTCGGACTTTTTTATGCAGTAGTTTTCTCTTTATATTTAGGAAAAACAGTAAAAAAGTTGGATTGTGAATGTTAGGAATATACTTATAGTGCCCTGAGTCCATTTTATTACCATAGGAATTGAAAAAAATAAACAACTGTCATGTCCATTTTTCATCTGTCTGACGGATTACTTGATTCTAACGACACGCTTTCGATTCTCGTAATACTATTGTTTTTATATACGCTATTTAAAATGAAAGTGACTAACGGATATGTAAAAGCGGATACCCGCAATCTGCCCAAAGTCGACGAATTCATGTTGTTACAGTTGTTATGGTTGACAAGTGACATGACATGACAGTCAGTTCTGTTTCTGTTGAAAGTTACCTTTTTAATTTTATATCATGCTAAGATCACGACATCAGTATTCCTAACTTTGAATATACGGTCTTTTTAATGACTATTTCTTTAATAAATTATTTAGGCCGAATTTAAGTTAAATAAAGAAAAACCGAGAAACACGGGTAGTCTAATTTTTATTCAGCTATTATAAACGCGAAAAAACAAAAATGCTTTTTTTTTTTTAAATGTTGTCAATTTCTCTGTGTCTTGTTCTTTTGGTATCTATGTAATGTAATTTTGTATTTTTGCGAATAAATGTCTCTTTATTAAAGATATTTTTTTTTTGATTGACACAGGATAAAGTACTGTGTCAAACAAAAAAAAAACGCCAACCATAAAAAACATGTTTATTAGCTAGTTTAGCAACACATACTAAACGACACAATATTTTTAAATTTAACAGAAACGTCTGTTACGAAATACTCGGAGGGTATGCTGACGCCATATATCTAGATGACCGGTCTATATTGACTCCTGTAACATTGATCTTTCGATTTGGTTTATCCATGCCGTTGTTTCTCATATTCGTTGCTCGTCATGTCTTTGGTCATTATTTCAATAGTGATCATTTTGTTTCCCCCCTTTCATTAGTCATCATTAGTTTCATTGAATTTCATACCGTTATTGGTCATAAGCAGTGATCGGATCTAGCATGCAATTTAAGTCCGTTATTTTAACATGGATATGAATATAACTTACAATCCCGCGAATCATTTTGTTACCTACCTTTATAAAAATAGTTTACACTATAAAATTAACAAAATATGTAATAACGAAAAAAAATACAGTACTGCATAGAAGAACTGAACGTAACTTGCACGTCTTGTCTTTTATGGTATTTTTATTATTTTTATTTGTTTATTAGGTTAACCCTCGACAAAAGTTATTAATTATTAACAATAACCCATTTCCCAAAATCCCGGGAAATCTCGAGTCACATCCATGTTAAGCATAACGTTTGAGGTCGTTCACCCCAAATTGCATCCTAGATCCGATCACTGGTCATAAGTCACAACATTCAATTTCGTGATTGTATTGTAAGGTAGAAATTCAAAAGGAATATTACTATTTTGAATAACGCTTACAAGAATGAAAATTATTACTCAGTAAATTATAGTACATCATCATTTTGCCTATCCTATCATAACATTAAATACCTTTAGGAATTTCATAAGGAATATAATACTATGTCGAATAATGATACAAGGATAAAAATATATATGATATTTTCTAAGGGGTCGCAGTTCTAACTTAACCAAACCAACTTTTTTTCAGCTGGTTCTTTTTGAAAGGACTTAAACCCAACCATTATTTTTATAAGCCGCATTTATTATTTCTGAATTTTTAAACTAGTCCTTTAAAATAATATTAAATATAAAATTATGACCTGCAATATTTATGAAAAATAAACGGTATGCCTTTTAATATTATGCTGATCAGTTTTATGACATTTTCTTGTTGATATGTAACATTATAGTACTTAATCATTATATTTATTTCGCGTTATACCTAACAACTATTATGACTATTGATTATTATGACTAAAAATAATATGTATGTATGTATGTATGTAAACACTTTATTTTACAAACAAAAGAAATAACAATTATAAAATAGACAAAAATATAACAGGGATGTACAAAGGCGAACTTATCCCTATAAGGGATCTCTTCCAGTTAACCTTTACAAAGGCGAACTTATCCATATGGATAACAATTTCTGGCTTTCGAAATCGAAACAATAAAATCATGGGAGTCGAAGGGATCCCGCATTAGACACGTATTTTTTTTTAAATTAAAGACAATGAGTAAACATATAATATGGGCATATTTTTAAGTACTTTGAGGAATAATCGAGAATATACAAAAAAATAACATTTTTTTTGGAAAAACCCGCTTTTTTGTTTGATGTGACGTATTTTTTTTATTTTTTTTTGTTTCAATTTACGTTGTTTCTTATTGTCTTAATTACCCAATGATGAGTGACGTATTATTTGCAGGCAATACGAGTTCCTGACGTGGCGACTCACCATTATTTGGATGATGGGCTTCGTCGTCCGCTACTTCTTTCTATTGCCTCTTAGGATCATGGTGTTCGTCATTGGAGTGAGTATTCATAATAGAAACATTAATATTTAGGTAGATCAGCAACGACGACTTTTTGGATCCACTTGTGGTCGCTTGTCGCGTTTGCAACGCGCGACTGAAGCGATATAGTCGCATTTTATCGGTACAAACGGGCGACTGTCGCGACACAATTAATGCATCAAGACACTGGCAGACAAAAAAGTCTGGCTTACCCGTCTTCTGTTCGTACAAATAAAAATAAATAAATATCATAGATAGAGGGCGGAATTTTCATGACAAAAATCAAGCGTCAATAGAGTTGGAATGGCGTAGGGCGACTTTGTCCACAGTCCTATTTCGTCATCTTCTTAACTCGTCCACAATGCCATGTCGTCAGCATGTAATTCCTAAATCATCACCTTCCTAACACGTCCACTTTCTGATATCGTCAATACCCCATTTTGTCTACATTCCTATTTTGACCACAGTGCCAAATCGTCCACTTTCTTTTATCGACCTCAGTACTCCTTGGTCAGCAGTGCCAACTCGTCCGCATTCCTGTATCGACCTCGGTGTCAACTCGTCCGCATATTTGTACTCGAGTCTTGGGTGTTCAATATTTTTACTATATAGTTGACGAGTTGGCACTGTGGTCTAAATAAGAATGTTGACAAGTTGACATTGTAGACTAATAAGGGATGTTGACGAATTGGCACTGTAGTCTAATTACGAATGTAAACGAGTTGGTACAGTGGCCCACGTAAGAAAGCGGACGAGATAGGGAAGTGACGATATAGGAATGCTGGCGAATCGAAACAGTAGACCATATGCGAATAAGAACGACTTAAGAAGGTGACGAGATGGAACTATGGCCGAAGTCATCCTGAGCCGTTGGAATGTTACATTTTATCGACTTTTCCAGCTATCTATAAGTTTAATCTCCTTCTTTATCTGTCTTAACATTAACCTCTTTGATTAGCGAGTTGACCATTTGACCTCTATCATTAATGAGTTGCATGGCCTTTGAAAGTAAAGCGCATGGCAGTTAACTGATATTTCTGCCATTAGTCTTTTTGCAATGTTGTCTTTTATTTAAATGTTATACTTTATTTCTCGCTGTTAATTATTATTAGGGATCGGAAACTCGGATGCTTTTATTCTTTTGTTTTTGTTGTTGTTGAAAACTTAATTTTGCTAATAAATATCCTGGGATTTCCCGGAATACCGGAAATTAGGATACATATACACATACGTATTTGAAGTATTTAAATAACATATTTGAGTTGTTTCTTTTTACAAAATATGTGGTTTGTTTAACTAACAGTACCTACACTATTCTTTAACATCAAACTAAATTAAATTTTTTAAGTTACATATTATTCTTATGAAAACGAATGGTTCTAACGTTAGTAGTTTTTTTAAGTCACCAAATTAAAACAAATATACATAGTCATACAAAATTGAACTGTTTACCAACGTGTATGTTAACAAAATTGCTGAAAATAGTCATAACCTAAATATTTTGACAGTTATCACTATATCCTGATATTTTATACAATCCCGGAATCCCGGAACTTAAATAATGAAAATAATATTTTTAAGAAGCCGACTCCATACTTGCTGAGCTTTTTCCGGAAATTTGCTAATTGTAGGTATAAAAGCATCCGAATTTCCGATCCCTAATTATTATCTATCGATATACACAAGCCGCATTTGAATTAGTTAAGTATTTGTCACGCTACTGACCGATTCAAGAAGTTATATTTGTTAATACTTGTATGAACAAAAGACGGTTGGGAGATTTCTTCTTTGAGTGTACTTTGCTGGAGGATCTTTTGTTGTTACACTAATAATTTTCTGATATTTGTACTAATATATAGTTTTACCTAATTTATTTTGTATAAAATTTATAAAATAAACCCTACTATAGTCTGTGTCAATTGAAATTGCCAGAGATGTAAACAAATTAGTACTGTTTGACACATAACCACAAATATTCACCAAGCGTGTTTTTATTTAAAATAACATATAATTAATAGTTATTTAATATTAAACTTAATGTGAAAGTAAAGATCAAGTGTATAAATCATTGCTTCACTTGGTCTTTAAAAGCACATGCTGCCCTCCTAAGCAAAAATGCAATAACTAAATTCAATAGCCAAAGCAGATTCAACTCTCTTCTGTTTGTAACTAGGTTGCAATTTCTACAGATGTTTTGTTTGAGATAACGCCATTATGCTTAGTAGGGCAGCATGAGTATCGACTAATAATGGTAAATAGGTTCGTTTGGTTGTGTTTACATCTTTGCCAATATCAATTGGAACAGGCTATCGTCGGTGAAACTGCAAAACCGCGTAAGTAACATTTTTAATGAGAAGCAAACTGCACCTTTTTTCTAAGATGTTAAGGTTTATTTTGCTCTATAGTAAATTTGTTGGTTACGCGGTTTTGCAGTTTCACCGACGCTATACTTACTCACGTTTTCATGTCAGGCAACGTTACCTGACATTAATACGTAAGTACAGTAAAACCACCTCGTAAGGCCCGGTGTGCAATATGATTTGCATTAAGGCAATTTAATTTAAACTGTGTTGCAATAGGAATAAAGTTGATTTTCCTATCTTCCCTAAAATGGCATTATCGAACAAACGTAAGTGAACTTTATTGCCTTGATGGTAGATTCCAAGGCGCACTCACAAACAACTCCCTGTTTGTAGCATGGTGAGCTTTACGAGAATAATATTATATTAATACTGCCCTCCTTACAAAAAAGGGCGTATGTCTCATATAACCGCGTATCTATGAGTGGCCTTATTCCTTAAGATTTAGGGTCAAATTTACTTTGACTATCAAATTGCACATGCGTCCTTATTATTTAGGAGGGCAGAATAGTACTTGAAGGTCTATTGTCACACTCTGTAGCGTCTTACTAGCGACCCGCCCTTGCTTCGCTCCGGTTTATGACAGTTTTCTGAAACACCCGTACATAAAGCAGAACTTATTATACACACAAACCTTCCTCTTAAATACAAATATTGATAAAATCCGTTGAGTCAAACAAACTCAACGAGCCACACCAAGTCAGTTTAGTCAGGGCCGCGCCGTTCGTATTAAGTATCGAGCGGCAATAGGTAATAGGAACTCTTTGAGGGCCGGAGATGAACAACTACTAACTACTACTATTTATGCTTAATGCCAATAATAAAACAATAAATATCGGAGAATAATTTCATACAAATTGACCTAGTCACCAAACTAAGGGTACTAACTAAGCGCCTCGCTTCGCTTCGGTTTAAGTCGGTTTTCTGTAACACCCGTAAAAAAAAAGATAAAAGATAAAAGATGTTTATTCAGTAAGTAGGCCGCACGGGCACTTTTACACGTTAAGAATCTACCAGCGCTTCCCAAGAGACCACTGCTGAGAAGAAACGCCGCAAAAAACTCAGCAGTCAGTGGTTATTATATAAAACAATGAATTTGACATTACAAAATATGTATATCATGCGTAGTTGAGCAGGAAAATGTGTCAAAACTCAGTATGTTCAGAAGAACTCATAAATAGTAATAATAATAAGAAAAATGTATATATATATATATATATATATATATATATATACTTACCTATGACGATGCAAAACAACCATATAAAAAGTTTCGATACATTCTCCTACAGAAACCGTGTCCCCTAGACAATATACAATGTTTACATATTTTTCTCACGAAGCTATTATTAAGTTATTTAGGCGGACTTGCGCGGACCAGAGTTAACCCTTAACCCAGAGTTAAGCGTCTACTTTTGTTCGTGGTTTGCCGCCTAACCTCGGGTTAAGACGCTAACTCCGGTCCGCGCAAGTGGGCCTTAGGTGTTTAATTTAGGCCAAGCATTTTTATCTATTAGATAGTCCTCCTATAGTAAGCTTTCCACATCAACGATTTCTTCAAGAAATTTTTAAGTACTGTTAACGATAACTTTAAAACATAGCGTACATGAACCAGAATTTATTGTACATAAAAACCTTCCTCTTGAATCACTATCTATTGATGAGGAAGATCTAAGCGAACAGACAGCGGGACAGACGGCGGGAAGCGACTTTTTTACACCATGTAAAGATGCCAGAGTGTGAAAGCGATAGACAATCTAGAACTATTAATACTTTGGTTATACTGTACAGTAGGATTTATTCAAAATGTCGGAATCCACTTGAGAGCTAATCTTTCAAACAATGGTATTGTTTCTATTGTAAACTCCAACCGCAAATGGTCAGTGCAAAATGGAACGAAATAAATAACAAAATTATTCATTTGAATAGCGACTTTGTTTCCTAAGCTTGAAGGTACAAATTGAAATGACGGAAAAAGAGACTATACTGTGTCTCACTGTTGCTAACGCAACATACTACCTGGGTGCCGTTCTCAATTTCAAAAACTATTGTAGCGAATGTGCTGTCATTTCAATTTGTACCTTCAAGATTAGGAAACAGAGTCGCTATTCAAATGAATAATTTTGTTATTTATTTCGTTCCATTTTGCACTGACCATTTGCGGTTGGAGTTTACAATAGAAACAATACCATTGTTTGAAAGATTAGCTCTCAAGTGGATTCCGACATTTTAAATAAATCCTACTATAATAGCCAGAGGTCGGAATTTTCACGGCAAAACATAAGACGTCGCAATCTTGCTAGTGTTAGAAACAATTTTTTATCGATATCGATAGTTAAGTAATAGGAGAAAAAAACGGTCCAACCAAATACAAAAAAATATAAAACAAAATTTTACGTGAGGTTTGTATAAAATTATATAGAGACAGATGCAATTTCTTCTTCGAAGTCCACGTCAGTACACACAGCAGCAAATGAAATTTTATTTGGTGTGTTGAGTAGATAAGAGAATGCCATTGGGCTTTAAGTCCGCCTTTTGTAACTACTTTATTGTATTTTGTGCTAATAAGTTTAAATAAATAAATAAATAATCATTAATTTCTCAACATTCTCTGGGTGTTGAAAATGAAGAGTTATTATAATAAAGTATAGTTAAGGTTCAGATTAATTTAGATGGAATAACACATATAAGACAATCCCGTAACTTACCACTGTTTTGCATATTTTAAATTAACTGTGACAAATGATTATAAAATATTGTTAATATATCGGCTCTACTTTTTTTACATACTCGATATCGATAACAAAAAGTCTAACACTAGCAAGATTGCGACAGTCTTATGTTTTGCCGTGAAAATTCCGACCTCTGATAATACTGCCCTCCTTAGAAAAAAAGGCGTATGTCTCATAGAATCACGCATGTATTAGCGACCTTATTTCATTATAGTTAAGGTTTAATTTACTTAACCTAACAAATTACGCATGCGTCCTTTTTATTTAGGAGGGCAGAATAGCAGTGTTTATTTTCTTCATACAGTCGTGAGATTAAATTTGGGACCCACCTTAAGTCCAAAGTCATTCTGACATTCTACAACAATAAGGTTGAGTCTCCTATAACTTACAAATGACTTGACATCTCTAATGACATTGGGGCGTTACTTTAAAAGTTTGTACCTAGTTAAAGGCTAAAATTAAGAAACGTTAATTTTTCCGCTGAGTTACGAAAATTAGTTATACTTGTGATAAGATAAATGGTGGTATCTCAGACAAAACTCCTGCAGCAAGTGCAAGCATATTACTAACGGGTGAGGATTGAATCTACTTCATTGATTGAATTAGAGATACTGTTAATTGGCGCTGAGAGGTATATAAATTACGACTAATTTTCGTAACTCAGCGGAAAAGTTAACGTTTCGTAATTTTTGTCCTTAACTAGGTACAAACTTTTAAAGAAATGCCCATTGACGACTTCAAGCATATTTTTCTTGAAATGGGTCACACATTAACGCTCGTGAACGTACAGTGACTAATGGCTCTATTTTCACACTAAAACTCCCTCTAATATACTTTACTATCATATTTTAACCTTCCTTCTGAGCAAAAACACCGGGCACAATAATTTCAAAACAGCGTGATCCCGTTATTTTCGCTCGTAAATTGTAACTCTATTCATAAACGCACTATAAACCTAGTTTAGTAGTATGTCTTGTCTCTTTCTGTCAAATTCAAATGTCATAATTACAGATAAAGACAGCATATTTCAAGCAAGGATAGAAGCTTTAGGTGCACATCTCGTTAGGACGTGGTAGTAATTACGACCACATCGCTTTGCGACTATACTCCATTTACTTTTACTACATAGTACTGGGAAAGTGCAGTTGCACGTGATTGGCTAATGGGAATCCGCTAATAGTAGGAGATCCGAATAGGAGACGATTTGGACCGGGCTGTTTATTCGATAAAAAGTATTTTATACCAAATTTAATATGCTAAGTAATATATGGCGAATAGGTAGGCTGAAAAATTTCAGTCCAGTATATAATTAATGAAAAATTTAAAAATTAACTTTGTTTTAAAAAATTATAATAGGTTGTTTAATAGACAAATTACATACCAATCGAAAGTATGAAGCCTATAGAATATGCAAACGTTAGTTTGACTATTTTTTTCCCGTCAAACTATTGGGTAGGCAGGTATAAACAGGTAAGTCGTTACTAATAATTTGCACCAAACCTAACGTTTGCATATTCTATAGACTTCATACTTTGGATTAGTATGTAATTTGTCTATTAAACAAACATTTGCAATTTAAAAAAAAGTTTTTTTTTTTTTAACGATATATGTACTGGACTGAAATTTTTCAGCCTACCTATTCGCCACATATTATTTAGCGTATTAAATTTGATATAAAATACTTTTCATCGAATAAACAGCCCGGTCCAAATCTTCTCCTATTCGTATCTTAGACCATAAAGCCGCACACAATGGACCAGGTGATCAGTCGGCTCTTACATCTGTACGTTGCGGACGCGTTTGTTTCCCTTGCGACTTATTGTTTATCATTTACCAGTGACTTGGGTAGTGAAACCGACCGATGTCTCCTTAATCTTTTATTTGCAAATACCATTGTGAAAGAGTCCGAAGATTATCGTTTGTTGCCGCCCACTTGGCTATCTGCCTCTGTCCTTTGTCCTTGTCATTTGGATAACACTGTGCGAGTGAGAGAAGCCTATACTAGGTCGTTAAAATAAATGGAGTATACATGTCAAAAAAAAACAAAAAATTTGGTTGCAAAATGACCATTTCATTTACGTTATTGGGTAGGGTAGGTTCGTTAGGTAACTTCAAATTGACCACGAATAGGAGCCCCGCATGGCGGGGCTCCGTCGACATTGCAAAGACGGACGAAATAAAAAAAAAACAATGTGGTAATTTAGCGACTCAGACTTTGTGACATTTAGTTGCAAATCGATCTGGTCGCGTTGCGATCTTGGCACAAAGCGATGTTATCAGATCGAGATGTTGTCGCAAACCGATCTGCCCCCTATTTCCCCATCTTTACAATGACAGGTGACAGGTGACATTTCAATGTACATAGCGCAGCTGATATGAACTCCATTGATGTATCGGCGTGTTAACTTTGCAATGTATATCTAATTGTCACCTGTCACCTGTCATTGTCAAGATGATGAAATCCCCTATTTCATCATCTTGACAATGACAGGTGACAGGTGACATTTGTACATAGCGCAGCTGATATGAACTCCATTGATGTATCAGCGTGTTAACTTTGCAATGTATTCCGAATTGTCACCTGTCACGTGTCATTGTCAAGATGGTGAATTAGGGGGCTGGTCGTATCTAGGCACAAAGCAATGTAGTCAGGTCGAGATGTAGTCGTAAACCGATCAGCGGCTCTATTCAAGACGGTAAAAACAATATCGTATTTGATCTGTTATCGTATTGTCAACGTTTTGATAGCTCTTATTTTCTTGACAGTAATGGCGGCTGACGTCATAACAATACCATAACAGGCAAACTACGATATCGTTTATAACGCCTAGAGAGGCGCTGGTCGTATTTCGTCGGTGATACTGCAAAACGGCGTAACTCACAAATTTATGATAGAGCAAAATAAACCTTTGTCTTATTAAAAAGGTGCATTTTGCTCCTTATTAGAAATGTTACTTGCGCTGTTTTGCATTTTCACTTACGATTTGCTACCTACTCCTATCGAGATGGACCTAAAGCTTCAAGCACACTAGTTATTGTGTTTTTATGAATAAGAGCATAAGTGTATACTAACACAGCCTGGCAACACAGATCATGTTCATGCTGACTTCGACGACCGTAGCCAGTTTGTTGCCAGCCGGCAGACTGCAAAGACTCGTTGGTGGTCTCTCCTATATAATATCCATAAGGATAGTGATCCGGAGCTTATCTGTGGTCATTAACTACCGTGATAAACAGAACATGCCTAAAGGCGGGATATGTGCTGCCAACCACACGAGCCTAATCGATGTTGCCGTCCTAAGTGCCAACCAGCCTTTCTCTATGGTAGTATCTACTTTTATCTTGGGTTTTTTCACTGGGTTGTGCCGTCCGCCTTTATGTTTCATTGTGTTTGTATTTCATGGAGGTTTCGGTTTTGAAATTTGACATTGCTTTGTATTTAATTTCAAACGCTACCCTATTAAATTTCGGTATATAGTGTTTTAATAGATTTAAAAACAAAGCATCATGTCAGACTTCTTTTTTTCGGCGATAAAGCAGTAGTCACTCTATTCGATTGTAAACCCTATAGTAGCTCTTACTGTTAAGTGAAGTGCGATATAGGCAAACTCAGTGTCCTTCGGAAGCGAACTGCACGCGAACTCGAAGCTACGCGATTTTTGACAGTAGCTACGCAACGCTACTGTTGTCGCGCTTGAGATCGCGTCGCGCCGCCCAATTCATTTCTTGAGAAGCTCCTCGTGGTTCAAATGTTTTAGGCCACATTATTTAATTTACAATTTAATGAAATAATAACTGGCTATGTTAGTTTTTGAGCATTTTATTTAAAACGTGTACTCCAATTAAGGACTGAAATTAAGGAACTTTAACTTTGTCAGTTTTGTGACGAAAGTTAGCCATAGATTGCGGCCGTCAATGTATAGCTAATTTTCATCACAAAACTGACAAAGTGAAAGTTCCTTAATTTTTTTCCTTAATTGGGGTACACGTCTTAGTGAAAACGCCCTTTTATTTATTTATTCTACAAAGTCTTTTCCTGCTCCGTATATTAATAGTCAAAAAATGAATAGTCGACGATTAAAAATCGCAAATAAGTTCATGCATCGCGTCGCTGCGAATCGCTTACGCAGGACACTGCGTAACAACGGAATAGAGGCCGTGTGACGTAACGCTGCTCGCTGAAATAAAAATGCTCCATCCATCGCCTGACGTCACGCTCCCGCTAGGTTTGGCTCCTAGTGGTGTGCACGGCCTGCGTGGGCACGCTTCCGGACGGGCCGCTAAAGCAGCGCGTGAACTACGCGCTGAGCATCGCGTGCTTCAACTTCCTGTCACGCTGCATCAGCGCCGTGGCCACCTACCACGACGCGCACAACCGGCCGCGCGCCGGCGTAGCCGTCGCCAACCACACCAGCCCCATCGACGCGCTCGTGCTCATGTGCGACAACTGCTACTCGCTGGTGAGCGCGCACCCCACTTCACAGTCACTCGTGTGCGACAACGCTACTCGGTGGTGAGCGTGCACCTCACTCCACAGTCACTCGTGTGCGACAACGCTACTCGCTGGTGAGCGTGCACCCCGCTCCACAGTCACCCGTGTGCGACAACGCTACGCGCTGGTGAGCGTGCACCCCACTCCACAGTCACTCGTGTGACACAACTGCTACTCCCTGGTGAGCGTGCAACCCACTCCACAGTCTCTCGTTTGCGTCAACTGCTACTCGCTGGTGAGCGTGCACCGAACTCCACAGTCACTCGTGAGCGTCAACTGCTACTCGCTGGTGAGCGTGCACCCCACTCCACAGCCACTCATGTGCGACAACTGCTACTCGCTGGTGAGCGTGCACCCCACTCCACAGCCACTCATGTGCGTCAACTGCTACTCGCTGGTGAGCGTGCACCCCACTCCACAGCCACTCATGTGCGACAACTGCTACTCGCTGGTGAGCGTGCACCTCACTCCACACTCACTCGTGTGACACAACTGCTACTCGCTGGTGAGCGTGCACCCCACTCCACAGTTACTCGTGTGCGACAACTGCTACTCGCTGGTGAGCGTGCACCCCACTCCACACTCACTCGTGTGACACAACTGCTACTCGCTGGTGAGCGTGCACCCCACTCCACACTCACTCGTGTGACACAACTGCTACTCGCTGGTAAGCGTGCACCCCACTCCACACTCACTCGTGTGACACAACTGCTGCTCGCTGGTGAGCGTGCACCCCACTCCACACTTACTCGTGTGCTACAACTGCTACTCGCTGGTGAGCTTGCACCCCACTCCACAGTCACTCATGTTCGACAACTGCTACTCGCTGGTGAGTGTGTACCAGCTACCCGCCTTCGGCGCCGGCTGCGCTCCAAGGACCCGACCGTTTTTACGGTTGGCGCAGATTACCCCGGTCGGGGGTCTACCGACCCGATACCGGCTCCTCATCCACCTTCTTGGACTAGGCTAGAGATGACCTACGAGAGTGCACCCCACTCCACAGTCTCTCCGTTTTATCCAATAGAAGAGAGGCCGTGCGTTTTTAAACGTACGTATGTGAATCGTGATATTTTTTATCTTCAGCGTTCTGTAAGTATAATTAATATTATAATGCATGGACTAAGAGAGAAACTTACAATACTCCAGTTTCTCAATAGCAATAGGCATTAGTCGTTTTTCAATGCTTACCATAGGCTTATGAGGGAAAGCCAAAAGGTGGTATCTCAAATTCAACAGCCAAAGCAGATTCAGTCCTATTCCGTTAGTAATAAGGGTCGACTTGCTACAGAAGCTTTGTCTGAGATACTGCGATTTGTCTTAGAAGGGCAGTATCAGACACGAGTGACAAATATACTGACAGTTACGAGTGCAAGCGTGATAGCGATATAGCCAACCAAACGCTATTAAGAAGCTGGTAGTACTGTAGGTATGCTTGGGCTAATGTCTCGCAGTTTCACCCATAGAAAAAGTAATTTTTTATTTTTTGGTATGGTATGGTTCTTTGTTACCTCTTATAATAATAATAATAATAATCGTTTAATTCAGAATTAAATTCCATAATAAGTTAGTTACAAAGGTTCATTAATCTATGTTATAGGCAATTACCTTAAAAAATAAAAAGAAATAAAATCAAAACAAAATTACATTACATTCAATAAAATTACATAAATGTCATGATAAAGTCAAATAATAATAGTAATAGTAACAAAACACATAATCTCACGCCTTCGTTCCCAGAGCGGGGTAGGCAGAGCTACAGAATTACAAACATCTCTAAAAACTTGTTGATAATTCTATAACCACAATTTGCACAATTAGGCTAAGATGTTTACCAGTGTATTAGTGACAGGTTGCAAGCCCATCGCCTAACAGTACTACAAGCCTTTATTCCCTTAGTCGACTTTTACGACATCCACGGGAAGACATGGAGTGGCACTATTCTAACTCGGCAACCACACGATCGAATCAATATGAGAATAAAATTTTAATTTAAAATTACTACCCATTACTACTATATCAATTCACTTTATTTTATGACACCAATGCCCTTTCTGACTAAGTGCCATAATAATGCACTGTCCATGCGGTTTGCAAGCACTTTCAGGATGGTATTCTGGCTGCCGCGAACACGATGGAGAAGGGAGACGCACTTCTTACGCATTACAGCGTAGAAGTCGTCCATGCGCGCCGCCGCAAACATGCCAGACGCGCTGCAGCGGTCATATTTGTCATATATTATTGGGCCTGTGACAGTATCATTTGTCAAATTTATTAATGCTGCTAATTAAATCAGATCGTCTAAAATTAACAAGCTATATGTCTCATAATCCCTAAAAGTTCATAATACCTAATGGTTTTTTTAGGCACAATAAGATATCGAAAATATTGTAGAGGTTGAATCAATGGCCCGATTTCGATAAACGATACGTTAGCTGTGTGGTTGCCGGCTTAGAATAGTACCACTCCATGCCTTCCCGTGGATGTCGTAAGAGTCGACTAAGGGAATAAAGGCTTGTAGTACTGTTAGGCGATGGGCTTGCAACCTGTCACTAATACACTGATAAACATCTTAGCCTGATTATGCAAAATGTGGTTACAGAATTATCAACAAGCTTTTAGAGTTATTGGCAATTCTGTAGCTCTGTCTACCCCAAACTGGGAATAAAGGCGTGAGTTTATGTATTAACCCTTTATAAGGTAGAGGTGATTTAGCGACCACGTATATTTATCCTCGTAAGGCCCAGTGTGCAATAAAATGTACATGATCAAGGCAATTTAATTTGAACTGTGTTACAATGGTAATAAGGTTTATTTTCCTATCTTGATAAACTGAAAATGTCATTATCGAACAAACGTAATTGAACTTTATTGCCTTGATGGTAGATTCAAAGTCCCACTCACAAAAAACTCCCTGTTTGTAGTATGGTGGGCTTTACGAAGTTATATAGGCTTCATTTCCTCCTACGCTGATGTCGGTCGCTGACGTCGGTCGAGCGTACGGATATACACAATGTTCCACGGGACACCGCACAGCGACGCTGACGTCCGCGGCGGATTTATTTCTACGCGCCGCTGACGGCGCGCGTCGGTCTCGCTCGTCGGTGCGCTGACGCGCTATACAACACCATCGCCCGCTCAGGGCAAAGCTGACCGGTTGGCTGTACGGACGTGTGCTCAGCGCAGGCAATCACATACTGTTCCGTACTGCGATCGGTTTCGCACTGCTGGAATTTTCTTTGTCATACGCCACCGACGGTAGGCTCGACCGACGTCAGCGACCGATGACAGCGTAGGAGGAAATCAAGCCTTAGAGTTTCAACCTTACGTACCACAGAATATGATACATATTCTGTTGTTTTTGCACGAAAAATGACTTGCTTTTAAATGATTCCCTAGGAAGTGTCAATCATGAATTCATCAATCATTGTATTTGAATTTTACGTAGCATAAAGCTATAACTGGGGCCTAATAAAGGGTTAATTATATCAATTGAATGCAGAAACTGAGTTATGTTTGTCCGCAGATTGGCCAAAGACACGGGGGCTTCCTAGGGCTCCTACAGCGCGCGCTCGCGCGGGCCTCGCCGCACATCTGGTTCGAGCGGTCGGAAGTCAAGGACCGGCACGCCGTCGCCAGAAGGTAAGGTTTACAAGTAGGGTGAGGTTAGGTAAGGTTAGATTAGGTTTTTTTTCGGATTAGTTGGAGAATACTCTGTATACAGCGGACCGGGCCCAACTGCGTGCCCGACTCATCTGGGAAGAGAACTCAACTGTATAAACAGTTGAGTCCTCTTCCCTCCATTCCCGCTATAAAAAGGTTATTTTATTCACTGAAAACAGTGAATAAAAAGCACTTTTATTCACTATTTTGGTGTTTGAATTTAAAACACACCAATATATTCGACATCCATCTCAATGCTATAGAAACTCCTTGCGCAAAATATACGCGATACAAACTCCTGTGCAAAGAATACTCGACATACAAACTCCTTGTGCAAATAACTCCTCGAGATTTGATTGGTCGACACTAACGACAAGGAGTTTAGCATTTGACCATCCTAATAAAAATAAGAAAATTATGTAGTCTTAATTTTAATAATAGTTCCAATTTTAATGTGCATTTTAATTAATTTTACCTTCCATTTTTCGTCATTAAATGTTTATTTTCGCTTAAATCTTTCTTTTTCCCGTAGTCATGGTATAAAGTATAGCATGCAACTCTTGAATAAAATGGATTTATATCGAGGGCCATGAATCACTTGCGTCGCTCAGGATTCTAACACTTGAATCATGTATATTTTATTTCCCTATTTGTGTAAGTCACTTAATATTTACATATATTTTTTTTTTGTTGGCAGGCTTAAGGAGCATATCTCGGTGCCCGATAACCCCCCGATCCTGATCTTCCCTGAAGGCACCTGCATCAACAACACTTCTGTGATGCAGTTCAAGAAAGGCAGCTTCGAAGTCGGAGGGCTCATCTACCCGGTCGCTATTAAGTAAGTATACATTATCTCATTATGGGCGGATATTTGTGTGAGCGCGAGTATTTGGTTTGTCTTGGGTGTTTTCATGTTTTTATAGTACATTGTTGCAGAGGATAGAAAGTACGCGATTTTTGGACGAGTCATATAGAGGGCCGAAACATAGTTGAGGCCCTCTAGTGTACGAGTCCATAAATTGCACTTTCTACCGAGGCAGACATAGTGCTTTTCACAACTACTGAGAGGAAATAAAATAAAAATTCATATTCAAAACTCAAATTTTAGTTCATGTTAATGTGACATCACCGCCAATTTTACCATTTTTTTAATCTGGACCCCTATTCTCGTGGTACTCGAGATTAATATACTAACATGCGAGATGAAGATGTCAACTCCATATAAAATTGAATATTTTTCGCCATATCTCCCATGTAATTTCATCTCTAGTGATTCGAGATTAGGGGCCAGGTTTAAAAAAAAAGCAGTGACATAGTTTTTAGTCTGTATCTTGTAGCAAAAATACACCTAATATTTTACGACACAAAATGGTGTGTTCTGATTGGTCGATTTCTATTTTGCATGTTAAGGAGCTATGACACAAAAATTGATTGATTGATTTTCATTGGTGCTTAAAGTTGGACAACAATGTTCTCGATCAATCAGCAAACACCCCGACAAAAACATTCTTGGTCTGTCCTTATAAGTGACGTTTTGTGACCCCAAACAAGACCATATATATGGCCATATTTCCGAGCAGTGTTGTGAAATAGTACATTATTGCCTAGGCATGGAAGTAGGCAATTGCGGGCCGAGTATTGGTTTAAACGGACGAGCTTGCGAGTCCGTTTAAAAATACGAAGCCCGCAATTGCTGTTCCTGCCGAGGCAAATATAGTGCTTTTCTCAAAAATCGCAAGAAAAAATTTGTGTTTGAGTCGAATCTTCATCGCTTGAACAAATTTTTTGAATTGCATACAAACAGCAACTTCATGTGAAAAAACCATCACTCCTACCGCCTTTTTGTTTATGACAAGGAGAAACGCAATTCTTCTTTAAAAAAAACATAAGCTATTCCAGGCACAAATAAAAAAGTTATGTTTCGAGTAAAATTTGGATGTATAAGACTTGTGCCCTCATTTTATTATGGCCCTTTTCACTTTTTAAAAAGTTACAAGGTAGATGGTAATGGAATTTGTATGCAACATTGCGGGCTTGTGTAGCGAGCACGCAATGTTTTTTTTTTTTAATTTGAGAACTGTCAGTAAACTATGTACTTCGCGTCTCAATATGTAGATAGGAATGGCCACATTTCCGGACATTTTTGAGAAAAATATATATTTTACGTCTGTCCCTCTGTATGTACGCTTAACCTCGTAAGACCCAGTGCGCAATACAATGTACTTAATCAAGGCAATTTAATTTGAACTGTCTTGCAATGGGAATAAGGTTTATTTTCCTATCTTCATAAACGAAAAATAGCATTATCGAACAAACGTAATTGAACTTTATTCCCTTGATGGTAGATTCAAAGTCCCGCTCACAAAAAACTCCCTGTTTGTAGTATGGTGGGCCTTACGAGGTTAAATTTCTCAAACTACGCAACGGATTAATGCGGTTTTCTTCAGTAGATAGAGTGATTCAAGAGGAAGGTTTTTATGTACAATAAATTGTGGATTATGTACGGGTGTTACAGAAAAGTCATATAAACCGAAGCGAAGCGAGGGTGGTTCGCTTAGTAGGTACCCAAGTACCCATAGTACAAACCTAGAGCTTAGTTTGTGACTAGGTTAATTTATTATTTTTCTCCAACATGCTCGGAAAGGATTGCCTTTTTACCCGACTGCCGATGGAGGAGGGTAATGTGTTTCACAGCCTATATATGTATGTTTGTTCCTTTGTGTCACTATAAAAACTAAACCCGTTGTCCGATTTTGATGATTCTTAATGTCAATCGATTTGTCTTAATCTGGTGAGTGTCACTGAAGATATGGCAGTAATCGAAATTCAATATGGCGGCAACCAGACGCCATATTATGCTGAATAAAAAAAAAAGTCGACCAAGTATGACAAGTGGGGTATCATTGAATAGGGATTGAAAAATCATCTTTAGGTTTCTTTCATCATTTTTCATTTTGAGTAATAATTTAGGATTTATAACGATTTAAAGTTGGTTAGCAACAGTCGGGTTTTGAAAGCTTGCTTTTTGTTAAAGTTATTCTTTTAAAACAATATTTTATTTATTGATATTTTATTCAAAAATGCTCTTTATTGCACATAAACTCAAAAACACTTTCCGTCTTCGTTTTTCAATTGAAAAGCCATTCTTTCCGAGCATGTTTGAGATGAGTGTATTTGTATTGTATTGTTTTGCCGTTCCACCAGATACGACCCGCGGTTCGGCGACGCGTTCTGGAACAGCTCGCGCTACGGCATGCTGCACTACCTGCTGAACATGATGTCGTCGTGGGCCATCGTGTGCGACGTGTGGTACCTGCCGCCGTGCCGCCGCGGCGCCGCCGAGGACGCCGTGGCGTTCGCCAACCGCGTCAAGGCGCAGATCGCCGCGCGCGGCGGCCTCGTCGACCTGCAGTGGTCAGTTATATTTAAACACCTCTACATTTATATAACTGGCTAAATAACTATTTATTTGACTGACTCGCTAAGTACCAATTTCACCAAACGATGTTAAATATTAATCTATTAATCGACTGTTAGTTCATAAATTTTGACAGCTGTTAACAATCTACTCGTCTGTTAAGTTATTAACATCGTTTGGTGAAATTGGTACTAAATGTCTTTCTAACTGACTAACTAACTTACTTATTAACTGACTCACTAACTAACTACCTAACTGATTATATAACTAACTGAGTAATTAATTGACTAACTGACTAACTAACTATCTGACTGACTAACTAACTTACTGAGTGCCTAAACGAGTCACTAACTAATTGAGTAATTAAATGTGTAACTAACTGAGTAACTAATTGACTAACTGACTGACTGACTTAACTATCTGACTAACTAACTAACGTTCTGACTGACTAACTGAGTGGGTAACCGACGAACTAATTGACTAATTAATTGACTAACTGACTGAGTAACTAACTGGCGGACTGAGTAAATTATTGACTTACTAACTGACCTACTGACTAGCGATGGGCAATTTCTGAAACATTTCACATATTACCTTAACTGTGACATATTTCAACTTTTGAAAATTACAAAATTGACAAGAAACGTTTCTGACAGTAATGTTACCGAATAAATTACACTTAAATTTCACGTCACGTGTCCGCTACTTCTGACGTTAGTAGAACGGGTTATGATTATTAAATTCGAGACTATATGTCAGTGGCCGCTTGGCCTAGGGGTGTCTGTTCCCAACTTCCCAGTTGATATACAAAGGACGGAAGTTCAAGACCAAGTTAAGAGAAGTGCCGTGTTTTTTTTGTATTTATTTATTTAACCTTTATTGCACCAAAAAAAGTACAAATGGCGGACTTAATGCCTCATGGTATTGTTTAAAATGTTTTGTATATGTTAAAAGTAGGTATATTGTGTTATCTTTGTCTTAATAGAAAACACCATAAATAGAGTAATTAAAGGAATTATGTTAAAGTGGTGACTGTGATAATATAATAAGAATGTTGTTGTTTATCGGGGAGTATAAAATTACTCACAAACAGATAATTTACACCTGAAAACTACAGAAACCTAACAGAAATTTTCCATTTGAAACTTCCAGTAACTTACATGAAATTTAAATGAAAGTTTCACTTTTGTAACTTGCAAGCTGCCCATCACTACTACTGACTAACTAACTGAGTAACTAATCGACTGACTAAATGACTTACTAATAGACTAACTAATTGAACAACTTACCGAGTTACTAACTAATTGAGTAATTAAATGTGTAACTAACTGAGTAACTAATTGACTAACTAACTATCTGACTGAGTAACTAACTGGCTGACTGAGTAACTTATTGGCTTACTAACTGACCTACTGACTAACTAACTGAGTAACTAATCGAGCGACTAATTGACTGACTAATAGACCTGACTGACTGCCTGACTGACTAACTAACTGAGTAATTAATTGACTAACTATTTACTACTTGATAACTGTAATATTTTGCGTTATAAAGTTTTGTCATATCAACAATTTATTAAAAAACTTTATTCCCTACAGGGACGGTCAACTAAAACGAATGAAGGCAAAGAAAGAGTGGCGCGAGATGCAGCAAGAGGAGTTCAGCAAGCGGTTAAAAGGAGAATGAGCGAACTGTACTAACAATTAGTACTTGGACTCGAACAGTGAGATACTTCTGTATAGTGACTATAGACGCGTAGTAGCATAGAATATGAAACTGGTGCGCTGTGAGCGTGTAGTATAGCGTTGTAATTTATTCTTCATGAACCGAATTGGTTTGGTCATAGACAAATAGGGTTTTTAAACGTTGACATTTGGCATGTACCAATTGAAAAAAAAATATTTTGTATTTAGTTGTATACTGAAAAAACGCGGCGTCGCGGCAACGTCGAGGCGTGGTCGTGAAGAGGCGAGACGCGGCCTTGTTATATAATTTTCTCTTAAGAGTTTTTTCCACTCATGAATTTTCAACACTCGTTTATTCCATTCGCGTTTTCCCCATCCATAATTTTAACCACACGCATTGTAGCTTTTCCCAAGTAGCATGTTTGCGTATTTGTGTGTTTTTAGGACGTGAGTTAGGCCCGAAGGGCCGAGGCGCCCGGGAATAGGAGCTCCGTAAGCGGAGCTGAAAATTTACATTTGAAATGGGCAAGCATGCGACTCGGAAAAAACTAAAATATTATTAATGCGCGTGTAAACTCGTTTTATATTCAAACTAATGTGGCCGGTTGATTTAGTAACGGCCTATAATGTAAATAATGCTTTTTTAACCTAAGCTCAGAATATTTATTAAATTTGTAAACAGCTGCGTTAATAATGAATAATAAAATCGTATGTGACTTATATCTATAAATTAGTCGGTTAACTTCAAACTTGGATAAGTCCATGCAAAAGGACAACGAAAGGAGGGTGGGCATATTGGCCTATTGACCAACAAGGACAAGCGGTATGTCACCGGATAGGTAATTCTAAGTTGTAAAACTATTACTATGGCAGGTAGTTCGAAATCTTTGTGTGAAATAAGTTATCGCCAAGCAAAGACGGCGGTATTTCATAGTAATTATGCTAAAGTCGTCTATGTAGGCGTCCCGATGTTCCAGATAAAAAAAAACTCACAGTTATTTGAGGTTTCCCGCTACACAAAATCGTTGTAGAATTAAAAAGGATATCCGATGATATAGTGCTTATTGTTATTGTTTTCTAGGCCACCGTTCATACATTTTTGCCATTCTCCTTTGCGACTTTTTGCAAACAAGTGTTTTAAACGTTTACCAAATTTTAAGGACATATCAGAGTATGAAATTAAGCGACTCAAATATAAACAACTGATCGGTTGATCGATCAACGCTCAGCCGAAATCGCTGGACCTAGGAACTTTAAATTTGGAGGAAGTATTCCTTGGATATACTAAAGGTGGACTAAGAAGGGATTTTTGGAAATTCACCCCCTAAGGGGTTAAAATAGGGGGAGTAGCGGGGACTAATTCTATGCGTATGAAGTCGCGGGCGTCCACTAGTATTATATAATACGAGGACACTTGATTATAGTCGGTGTGAATTTAATAAGGCAAAGAAAAGAAGAATTGTCACAGCGATTAAAGTGACAAGGTACTAATGGACTTGTCTTATTTTGTAAACAATTTTATAACCTCAAAATCACTTTTGGCTAAAATGGCCGTTTTCTGCTGAATAAAGCAACTAGAGACCACATTTTGCACACCATTTTCCTGATTTGACATCATGGATGGTTTATTTTATGACAAAATTGTTATTTTAGACGAAAAGGGAGCATTTTGAGGTTATAAAAGTGTTTACTAAACAAGACAAGTCTATTGGTATGGAGTATACACATATTTATGAACTCGACTGTACTCCTAAAATACGATAATACGATATTATTACCTATGTTTTAATTTGGCCAGTGTCAGATGGTCCCTGTGGCAGCCTTATTTCGTTATTTCGAACACTTACTTTACTCGCAAGCGAGGCATGTAACAAGATTAATCATTACGTCGCAGGGTTTGTGTTAATTATATATAAATATTTAAAGAAACAAGTGTAATACGTGTTTGTATGAGCTGTCACAGCGATCACCCTAGGTTGACCCGACTATAGTAAGAGTTAAGTGCTTGAAGTTTAGAGTTAGTGCGGGAAACGTTCGAGAGATGTCGCTAGTGTGCTTTCTCTATGACTGGTCATGGCCGAACTTTTAAATTGGTCGTGTTGCCTCTTTGCCTCTGGTACAAGCATAAAATAAGTACAAATAGAAATCGTACTTTTAAAATGACAAAAGAGCCCTATATTTCACCTTTCTTATTTATGGCATTTTTAATGAGTTGGAAAGAGATGTCCTTATAGGTATTCTTTCGTTATTTAGTAGGTCGTGAAATTGAATAGATCTTTCAACTGTAAGGCCCAAAGCCAAGTTAAATCTGTGACTTTGACCGTTGAAAAAAAACCTGCCTAGTTTTTGTTTCATTTACTTAAGAAATACGTAATCTAAAATGTAGAGACGGATAGCTGGTGCGAAGTTCGTCTTATAGTCCGGTTTCTAAGCTTGTAGTTATTCTATGGTTAGAAAGGACACGCAGGCTACGTGGCAGCTGTCATAGTAGCCTCACCACTAGCGCCATCTCTCGAACGGTGGCAGAACTACGGTCGATTTTAACCTCTAATGAGGTATAGAGGGAGTTGCATAGCAATAATATATTTTTGGATGCTCATGACTTTTTGACGAAGATGGCCGATGAGGATGAATTCGGAAATGGGGAGTTTTAAATAGTAACAATTTTTAATTTTTGCCATCTTTTTGGATAATTAAAAACCCGATGTGTCCTCAAAAAAAGGGTTCGTTACTGTCCCTTTTGTTACTGAGAAATTTAATGGATTTTGAGTAACATATTGGGACAATGTTGGAATGCAACGTTCTAACGGCAAAACGCTGCAAGTCAAAAAACTTAGCTTCAGCCGTTTCAGAAAAAAACGCGTTTAATGATTATTATTTGGCTATTCTTATGCAAAGTTACCGCGTTTTGACAGTTTTCTACTGCCTGAACATATTTTTAAAAGTTCTTTTGTAGGTAACACAGAAGCACGCGTAAAGAAACGTTTGATACAAGTTAACACAAAACGCTGTAGCTCGAGTTGCAGCGTTCTGCTGTTGGACTGTATGGTAACATTACTCTAGAAAATGATGATACCATCAGATTTTTTTAATACAAAATTTCGAGCTAAAATTTAGACAGGGTTTTCCTTAAAACTAGTAGTGCCCTAGTTAAGAAAAAAAAATGTGGCGCGAAAAATTACGAACACCACGCTACCGTACCTTAATTTTAAGGTCTGTCTGTGGAATCGTATCTCCCAAACGGACGAACCGATTTTGAACCGGTTTTTTTTTAAAGAAAGCTAGTTTAATAGCGGTGGTTCTTAGCTAGGTATCAGCTCGATTTGGATGGTTGTTCTATTTCATTATTTATTTATCTTGCGCGGTATGAATTCTTGAAGTATTTTGTACCATTTGTTAGTCTATATGCTAATATATTCTAAGTTAAATAAGATAGTGTCTGACACGCCCATTAATTATCCGTGGTTCACCTTACTAGTTCACGTGAGCATTTTAGTAGACCTTAACGAAGTCGACGGAGCTCCGCTTTCGCGGAGCGCGTATTTCTGGGTTATTTGGGCCCTTCGGTCACTGAAGAACTAACATAACCTAAACCTACCTATCAATTTTGGCCAGTCTACTCTCCGTTATCCACATAGGAGAACCACGGATAATTGTGTCTTCGATAAATTGTATACGATTTCATAAAGATGGCAAATGTTTGAATTTTTTTAATGACAGTTCTTTCTAGGTATACAATTTCAAATGTCTACAATAAAAAAAACTTACCACTTTTTCACCATCTTTATAGTAACACGTGATGGCTGACATTTCTTTGTACAGTCATAGTCATAAATATATACACGTTCCCAAGATGTCAATATCTACCTACACGCCTCTATGGCACTGATAATAAGGTCCATGTGCACATATATTTGACGTGATAGCTGTATAGATAATGCTTTTGAGCGTATCATGGCGCACCCAATATGAATTCAACTGATATAGGACCTTGTTGACTTTGATATGTATACCGAATTGTCACCTATCACCTGTCACTGTCAGGTTGGTGAAAAGGGGACCTGGTTATCGCTATTGGTAGTTACCAGACGCGTCGTTTGGCAAACACATTGTTTTTTTGTAATAATTTAATCGTGATAGTTGGTGAAATGAAATTTTAGACATTTCAAACAAGTTAATAAAGAATACTATCTCAAATGTATTTAGAGATACCTTTAATAAGTCAATAGAAAGTCATACTTAGGGTTAGGATTTTGGTGGCATATCGTGGTTCTACAATCCATGGAGCCGCTATTTCATAATTATTATAATACATAACACTTAGATTTTGACCTTCAGTATGGTCATATTTCAAAATGAACTAAATTCATTTTTATTTCGGTTATTCCATACCTACTAATATTTGCTTGTTTGTAACCGATTCACAGCAGAGATATCCTCCATACCAAAATTAATTTAAATTGGTTTAGCGGTTTAATGAATAAATTAATTTTGAAATATTAAAATACTGCAGGTCAAAATCAAAGTGGTATGTATTATAAAAATAGGAAATAGCGACTCCATGGATTCTAGAACCACGATTTGCCACCAAAAGTCTTAACTCTATTCATAAGAAATATTAGGGATTTTGTGAGTTTGTAAGTGGAGGGTAATTTGCGGAATTAGTGCAAAGTTCTTTCACTATTTTTAAAGTATACGAGTATTATGATTCAGATGTACATGGCGGGAAATAAAATGTGCCTCCTGTCACTTGGAAATAATGCAGCTTTTCGTCAGTGAAAGAATGTTCCAAACCGGATCGGATAGTTTCAAAGGTTACCTTCAACAAACAAACTTACAAACAATAATACCCATTTATAATATTAATATAGACGACTATACTATTTATACAAGCATTTTTTGCCTAGAAAAAAAACGTGGCCATGTCTTAATTTTGAGATATGATTTTTTCCCGGTCATACAATCAAACCGAAGGGGATAGAAGCTTTAGGTCCAAAGGTCCAAGGTAGCAAATATGACCAGAGGGCCCTACCAAGATGCACTACGCTAACTAGCGTTTCTATTCGTTTCGTTTTTAAACCAATCGCGTCACTTGTAGATGACGTGATACGAAAAGTTAAGTGATCTACCAGTGATGCGATTGGTTAAAAACTAAACGAATAGAAACGCTAGTTAGCGTAGTGCATCTTGGCAGGGCCCTCAGATCGCTTTGCGACTTCATCTCAAAAATACCGAGGTGCAAAATGACCACTTCTTTTGCGTTACTAGGTAGGTTAGATTCGTTAGGCAACTTGAAATGCCCGAAGGGGGAATTGCCCAGGAATACGAGCTCCGCCATGCGGGGCACTATAGACATTGCTAAGATAGACATAAGATGATAAAAACAATGTGATCATTTAGCAACTTTTTGGGATGTAGTCGTAAAGCGATCTGGTCGTATCCTCGTAAGACCCCGCGTACAAAAAAATATACATAATACGGCCATTGCAATAAAGATTTATTGCAAAGGAGATAAAGTAGAATTTCTCTTGTTCTTATGACTGACAATTGAAATACAAAATTGACTTTATTGCAATCACAATAGGTTCATTTTCCTTTGGTAAATTTCGTTGTATGGTGGATTTTAGGCTGCGGCTCCACTGAGGCGGAGATGAGCGGAGAGGAGCGGCGCTGTGCCAATATTAACCAATAGAATCTAAACCAACGTGCGAAAGGCGCGCTCGACGTGACCGCATGCGCCTTCTATTGGTTAATATTGGCACAGCTCCGCTCCGCTCCGCTCGTCTCCGCCTCAGTGGAGCCGCAGCCTTAGGAGGGTATTGCGATCTAGGCACAAAGCGATGTAGTGAGATCGAGATGTGGACGGCTTCTATACCAAGTTGACGATATGATAACGTGTCAAACGCAATATTGTCGCTTGTGGTCTATCGCTGTCTCTCTCTGACACCTGTCAGTGTATTTGTTATGCCAGAGAGAGACAGCGATAGAAAGCCGAGTACTATGGATGTTGTTTACGAAAGGATGACGATGATGATATAACTATAGCTTTGACAGTTGGTAGCACCGTGGTTCTAAAAACCATGGAGTCGCTATTTCCTAATTCTTTATACACTACATACGGCCTTGATTATGACTTGAGTTCAAATTGGTTTAGCTGTTTAATAGT
The DNA here is from genome assembly GCA_946894065.1 of Acleris literana. NCBI lineage: Eukaryota > Metazoa > Arthropoda > Insecta > Lepidoptera > Tortricidae > Acleris > Acleris literana. The sequence goes on along the minus strand of OX335693.1, from coordinate 10,815,566 downwards.
TTCATGTTGCCTACCAGCCTTTTTTTTAAATTGGTGTTGTCCCTGACATTGGCCAAATTTTTTCCATGACTCGATGTATGAATGTGGAAGAAGCGAAAGAGATTTGTCAGGATCGTAGCAGGTGTAAAGAAGTGGTCTCTGCCTAGCCCTCTGGGAAACAGGCGTGATTTAATGTATGTATGTATGTAATTTCTTTAAGAATTCTCCACAGTGAAAGCGTAACCAACAAATGAAAAAATATTTGTGGTTATGAATTAACCAAACTAAAAACGTCGTTTTTAGAGATGTTTGTAATTCTGTAGCTCTGCCTACCCCATTCTGGGAACGAAGGCGTGAAATTATGTATGTATGTAAAAACGTCGTTACGTTTTTTTTTTGAAATATGACAATACTGAAGGTCAAAATCAAGTTGGTAATATGAGAACTAGGATATAGCGACTACATAGTTTTTAGAACAACGGTGTGCTACCGATTGTCCCGGCGCTCGTAACATTTACTTAAAATATATGAATGCATTGCGAAAATGCTACTTTTAGTTTGACATACATATGTACATATATCGTCATTACTTTGAAAAAACCTCGTATCTCATATTTGGTGACGTACGATTTTAAACTTAAACGTGAATAGAATTAAGTTCAAACTCGTACACCTCGAAATATCAGATACGAATTTTTTCTAAAGTAGTTATGATATCAATTTATCATTATTGTGAGCATTTTTTTTAATTTTGGCCAATGTCAGGGACATCTCCAGATTAAAATACAGGTAGAGTACATAAAACTTTGCAAAAATTTCCTAATGGGTCCTAAATTATTTGATAAATGAGTTCCTTTTCTGTTACAGAATTTCATACGTTTTTGGTAACAAAAAAACAACGTATTCATTATATTTTGAGATCTTTATAATTTAATTATTTCATAGTTTCATGTTGTCTACCAGCCAATTTTAATTAATCTGGTGATGTCCCTGACATTGACCAACATTTTAAGAAATGCTCTTCTAGTACGAGATCTCGCCGTCGAGTAGTGCATACGGCAGTGCATGCCGTTTGTTTGAAATGGAATTTCGTTTAAACTTGGGAATTACCCGACAAAATTCTTTACGGAATGGTTTTATTATGAATAAGTTAGATGAGGTTAGGCGAAAATACCTTTTTGCGAAATGAAAATTTGAGTTAGCCATATTATTTGGTGAAACAAGTGAACCGTGCGAACACTGAAATGTATGATTAAAATAATTAAAGTGATAAAAATCCTAGTTAACTTTTTGTAAAGCGTCATGACAATCAGCTGCAACGATAAACAAATAAATAGGGACAAATAATTATAATTACCTATGTTATAACATATGTAATTAAACCTTAAAAGGTTTTACTTGGCCTATGGAACTCATTCCAATACCTTACAAAACGACTATCGAAACTGTCTGCTTCCCTGGCTAAGAGTCAGCGCTGCAAGATTCCATAACATTCCTGTCAACATAGGGAAACTAAATCCAGCAGTAGGTGGCAAAATTGTTCCACAGTTCACAGATGAGGTTGTGACTTTTCCGGTGAGATCTCGCGCTATGGCTTAACGTTATTCGGTCATAGTAACCAATGATTTTTTTTATATTGATTGATACGGGGTACACTACATAACTCCGAAAAGTAATTCCAAATTGATCAAAATCTCGAAGTTTCATAATAGGGATGTGCCCTGTGTAAAAAAAAATGTAACTAGTCCGTCAGTAAGATTATCAAAAAATATTGAACACGTATTTTTTGCTTTATCAAATCAATAAAAAATTACAAATATAACGCGCATCAAAGTTCGGGAGCGGGGGCTCGTGACGTCACAACGTGGTATAAAGTGTGCCGACGCGAAACTTCAACGCACTTTATCTTCGTATTTTTTTGTTCAATTGACAAAATAAAAAATACGTGCTTAATTTCTTGATAATGTAAATGACGAACTAATTAGAATTTTTTAGGACACTAGCCTATTCCGAATTAATTTTTTTGATAGAATACTAAATTTTTTGATATCGTTTGAAAATAAAAACTCACGTAACGGTAAAAAAGAAAGTAAAGCCCCTGCATGTAGTTGTATACTAAACTAATATGGAATTTACGTCAAATTTCAAATTAGTATGACGATCGGTCTATAGAGGTACGTTTCTATTCGTTTATTTTTTAAACCAATCGCGTCACTGGTAGATGACGTGATACGAAAAATCACGTGATCTACCAGCGACGCGATTGGTTTAAAAACGAAACGAATAGAAACGATAGTTAGCGTAGGGCATCTTGGCAGGACCTCGAGATGTGTTACAACTTCATAGAAGAGGAGCTTTACACGTGTTTTTACCTATATAGCAAATAAATTATGCATTTATTCTAAAATAAAAAAAACAACATAGCATAAAAATAACATAGCTTTCGGAAAAAATCAGGCAAATGAATATTCGGAAAAAAACGGAATTTTAAAAGTATTTCCATTGCGCCCAACAAAGTGATTATTTTAGTCATTTAGTATGTTTAGTTTAGTTATTTATTATTAGTTGTAGACTTGTTAAGATGCGATGTTTTTTAATAAATTTGTACAGTTTTTTTAACGTGTAGACATGTTTTGTTAATAAATAAAGCTTTCGTATAGAAATGGAATTTGTGGTTTTATTTTATTTAAATAATTCGATGGTTCGGTCATTTGGAAAGGATGGATGAAAGAAGATTGACAAAAGAGATATACAGAGCGAAAGTGAGTGGGAGGGTCGGAAGGGGCCGCCCTAGGCGTACTTTTCGAATAAAATTGGAGAAATACTGGAAAAGGGCCGGATCTTAAGTACCCGAAACCGACGTGCATGTATGACTCGATGTATGAATGTGGAAGAAGCGAAAGAGATTTGTCAGGATCGTAGCAGGTGGAAAGAAGTGGTCTCTGCCTACCCCTCTAGGAAACAGGCGTGATTTAATGTATGTATGTATTTTATTTAAACCAGAGCGAAGCGAGGGCAGGTCGTTAACACTTTAACTGTCCGTGCATTACATGTAATGCACCGTCAAAGTAGCTCTGTTACGTCTACGTGACGTCAGAAATAGAATAGAATAGAATAGAAATAATTTATTCAACGCACACAGAAGAAAAACAATAGAAAAAAATATAAAGTAAAAGGAAGACATTACGTTGAATAGGACCCCTCTCAGCATTGTGCCGCAGTGGGACCCTGACTTAAAAACTAACCTAAATTAAACATTAAACGGGTAACAGTAGACAGTTAATAGGTAACATTACAAACAATAGCGACAATTTTATACAGGAAATTAAAAAAAAAAAAACACGCTTAAAAACGTTATCAAGGACTAAAAAAGACCATTTTGTGTGGCAACACCAGAACAACACAACCGTTTCCTGTTGGATCGTTGCAAGTGACGGCCCGTTTAATTTCAGAGGTATAGACGAAATATACGGCTCTATAAATTAGTGCATTACCTGTAATGCATGGACGTACCGAACCATGTCAGTGGTGAAAGCGAAGGACAGTTAAAGTGTTAATAATAACATAATTAGGATTAATTAAGGTAGGTATGTTTTTCGATTATGCTTTTGTTGCCGACTGTATTTTTTTTTGTAAACCAAGTATCTGCTTATCAAGACCAAGCTAACGAGTCCCAACACGGCGGGTCTACGTAGAGGAGATCCCGCCGCCACCTTCCAGCTCCATCATCAGATCAGGTCTTAGATACCATAATATTACACTGTCATCGGGTTCACATGACCCCTTCGGACTCTGTCTCCCCTGAGGCACGTTTTATAAAGCTACAAGTTACAATTTTACAGATCTAAACTGGCAACACTGCTCGAATGGCTGGGGCACGTTTTATAAAGCTACAAGTTACAATTTTACAGGTCTCAACTGGCAACACTGCTCGAATGGCTGGGGCACGTTTTATAAAGCTACAAGTTACAATTTTACAGGTCTAAACTGGCAACACTGCTCAAATAGGTCGGTCATTGGTCGAGGTTGTGTCAAATGGAAACTTGTAACCTGTAAATTGTAATTTGTAGCTTTATAAAACATGCCCCTGTTGGTGATCATGCCTATTCGACGGAGCTCCTATTTACGGGCGGTTTGCCCTTCGGGCATTAAAAGATACCTAACGTACCTACTTTTGCGGAATAAAAAATGATTTCTGACGAAAGCGGACTGACGATTAGCAGTGGGGGGAGGGGGGTACAGTTAGAACGTATAAATGGTGTTTAGACTGGTTTCCAATTTCATTGCTGAAAAATCGGTAGTGGATGAAAAATCAAATTGTCCGTCTACAGGTGCATACGAGTCGTTGTGAAATACGCTTCAACTAATAGTTGATTGTTAATAGATTGCAAGTTCTGATGATACGCCGAGGGGTACTCAAAGAAACCCTGGGACGCTTTTGATACAATTTTGTTGCGATCTCCACGCGGACGAAGTCGCGACCGCAGCTAGTACCTACCCTATAAATTGTGTTCCTATTCATTTGTACGAAAAAAAAACAACATTCGATTTCAAGATAATACCTACTTTAGTTTATTAGAAAACCCCTTTTAACCCTTTATAATGCCCCAGTTATACATTTATGCCGCGTAAAATTCAAATACAGTTTCATGTTTGACACTTCCTAGGGAATTATTTAAAAGCAAGTTGTTTTTCGTGTAAAAACAACAGAATATGTATCATACAGGTTGAAATCTTTACATAGTATAAAACAAAGTCGCTTCCGCTGTCTGTTCGCTTAGATCTTTCAAACTACTCAACAGATTTTAATGCAGTTTTCAGAAATAGACAGAGTGATTCAAGAGGTATTTATATGTATAATATATTCTAGTTTATGTAGGGCAGAAAACTCACATAAACCGAAGCGAAGCGAGGGCGGGTCGCTAGTTCTTAATAAAATAATGAGGTCGCTAAATCTCCTCTATTTTTCAACCCTTCGTGTGGGACGGGCTTGCACACTTGCACCCGTCGTCTGTTGCAAAATGGCGCGGCAAACGTAAAATTCAAATGTAGAACTGTTTTATACCTTATAAACGTTTCATTAACGAATCATGAATGACTATGGTTTATTAGTTCATTGGGACTGGAGAAATTGATATACATTTTAAGATTTTTAAGTTCAAAATCGAATAAAATGTTGATCACGTGACCTTGTAGTGATCAGTGCTTGAGCAGACAACGGGAGGTGAAAATAAGAGAAAATAAGAGCTATCAAAACGTTGATAATTCGATGACAGATCAAATACGATATTGTTTTTACCGTCTGGAATAGAGCCGCTGATCAGTGCTTACACACACCAAGTCAATGATATAATATAATAAAAAGCGGTAGATATTTTACCTATAGGTACTATTCCGCGTGTAAAAATGACCCGGCTTACGCTCACATAATTAGTAAATATTGCAATTACACACTAATTCATAAATGACAAGTGAAAGCAGGATGGTATGCTAATTTCCGGGAGCGAAACAGAGACGAGTGTATGTTGCTCTGCAGACTAGTTCACGGTTCCGTTGACGGCGCAAGACTAAGTAAAGGTGTACCAATTGGCTTGGTTTTAGGGTGCCACTATCGAAGTGCGTAAAACATATCTACCTCTTTTTACTACACTATATCATTGCACCAAGAGTTAACAGGAGTGAAAGTCAATAATTAATACTCAATACTCAATACTCAATCGTTTATTGCATTCCACAAATCTTACAAGATGTTAGGTAAACTTAAGTTTTAGTAATTATACAAAATAAATTAAAAAACTTAATTGTGGACCCTGTTGGGCACCGCAAAAATTGGTGAGGAGAGGACGACTTGAGCACGTACTTTCTATAAAGCTCAATTTCTTAAAATTTGCATACACGGTGCAAATTATAAGGAACCGTACTTAATTTTCAATATTATACTTTATATATGTATTTTAATAAATTTAAATAGATATAAATTCTGCTTAAATTATCTACTTATGTATTGCACATTTATTATTTTTAGTTATTTTAAAAAGGAAATTATCTTCTATTTTTATATTATATTATATAGTAGCCTATTTGATGTAATTTATTTAGTTTTTATTCTAGTTTTTCCTCTAAGTAACTGTATTAAAATTATACAAGACCTTGAAAAGATTAAGTCATTGAGAAAACGCGTTTTCAAAGGGTACCTACTAACCTACTACCTATGCTTTGATATGTTTGTTGATTTCAATCCGTGTAGGTACTCGGTGTGATGGCTGCGCTATTTCAGTCGGCGTCTGCGCAGCGTTACGCCGCGTATAAAACTGTCTTATTGTCTAGTGCGCTGGTTCTCAAGTGGTGTAATAATAAACGACAGTGTTTTTGGGGTTCCGTGCATAAATTGTATAAAGGGAACCCTTGTGGTGAGACTTCGGGTGTCTGTTTATCTGTTATTTTTATATCACAGCAATTTTTTTTACTTGATTTTTGACATAGTTGTATGACTTGGTTGCCCGCATATATTTTTGATAAAGAAATAGTACAGTAATTTTATAGTACTTAATTGAAGAAGTGGTCTTAAATAGGGAGGTTTAAAAATTAAAGTGGCTTTATATTAACAAATGGGGTGTTTTTGTACCGTACTTTTTGATTTATAGACAAAAAAAATACGAGACAATAACTTTAAGTCAAAATTTTAATAAAATGTCAAAATCAACCTAACCTTAAAGATTACAAAAAAAAAACAAAAAACTTTAAACATTTTCTCGAAAATTATTTTAGTTTTCTATCTTAGAAACTGATGAACCCTCGGTGGCTAAGTTCGACTTTGACAAAACGCCAAAGGCCGTTCAGTGCCATTCTCGGTTGAAAAAAAAAACATTCGTGATAAATAGACAAACAAAACGCACACGGTTTATGAGATTCATCCCGCTGACAGACAAACCGACGGAAGTCCGCTCGCAGTGGAAGGCGGGCATTTCGTTCTGAGGTGTGATTCTCTCAACCACGACGGACGGACGGACGAACGAGTGATTGTCCAAGCGGCGAGTTTAGGTAGTCCCGTCAGAGTGAACGAAACACATTTTAGCGCGTGTAATTAATTTGGCAGCATGGCTTCTCGAACGTATAAGACTGCCAATTGAGAATGCACGCGCTAAAATGTTTAGTTCGCTCGGACGGGACTACTTAAACTTGCCGCTTATATTCGCTCGTTCGTCCGATCGACCGCCGTTTTTTGAGAGAATAACACCCCTGACCCCCATCTCATTTCCCGCCTCGCTCGCTCCACGAAGCCCGTTGGCAGTGGAAGGCAAATTCGGAAACTATTCCTTAGTGGAAGTGCACAATCATTTTTCTCCGATACGCTGAGCTCAGTTTCCGCTCTCATTACCGTAAAACGGGGTAAATACAATGATATTTTATATTTAGATACGTAATGCTCATACTGAACGCATTCGAAAACCGTCGCCAATTACTGACAGTTGCTACGTTGCCATATTTTTACAGACAAAGACGGCAATTCGTAGCGAACGCCATTGTTCTTCTTTGTCGGTATCACTCTTGACAGAGTGGTCGTGGTCATCACTTCAGGTGTTGGTGGCAAGCTTCACAACACGCCGCCACTCTTCTCTGATGGCCGCCTTCCTCGTGCATTCATGCAGTGATGATGAGCCATTCACTGCCGCTTTTATCTGGTCAGTCCACCTCATAGGCGATCTTCCTCGTGACCTGTTACCCTCAACCTTTCCCTGGACCACAAGTCGCTCAATAGCCACCTCTCCTCGGCGGCATACGTGGCCAAAAAAGGTGAGGATGCGAGACTGTACCAAAGACGATAAACGCTGCTTGATGCCGAGTTCTCGAAGTATAGACTCGTTGGTACGGAATTCAGTCCATGATACTCCGAGCATTCTCCTCCAGCACCACATCTCTAGGGCGTCTATCCTCTTCTTCTCTACTTCCCGCAGGGTCCACGTTTCTGCGGCGTACAGGAATATGGGGAATACAAGTGCCCGAACTAGACGGATTTTTGTGTCTCTATATATGTTGCGATTCCTCCTTATTTTCCTCAACTTGTCCATTGCAGACCTAGAAATTGCCATACGCCTCTTCACTTCGTCGATACATCCACCGTTCGTAATTAAGGCTCCCAGATAAATGTATGATTGCACCACATCACAATTAGCAATTTGTGTAGTTTCTGGAGAATTGTTATTCATGCGGTCGACAATCATCATTTTTGTTTTATTCCGGTTTATCTTAAGTCCGAACTCAAGGCTAACGCGTTCCATCTTGCCGAGAAGTTCTTCCATGTGCTGGGTACTGGTGGCGAACAAAGTGGTATCGTCTGCATATCGCAGGTTGGAGATCGTCAAGCCACCGATCGAGATGCCATCTGTCCAGTTTTCAAGTACAATCCTCATTATGAGCTCTGTGTACACATTGAACAGTAGTGGAGAAATAATGCATCCCTGACGGACTCCGGCGCTGGGGTGGAAGTGATTGGATTGTACGTCATCTGCGCGTACTGAGGCTGTGCCATCCTCATACAGTCTTCGCAGGAGGTGTACCAGGTGTTTTGGAACACCCATCGCCGTCAGCGTTTTCCAGAGTTTGGGCCACTTGACAGAGTCGAACGCCTTAGAGAAGTCCACAAAGCATATGTAGGCGGGCTTGTTGAATTCTCTGGCTTTCTCTATAATTTGTCGAACTGTCAAAATCTGCTCCCGGGTTCCCCTCCCCTTAACAAAACCAGCCTGTTCAGGAGCAATTTCTTTGCTTAAGTAGGGCTTTAGACGCTGGTTCAGTACGTGCAGTAAAATCTTGCTCGCGTGAGAGATAAGGGCAATAAGTCGGTAATTACTGCACGTCTTGGTGGAACCCTTCTTGTGCAAGGGGACAAGAACAGTGTGAGCCCATTCTTTCGGCCAGTGCCCCGTGAGCCATATCTTATTGCACAGGGTGTGGAAGATCTGGACACCATGTTCGCCCGATGCCTTGATCGTCTCGATCGGTATGGCATCTGCCCCTGTGGCTTTGCCGTTCTTCAGATGTTTAATTGCGGCTCGTACTTCATCCTTCAGAATATCGGGCTCAAGATCTTCGTTTCCGGGTTCCGTAGGGGCGTAACACTCTGATTGCGGGTCTTGAAAGAGGGACTCGCAGTATTGTTTCCACGTTTCAGCTATTGTCACTACGTTCGTCACCGTTTCTCCAGTAGAGCTTTCGATGGCCCAGGTCTTGCAACTCAGAGTTTTTGTGATAGCGCGGATTTTTTGGTGCAGGTCCCTAGATTCATGCTTATTTGCATGGACTTCCACTTCTGCGCAAATGTCCCGAAGTTGGTCGTTCTGGTCCCGCCTACAAGCTTCCTGAATTCTGGCGGACTTTTCGTTGAGAGATCTTATATCAGCTCCAGATGCCTTCATGTTTCGCCTTTCCTCCACAAGACTTAACGTTGCATCGCTCATCCAATGCTGCCGTTTCCGTTTCCGTACGTTTACGCTAGACTCTTTGACCGAACTCACCATAACGCTTTTAGCCCGATCCCACAACTGATCTGGAGTCTCTGCGTTGGAGTCCACGTTCGTCCACGGTATCATCGCTTGCTCCAGTGCACTTAAAAACTTCGCATTTTCAGTTACTTCAACCTTTTGTCGTATCTCGAGTTTCCTAACTGCTCTTAACTTTAATTGCACTTTCGCTATCAGCAACTGATGATCTGACCCGCAGTCTGCTCCTGGTAGAGTATGAGCATTCTTAATAGATGTTTTCCACCGCGATCTAATCAGGATATAATCAATTTGATTGCGGTGTTTACCGTCTGGCGATATCCAAGTATATAATCTGCGTCGGTGATGCTCAAAGAATGTATTGGATATCACCAAGCCGTTATCAGCCGCGAATTGAATGAGCCGGTCCCCTCGCTCGTTGCGTTGGTCTAAGCCAAATTTACCTACACAGTGACTCAGCTGATGAGCATCTGCTCCCACTTTTGCGTTGAGATCACCCAAGACGATCAAAACTTCTCTATTGGAGATTTTTTCGATGGTATTTTCCAGTTCTGTGTAAAAGCTCCCTATCTCATCATCACGTGCAGCACTAGTCGGTGCATAAACCTGAATGAGGTTAAAATTCACAGCCGCTTTAAGCTTTATCCTTATTATCCTGTCGCTAATAGGTTCATACTCCATTACACTATTCCTTAGATTTTTTGGAATAAGGAAGGCAACTCCATTCCTGCTGTTATCGTCATTTCCAGAGAAGTATATGGCATGAGTCTCTATGAGAAAATGACCGTTGCTCTTCCAGTGAGTTTCACTAATGCCGCAGATATTAATGCCACACCTCGTTAACTCCTTCTCTAGGATGTTTAGCTTGCCTGGTTGAAGCAAACCGCGAACATTCCATGTCCCGATCCTTTGGATATGTCGCATCGTCATGGGGTCTCCAGTAGCATGTTTTCCATACGCTGCCTGGTCCCCTACAACCGTATGGCCGGTAGCCAATTTCCCACCGTCTGCCCCGGACGCAGCACGGCGCCGGTTGCTAAGCGGATCGCATGGCCTCCTCTGTGTATTTGACTGTACCTTCATGATGACTTTCTTGGGAATTTGTTATGCAGTGGTTTCCCCTTGCCTTCTGCATTAAAGCCTTTTTTGGGGTTATTTAAATCCCAAGGCCGTTTTAGCCTCTTCCAACCGGTTTCCCAGCAAGGTGAATGGTTATCCCGCGAGCCATTGTTAGAAAGAGATAAATAGTTGTTTCAAATTGCGTACCTACCCGAATGACGCGGCGTGCCCGCTCATGGGTGCCATATAGCTAGGTACCCGTCTTTATCGAACTCATGCGATATCTGTGTATCTCATGTTTCACAGGTGACAGTGACGCCACCGGTGCAAATTAAACAAAGTATGGCGATGTAAAAAATATTTACGGTACTTAAGAATGAAATGAGACATCCTTTCTTCCTTTTATAGTTACAGTATAATTTCGGCAGCCTCGAAAAACATAAAACGGCATTTTTTATGACTTATATTTGTTGCATTTCGGTAATAAAACTTTACTGTTTTTGACGCGTGCGTGTCAGCGGCCACGGCGCGACTGAAGCAATAACCTTCCTTTTCGAGGAACGCTTTTGCGCGCAGATGACATATCTTAATATAAAATATCATTGGGTAAATAGGAATCAAGGGGTAAATAGGGACACAACTTAAAATGAAGCATGTCTTACTAATAATAAGACTGAAATCATTTCAACAGACGTAACGTTATTGTCCATTTAATACTTGTTTTTATTTCAAACAAGTTATGACTTATTTTAGGTTGAGTCCCTATTTACCCCTTGATTCCTATTACCATTTAAGGTAGGTACCCTTTTTCAGTGGACGGCATTAGTTATAGGGTCGGCCGTTGAAAACAAAAAATGTCTAACAAAAGGGGAAACTTTCGTCGACATCGCCTTCAGAGGGCTCTGCCAAGATGCACTAAGCTAACTGACGTTTCTATTCGTTTCGTTTTTAACCAATCGCGTCACTGCTAGATCACGTGACTTTTCGTATCACGTCATCTACCAGTGACGAGACGAAACGAATAGAAACGTTAGTTAGCGCAATGCATCTTGGCAGGGCCACAGGGCCCTCTGCTCTTCGTTTCGCTTGAAATCTTTCGGAGCCGATAGCAGCTTGGAACAAGGAAGACCGGAGCCCTAGCTAAGATACCAACACTACTACAGTTTTTCTTTTCTATCAGTCAAAATGTATGGGATGACATTCTCGTGCGCTGCGTGCGTTGTTACGTAGCCAACTGCCATCCCATACATTTTGGCGATAGAAAAGAAAAACGTGTCGTTTGCGTGGACTTGGGCCTTGATTTGGAAGTAGGTCAGAATCAGTGTAAAGGGGCTTCTAAACGGGCCATATTTTCACTGCAATATGTGGCCGGCAACTATTGGTGTCTTTCTCTAATATACGAGAAAGAGAGGGACACCAATAGTTGCCGGCCACTTATTGCAGTGAAAATATGGCCCGTTTAGAAGCCCCTTTAGATATTTGACTGGCCCCTGATATGCAATAATATAATTGTATAATTACCAACACAAAAAGAAGTGTGTTATACATTTTATCTGTGTATATTTGTGGTGTGTAGTGTATCTGTGTACGTATGTGTCCGTAGCATCGTAGTTTCCAAACTGCTAGACCGTAAAATTGCAGTCCTGAGATTGCCATCGTAAGATTGCAGTCTTGAGATTGCCCTCGTAAGATTGCAGTAATGTACTTTTAATGCACTCACACTGCTTGAGAAAGGCACTATACAATCCTCGGCCGGAACAGGATTCATTTTATCCTACTCTACTCTACCCCAAACTCGTCCTTAAATCCCTCACTTCACGGCCTCTGCGGTAATGTACTATAAATAAATCATTTCAACTAACCCACTGTAAACATTACATACCACATGAACATCAAAGACCGCCATAAAATATCGATTTCAATCGTTTTTTATGACATCTATTTTGCCGCCAAACCGAGCTGTCAAACTGTTTACGTTCCGTTCCGCACTGACCGCGATTTATTTACCCTGTCCGCGTTTAAAACGTTCCAAACGATTATTTAATGGCCCGCTGGACTTCATTGACATTTTAATAGCTTTGCAAACGTAACCTCGAACGTTTTTAGTGGCGCTGCCGTCTACATAAAACTGTATTAGTACGCAGCCATTTTTAGTTTCATTTTCGGCCACCGGCATAGACAACTTTGCACTTTTTTATTAGTTTGTTTTCGGGTTAAAGCTAGAGGAAATTCTCGATTTAGAATGGCAGGTGAAGTCAAACAGGTGTCAATAGGTGGATGAATCTGTTTTTTAAAGGTTTTTTTAAACGTTTATACAAAAAAGAATAGTAAAGTCGCTACAGCAAAAGGCGGCACGTTTAGAATGTTGGTAAATAGGTTTTAAGCTGTAAAAAATATTTATGCCTCATTTAAGTGACTCCCGGTCACTTAAATGAGTTTCAGTTATATATAAAGTACTCTGTGCTCCCGGTGTTATTTTTTTAAACATATATACAACGTGTCCCAAAACTCAACGATAAGCCGGCACCAGAGGATGGAGCTGCTTATGATTAGTCGAGAAAAAATAAAAAAGATAAAAAAGATAAAAGAAATTTATTTAGTAAGTAGGCCGCTCGGGCACTTTTACACGTCAAGATACTACCAATACCAATACCAATAAGGAAAAGATATATTTTTTTCCTTATTTTTTCTCGACTAATCATAAGCAGCTCCATCCTCTGGTGCCGGCTTATCGTTGAGTTTTGGGACACGTGGTATATATATATATTATGTAGATTAAAAATATCATATGCATTAAAAATATCAGGCATTATATTACATAGAGTGGAAAAAGAGGAAGAATACCCGGGAATATTATACTCGTGTTTCGTCCTCGATATTAGTAACTTGAAATTATATACACATGTAGTATCGCGTAAGCGCTACCACTTCATCACTTGTTTAAGGGAAAAAATGTAGCCGACACAGGCAACACTTTAAAAAAATATATATTTTTCCCTGCCGGGCCCTCATCCAACCATCTTCATTCGCTATTTAGTGCTCAACCACTCCACTTGTGCTACTAGTTCGTGTTTTTCGTCATGCCGAAACGTAGGAATGAGGACGAAATCGAGTTTCTTAAGAAACGTTTGAAGCAACTCGAAAAATATATAAAAGAAACGCGCCATAGCAAGCGTGATTCCTCATCTTCCTCGTCTTCGGCGTGTTCTCGTCGCTCCTCGAGCTCGTCGTCGTCGTCGCAGGCCGCACCGATATATCCGGATAACCAAGATGGTTAGTACTTACAAACCTGGAACTACCCCCTTTTTCTTTATAAATTCCATGTTACGTTAATTCTCGTAATGATGCAATCAGAGTAGTCTATACGACTATTTCGCCGCATTATTGGAGAATTGCATGTACTTAATGCATATTCTCTGTCTAAGTGTCTACCTAGTAACATAACCAATGCATTCAGGGTAGTCTATAGGACTATTTCGCCGCATTATTGTAGAATTGCATGTAATGCATATTCTTTGTCTAGTAACATAATTAATGCATTCAGGGTAGTCTATAGGACTATACCGCTGCTTATAATAAAAACCCTTGTACTCAGATCAGTTTACAGGACTGTTTCGCCACAGGGTTTACACATATATATATATATATTTTGGCTACATACTAATGCATTCAGGATGGTCTATAGGGCCTTTCCGCCGCATTGTAATTACTGGCGAACATACTGCTCGCAAATACTTGAAGCAATAATTATGCTTCCAGACCGAGACGAAACCGCGCGACCGCGCGATTACGTGCCGCCGCCCGAGCTACCGCAACAGAGGGTTGCAATCTCACCATTACCGCCAGTTGTGGCTCCACCCAGTAACGACGAACAGATTGCTGGTCCGTCGAATGAAATCTTGCCGACTGGCAATATACCACCTACAGTTCCCAGCGTGGACCTTATCATTAACAATGAAGATGGCATCAGCCAGTCGGATTTGTTGGAAATATTGGGAGTCGACCCGTCGTCGGCAACCCAAGAATACGGTGAAGATATAAACATAGAAGTGGCTTGTAGATTCGAACACATAACCACATCAGGGCTAGAAAAAGAAGCAAGACAAGATTTATTGAACAGGTATTTAGTACCCAAAAATTGCAAGAAAATTGCCGCCCCGAAACTTAACGCCGAGATAAAAGCGGCGTCAACTGAAGCCGTGGAAAAAAGAGATAAAGCCATCAAATTTCGACAAAAACAAATCGCAGCGGCAATTACAGGCGTAGGGCGTATGTTACCATTGCAATTAAGGTCCAGGGACAAAGACAACAATGTTTCGAAACAATTAATGGAAGTTGGTCGTATCCTATGTGACATACAACACTGCGAATCAGAGACTCGCAGAAAATTCTTTTTATATTCGCTAAAAAAGGACTTTAGAGACCAAGTTGAAACTTCAAAAATAGATAATTATCTCTTTGGCGAGGACTTGTCAAATACTCTAAAGACAGCTAAAGCAGTATCCAGATCTGGTACTGATATCAAGATGGATGTACACAAACAGAAACAAGGTTCGTCAAAGTTACCGAAGAATTTAAACTGGAGGGCGGGACCCCCAGCCCGCAGACAACAGAAGGGTCCGACGCCGAAACAGCAGCCTGCAGCACCGGCCAGTCGTCGTCACGGGACCTCATCGCACAGGTCATCGTATCGGGGCAAGCAAACTTACCGCCGTTAAACCCGGTATGTTATGCCGGTCAACTCGCTGAATTTTATGAACAGTGGTCACTGATCACCAGTGACAAAATTGTTTTGTCTTGGGTAAACGGGTATCAAATATTTTTTGATAAACCAGTACATCAATCCACCTGTCCCACAGTATCATATCGTTCAGATTCAGAAAGACGTTACTTTTACGAATCTATCAATAATCTCCTATCCATAGGAGCTATTTCAGAATGCGAACCAAGTTCAGATCAATTCGTATCCAAAGCTTTTTTAGTGCAAAAGCCAAATGGGAGCATGAGATTTATACTGAATTTAATAGAATTAAATAAATTTATTCCTACACAACATTTTAAACTGGAAGATTTGCGAACTGTTTTGAAATTGGTATCTAAAGACTGCTTTATGGCCACGTTGGATTTAAAAGACGCGTATTTTTTAATTAAAATTCACCCGGATTCCAGGAAATATCTCCGATTCATTTTGGGTTCAAAATTGTACCAATTTAATGTACTCCCGTTCGGACATTGCACAGCGCCTTATATATTTACCAAATTAATGAAACCAGTCATAAAATTATTACGTTCATGTGGTTTCATATCATCAATTTTTTTAGATGATATTTACCTAATTGGTGATTCTTACCAAGAATGTAAAAATAATGTACAAACAACCGAAAATCTATTGAAATCTCTAGGATTCCTAGTAAATGAACAAAAAAGCAATCGCATTCCAGCTAACGCTTGCAAATATCTCGGTTTTATAATAGACTCCCGTAAATGGCAAGTAAGCCTGCCATTTGAAAAAAGAGATCGTGTTATTCGTGAATTAGAGTTTTTCAAGCAACTAAAACGCTGCAAAATTAGAAGGTTTGCACAGTTGATCGGACTATTAATATCGGTTTGCCCAGCCGTGGAATACGGCTGGTTATATACGAAACAAATAGAACGTATTAAATACCTCAATCTACTGGGCCACGATGTTTATGACCGATTAATGAATGTCCCCGATACTCTCCTCTCCGATTTCAACTGGTGGATCAATGCTATACGCCATTCCGACCACCGTATTAGGGATGATAGTTTCTTGATTGAAATGTTTTCTGACGCTTCCACAACGGGGTGGGGGGCAGCTTGCGAGGATCAGACGGCTAACGGCAGATGGTCCCAAGCCGAAAGTTCGTTTCACATTAATCAGCTGGAACTATTGGCTGCCTTTTTCGCCCTAATTTTTTTTGCAAAAGACTGTTACGACTGTCAGATACTTTTACGAGTTGACATCTCGTCTGGTCATCTCGATCCGACCTTCTTAGACCAAGAAGGTGGATGAGGAGCCGGTATCGGGTCGGTTGACCCCCGACCGGGGTACTCTGCGCCGACCGTGAAGACGGTCGGGTCCTTGGAGCGCAGCCGGCGCCGAAGGCGCGGGCTGCGCGGTGGCAGGTGGTGGTGGTGGTGTTACCGCCGTGCGGCGGTGATGAGGGAGTGCATTTTGGCGAAATGCAGGAGACTGCGGCTGCGGCTGTCTGGGGTCACGTCCTCTCCGGCCATTTTGACCGCTGCGGCCTCCTTCAGCAGCGCCGCGAGGGCACGTTCCCAAGGAGACGTGTTTGCGGCTGTCGGTACCGGGATTTTACTCACCGGCGTTTCTGTTGGTGCAGGGTCGGGTGTTGCGCCCTGCGCGGAGGGCTGCGAGCCACGGTTTCGTGCTCCGCGCCTCTTTCCGCGGCGGGTGGTGGGGGGCTGCTTGGGGTCATTCCCGGGGGCCATCAGGGTGGCGCTATCGTGCGCCGCCTCGACGTTTCGGGTGGTGGTCGGCTCGGGTGCCTGTCTGGGCTTCGGAGGGTGGGGTGACTTTTTAGCCCTCCGGTTTTCCCTGAGCAGGACTGGGCATGTCGCGCTGTTGGCGGTGTGTGCACCGCTACAGTTCGCGCAGGTGGGTGGCTCCTCTCGGGGCCTTGGGCACTCGCCGGCTGCGTGTGGGCCTCCACAACGCACGCAGGCAATGGGACGGTGGCAATTGTGAGAGGAGTGGGCGAAACTTTGGCAGCGGTGACACTGCGCGATGCCTCGCTTACCTCTCCAGGGCTCCACGATGATCCCTGGCATGCAGAGGATCTCCGTGACACGAGTTGACAACACCACGACAGTATCTTATATAAACCGAATGGGAGGTATTCAATACCCCCACCTCACAAAAGTGACAAGGGACTTATCGCAATGGTGCGAGGCTCGCAAAATAATTGTCGTAGCGTCTTATATAAGGTCTACTGATAACGTTACCGCAGATATAGAATCCAGACGTTCCCATCCAGATGTAGAGTGGGAAATTTCCTATGCTGGATTCCGGAAATTGACTGTACTATTTGGATGTCCCAATATTGACCTTTTTGCAAGTCGCATCAATAAAAAATGTGACAGATACGTATCCTGGAATAGGGACCCAGATGCATACGCGTATGACGCATTTACTATAAATTGGTCGGGGTTCTTCTTTTATGCCTTTCCACCAGTGCCTGTCATACTAAAGACCCTAAGAAAAATTGTTTCAGAAAAGGCTGAGGGTATCATGGTTGTGCCCAATTGGCCTAGCCAACCATGGTACCCTTTATTTACACGCTTTTTAGTATCCAATACGATAAAAATAGATCCTAAAGACGTGAACATATTTGATTCCAGCGACCGGAACATCCAGTCGAGCGTTATCCTGGTTGCCGGAACATTATCAGCACGGCACTTTTGCAGCGGTGCGTCCCGTCTTCCGCCGTAAACATCATGCTTGCGTCATTGTCGGACAGTACAATGAAACAGTATGATGTTTGTTTTAAACGTTGGTATAATTTCTGTTTCAAACATAAGATTAATATGTATTGCACGTCAGTGCCATTAATTATAGAATTTCTTACGGAACTATTCAATGTTGGCGGACAATACGGAACAATCTAATATTGGGACCAATATCTGAGGATGATCGTATCAAAAGATTTTGTAAGGGGGTTGACAGGCTTAGACCACCTAGGCCACGTTATGATGTAACTTGGGATGTAACCAAGGTGCTTAATTATTTGGAATCGTTCTTTCCTAACGAAACATTAACGCTGCGCCAGCTTTCAATGAAATGCATTACCTTACTTGCTCTTGTAACAGCTCACAGAGCACAAACAATTTCGATGATAATTACCCATAACGTAGTTATTCTCTCGGTTAATAAAATATCTGAACTTGTCAAGACTTCAAAAGTAGGTGTTAATCAACCTACTTTGGTTCTACCGTTTTTTGAAGAACGCCCTCAGATATGCCCTGCTAGGACATTGATTACTTACATGAATAAGACAAAGGACTTGTCTAAATCTGATTTGTTTTTCATAGGGCTTAAGAAACCCCATAATTGTGTTAAAGCTCCAACACTTAGTCGTTGGATCAAAGAAACCTTGAAGAGTAGTAGAATTGACATTTCCATTTTTTCCTCCCACAGCACCAGACACGCTTCGACGTCTCTAGCTTATAAATCTGGTGTAAGCCTTGACGCCATTAGGAAGTCGGCGGGATGGACTGGCAATTCCACTACCTTTGCCAGGTTCTATAATAGAACTATTGTCGATTTGAACAATGAAAATACTGCTCTAGCGAGAGCTGTATGCTTGTCTTATCGTAATTAAGATATGGGAATTAAGTTAAATTCTGATTGATGGTAATTTGTATTTGTCAGATTGTTTATGTTATGTTATTTATGCGTTAAATAATATAACTATTGGCAATAAATAAGGTTTATTAATTCTGATATTTCCTATTGATCTCTCAACATCTACATGTGTATATAATTTCAAGTTACTAATATCGAGGACGAAACACGAGTATAATTAATGATTAAACGAACTTACCTGTAAGTGAAGTTCTATCATAATTATACGAAGGGTTTCGTCCGAAGATATTAGTAACGCACTCCCGCCCGCCCTTACCCTATCGGAAATATCATAATGTCCGTTTTGGCTCTAAACTAAATGAAGATGGTTGGATGAGGGCCCGGCAGGGAAAAATATATATTTTTTTAAAGTGTTGCCTGTGTCGGCTACATTTTTTCCCTTAAACAAGTGATGAAGTGGTAGCGCTTACGCGATACTACATGTGTATATAATTTCAAGTTACTAATATCTTCGGACGAAACCCTTCGTATAATTATGATAGAACTTCACTTACAGGTAAGTTCGTTTAATCATTAATTATACTGGAGTACATTGGAGGAAAAGTACCCTACATTTTTAAAATACCAATTTTTACTTCAAAATAACTTTTATATATAGATTGTCTTAACCTTTCATCATATTCACACATATTAGTAGTAAATAAAATTTGACTTGTTTTACGCGATGAAGTCCCTTTTTAAATACAAAAAATCATTTCCGGGAGCGAAACAGAGACGAGTAATGTTGCTCTGCAGACTAGTTCACGGTTCCGTTGACGGCGCAAGGCTAAGTAAAGGTGTACCAATTGGCTTGGTTTTAGGGTGCCACTATCGAAGTGCGTATAACATATCTACCTCTTTTTAATATATCATTGATTGTATGTTATGATTACTATAATATATCATTGATTGTATGTTTTACCTTTTTTATGATACAACAAAAATAAAAATAAGTACATTAAAAAAAAACTTTTCTTGTATGGGGACCCCCAGGGAATTGTTTATGTATTTTTTAATTTTTATTTGTTAATAAATCCGCCATAATAACACATATTCTGGGAAAAAAACAGCCCGCTATTTATTACGGTTCAAAAGAAACAGCTGTTTCAAGTTATGACGGACGGACGGACAGCGTGCCTACGCTCCGACTCGCACTTGACCGGTTTTTTAAATATCTAACTTTTTTTATGGCAATGTGGGGTGTGGTGTGGCACGCGAGCACTCAGACCACCCTGATGGTAAGTGGGATCTGGGACCAATAGACATTTGAAATCTCAAGACTACAATCTCAAAACTGTAATCTTAAGACTTCAAATGCGTTGCCAACCCTGAGCACTAAGATAGAATACCTTTATGCTAGTAATTTCACCGGTTGTCTTATCCCCACACCGGAACACAGCAATGCGAACACTGCTCGGCGGTGTGTTAATGGATAAGATGGTGGTAGCGATCCGGACGGACCCTGCACAAGGTCCTACCACCACTAAAGCTACGTGTGGATAAAGCTAAGTTTGTTTTAATTTGTTAAAATCATATACAACTAATAGTTTCTTAAAAAATACATGCGATAATTATGGCAAAAAATATAGACCCTAGAAACACTAATATAGATTATAATAAGGATAGAATACATCGAAAACGATTGTATTAGTCATAATTTATGCGCGGACACATAAATCTCAGTAAACATCAAAGTTTAAAACTGTTTATTGACGCACGCCATCGCCCATCGATAAAATCTAAATTTACTCCCGTCTTGCAGTCTGCTTCGCTGCGTGATACGAAACGCAATTCCAGTCCGCTGGAAGCCGCCATTGCGAATAGCATTTTGCCGCGCATTCTTGCGTCATTACTATTTCTGAATAGAATAATTATTAATTCAGTGTTTTATAAAATAAGTGATATTTTTTGTTTATTATGGCGTTAAAATTGGGTTTGATGCCTCCCTTGATTTTTTTGGTATTGGTTTGTGCGGAAGGAATGGCAAAGGAGTCGGCGGACAGTAGCGAGTCTCCCCCGGAAGTCAAGCAACCGGTTAAGGTATTGTACCCATTTACTTAACTCTATTTTCTATATCTTAATTTTATTTTTTATTTTATTATTAAATCAGTTATGTATTATAGAGTTATTATAAAAAATAGTGTATGAGTAAGTAAATAAGTAGGTACAAAAATGTGCTTATACTATAATATAATGCAAAAAAGGGACAATGACACATTATTGAACTAGTCCCGAACTAAGCTCTAATTCAAAGCTTGTACAGTCAAAAGCATAAATAAGTGATCATTTATGTACCTTGTCGCTTTAACGTCGTGTTTGAAATGTCATACAAAATTGTGAAATGATTGATATATATATAGATATACTTAGAATAGAATAACATATACTTAATATAAGTATATAAATCATTTGTTGGTCAATGCATTCATTTCTATAATAAATTACCTGACGTAGTTTTATAGTTATCCTTTCCAGCACTTAAAAATTACTTGAAAAAGTCGTTAATGTCTAAAGCGTATTATAGGGTCGAGGATTATCTAACAGACAAAAATGCATGGCCTAAACCCGAAACTTAGTCAATAATAATTTATTCAAATGCAAAAGCTTTATCTTGTCTAGGGGACACCGTGGATGTAGGAAAACATATCGAAACTTTTATGTGGTCGTCTTGTACCGTCTTATATAAACGTAAATAGGTGTTTTTTTTGTCTTTTCTCCCTCTGTCTCTCTCGTAAGATTTTTGGCATGTTTTCCTGCTGAACTACGCATGTTATTTTTATAAGTATATAAGTAATTTAATATTTATTGCTTTATATAATGCTAGACTAAGAAGTAACCATTGTAATATGTTTAAAAAATGACTGACTGCTGAGTTTCTTGCGGCGTTTCTTCTCAGCAGTGGTCTCCTCTTGGGAAGTGCTGGTAGAATCTTGACGTGTAAAAGTGCCCGTGCGGCCTACTTACTGAATAAATATCTTTATCTTTATCTTATCTTTATCTTTTACTGCCACACATTTCTTGTTACAATAATTTACAGAAAGAGAAAAAGTATTCTAACAAAACTAAAGAAAAAAAAACATTGTGGCAAAAGGAGGCAGAAGTTTGCGTTCGTTTAAAAATATTATCTATTGCATTTAAATCGAAAGGACCATCAAAAATGTCCCATACACCCAACTTGATAAATTGTGGATGCACCGTCGGGGGCAGTGGGCGACGGGTCATGTGCGCGAAATTATCTTAAAACTCGTAGTTTTCAAAAAAAGATTCTCAAATGATGACTCTGTCAATTCGTCGAAATCTTTTTACAAATACTTATATATTTGTATCATTTCGTCGCATTGTTTGAGGAAGACATAATATGTCTCGGCGAAAACGGGGATTGCCTGACTCTGATTTACCAGGCCTCGCCAACGCTCGGTCCGGAAACCACCTTGTCAGGCAATCGCCTACTTTTCGGACTATTTAGTAACTGTTGCTTTTAGAATATTTCAAATTATTTGCCGGCTATATTCAAAATTCAAAATATTTATTCAGCAAATTGGCCACTGAGGGCTCTTTTACACGTCGGTAATATAGAGTGAAACTACCAGCGCTTCGGACAAGACCATCATTACGGAGAAGAAGCGCCGCAAGAAACTCCAGGGGCCTGTTTTATAAAGCTACAAATTACAATTTACAGGTTACAAGTTTCCATTTGACACAACCTCGACCACTGACGACCAGCCATTTGAGCAGTCTTGCCAGTTTAGACCTGTAAAATTATTACTTGTAGCTTTATAAAAAGTGCCCCAGCAGGAAGGTCGTTTTTTCCAATCATAAAATACAATAATACCATTACAAGGTAATAAAGTTATAAATACTTTTAAAAGTTAACACAGATAAAATCATTACAAATGTAAGCTTAATTAAATTAAAAATAGTGACTGGGAGGACAACATGACGAGGTCTCTACGTCAGGAACGTTAGGTAATTAAAATAATAAAACGAAAAAAAAAACAAAAAAAAAAGTAGATAGTGAATGACAACTTTTCATTAAAATCATACTATGGCCCCAGCATACAAAAAACTATATTTTCACAGATTTAAGTAACTTTTTATTATAAAAGGCGAAATGTGTATGAAATTTATAAACGGGAAACAATAATTATCTCCGTAAATATGCTCTTGTTAGGGCTATTAGGGTAAAATACATTTAGTGGCAATAAATTAGTTTGACTGTCAACAATCTAGTGCCAAACTTGGCACCGGTTTAGATATCACGTTAATTTAGGTGGCACATAAGAACTTGGCCTATTTTTTACACTTATGTTTTTGGTAAAATAATATTTATAATATTATTTTGACCTCCTTATTCAAAGGACATTGACCTAATTGTGTTCAAAAGAGCAAGGTGACTCCATTTTCCTAAAATATTCACCTTTATTCAAGATTGTATTAAATTTATGTAAGTAAATAGACGTAATTTTGGCAAGACGTCTGAGTAAAACATCAGTAAAAAGCACCACAGACTAAACAGTTTATCTGCAGTTCCAAGAAATGTTTGAAATCTGTGTTTTTTTTTTATGAAGCCTTAATGCTGCATTCACATGCTTGGTGTTTACCACAAACACTGCGGGACGCAACTATATTTTTAAGCGAGCACGATGTATTTCTATCGTACTCTAACGTACAGAAGGTATAGGACTGTGAACCGACGACTTGCATTAATTACACAACCCTCAGAGGACATTTAACTGTAGCACAAATAAAAAAGAATAAAGAAATGTCTACTTAAATCGCGTAGCTGTCAAATTTTTATGTAAACAAAGGGGTTTGGCTAATGTTGTCATTTGTAAAATACAATTAAAGTAAGCGGCCATTCGTAAATATCTATTCAAAATCTATACTAATATTATAAAGCTCAAGAGTTTGTTTGCTTGAACGCGCTAATCTCAGGAACTGCTGGTCCGATTTGAAAAATTCTTTCAGTGTTAGATAGCCCATTTATCGAGGAAGGCTATAGGCTATATATCATCACGTAAGCGTTAACCCAAAGTAACTATTCCACGGGGACGAAGTCGCGAGCAGAAGCTAGTAAAACATATTCTGTTATGTAATATACTAATGTACGTTCGTGGACTTAATTGATAAACCGCTATAAACCTTGATTGAACCTTGTAGCATAAAACCAACGATTAATTCTTATGTAATTTCCATCTCGTCGCACTTGACGCTGTTATTGTGGCAAGGTTCTATGGTGGATCAACATTTAAAGTCTTTGGTGGTACCTACCAGTAATACTCCAGTATATCAGATCCGAGGTATTTAAAAAAATATACCTGAGGCCCGTTTCGCGAAGCTACAAGTTACAAATTACAAGCGGAAGTCTCTTTCTAACTCCTTTTGGTAAGTAGAAAAGGAGTTCCGCTTGTAATTTGTAACTTGTAGCTTCGTGAAACGGGCCACTGGGCGTAGTTAAATCTTTAATATATCCGCTCCGATATGATTTAACGCGTTAAGTTTTATCTATTTATGTGTATTTAGAGGCCCTCTAAACTATTACCAGAAAATCATCCATGGCCGCTGAAAAAAAATGTTATAATAATGCTCATACAAACTTACTCAATGCCCTTCGCTCCGCTCCGGGTGATACTGATAACGTTGCTCACCCCCAAATCAAGTCCGATTTCGAATACCTACGTTGTAGTTATTATTAAAAACTAGGTATGTACGTTTTCGTTTTTTTTGTTTCCTATCCTAGTAATATTTTTTTGGAAAGACTTCGTCATCACAGCTCTTGGATACCATAAAAATATTACAGGCATCGGGTTTACATACGTCGTCCAAATTTCAGCCCATTCCATCCAAGGGAGTTTGAATATTGGTTTGCAACTTTTAAAGCGGACAACTAACATAGAAAAACAAACAGCAAACAAACAGCACGGCGAGCACAATAAGTTGCCCGCGACTTGTTTGCTGCTCGCATCTATCTCCCTTTCTATCTAGTCCGTAACGATAGAGGCGCACTGAGCGACACGCGACAAAATACAACTTGTGCTACCCGTGAAGTGCAAGATAAAAGCGTGTAAAAATGATAGGAATTAGGTTTCTGGCAGGATGACAAGTGAACCTAACCGTACTCGCTCCGCTCCTCGTCTCACTTAGAGTGCCTCTCCAATTTAAGGAAGGTTGATTATCAGCTGCTGGAATCTGTCCCTATCTTTTGCGAGGGTTCCAGGTTCCTGTTCTATTTTATACTGTTCTAAGTTTTCAGTATAAAATATAAACGCACTTTTGGTGTAATAGGTAATTGTTTTTTTTTATTTATAGTGGATATTTTTTAAACAATATAATTGATCTACAGTTTTGTGAATTTGGCGTTTTAAGGTTATTCATTGTATGCTAATGACATCTGTCACCGTCACAGGGTCGGTACGGTTTCAAAAATGAGCTTCATGTTAAATTTGATAATGTCAGCACCTCTAGCTTTTAGAGAGTGTGAATAATTAAATGTTTCTTCACTAGGATTCTTTATTTTCCTCATAGGTGATGTGACTAGCAGTATGTGTCACACGGTAGCAAAATTATTTCCACCTTGGGCGTTAACACTTGAAGCCCTCACTACGCTCAGGATTCTATTTTAGAATGAATATAATGCAATTATAGAATCCTTCGCTTCGTTCAGGATTCACTGTACGCCCTCGCCGTAAATATGTCATTTTACTACCTCGTGACACAATCTACTATTTACACGTCTGCCCCAAAAAAGGAGTGTAATGTTTTCAGGGTTCATGTTTGTATGTATGTATATGAGTTTCTTTATTCCACTATAACTTCTAAATCCCTTGACCGATTTAGATGTCTGAGGTATCGTTAGAATCCTTACGTCATCCCGGGTTACATAGGATACCTAAACTGTTAAAATTGAAATAACAACAATGGCAAAATGACAATTATTGATATATGTAATTATCGACGACAGTATAAAAAATGCAGTCGGGTTTTTAAAGCTTGTTTTTCATTTTACTACCTCGTGACACAATCTACTATTTTAACATATTATAAAACAATATCGCTTCCCGTCTGTCCCTCTGTATGTATGCTTAGATCTTAAAAACTACGCAACGAATTTAAATGCGGTTTTCATAAATAGATAGAGTGATTCCAGAGAAGAATTTGTATGTATAATAAATTCTGTATTATGTACGCGTGTTACATAAAACACATAAACCGATGCGAAGCGAGGGCGGGTCGCTAGCACTCGATAGAAGGGAAAAGTCCTTGCTCGAACAGACAGACAACAACGATTGACGCGCGAATGATTCCTTTGAATTTAGAACATTGGCCATTGTCGTCACAGATAAAAAAACATAATCACCCGGCTGACATTGGATTATTTTCGTTTTTACAACTCGTAAAAATATTTTGCGATAAATTTTCTTATATGACGTGGCGTGATGACATTTTAATGTTACATGGCGGAGGTGTGCGGATTGGCTACAATCCCGGTAGTGCTTTTCGGTCATTATATATTTTCATGATGTTGCTAAACTTCCCTGTTTCAGTTTTTTTTATAAGCAGGATGTCCCAAAAAACCCCAATTGGGATAAACTCCCGGGGCACGTTTTATAAAGCTACAAATTACAATTTACAGGTTACAAGTTTCCATTTGACACAACCTCGACCAATGACGACGAGCCATTTGAGCAGTGTTGTCAGTTTAGACCTGTAAAATTGTTACTTGTAGCTTTATAAAACGTGCCCTAGGGGCCTGTTTTTTAAAGCTACAAATTACAATTTACAGGTTACAAGTTTCCATTTGACACAACCTCGACCAATGACGACGAGCCATTTGAGCAGTGTTGCCAGTTTAGACCTGTAAAATTGTTACTTACTGTGTTGTGTACAATTTACAGGTTACAAGTTTCCATTTGACGCAACCTCGACCAATGACGACGAGCCGTTTGAGCAGTGTTGCCAGTTTAGACCTATAAAATTGTAACTTGTAGCTTTATCAAACGTGCCCCAGCCATTTGAGCAGTATTGCAAGTTTAGACCTGTAAAATTGTAACTTGTAACTTTATAAAACGTGTCCCAGCCATTTGAGCAGTGTTGCCAGTTTAGACCTGTAAAATTGTAACTTGTAGCTTTATAAAACGTGACCCAGGGGCACGTTTCACGAAGCTACAAGTTACAAATTACAAGCGGACCTCCTTTTCTAGCAGAAGGAGTTAGAAAGAGACTTCCGCTTGTAATTTGTAACTTGTAGCTTCGTGAAACGGGCCTCAGCAGTCCGGAAACGGAAATGGTTCATTAATTGACCACAAATTGACCTAGTCCCAAAACTAAGCTCTATGCTCGTACTATGGATACTAGGCAACGATAAACATACTCATATGGAAAGATAAATACTTGTTGGGGTTTATTGAAAAACAACATAAAATAATATATGAAGTATAAAACAATAATGGACAGTTGCCCCGCAGTCTGATCCGATGAAGCAGTCATAGGAATAAACAATAATTACAGATGTAGTGAAATATCCTTTCACATCGTATTTTCTCGGAACTGTTCGTATTTGTCATGCTACTTTAGTCTGACTCAGTACCCATCAAGACAACGTGGGGGAACGTCGCATCGCGAGAGTGATAATCGATATAGAGTGGTTAATACCAGAGTATTTTTTTGTTAATTAAGATTAAGTTTGTTTTCAGTTCTTCTTAATAGTCATGCCGAAAGCATTAAGACCTGGGAAACGTTTAGACCGACAAGCCTGTGAAATTATGTTCAACATTTATTTATATTTCTTCTTGTTTACCTACACCTAATTTCTATATATTTGATCGTGATGGTTTTAACATCTCGGTGTGATATACTTCAAACTCGTGGTTTGACATTTGACACTGATAACTAAAGTACCCTATTTATTTAATACAAACTGTCACTTTATAATTCAATAATTCATAGACACGTCGGCATCATTCGGATGTAGACGTGAGTTCCAAGTTTTCACGATGTGAAAGGATTATTCACTAGATCTGTACACGTGTAGTTATTGTTTATTCTTATGCTATAGTGTAGACCCACCTTTAGACGCACCAAAGCCATCTACACTAATCTATACTCTATGCATACTTATAATATTATAATGAGGTAAATTTTGTGACGTTGTAGAGGTGATCTCTGAATCTACTTGAACCGATTTTGAAATGTCTTGTACCAATAAAAAGCCACGTTATTTGTGAGTGTCATAGGCTATATATTAACCAAAGAACAAGGACTAAAGGCATAGAAACCGTACTAAATAAGCAGAAAATACATTATGGTTCACTTCTTTTTACTTATGGTATTCATAGTGAGTTGGTAAGAGATGAATCTATAGCTGTTCTTTCGTTATTTGGTACATCGTCACAAGTAAGGCGTGATTTGGACCTATAAGCACCTATAGTATTTGGACATCTAACCAAGGAAAGACAAATCCTTCCTATAGGAATGACAAAGAAGTCCCTGTGTATATTTGTTGCTTTATTACCTTGTAATGTAACTTACTTTTAAGTATTATTGTATTTTATGTTTGAAAAAATGACCTTCTGCTGGAGTTTCTTGCGGCGCTTCTTCTCCGCAATGATGGTCTTGTCCGAAGCGCTAGTAGATTCACTGTATATTACCGACGTGTAAAAGAGCCCGTATGTGGCCAATTTACTGAATAAATATTTTGATTTTGTAAAACCTTGTGACAATGACAGTTAAAGAAGAAAAAACAGCCTACTTTTTGTTTCGTTTTTTCTCATGTAATACGTAATCTAAAAAGTAGAGAAAGATAGCTGACGCAAAGTACGTCTTATAGTCCGGTTTCTATGCTTTATGTCCTTATTCTTAGATATTAACCCAAAAAAAACGTTTATTGTCCAATGAAGTGGGCACGGGAACAGCTAGTATATTATAAAGAGGTAATGTTTGTAAAGGTGTAGGGGGTAATCTCTGGATCTACTAAACCGATTTTGAAAATTCTTTTACCAAAGAAAGCCACCCAAAAAAATGTAAATTGCCCAACGAAGTAGGCATAGGAACAGCTAGTCACTACATAGTATAAAACAAAGTCGCTTCCCGCTGTCTGTCCCTATGTATGCTTAGATCTTTAAAACTACGCAACGGATTTTGATGCGGTTTTTTT
This sequence comes from Acleris literana, assembly GCA_946894065.1. Lineage (NCBI taxonomy): Eukaryota > Metazoa > Arthropoda > Insecta > Lepidoptera > Tortricidae > Acleris > Acleris literana. The sequence goes on along the minus strand of OX335693.1, from coordinate 10,786,489 downwards.
AATAGATAGAGTGATTCAAGAGGAAGATTTTATGTATAATAAGAATAGGATTATGTACGAGTATTACAGAAAACCCATATAAATCGAAGCGAAGCGAGGACGGGTCTCTAGTAATATTATAAAAAGGAAAGATTTGTATGTTTGTAACGAATAAACTCAAAAACTATTGGACCGATTTCAAAAATTCTTTCACCATTAGAATGCTACATTATCCCTGAGTAACATAGGCTATGTTTTATTTTCTGCGCGGATGGAGTCGTGGGCAACAGATAATTGAATATAAACTTATCCAAGATTGTGTGTGTGTTAGGGGAAAAGAAAACAGAAGCAAGCAGTTATCTCTCGCAATCCAGCCAAAGAAAACACTTTAATTGTAAAACACTAGCTAGATTATAATGTTGGATTCATGTTGAATTAGCCGAGCGCTCGCCACGGCGAATCGCCGCGTGGACAGAAATGTTGTTTTTGGCAGCTGGGGTGAATTCGTTTATTAATCGGTCAGTCAGGCAGGTGTACTGACGTCAGTAAGTCAGTGCTTAATGTGACCATGCTCAGTAGTTCGAGCACAAACATTTCACATACATACATACACAACACGCCACGCCTTTATTCCCAGAGTGAGGCAGAGCTATAGAATTACAAAAAACTCTAAAAATTTGTTACATTCTTATTTCTGTAACCACATTTTGCACAATCAGGCTAAGATGTTTACCATGTGTATAGTAGTGACGTTTGCAAGCTCGTCGCCTAACAATAGGTACTATAGGTGAAACACTTAAGCAAATGACCTCTTGCATGTAGTTGTAACACATCTGTATAGACCGTTTGACATTATGTATTTGAAATTTGACGTAAATTACATATTAGTTTTGTACACAACTACATGCAAGAGGTCATTTGCACCACACATCATCCTCATTGTCCTTTTTTTTTAATAGTTTCGCTTGTTTGGAGACAAGAAGTAGTTTTATTACGTTATTGTATCTTTTCTATGATGTACCCCGATGTGTTTGTCGAATAATCGATTTTCTATTCTATTCTATTCTATTCGTTTACTTAAGTTTTTCACCTATACAAGCCTGTATTCCCTTAGTCGCCTCTTACGTCTTCCAGGGGAAGACATGGAGTGGCACTAATCTAAGCCGGCAATAAATATTTCAGAAAAAAAAATAGTTTCTGTCAAATATTAAATGTTTGGGACAATGTTTTGTTGACGCCTGTACTTTTTGGCAGTGTCAATAGCGGCCTTTACACGGTAAAGTTCGGACCGCGGGAAACGCCACGCGCCTTTCCACGCGCCAGTCCGAACCGTAGGTTTTTTACTATTTTACAATTACAGTTGCATTTACACGTACGGTTCGGCGCGAAGATTGGAATGGCGCGTCGCGTAGCGTTTCCCGCAGTCTGAACTTTACGTGTGCAGGCCGCTATTATCTGCTTATCAAGACCAAATTAATAAGTCCCAACACGGTGGGTCCACGTTAACTACAGCGGAGATCCTGTCGCCACCTTCCGACTCCATCATCAGACCAGCTCGTAGATACCATAATATTGCATTGTCATCGGGTTTACATATGTGGTCCGAATTTCAGCCCATTCAATCAACGGGAATGGGTTCAAAATTGAAATTTGGCATAAGTAGTTGTACAACTTGCTTGCCCGCACCTTCTTTAAATAAAAAAAATGAAATTAATTTTAGAAATAATTGAAAAGTGGTCTGAAAAATGAAAGTGGTTTGATTATAGCAAATGGGGTGTCATATGAAAGGGCTTAATCTGCAAATATCGATATTCTTTTTAAATTTTTTGTGATGTACTTTTTGATTTATAGCCAAAAATGTACAAAAAATTACCGATCCCCCCTCATCTCCAAAGTTTTTTAATCAAAAAATCAGATAAAAATCTATACGTGATAATTACTTATATTTTATGGGAAAAATAAAATGAAGTGTTCATTATTTACAGTTTTTGAGAAATAAACATAAAACTTTGAAAATCTGTTTTAAAATGTAGGCTAGTCAAAATGGACCTTATTGCATAAAAAATAAAGTTCATAACATAGTGAGTATTTTATTTTGCTTCTACCAAGCATATTATCTTGACCGGTTTTTTTATTCGGCGGCGATGCATACAGGCCATCCTGATGGTAAATGGGATCTGTGACCCATAGACATTTTAATTCTCAAGACTATAATCTTAAAACTGCCATATAAGACCGCAAAACCCTGTGGTGTTGCCAACCCTGAGGACTTAGATGGAGTGCGTCTATGCTAATAATTAAACACAGCAATGTGGATGCTGCTTGGCGATAGTTTATAGGATGAGATGGTGACGATCCTCACAAATATTTAATTTAGTCAAACGTTGCAAATTCTACGATTGACGAACGTGTGGTTACACTAAGCTGCGCTTACGTCTGTATCGCATCCTAATGCACCGCTGTAATTTACGTACGTCAATCCGTAATAAAGTGCATGTACTCATGAATCGGGGAAATGACTCAATATACGAGCTGCATTTATCAAGTGTTGAAATCTGCCAAGATACAGAGAACTGAATGAATGAAACTACAGGAGTCATACATGTATGTATGTAAATACGCGTAATCCATACCTTTAAATTAAATTGGCCGTTACTTGCAACAATCCAACAGGGGCCTGTTATACAAATTACAATTTACAGTTTACAAGTTTCCATTTGACACAACCTCGACCAATGACGACCGGCCATTTGAGCAGTGTTGCCAGTTTAGACCTGTAAAATTGTAACTTGTAGTTTTATAAAACGTGCCCCAGGAAACGGTTGTGTTGTTCTGGTGTTGCCACACAAATACCATTAGTCTTTGTTAAGTTTTATACGTGTGTATTTAAGTATATTGTTTTTGTCACCTTATAAATCGAATTGTCGCTAGTGTTTGTTTACCTGTTACCTGTTTTCTTTTCCCCGTTTTTTAACCGACTTCAAAAAAAGGAGGAGGTTCTCAATTCGTCGGGTTTTTTTTTTTTTTATATATGTTCCCCGATTACTCGAAGACCAATGGACCGATTTGAAAAATTTTTTCGTTGTTCGAATGGGTATACTTTCTAGTTGGTTCCATTGTCACCACGTCAGGATCTGATGATGGGATCATGGACAAATCAAGAGAACTCCTCAAATATTATAGGCACACCTATAGCGATTTTGGTATTTTTCACTGTAACTCATGCATTTGCTTTTGAAAAGTACTATATGGTGAAGTGGAACTGATGATGAAGACCACAGATGGCCACCGGAACTCCTTAACGGTACCTATTTCAAGGGTGGCGATAAGATATTTCGATAAAGGAAGTTGAGCGACTATGACGAAGCACATTTAGGTTTAAATATGACTATGACATTCCCGCGGCGTTGTCTGCGGCGAGCTTGAAATGTTCTATAGTTTCTTATTAATATTTAGAAGTGGAGCTACGTAACAGCATAAATAGGATCACTAAAAAGTATAAAATAAAATATTTTTAAAAAAAAACAAAAAACCGCCTTCAAAAAGCAAAAAATAACTTCTTTAAAATGGTAGGTAAATAGGTTAGTCCAACTGAAGTCGGCGTCCAACAATATTTTAACCAAAAGCAGACTTCAGTTGGACTGACCTAAGGCGGTTTTTTGTTTTTTTAAACATTTATTTTTTGTTTAATTTAAGTAAGTTAGTTTTATGTTGGGGTCCCTCTGAAAATCAGCGCCGCAGTTTCCCTGCGGCACGAAGCTGAGAGGGATCCCGTTCAACGTAATGTCTTCTTTTTAGTTTATATTTTTCAACTATGTTTTTTCTTCTGTGTGCGTTGAATAAATATTTTCTATTCTATTCTAAAAACTTTATTTAGATCCAACTAAGTACAGAATTCAACATTAAAAATTAAAACTAAACGTATTTAAATTAAAATTAAACTAAGCTACTCAAATATTAAAGATATAAATAATAATCACCACTATAAAAAGAACACCCCGTCTAGCTATGTACCTACCTATGTAAACTCTTTTTTGCACAAAACATCAATGACAAGTAAGTTCGTACTTGTAAGGTTTTTTTTTGCAATAGCGTCCATTACCATTGAAAAGCTCTTAAAAATCAATTATACAAATGGTATTATCGATTTTTAGATTTGGGGGACAGATTAGCTAATTTTGAACTTGAAACGTATCATTTTCGCTAGAGTTGCGTGTGTGTCGTCGTCACCACAGCCTAAACTACAAGTAATAAAATCGGAAAAATATCTTAAAGTAAAACACATAACGAATTTAAATAAAACTATCAAGACCAAGTACACTTGAAGCGACTAAACTGTTAATACCTACTAAAAAACATTTTATACACCACCTAATAACTTTAAATAGAAAATTTGTTCGTACCTACTTGGGGGGCCAACACATGATCCTGCGGTCTCCCCGAGACGCAAGGTATCTAGAAGATTTACCTCCCAATATCAAATAGTAGATTGTACAACTAGGGTCTAAAATAAGCCATACTTAGTACCACGAGATGGTTATTTTCCCGAGCAAAGCGAGGGAAAATTGTTCGAGGGGTACCTAATATGGCTTTTAGACCCGAGTAATACACTCTACTTTTCACTTCGATTGCGAGAAAATAAAAACATTACCTATACAAAGGTAAAAAATTTGCAAAGATAGCACCACATATTCTACGGCGAAAATATTGTTTTAATTTGGCGGAATGTTTTTTTTTCAAAAGTACTTTAACACAGATACAAAATATAGATACCGCAAATAAACGCCACTGACCGTGTGAGTATTTAGCGCTTCAAAGCGTTGCACAATCGATTTAATCATATTTTAACGATTGTAAAATAGGGACTAAAAAACACCTAATGTTTTGAGAAATTAATTATGTTCCCTGATTGGTCGATTTTAATATAGCTGTATTCTGGTTGGTTCATACCAAATACCAAGTTTTTTTTAAAGAGTTATTATAGTTAAAGAATATGCGTACCAAAAAGAACCTAACGTTCCGATTGACAGTCGATGTGTATTGTGATAGGTTGATTTAATTTCGTGAAGTATTTTGATTGGTGGATTTAATTTGGTGAAGTATTTTGATTGGTCAAATTAAAATGTTTTGTACAAATAAATCATTCTATTTTCCATTTTCATATTTTCCCTAGGGGAAATATAAATATAATGTATTCTCTAGGGTTTACATGTACTTACAACTTGAGTCTCGCTTGATACTCGTAAGTCTAATATGACACACTTTTTGAGCATGAGAAGTGAAAAACCAATTCTATGATTGCACAATCAGACACGCTTGTTAATCTTTATCTTTACCTTCTTTATCTTCAGCAATAGATAGAGTGATTCAAGAGGAAGGTTTTTACGTTTAACTAGGGGACGCCCGCGACTTCGTACGCGTAGAATTAGTTTCCCGCTACTCCCCCCTATTTCGTCCCGTTGGGGGTTGATTTTCGGAAAATCCTTTCTTAGTGCTCACTTACATCATGAAAGGAACCCCTGTACCAAATTTCAAGTTTCTAGGTACAGTAGTTTCGGCTGTGCGTTGATATCTAAGTCAGTCAGTCAGGTTCGCCTTTTATATATGTAGATAGATTAATTCTGGATTATGTATGGGTGTTACAGAAAACTCACATAATCCGATGCGAAGCGAGGGCGGGTCTCTAGTTTAGACTATAAGTAAGTAGGTATAGTATCCGCAGCGCGTTAGGGACAAATCGTAGTGAATTTCTATACTACGGCTACTAATACAAATCTTTAAATAGCTACTACGGTCTTTTGATGATCGAATTTGTTATTTGTTTGTGTTTCGGGTTATTGCGGCCGACCGTCGTTTACATCACACGAATAAATAAATATCAAATTCAAATAATTTATTTGTAAATCATAGGTGTAAACTTTCCCGTGTGGTTGCCGGGTTAGACTCCATGTCTTCCCGTGGATGTCGTAAGAGGCGATCAAGGGAATATAATTATAGGCTTATAGTACTGTTAGGCGATGGGTTTGCAACCTGTCACTAAGGACCGGTCAGATGGACTGCATTTGAACTGCAACCCAGCTGCAAAATGGCAGTTCGAGGTAGAGATGTGTCAACTCGATTTACCAAACCGGTTCAAACCGAGTTATGCTCAACTCGGTTTGAGTCGGTTTGAAGTTTCTCTAACTCGCTTCGTGCGAGCTACTCGGAAACCGTGAGCCCGCAAGTCAAAACGGTCGGTCGGACAAAGCGGAAATTATCGAAATTTACCGATTGAACCCGATCAAACGCGGCGCGGCGTTCCGACGACATGACGGGTGGACGGGCGGCAGCGAAGCGGCACTAACGAAGATTGCCGAACAAACCCGACACAGACTCGGTTTGGCTCGTCTCCTGATGAACATAACGCGCGTGCATGCGTAGGTTCGTACTATCAACTCGGTTTGAGCAACCCGGGTTGAAACCGGTTTACATCAATTTTCGACTCGGGTGACTCGGTTTCGAATATTTACGGTTTGGCCCATCTCTAGTTCGAGGGCAGTTCTGATGCAGTTGATGATCGCTTAGGTCGACTACACACTGGTAAATTAATAGCTAATCGCCAATTTGTGCAAAATGTGTGGTTACTGAGGGTCCTGATGCAAAGATGCACTACGCTAACTAACGTTTCTATTCGATTCGTTTTTAAACCAATCGCGTCACTGGTAGACCACGTGACTTTTCGTATCACGTCATCTCCTAGTGACGCGATTGGTTTAAAAACGAATCGAATAGAAACGTTAGTTAGCGTAGTGCATCTTTGCAGGGCCCTCTGAATTATCAACAGGTTTTTAAAGTTGAAGGAAATTCTGTAGCTCAACCTACCTACCCCACTTGACAGGCGTGAAGGCATGTATATACAGTCACTAGATTAAATTTGGCACCCACCTTAGGTCCAAAGTCAATCTGACATTCTACAACAATAAGGTTGAGTTTCCTAAAAGTTACAAATGACTTGACATCTCTAATGACATTGACGACTTCAAGCATATTTTTCTTTAAATGGGTCACAAATTAACGCTCGTGACCTTATGTACATGTGTGTAAACATGTACGGGTGCTGTGTTTGTGTGCATGTTTGTACAACCTTCACGCGCTGACATCTCAACCGGAATCTGAGATCTCGCAAGATTGGAAGAATAGGATAAATTGGTGGATTTTCAATTTAAAAAAAATTAGGGTTCCGTAGTCAAACTAGGAATCCTTATAGTTTTGCCATGTCCATTCGTCCGTCCGTCCGCAGCTCAGCTCAGAGACTCTTAGGGCTTGTTTACGGAGACGCGGAGCGTCGCGCGTGGCGTGCGGCTCGGCGCTGCGTGGCGCGTCGGGCGTTTTTTCCGTTTACAGAGAGGCGGCGCGTGCAGCGGACCGCGTCATCACACGTGCAAACACAAACATATGGCAATGTACGGTGTTGTTTATAAAGATGCGGGGCGTGATGCGGCGCGTGGTTCTGGGCGTGGAGAGTAGCGGTGTCCGCTACATCCGCGGCGGACTCTCGAGCGTGTAGCGGAGCGCGCGGCGGAGCACAAGACTGTCAAAAGGTTCCGCCGCGGGCCCCGCTGCGGGCGCAGTAGCGGGAACCGCCGTTATTGACGCGTGCGACGATGCGTGCAACGCGGCGATGCCATCCGCGGGCTCCGCCGCAAGTAACGCTTCTTCGTAAACGCTTTTACACAACGCCATATGTTTGAATTTAGTGCAGACCGCGCCGCCCAACAACGCTACGCGCGACGCCCCGCGTCTCCGTAAACAAGCCCTTTGTTCTAGAAAGCTGTTATGTTACTTATTAATTACATATTACAATAGTGTATATAGTAGTGTGGGGTTGGGGTGTCGGTCTTTAACATGGAGTTTATATGGCCGCCCTGTCACTTGACGTCACGTGCATATTTGATCTCTCTCTCTAATCATTATCTAATTAGCAGTTTAAAATGCTATCACCCGTATTTCTCAGCCGCTTCTAATTTTAATTTCACTTTTGATGATCTCTTTTACGGGATTTTCATATTTTGTTGAGAAATGCGATTTAAAAAATTCATGCATATTCCCTATTCACCAAAGGGATAGCAAATAGCTCGTTCGATATATTTGCAGCTCATATTCGATTCGATTCTGGCGCGCAGCCAATTAATATTCACATTTAGACGAGAGCGCGGTGCCGAATTATTAGCGTCAATGTTTTTTTAATACTGCGGCCACACCGGCGGGTTTCTTGAAAGGGTTTACCTGTCATCATAAGAAATCTAATTTCGGAGAACAAATCAAAATTGACAACAGAATCAGAAACAAGTGTTCTAGAAAAAATCATATTATAGAAGTTTGTCTCAAAAGCACACTTTTTTGGTAATTATTTACTGAAAAAACGTACAAACCTAGTTTTTTATAATAACTACAACATACTCAAAAATCATAGAAATCAGATTTGATTTAGTGGTGAGAATAGTAGATGGATTTTTCTTGACAGCTACGCAATTTTAATCGTCCCCTCACCACCCTTTTAAGGGCCGAGTTCACCAACAATTAAACGGACGATTAGCGGTTTAACGGGTGTCAAATGTATTGATTAACAGGTGATGAAGAGTTAACCGCCGGTTTAATTGTTGGTGAACTCGGCCCTAAGTTGATACCGAGTTTTTTCAAAGATGACAACTTGACAATTCGTTTTTGAACCCTAAAACTCTGCGTGTTTCATCAAAATCGATAGAATCGTTTCTGAGAAACCAATCCGCTTTAAGTCCAAGATTATTTGGGGATCCCCTTGGATCGCATAATTTGTTTTAGACTATTATTGTTTCGCATAATTGATTTGGCATAATAGTACTGTCGCATAATAATACTTTGGCCAAATACTTTTTTGGCATATTACGCTATTAGAATAATTTCAGTTGGACTAATTTATATTACACTAATACACATTATGCATATTATTGTTTGGGCTAATAATTATTTGTTATATAAAAAAAATTAAACTGTTTATTTCAATAATGTGCGATTGTTACATTCTTACTTAGACTCTAAATCTTAATTAGGAAGATTTTTAGGCGAGTCAAGTCATAATTAATTATTTAATAGTTAGGTACATTGCTTTCTTATTCTCCAATTCATGCTTATATAAACTTACTTAGGTCCTTATAAACACTTATTAATTGAGGTAATTGAGGTATTGGGGAGGCCATTCATTAACATTCGCTTATATGAGCTAGTAACTTGCTTGTCCGTTTTTTTATCTATCTGTCATTAACCATAATTTCAGTTTTCTAAATGAATAAAACACAGTTTCGTTGTTTCATATAGGTAAGGTTAAATTAGGTCACGTTAGGTACATTAGGTTGGGTTAGGTTAGCATGACATCCAGGCGCGAAGCGCCCAAGCAACGTAGAATGGGAGGTCCGCGAAGCGGACCTCGGTCGACCTCGCCTTAGTTCTTAAATATATATAAACACAAAACCAAAACTAACCTTTTCTCGTTGTCCGTCTACGACTTTCGCTATAGCAATTGTATTGCTATGTGCCATTTGTACATGACTATTTTTTAGGACAATACTGTTATGCATATTGTAATGATGCCAATTTATTATTATGACTTTTTGCATTTATGCTATTAGACGTTAGTCTTCATGACGATTATGCTTTCTGTATTTATGCTTTTCAATTTTATGCGTAAAAATATATGCGTAAAGATGATTATGCACATCGCTATTTCGGCTAAAGCAATTATGCGTAACAATATTAATACAAATAATTTTATGCCATCCAATAGAGAACCGATTATTTGTGCTCTATATACTTCGCCGGAATTTTAATGGACAAGTAAGTACATCTAGGTTCATCGACATGAAGTTTTCATCGCGACTACTATATTTTATCATTGTATTGTAGTATACCGATATTCTTTAATTGAAGTTAAGCTGATTTCTTTAAATAAACACCAACCTTGACTAGCTATTCTTAGGTCCGTTAGTTGACTAGTAGAGAATTCATAGGCATTATGTCCGCTATTAGTACTTTTTTATTGTGCTATAAAGTTTACCTAAATAAATAGTCTTTGGTCGCATGTGTGGCCGCAGCATAACACAACAACCATTTTGGAATGAAACATCACAAGTATAAACTTGGCGCTTGCAAAAACATCCTTATTTACCAGGAATACTATTTTCGAAAGAAATGCGACACAGTCGTCACATTTGTATTTTAAATCTAGAGACAAATTGAGTTAATTAATAACCTAATTTCGAGACTATAGTTGCATTTAGGTCAAGTTTCCCGCGTAATTTGTTTTTTTTTTGGCTGTTGCGGCATAGCTTCTAAGTTTATTTCAGCCACACAGTATTTAATATATTCTTGTAAACGAAAATAACCTTCACTCTCATGCTCGTAAAGTACGTTTATGTTGGGTGTAGGCGGACTTAAACGGCTTTTATGGTCTAGTGCAAAAAAGGTGATTTATTTCTGTTAGAATTGTGTTTTCTAAGCCTTATAAAATAACTTATTATGGTATAACAATAACTTATGAACTTATGCCGAGGCAGTATGGTCCCCGACCCATGCCTCATGTACGTTACGAGAAGAATTAAAAACAAGTTTAAAAAAGAAAGTTCGCTGGCGGGAATGTCGAGTGTTATGTGTTTTGCCGGCAATACATGTAAAAAAATAGTTCTGTTATTTACTTATAATTTGTTTTATTACTGAAAGTTAAATAGGCATGTAATTAAGTCCTTACACCAAATCAATTTACTAATTTTAATACATAAATAAAAGCTATACAAGCCCGTTCTATCCATATTTTATTTGTTGATATTCAAATAATTTATTGAATAGCTATTAAATTACAAATCAATCGTAGATACGTTATTTCAAAACACACATTTATAGAGCACTTAACTACAACCGAAACTAACTACCTAAACGAATTAACCTAATGATCTTAATCTAAGTAATTATATACATGTACAAATATTTTCTAAATCAACTCTCTTTGCAACTCGATAGACGAATTATTAACAAGCGAGTTTAAGTTGTCCCGACAGACCTAAACTCGTACAAGCAATACTTTAGGGCGTGCATTTTCAATTAAGTACCGCTCGACAAAGATAATGACTTAGGGCCGCATTAATAAACTCATCTTGGCCGAGATGCCTGTCACAAGATACGTCAAAGTAAACGTCAAGCCATAGAACACTGTCATTTTTGACGCATCTCGAAACGAGCTAATGCTCTAATGAGTTGAGATTATTTGATTAATACGGCCCTAAATGACACTTTAGATGTAGTAAAACTTTTGCTAATTAATACTTTACTTACTTTTACTGGTAAAAGCCTAGATTATCCTTGTTTTATTGCCAAGATTAAACAATACTGGCTGAATTCATACTGGCATAACCTTGGCTGGCTTTGGTCCAAAAAAAATACATTTCCGAAATTTCAAATTAAGAACTGTTTATGCTTTGTTGTGGCAGGGTTTCTCAAGGTGGGGTACGCGAACGTAGGTATTAAAATCGTTTTTATTAGAGTTCCTTTCGTTACTTACTTACAAATACGCTATCCGTCTGTCTGTCCATCTGTCCGTCCTTCCGTCCGTCAGTTTGTCTTAACTGTAAGAGATAGCGGATTGTTTTTCTCATATTATTTTTAATTATTTTATTCCTCATAAGTAATTAAAAATAAAGGGTATACAAGAAACCTATTTTAATACATTTTTGTATTATAAAACCGGTAAACCTCGCAAGCGTCATATTCGTTATGGTTACAGCAAACCCTAAAGACATCAAATGGATTAATTCCTTTTTCGGCACATTCTTTTTTGGACATATTCCGTTTTCGGCACATTCTTGTTTCGGCACATTTTAGTAAATAAATTATACTATGAAATACTTGTGACTTTGCTTGCGTAATAAAATAAAATAATATTTATTAGTGTAAAATATTATATTATAATCAATAAAAATAAAAGACAAAAATTAAACAGTACCTACACTGATTACTTAAAATAATTGGGCAACTAACTAATGATAACCAACTAGGTATCTAAATTCATATGCTTCATGGAGCCGTCTTTTATAAAAGTTGGCAAAGCCTATTTAAACATTCCATTACATTTACAGACGATTACATTACGAGATAACAGGAACTTACATCAAAATACGATATCAAAACATTATTTACTACATCTGATAAATATTACTTCAAGCAATATTTATTCGATGAGGTATTTGTAGTATTCACCATTGGAAAATATTTTATTGTATTTCTTTCTTGCACGCTATTTATATATACTTATGTCTTGAAAATAAAAATAACTATACCTAGGATTAATTTCATTTGTTGTATATAATGATTTATGCCCAAAACGGAATGTGCCGAAACAAGAATGTGCCGAAAACGGAATATGTCCAAAAAAGAATGTGCCGAAAAAGGAATTAATCATCAAATGTAGCTATTTTATCGAGTACAATAGGGAATAGGCATGAATTTTTTAAATGTCATTTCTCAACAAAATACGAAAATTCCGTAAAAGAGATCACCAAAAGTGAAATTAAAATTAAAATCGGTCAAGAAATACGGATGATACAAGCATTTTAAACTGCTAATAAGTAATAAGACAGCGATTAGACAGAGAGATCCGATACGCACTGTGACGTCATGTAACACGTCGGCCGTATAAACTCCATGTTAAATTCTGTTTAACCAGAAAAAGATACGAACAAATTTTTGTTGGCTGTTATATCTTAGCTGTTTATTAGGATCGGTTTAGACCAAGCGAACGAACAAGAATTCTATGGCATTATCTCTTACGTTTTCTTTGTAAAAATAAAGACAAAACATGTTCTAGAGCATTCGCTCGTTTGGTCTAAACCCACCCTTACATAAACCAGCTTTTATTGAAGCTGTGAACAAATAGTAGTTTACGTGACGGTTGCGTAATGCTAGGGTGACGGCACCAATGATGGACACTTTTAGCTGACAGGCACCAGTAATGGACACTTCACTCTTAATTAAAATTTCATACGGTCCCAAATTGATTGTTGCGAAACAAATGAATAACCCTTATCTCCTGTAAAATAAGAATCAAGTGTCAATCAATCAATCAATCAATCAATCATTTATTTTACATAAAACATGGTATATACATACAGGTCTTAGGTTAGTAATTAGGTATCACATGTTGCCGCCAGGGCAGCACGTAAAATTTTACAAAATAATTCATAATTTTACTGATTAAATTTCAAATAAAGTGTACTGGATAAATAATAATTAAAAAACAAAGTGTATAACAGCATGTCAATCTAAGTCTAAATATATATAGAGGGGAGCTTCGAAGACATTTCTATGTACCCACACTACATTTTTATAACCAAATTTCACCTACCTACATAATTTAGTTTTTGTCTCCGTCGTTTAGATACTCATCCACCGAATAAAAGCATTTTTGTATAAGCCAGATTTTGAGGTCTCGTTTGAATTTATTTAGAGGCAGTTTTTTTAGTGTCTCAGGTAACTTGTTGTATACAGTTATGGCCATACAGTAAGTGCTCTTACCATATAACCTAGTACGTTTGGCGGGTATTACTAGACGGTTCAGATACCTAGTGCGATGCTTACAAGTATCTCCACAAGTTGTGAAGTAGTCTGGATGACATTTCACGAACAGTAACAATTCAAACAAATACATGGATGGAGCAGTAAGCAATCGCAATTCCTTAAATAACGGACGACATGAACTCATTCCATTATTGGTGCCTTGTCCATTACTGGTTCCATCACCCTAATTACGGAGTCGCGTACAATACTTTATCTACACACATATTATAAGTACTCTAAGATGGGTTCGAAGCCGAAAGGCAAATGACCAGCATTACCTTACCTGTGGTAGTAGGTGACAGCGATGACAGCTGTGACGTAATTTTGAAATTACGTTATCGAATATTGTAAGGTAATGAGATCCAAATTTGGAACATCTTCCGAAATTAACAGCTGTCATCGCTGTCACCTACTACCGCAGGTAATGCTGGTCATTGCCTACGGGTTTTGAACGCATAATAGAGGACTTATGATATGCGTGTAGATAAAGTCATGAAAATTCCCTATTCCTTAATTTGAATGGCTAAATAGGTAAATTTTTTTACATTTGGATATGGTATATAATTAAAACATTTGCATTTCAGGTTAACAGCGGCGCTGCGCTGATGTTCGCCGACGAGTTGAAGCTGACGTTGGAGAGGTATCTATTCGGAATGTGCCCGCAGAGTTACAAGGTAATAATAGTGCATTATTTCCTAGGCATGGAAGTAGGCAATTGCGGGCCAAGTATTGGATTCGAATCGCAAGAAAAAAATTGTGTTGGAGTCAAATCTTCATCGCTTGAACTCATTTTTTGAATTGCATACAAACAGAAACTTCATGTGAAAAAACCATGACTACTTACCGCCTTTTTGTTTATGACAAGGAGAAACGCAATTTCTGTTTAAAAAAAAGCAAGCTATTCCAGACACAAATAAAAAAGTTATGTTTCGAGTAAAATTTGGATGTATAAGACTTGTGCCCTCATTTTATTATGGCCCTTTTCACTTTTTAAAAAGTTACAAGCTAATAGTAATGGAATTTGTATGCAACATTGCGGGCTTGTGTAGCGAGCACGCAATGTTTTTTTTTTTAATTTGAGAACTGTCAGTAAACTATGTCCTTCGCGTCTCATTATGTAGATAAGAATGTTAAATAACTATTTAAATAATATTTCTTTACATTAAATGGAAAAAACCCACGTGATGATGGCGCGTGCACGTTCAGAGCTAGTATCTTCGCGCCCTCATTACTTCACTACATAATATAAAACAAAGTCACTTCCCGCTGTTTGTCTGTCCCTATGTATGCCTAGATCTTTAAAACTACGCAACGGATTTTGATGCGGTTTTTTTTAATAGATAGAGTGATTCAAGAGGAAGGTTTTTATGTATAATAAATTGTAGATTATGTACGGGTATTACAGAAAACTGGCACAAACCGAAGCGAAGCGAGGGCGGGTCACTAGTTTTTAATAAACTGAAGTAGATATTGTCTTGAAATCGAAGGATGGTTTTTATGGTTCCATACCAAAAGGTTAAAAACGGGACCCATTACTAAGACTCCGCTGTCCGTCTGTCAGTCACCTGGCTGTATCTCATGAACCGTGATAGCTAGACAGTTGAAATTGTCACAGATGATGTATTTCTGTTGCCGCTATAACAACATATGTTAAAACATAATAAAATAAATATTTAAATGGGGCTCCCGTACAAACGTGTTTTTTTTTGCCGTTTTTTGCTCGATATTTATAACGGCAACTGGTATAGTGTCTAATGTTGTACAGATAATGGTACGGAACCCTTCGTGCGCGAGTCCGACTCGCACTTGGCCGGTTTTTGATTGTACAGTCAGCGTCAAACGTAGCTGCTCACTTTTGTACTTTATCGCATTAACGCATTTAACAGTCTTGCTTGACATTGCTTTCGTGACTGTAAAGCGACAAGGTACAGTTCGTATCTGACACATCACATAAGTTAATAACGGGTCCATATTGGCTCATACATATGTATATCGGAAGTCGATAAACGAGAACTCCCTATGTCACCTCAAAAGTGCTACGAGAATTCCGGCCTCTGCTCATATCTAACGTATTGTAAATCATAATCATCGCAACGTGTCGCAACTCATAACGTATTTTTTTCTGTAACTTACTTTTTCAGGATTTTTATAAATTAGCAAACCTAACCTAACCTAGTCATATCTACACATTGAATATTTCAGAAATGCTGAAAGTTTACGGTTCCAGCGGTATAAAAATTACATTTTCGGAGTTCCAATAATCGGAGTTGCAATTTTATATGAACTTTAGCGCTCCTCTTAATAACAATTGAACTATGAATGAGTAAGTAACTTAACGGAAAAAGTGGCCATTCTGTTTGCCGTTAAGTTGATTACACGATTGTGTATTCATTTGTATAACAAAAAAACATGCTTATATTTTAAGAAAATACTTTAGTTTATTAGAAACCAGAATAATAGTAATGAACTAGGACCAATGGACTAGGGAATGCAAATAACTGGTTTTAACCGAATTTAACCGGTTATTTTCGTACAAAAACGGTAAATAACCGGTTAATTTGCATTGCCTACACTGGACGCTCGGTGCAGGATGGTGACCACGAACCAGTAAATTCGCAACTTCGAATGCCGCGTCCCTGTCACTCGTCAGTCGAGACTAAATCCGGAGAAAGGGATGAAGCTAACGTAACTTCGAACATCGATTTTCAAAGTAGGGCCTCAGTCTTAAAGCCTAATCTATTTTCATAAAACCTAGCTAAGGACCGTCCTAAATCAACTAGCTGACTACTTTCCTGAAGAAATTTTCTAAACAACAATAAAAACGCATCCAAATCCATTCAATAGCTTAGAAAATGTAAGCGACCAAACAGACGCGACATTTTACTAATATTTTAAAGAAGATTTCCCCGGTCTAATGTGGCGCAGTATCTTTCACAGATGCCGGTGGACAAACCCAAGAATGCCTCGACCCTCACGTGCGACCTGGATCTTGAGCAGCAGGACCTCGCTGGCAGGTCAGTTCAATTAACTTCTGTTTGAGGGTAAGGCCAGCCAGTTTGCGGCAGACCCTTGCAGGTTCTGAACTCCTGGTAATAGGATGAAAACACCCTCATTTTAATGATAGTCTACTTAGAACAGCTTGACGAACTGCTGGATTCCTTCAGGGAGACTTGACTCCGGCAGGCACAGAGATAAATACACTACACATAGATAACGCAAATGCATCTACTTCAGCGTGTCCGAATCCCGACTTAAATCCCGACCAAGCGTCGGGGTTCGCCGTCGCTACTGACGTTCTGCGCGACGTTGTTGCAGCCGGTCGGCCGTGAAAATTAAGAAAATGCCTCGTTACGTGAAAATAAACTGCAATAGCCTAGCGGAAAACGGAAAATTCTCTTCTCTTGGTGTGTCCTGGTTGGTAGCAAAAAGTGACACGGATGGTTTTCATACAGATTGAGGTGTTTACGTTATCTATGTGTATTTATATCTGTGCCGACAGGTCAGTTAAAAAAACTGTAAATAAAGCCCGCTGTACACTTAGCCCGCGAATCACGGCGCGATTTCGCGGCGCGGAGTTACCGATACTTCGCGGCATTATAAACCATGACTCCACAGTCGCAGTAGTTTACGGTAATTTCATAGTGAAGTTTGCGGTCCCGTTGATGCGGGAATAAACCGACAAAAAACTGAGGCCCTACTTTGAAAATTGAAGTTCGAAGTCACGTTAGCTCTATCCCTTTCTTTCAATTTAGTATTGAATGACGAGTGACAAGGACGGAGCTGACGTAATTTCTGACTTCGATTTTCAAAGTAGGGCCTCTGAGAACTTAACGCGAAACCGCCAAGAATATGCGAAACGGCTCCACATTTACGGTTCGCGCCGTTCGCAGTTTTCGCGCGCGATCCGCGGGCTAAGTGTCGTACAGTCTTAATGTTATAACCCGTCAGTTTTTCTTATGCTAGAGGAGGCTAACGAGCCAGCTGGGGCACGTTTTATAAAGCTACAAGTTACAATTTTACAGGTCTAACCTGGCAACACTACTCAAATAGGAGGCCCGTTCCAGAAAGCCACTCTGCAACTCTGCACTCCACAAATCCCACTCTTCAAACGTATTTCTGTTCCAGAAAGCCATTGCAGAGTTGAAGAGGCAGAGTCAAATGCAGAGTGTGGATTTGTGGATTTGCAAAGTATTTCCGTTCCACAAGACAATCGCAAAGTTGAAGAGGCAGAGTCAAATACAAAGTGTGGATTTGTGGATTTGCAAAGTATCTTATAGGAACAGAATCTTTGCAAAGTTTGCAAATTACGCAGAATGTTTTCTGCAACACGTTTACTCTGCACTTTGCATTATCGTGGATTTGCAAAGTGCAGAGTGCAGAGTTGCAGAGTGGCTTTCTGGAACGTGCCCGTCACCTGATGTGAAGTGACCACCGCCGCCCATGGACACATGCAACACTCATCCAGCCCAGAGATGGGAACAGTATTCCATTATGAGGCTGATAAGACATGTGCCTTGTAAAGTTGCAGGCGATGGGTCGGCGTAACATACCTCTGCTATGCGCTTATTTTACACCTACCTAAATTAGTCACTAACAAGAGGGACGGAGCAATACGTTGGAAAGAGATGGAGATATATCTATGTATCTAACGTATTGCCGCATTTCTCTTGCTAGTGACTTATTTAGGAAGATGTAATAAGCCCTTTAAGCACGTTCAGCTTTTTCTAGCCAATTTAGCTATACTTTCTAAATGGCCGAAACTCACTGAACGTCACTTGAAATGTGAATAGCCTACCTTTTTTTTGTTATGGTGTTGGTATATAGCCTACTTTGCATCAAGGGGAGCTTCTTAAAAATCAAAGGAATCTAAGGGACGTTTTTTGGCGGTAAACGCGCCAAATTGTGTTTTGGAGATGCTACGATTGACCAAATATAGTCGACCCCAATTTCAGACATGATTTTAGACTTTAAAATAGAGTTTCTGGTTTCTCACCTCATTTTTTTTCTCGAGTTTCGAGAATTCTCGACTCCAATTTCTCGAGTTGTCTCGACTCTCGAGTCTTTGGTAAGAAATTGTAAATTATTGCTAAAAAAAAAATGAAAAAAAATAATAGAATTCTTTCATTGCACTTTGCAATTCAAACTATTCTTACAAACATAAAATCGTACAAAAAATCAACAATTTAAATAAAACAATATAACCAGTAATGGACAAGGCACCAATAATGAACACTTGATTCTTATTTTACAGAAGATAAGGGTTATTCATTTGTGGCAAAACACGATCAATTTTGGTCCGTATACAATTTGAATTAAGAGCGAAGTGTCCATTACTGGTGCCTGTCACCTAAAAGTGTCCATCATTGGTGCCGTCACCCTCATCTACTTTTTCAGTCTTTTGATCAGACATAAACTGGTATTTTTGATAGAGATCTTTTCTTCTAACAAGGCTAGACTTAAATTTAAATAAGATTAGAACTTGGAATCAAATGCAAATAATACAATAATCATCACAAACAAACGATTTTTTTAAACTACAATCACATAAAGTTGAGCAGTTTCAACAATCGTATTTAACAGTCTTTTAATGATCTAAGTGAGATATATATTAATCATTTGTATGATCATTCATGTGTGAGTGTTAATCATTTTTATAATTCAGTAATTATTAAAACGTTTTTTTATCTTAAAAAGTACGCCTTCAAGAATATTAAAGCGTTAATATGATAGATTTGTACGAAAGTCGGTTTCTTATCTTTTTTTACTATGTGTCCAGCCAGACTGAAAACCCGCTCGTTTTCTGTAGAAGTGGGCTTGACGGTCATAAGGGCTTGATACAACATCTCAAGATTAGGAGTACGTTTTCCGCCACACACAGGCACAGCACGAGTTTCACCGACCAATCTGAGCGGGAGACTGACTAACTGGTTTGATGCAGCGGCGGCGAGTTACAAAGCGTGCGAGTGAGAAGTCCGCTGCACGTGTTTATAGTGCTCGGGCGGCGTTATCATTGTTAAAAGCGGTAAAATGGCAAGCCTGACTTTAGCCCTTATTTCGTGTTCGCCGGAACTCGAGAGTCTCGAGAGACGGCTATTTGTTTCTCGTCTCGAATGGAGGCGAAACTCTCGAGTTGTCTCGAGCTCGAGAAGTTTCGAGCAGAAACCCTACTTTAAAAGGGGTGATAGACGGGCGAGTAAGTACGCCGTACTTGGGCATTTTCACGAAAAAGTGACCAGTTTTGTGACAAAAATTAGGTATACATTGACGGCCGCCAAAACTGACAAAGTTAATGTTCCTTAATATCAGTCTACTTTTTCGTGAAAATGCCCAAATACGGCATAAGTACGGCACTCTCAGTGACATTTTTCTACGAGATATTAGCACGACTGGAGTAATCACAAGTACAGTCATATGATTATTTAATAAGGCGGCCATTTGAGGAGTGTGCCGTGAGTGTGTGAGGAGAGGAGAATTTGTTTACACGTCAAAAATATACATTGTAAATCTACCTTAAGCTGACATCTTGGTTGCAGGCTAGCCGCGTTGGCGCTGCGCGCGCACTCGGCCGGGCGCGGCGACTGCACGCGGCTCGGCGTCGCGCTCGCGAACACATTCGGCGAGCTCGCGCGCACCGCGGCGAACCGGCACGCGGTCAATGCAGGTGAGTACTCACATGGGTCATACCTAGTCGAATGCGCAAGCAGAGCCTGAGTCGCTACTTGGAAAATCGAAGTTCAAAGTTACGTTAGCTCCATCCCTTTCTACAACTAAGGGCCTTATCACACTTGCGATTTGCAGGCGAGTTGAAAGCGAGGCGAGCGCGCAGCGAGTTCGCGGCGCCAGAGTTGGGATTTTCCCGAGAGTGCGGAGCGAATTCGTTGCACGCTCGCGGCGAAATCGTTACGCGCTCGCCTCGCTTTCAACTCGCCCGCAAATCGCAAGTGTGATGGCTCTAACTCGAGACTAGGCTATGTTTTATTTTTCTGCGCGGACGGAGTCGCGGGCAACAGCTAGTATATTATAAATGAGTCGCTTAAAATCAAACTCGGATATCTCCTTGAAATTTGGTATACGAATTTAAAACTTAACTTGTTTGAAAAAGTCGCAAATTCCGTTTTGCATGAACTTATCAGAGTTTGAAGTTAAGCGCCTCAAATGTAAGGTTATCATTATCATGTAATGTATCTTTAATTTGTTGCATACAGCATCGAACGACGCCAATAAGAAACGTAAGCTGTCGAAGAGTCAGAAGGCCAAGATCCAAGCCAAGCAGCGCACCGCGCTGGCCGTCAAGAAGAAGGCTGCGGCGCTGGCGGCGGCCGCGGCTGCCAAGGTCTCCCTGTAGTCTGGGAGCTCGGGCTCTTTACTTTGAGCAGAGAGGGGTTTAAACATGGTTTAATAATAATTTTAGGTTAGGACGAGTGTAAGGGAGAGAGCTACAGCAGTTACATGGCTCTGTCTCTTTCGCTCTCCGTAAACTAAACTGGGCCGAGATTCTAATACCATAACAGGTCAAAATTGATATGGTTTTTACAGCCTAGACCTAACCTAACCCCCCCAGAGCTCCAATGTTAATCGTTCCTTACCACTTACATTATCAATTACAGCAATAAAACTGTGTGATTTAAGGGATAGAGTCTAGCCAGTATAAGTTGGCAATGGAAAATAACCTAATTTTTTTTTTAAATGGGATTGGCTACCCATTTTTTAGCAAAACGAAAACCTTTTTTTATTCCATTCATTCACAAGGTTACCAGTGCAAAACGTGATTGTGACAGGTTTTTGTTTTGCTAAAAAATTGGTTGCCAATCCTATTTTTTTTTAATTTGCCTCTATTTTCCATTGCCAACTTATACTGGTCAGACTCTAAATTCTTGGTTAGAGTTCCGGTTAATATCTATAAATGTAGTTTTTCAAATGAGTATTTGGTCCCTGTTCACTTTTGTCATAAATTTTAGTAGTTATTTAAGATTTGCTGTGCCAATATTAAAAAGTTATTTCTTTCATACGACTGGCAACAATTCGTGACCCCCACCAAAAAATTCCGTTACTCGTTCGTTCCATTTTCGAATCTCGTTGCGCGAACACCTCCTTTTCAACCTTTTCACTAACTTTCACACACTCCTTAGTATTAATTAGTAAAGTGTATTTGGAGGCTGCCGGCGTGAACCCAGGACATAATCGGAGGCTAAGTGCGTGTGCTGAAGGTAAGGTTGACGGTTGATCTAGGGAAGCTGAAGACTACCACCAACGGTGCATTGCGGCGGACGCCAACGATTCTGTACCCAACAGATCCGGAGTCACCAGGTCAGACCACCATTCACTTGAATTTGCATCTAACTATTAAAACATACACAATATTCCTGATTACACCCTGTAACTCTGTCGCACCCCTTTCCCTTCTTTCGTAATTTTCATACAGTCCATTCTTTTCGTTTATCGCACATTTTTGGTCTTCGATCCGAATATTTTGATAAGTGGCCTTTGTTTTGTCGTTTTCGTAAAGTCACTTCTTAGGATTCTTTTCACCGTTATTTTTTAAATTTATTTAATATTTTCGGGTAAGCAGAAATATTGTTGTAAAAAAAGTTATTGGAAAGGTTGAATTATTCTAAGTCATTCGTTCTTCGATATTAAGTCGGTCATTTTAGACTGGCAACACTGACGGTTGTGTCAATCATTTATTTTGCTTTGAGTTAACTTCTACCGCCAAGTGAAGGTAGTTAGTAGTTTTCTTTGTTTGTTTGATTTATTTGTGTTATAAAATAAAGTTAAAGTTCTCGGCAGTTGTCGTAACGTTTGCTATAGTGTTTGTGTTGTGTTGTGTTGTGTTCGTTTGCCATGACCACAAGTGGAAAGGATACGAGCATGGCCGAGTCAGCGGATCCTTTGCTCATCGCGAGGGACTACGCAATGATGAGGTTAGAGTATCTTTCCATGCAAGACGAAACTGAGTTGGCATTGTGCACCGAGGCAGATCTTTCGTCATTAGCAGATAGTTTTCACGAGGCACAGATGAAAATCTTGATTTCAATTCCGCGAAGCGAGCGTCGGGAAGAGTTTAATGTCACGGCGATATTTGACACCAAGATGAGGGCTGTTAGGGCGCGTATTAATGTAAAACCTACCGCTGGCGCCGCGTTGCCACATTCCAATCTACCGAAGCTGCCAAAAATTAGTATAAAACAGTTCAATGGCAAGATAGATAACTGGATAACATTTATTCAACTGTTCAATTCATTGGTTCATGAGCGTACAGACTTAGCAGATGTAGAAAAGTTGCATTACTTGCTGTCGAGTGTGCAGAATGAGGCGCATGATTTAGTAAAGAATTACCCCATTACTAACGAGAATTATATGGTTGCTTACAACACATTGTATAGGCATTATAATAAAACTAGGTTAATAGCTTCCACATATTATGAGCGGCTTATTAATTGTGAGCCAGTAAAAACTTCTCGGGCTAGTGATTTGGAGCGGGTGAACCGGGCGTTCACTGAAAATTTGTCAATTTTAAAAAGTTTTAATTTACCTGATAAGAATTTTATGTTGGTTCAATTATTATGGTCTAAATTGGATAGAATCACTAAGGAACAATATGAGCTAGAACATAACTCAGATGAAATCCCTGATTTTAAAAGTTTACAAATGTTTATTGAAAAACGCTTCCGAGCATTAGACGCGGCAGGATTTAATACACCATCATTTAACACTCAACCAACTGGTAGTAAACCAGTTACTAAGGCTAAAACTGCACTTGTTGTGTCATCTTCATTATGTGCCTTGTGTAAAGAGCCACATAACCTATCGACTTGTCCATCGTTTTTAAAAATTGACCCGAATGACCGTTTCAAATTTGTTAAGGAGAATAGATTATGCATCCTATGCTTGTCGGGTTCACATTCAGTGAAGTTGTGTAAGTCAAAGCAGCGGTGTGAAAAATGTCAATTTTCTCACAACACATTGCTGCATTTTAATAAACCTGTGCCTTCGGACAAAAGTGTAGAAACATTAAATCCTTCTCCAAGCACTTCAAAGCCAATAGTTATGGTGGCTAACAATGTTGTCGGTTCTACATTGTTTTCTACGGCCAAGGTACTCATAAGGGACATTGATGGTAATTTAGTTCCTATTAGAGTGTTACTTGATTGTGCTAGCGCTTGTAATTTCATAACGGAAGCATGTGCCAAAAAACTTGGTCTTAAAATTAAATATGGTAGGTATGCCGTTAATGGCATAGGCCAGGCGGTCGCTGAACCTGCGGGCACGTTGTCGTGTATTATTTCACCCAGTACTGGTGGAACAAAAAATAGTTTTTCGTTTGAGGCATACTTACTGCCCTCTATATGTTCGGATATGCCAGCCGAGCATATTGACATTTCGTCGTGGCAACACACTAAGAACCTCGATTTAGCTGACCCTTGCTTACATTTACCAGGGCCGATCGACATGCTGCTTAGTGTAGATATTTTCGCATCATCGTTGCGTCCAGGGTTGCTCCATGGTGACCCAGGTGAACCTGTTGCCGTCAACACCATTTTCGGATGGATTTTGATGGGCGGTTGTGCTACGGAGGACTGTCGCTCTCGCTTTCGCTCTCGTCGTGACCACTGCCACGTGATCACGAACTCCCTGTCCTTGGACGACTCGATCAAGAGATTTTGGGAATTGGAACAAGTCATGTCTCCGAGTGCCGCCATCTTGTCGAAAGAAGATCAGCTGTGCGAGCAATATTTTGTCGCTAATTTTCGTCGCACGGAAGAAGGTAGATTCGTCGTTCCGCTACCTTTCACTGATCCTTCCAACAAACCTTCTTTCTCTGGGTCTCGTGCTATCGCCTTAAAGAGATTTTCGTCGTTGGAGAGAAAGTTGCAGCAAAATGCTGAATTTCGCCGGAACTACGTAGCTTTTATGGATGACTACGAGAAGTGCCGCCATCTTGAGAGATGTGATCCTCCAACAACGGACAATGGACCCTTCTTCTACATTCCCCATCACGGAGTCCTGAGGCCCTTGTCGACTAGTACTCCTCTTCGTGTGGTATTCGATGCTAGTGCCAAGGACGCACAAGGTACTTCGCTTAACGATACCCTTCTGCCGGGCCAAAAACTGCAAAAGAACATCTTGGATCTTCTTCTTCGCTTTCGTTGGCATGTCGTGGTTTTTACTGCAGATGTCAAGCAGATGTACCGACAGATTTTGGTAACACCAGAGGATGCGGAGTATCAGCGTGTTCTTTGGCGACCATCTGTCAACGAGCCGATTAGGGACTACCGTTTACTTACGGTCACATATGGTGTTTCATCAGCTCCTTACCAGGCTCTACGTAGTATCGCTCAGCTGGCTCAGGAATCGGTGGTCGAATACAGTGCTAGGCCGTGATATCTACGTCGATGACATCGTATCTGGTGCAGAGTCCGTGGGGCGGGTGCGTGATATCAGATCGGACCTTTCTGCTATTTTGTCGGCAGGTGGCATGCACTTAAGGAAGTGGACATCAAACCACCAAGGGTTCTTCGACGGTGTGTCTCCAGAAGATCTTTATTCTGAGGATTTTCGTGAGTTCGATGCCATTGGCGATGTTTCACTCAAGATACTTGGTCTCTTGTGGTTGCCGCACACCGACAACTTTACTTTTAAGGTTTCCATCGAGGATCGTCGGTGCACTAAGCGCACCATTCTCTCGGAGATAGCCAGGATATTTGACCCATTAGGTCTTATCTCACCTGTAACCTTTTTCGCCAAATATTTAATGCAGTTGCTCTGGGTGTCCGGTGTAGCCTGGGATGACGACGCTCCGCATAACATTGGCCTTGAATGGCAAGCGCTTAAAGCTCAGCTGTCGTCGCTGAGCTCTGTGGCTGTACCTCGCCGTATGGTAAAGGATTTTGTCGTTTTACAGCTTCACGGGTTCTGTGACGCCTCAGAGCGTGGATTTTGTGCCGTCGTTTATTGCCGGACGGTCGACAAACATGGCGTTGCCACTGTCAACTTAGTTTGTGCCAAATCTAAAGTGGCACCTCTTCGGAGGTTATCGATACCGCGCCTCGAATTATTGGCGGCGGTTCTTCTTTCGGACTTAATGGCATCTGTCGTAGAAGCGCTAAAGCCCTTCCACTCAGGTAGTGAAATTTTCACATGGTCTGACTCAAGTGTGGCATTGGCTTGGATTAAGTCGTGCCCGTCCAAATGGAAAACTTTTGTAGCCAATCGCGTTAGCCACATACAGGAAATCGTTCCTCCCGATTGCTGGCGTCATGTTAGGACATCGGACAACCCAGCCGACTGTGGGTCTCGAGGTCTGCTGCCTAACGATTTGGTCAACCAAATTTGCTGGTGGAATGGCCCCTACTGGCTCGTGCAACCTAGTGAAGATTGGCCTAGGTCCATGCTGTCGGTGGATGTGGATGTTCTCGACGAAGAACAGAAAGTTACAGTTCTTGTGACATCTCTTAGCGAGAACTTAGTGGACAAGCTTTTAGCAAGGTTCTCATCGTTGAGAACCCTTAAGCACGTTTTGGCATATTGCTTCCGTTTTGCGTACAATATTAAAAATAAGAAAAATAAAAATCGAATTTCTCTGCACAAGTTACCTCCGAGTCCCTTGGAACCTCATGAGATAAAACAGGCCTTGATGTTTCTCGTACGTTTTGTCCAGGAACATAGCTTCAAGTCTGAGATAGAAAAGCTTAAAAACGAATCTCCGAATACCCTCCCTAAGAGGTTTAGGAAACTGTCTCCGTTTTTGGATGACGCGGGACTTTTGAGGGTGGGCGGACGCTTATCACGAGCTTCTCTCGACTTCGATGTGAAACACCCGTTGCTCCTACCTCGCGATCATCACCTTACATCATTGATCATTGATGAGTATCATCAAAAATTTATGCACCCCGGGCCGCAAACGCTCCAGAACTTGCTAGCTCAACATTTCTGGATATTGTCTGCGAAGCGTGCTATCCAGGCTGTAACTGGCAAATGTCTGAAATGTTTCCGTGTTCGTCCGTTGGGTGCTCGTGCACCTTTCATGGGTGATTTGCCATCTTATCGCATTAGCCAAATCAAGCCATTTTCGAGCGCCGCCGTCGATTTCGGCGGACCTTTCGACGTATCTCTCGGTCGTGGCCGCGGAAGCAAAACTTACAAGGGCTACATATGCGTGTTCGTCTGTACCTCAACCAAGGCCGTCCATGTCGAACTTGCCACTGAACTTTCCGCGGAAGCCTTTTTAGCCGCGCTTAGGCGTTTCGTAGCGCGTCGTGGTCGTTGCTGTCGTTTAGTGTCAGATCAGGGCAAAAATTTCGTCGGCGCAAGCAACATCTTACAGCGCCTTATTAAAGACGCGGCACATACGGACGAAATCCGGTTCGAATTCAACCCACCAGGAAGTCCACATTTTTCGGGTCTAGCTGAAGCTGGAATTAAGGCTGTGAAAACTCATTTGTCGCGTGTCGTTGGGCAGCAGAGGCTGACCTACGAAGAGTTTTCAACAGTCTTAAATCAAGTGGAAGCCCTTTTAAATTCAAGACCACTTACTCCACTTAGCACCGATCCCAATGATCTAACGGTTTTAACTCCTGGTCACTTCCTGACCATGGAACCTTTGTCGGTTGTGCCGGACGAGGACTTAACTGACATCAAGGTTAGCATCACTCAACGTTGGAGAATGTTGCAAAAAATGCACCAAGATTTTTGGAGCAAGTGGTCCCAGGAGTATATGCATACTCTCCAACAGCGTATGAAATGGCATGACAGGCAACCAAACTTAGAAAAGGGAATGTTAGTGCTCATAGTGAACGAGCAAACCAGCCCCATGAAGTGGCCTCTAGGTCGCATAGTAGACACACATCCTGGGTCCGATGGGGTTTGTCGTGTTGTCACGGTGCGCACTGCCTACGGCTTGTATAAACGACCTGTTGTGAAGCTGTGCCCGTTACCTGTTTAAACTTTCCTTTTACTCTTTATCGTTATTTTATGTGTTTTGTGTTATTTCGTTTGTTTTGTCGTACCTTAGTCAAAATACTAATGTATTTTGGTGGGCGGAATGTTCACTTTTGTCATAAATTTTAGTAGTTATTTAAGATTTGCTGTGGCAATATTAAAAAGTTATTTCTTTCATACGACTGGCAACAATTCGTGACCCCCACCAAAAAATTCCGTTACTCGTTCGTTCCATTTTCGAATCTCGTTGCGCGAACACCTCCTTTTCAACCTTTTCACTAACTTTCACACACTCCTTAGTATTAATTAGTAAAGTGTATTTGGAGGCTGCCGGCGTGAACCCAGGACATAATCGGAGGCTAAGTGCGTGTGCTGAAGGTAAGGTTGACGGTTGATCTAGGGAAGCTGAAGACTACCACCAACGGTGCATTGCGGCGGACGCCAACGATTCTGTACCCAACAGATCCGGAGTCACCAGGTCAGACCACCATTCACTTGAATTTGCATCTAACTATTAAAACATACACAATATTCCTGATTACACCCTGTAACTCTGTCGCACCCCTTTCCCTTCTTTCGTAATTTTCATACAGTCCATTCTTTTCGTTTATCGCACAGTCCCTAAGAGCAGGTTACCGCAACTGTTATAGAATTTTTCATACTGATCCATTTATATTACTTACCCTTTATAACGTTTAGCTAAACAATGAAACCAATTCTACAGTGGCCTCTAAACCTCCTAATTCTATTTAGGTGTCGCTAAAACACTTTGCTATTCTATGAGCAGCTGTCATAATCAAATGACAGCGCTAATTTAAATCTGACCCTTCTTATTTTAGGCGGTCCATTAAATATTGTATTGACATTCTGGAATAGCATTCGTCAATTCTGCCGTCTAAACTATTTCTAAAAATTAGACAGTTTAGTTTTAGGCTATTTAAGCGATGTGCACGTAGAATCGGGTCCAATGTAGTTTGTATGTACAGTCAGCAGCAGAAATAGTTACGCAACCGAAGAGGTCAAAGAGGCACTCGACTCTATTTTCAAGAGAATACGTCGTGTACAGATCATTTTGAGCATGTTATTCTGCTTAGCTACTTTGGATGTTGACTGTACTGTATCCCAAAAAACAGGAGGATCCATATAAAAACAAATGATATTTTATTTGTGAATATAACTTTCAAACGATATAAATAATGTTATAATGATTATGATGAAGTATTATTTGACATAATAAACAATTGATATAACAACTTTAAACTAACATTATACAAGTATGATAATTATAAGAATTTCTAATGTAATCTTGATACTTTTAATGTAATGTAATATTTTTAAAATTATTATTACCATAAGTTATACACAATAAAATTACCTATACCAACTGTTGTTATACCAATAATTTATTATATTTGAGTGATTATATCATATATCGTTCAAAAACATGTAAAGATATATCAAACGTTTTCATATCGAACATTACACACCCTCAAATTAGACCATTTTGGATCCAATTTAAGCCTTCGATTACCTTCGGCCGGCATTTGGCCTTCGATTACCGGCCTTTCTTACGCTAGGAGGCCAACAGGTCTCCTGATAAAAATAGTAATTATAGATGTTGTAAGTTTTATGTAATAATAGACTAATTAATAATTGTTAGTTAAGTCAAATGTCTAATAAATAATTGAAATTTTCGGGCTGTATTTATTTCAACCATCGCTTGTTACGGGAAATCTCCTTGAAAATGTTCTTTTATTACTTGTAATGTTAGAAGAGTTAGAGGAAGAAACATACGAAACTCTGACATTAATAAAAAGATATAATATTAGCGTAATAACATGGAAGTAACAAGTAATACACACACTTGTATTCAATAAAAATGTGCCGTAAACTTTATACTTTAATGTAATTTCGGAAAGCTTGTGTAGGGTAGGGGGGTAACAAGCCTATAGCTACTGCTCGAACGAGGTCAATGTGGCTCTTTCTGTCATTGCCAGAACAAAAATAGTATTTAGCTACATCAATTTCTCTCGAATTATTCTCGAATGACGAGTGACAGGAATGGAGCTAACGTATCTTGAAACTTCGATTTTAACATACAACATTGCTTACGTGACATTTAAGCGACAAGGTACAAAAGTTCGTATTAGTTTTGATGCTGACTATACATAGTACTTATTACTTCCATGGACCACAGACTAATGCGTGCTTTACATTCACACGCAATTCGCGAAACGCGGCGCGAATTGCGCGTGAACTCTCCAAAGGCTCCACATTAGTGTTCACAATTGTGTTCACAATATATAGTTCGTGCACTCGACGATGTAACTAGGTCTAAATTAAAAGTAAAAAACAAATTAAAATGAAATTGAGGAAACAAAGATGGTGGATTACGATTATTCATCGTAATAGAATATTTTTTGTAATAAAATAGTTTTTGTGCAGTATTTATTAGTGGTATTAGGTTAATACTTTATAAAAGTTGCGCGTGCCTTGTTGCGTTCGCGGCCCTTTGACGCGAGCCAAAATACCGACACGAAGTGGTTAACAAGGCGCGAACCATGCGCGAACCATGCACAAACCCGCGAACGCCCTCCACATTCACACTTTCGCGCTTTCGCGTATTGCGTTCGCGCGTTTGCGCGCGAATGTAGGGCGCGTCTAACACATCAACATGAGTGTCCATTGCATTTCAAATGGAGAATCTGAGAAATCTTTAGGCTGTATGGATCAATGTCCTTTGCCTTTCCCTTTGGGATAAAACTCAAGAAAAAAAAACTGAAAAATGTGTCATGTCAAAAGTGTCAAACTCGCGTAAGTAAAGGAAGAAAATAATAGATTATCATGGAGTTTCAAAACCAGGTGATTTTGTTAGAAGAGGTTTCATCGGACCAGCTCGAAGTGGAGGTGGAAACTACTGAAACGGAGCTATTCGATCCTTTGAGCGACCACACTTATATGTAACTAATTTTTTTATAGTTGTTATTTCTCTACGTTAGAAACAATCAAGGTTTTTGTCAATCCCGTACAGTACTCCCAGCTTCTAGCGTTCGCCTGGCTATTGCTTACACTCAATCGCAACTCACAGTGTATTTATCATTCGTGTTTAAAGAAAACCGAAGAGAAAAGTACTGGTAGTACTTTACCTTTAAATTCGCACCTCTATTTACAACAAACTACGACGTATCCAACAAACTTTAGTTTCTTTTTATTCATCCAGTTTGGGATAGGCTAGGGTCAAAGATTATACAGCAAATTCTTCTTTGTGTAACGATTCTATTGTTTTTTAATAGAAAAACCTTGAAATAACATGTTTTTTTAACTGTTGTAGAGCATAGTTTTAAGGTGCGGTTAAAGTTGGTATATGGCCATTCTCTTGATACAAATACATTTTTGGTTACTCAAGGTAAAAAATTGACAATGGCCACAGATAATGTATCAAATCTTTAAAATTTAACACCGGTTGAGGACTTGCATGTCATGTTGCGACATGACTGTGACGTACTATCGCGATGTAACCCATCCCGAGTGCATGATTTCCACAATCCACATTTAGCATAACAAGATTTGTCACGCAGTGTGATCCGTTGGAACCCTATAGTCTGGACGCACCTTTAGATATCTTTATTTCACATTAATGTTTTTTGTTTTCGATGGCTAGGGGCTGTTTGTCTCCACAGAGCCCTTGGCTGCAGCCCAAAAAGCTCTCGAGTAGGTGTAAATTACTTAAAGTAAATTGCTGTGCCGTGTACAGGGTTTATGTTGAACGAATGTAATAATTGTAATAACATAACTGCAATAAGGGATATGAATTATCACTATGACAAAAAAAAACTTGATTAGCTAGCACTCTACACAATTTGTCCTTCCGAATCATGTTAAAAATAACATTCACTTTCAGTTTAAAAGAACCCAAAGATGCCTCCACGTCAGATCTGCCTAGCAATTTTAAAATCCGAGGGCTCAAAGTACTTCATCACTGTAGCAAATGTGGCTACGCTACCCTTAAGAAAGACACCATGGACGAGCACAATAAGAAACACCAGGAGCAACCAAAAACACTACAACCGAAACCAAAAAACGTTCAATCAGCAGGAAAATACGTACCATGCCCTAACTGTAATATAAAACAACAAACGCAACATTATGAGAAATGCACTAAATGTAGTTTTTTTACGAAGAAAAAGACAAGTTTGAAGATTCATATGAGGTTACATATGAACGATAAGGCTTATAAGTGTACTGAATGCGAGATCCGAGTGGCCTCTTTGAAAGAGCTCATAAAACATTATGAGGAAGGACATAGATGTTTTCAGAAGTTCAGGTAAAGTTTCGATGAAGTTTTGGTATGTTTTATGACCTTATTTTATTTGATGACTCATTGGCATAAATAGGCAAGTGAGTGATCCTGCCTACAAAGCTAGCAGTCCTGGGTTCAAATCCCGTTAAGGGCAGATATTTGTGTGATGAGCGTGAATATTTGTTCCTGAGTCTGGATGTTTCCTATGTATTTAAGTATATATTTCTGTATATACAGTACCGGCAAATAATATATCACCTTTGTAGTTACATCTCATACGATTACCTACAAACATGACTTACCAAAATTGACAACCAATCAAGAACTAGTTGACAATTGTATTGCTAAAGTTCAATTCGTTAGCTGATTAAATAAGGTTCAAAATGGTATAAGGCAATGGTTCTTTAAGTTACTCACTCATAGGTAAGTTGTTATTAAGTTATACCAAATATATATGAGTTGTATAACAAATAACCTCGAAAGGCCCAGTGTGCCATAAGATGTACATAATCAAGGCAATTTAATTTGAAATGTGTTGCAATAAGAATAAGGTTTGTTTTCCTATGTTCATAAACTGAAAATGGCTTTATCGAACAAACGTAATTGAACTTTATTGCCTGGATGGTAGATTCAAAGTCCCACTTACAAAAAACTCCGTGTTTGTAGTATGGTGGGCTTTACGAGGATAACCACTCTCTGATTTCAAGAAAATATTTTAGTTTATTAGAAAACACTAATAGTAGTGAGGGCGCCGCTGGACGGTCGGCGTTTGGTTGGCGCAGTCCTAAATAAATAATGATCGGTCGTTGGTTTAATAAAAAATTGTCTAGTACCCATAGTACAAGCCTAGAGCTGTTTGGGGCTCTCAACTCTTCAACATCCACTTGTGTGAAATTGTCCCCTGATATTTATTTATTTGCTGGCCAGGTGTAGCATATGCCAGTTTACGAGCCACACGCGTGCGGCCCATGCGGCGCACGCGGCCACGCACGGCGTGCCGCAGACGTGCCGCGCATGCAGCTTCACCACGACGCGAGCGAGCGAGATGGCGAAACACACAAAGACACACTTCGTAAAGCTCAATAAACATAAGAAATGATAGAGTACACTCTTTTATTTCCGGCACTTGTCCCAGCGAGGGAGTGATTAGCTATCGACGATTCTCGCTCAAGAAAGATCAAAAGTTATAGATCCCGTGTCAATAAAAGAGACATTAACCTTTTGAACGCCATACGTCGAATATAAAATGTGCCACCCACACGCCAAACATGTTTGCTATGCTATGCAAATTACACCTTATTGCTACCAAACAAAGTCTCTTTTAATCTTGAACTCTTGTCGGCTGTAGCCGACTTTTAGTTGACGGCCAGAGCCGACTGTGGCGTTGAAAAGGTTAATAGTTGATCGCTGGCTGTAAACGCTGCCGGCGAAATTTCGTTCTCCAACAAAATATATAGATCGGGAGCCTGCCGTTGGCCGAAATATTATTATGTTTGCCAAATGTATCGTTTAATAACAGTTTCATTTGCCAAGCCCGCTTTAGCCGTGGTACGGTTCGCTATTTCCGGTTGACCAAAACACCATTGACGGCCGCAATGTACTTATAGCTAATTTTCGTCACAAACCTGACAAAATTAAAGTTGCTTAATTGTGCTACACGTTTTAATGAAAACGCCCATGAATACCTTTTTTAGATGGTGCCACTGTGGGGTTTAACATGCGGCATACAGGTGGAAAAAACGAACACCTATTCTTATCATCCTATAATTCATCGTCTATATGATCTTAAGGCGTCCTACCGCGGGAACGAAAATGGATCGCCTTGTCTTGTAAAGAGCCTAATGAAATTTCAATATCTTAAAGATCCTGTTTTCCACTCCCCGCGGCTTCCTCTTTAGCTTTAACTCATCAGCCCCGTATTATCCTCAATATGAACATTGATCACGATGATCCTCATGCCTATGAATATCTCCGTCGGATTCTTACCCGTGAGTGGCTAGGTTGGAACACAATCTACTGTGATGCATCCAAGTTCCTACTGGATGCGTAGGGGTGGGAGTTTTCCATTCCCAGTATGACATAGTGCAGAAGATAAAAAGCCCTCCTGAAACTTCGGTATTTACTGGAGAAGGTATTGGCATATTGGAGAGCGTGAAATATATTTTACTTTTCAAATTGAGAAAAGCTATAATTTTCTCTGATTCCCTTAGTTGTTTACAAGCGCTTCTCTCTAACCCGTTTTCAGTAAGTTTTCATAACCCTATCATCTATCAAATTAAGGAGAACCTCATAAAATGTAGAAACCGAGGTTATGACGTTGTATTAGCCTGGGTCCCTGGTCATACAGGGATTGCAGGTAACGAAAGGGCTGACCAGGTAGCAAAGGATGCAGTGGTTTGTGGTGACAAGACACCGTTTAGAAACTATTGTCATGATTTGGTCCCTTTGGCGGCTAGGTATCTTATCCAGGCCTGGTCCGCTGACTGGACAGCATCTAGCAAAAAACGAGCCCAGTCTTATGCACTTGTTCAGCCCACAGTATCGAGAAAGCCATGGTTTTCAAAATTATTTCTTCCAAAATCATTTTGTTCCACTGTTATCCGAATGAGGCTGGGTCATTGCTCTACCCCGGCTCACTTGAAAAAAATACACATCCGGGATTCCTCTTTGCGTGAATGCGGATTAGATATTGGGGACCTTAATCATATGTTTTTCGCGTGTCCTCTATATAATCACAATTGCTTATATGACGATCTTGTGAGACTAAAGGTCCCTCTCCCAACTAGTGATGGGCGATTTCTGAAACATTTCAAAACTTTCCTTAACTGCGGATATTACAGCGTATGAAAGTTACATAATTAGATGGAAATGATTCTGACACAGCTAAATTTCATTTAACTTTCATGTAAAGTTTCCGTTTCTTACGTTACATGTCGAAACTATAGTAATTTTCCGAAATATACCGTTTTCACTTTGGTCACTTTCAGAATATTGCATGAAATTTTAGGTGAAAGTTTCAATTTTGCAACTTTCACATTATTGCAGAAATTTAAGTGAAAGTTTCACTTTTGAAACTTACAAGCTGCCCATCACTACTCCCAACTCACATTTTGGAACTTATTCAAATTAAGAATAAAGATATCTTAATGGCCTTGGGATATTTTTGTCAACTTAACAATCTTAAGATATAAGTATGTTTTTAGTATGTTATTTTTCATGTTAATAACCTTGTAGTTGTGTAGCGTTTCTCATAATCACAACTCTGGTGTGTGGTATTGTGTGTCTTTTAACATTATTGATTTTCAGGAGAAGTAACTATTTGTTAATGATCTCGTTTAAGATTTATACTTTTTTGTTTTTATAAATCGACATGACGCTGGCTAATCAATCGACAGAGCCATTTAAAAAAAAAAAACGAACACCACATGAACAGCAAGGGTGTCCGTCAGAATCCCTAACAACACTTGTCCTAACACATCGTTAGTCCGAATTTTCATTTGCCCTAAACTGGTTTTAAGATGAGTCGGGCAGCTTTTCAAGTTTTCCAATTATATCTGCGGCCCGGTTAGGTTAGGGTTGTATTATAACAACACTAAAAAGTTTTAAAATTAAAGCAGAAATGGCTTTAGGATAAACGAAAATTCGGACAAAGGATGCATTAGGGCAAATGACGATTAGGGCTTCTATAGGGGAACCGAACAGCAACTACCTTAAATATTGGAAAATGCAAGTTCTACTCAAAGGAGACTTAGGGCCGTATTAATAAACTAATCTCAACTCAAATATGCTCCTCTCGAGATGCGTCAAAAATGACAGTGTTCTATGGTTTGACGTATCTTGTGACGGGCATCTCAACCAAGAGGAGTTTATTAATACGGCCCTTAGTTACTTTTATTTTTGAAACCAAAAATACTGCATTATTGGGTTTTTGAAAAAAATCCTCTTCCGCGAAACACGACTTTATTATTTTGTCATATTCGACCAGTTCAATTCCCGGTTAGGGCAGGCAAATTTTCAACAATTCACAAGTGCAGTAATAATTGTTTTCTAAAATAAAAGTAAGTCTTCTTTGCGTAGAACTTGCTATTTCCAATAT
This sequence comes from Acleris literana, assembly GCA_946894065.1. Taxonomy (NCBI): domain Eukaryota; kingdom Metazoa; phylum Arthropoda; class Insecta; order Lepidoptera; family Tortricidae; genus Acleris; species Acleris literana. Next base: position 10,750,559 of record OX335693.1, on the reverse strand, counting down.
TCAAGGTAGTTGCCGTCCATGTGGCGTTCGTGTTTTCCACCCTGTATATATTCATCAATCTAGGTGAGCAAACGGTATAGGACCATTTTTGAAGAATTAGAATGCAAGCGGCAAATCATGTTACGGGTGAGGTGACAACGTTATCCCACAGGTTTTGACCCTGCAGAATATGGATCTGCCTGTCGCCATTCCGAAATTTGAACCGGAAGTATGCTACCCGGAAAAGGTGCAGCCCATACTAAAATTATCCTTTCAATGTAAATCGTTCCGTGCCATTCCGTTATCGTGCCGCTTGCAATGGTTTAGAGACGCGTTTCTCAGTTTTGGGCCTACTCTAATAGGTGAAAAACTTAAGTAAAATGACCTCTTGCATGTAGTAGGTAGTTAGTAAAACATCTGTATAGACCGTTCGACATTCTATATTTGAAATTTGACGTAAATTCCATATCTTCGATGAAACTGCAATACCGCGTAATCAACAATTGCTAATGCCGCGTAACTGACTTGTGGGAAATTTTACAGGAGAGCATTAAAATTGAATATCTTTGTGTTTATTAAGGTTAGACTTACCCAAACGCTAAATAACTTTGTTAACCCCATAATTTAGCTGTTTATTATATTAAGCATCCAAATTTACCAGTATATATTTATATAAAGCACTTACGCGGTATTACACAATTGAATAATACGTCATCTCTATACTTGTATGCACATTCGCGGAATTGTAAAAACGACATGCTCTCTCGCGGTATCGACATGACGTGACTTTGGAGCTTTCTGATTGGTTATCGACACAGCTGTCAATGCCGTCTGGAGCCTATCACAGTGCTCTACCTACAGCCGCGAAAACTCAAATTTGACACATTTGTTAGTTACGCGGCATTAGCCATTGTTGGTTACGCGGTATTGCAGTTTCATCGACGATATTGGTTTTGTACACAACTACATACAAGGAGGTCATTTACTTAAGTTTTTCACCTATAACAGCGCACTGTGGTCCCATATACGGTCATAAGAGTTATAGAACTGTAGACCCTATTGCATTGTCACTTAAACGTCATGTTTGAACTGCTGCAGTCAAAGAACAAGGGCTAAAGGCATAGAAACCGTACTAAATAAGCAGAAAATACATTATGGTTCACTTCTTTTTACTTATGGTTTTCATAGTGAGTTGGAAAGAGATGAATCTATAGCTGTTCTTTCGTTATTTGGTACATCGTCACTAGTAAGGTGTGATTTGGACCTATAAGCACATCATATTTCATATTTGGACATCTAGACAAGGAAAGACAAATCCTTCCTATAGGAAGGACAAAGAAGACCCTGTGTAAAACCTTGTGACAATGACAGTGAAAGATGAAAAAACAGCCTACTTTTTGTTTCATTTGTTCATGTAATACGTAATCTAAAAAGTAGAGAAAGATAGCTGAAGCAAAGTACGTCTTATAGTCCGGTTTCTATGCTTTGTGTCCTTATTCTTAGGCTGCAGTAATGTACCAAAGGCGTTAAAGCGACAAGGTACGAAAGTATACAATACGGTAACTTATAGAATATATATTCTACAAACCCCGGATTGACGGAAAAGCAAAAATTTACCAGTGCTAGTGATTAATTATCAAACATTTTAATTACACTTGATATTGAATGAATTTGTTTACTAAATAGTTGAATATAACTTTAGGACCGTGGGGACCAGGAGCTCATAAAATTTTTAAAGATCTTTCCAAGCGCCTGGTCGACACATCTCGTGACCAAAATGCTGGCCTTTATTTGGCACAAAGATTAAGCATTGCCATTCAACGTCGCAATGCTGCCAGCATTTTGGGAGGGTCCATATTGGCTCACCTAATTATTTTTACTCATAACGACTCATAAGTCCTAATTATCGCAACTCCTAACGTATTTATTTCAGCAACTGTTACATTTTCAGGATTTTTATAAATCAAACCTAACCTAACCTAGTCTTATCTACACATTGAATATTTCAGAACTTCTGAAAAGTTTACGGTTCCAGCGGTATAAAAAATTCATTTTCGGAGTTCCGATAATAGGAGTTGCAATTTTAGTTGAACTTTGGCGCTCCCATTTTGGGAACGATGCCCACTGGCAGCGGTTTATTAGATTAGTGTAGTTTTAAGTTAATTTTAGGTATATTTTATTGTATATATTTTTAACAACTAAAACTAACAACTAAACTTAAGTAAAAGATGTGATTAATTAAATATCGACTAAGTTTTGTCGACATCGTTTAAAAGCAATTTTCAATGATCTTAATGAATGGCCGAGTTTATATACCTTTTAATAATTTGCAAACCTCTTCTATTAATTCTTATCGCTAACATCCAATATCTGACATTGACTCTTGACTCGAGTCATTTTGACAACGTTTGAAATTACATTGAATAACAATTCATTCCGTGCAAAAATATTAGGGCTTTGACGAATTGAGAACCTCCTCCTATTTGTTTTTTGAAGTCGGTTAAAAATGCCTTTCAAGAAAAAATATCGTATATCTTCATGCTGAGGGGCTAGACAAGATGCATTACGCTAACTAACGTTTCTATTCGATTCGTTTTTATACCAATCGCGTCACTGGTAGACCACGTGACTTTTCGTATCACGTCATCTCCCAGTGACGCGATTGGTTTAAAAAAGAATCGAATAGAAAAGTTAGTTAGCGTAGTGCACCTTGGCAGGGCCCTCTGATCATTCAGATATAAAAGATGAAGGTACAACTTGCTTTACGGTGTTACGTCATTATTATAGATATCAACTTAAAAAAATAGTTTAGTTGTCCTCGCACTATTTAACGTCATTACAGAATTGCTCTCGTCAATCCGGGGTTACTTATAAAGTACGTACCTAAACAAGAGTATATGTTCACTTTTGTCATAAATTTTAGTAGTTATTTAAGATTTGCTGTGGCAATATTAAAAAGTTATTTTTTTCATATGAATGGCAACAATTCGTGACCCCCACCAAAAAATTCCGTTACTCGTTCGTTCCATTTTCGAATCTCGTTGCGCGAACACCTCCTTTTCAACCTTTTCACTAACTTTCACACACCCCTTAGTATTAATTAGTAAAGTGTATTTGGAGGCTGCCGGCGTGAACCCAGGACATAATCGGAGGCTAAGTGCGTGTGCTGAAGGTAAGGTTGACGGTTGATCTAGGGAAGCTGAAGACTACCACCAACGGTGCATTGCGGCGGACGCCAACGATTCTGTACCCAACAGATCCGGAGTCACCAGGTCAGACCACCATTCACTTGAATTTGCACCTAACTATTTACCATATATAACATACACAATATTCCTGATTACACCCTGTAACTCTGTCGCACCCCTTTCCCTTCTTTCCTAATTTTCATACAGTCCATTCTTTTCGTTTATCGCACAGTATAATAGGTAAATAAAATGAAATGTCATATTAAAATACTGTTTATTTACAAAATTACTTGTACAAAAATGTATTCATTTGTTCCATAATGTAGAGTATTGCGTAGTCTTAAAATGTAACAAGGCTTAAACATGTTAACAGGTGTACTTTACATAGCTATAGTATAGCTAAATAGCTACAGGTTTAAAGGCGGCTACATACCTAACAAGCAGACACAGGCACAGTATAGATAGATAGACGATCCGAATAGGAGATGACCTTCACCGAGATGTTTATTCGATAAAGTAAATATTTTATATCAAATTTAATATGTAATATATAGCGAGTACTGATGTGCAAGTTGCGGAAAGTTTTCAAAAAGTTGGAAAAGTTGTAAGAAATTTCCGGAAACTCACTAGAAATATAGGAAATTTAAATTTAAGAAACGGAAAGTTTCAATCCCCATACAAAATTGTAAGAAGTTTCCAAAATTTTCCTACGGAAAATGTTCCGCAATTTTGGAAAGTTTCCTTTGGCACATCAGTAATGGCGAGGAGGCTGAATTTTTTTAGTCCGATTTATAATTAATTAAAAATATTTATTTGCATGTTTAATGGACAAATTACATACCAATCGAAAGTATGAAGCCTATAGAATATGCAAACGTTAGGTTGACTATTTTTTTTTCGTCATCACTATTGGGTAGGCAGGTATAAACAGGTAAGTCTGTATTAATAATTTGCACGAAATCTAACGTTTGCATATTCTATAGGCTTCATACTTTCGATTAGTATGTAATTTGTCTAGGGTCTGTATCGGAATCCTTAATGTATCATATGGCATAAAATCGTTTGACCTAAAACGGTTTTTACAATAGAAAGCGTTTTATTTTTATTATTATAAAAAAGTAACCTAACCCAATATACACAATAGACGTTAAATTCTGCAATGTCAGCCTACAAGGGTGTTATGCGAAATTATACATTAGGACAAACGATATTATGAATCGCGAATGACACCCATTTGTCTATTAAACAAGAAATTGCAATTTAAAAAAAAGTTCTTTTTTTTTAAATTAATTATACAGGGTGTTATGCAGAAGGTTGGTCAAACTTCAGGAACTAACTCTGTAGGTCATACTCATCAACTTTTATTATGGGACCAACATCGAAATCGCGAAAAAAAAAACAGCTGTTCCGTACATTTCGGCTGTTTAGCTCTCAAAGTTTGTATGGAACAGCTGTTTTTTTTTCGCGATTTGGATGTTGGTCCCATAATAAAAGTTGATGAGTATGACCTACAGAGTTAATCCCTGAAGTTTCTCCAACCTTCTGCATAACACCCTGTATAAGTACTTGACTGAAATTTTTCACCCTGCCTATTCGCCATATACATACACATACATATACATATTAAATTTGTTATATTATAAAACACTTTATCGAATAAACAGTCCGTTTAAGGTCGTCTCGGATCTTAGACCAACACTGTATTTCGTCTTGAAACCGATATATCAAATTGCTTGCCTCGACCGCACGCGCCGCGAGCCACCCCAAACTCAACAGGACGAAACAAGCCGGTTTAGTCGAGGGCGCTGTCGCCCCGTCTGGTTGCGTGCGTATTAACCGTGGCCCTAGCGACCGAGCGGCATGTAACAGAAACTCCTTAAGGGCCGGAGACGATTACTTTTCTATTTATACTATGACAGGGCACGGCTATCTATGGCGTAACATTAAAAAAAATACCGGTATAACCTCGAAGTTATACTAACTTGAATACTTCCATAAGAAATGTTCACTGCATTTTAATCTTTGTCACCTATGGCTCTCTATTTCTAGGTAAAAACATATTTTTTTATGTGATTGTTATATTTCTTTTGTTCTTTTTTGTTATCTTACCATCTCTTACGGATCCAGCTGAAAATCAGCGCTGCTCCGTGCCAGCACAAGCTGAGCTGGCATTCCGTTTCGGCTATTTAATTTTAATTAGTTATATTATAAATAAGTTACTTTTGTTTATGTTTTGTCAAATGCATGTGTTTTTTGTTTTTATTTAGTAGCCGAATAAATGAATTTAGGTATCTATCTCTATATCGCTCTTGACATGTAACTTATTTATTTATTTTTACTCGGCCGCCATTACTGTCAAGTAAATACGAGCAATCGTAACGATGACAATCCGATAACATGTCAAAGCAATATGGTTTGAGAAATACTTTTCTGAAAACCGCATCAAAATCGGTTCAGCCGAACGCGAGATAATCGCGGACAAACATACATACATTCATACAGGTCAAACTGAGAACCTACTTTTTTTTGAAGTCGGTCAAAAATGGAGCTGATTTTATATGTGGAAGTTCGATAAATAATTACGAAATGGGCCTCCTATCTCGTTATAAAGTTTTATAATTATGATTCAATTAGTTAATTACCGATATTTAATTAAATAGCGACATTTGAAATATAATTTAATGATAAATGACAACTTAAGGCGCGATATGAAAAAAAAAAAACGAATCTGGTATTTTTAACTAATTTCTGATTTATTTGTTATATTAACAACGCGGTCATGCATAAAAAACTACTATATCTAGTGCAATTATCATAATTGCCTTTTATTTTGAGAAAGTTTTTTTAAAGTTTATTCATATTGTTTTTTTAATAATTGTTCCGTCAACTTTACCACTACAAAAGTACTGCATTTCTCAATTTTTAAACCCTAAAAAGTGTCAGTGTTATACAAACAAAAAACGACACTAATAGTGTTCTAAAATAAAATCGCCTATATTAAAATCTTAAAAAATAATTTGCGACAATTAAATAGAATAATGGCCCATTCTAAATACATGTATATACATTCAAAAAAATACGTCTACAAATCTTACCTTGCTAAAAGCTATATTAAAATTAACTTATTTACAATGTAAGCGCTTACATTTCGCTACCAAGAGCTGTCAGGAGATCTTATAATATATTCTAGAAATACTGCGTTAATAATTACTGGATTAGAATACTTTACATGACGATTGCGTAATGCCAATTACGCAGAGTCGCGTACAATACTTTATCTACACACATATTATAAGTACTCTAAGATGGGTCGAGAAACCGAAAGGCAAATGACCAGCATTACCTGTGGTAGTAGGTGACAGCGATGATAGCTGTAACGTAATTTCATTACGTTATCGAATATTGTAAGGTAATGAGATCCAAATTTGGAACATCTTCCAAAATTAACAGCTGTCATCGCTGTCACCTACTACCACAGGTAATGCTGGTCATTGCCTACGGGTTTTGAACGCATAATAGAGGACTTATATGTGTGTAGATAAACAAATATACCTAATTCTGAGGGTTCCACATGAGCTGCGCGTTAGGCCACTACGTTGCCACAAAACGTGACTACTATAATCTATTTACTTTAACGACCTAGTATAGGCTTCTCTCACTCGCACAGTGTCATAAAAACAAGGAAAAAAGATAGAGGCAGGTAGCCAAGTGGGCGGCAGCAAAACGATAATCTTAGGACTCGTATAGTATTTAAAACTAAAAGATTAACGAGACATCGGTCGGTTTCACTAGCCAAGTCACAGGTAAATGATAAACAATAAGTCGCAAGAAGGGAAACAAACGCGTCCGCACCGTACAGATGTAAGAGCCGACTGATTACCTGCTCCATTGTGAGTGCGGCTTGAGCGAATTCTCATTAGCCAATCACGTGCAACTGCACATTTCCAGTACTAAGTCGTTAAAGTAAATGGAATATACTGGTTCAGTCAAACCACTGGGGCACTTTATAAAGCTATAAGTTACAATTTTACAGGTCTAAACTCGCAACACTGCTCAAATGGCTGGTCGTTATGGGTTATTCCCACCTGTTACCACCAATTTGTTACCACTTGTAACAGCTGGGATTTTTTTTCCCACCTGTTACCACTGGTAACTACTGGGAATAAAAATTCCCATCTGTGTACCAGTGGCCTAATGTGCGGCAGCTCTAAGGGAGGCAGCACACGGCGACTTTTGCAGCGATGCAGTCACAGTTCGGTATCGCCGTCACTTTCACACATTAGAGTCAAGTGTCATGTCAAAAAAGTCACTGTGTGCTATCTCCCTTCATGATAAAAACCTGAAACTTCGGTGTTACAGATCGTTAGTTACGTAAGTGAAACCGTCAAAATATTTCACAGAGGGTCAAATGAAGGCTGGTTTACAATTGAGGTATATTGGCTCTAAGTAAATAAGAAATAAGGCGCTACTGAGTTACGCCAATTTATTGTTATTTTCGTAACTTTTTTAGGAAGCGTTTGTCAATTTCATGATAATTATTAGTCGACTACCCAATAACTGAAAAACGTTTTTGAGAAATGTACAGTGAGCCAAATATGTAAAAACACCCTAAGGTAGATCTATGTATCGATCTACGTCGATCAACGATCAAGGATTGATCGACTCTGCAATGTTAATAGATCTACAATTGATAGACGACGATCGATGCATCAATCGATTGAGATACCACCCCAAGTATGTATCTGTCAATTTGAAGGAGATTTTTTTCCAAGTAATTTGTACCACAACTGAAAAATTACATATTTGTTCGACAAACATTAATACATACATGAATTGTGTATAAATACTTGAACTATATTGACTTGACCATAAAAATAAGCAGCAATTAATATCACTTGCACACAATTACAACTAACTAATAAGTCTGCATTGTGTAAAGGGTATATGTGACAGCTAAAATAACCTAACTTATTTAAAACTACATATCTCTACAAATGGTCGCTAAACATAATACTGTTTGGTTTTCGTCTCCACTGCAAAGACTTAAGTCATTAATCATTATAATACTCAATAAATGCATGTATTAATTCAAACAATACCGTTACAAAATATGTATACATGAAAAATATGTATTCCCGAAAATATATGTATACATGAAAAATGTGTATTACAGATTATACACAAATCTGTAGTAATCAAGACTTGGTATTCGTACAAAGGTATTGGGTAATTTGGTTTCTTTTTAAAACGCCCATTGATGGTTTTCTTATAAACTCTAAATACGCATATATAATTCAAGGCGTTTTTTTAATATCGGGGCCGAAATATCCATGTTTTTTTGGATTAATAACAGCCCATACGTTACCTTATTGCTAACATGTTATGCTATTGTAGCTCTTATTTATTTGACAATAAAGGCGGTTGAGTTAACAATATGATAACATGTCATAAGCCATCCGGCATAGCCTAAGTAGATATATATAGGTATATGAACACATTTATAATATTTCGGTTCCGATGCACTCAAGAGCATTACGTTATTATATGTATAGGTGAAAAACTCAAGTAAATGACCTCTTGCATGTAGTTGTGTACAAAACTAATATGGAATTTACGTCAAAATTCAAATACAGATGTGTATCAACTGGGTCTATATTGTCTGCCATAATTATTTTTAGTCATAATGTGCTTTATTTCATAATCATCGCAAGTCATAACGTATTTTTTAAAGAAACTGTTACTTTTCAGGATTTTTATAAATCAAACCTAACCTAACCTATCCTTGTCTACACGTTAGATATTACAGGAATTCTGAAAAGTTTACAGTTTCAGTGATATAAAAAATTATGACTGTCAATAATTATGTCAACAATGACATTATGACCAATAAAATTATGGGAAACAAAGGGCTCAACACTACATACAAGAGGTCAGTTAGGTACTTAAGATTTTCACCAATAACCACTTTTACAAATGGCCGCTCACCTACAAAACTACAAGAGTTACTTACAACACTTTTACCCAAACCCTTTTAAAAGCATTACGTAATTCAGATGGAATACTGTTTAAAATATTTCCCAGTTAAATATTATTCTCTATTGATTGAATATTAACATCGATTCGTGTTTTGTTATGGAATTTGAATCTCAAAATGGCAACTAAGGTTGTATAGATACTTAACTAAATGTCTGTCAAACAACCAATCAAAATGTTTATTCCAGTTTTAACGTATCTGTGTAGTGCCCTTCTAAGTAAAAATGACGCATGCGCAATTTGATAGTCAAAGCAAATTGAACCCTATGTCTTAAGAAATAAGGTCACTAATACATTGATGACTCTATGAGTTGTACGCCCTTTTTTCTAGTGAGGGCAGTACAAATCTTGCAATAAGTTAAGGATCTAAACTTATAGGGTACTGCACCTCAAAATCTTTATATGAGATTCCGATCCATGTGGTGTTTTTTTTTAAATAATCCATATTAAATAACACGGCCCATGGGCACTAATGTGCCAAAGGAAACTTTCCAAAATTGCGAAACATTTCATGTAGGAAAATTTCGGAAACTTCTCACAATTTTGTATGGCAATTGAAACTTTCCGTTTCTTAAATTTGCATTTCCTATATTTCTAGTGAAAGTTTCCGGAAATTTCTTACAACTTTTCCGAAACTTGCACATCAGTACCCATGGGGGATTGTCATTAAAAAAATAGTCCAGGCTATTTTTAATTAAAAAAAAAAATTTTTTTTAGTACAACAACCCGACAACCCTATTTCATTCAAAGGGTCGTGTTTATTAAAAAAAAATGTTTAAAAATATTCCACTACATAGATCGGGAGACCGTTAGGTTACTTCAAAAATCAGTATGACCATTGTTAGGGAATAATATATGACAACACTTTAGGGATTCCAATATACCCTGACGCTTTTTTTTTACATTTTACTGTACACATTAAAAAGTTAAGGTTACTAATACTCGTTAATATGTGAGGTTACGTTTAATCATAAGTTTATTGTTAGAAGGCAACATCATAAGCCTGAGGAATGTCCACATTAAATTGTCATTTTTTATTTTTAAAGGCACATATATTATTACTTTGATTTTAACTAGGTATTAAATAGTTTTGAATATATACGGCTTAGGATATAGGTGAATACCCCTGATACCAAGTTTATTAAGTTATTATGAAATCAAAGGCTATAGTTACAGTTTCTCTAAATTCATTTGTTATAATCAATCAAATGCTATAACAGTTCGTTTCTATAATCTTCACTTGCTATAACTTTTAGATGCTCTAAAATTATTTGCTATACTTTCAAATCCTATAACATTAATATCCAGATAATGTAACGAGCAAGAATCAGGGCAGAACCGACACGAGTTTTATAATCTGTCCATTATATAGATTTTAAATGTTATGCATGATGAACATTAGACATTTTAAAATTATAGTAACTACAAGTTATAGAAAACGGCTATTATAGCAAATTAATGATTATAGCAAGTGATTTTATAGGGAATATGGTAGACCCGGCTAACTCATAGTATTAGGATTTTGAAATTAATGTCGTTATCAATAGAGTATATAATTCTTTGACTACTACATTGTCGTTAGCATTCTATGGTATTACGACAGATTATGACGACTGCTAATTTTAGAGCTAATATCTCTTAACCATAACCATACCGTCTCATTTCATTTCATAATGAAACGCATAAAATTGTTGTGTCGAATGATAAACAAAATATACTTTAAGGCAGAAATTCCAAAAAAAATATAAACGTCTATTGTTTTGATTTGTTAAATTAGGTTACTTTTTCTAAAAATTTAAAAAAACCGTTTTCAATTTGTACATCATTTTTGATCAAAAAATACATTAGGACAAACAATGATTATACCACTTGACATAGACCCAAACAAGCTGTATATTTAAAAAAACGGGTCTATATTGACTGACATTATTTTTAGTCATAATGTGCTTTAGGTCATAATCATCGCAAGTCATAACGTGTTTTTTTAAAGAAACTGTTACTTTTTCAGGATTTTTATAAATCAAACCTAACCTAACATAGCCTTGTCTACACGTTAGATATTTCAGAACTTCTGAAAAGTTTACAGTTTCAGCGATATAAAAAATTATGACTTTCAAAAATTATGTCAACACTTACATTATGACCAATAAAATTATGGGAAACAAAGAGCTCCCAAAAAAAAACACGTCCGAATCGGTTCATCTGTTTAGAAGCTACGCCACAGACAAACATACAGTCAATTTTATATCACCCACCTTATTGTGTCAATGAGGTTTATTACACAATTCAATACAAAATAATGTATATGTCCAAAAAAAAAGTCGTATATTCAAGACTATCCAACACCCAGTTTAAAAAGTGCCCATAATCTACATTTTAAAACGTCTAAGGCAAATACTTAATACTTATTTTATACACGTTCAAAAAATATACACATAAGTTCTAACTTGACTAAAACTACTTGAACTAGTCTAGGGTACATTGTTAGGTATTTCATCGCCTCTATGTCAATATTATTTCTTCTTTAAACATAGCAAATAAAAGGAAAATAAAGGTTTTTCATGCAATTTGACCGGTTTTTTTTTACGCAGTACTTTCTCCAGCGGAAGAGATGCACTGACACGTTCCATTTATCTACATATATATCATAACTTCAATATGATATGCTCAGAAGCGATAAGCAAATGCCCTATATTAAGTAACTGTTCTATGGTTGTACTTTAATGTTAACATTAAAGTATTACATGTCATTAAAGTATCGTTGACCTAAACTTTAATGTGAACATTAAGATACAGGGTAACGACAGATCCAGGTTTCTTAAATATTGAAGAAAACTTATGATATGCATGTAGATAGATAAATATAAGATAAGATAAAGATATTTATTCAGTAAGTAGGCCGCTAGGATAAAGTTATGTCTGCGACTGTACGCATAATTAGGCATTAAAACACTCGTGTGATCTTATTATAAAACTCGCCTCGTTTCATAAAACCACACTCGTGTATTAATGCCTCTCATTATGCATAAGTCACATAAATAACTATTAAACATCGGGCGATTAGGAAGGAAACCTTTTCTATGCTAAAATTGTGAGGACTTTTTTGATGAACAGTGCAACGCTGGTACCTCATGACATTTGTTTTTTTATCATAGTACACAACCTGCCAGGTTCCGTGTAGCTAGACCAATTTTTTTTAGAGTTCTGTACCCAAATGGTGACCCAGGGACCCTGTTAACAGTCCGCCCGTGCGTCTGTCTGTCAACGGGCTGGATCTCATGAATCTCAATACTCAATACAACGTTAGGCATTTTTTCTCGAACTTAACAGTGGTAGCAATGATGGACACTTTTAGCTGACAGGCACCAGTAATGGACACTTCACTCTTAATTCAAATTTCATACGGTCCTAAATTGATTGTTGCAAAACAAATGAATAACCCTTATCTTCTGTAGAATAAGAATCAAGTTTCCATTATTGGTGCCTTGTCCATTACTAGTCCCATCACCCTACGGAACCCTTTGTGTGCGGGTCCGACTCGCACTTGGCCGGTTTTTTAAGTAACTATTGTCCTTCTTATAGTGACTGAGTTTTGGTGGTATTCGATCAGGTATACTGTTCCCTCTGGACTTAATCCTATTTCCTATTACTGTATTTGTAGAATCTATGAAAAGGGACGTTATTGTCGATGGCGCTTCCGCCATTATTAAAGATGCTCCGATATAAATACAACGTCGCGTGACGCAGTGCGGCGTAGCGCCATCGACAATAAGGTCCCTTTACATAGATAACGCCACATTTAACCTCCTAAGGCCCACTATACTACAAACTGGGATTTTTTTGTCAGTGGGACTTTGAATCTACCATCAAGGCAATAAAGTTCACTTACGTTTGTTCGAAAATGCTATTTTCAGTTTATGAAGACAGGAAAATAAACCTTATTACCATTGCAGTACATTCTATTGGACAATGGACCTTCCGAGGAAAGACATTAACGACCCGCCGCTTCGCTTCGGTTTATGTAAGTTTTCTGTAACACCGGTACAGTCAAGAAAATGTATTCGCGTACCATTTTGACTCTTATTGTCATTGTGACAAGAGCGAAAAAGGTACGCGCACAGAATAAGGACTAAAGGCATAGAAACCGTACTAAATTAGCAGAAAATACATTATGGTTCACTTATTTTTACTTATGGTTTTCATAGTGAGTTGGAAAGAGATGAATCTATAGCTGTTCTTTCGTTATTTGGTACATCGTCACAAGTAAGGCGTGATTTGGACCTATAGACAAGGAAAGACAAGTCCTTCCTACAGGAAGGACAAAGAAGTCCCTGTGTAAAACCTTGTGACAATGACAGTTAAAGAAAAAAAACAGGCTACTTTTTGTTTCATTTTTTCTCTGTCTATATGTCCAAATACTATAGATGCTTATAGGTCCAAATCACGCCTTACTTGTGACGATGTACCAAATAACGAAAGAACAGCTATAGATTCATCTCTTTCCAACTCACTATGAAAACCATAAGTAAAAATAAGTGAACCATAATGTATTTTCTGCTTATATAGTACGGTTTCTATGCCTTTACTGTTTATTCTGTGGTACATACAGAGGGACAGACGGCGGGAAGCGACTTTGTTTTAACACTATGTAAAGATACTCACGTACATGCGTTCATAGTGTACGTAGAATTCCGGCTTAATTCTATAGCTGCCTACTTAAGCTAAATTACATGATAATTAAATGATTTTGTTCACGCGTTCGGCAACCCAAAAGTTGCTAGTTCAAAAAATAATACTAGACCTAAAGCTGCCAGATATCTAATCTTAAAGTAAATTTAAATAATTAAAACTACTTTGTGAACAGCTGTAACATAATACTGAGATAAATAAAATGTGATAATATTATGCTACTTACCAGAAAAGAACATTCAAAAAATTAAAACGCTACAAGGATTTTGATAAAAATCACAGATAAAAAAATTCTACCATACTCAGTATCGTCAGTGTTGCCAGTGAAATTCTACTGAATTCTACCACATACCTTATATTATTAGCTGTTAGGCATTGTATCTGTATTCCAAGTACTGAACCAATTGTTATAGAGCATGCCCGAATAAGGATGTTTTCTTTTTTTATGCAGACGCAGTGACTCTTCGGATGCATACCAATATTGTGGAAACTTGTCAAATGGATATTTTTCTGACTCTTTCACGTAGGGCTCTGAAGGGTCTCCTGTAAAGATAAAAAGCTTTAGTGGTAGCATCTTGTGCAAGGTCCGTCCACCTGCCTAATGGTGCAACTTCACTTGGCGTTCCGTATTTATGTATGTGCATAGGCATCAGTTTGACAAGTGTTTTACCTTGTTGCAAATAAAGAGATCCAACTACACGGGGATCCCAAAAGCAGAATGTAAAATAAGTTTGTTATTGGCAACATATTGAGAATGTAAATGTCTATGGGTCCCAGATCCCCCTTACCATCAGGGGCCTGTTTTATAAAGCTACAAATTACAATTTACAGGTTACAAGTTTCCATTTGACACAACCTCGACCGATGACGAGCAGCCATTTGAGCAGTGTTGCCAGTTTAGACCTGTAAAATTGTAACTCGTAGCTTTATAAAACGTACCCCTGTTGTGCTCGTTTCCCTCCTCGATGCCATAAAAAGAAATGCTCTGGCAACACTGCATACATACATACAGCTTTAAATAGGTCCCAAAAGCACAAGCACTCACTAGGTGGCAGACAGTAGAGGCAGAATATCCTGTGCCTCCTGCCCTCGTGCGACTCGAGATGCTTCTTGTGCAGCTTGCGGCGCGGCGACACGTGCGGGCAGCACGGGCACGGGATGCCGAGGGAGGCCGGCACGCAGCCGTGCCGCTCGGCCGCGTGCGTCAGCAGGGTGGACGCCACGCGGTAGCCCTGGGGACCAAGCATACATTGTTCAGGCATTACAACATGACTGTGGTTTATGAAACGAGCCGCAATGCGAGTTTCATATTAAATCACACGAGTGTTGTAATGCTAATTACGCAGAGTCGCGTACAATACTTTATCTACACACATATTATAAGTACTCTAAGATGGGTTCAGATGCCGAAAGGCAAAAGACCAGCATTACCTTACCTGTGGTAGTAGGTGACAGCGATGACAGCTGTAACGTAATTTTGAAATTACGTTATCGAATATTATAAGGTAATGAGATCCAAATTTGGAACATCTTCCAAAACTATCCGCTGTCATCGCTCTCACCTACTACCACAGGTAATGCTGGTCATTGCCTATGGGTTTTGAACGCATAATAGAGGACTTATGATATGTGCGTAGATAAAAATAGGTGTATCCCAATTGTGTGTGTGTTATCGCATTTAATCGAAGTTTCTTCCATATTACTCATAACCATAGGTTATTAAGAACTATTTTCATTTAAATCGAAATCAATTAATTTGTTTGTTCATGAGCCAACATATCGGCCATCTTTGTTTCATTGTTGGATTAGTCTTGATATTTACCTTAAAGCAGTGTTCGCATCGGTACGGGAAGGTCTTCCACTTGGGGTTTTTCTTTCTGCTGAACACCATCCTGTAAGGCTCTGAGGGGAACCAGTCCTCGGGGTCGAGATCCATCTGTACCAGTTCCACACCTAGAAACAGGATAGAGGTGTTGGGAGAAGAGTAGTTGAATTATAAATTGCTGTTTGGGATTGAGACTCTTGGGCCTTGAGGGCCAAGAACTGTTTAATTTAATTTCAGCATCGTTAGATATATAAATTCATAACTTCGTTAATTTAATCAGTTATGTTTTAATATTAGGTAGTTTATAAACTTTTTTTTAGTGTCAGTAATTTGGTTTATGGTAAAAAATTTTTTTTAACCTTGTCAGGCCCAACGTCCTAAATTTAGGACATTTTTCAAAGTGACTTTTGACTTTAGTTGACCGACACAAGATTCTTTTTGGAACTAACAAAATTTGACGTGTGCCTTATAAAAGTTTTAGTTTTAGAAAATTGTGAACATTCGCTTAAATGGCGAAACTTTAAAAAAACCAATACAAAATTTAGCTACGGGCCCCACCCCTTAAATCAAGTCCGTTTTACACGACTTTTTTACATGTTGTATTGTTATGAAAACCTAAGTTTGCACGATTCTGTTTTTTTTTTGTCCTAGAAATATTTTCTAGGAAAGGAAAATGTACAGACCTAGTTTATTATAATATCTACAATATATTCAAAAACCGTAAAAATCTAACTAGGTTTAAGGTGGGGAAACGTATGCTTGTGTATGGAAATTTTAGCTTCACAATCTTCTTAATAACTAATGTAATGAAACCAGTAATCGACAAGGACCCACGATCGAAACTTGATTCTTATTTTACAGAAGATAAGGGTTATTCATTTGTTTTGTAACACTCCATTTATGACCGTATGATCTTTGAATTAAGAGTAAAGTGTCGCTTATTGGTGCATGTCAGCTTCAAGTGTCGAACACTGGTTCCATTACCTGTACTAACATAGAGGATTTTTCCTTTATATTTTTAAAAGGGTGTGCCGATAAACTGGTTACGGCCAATAATAATAAAAAAAAACTGTTGACAATCTCACTTAACCGACCATCAAGCAGCACATTGCATTATTGTTCCGGTGTTGGGATAAGACAACTGGTGAAATAACTAGCACAGAGGAATCTCATCGTAGTCAGCAAAGCAGTCTTAGGGCCGTATTAATAAACTCATCTTGACCGAGATGCCCGTCACAAGAAACGTCAAAGTAAATGTCAAGCCATAGAAAACTGACAGTTTTGACGTATCTTGAGACGAGCATTACAGTCGAGATCGGTTTATTAATACGGCCTTGCGGATTGTAGTCTTGATAATGCAATGCAATCGGGTGACAGGTGTCACAAAACAAAATTATGAAACGATTGAAAGCGACAAGGTATTTATGCTGTTGACTGTACACTACATAATAATATTTCCGAATTGATCAAAATCCCGAATTTTCATAATTCCGAACTCAATGATTTGGTAGAAGACTTAATTTTTTAATATCGCTTATAAATCAAACCTAACCTACGTATAGCAATTAAATTATGAATTTAATCTAAAATAGCTCCAGCATAACATAGCTTTCGGAAAAATAAAAATTCGGTAAAAAAAACCGTAATTTTAAGGTGTTTCCATAGTGAGTGACATACAGGCGAAACTATAAGCGTTCCTAGTTTGACTTCGGAGCCCTAAAAAAAGGAAAATGTGGTACTTACCTTCAGGCACTTTGATCTGAGGCACGACGGGCGCCTTAGGCACTTTGGGCGCTGGTTGCTGCGGCTGGCTCACGCTAAGTGTCGTGTTAGTAGCGGCCAGGAGACTCGTCAGTATAGTGTTCTGGGCCTGCAATAGTATATTTACAATAGTTAGTTAATAGTTATACTTCATGTATTTAGAGGGCAAAATACATGCTTTGCTTTAACTAAATAAAAATAAATTACAAAATACTTTCTCGCATGTAATTAAGTATAAAATATTTTTTAGTTATGTACTTAAGTAATTGAAATATAAAATACAGTATTTTAGCAATACAAAATGTAAAATACATTCAGACCCCTTGGATAGCAATAAATTGTCGTAAGTGCCCCTCATCTAAGAATAACATTAAAATAACAGAATTTTACTAACGACATTATTATTTAACGGGATTTGAAATTCGAAATATAGGTACTGTTCTGGATACTTATCGACTTTTCGAATGACAGTGCAATCCACCTGCAGAAAGTGGACATTTGATGATAAAATTACTGATTTAGAATTCATTATTCTAAAGTACGAAATAATTCCCAAGGAAAAGAACTTTACGCGCGGCAGGCCAAGATGAGCTTGATGCCTTTGATGAAGACTCGTGGGAGAAAGACCAAGGTAGGCCAGCGTGAAACATGGATGAATTATGGAAGGTAAGGCAGCCTAGAAGTGGAACATTCTTCTTCTGCACCATTTTATTTGAATTTGATCCCCTCCCCCCCATTGGCCACAGGCCTTGGGACATTACAGGGTGTTAATAATAGTGGTGGTAGGACTTTGTGCAGGGTCTTTCGGATCCCTACCACCTTATTTTTCACGTACCGCCAAACAGTAGTGTTTCAATTATTGTGGGGATAGAGAACCGGTGAAATTACCAGTATAGAGGAGTTCCATTTTAGTTGTCACACTTGGCAATGCATTTGGAGTTTTATGATTGCAGTCCTGAGATTGTAGTCTTGAGAATTGAAGTGTCTATGGGTCTCAGATCCCACTTACCATCTGGACTACGTGCTAGAGAGCCTCTTTGTGAAAAAAAATATTACCTGCAACAGCGCTCCATTGTTCAAACTCTGCGACAAATCCACCTTCGGTTTCCTCTTATATCCCTTTGGAGGCCCTCGTTTCTTGGCAACCTCTCCATTCTTCTTATATCTCACAACCCCGCCAGAATCACAGCTCTTCGGCGTCTGTACAGGCGTTATACTCAACTTAGCCGGTAGAGAGTATCTACTATGCAATGATTTGACCACGTTAGCTGCTTGTATGCTCGGCAACGCTAATGGGTTGGCTAAATTTAACGGGTTGTTTACAAATTTTGGAAGCTTTACATCTGGAGTAGGGAATATGCTGAGGCCCTTGTTGAACGCTGGAATTTGGTATACTTTTAGGTTGAGAGACGGACTGAAAGTCTTGAGACGTTTGGGCTGGGGTTCGTCATCGCTCGAGGACTGTGCTGTGCTGAGGGGATCCTTCTCATTTGAGAACGGGTCTGTGTGGCTCTCTTTTTCTTGAATGCAAAACATCTGTAATTATGGAAAAAACAAATAAATATTAAAAACCGATTGTACAAACCTAGAGTTTACTTTGTAATAAGATCAATTTGAGCAAGATTGTCCAAACTCCAATGATATAGGTATATTATGTCCAAATATCTTCTTAAAAACATTGAAATCTTTGCTGTTCAAACACAGCACTTTTTTTTAAATAAAGGGACTAAATTTAGCCAGATCTCAGTATTTGGAGAATTAGTTTAAATTGGCTATCTGTTATTGTTCTATGTGTGTATCTGTTGTGGTTTCACTGGATGGTTTCAACGGAAGACCAATGCTGGCTTTCGTGCCAGCTTAACGGTTACTTGGAACTATGGGGCACGGGCCCCGTGTGCCCTTATGATGAAGATGGCATTAGGTTATATAAAAAAAATTGAACTGTGAGGAGATCAATATTTTATTAATTCACTAAATTGACTATCTAATAAAACAAAAGGTACTAATATCTCTATAGTAATTGCTCCAAATACATGATTACATATACATTATCAGTGGCAAAGGGGAGTGTAGATATTTTTCTCGACTTGGGAATGTTATATATTTATGACTGACTATACTTTATTCGGTGTTAATAAGTATATTTAAGGGAAACTGGACTATTGTTGGAAAAGTTGTAATAGTGACAATAATAATTGTACCACCACTGACTAACTAGATGCTGATAACTGGTATTTGTGATGCCAATACCCTAACTATAAAGTTAAGAATGATAAAATTTACTTATTCCAAATTCAAAATCATACATTTTATTGTATTTTTCAAGTAAAGTGTTAGCACACATATATGTTATAATAGTTTAAAATATATTGTCAATGCATCTGGATTCTGGGTAGTTATTTGCACAAAATATCATGCCATCTAAATTGAGCACTTCTAGACCAATAAGTATGTATTCATAGTCAATAAAAAGAAAAATGCCACATGGCATAGACAAACAAGGAAATAAAATTAACATAGAATTGTATACTACAAAACTAACTGTAAAAAAATGTTTGGGTCATTGGTTACACAAAGTTCAATAACTCAAGCAATAAAAATAACTGTGCTATGGATAAATTTTATAGTAAAACGTTTTAATTAAATATTAAAACCTCTTTTTACATCATTTCACATACACTGGCTATCCACATAGAAAAACCCCACTGGCAAAATAAACCTTTACTTACGGTTCGAAATTTAAATATTAAAAACAAATCACCGTCATTAACGTTTAATTGAAACAAAATAACACCAGAATTACCCTAAAATGACTCGAACGCGACAAAATGGCGCTTTAATTTGTAAAAGAGCGAAACAATGAGGATCACATGAAATAACTGCACATGCCACTAAAAAGCTACGCGACTACGCGTAGTACTTGATCTAATTATCTCTTACCGATAATATCTTTCATATTGAATGAAACACATACCTTTTCTCGCTTAATACGGCACAATTAGACAATTAAACATTTAAAACGGCTAAAAACAGATAAAATTTCACGATTTACACTGATTCTAGAATAAAATAAGGCGAAACAAGAATAAAGGTTATGCTCGGTTATAATAATAACAAATCGCTCGGTCGTTCAATCAGACGCTACGTTTTAAATTATTAAGTTGGCACTAGTGACGTTAAATTTACTCTGTGGCCCAATTATTTTCAACCAGTAAATAACTCTATCACATTCTATTAAAGTCTATATTAAGGTAGATTCCAATGAAAATTTAACTATTTTGAAGTTAATTTGGACTAGTACAGCTTCTATTGTTTGACACATTGAGGGTGACAAATGAAAAAAATGTTTTACTTGATTTCGCAATGTTTTTCGAAGATGATTCATTTTAGTTTTATTTGAGTAAGTTCCGCGATATATTAGGATATGCAACGGTACTTTATTTATTACTCATAGTTTAGGTTGAGTTGAGACTGAGTGTTCGAGTTGCTAGTTATGAAGAAACATGGAAAAAACCGTAGAGGGAGAAAGAATGGAATGGGCATTGGACTAGTACCAGGTGGGAAGTCTGAGATGCGTTTATACATAATTACGTATGTATAAACGAGATGCACTTACTCTTGCCTGTCCCTCTCGCGCGTATACGTTTTTGACTTGTTGGCCACAAAAAATTGTGGCAAACAAACCCTGACAGCGGGTCGTATGAGCTTTTAGTGGTTTTTAGCTGTTTCAGAGTTTTTTGCAAAATACGAGGGTGAAGTTTACGTGTAATGTGCTAAAGAACAATTCCGTGATTGTGAATTGCAGTATTTTAGGCTGTAAAAGCCGGAGTGAGCCGAAATATGAGCACATAACCTTTCATACGTAAGTGGATAGATTATACTATTATTGTGGTCTTATAAATCCTGATTGACAATGTAAACAACTAATTATTTGAAATAAGGTCTCCTAGTTACATTTTAACATAAAAAAGGATCGGTTTTGTGTTCAAATATATGGTATTTTTCTTCCGCTAACCGTCCGATTTATGTTGATAACGATAGTATTATCGTAATCCGTGTGATTGCTGACATTTAAATTTAGTCGTATAAAACCAATTTCGTGTTGTCATCCATCAAAAATGCATTTTACCCAACAAACGGGGTAATATATAATTATGATATTATTGGGTATTTTGTTATACTAATAAAACAAGTTTTGTTGATTTGACATTGTATTTTTTTTTACGAATTAACTCTTATAATCCCCGAAATTTACCTTTTTACGTTCGCAAAATTTTAGAACATTTTTTTAATATATTTCAGATACCCATCTGATACTGAAGCAAGGAAGCTTTGGATTATAGCTACATGTAGCATAAATTGGCAACCAACAAAGTTTTCTCGTATCTGCTCAGAACACTTCGAAGCAAATTGTTAATTATAATATATGACTGTACCTTCTGTAACAAATGTTTATATAAATAAACATTTGCACAAACATGCAAGTGGCATTTTAATCGTAGGCATTTCAGACCTAAAAACATATATGGAATTCCATAATTACTGTAGATGTTTTGACCGTTCGATATTGTAACTTTCGATATTCAAATACGTACATACATTTGGAGGTTAGGTGGTTGCGAATGTGATTTAAAACAGTAAGTAACGCCGTATGAAAATTATAGTGTATATTATTGACCGGTTGTTGAAGTCGGGTAATAAGTAGCTATTGGGGAAATTTAGCAAATTGTTGGCAACTCAGAATTGATTGCATATATACCACACTTATATGTATAGATACTATCTCCATCTCATGCCGGCACCACACTTCGCTATTCGCTATTCGTTATGCGGCTGCGCCGTATTTGTTAAAATATTTGCTATCTCGCTTAAGCGTTATGCGTGCGAGTAAAGAAAACATAGACGAATAAACCCTCCACACTTCGTCGAATGTAGGCGCATAAGCCGAATATCGAATAGCGATTAGCGAAGTGTGGTGCCGGCATCAAAGGTATACGCGCGGGCCAAGTCTATTCTATACTCTGTTTACGGAAAAAACGTGGTTAAATAAGGCAGTTGACTCCCGTTGACAATTCAGCCAGCTCATATCAGCACGAATTACACTTTTTGTTGCTTGACTTTTCATAAATGCTACATAAAAATCTTGTGAGTTGTGACGGTGTTCAGTAATATAGATAATTAATCGCCTCTTTTTTACCTTGCTTGCGACGGCTGTCACAGGGACCATTCTAGTTTGACTGAACTATAGTAACACTGTCTACGAAGCTAACGGTCCCGTATAGGCAAATTTTTTGTGTACGTGTTCTTATGTTTGGGCCAGAGGGGCTATTGCCAAAGAGAATATAATCACTACGTTCTAGCTATTGCCTAATGCACTCGCAACGACGAGGTTCGTTGATTGTAGAGAAGAGCCCCTTTAGAACGGATATTCGTCATAGGCGTTATACAAGTTCTGTGGGACCCTAGTGGTAGACAGAGGCACAGTATGTAAATAGCTAAAGCAGGAAAGAAAATTACGTAGGTCAATGATATAATATAAAAAGAGGTAGATATGTTACCTATACGGTATTCCGCGTGTAAAAATGGCCCGACTTACGCACACATAATCAGTAAATATTGCAATTATACACTAATTCATAAATGACGAGTGAAAGCAGGATGGTATGCTAATTTCCGGGAGCGAAACAGAGACGAGTAATGTTGTTCTGCAGACTAGTTAACGGTTCCGTTGACGGCGCAAGACTAAGTAAAGGTGCACCAATTGGCTTGGTTTTAGGGTGCCACTATCGAAGTGCGTATAACATATCTACTTATTTTAACTATATTATATCATTGACGAGGGTACAAACGTTCAAAACGACGTACCCACGCAAAGATACGCCTCAATTAGACCTCTCAGCGGAAATTATTTGTTATTTTTATTCTCATCTTTGTATCTTTAATTGTTGTAGGTACGCCATCCGTTGTTTTTATTCATCTTTCAATTGGTCAAAGGTTAACTGGAAGAGATCCCTTAAAGGGACAAGATTGCCTTTTTACATAGGTACTGTACTGACCTCATCTCGAGTCAAACCTTCAAGCAAGAATTAAATTGTCTTTGGTATTTGACTGGTTAGAAAACGGAGAGAGTGTGGGGGTTGCTAGGAAACAGTTGGGAGTTGACGGGAGTGATCGTCGGGCTTGAAAAAATGTTTTCTTAAGATTTTTATTTGCTTTTCTTTATAATAATAGTGGTGTATCCACAAAATTTTCCTTTTATAATTAATAATGTGAGGTGTGCATAATTGTGAATAACATATAGGAGGTGATCTATAGGAATTTTGCAGGGAGACGTTAGGAGATTTTCGTGAGTTTTCATGTAGACTAAGTCTACTTAAAAAGGTAAATATTGTAGTCCTACCGTTGTTGGAAGCACTTATCTATAAGAAATCATGTTTACGAATAATTTGGTTTATGGTTTGAGAACAAGAAAATCGAACTAGTGATTTCTCATAGGTATTTTAATCTTTCGTATATGTCTTATCATTTAGAATAGAGAAGCTTGGGGATGAGTGTTCTGGTTGAGGATCTGAAAGACGAATGGAAGGGTGATAGTCGTTGTTTAGAAAGGGTTCCGTATGGTGTTTAATTTATTGTGAATGTTTGTTGTGTTTCTAGGTATAGTAATAGAGTAAGGAAAACTTTCGTAGTACAGGGAAACCTTAGTTGCATATTTAACCTTTCATTTTAATACATTTCACGCGGGAGCATGACCCTGAGAGCTCCGTCGCTTACTACGAGGGCTTCTAAGCGGTTTGGTGTCGCTGTCGTGAGAGTTCGGTTTGCGGCTGCGCGGCCTTGACATCTCGTCGGGACCCGAAGCTAAGTGTTGTCTTTTAGTGGTTACTCGATGGGTGCATCGTTGCACTTAGGGTAGTAATGCAGCTGGTTACGAATGACATTTGATGTCGTCATTTTCAAAATATTTTGAATTATGGAAGATGTCATTGCAATTTTGACAACAAGGCTATTAGATCATTCGTAGCAAAGCTGTCCTTGTTAGAACATGTTTATTTGAATATTTTTCTTTGATTTTGATTTTTTTTTTATTTACGAATATTTTCAAAATGTTTTGAGTTTCGAAATTTTATATTTTTTTGGAAGGAACAATTTATTTAAAAAAAACAGAACAATTTTTAAAAAATAAATTCTTAGAAGCAAATCATATTGAATTTAAAAGTGATATACGCTGGTCGTCGGAAAACCAAACTAGTGATAAATTTCTTTGAATTATTTCACGGGATTTTAATTCTATTGCGAAACTAATAATTATTTAAAGGTAAATAATTTTATTGTTCATTTGATATTCTTTTATAAATGTTTTTAATCAAGGGAATTCAAAGGTTTATTAATAATTCAGGACTGATCTAATTCTTTTGGATCTTGTGTACCTTTTAGGACTCCATGTCTAATCTTCAGTTTATTGGAAGAACTTTTCTAAATTTTCCCATGCTGTTTGGCTAAGATTATTTAGTTCTCTTTCGGCTCTTATATTGGGGTTTACAGTTTTGCTTGTGTCCTAGCAATTTAAATTACAATTTATCTTTACCTTTCTCGTTTAATGCATCGGATATTATACATGTTTCTATTCGAGTCGAAGAGGGTTTAGTGTCTTGGTGAAAGTTATCAGCGGGTCACAGACGTCGATGACATCTTACCGCCACTAAACATCTTGGATTAAAATAGCAAGCAGAGACACTTCACACTGTATGACCAGTATCCATACAGACTGCACAGACTGCTTCAGTGTGTTAAAGGTTCAAGGTTAATAGCTTCAAAATTTATCTTGGGGAACCGGGGGTCGGTTTTGAGTTGCGTCAAGAGTCGATCTCACCTCTGGTCGAAAGACGTTAGTTAGTTGAGGTGACTTGCTGGCTTGGTTTTTATGATCTCATGTCAGCAAGGATGCCTGCGAGTTTAGCTCGGCAACTGCTTTCTACTCCCGGCTCTCATGTCGGTTCGTGGGGACTCGACTAAGCGAAGCGAAAGCTGAGCGTGTGATATCGGGTGCCTTGACGGATTCGAAGGGGAGGAGACCTCCAACATTCTGGGTTTACTTTGATACCTGTCACACTGGATTGCAGAAAACACACACATTCCGTCGTCCCAAATATCCGAGGACACAAGAGGGGTAGTTTAGGTCAATAGTCTCTCCATCTAAATTATTAGGAAAAGAATTAAATCCTGTCTCTTGGAGTGACTATAATTTGTCGGGCCCTCTGCTCTCTTGGTTACGAGGACTTACTCAGACAAACTTGGCGACGTAATGGAAGCTCTCCCCAGACAAGTTCGGGACAGGCTGGCGGAGTGTGACCAGCCTGGAGTCGAGCACACGAGCAAGAGCGGGGAGGGGCTCTGCTTTTACCAGACCACAAAACTTGTCGAATTTCCATAAACTGAAGTTCTCTAGACGTTTCTTTTCTTCAACTAATACAATTATTTGAATTCCCTTATTCTTGAATATCTCTTTAATCAGAAGAATCTGTTATCCCTCATTCTCGCCTTAGGAACCATGGGTTACTAAAACATTTAAAAAAACCACACAACGTTACTACCACTATTTCGATTGGCAAATATCTTTTGTCTACCGGTCCGCCAAACAGATTAAATAAATTAATCTTTCTTTTATATTTTATAAGGCCTGCCCCTTGGGGTCAGCACAATTGGTGCCGTGACCAGGATTCTAGGGTATTAAGCAGATTGAGGGGAAGAGATTTTGTGAATTAAGGGAGAGGCATTACTTTCGTTTCTCGAGAATTATGAATAGTGCAATTTGAAAGGTTGAGGTAGCTTTTACTATTGCGATTGAGGGAATAGGGTTAGGGAAAGACGGACATGGAAATTTATATCCCATATCGGCTAATAAGACTTGGTCAAATTTTGGTAGATGTGGTTTTGGGGATGAGAATAGAGTTCAGAATAAGGAAGTTAAGTTGAATTTAGATGCTTTTCCAAATCTTTCCCCAAGTTTATTAGATCGGCCACGTGTTTCTGAATTTTTACAAACTTTTGTTGCGGCATCCTTGTTTGATGAAGAGGTATGTTTTGATGAGGGTTCTCGCAAGGTTAGAGCGGAGATTGTTATTGAGATATTAGGGAATACAATAAATGGGTTGATAGATACTGGGAGTGAAGTGAGTTGTATTTCAGAAGAGCTTTATGAATCTTTACAAATTACTAAAGGTACAAGATTTCCATCATTACCAGTGAAACCTATACAGATTAGAGGAGCAGTAGGGCAGAAAAGTTTGAAAATACAGCAGCTAACATCTGTTGAGTTAAAAATTCAGGGGATAAGTTTCGATACTGGATTATTGGTAGTTCCAAAATTGACAGTGCCGGTGATATTAGGCTTTGACTGGTTACTTTCTCATGATGCTGTAATTAATTTGCGAGATCCTAAGTCTTTAATTCTGTCAGGTAATGGGGAAGAAGTTAATGTACCGTTTATTGATGAAAGTCAAGAGAGTGTAGATGTTAGAACTCTACGAGTCGGTCAGGATGATAAAAGGGATTCCACTGTGAAGAGTGAGGATTTTCTGGATAGGCTTAATGTGGGAGTAAAATTGAATGATAGTATGAGGATGGATTTAAAGCAAGTTTTAGAGAGTCATAAGATAGTATTCACGAAACAAATTGGTAGGGCAAATTGTTATGTTCATCATATAGAAATGTCTGAACACACTCCGCGAATAAATAGATCCTATCCGATTCCGTATGCTTATCGTAATAAGATTGATGAAAAATTAAATGAGATGGTAGAGTTGGGGATTATTTCTAGAGGGGCGACTCCTTATAGTAGTCCTTTAACATATACAAGCAAACCTGATGGGTCTATTCGTATTTTACTTGATGCTAGAGAAATTAACAAGTACATGGTGGCAGAGTCAGAGGCCCCACCAATGCAGATAGATGTTTTAAATGCATTTCATGGTGTAAAATTTATAACTATCGTAGATTTAAACAATGCGTATTTTCAAATTCCTATATCAAAAGAGAGTAGGCAGTATACCGGGTTTACTGTGAATGGGAGGTCCTATATGTATAATGTTTTGCCACAAGGTCTGAAGACGTCTGTGGGAAGTTTTAGTCGAGCGATGGATGTAGTGTTGGGGCCAGGAGTTAGAAGTTTTTGTGTAAATTATTTAGATGATTTGGCAATATTAACGAAAGGGAGTTGGGAAGAACATTTGGAGCAATTAGACAAGGTCCTAGAACGATTAGAGAATGCGGGTTTGACTTGTAATTTAGAGAAGTGTAAGTTTGCTTGCCGGGAAGTGAAAATGTTAGGACACATAGTTTCTACTGAAGGAATTCGGACTGATCCAAACAAAGTCAAGTCGATTCAAGAGTTTCCAACTCTGAAAAAGGTGAAGCATGTGCGAGCATTTTTAGGGTTATGTAATTACTACCGGAGATTTATTCCAAATTATAGTACTTTGATTATACCCTTGACAAGATTGTTAAAAAAGGAACAAGTTTGGTATTGGGATGAGGAGTTAGATACGGCATTTAAGAAATTGAAACAGGAGTTTTCTACAACTATTATGTTGTCACATCCAGATGTGAATAAAGTTTATTATTTGCAGACGGATAGTTCAGGGGTAGGAATTGCGGGAGAGTTATATCAATATGACGATGAGGGTAATAAACGGATTTTGAGTTTTTGTGGAAGGTCGTTGAGAGGATCAGAATTGAGGTGGACAGTTACAGAACAAGAATTTTGGGCAGTAATTTATGGGGTTAAGAAGTTTGAGACTTATTTAAGGGGGGCGGAATTAATTATTAGGACTGATCATAAAGCTTTAGTGTTTGTAAAGAACATTAAATTATTTAATAGTCGGATTACAAGATGGATATTGTATTTAGAACAGTTTAATTACACAATAGAGCATGTTAGGGGGGTCGAAAATGGGGGAGTGGACGTTTTGTCTAGATTTCCAAGGGATGGGGACATTCAAGAAGGGAAAACTTGGTGTCCATCGATAATGTATATGGGGGTGCAGAATAATACTGAATTAGAATCTAAATTAGAACAGATGGTTCAGTTTCAGGATATGGATAATGTAGCTAAAGGCATTAAAGAACGCGTGCTAGGGCAAGTGGAAGGAGGAAGTCGATTGTCTAGGATAGCGATGCGTTGTTCAGTTGTCGATGGTGTGCTTTATTTTAGAAAACATGTCAACGATGTTGAAGTTTTATATTTACCAGAAGCTTTGCAAGCTGAGGTGTGTAGACAAGTTCATTTGGAGTTAGGGCATTTGGGGATTTATAAAATGATGAAATATCTAAAGCAAAGATTTTATTGGCTTGGTATGAAGAGAATGGTAGAGAAGTTTGTTAGGTGTTGTCATATTTGCCAATTATCCAAAGTGGATAATGTTAAGTATGTGGGGGCGTGTAATTCTATTGTAACGGAGAATCCAGGGGATTTAGTTATGGCAGACCTTTATGGACCCTTACCAGCGTCTAGGGGGGGAATAACATACATATTCGTAATACAAGATTCTTTTACTAAATACATTAAATTATATGGGTTGAGGGTGGCAACAGCGAAAGCGGTTATGGTTAGGATGCAAAATTTTGCATTAACAATAAAGCCGAAAACTGTAATGACTGATAATGGAAAACAATTTATAGGGAATACATGGAAATTAGGATTACGGAATATGGGAGTTAGGGCTATATATACAACTATTAGGAACCCTAGGCCAAATACGACGGAACGTGTTAATAAAGAGTTGGGAAAATTCTTTAGGATTTATTGTCATGAAAGGCATAGAAATTGGGGTTTATGGTTAGAGAAGATTGAGGAGTTGTATAACAATACATTTCATTTAAGTACGGGGTTTACACCTAATGAAGTTCTTTTTGGTAGAGTGACTCATTTATCAATAGATACCCATTTGCCTTATCTTGTACGTAGTAGGGATATAGGAGAGATTCGGGAGCAAGCTAGGGTTAATTTACAATTGGCTAGTCAACAGAGAAAGACTAGGTTTGATTTAACTCATAAATTAATTCAGTATCAGGTTGGAGATTTGGTTAAGTTGCGAAGATTGAATAAGTCTGACTCTATGAGTGGAGTTACTCGGAAGTTTGATTTAACTTATGAAGGTCCATACAGGGTAGCAGCAAGACAGTTTGATAATGTTTATGTTTTGGTACACCCCGAAACTTTGCAAGAGAAGGGGATGTTCAATGCAATACATTTAGCACGATATTATGTTTAATCAGGAAAATGAAGTTAGAAGTTGGGGAATTAGAAATTTTATAGGGACGTTGATGTCGGTTATGAATTTCCATGCAGAAGCATTAGTGAGTGTTATGTGGGGTAGGATTAAATCGGAGTAATTTTGCTTTGGAATATATTTGAGTATTAGATTATATGGTATTTGGTGTTTAGTTCAATATTATAAGGTTTTAGAAATATTAATAAAGTATTTGCTTACTGGCTAGTGGTTTTGAATTCATATTTGGTAATGGAGGTTTAATTTAGGAGTGGGGGGGGGAAAGATGTAGCATAGGGGAAAAAGGATTGGGGGGGGGAAGAAAGATAAAATAAGTTAGAGGACTCCTTAAATAGTTTTGGGGTTCAGTTGGTGAATTGGTTATGAAATTTAACTCTTGTTTGGGATTGATTGGAGACAAGGAGTTGGAATAAGAAGGTTAAATCTTGGCTCCGTTGAATATCGTCAAGATTTAGGGGGGGATTGTACTGACCTCATCTCGAGTCAAACCTTCAAGCAAGAATTAAATTGTCTTTGGTATTTGACTGGTTAGAAAACGGAGAGAGTGTGGGGGTTGCTAGGAAACAGTTGGGAGTTGACGGGAGTGATCGTCGGGCTTGAAAAAATGTTTTCTTAAGATTTTTATTTGCTTTTCTTTATAATAATAGTGGTGTATCCACAAAATTTTCCTTTTATAATTAATAATGTGAGGTGTGCATAATTGTGAATAACATATAGGAGGTGATCTATAGGAATTTTGCAGGGAGACGTTAGGAGATTTTCGTGAGTTTTCATGTAGACTAAGTCTACTTAAAAAGGTAAATATTGTAGTCCTACCGTTGTTGGAAGCACTTATCTATAAGAAATCATGTTTACGAATAATTTGGTTTATGGTTTGAGAACAAGAAAATCGAACTAGTGATTTCTCATAGGTATTTTAATCTTTCGTATATGTCTTATCATTTAGAATAGAGAAGCTTGGGGATGAGTGTTCTGGTTGAGGATCTGAAAGACGAATGGAAGGGTGATAGTCGTTGTTTAGAAAGGGTTCCGTATGGTGTTTAATTTATTGTGAATGTTTGTTGTGTTTCTAGGTATAGTAATAGAGTAAGGAAAACTTTCGTAGTACAGGGAAACCTTAGTTGCATATTTAACCTTTCATTTTAATACATTTCACGCGGGAGCATGACCCTGAGAGCTCCGTCGCTTACTACGAGGGCTTCTAAGCGGTTTGGTGTCGCTGTCGTGAGAGTTCGGTTTGCGGCTGCGCGGCCTTGACATCTCGTCGGGACCCGAAGCTAAGTGTTGTCTTTTAGTGGTTACTCGATGGGTGCATCGTTGCACTTAGGGTAGTAATGCAGCTGGTTACGAATGACATTTGATGTCGTCATTTTCAAAATATTTTGAATTATGGAAGATGTCATTGCAATTTTGACAACAAGGCTATTAGATCATTCGTAGCAAAGCTGTCCTTGTTAGAACATGTTTATTTGAATATTTTTCTTTGATTTTGATTTTTTTTTTATTTACGAATATTTTCAAAATGTTTTGAGTTTCGAAATTTTATATTTTTTTGGAAGGAACAATTTATTTAAAAAAAACAGAACAATTTTTAAAAAATAAATTCTTAGAAGCAAATCATATTGAATTTAAAAGTGATATACGCTGGTCGTCGGAAAACCAAACTAGTGATAAATTTCTTTGAATTATTTCACGGGATTTTAATTCTATTGCGAAACTAATAATTATTTAAAGGTAAATAATTTTATTGTTCATTTGATATTCTTTTATAAATGTTTTTAATCAAGGGAATTCAAAGGTTTATTAATAATTCAGGACTGATCTAATTCTTTTGGATCTTGTGTACCTTTTAGGACTCCATGTCTAATCTTCAGTTTATTGGAAGAACTTTTCTAAATTTTCCCATGCTGTTTGGCTAAGATTATTTAGTTCTCTTTCGGCTCTTATATTGGGGTTTACAGTTTTGCTTGTGTCCTAGCAATTTAAATTACAATTTATCTTTACCTTTCTCGTTTAATGCATCGGATATTATACATGTTTCTATTCGAGTCGAAGAGGGTTTAGTGTCTTGGTGAAAGTTATCAGCGGGTCACAGACGTCGATGACATCTTACCGCCACTAAACATCTTGGATTAAAATAGCAAGCAGAGACACTTCACACTGTATGACCAGTATCCATACAGACTGCACAGACTGCTTCAGTGTGTTAAAGGTTCAAGGTTAATAGCTTCAAAATTTATCTTGGGGAACCGGGGGTCGGTTTTGAGTTGCGTCAAGAGTCGATCTCACCTCTGGTCGAAAGACGTTAGTTAGTTGAGGTGACTTGCTGGCTTGGTTTTTATGATCTCATGTCAGCAAGGATGCCTGCGAGTTTAGCTCGGCAACTGCTTTCTACTCCCGGCTCTCATGTCGGTTCGTGGGGACTCGACTAAGCGAAGCGAAAGCTGAGCGTGTGATATCGGGTGCCTTGACGGATTCGAAGGGGAGGAGACCTCCAACATTCTGGGTTTACTTTGATACCTGTCACACTGGATTGCAGAAAACACACACATTCCGTCGTCCCAAATATCCGAGGACACAAGAGGGGTAGTTTAGGTCAATAGTCTCTCCATCTAAATTATTAGGAAAAGAATTAAATCCTGTCTCTTGGAGTGACTATAATTTGTCGGGCCCTCTGCTCTCTTGGTTACGAGGACTTACTCAGACAAACTTGGCGACGTAATGGAAGCTCTCCCCAGACAAGTTCGGGACAGGCTGGCGGAGTGTGACCAGCCTGGAGTCGAGCACACGAGCAAGAGCGGGGAGGGGCTCTGCTTTTACCAGACCACAAAACTTGTCGAATTTCCATAAACTGAAGTTCTCTAGACGTTTCTTTTCTTCAACTAATACAATTATTTGAATTCCCTTATTCTTGAATATCTCTTTAATCAGAAGAATCTGTTATCCCTCATTCTCGCCTTAGGAACCATGGGTTACTAAAACATTTAAAAAAACCACACAACGTTACTACCACTATTTCGATTGGCAAATATCTTTTGTCTACCGGTCCGCCAAACAGATTAAATAAATTAATCTTTCTTTTATATTTTATAAGGCCTGCCCCTTGGGGTCAGCACAGTACCTTTTGTATTTCTGTTTGAAAAAGTTCTAGATGCCGGTGCCGGCTATCTTTACCCGACTGCGGCAAAGCCCAAAAGAGGGGATTACTTATGTGTTTGACCTGTATGTATGTCCAACTCTATGTTCCCTCGTAACTACTAAGCGGCTAAACCGACTTTATTAAATTATTCGTGGTTAGATTCGTCGTAACCACTAAAGTGTGATAGCCTATACTATATTAAAATTATTGGAAATCAAAATAGCGGATTGTTGGGGCCAAATTGCGCGGCATGAAAACTAACATTATGGTGGACGACATTATTCAAACAGCAGTTGGGTTTTCAAAGCATGCATTTGTTTTTTCTAATTCTGTTAACGGTTTTTTGTTGGAGACCACATAGTAGGAGATCCGAATAGGAGACTATTTGCACCGGGCTGTTTATTCGATGCAAAGTATTTTATACCAAATTTAATATGCTAAGTAATATATGGCGAATAGGTAGGCTGGAAAATTTCAGTCCAGTATATAATTAATTAAAACTTTAAAAATTAACTTTGTTTTAAAAAATTGCAATATCTTGTTTAATAGACAAATTACATACTAATCGAAAGTATGAAGCCTATAGAATATGCAAACGTTAGGTTGACCATTTTTTCCCCGTCAAAGTATTGGGTAGGCAGGTATAAACAGGTAAGTCGGTACTAATCATTTGCACCAAACCTAACGTTTGCATATTCTATAGACTTCATACTTTCGATTAGTATGTAATTTGTCTATTAAACAAACATATGCAATTTAAAAAAAAGTTTTTTTTTATTGATATAAGTACTGGACCGAAATTTTTCAGCCTACCTATTCGCCACATATTATTTAGCGTATTAAATTTGATATAAAATACTTTTCATCGAATAAACAGCCCGGTGCAAATCGTTTCGTATTCGGATCTTAGACCAACATAGATGGAAGCTAATTGAGATATCTAGCGCTCAATCGGAGAGGTTTTTATCTCAACATTTAGGCTTAGTTTCTTTACTGCTTTGGCTATTTATTTTCTATTTAAGTGCCTTTTGAGGTTTAAGAGGATTGTGAGGCTGACGCTTTAATACCGTAGCTGTCAATTTCTTTTCATAAAAATGTAGCTCCAGAGGCCCGTTTCACGAAGCTACAAGTTACAAATTACAAGCGGAAGTCTCTTTCTAACCCCTTTTGCTAGAAAGAAAGTTCCGCTTGTAATTTGTATCTTGTAGCTTCGTGAAACAGGCCACAGGTTCACGTTATATAAAGCTACAAGCAGAGATGGGCAAAATTTATTCGAATGACGAATAACGAATAAGAATACCCAACTTATTCGCGAATAACGAATGAATTATTCTTATTCGAATAATTTATTCGTTGAATGAATTGCCACGAATAATTATTAATATTATTATGTACTACTTATTATACCTGCTCCATTTTTCTCTAATAAATTAATAAATTATTCGTTATTCGAAAAGTAGTCGAATGATTCATTCGTGCATAAACTATTCGCGAATGAATCATTCGCAAATAAATTATTCGACTAATAAATTATTCACGAATAAAAATGTTACGAATTATTTTTTATTCGAATAATGCCCTTCTCTGGCTACAAGTAACAATTTTACAGGTCTAAACTGGCAACACTGCTCAAATGGCCGGTCGTCATTGGTCGAGGTTGTGTCGAATGGAAACTTGTAACCTGTAAATTGTAAATTGTAGCTTAACAGGCCCCAGGCGATAACGTTTGTCACCCCCTAAATAAAGTCCGATTTCCATGATTTTTGGGTAGGTTTATTGTTATGAAAATCTAAGCTTGTACGTTTCCGTTTTTTATTTTTTTCATTTGTTTCTTTCCATAAAATATTTTCTTCAAAATGAAAACGTACAGACCTAGTTTTCAAAATATCTACAACATATTCAGAAATAGTAAAAGTCGGACTAGATTTAAGGGGAGAGAAATTATGTGGCGTTATCTACGAAAAGGGACCTTATTGTCGATGGCGCTTCCGCCATTATTGTAGACGCTCCTATATAAATACAACGTCGCATGACGCAGTGCGGCGTAAGCGCCATCGACAATAAGGTCCCTTCCCTTTACATAGATAATGCCACGTATCACATTATGTATGAACATGTTTAGCTTCACAATACTCTTAAGTGAAAATGGTAACAAGTCTGTTATACTCTGCATATAATAATAACTATAGTTTGGTCGTTATAAGAGGGCCGATTTGACAGCTGTCAACTCAGTACAAAATATGTGTTTGAGGTTATCTTACCTTCTTATCTTATCTTAATTCATGGCTTTCACTCCTTGTGTTTAATAAGGTGTATTTCGCCAGTATCGAGTTTTAGACAATCGCCATGGACTTATTAGAGAAACAAGTCCATGGATATCACACGCGAGGACAATTGTTCAGTTAAAGAGATTTACTCCGGTGGACTAAACAGAAGCACATGGGGTTAGCTCCACGCGCTTCTGTCAAGTCCGTGTTTGAGGTTATATTTTATACTGCGTTGACAGCTGTCAAATCGGCCCTCTTAGAACGACCAAACTGTAGACTGCCACTGACTGCTGTTGATTAGGACCATAGAAAAGCAGGGATATAGTAAACAAAACAACATATATTCAATAACCATTTTATTCGAAAACTTAATCTAACTCCAACATACGCATGGATGCCGTTTAAAAATAAATTAAATAACGACTAGACGACGTACGGACCAAGCAAAAATACCGCTTTTTAAAAAATCATATCACATAACTCTTGGTCGTATGATGGTGGTACATGTCCAAATGCAAAATAAAAAAGAGTGTCAAACATTTACGTTTACCCTAAAAGAAGGAAAGTTTTTATACGCTGGCAACATTTTAGTGCTGCCAGGGTTTGGTTAAAAATTGTGTATACTTCAATGCAGATGGGAATAAAAAATCAGTCAGACATGTACCGACATCCCAACATCTTAATTCCAATATTTACACGTTAAATTTAAACTTATAAAAAGATTTGGCTTGATATTGTGATTTAATGTAACAATCATTTTAACTGGTCACACTGTTTTGGTATGGTGAGTTATCAGCATACATAGCACCACAAATTTTCTTTTTTACTGAAAATTTAAACTCTCAACATTCTAACAGGTGTCAACTTTATTTTATAACCTAGAAATAACATGACAAATTTGAGTTCAAAGTTTAAATCTACACCGGAATCTTACATGTATCTTTCTAAACAATCTGTGACTCTTTCATCTCTTATCATTTTTACATCTTAAAATATATACTAAGTACCCAAAACCAAAGAGGTAATTTGTGACAGCTGTTAGTACAAAATATAACCTAAAATTTGCACGTAGTTGACAGCTATCAAATCAAACTTTACATTTTGAATACTTTAATATAATTTCGTGCGAATTAATGAGACATTGACGTTTTAAAAATTAATGTATCTTTTTATCTTTAAAAATCCGCTTAAAATTTGTGGTGCTAAGTAAATTAGTAAAGTATTCTTCAGTCTTAATTAACGTAAAATCCCACAGATACAAAATATTAATAATAAATTAAACATACAATTAAATAGACAAAAACTGGCTGCATAGTTTGGTGTACACAAAACTAATGGTAATCTAAAAAAAACTTACAAAGGAATGATTATTCAAATAATGTATATTTACAAAAGTTCATGCTGCCAAGGTTAAAGTGAGAGAGATAGATATTAATAGTCTTCTCACTTTAAGTCCTTTGAAACAGACAAAAAAAGGATATGTCAAAGTCAAGATATGTTAATCAATGTAGCCACATGAAAGAAGTTGAGCAAGAAAGGAATGACAGAATAAAGAATCAATTTAAAGCTTAGGATATCTATTGTCGTTTTGATTAGAGAAATATTTAAACGAATTATCCCCAGAATTTTAGCACTAGCAATACTGCGCGGTAGCATTTTTATCTACTGGCAACTTTTAGCTTTTTTATCTGTGATAGCGCTTGTTCACTTCAAATGTCACTTCGCACGCTACCTTCACCAACACAACACGTTAAACGCGAAGTCAGAGCGTCAAGCGTCAAGGAGAATTCCTTTAAATATTTCATAGGAACTCCTTCTTACTGGTAACACGTAGAAAAAATAACAAAAAGGTTTGATATGATTTAAATTATTAAATGCATTACAACTATCACTTTTTGATATGGACGTACGTGGTTTCGCAGCCATAAGCGAGTCATACGTACACCGGAGCGCCCTCTCACAAATATAGTTCAAAATTGTTGGCCCGTGTTGTAATTTTTAAAGCGCGGGCGCGTAACACGAAGAATTTGGTACAATGACCTCACCATTACTTATCTCTGTCACTCGAGCAGTGATATTGCTGTGCGTGTTTTATATGTACAGAAGATAGATGGCGCTCCGGTGTCAGCGTACCCTTCTACCGCAGTTTCTAAAATTCAATCTAATTCTGTCCCAAGGATGACGAGTCTATATTTATTTAGGTTGAATTTAGAACCCGCAGTAAGAAGATATGTGACGTTATTTATGAAAAGGGACCTTATTGTCGATGGCGCTTCCGCCATTATCAAAGATGCTCCGATATAAATACAACGTCGCGTGACGCAGTGCGGCGTAAGCGCCATCGACAATAAGGTCCCTTTACGTAGATAATGCCGCATATTGTTCATACCTAGGAACCCTATTCTTGCCTATTTTAACACCTAGCAGTCACTACCGCAGTTATACGTAGATTAGATTATATAATTATATAGCGCGCCTTACACCTTTCTGAACTGAAAACGAAATTAAATGTGTTTTTTTGTTGAGAGTACTTGCAACGTGGAAAAATTATTACTTAATATTTATAAAATGACCACCCAGGATCAATCACAGCGAAAGTTTTTTTAAAATAAATTGGTATGGTTCAAAATTATTTGATCTATTAAATAGCATTAGTACTTTACAACACAAAAAACCCCTAAAGTATGTTTTGAATCCAGAAAAGTGATTGATAATAGAGCGTTCATAAGACTCTCAAATATATTTAAAAAAAGCAATCTAATTAATAATGCAATTCTGATAGTCATACGAAAAACAATAAATACATACCTACTAAAAAAACAACTCGAAAAACTCTCACGATCGAAAACTGTTTCGCGTAATAAAATCTAAAAATCTTTTTCCATTTGTATTAAAATTTGACATTCTCCAGATACGCAATGTTAACGTTTCTTGCAAGATTTTTCGAGCTGTCACCTAAAAAAACCGCTCTTTTACATCAAAATTATAATTTTGCAACTTATAGTACCAATCCAATATTTTAGATTATATTATATATTATTATGTCTTCCATTATAAATAGTATTTTTGACAAAATGTCCAAACAGTTATAAGTGTTTAAAAAAAAACATTTGAGTAATGAAAAACCTCTATAGTGGACGAAGTAAGGTGCTTATTAAATAATGTCAAGTCAGAGTATTTTACGCGTTTGTTAAAGTATACTAGGCAGATAAGTCAATCCAGACGCATTGATAATGTTGCCAGCAGTAAAAAAATGCTAAACCTATTTGTTGCTTTGTGAAGAAATTGTAATAACAGCAATGCCTTCTGCTGGCAACATTACCAATATTTAGAAACTTCATGGTCAGATCTCTTACCTGCCTAGTACTGTAGTAATTCTAAAACTACAAAAAGATGTCTGCCGGTGGCCGAATGTAGAAATAGCTTTCTTAAACACTATTTTAGCCAACTTATTAACGACATCACCTGTGCGGCAAACAAAACTTTGCAGTGTCATGTGCGAAATGTCAAAATAAATAATGTCAGTGTCATATTTGGCAAATTCTATACCGATTCTTAACACTAAATGGCTAATGACCTCGAATTCAGATACAATATTCCCTGACAAGGCAAATTATTCAGCCTGGCAACACCTACAAAGCAATTCAAACTTCAAATAATCCAGACAAAATTGTATCTGGCCAACGAAAAGCCATTAGCTCTAGAAAACAAATTGAATCAAGACTTATACGTACGAATTACATCTTTAATCTGGGCCCTACATAGGGGACACTGTCCGCCCCCCTTGCCCCTCCACTGTTGTACAGCACAATTATAACACATGCACATATGCCCGCACATATACAACACGCTGTCTATAGGATTCTCGTAGCAGATAGTGCACTCTGTGCCAGTGAGTTGTCCCTCCCCAATCATAGAGTATATAGGCTGGTGGGGATGCGCTCGGCTCGTGGAAGGCACGTCTCTCTTTCTCTCGTTCGGTATTTGGACTTGCTCGTTGCAGCTGTTCTGGCTGGCAGAGCATTGCATCTCGTTCCTTCTGGGCTGCTGCTGGTACGAAGGCTGCGGCAGGGGGTTGCAGGGTGGCGACATTGCCGGAAGGTTGGATAGGCACAGTTGGTTTGACTGGATAGGCTGGAAAGAAATATATGATATTTAGTTTTGGAATATTTATTTTTTAAGTTTCAATTAGGAGAGGTTTAATAACAATCTATGTTGAATATACTAATATTATGTGTTTGTTACGCTTTCACCGCTAAACCGCTGAAAACACTTTGATGAAATTTGGTATGAAGGTAGCTTGGGTCCCGGGAAAGGACATAGAGTACTTTTTATTTCCAAAAAATTGGACAGTTCTTGCGGAAATAGCGATAAACTTCACGTCACTTTTTTTTTTTAATTCTTGAAATTGCAAATACTCTTTGACCCTATACCCTATAAACTATAAAGTGTGGTCGTATTGTTATAGAGGTATCTGTGGATTTGCGACTCTGTGCTCGGAAGTGGGTTCTGTGATTAAACCACAGGCCAAAGTCCAGCAAAATTGATGTTGGGGAGAGAGTTGAGATGTCGTTTCTCATTACTGAGACCAAACCCAGTACATAATGAAATAGACGTAGAGCAAGTTAAATTAACATTAAATAGTAAGGATCATTATAAAGCATTTTCAGTGGGAGAAAAAGTGATGGTAAAAGATTTCAGAAAAAATAAAAAGAGTTGGTCATTAGGAAAAATTTGTAAAATTGTAGTACCAGGGGTAACTTATATGGCAGAGGTGGATGGTCTTCAGTGGAAACGACATGCCAACCAACTGCTGGAATGTGGGCAAGATTTATTATAGAATTAAGATTTACAAAATGTTATTTTAGAATAAGGTAAACTATATATATAAGTTATATATAAGTTTTATAAGTGCGGGAGAGTGTTATAGAGGTATCTGTGGATTTGCGACTCTGTGCTCGGAAGTGGGTTCTGTGATTTATCTCTGTCAGTTGTGAACGATTTAGAATTAAAAACGTGGCATATAAATTTGGTTGTATTAATTAATTACACCCAATTAGCTCCAGATATAACACGTATCTTAAAGGAATAAAACACCTAAGGCCTGTTCCACATACAAGAATGAAAAAGAAGCTCACCTCAATATAATGTGCGCTAGCCAGCGTCATCTGCTGATTAGCATTCTGCCCTCCATTCTGCGGCGGCAGGCTGACCACCAGAACAGTTCCCCCACTCGTATTGATGTTCTGGGCCGAGCCAGCCAGCACCCTGAGCTGCTGCGGAGGCGTCTGAGCAGTCTGAGAACTGAGCATCCTCACTTTCTGAGTGGCACCGTAAATATCCACAAACGCCCATAGCCTCAAAGTGTGGTCCACATGCATCACCGTTACAGGGTTAGACCCGTTCCTGCTGACTCTAACCTCTCCATCCAGAGTCAAGGTAACAGCGAGCTCGTCGCCCCTGCGGAGCCCGCTGGCCGCGTCCCTTCGCACAACCCAATACTCGGGACGGTCTAGCAGTTGCTCAGCGTCGTCGGGCAAATCGCAAGGTCTTAAAGTAGCCGGATCACAGGAGGTCAGACCAATAGCTAAGCTGCCGGCGTACGCTGTCTCAGTTGACAGGATCTGAACGACGATGGTTTGCCCCGGTCGCATAGGACGAGCGGTGAACACGTAACCTTGGCAGAATTCCGCTTCGATCCTCGCTGCGACTCCCCTGTCGTTTATAAACTGGACGTTTCTGCCTTTAGTCCTGTGGAGGCTGAGCGGTACTAACGGGCTTTGGTATCTCAGTTGCGGTAGTGGATCATCGACTGATAATGCTCGCATTCCGCTGATTATACGTTCCTCTTCAACCGGACTTTGGTTAGGCCGTCTGATCTGGCTTGGGGCTCGTGGATCAGCGAATTGAACTGCGGTACAATTCCCGTACACATCGACCAGCGCCCATAGTGGGGAGCGAGTGTCCACACCAGAGAAGAACAGCCCCTTGTCTTCTCCATTGACGCCAAAGTGGACGTCTCCTGCAGAGTTCACGTAGTAATACAATATGTTGTCTTTCTCGCAGAACCTTTCGCCTAAAGCCTTGGCCCAGTTGCCAGGCTTGTTGGTGAGGTCAGGGCACGCGTACTTGGGCAACGCGTGGGAGAGAGTCGTGGGGTCGTGGGTTGTGAACCCAAAGCGGATGACACCGCTCCAGCTGTTGGAGATTTCCACGAAGCGGATGCAGACCTGGAAGAGAGGTAAGAGTTGATTAGTTCAAGGATCGCGGTTACTGGTTTAATTTGCTCGTCTCAATATAGCTTGTATCTAATTGGTTATAAAGATCACTTCCGCTCCAAAATTCTCAAGTGCGAGTGTCTCAAGCGAGGTTGTCTCAAGCGTTTTGGATATAAGCCATTATCGGTGTTGTGTCATATTAAGGTAGCTCAAAATCCTCAATCATTTGGGTATTCATTGAACCATTAATTCTAGTGGTTTTTCCTTGGCGCGTCACCACAGTCAGCTGCGAGCGTAAGTGTGACATTACTGTATGGAGTATGAGACAAAGGGCCTACTGACATATCTACACACATGTAGAAACTTGTTAGATGGTAATGACTGATGACACTAACCTTCTCATTGACTCTGACTGGCCTAGCGCTGAACGCCACCCCCTTGCAGAATGACTCGACCCTCCTGGCCACGGAGCCGTCGCGTGATATCCTGATGTTCTCGCCGTGGACGCTGTGGAAGCCCAGCGGGGGGAGGTTGTTGGGGGCGCCGCCGGTGCATGAGGTGCGGGGCGCTGGAACAAAGAACATTCGATTTTTGAATTTTTAGGGTCTGTGGCGTGTTTATTATTTGACGAGGCAGTTGGTGGTGAAAAAACTTCGTATCTCATATTTGGTGACGTACGATTTTAAACTTAAACATGAAGAGGATTAAGTTCAAACTCGTACAACCGAAATATCAGATACGAGTTTTTTCTAAAGTAGTAACGATATCTGTCTGTGCTTGAGGAATTGTAGCGCCCAAACGGATGGACAGATTCGGAAGCGGTTTTCTTTTAAATAGAAGCTAGGTTAATCAGAATGGTTCTTAGCTCCGTTAAAAAATAAATAACATTAGTACAGTTGGGTAAATAATTATTTAAAAAAACGCTATCCAATGGATCCAACGTTCAGGGTTACCTTATCAGGCTGATTATAAGCGATAACAGTCGCCATACTGTTGACCAATGTTATCAAATAACGTTTAAACCGATTAGGGTTGCCAGATGGCCGGGAAATCCGGGATTATCCCGGAATTTTGCGTTTTGTCCCGTGTCCAGTACAACAAAAAACGATCATTGGATTTTAAGACAATACTTTAGTTTATTAGAAAACAATAATAGTAATGAGGGCGCCACTGGACACTCGGCGTAGTCTTATAGCAGCTAAGTCACTAGAAACTAAACTTATTTGTATGTAAAGGGACCTTATTGTCGATGGCGCTTACGCCGCACTGCGTCACGCGACGTTGTATTTATATCGGAGCATCTTTAATAATGGCGGAAGCGCCATCGACAATAAGGTCCCTTTTCATAGATAACGCATATTATAATCGCTACTGCGCAAGCTGCGCCCGCATCTGCCGCGCAGGTGGCCGCCATCTTGGCCGCACGCGCAGGGGTGACTACAATGGACTGTCTTCGATAGTAGTTTTCAGAAACGAGGGTTCAGATAAGGTGCTCAGAATTATCTAACATTTACTATGTTTTAGGTGTTTAGGTGTTTAGATATTTTCGAGTATATTTTTTGGTGGGGACACCTTAAAATTCCGAATATTTTTTTCCGAATATTCATTCGTCCGAATTTTCATTTTTCCGAAAGCTATGTTACGCTGGAGCTATTTTAGACTAAATACATAATTTAATTGTCATACGTAGTTTAGCTTAGGTTTGATTTATAAAAAAAAGCGTTGTTTTTTATTTTAAAACATATTGAAATACTTAAAGATGTCTTCATACAAGCGCAAAAATGGTGTCAAACAGTCTATTTGACTTAGGTAAACATTCTAAACTGTGAAATTGTGATATCATATTAACAAACCGGTTGGCTTAGTTTACTAGCTTAACTAGAGTTAAGACGCCATTTTTTAAATGCAATGAAGCTGTTGGCATGGCAACCACGCAGGCCACCTGATGATAATGGGATCAGACCCATAGACATTTGGAATCTCAAGACTACAATCACAAGACTGCAATTGCGTTGCCAACTCTGAGGACTAAGATGGAATAAATAAATATGAAGGGATAATGTCACACCAATTGACCTAGCCCCAAACTAAGGTCTAGGCTTGTACAGGTACATTCACTAAAGTTGGCACGAATGGAATGAACAAAAGTAATGTCACCTATCACTGTGTGAGTGCCGCCCTTTGAACCGATGTTCGAATTTCAAACCTAAAATCTGTTATTATTTTACACACTTGTATACTTTCGTTCACTCATTCAATCCATTCGTGCCAACTCTCGTGAATCGACCTGTACTATGGGTAGACAACGATATAAATACTTATATAGAGAAATATATACTTAAATACAGAGAAAACATCCATGACTCGGGAACAAATATTCGCGCTCATCACACAAATTTCTGCCCTTACCGGGATTTGAACCCAGGACCGCTAGCTTCGTAGGCAGGGTCACTACCAACTAGGCCAACGCGTGGCCAAAATGGTATGCCTATATGCTAGTAATGTAATAGTAATGTAATGTCTTATCCCCACACCGGAACAGAACTGCTTGCTTGGCGGCAGGATAATGGATAAGATTGTGGTAGCCTGAGACCCTGCACAAGGTCCTACCACCACTAAACCAACATGAGGCACCTCAAATGTCACAATTCAGTTCGTTCAAATGTCCCACATCATTGTTTATGTCACACCAAGAGAAAACGAGCCTACAGTTTTTTTTTTCTTAATTAATGGCTTTCACTCCTTGTGTTTAACAAGGTGTATTTCGCCAGTATCGAGTTTTAGACAATCACCATGGACTTATTAGAGAAACAAGTCCATGGATATCACACGCGAGGACAATTGTTCGGTTAAAGAGATTTACTCTGGTGGACT
Organism: Acleris literana; assembly: GCA_946894065.1. Taxonomy (NCBI): domain Eukaryota; kingdom Metazoa; phylum Arthropoda; class Insecta; order Lepidoptera; family Tortricidae; genus Acleris; species Acleris literana. The sequence continues at coordinate 10,706,296 of OX335693.1, read as the reverse complement.
AAACAGAAGCACATGGGGTTAGCTCCACGCGCTTCTGTCAAGTCCCGAGCCTACAGTTTGGTCGTTCTAAGAGGGCCGATTTGACAGCTGTCAACGCAGTATAAAATATAACCTCAAACATAATTTTGTACTGAGTTGACAGCTGTCAAATCGGCCCTCTTAGAACGATCGAACTGTAGTGGATGAAAGAGTGAATCCAGTTCAAGTATCTAACCCCGGGTGTGAGTAAGAGAGAAAGACAAACTGCATACAAGCGTTACCTAGCCTCATTTGAGGTAGGACATTGTACAGACAGCCATATTGTGGTCTACCACCCTACGGTTGAAGTTCATTTGCAGTCACGATACAACAAGTTCGATTTTCCCTTGCAATAATATTATGACAGTGACAAGTGTCAACCTTAGCGATAATTAGATCTCACAGAAACTTTTGTCAAAACTGGTAGACCAGTGTCTTGGCCGACCGTACCACCTCATTTTATCAAATAAGTTACTCTCGAATTAAATTCCCATGAGACTGTTCATCATTTTGCACGGTTTTTTAACTTCCGATTCTCGCACCTTATTTCCGATTTCATCCCCTAAAACTCCAAAATTGAGAACCGAGTTCGATCTTAGCTTCCGCCGGATACGCGATCCCCCAAATTCAAAATGGCTGCCGCCCTCTTTATTTTTTGTGGCAACACCGGACCACCTGGCACTTGACAAGTACACCCCCATGTTCAGTTCTGTTCATTATCTTGGAGCGACAGTGTGGCATGTGACGTGTATTGTTTTAAAGCTTATATAAGTAGTAAATAAATATTAGGTGGCAATTAAACACAAATTATAATCCCAAACTAAGCTCAGGGCTTGTACTATGGGTACTAAATTACGATAGATATACTTTCGTATCTTATAAAGAGAACAAAATCGCACTCTTCACACAAATATTAGTCCTTACCGTCTTCTCTTTCCCGGGACTACTGGGGTCCTAGTGAAAAAGGGTACAAGTCAACTTAACTCGTAATAAAAAGGGTAAGTATATATATGAACGGAGTACTAGACTTAAACCCTTTTTCACTTGGTCCCCAGCTTTGTCACAATTTTTTACGCTTACGCACCCTATATCCTATATGCAATCGCATAGCCGGTTCATGTATAGGTATGTATAATTTTGACATGAAATGTCGCTCGATTTTGTCTTATACCGTTTCTAATGACGCAAGTAAGTCGGTTCTTATTGGCAATTTATCATACGCAAGTTTGAAAACTGCCGGGGTTAATGTCGAGGTAAGCGGTATTGGTTTAAATTAAGTCGCTATCCGCGTATGTCTATCTGTTTTGCTGCCTACTAGCGCAACGGATTTAAATGCGGTTTTCACTGTCATTTTAATCGTTAGAGAAATAAAACCTGAAGCGAACCGAGTGTTGCTAGTGTCGAACGATTCCATCTTATTCGTCCCTAAGAGTATCAACAAGTTGTTGCCCTCATAACAATACAGCACCGCCAGCCGACTGGAACACCCTCATTGAATGCACACGTGCGCTGCCTAATAGCTCGAAGCATAGGAAGTCACCGTAACACGAGATTTTTATAAAACGGGTCGGCCATTTTGACGGTTTCCCGCGGTTTTGGTGGCCAGTACTACTTGTACTATTATCAATATTATCATCTAAGCGCCGAATGCGTGCTTGACGTTCGAAATTCAAAATTCAAATATAACAAAGCAGACTTTTGTTCATTTTTCGCGCTTTCGATGGCCGGTGTTGCCATCTGCTAATTCTAAGTGTACCTAGTTACTTTTTTATTCCAGGGATGTAGCTGCAATGCGGACAATGCGGACAAAGGTGTGTCAAATATATCTCGAAGGGGCCCAATATCCCTATTGCACAACGGAAGATTTGAACTCCCCCAAGTTTATAAATGCGATTTAATTCGGGTGCTGCGGGGGAGTCTAATTCCTACACAACTGTCGCGCACATGGCTTCGCCCACGGGGATTCGACGCGGGGTTTATTTATTTACAGTGACCATGACACACGCGGAGTTTTAGTTTTTTTTAGGAACGTCTGTTAGATGATTTTGTGAAGAAGGTTAGCTTAAAATTTAATTAGAATCTGATGTTTTTTTATTCCATAGAGATGGCTTATGAGCACACAGGCTACCTGATTGTCAGTGGGATCTAATACCCATTCCTAAGACTTTAAATACGCTGGCAACCCTGAGGACTATTTTCTGTTTTCTTATCCCCGCAAGGCAGTAGGTTAGTTGTAGGGTTCCCGACGAACTATGCATAAGGCCCTACCACATGCAAATGACAAAGACAGAGTAAAATGCGATTCTTAACTTTTTTTTGGCCTAAAAAAATTACAATCCCGTTGTTTACAATACAGATTACGTCACCGTTCACCTTTCTATCAAATTTCATCGAATTATCTATAAAATTTGCTACAACTAATAGGAATAACAGTAAAAAAATACAAACTTAATCCTACCTCAGATCCATGGCCATCTAACCTGCGTTTTGAACTTAAACAACGAGGGAGTAAAGTTCAAACCGCGAATGAGGTTCGAATAGATTTAACGCGTTTACGGTTCAAGGAGATTAGTTCCATTTTCGGCAAAACTATGTGCTACAAAATCTATTGGCCACGTTCTAAATTTGAAACGTCTCGCTCCATTACAAAGCGTTACTAACGTTTTAATTTAATTGTGATTTCGAAAAAAGAACGATCTCTTTGTTCGTCACGGCTGCGAACGGGCAATGACCGGCCAGTGTTGCTGGCTTAGAAAAAATAATAACTGTAGACCATGGTCATGCAGCGTAATGCCAGGTAATTCAATTCACTTTTTTATCTTGTCTTAATTATTATACCATAAAGTCTGGTAATGCTAATATTACTGACTATAAAGTTTAAAATTGTATGAACATTCGAATCCAGTAAATTCTAATGCAAATATCTTAGTATTTCCGATACGTTAAGTTTACGAAGGATTGCGTACGACAAATAAGAGAGTAGTCCATCTTACTCCCACTCGAAAACCCCCCAGAAACATTTCACCGACTTGATCTTTAACAGAAATCAATATTATGGCACCGAATGCATTAAAATTTCAACCACTGGAGACCGCGAAACCTAATTCTACCCCAAACCGAGCGTGAAACTACCCAACATCTGGGCCCATTAAAAGTAAATCGAATCTAGCCTTGGGGGAGGGTCCCTCAGCCCTCAAGGGTAAAGGGGCCATCTTTAATTTTCCTTACTGGGTCAGTGAAGCCACTAAAGCATTTTTTATTTTTGGTGAGTTACCATACTCACTATTGATTAGGTAAGTCAATAGGTACATATATTCAAGTCGTGACACCTTAACCGACAGAAGTTTTCAATATTTGATACCAAGGATAAAACTAAAACATTAATGATTGAAAATAAAATTGACATAAGTATGTAACATATAGTTATACGCAAAACCGGAGTATGTTTGCTATACCACTACTTAGTCGATTGATTATCGATGCAAAATACATTAACAAAGAAATCCAATATTGTTAAGTGTGGTTAGCAAGCGGCGTGCTAAGTGCATCCGGCTCGAAGGACCATGAGCATCAGCGATATCCGGCTTGAAGGACCATGAGATCATTATCGTTAAAGTGTCGAATATCAAGGTAAATCGATAGATTAATAGTTTAATATTCCTGTCTTTATTTAAAATAGATGGTATATTAAGTTCACTGACCCGTTCAACTTTATAATATTAATATTATGCCTGTGTTTACCTAAATATGTTTATATTTATATTATAAATGCTATAAGATAATACGCACGTGGCTTGGTATAAAATTAGACAAAGAATAGACAGAGGTATAAGACCGCTTCTGACTTTTTTTTTATTAGCCTCGTTTGATAACTCACGTTACTTCCAATTCAATGGTGACGTCGTCAGTCAGTTATTTAACGGCAGAATGTTTGTTTAGTAAATATGTATACACACTGACAATTATGTATGACGTGATATTCAACTGACGCCATTCGGGTTACAAGTTACAACACAATCATGGTGTTACTATATTTATGAGGTTTAATTTATGTCTGTCATTTCAATTCGAATCTGTCCTTGAATCTTTTCTCGTTATAGTAATGGGCTGCGAGGAGGATAGAATTGTATGGAACCCAACCTAGGAACAGTAGAAAGTAGGTATTTTTATATTCTAAAACTTTTTTATGGCAGGAAATGTCAAATCGCTGAGAAATTTCAATGGCCGAACTAAAATGTCACCAAAACATGTGGTTATGTGTGAACTATTATTGTCTTTTACCTTATTTAACACAAAGATTTTGGAAAACCCACCATTTTAAAAGTTTTAGAACTTGAAATAACCTAACCGGTGACGTATAGTTCGTTTTTATTACAAGCTGATTTGCCCATTCTCCTTTGAAATACGTAAACCCGAAAGGAACGCAATTATGGTATCTAGGAGGTGATCTGATCATGGAGTTGGAAAGGTGACAGGATCTCCGCTCAAGCAAAGCAACTTATAAAAAAGTCCAAAGCAAGCATACTAGGACTTCATATTACAAAAGGCATTAACGAAAACGAGGGGTGAATATAAGGGGGCTGTCTCCCTACATTCTTACACTACAGCTGCGTTGATGTGCCGAATATCTCAAGGGGATTGCGATAATGAAACGCCTATTGTTTGGGTACGCACGGGGGAGGCTCTTTGCTTTTATGACGTCCTAGTACTTTTGCGAGATGAACCACTTTTATAAATAGTTTAGGGTTAATTCTGTTAAAGTGGATTAGACATAATAAATAAAGGTGTTCTAGTGATCACACTAATACTATAAAAGCAAAAATTGAGAGTGTGGGTGTGTGTTAACGCGTAGGCTGCCTTTTACAAAGATAATCAATAATTAATTCCCGTCACTGTACTAGAACGAACTATTCCGTGAAGTTTCTGCTCTTAGTTCATTTAGTACACGCAGAGCAAGAACAGAGCAGGCAGAGCAGTGAGTGACACTGACAGCAAAGCCGGCCATTCATTCGGTCAAATGAGCATGAACAGACCAGTTTCTTTCAGTGTACTAAAAGAACTAAAAGACCGAATTAGTACATTAGAGCGATTGTACTAGTTTGGAGCGATCCGCTCAGTGAACGAGCGCGCACAACCTTACAATGGTAACGTAAGATGGATAACGCAGACAAAGTCGCGGGCAAGAAGTGTTTATAAAAATAAAATCTAAACGAATTCCAACTCTAGTGAAAACTTTTGAAGACATAGACAACTTTGAAACCTTGTATGTAGTTACTTCATACACATAACATTGTTACATCACTTTAGAATAAATCCTACGCGACGTTACTCGAGCCTCATTGGTTGCCGCTCGACCAATCACGGCCCGAGATTCCGGGGAGATGCGCGCCGCTGCGTCTGCGCATCCTGCCGTTCCTTTTTCGAAAAAGGAAATCTGATAGTACTTTTTAATTACACGAGGGTGATCGTTGGTTTGTTTTAAAATTATTCGACCGTTAAAAGTTATTCTATAAACAGGAAAAGACTGACGCTTGTTTTTTTTCAAGTTCAAACGTTGCTTCCTGTTTTTATTCTTGTATTTCACTAGCTGTTCGTGCCCGGCTTAGCCTGGATGATTTTTTCTTTAATACAAACCTTGTCCTAACAATTTACGAACACAAAAAAAAAACTGCCAATTCGTTAGAGTTCGCAAGTGATGCTCCGTCATGCACGAGGCGATTGATTTTTATATAGAAGATTTTTGCCTTGGTTGTTCCTAATCAGTAATTTAATAATTAAAACATCAACTTTTTTCTTTAAAAAAATACAACACAACGAAACGTTTTTTTAGCAGCAGCAACACCATTGCATAATTGCGTTTAGTTCTACTTTTAGCTCGGGTACAACAATAGTTTATTCTCGATCTAGATCGGTTTTGACGTCACTAGTCTATGATTAGTAGGGATTGCACCAGGAAGACGCTATGACGCAAATCGTGACATTTGCCGTGCGCCTGCGTTTCTAGGAACTGCGTTTTGTTATTACACCGTTAGAAATGTTTCGGTTGATTGACGGTGACGGGCAGATGGCAGAAAACAAAACACATCTTGAGATCTGTCAATGAAAATCTCCTTTGCATAACTGAATTCAGTTTTTAATAGATTTTAAACTCTAATAAAAACTCTTTTTTTAAAATTTGCAACACGTTGTTTGTTTAAGTTAAAATAAACAAGAGACTGTGGCCCGTTTCACGAAGCTACAAGTTACAAATTACAAGCGGAACTCTTTTTCTAGCAAAAGGAGTTAGAAAGAGACTTCCGCTTGTAATTTGTAAATTGTAGCTTCGTGAAACGGGCCGCAGGGGCCCGTTTTATAAAGCTACAAATTACAATTTACAGGTTACAAGTTTCCATTTGACACAACCTCGACCAATGACGACCAGCCATTTGAGCAGTGTTGCCAGTTAAACCTGTAAAATTGTAACTTGTAGCTTTATAAAACGTGCCCCAGAGTTGAGATTCAATACGGTACAACCTTATTGCTTTTGATATTTCCGTACTGTCAACGTTTTGACAGCTCTCATTTACTTGACAGTAATGGCAGCAGAGTTAAAACCAATACCATAACACGTCAAAAACGTTTAGAATTGCGACCCTCTTTATGAATCTTTGAATTTATGAACGGAAAAAAATAATAATTAATACCTATACACTGACGAACTCATAAAGTGAACTTAATTTATTTTCGCCTTTATTTCGAGAACTGACCATTTTCCAATGACGCGTTAGCCTATACTCTTTTCCACTTAAGATGAGCCCTTTGACAGCTCTTATAAACACGTATTACACTTGTTTATTTAACGTTACATAAAAAAATACACTGGTACACACCTAGCGACGTCGTTCAGGAACTTCAATAATTAATCGGCTATTTTTAAATACCTCGCATGTGAGTATAGTAAGTGATTGAAATTACGAAATACGGCTTTCACAGGTATTATCTTAGGTGAAAAAGAGTGTAGTTAGTAGTTCCCTGCCTACGAAGCTAGCTTTGGGTTGTATTCCCCGTAAGGGCAGATATTTGCGTGATGAGCGCGAGTATTTGTTCCTGAGTCTTGGATGTTTTCTATGTATTTAAGTATGTAATGTATGTATTTGTCTTTATAAGCATGTTTATCTTTGTCTATAGTTTGGTCGTTCTAAGAGGGCCGATTTGACATCTGTCAACGCAGTATAAAATATAACCTCAAACACATTTTGTACTGAGTTGACAACTGTCAAATAGGCCCTCTTAGAACGACCAAACTGTAGTACCCATAGTACAAGCCTAGAACTTAGTTTGGGACTAGGTGTGAATTTGTTTCTCCTTGCCACATATAATTAAGAAGTTCAGTCATTTTGTCGTGAAAAGGTGACAAAAATACTTGATACTTTCGCGATTATATAGAAAGTGTTTATCCTTGACATTTGATATACATTATCATGTTTTAATGCTACATCAAGACAGGTGGAAAGATAATGAAGCGCAAGGTGCGTTTGATCACAAAGAGGACAGCAGATGGCTGCTTTATTAACACTAGGTACCCGCCCTCGCTTTGCTTCGGTTTATGTGATGTTCTACATAAAAACCTTCCTCTTGAATCACTCTATCTATTGATGACCACCGCATTAAAATCCGTTGCGTAGTTTGAGAGATCTAAGCGAACAGAGGGACAGACGGCGGGAAGCGACTTTGTTTTAAACTATGTAAAGACGTATTAGCTGGAAGGAAAAGAAAACCAACGAATAAGTTTTGAAGATGGTAAACGAGAGAAGACATATTTTAGAAACCATAGAATGTAGAAGACGGAAGATGATGGGACACTTGATACGGCACGACAGTTTCTTTTTGAACATTTTGGAGGGCAAAGTTGAGGGAAAAAGAGGAAGAAGAAGACCTAGGCTTACTTATTTCAGCCAAATAAGACAGAAGGCCAATGTCGTGTCGAATCAGGAGGTGAAAAAGCTGGCAGAGAACAAAGAAAAGTGGCAATTACTCCACCGACAAGACGTATCATCATCATGTCAGCCGAAAGACGTCCACTGCTGGACATAGGCCTCCCCCAAGGCTCTCCACTCAGACCGGTCTTGTGCTTTTCGCATCCACCGCGTGCCCGCGATCTTTCCAAGGTCGTCACTCCATCTTATTGGAGGCCTACCTACAGCTCGTCTCCCGGTCCGCGGACGCCACTCAAGAACCTTCTGACCCCATCAGCCATCAGTCCTGCGAGCAATGTGCCCCGCCCACTGCCACTTAAGTTTGGCTATTATTTTTTTCAAAATTAATAATACAAACTTCTATGGAATGTTAGTTTAACGTCCGTATCTGTGTATATATAAGTAGGTCTGCGGCATGGCTCCCAAAAACAGATTGAAAGATGTGGACGAGGCTTTTTTAAAAGAAAAAAAAAACTATCGGGATGGTTCTTAGCTAAGTATCAAAATCGGTTAGCCTAATGGCCGATTTATATTGGTCCAGCGCAAGCCAGTAGCAGTACATTGCGTCGTTACAATAGCTCTCGCCTCAAACGTGAAAACCAAGTCGTCAATGTATGAGTACTGGCACTACTGGCATGCTTTTGCTGAACCAGTGACCAGCCATAAGAAATATCAGCTTTCAAAGGAGTTGCCATTATAAGTTTTTTTAAATATATTAAACATAAGAACAAATAACATCTGCCTATTCTAATTATACAACAGTCACGTGCCAACTATTAGTGGTGACAGTTCTGTAAATATTGTAACTAATTTTGTGCCTAATTAAATTATTTTGGGATTGGGGTTGGGGTTGCCAATTTGGGGGAAAGTTATTAATAGAGGCATGGGACACAGTGCTTTTGCAAACGAATTCGTAAGTTATATAAGGTTAACCTACGTGTGTAGGAATGGAGCGATCTGCTACATGTATGTATGTCACCTATGGACTCCTAAGCTGATTCAGTCGTGACACACCTGCCTCAGTGGCAATCTAGGAATTTGACCCTTAATTATGATGTCTATAGGCAAACAGGAGCAGAAAATTGCGTAAAAGTTGCCGTGAGCTGAGCTCCATGTTGCCAGCTCAAAATAATAATCTCCCCATTTCTTAGCGTCAGGTGCGTGGCTGAATGTCACGCGCCATGGCTTTTTAGTTCATCACGCTTCGTTAGCCACTTCATGTCTACACATCCTTATTTCTACAGCAATAACACACATATTTGCTAAATTTTAATGTTTTTTAATGTTTGTTTCGCATTTCACACGGATTCTACGTATGTGTATGAACGCAAAGTTGATATCAGCTTGACTTGTGCGTGTGTCCGTTTGTTGTTATTGTAATTTACCTCTAAACAACTGCAAGATGCACGCTCGCGGAGTTCATTTCACTTTTCAACGGCAAGTGGGATCATTTGCTACTTTGCTTTTAATAAAAATGGCGTGATACTACGGAGAGACACATAAACGCGTTAATATTAAAACATTAATAACCCGTCTGGTTTTCCGTCGGAGATTTAAAACAGTGTATTCCCATGGCTGAAAAAGAATCTACTTACTAAATAATATCATGAATAGAGGACGCCCGCGACTTCGTACGCGTCGAAATGATTTTCCGCTACTCCCCCTATTTCTTCCCGCTGGAGGTCGATTTTCGGAAAGTCCTTTCTTACTTTTCTTAGTGCACTCCTAGACCTCATAAGGTACCTACGCGCCAAATTTGTAATCTCTAGACCCAGCGGTTTGGGCTGTGGCTTGATATGTCAGTCACTTTCTTCTTTTATATATTTAGATTAACTTGTTATACATATAACTTTGATTTACCGAACTGCACTCCAAAACTGGTACCTATTGCGCTAAGCTTAAGTCCCACTTAAGCTTAGCTGTGCTGGATACGTCTGCCGAATACATACGGAATGGTGGGCCCACCCAAGTCACAGAGTGGACCCCGCTAAATCACTGTAGCAGAGGAAGACCAAGAGATGGCGAGCTGACTTGGACGCGTTTTGAAGAGAGTGCCGCAATCAACCCACCTCTGACACCTGGTAAATGATTGCCCACTTCCCTGTTTTCCCGGTGGCATGCATAAATTTACACTGGCTGAAACATCTGGACATTTACCATTGCTCCATGCAGGATGACTGCCATACGCGATGATGATGCCCTTAATAAGGACGAATGGCGGAAAATAAAACCTTTTATAAGTAACAAGAACGCCTAAGTTCCAATGTTGCAAACGCTGTCACGTCACAAACAAATGTGACCCAAAAAACTCAACAAGGAAGCTCTCATTAGGTCAATGCAAACTCGTAAACTGATGCATTTAGTAAACAAAGGAAGATCAATCCGATGTCCTAAATACAGAGCTGTAAACCCACAAAGAACCGACAAAGGGGGGCATGTGTTGGTCAAACAAAGCTTTCGGCAATATCCTTGCATCCTTGAACTTTTGGCCGAAGCGGGGATTTTCTTCAACATTTCGATGACTAACTCAATTAAGTTATTAACCGTAAGGCCAGCCAGTTTGGAGCAGACCCTTACAGGATCTGAACTCCTGGTAATAGGATGACTAAACACCCTCATCTGAATTGATGTCTTAGCCAAGCTCCCCTTGAAATGTATAATTTTTGACTTAAACGGTCGTTTTTACGTGAAAGCAACAAGACGAAATTCAAAATATTTGTTTAGTAAGCTAGCGACCGCCCTCGCTTCGCTTTGCTTTATGCGAGTTTTCTGTACCACCCGTAGATAAACCAGAATTTATTATACGGTTAAGGTTTATAAAACCTTCCGTGAAAATTTATCTAACTGATGAGAAAACCGCATCAAAATCCATTGCGGATTTAGGAAGAGTTTAATAATAATAAAGATAAAAAATGTAGATTGTCTACATGAGAGCTCTTTTACACGTTGGTAATAAAGTGAATCTACTAGCGCTTCGGACAAGGCCATTGCGGAGAAGAAGCGCCGCAAGAAACTCCAGTACATTTACACAAAGAGGGTTGCATGTGTCTGTATGTGCTCACAAACGAATGGACCGATTCCGACGCGGTTTTTAAAAAATAGAAAGCTAGTTTAATTGGGATGATTCAAAGCTAGGTTACATGAAAATCGGTCGAGCCATTTAAGAGATATCAGCATTGAAAGTCGCCACCGCCATTATAATGGTTTTTTTATCTATTTAATAGTTATATTAACTTGTGTATCAAGTTAGAAATTTGTTTCCAACAAGGCGTTCATTAACAACTGTGTTTTCCACATTTTTTATAGCGTGTAGGTTTCACCGCTATCACATCCGCCGGCCCTTCCTGTGTGGTCAGCCATTCAAGTTAATCTTGATACACAAATTGATCCACAGAATAAACAAAGTGCATGTGGACCTTGATTTTGTTACGTTAAATGCACAAATTGAATTGCAAAATCGGACTTTGTCCAACTCTATCCAAGGTAAGAGGGATATTAAAGAATAAAAAGTGAGATGGTACGTTAGATTAGATCCCACTTCTGATTTGCCGATGGATCAAGTTACATCATTGATTAATATCACTAAAGTGTACTTATAGTACTAATTATTTTCTCGTGGGTTTTATTACACCATTAGGCGATTTTTCTCAATCTCCAGATAATAATTTGTCCGAGAAAAGGACAGATCTGGAGATTGTGGAGGCTCTAAATATGCTTAAATATAAATATGATTTTGTAATCGTTAATTAATTTACATTCTGTTCCAAATTCAATTGTTCCAAATTTAAAAGAATAAAACGTGACCGCTTCATTAAAAGCGATGATGCTGGCCGGTTGAAATTAATCTGTCTTTATCCGTGTTGTCGATGGCGCGGCGTGGGAACCGCGAGTCAGAGAGAACGAGTTCTCTTTCCATAAGAAACTTACTATCGATACATTTTTTCAATGGTTCTCTTTATATAAGTAGTATGGCTAGGTCACGTGTCCCATTTTTAAAACGGCTTTAATAAGCTTCACTTGTAGATAAAGAACTATGTAATAACTATAACTCATAAAATATTGACCTACTTCTATTCGTCGGATTGACTTGAAATTTTGCATAGGTTCAGTCTACTTTGGACTCGTTAGGCTGGGCTTATATTGAGCTGGGTTATCCGGGATACATAGCGTGTCATAAAAGAAAACTATTGAATCCAAACATTTACCTCAAGCAACTACATCAGAAGCAAAGTAAAACATTAAAACTTCAAATAGGTTGTCCTCGATTACCACAGACAATTCAGTATTGCTGCAACTTGTTCTAAAAAGAAACAGTCATTATATGTACACAAGGCCACGCATGTTTATTTAGGACCAATTTAAACTCTATTGCCGAGGTATTATGGAATGGTTGCGTGGATCGAAACTGTTCTCACGCTTGATTTTATTTTTATTCTTGAATCGATGCGGGAGCCGGTGTAACCTAGTGCGTATAAGGAGATGTTTACAAACAAGTACCTAATGTATGTACCGATATATTAATTAAAAAAAAAAAAACCATTAAACTAGGGTAAACCCTTTCACGAGTCAACACCAAGTGCCACTCAAAAGAGGATTATTCGTGATTTTCGGCCAGTGCTCGTGGCTTTATTATCATCAGCCAGTATTTTTTCTTTTAACATGGCAACTTTTAGACGTGCAATTATCTATTTTTAAACACAGAATGGCAGACCAGCCCTTCGAGTAACGGTCCACATCCCGTTTCCCACGTAATTGTCTTTTATTAATTCACCTCGTGTACGCCATTTTGTTTTTACTTTTTAAAAGCGGTTAGTGTTTTTTCATCGATGCATCCGTGGGAGATGCGGGGTGACTATTTTTACTTGACGCCAAAAGGAATAATTATTTTACTACAACAAATTTAGTGATGCAGATAGTTACGATACTGTCAACCATTCAACATCATATTAAAAGCAAGCAAGGAGTGTCTTTAATAAGTTTGCGTTGAATTTTACTCGATTTCTGCTATAAGGTTTTTTTAAGTTGCAAGGCGTGGGAAGTGTTTATTCAGCCAGTGTTTTTTTAATGGTTAATCTTTGATTACATTTTTGACTTGACTTTTATATACGGCCTTTTAACACGTAAACATTTTAATCGTTATTAATCTTACACTGTGTTAATAAACCGTTACAGCTTCATAGAAGTTGGGAAACTCCATGAATTATAAATATTGTTAATTACATTGAGTTACAAGTAAAAGTAAGCTTTATCGTGCGATACCAAGATTCAAATTAAAAAACAGCGTTGTTTATTTACGTTTCGATGGACCGGAAAACTGTTTAACGGATATGTTGTTTCTATTTTTGTCTCGCTCATTCGAAAGATAAATTAAGACTTAACTTAGAGTAAGTAACATAGGTTTTTTTTTATATTTGTAGATACCCAATACCTATGACTACTTAAGACAAACAACGTGGTATTAATTTGCAAGCGACCTTTTTATTAGGGCCGTCACAATCTCCAGATCTATCTTTTTAATAACATTATCTTGCTAACATTTCTCTGGAGATTGTGAAATAGGACCTTAATCTAATCATAATTAAAAAAAGAAATTAATATCACTAGCCACATTATAACCGTAAGATGCTACATAAATCCTAGATCGAACTCATTAACTGGTAACACTGGCGCGGTGTCGCAACGCTCTCACGGTCCGTGAGAACCTCACCTTTCGTTGTCACTCGACTCGACTCGGTCGATGCTACAGCAGTTCGATATGGCATAGACAATCGGGAGTTATCGAACGATTCAGTTTGAAATTAGAACGTTTGTTGATGGACAGTGTTATTTTTGATAATGAGAGTTAGCGGAAGGAGTGCCTACTACCTATCTGCTCGCACATGTTATTTAGTCCAAGCTTAAGTTTTATTATGTACTTAATAAGGTAAAAATAAATACGTCACGTTTCAAAGATAATCAATACAGACATTTTAAAACTAGATGAAAGTTATCATTTTTCCAAGTTTTTAAGGTCACCCCTACATCTAACGACGTGAAATCTTAAGCCGGTACAAAGAAAGCTTTATGTCAATCCGAGAAGAGTGCAAAAAACCATTATTTATTTTGTACTTGACTATACTGGCTGTATAGAAACATTAAACCTTTTCGCTCAACCCGCCTTACCAGAATGACAGGTGACAAAATTATAAGCACAACGTTTTCCGGAAGCAAAACTCTCAAATTATTCAAATAAAGAATTGGCACGCACAATGTGTCCGTTAACACCAAAAAAATCATGAACACCTTCCTTATCTATACCATGCCTTATAGCTACTTAATAAGGTTGCAATTCAATAAGACCGACGGTAAAAATAACTTTGCAGAGTGCCAGTTACATTCCCACGCGTTTCGGAGATCGATTTTTGAAATTTCCGATTTTAAAGGGTTGTTCGAAATTTGAAACATCTGGCAGCCAGATGCAGATTTCCGATTGTGGTAGTTTTCATAGTTTTTAGCAGGTGATAATCTGTTTTGTATTTAATTTTTAGCGGAAAAGTACAATTCCAAATGTTATTGGTAAAAACACCTTTACTTCCGGGGTAAGTTACATCATTTTTTTACGCTAGCAACATATAATGTTCCTTCGAGCCGAATGTTTAAAAGTGAAAACCTTCATTCAAACCATGTCATCATCCTACATCGTTTATTCTTATCTTAAAGGCGTTACAGTAAAAGACAAGTTTAAAAAGCCTTTAAAATGAGAGGCGTAAGTACGCAATTCGTTGAATAGCTGCGTCATGTTAGATCATTAGAAGTCGACGATCGTGATCAAAATTAATCGGATTATATTCGTCGGCGTTGAAAAAAAGGTTAAGAGCGAGACTTAGCTTCGTTAGAAAAAAGGTTTTACTAACAACTTCGACGCTTATAATTACATACCGCCGTACTCAGAGACAATTTACACGTTCCTTTTTCAAAGTAGTGTATGAAAATTTTTGATTAAGGAACTACTTAATCGATATTTACTGGCTGAGTACGGCCGTTAGAGATGTTACAACCTAACCAATTCAAATTCTTTCACTATATGAAGCGACATAGTAATTGACTATTATAAGCGATTTCAATCAGACAGCGAGGAAGGTCGCCAGCGTTATAAAATATAAGTTTGTACACAGAAAGGACGAATGTTGACAGATAAGCGTTTTTTTTTAAAGAGTGATCGTCCTCGAGCTTTACTTTGTATTGTACCCGCATAAATACATAAACACGGACCGACTCTCATCCAATATGATATATGATATCTGTGCTTGAGGGCAAACACGAAGACAAATTGCTGTTCCGTTTTTTGGTATGGTGATAGCTTGAACCCCAGCACGGATAGCACAAGTTGTATTTTCTCGCTTGTCGCTCAGTGCGTCTCTATCGTTACGTTCTGGAGAGAAAGGGAGATCCGAGCGACAAACAAGTCGCGGACATGTGCTAGCCGTGCTGCACCCGAATTATTGTAGCTTATATCGTGGTGGATAAAGCACCCGTCTCTCTCGCACTTACCAACTGGTCCGAAAGTGACAGTTGTTTTATCCACATCGATATACCCAATCGTAATATATATATATATATATATATATATACGACATAGCGTCCCGTTACTTTCTCAATATCGTATCTGATCGAATAGTTAGATAGGAAAAGCACTCATGTTCCCTAAAGAATAAAGACTACTTTCCTATCAAACTATTCGATCAGATACGAGATTGAGAAAGTAAAACGATAAGGATATTTTTAACCCCGGAAAATTGGACAGTGTCTAAGGGAATAGCGATAAACGACTTCCAAGTAAAGTCACGGGTAACAGCTAGTTTACAAACAAAGCTGCGCAAGAGTTGGACGAGACGTACAAGCGAGCTAGAAAGAGACCCATACAACAATTTCTGACCCTTTTCTTTACAAGTTGTATACAGAACCGTGATGAGCTTGTTACGAGGCGTGGGAAGCATTCTGTTGATTTGTGATACCACAGATTAGATAGGGTTAATAAACTTAACCCAGTTCTTTATCTTTTAGTTAACGCAGTTTTTTTTTTTATAAAATTCGTTTCTCTGTCATAAACCCATGACTCTTACCCTTCATCTGGCATAACTTTTTTTGGCATAATCATCATTTGGCATAATCATCATTTGGCATAATCGACATAATCTACACTTTTTTAATCACTAAAAGGTTAGTAAAATATAAGTTTGCATTTGTAAATATCATTTTGAATATTTTTTGTTCAATGAACAAGAGCAGACAAAGGCTAGCAAAGCCTTAATGGACCTGTGCGCGGATAAGGATAACGTGGCGAGTAGTGTCTACAATAGCGACTTAAGCTCTGAGCATCGAATGAACTAAGGTCGAGTCACAATGAAACAAATAGATTTCTGGGCTATGGAACTATGTCGAAATGACGTTAATCTATCAACTCGTTCGAAGCTTTATAGGGTTGAAATTACTGAGTCACTTTGACGTAGTTCTATAGTGGCCTAGAAATGCATTTGTTGTAAAATTTCATACAAACGGACAGATTTTGGGTAAATATATCTACAAACCAGATCTTTGCACTTTTTCGGGGGTTACAGACTTTAAAACCGCAACCTGCCGAGTTGCCTGTTACAATTATATTTATTCGTTACACTGGCAACACCGAAACGGTAACGATGCGTGCGCGCCTCTCCCACGACCCCGCGACCCGGCGCTGAGAGCACAGAGAACATAAATCACATAGCTATTGACTTATATAAGCTTCACAATGCATATATTTATGATTCTTATACTACATGAAGGTAAATCGTTAGGATTAGAATTTTTTTAATGAGATAATCGGTCCGTATACTACATAGGACTTCCTTGAGAAAGACTTAGCTCCGAAGTATGAATTCGGGACCTAATATCATAATAGGAACAAACAAAGCTCAGTGAAATTATAGATTTTGCAAGGTAGGTAGGTATTTACCCTTTAATATATATATAAGATATATGCATGAAAGTCGTATAAATGCAGTTGAAATGCGCTCTTTACGTAGTATGTGTGGTGTAAAACTGATTGATAGAGTAAGGAATGAAAAAGTCAGAGAGAAATGTGAGCTAAAAGAAGACGTAGTGACTAAGATTGAAAAGGGCATGCTTCGATGGTTCGGTCATTTGGAAAGGATGGATGAAAGAAGATTGACGAAAGAGATATACAGAGCGAAAGTGAGTGGGAGGGTCAGAAGGGGCCGCCCTAGGCGTACTTTTTCGAATCAAATCGGAGAAATAGTGGAAAAGGCTCGAATCTTAAGTACCCGAAACCGACGTGCGTGCATGACACGATGTATGAATGTGGAAGAAGCGAAAGACATTTGTCAGGATCGTAGCAGGTGGAAAGAAGTCGTCTCTGCCTACCCCTCTGGGAAACAGGCGTGATTTTATGTATGTATGTATATATGTATGTATGTATATATATAAGATATATTTCTACTGTTCGCATTTGAACCTGTTATGGATAGAACCTACGAGGTACTAGTACCCAATAAAACCTAGCGATGGATATAAAAATCTGTCTTTACCATAAACATGTTAAATACTACCATAGCAGTATCTTATTTCTAATTAAATCATGGCAACATTGCTCAAGTTTGAATTTGGAATCACGCGCGTCTTTAGAATTCCATTCCACGCGCCGTTCCCACGATCATTAGCGTTGATTTGTACGCGTCCGAAACGCTGGCCGGTAAGAAATTTTCAAATTTGGAATTTCGTTTCTTCGTTTTTCGAAGGTCGCGGTGTGTCTGTAGACATGTGTGGATTTTTTATATAGAATAAAAGGCGACAGCTGATTTTATTATGCCAGTTACGTCACGTGATTCACAAAATGAAAAACGATCGTCCATTCAAACACGTTCGGTTCGGAGAACAGCAAAATATCCGTTGCGCAATTTCAACAAAACCGCAATACATAAAATTTCAAAGAAAATCACCTATAACAACTCGCGTTTCTTAACTGCCAGTCGTTCTAAATTCCGAACAAAAACGACCCGATATCGATGCTCTTGGCCATAAACTGTGCGAAAAAAACGTAGCAAGATGCTGGCAGGCAAGAAAAAACCATCAGCTGGTACCTTACACCTTGAATCATTAAAGCGCATAAACAAAATTGAAACCTGCTCCACACAAATAAGGTAGGTTATAAAACGAAACTTCAGTAGTAAATTTTACACCTTTTGCTCTTAATTTCGAAGTGAAAATGAGACTTATTTTGTGTAGGATAAGAGTCAGTTTTTGCGTTTTTTTCACAAGCAGCTGCTTGGACTATTTCGGTATCGTAAATTGGTGGATGTATCGAATTTATTGAGACCCTAGCGAAGGTTCTTCTTTAGTAGATGATATGGCTTTTACGCGTATTGGAACTGAATTCAAAGCGAGAATACAGTGTTATTTTCATAGGGTTCCGTACCAAAATGGTGATTAACAAAAGCAAGCTTTCAAAACCCGACTGTTGCTAACCAACTTTAAATCGTTATATATCCTAAATGATCATTCAAAATGAAAAACGATGAAAGAAACCTAAAGATGATTTTTAAATCCCTATTCAATGATACCCCACTTGTCATATTTGGTCGGCTTTTTTTAAATTTGCACTGTATGGCGTCTGGTTGCCGCCATATTGAATTTTGATTACTGTCAAAGAGAGCAACAGTATGTAAAGAAAAAAAGTCATTTTTTTGTCACAGATCAATGTGATCTTGGCTCATTATCTCTTCTATCTTATTCTACCGCGCAGGTTTTGAATGGAGACGTCTCTTTCTCGCTCGTTTTCAAACGTCAGCTGTTGCAACGGGATCGCGTGCGCTTGCTCAGGGTTGTCACTAAATTGGAATCATGAGTTTTTTTTTATTAGTTTAAATGAATAAATATTGTTTTTAACATTTCTAATTCATTACCGTGATTTTTAAAAAGTTATCTCGAAATAGGGTCACCCACTGGTAGTAACAGCTAACGCCAAATACTACAATAACACATAAGAATTTTATTTTAAGCATTTACCTATAATTACCCTAGAAGACAAACATTTTTAAAGTAATTATCTTTAGCCTGGATTCTCAGCATATATTTAATACAGCAGTGAATTATAAATTCCTTTTTTTTTACATTACAATAATAACGGTAAAATTCGCACATGTTTCCTTCTTCTAGTTATTAATTATATGCTGGAAAAACCACGATTTTTTTTTCTAATCAGGTAATCAGTGATATCACGTTTATGACGTCATAGCTCATTAAAGGTATTTAGGACATTGTTTTATAGGAAACGGGGCATTAATGATACCTTTAACAATGGATTTTGTGAAACTAATCACTTCAAAATTAGATAAAAGCGTTGAGTCACTAATTACTCGTCGTGGAGCTCATTTTATGAATTTAAGGGGTTTAGGTATTAAAACTAATTAGTAATTACCTTTTATCATGTTTTTATAATTAATTATAAGCATGGAATGAGTAGAATAAAGCATTATGGCGTTGATTTGATTCGAATGTTTTATTTACTAAGAAATTAAGCAAAATTATGCGTTTATTTGCCTAAATATTAATACGTATACATTTTTTTTTCTAAAAGCGTTGGCAACCCTAACTAAAAAGGCATCGGTACAAGAGTCAGCTGTCGAACAGCTGAGCGTTGCCTTCCAAACACGAGACATAAAGAAGTGTAGGTAACAAATATTGGGACCCATTTACTAAAGCGAACTAAAGCGAAGGTTAGACGTTCAAAAACACTGTGTGATCGAACTGATAGACTAATAAACGACAAAAAAGAATCTGAAAACAATAAGGTTTCAGCAGAAATTAGCTTTCTACGAAATGAAAATTCTGCAAAACGATACGTTTGCGTAATAGTTGTCGGAGAATCATTAGCTAACCAAAAATCATCTTTAGGTTTCTTCCATCATTTTCCATTTTGAATGATCATTTAGGATTTATAACGATTTAAAGTTGGTTAGCAACAGTCGGGTTTTGAAAGCTTGCTTTTTGTTATAAAAAATCAAAAAATCAAATCAAAATCAATTTATTGCTCGAAATAATGTTACATGGATCTTAAAAATTAGTTAATACAGTTCATTATTTCGCCTTTAGGGCATGCAATTTGTAGTCATAAGTACACATAATATTAAAGAAAAAAAAATCATACACACACACATAATCTCACGCCTTCGTTCCCAGAGTGGGGTAGGCAGAGCTACAGAATTACAAACATCTCTAAAAACTTGTTGATAATTCTATAACCACAATTTGCACAATTAGGCTAAGATGTTTACCAGCGTATTAGTGACAGGTTGCAAGCCCATCGCCTAACAGTACTACAAGCCTTTATTCCCTTAGTCGTCTCTTACGACATCCTCGGGAAGACATGGAGTGGCACTATTCTAACTCGGCAACCACACGAGGAAAAAAATCATAAGGTACATTAAATCATTATTAAAGTTAAAAAGTCTAACACATCGATCTACATTTCATAAAATAATCGTCAAGTGAGTAAAATGCTCCCTCAATTAATAATTTAGTAAGTTTAGCCAAGAATGCATTGTTTGTCAAATATGTCTATACAATAGGAAGAGAATTATATATTTTGATTGCCATTTGATGACAGTTTCTACGACAGAGTTTTAATTTACATTTCGGAGCTAATAGAGCCCTGTGGTTAGTGATACGCTTACCCACATTAAACTTTTTTGTAAAAAGTTCAGTATTCATTCTAACGAACTTACAAATCTCAAGTATGTATAATATTACTGTAGATTTTCCCATACCGAGGAATACAACCCAGGACCGCTGGCTGCGTGGGCGTCACTACGAATAAGGCTAGCAGCGTCATCGACTTAATTCTCAATAGATATTCAAACACACTCACAAATATATTTCCACCATGCTTCTTCAAATTTATCCAATTTAAAGACGTGAACACGACCACGGTCAGACCACAGACAATAAGGACTTATTACACGGCGCCGCGTCACGATACCGTAGACATTGCGCCCGCGCACGACGCGTCGATCACGCTAGCACGCTTCTCTTACATAATTAATTCAAATAAATAGATAAATCGATACAGTGACATGCCTTTTCAGAGCTGATCTCTACGGCCCAACTGATTTTCACGAAACCTAAGAAACACCCCGATTAACTAGATTTGATTTTTAAAAAAAAACGATCTTCCCTTTAGGAGTTACGATGGAGCAGACAGACACACAGATATCCTTGTGTTAATAATTCTATCATTGTATAAGGTCTGTTCATTCTTACTTGTCTTATACAGGGTGTCCCAAAACTCAACGTTAACCCGTCTAGGGCTGATAAAAAGCTCGATCGATTTAACCCCTATGTATGTATGTTCAGCGATTTTTACTAGTTTGCTTCTCCATACTACGTATCCCAGTGTTTGTTTTTTTACTATGTATGGAAAAAACAACTTTACGCGATTACTAAGACAGTTGATAAAAAACACGGGCAGATAGGTTTAAAAACTTCGCTGATACGTAATGATTCTAATAATGTAAGATACTACTGAAGAACTTATGAAATAAAACATGAAATTAATTCGTGACATGGACATAAGGGAAAATTACAAAAAATCATATTAAAATGATCAATATCTCCGAAACTAGTCAAAATCGCTGAACATACAAACGGGTTAAATCTAGCTTTTTTAGCTGCTCTATCAGCCCTAGGCGGGTTAACGTTGAGTTTTGGGACACCCTGTATATAGTAAACAACTTTCTAACCTCGAAATGAACCTTTTTGGGTAAAACAGCTCTTTTTTCGTAAATAAAGTAAACTGAATAAACATTTTGGACATCACTTGGCTAATGTATTGCCTGTGATTGCTTTATTTTGTTTAAAATAGCGGTTTAAGCCCAAAAAGGTTCATTTTGAGGTTAGAAAGTAGTTTACTATATAAGACAAGTAAGAATTAACATATGTAATGTCGGTTGTATTTATCTAATCGTACATACCTACATAAATACAATCGTACACACATAGGATATTAATCATCATGTGATTCATAAAAAAGGTAACAGAAAAGATATACCTATTCAACCTTTGAAACATTGTCATTGTTTTTCAAATTTAAACTTAGAACATCTGTTAGAACAAAACCATGAAAACAAAGTCAAATTCAAATTACAAGAACGCCAGATGTTCCATTTTCAAACGGAACAGAAAGCCGGAAGTCTTTAGTCTATGGTTCGGGCTAAGGAAACGTTTTGCAGCCAGATGTAGTTTACTTGGTTATTGCCTTTTGCCAGATGTTCGGGGCATTGTTCGGGGTTGCAATGTTCAAGTCGACTTAAATTTGTGGTGAACAATTATGGTGAAAAAGTTTTATTGTTTCCAACATGTTCCTTGATTATGGTCATCGGGTGAATTTTAATCGTTTATTCTACACGACTCCGACTTAAACATCAATCAAAACACAAGAAATAGAATCCTAACGTGAGAAGGTACAAGCAGTCTTTAATTATTATCTTTTTTTTGTCTTCTCGGATGCTATACGGCCTACAAATCTAAAATCTACCAAGATAGCAAAGATCAACAACCTCCATATTTTTCCCGCTGGCAATTTTAAAGGAACAGATAAGGATAAGGCAGCTGTTTGATACTGGCCGGTAAGAAAAAAACGGAGACATCTGCGTGGAACACTTCGTTTAAAATTTAAACTATAAATGGAACCGGTGCGTTCTGGAATAGTGGTTTAGCCAAAAAAAATATAGTTTTTTTTATTAAGTAAGTATGGTTTTGATCCACGATCCCCCACGATTGGCCACGACCGGACCCCCTGTTTAGTATGAATTTATATGGAGCATTGACCAACGCCAGCGACCGAGCCCTATCTATTAAAATATAATTACACAAATATGTGTTATAACGGTATTATTTAAAAAATCTTGCTTTATTAAACTGTTTTTCCACCATTTTGTCATTTCATTAGATACACGCGCGACGCAGAGTCGATTGACGTTTGAAAAGTCTAAACAAAACCGCTTCATATCTTTTCCAATGTTATTTATGGTACCTAATCGAAAAAAGGTTTACTTAAGTTACAATAAAAAGACCGTTGTTGCCAATTAGCGCGACATAATCAAAATACTTGCAGAAATTAAAGAAAACGGAATTCCATATTCAAAATAATCGCTCAAAACGCAAGGTGTATAACAGCCGGCTGATTAAAAAGAGCATAATTAAGAAAAAAACTGGCAGATGGCCAGTGCTTACAAAAAAATATCGAACACAGCGGCGAAATTTGGAACTAACGTCCGCGTACAACTTTACTTGAAATGTGCGACGACAGCGCCACAGTCTACGGCAAATTTAAATTTGGAATTATAAGTGCAATTAAAAAGTTAACTAATACAATTGGCTGATTCACTTACATTTAGTGTCCATAGAGAGAGCCATTGATATTGATATCCTTAATTATTTCACTAATTATCTTAAGTTCTGTTCGGGCGCGTGCCGCGCGGAGACATTTTGATATTTGCAATCAGATAATGAAGGTAGTTGAGTTAAAACGTTTTGACCGTTGCGCGTTGTCATAAAATTGAACGACGGTCGATTTTATTTTCATGTACCCACTTAACTTTATGTTTGTTTCTTGTTGTCATTACACTCATATTATTGTCGTAATAATAAAAATAAATTGTATAAAAACAAAATGTTGCTACTGTGACATAACTAACTATTGACGAACCTCCAGTAATACTAATACGTACACAGGAATGATGCTAATATTATTATTTTCTCCCCCCATTAAGGGTAAAACGACCCTATGTTCAAGGCACCGAAATTTTTTTGAGCGTCTAACGGTATTTATATTTTTATCTTTAAAAGAAATAAGAATCTGAGCATTACAAGAATATTTCAATGCTTAAATAACGTAGAAACAGGTGTGTATGTAATATATTATTAACTTAAAATAAAGTCAAATTGGTTGAAACGTATTAGGAATAAAAAAACACTCGGGTATCATGATGAAATTACCTATAATTATTTTATATAGATTACGATGCCTTGTTATCAATTTTAAAGTAATTAAAATTTTCTTAGTCACTTGCTAAAATGAAATACAATAAAAACTCACCTAAACCAATCTTTTTCTTAATCTTTTTCAGCACCTTCATCTTCCCCCCCTTCTTATCCTTTACGGGGGTAATCTCGGGCTCCATAGCCATCGGGGGTAGCACCAGGGTCGGCGGGGGCACATGCGAAGCCCTAGGGCAAGCTGGGCAGTGGCAAATGCCCCTGGCCTGCCTCACGCTCATACAACTAACACCCATCATATTTATCCGAAACTAACAAAACATAAGTCACTGGACACGTCACAAGTATCAAAACTTATCAAAAAAAACAAAAGAACACGTCCGTATTTTGAAAATGGAACGATGTCCAACGATCGCGACGCGGTTACGCGGCGACGTCCGCTTTCCTCGAACCCTACCGGCGGAGTGACGCTCGCTTCAACTGAACGTTCAGGGGATCGCTGCGCGCGCAGCCCAATAACAATGGTCGACGCTTCGAAAAAGCTTGCAACTGGTACACTACAGAAACACTTTCGACTCAAAAACAACAACCATAAGATCAAAACTCAAACACAGTTTGATAATTTAACCGCCTTTCGAAATTGGAACTGAAGCGTGTTGGTTGTTCAAACACGAAACGAAGTAAGTACACTTAAATATAAAACATTTCGAGTCCTTTCAATGTTACAGCGTGTAAAAGCAGATGTACACTCCCGTTGAGAAATTACAAATTTACGGTTGCTGCTAGCAATAGTACTGTTTATATGAGATAGTATCAACTTTTAGATTTTGTCACAGGTAAAGGTAAGTTTGTCAAAACCTAGTGACTAGGTAAATATACTAAGTATGATCTTGTTCTTAGGCATCCTCTTTTTTTTGGTCAAGCATTTCGCACCTGAAGGACTAAGGTCATAACGGGAAAGTAGACTTTTTAAATGACATTTAACAATTGACTTTTACTGTAGAAAACGCCTGCGACTTTGACTGCGTATTTTTCTCCTCGTTGGGGGTCGATTTTTGAAAAATCTATGGTACCCAAGAAATATTCTAAATCGAGACTAAAGGCCCAGCCGCGCCGCGCACGCTGCGCTGCGGTGTATAGTATGAATTCTCATAAGATATGTCACTATACAACGCAGTGGAAAGCGCACGCGCACGTCACGTCTACGCGCACGCATCCGGTGTGGCTGGGCCTTAAATCAAGAGAAAGGGATGGGGCTAACGTAACTTCGAACGGGATCATTTCATCTAAAGCTTCACGCTGAAACCTTATTTTTGGTTATCTCGAGGGTTACGTAGGTTACGTTAGATAAGACCTTTGACCCTCAGAGGTTCCTGCTCACTAACACCGTGGGCGGGGACCTCTCGCTGCCGAGCCAAGCGAACACCATGCTCGGCAGCCGAAGGGGGAGGAGGGCGGTAGCCTCCTTCCGCGAAAGTCATCTCGCAGAAGGAGGTAGCGGAGCGGGGTAGAGACCAGCGCCCTTGCTGACCCGCTCCGCAGACGACGGAGGGGAAGGGCAAGGCGGCGCTACGCGCACCTTCGCCCACCGTAACACCGGTCAGGGGACCCCTCCGTCCACCGTGGCGCACGAGGTCTGAGGGTGCCTTAGTAAACCAAGGCATCCTCCAGAAGTCATTAGCGTCGAGGCGCCACAGCTGAATGCGCGTGCTTCTGGTCGCGTGGCCCTCCCTTAAAGACGCAGATGGTTTGCCGCTGGGGTTTTAGTGGGTATTCCGGCCACTCTGGTTGGTGAGTGCCACATAACCATCCCCTGCACTGTGACCACCAAAAATTATAACGTGCACGTGTGCCTGTCGATGAAGTGAAAATTCGGCGAAGTAAAACATTTCCGACTGCATACCGCACCTTCAGAACAATAGAGACCTAATTCAAAATTTCAGCTTTCAAACTTCAAGTCATAAATGTATTATTATAGAAATAAAGAAAGAAAGAAAAATGTTTATTCAGACATCTTGCAAGAGGACAAAACAAGTACTAAACAAAAAATAAAAAGAACATATGGCTGACCTAATGCCAGATGCCATGAAATGGTCCCAACCTAACCTCTTAACTTAACCTAACCTAACTCGAAATTTAAAATTTCTCAATTGGGTCACTATTGTTCTGAACCTATTTAAAGCTAGGGTGAATAGGCATCTTCTGGGAGAGCTCGCTCCATCGTCGACAAAATCTTCGTCCTCCAAGGGTAAAAGTTAGACAAGAGTAAACCCAGTATGCAATATATTCTCTCCAAGCCTGACCACGGGTGAGCTCAAATTCAGCGTAGACTATTCAGACTGCCGAAGGAGGAGGGTAATGTGTTTCACAGCATATATATGTATGTTTGTTCCTTTGTGTCACTATAAAAACTAAACCCATTGTCCGATTTCGATGATTCTTATGTCAATCGATTTGTCTTAATCTGATGAGTGTCACTGAAGATATGACAGTAATCAAAATTCAATATGGCGGCAACCAGACGCCATATAGTGCAAATTTAAAAAAAAAGTCGACCAAGTATGATAAGTGGGGTATCATTGAATAGGGATTTAAAAATCATCTTTAGGTTTCTTTCATCATTTTTCATTTTGAATGATTATTTAGGATTTACAATGATTTAAAGTTGGTTAGCAACAGTCGGGTTCTGAAAGCTTGCTTTTTGTTATTCATTACCGCAACTTTGGTGTGTATCTATGTTAAGTCTCTAAATGTAATGAAATAAATGCATTTGATTTGATTTGATTTATGAATTAAAAAAAATAATTAAATGGGTGTCTGTGATTTGTTTCGTACTTCGATTTTCAAAGTAGGGCTCTGTGGTGCTACTAACGAGTCAGTCAACATGACGGTCATTTAACTTAATCTTTCTTGGTTCATTAATTACTTTAATGGTTCAATCAAGTAGTTTAAAAGGTCAATTATATCCGGGGAGTCACAGTTTGAAGATATCACTCTGTAAAGAGGACTTCTTGTACAATAGGGAATATGCACGGTCAAGAAATACATTTACGTAACACCTGGCCATAATGTGAGTTTTATCTCACGCTGCGCGCACGGTAAAACTCGCATTGTGGCCAGGTGAAGACGTAAAATTGTGTACTCATCACGGGCAGTAAAAAAGAAAGCCCTCTATCGCATATTTACAACCCTCGCCTACGGCTCGGGTCTCAAATACCTGCGATTTCGGGTTTTCTTTCTTTTACAGCCCTTGTTAAGTAATGTACTATTTAAACTGCTAATTAGACAGAGAGATCCGAAGTGCACCGGCGACGTCATTTTGCAGTTCGGCTATAAAAACTCCACGTAAAATCCGTTTTAGCAAAAAGAAATAGGAACAAATCTTTGTTGGCTTATATCTTTGTTATTTTTATAGCTATTCAAAAAATGATTTTTCTCATCTGTTTGTTACATGAATCAGCTTTTACTGAAGCTGTAAAAAAAACATGCATATTCCCTATTGTAGGGTTTACACCCGTCTTGCAAGATGTTTTCGGGTGAAACAACTATATTTTATTCTACAGGGTGAAATCTAAGTCGTGATCACAATGATCACGTCTGTATTGTACCCACGAATATGAACAACTTTCACTATGGGACCAACTCTGAAATCCCGAAAAAATAATCAGCTGTTTCATAGGAAAGTTCAATCGACCAAAATGTATGAAGCAGCTGTTTTTTTTTTCTTGATTTCAGAGTTGGTCCCATAGTGAAACTTGTTCATATCCCCGGGTAGAACACAGAGTTGATCATTGTGATCACGATTTAGATTTCACCCTGTATACTTAGTTTATGTGAGTTTTCTGTAACACCGGTACATAAACCAGAATTTATTGTACATAAAAACCTTCCTCTTGAATCACTCTATCTATTGATGACCACCGCATTAAAATCTATTGCGTAGTTTGAGAGATACAACCGTACAGATGGACAGACGGCGGGAAGCGACTTTGTTTTCTACTATGTAAAGAATATCACTAGATTACTTTGTTAATAAATAAATAAACAAAGGACAGTTTCAAACACGACCTAGTCCCTAACTAAGGTCTACTACGCTTGTACTATGGGTACTAAACAACGACAAACTTACTTATATAGAGAAATACATACTTAAATACATAGAAAACATCCAAGACTCAGGAACAAAATACTTGCGCTCATCACACAAATCTTGCCCATACCCAGACCGAACCCAGGCCCGTCGACCGCTAGCTTCGTAGGCAGGTTCACTACCAAATACCAACTAGGTTGAACTCGTCCAAACACAAGCACATAATAAGTTATTCAAATCAGATGTATAATTTTAAGTAAATACGAGTAACTCAGGAGACAAACCACTACTCTCATACCAAATCGGGAGACAAAGATGGCCACGGTGTTACCACTGAGTTAAAAAAAATGTTAACACGGAACACTTTCAAGAAATCTCGTTCTTTAAACTTAAATGGCCTGACTTGAAAAAGAAAACTTTACTGACCCTTTTGACTTGGTAATCTTGGTATGTACTCGTATGAATGGTTCTTTGTTCCACATGGTTCCTTGTGTTGGGATTGTCTTTCGTAGCAAGCAAGTGTCACTGCAGTGTGCGTAGGCTGTAGGGTAATTTATATTTAAATACCATACAATACCAAATGACCGAGTGCTGAATTGAATAAATGAAAGTAGGAATTTACTAGCAACAATAGAAAATAGAAGAGGCACTGTTATATACCTCTATGGTTTGAGATTGTGAAGTGAGACGTTTTTGACATTGACGTTGTTGTTATTTGATTCTATTAAATAATGCTGGTTTTTTTTTTTTCTCTTTTCTGCTTCATGGCAATCTGTTGAACACAACAATAAGCCATTTCGATGTTTGATATATGGTATCTGATTGGGTTCTTTAGCTTGGTGAGACACTGCTCAGTTGGGTGTCTCATTCCAACCTGATAAATCTATCTATTAGACTTGGAACACTATGTCTTTTCAATCTCCTATAGCGTATACTTTTATCTCCCCACAGTCCAAGAGCAAGTTCATTTTTATGATTCGCAAGTCTTTTCTGGTAGTTAATGCTATATTTCATGATCTCCTGTTTGACAGTTGGTAGTTTCAGGTCAAGATATATAATTTTATTGCTGATGTACTGTGGGATGTCGAAGATGGACCTAAGTGTTTTGGTTTGGAAACGTTCCAGTATCTCAATATTGCTATTGCTGGCTGTGCCCCAGAGCTGGATACCATAAGTCCAAATTGGTTTTAAAATGGCTTTATAAACTGTCATCTTGCTGTGAGTGCTCATTTGCGAGTGGCGTCCTATTAACCAGTACATACTGCGCAGTTTTATGTCAAGTTGTTTTCTCTTGGCCCAAATGTGTTTTTGCCATGTTAGTCTTGAAAATGTTATAGTATGCTGGTATTGAAAATGTTTTAATTGAAGATATTACAAATTATTGACGATGAACGATCTCACACGACTCAACAGAACACGTGCATCGATACGCGGCCAGCTGACGAAGCTGGAACAACAACTTTCGAAGACACAAGAAAATATTACGGAATATGAAGCTAACATTAGACTCGCAAACCTGGAAAACTACGAAAAGAAATTCGATCAGGTACAGACAGACGTCGAAGGTCAAAACGAAATAGTACATTACTACAGAGGCCGGGAAGTAGGGGGTTGCCGGCCGAGTTCATATAGACGGCCGAGCGAAGCGAGGCCGTATAGTTACGAGACTGGCAACCCCACTTCACGCCGAGGTTTGTATAGTGCTTTTCCCAAACATATAAATAATTCATTAAAAATTTTAAAACAAAAACTACAATGTCAAATACTAGGAGTGCATAAACATTAAAAGTAACCTACAGTGCTCAGTCACCCGCGCTGTGTCGGGTGCGAGCGCCCGCCCGCCGCCGCTGCGCCGCCGCGCGGGCCGCACCGATCTACATACACCGCCTGCGATCTAAGTTGCGCTACGCACCCCTAATAACCTCTGCCCTCCTGGTACCTGGTGCCTTTATGCAAACGCTTTGGTTGGAAGCACGGCTAAGTATAATAAAAAAAAAACAGCTATTTAGGCTGTTCATAAACACAGCCGCCATGTATACACAAAAAAAATAAAAAAAATACTTCCAGGCCTAGCCTTCAATTTTGTATGAAATTCCTTTACAGTTCTCTCGAGGTGTTCCGCCCGCAACGTGATACTTTGAGGCCTAAAATAACTAACATAACGCCAACATTCCATTGCATGTTTGAGAAAAATGTTTTTATTGAAGATATTACAGGAACAATGATGGGACGCCTGCTGCTACACGACCTGTTCCTTAGAAACATCATAGAAGGAAAGATAGAGGGAAAGAGGCAGAGGAAGACCAAGAAGAAATTACTTTGAGCAGATAAAAGAGAAGGTTAAGGTTGGGTCGTACCAGAAAGTCAAGCAGCTGACGGAGGACCGGAGCGGTTGGCGATTACTCCACGGACAAGAGCATGGCTCTTTTAAATAAAGAGAGAGAGATATCATACAATACAATACACTACAATAACTCTTTATTCAACACCACATATAGTTAGACTTGTAGCATAGAGGTATCCCATTTTAGTCCTCAGGGTTGGCAGCGCATTTGTAGTCTTAGGATTTCAGTCTTGAGATTGTCTTTAGAATGCAAATGTCTATGGCTCTCAAATCCCGCTTACCAGTGGCCTGTGCTAAAGCATCTAATATCGGAGCTTATTTCCAATATCGGTATTTTTTCGATATTGAAACTTTAAATACCGGTTTTCCGGTATTTCGATATTTTTTCGATATTCATACAAAAAAGTCCAAAAAGGTTAAAATCGAATGGTTTTTTAACTGGCCTAGCTTGCCATCGGGTTGCTATCGAATTGTCTTTATTGCCAAACGACCATTTCACCTAGATGACATAAAAGTAAAATACACAGTCAGCAAAGAGTCAATTCAGCTGGACGACATGAAAGTAGAATACTCAGTCAGCAAAGTGTCAATTAAGCAGGACGGCTCGGAATTAAAATGAGCAAGTAGCCAAACGTTTGGAAATATAAATAGTCCGTGTGATTAGAATACCTAATTAACCGAAAGTAAAGTTAGTTGATTGACATGAACATAGAAGGAGTTATTAGCAAAACGTCTGGAAATTAAAATACTCCGTATAATTAGAAGTTTGAATTATCGAGTGTCATATCAACGCTTGCCATTTTAAGATTCAGACGTTTTGCTAACGGGCTATTTGGCGTTCATGTCTATTTAGTAATTCAGACATTTTGAGATACAAACGATTCGCTACCGGGCCATTTAGCTTTTATGTCTAATAAGTTTATAAAGACATTCTAAGATAAAGACGTTTGGCTACTAGTGTATTATAAATTATAGCATTCTAAGATCCAGACGTTTTGCTAAAGATACATTTAGCGTTCATGTCTATATAGCAACAAAGACATTACACAATCCAGACGTTTGAGCTATATTGTCATTTGGCGCAAAGGGAATTTTGATAGTAACCCTTGCCATCTTAGGTGGGCGAAGTTTGAAATACCAAAAACAATAAATCAGCTCATGCGTAGCAAATATATGTATATTTAGTTGTTTCTAAATCACAGCACATTCATTCAAAATATCTTGAATTTAAACTTAAAATTGTTTTTGCATATGCATGTCATGATTTTAACTGTAAAGTCAAAATCAAGATTTATTTACTGTAGTTAATCATAATGTATGTGTTCTAGTGATACATTGTTGCATCGCACAGTGGGGCAACGGCGGAATTAATTCAATTTTGGGATGGTCATCAGTAGTCACATTTTTTATCTGATATGTATATAAAACATTTCAAATACCTATGATCTAATAAAATATTGCATATATATGATATTTTTATAAAGAAATTAGGCCGCTAAACTCGTACAAATGAACTCGCATGAAATAAACGTTAAAAATACCTTGCATTTGCAAACGGTGTATTCCTCTCAAGTTATTGATTTTGTTTAACATGTTTCATTTATATACAAGAAACATTATTCCTACTATTGTAAATGAAATAACATTTATGGTTTCTCTTAAATTATGAGTAATTTTAGGGCTGTAAGAATTTGATAGCATTTCTCCCCTAAATATTACATTTCATTGGCTATAACTTTCTAGCTACAACGACCCTCAAGCTCTAATACAACAATATTTACACATTATTTAATCTAGATCATTATTTAATTGGTTCTAGCTGCAATAATTTGCAAACTTTTTATTACTACCTCATTAAGTGAATGAGCTTATTTTTCTAAGAAAAATACTTAAATGCGTTATCGATGGTAATGAGGGCAATTACAAAGACTATTAAATTATAAAATAGTATAAAAAGGGTATTTACAACATTGTGCATCATTTACTTTTGTGAATTCAATAAAGCAACACCTAATTGTACATTTTATTTTAAGTTCAATCAATGTAGGTTTTATTTAAAATATTAGTTGGAATGATTTTATTACACTTATAAATATATTTAAAATGTGTTTTTTTATCCATTAATCTAAAAAAAACAATTAATTCCGCGGCTCCATACAACGTGCACCACTGTGCATCGCCAATATTTAGAATCTTACCGGTCATATCTAAATATCGAAATACCGGTATTTTACGAACTCGAACATAGTTTTTTTAAAATCGGAATTTTAGTCTGATATTCCGGTTTTTCGATAGTATCGCATACCGGTATTCATGCTCTAGTCCGTGCGCTCTTTACTTACGAGCCATTAAGAAAAAACTCCTGAATTTTGATTCATCCATTCCGTTCCAAACTACGGCAACCATCACCAAAATCCTAGACAACCTTATCAAACTTTTTTTAAGCCAAGGTCCTTGAACCTTGCAGATGTCTCAACGACACGCGCGTGCAAGGTGCGTACGCGCATCTGTCAATTGGCATTTGGCATTTGTGAGGCTGGAAGCTGGGAGGGAAAAAAGTTGAACTTATGGTCGAGTTTACGCGTTGAAATTAATGGAGAGGGAATTCCTTAATTACGCAATTTCCGAGGAAATTGGCATGTTTTTTTTAAGTTTTTTCGCATGACCTAAAGTAGCAAATCAAAGGGTTAAAAACGTTGGATTTTCAACCAGTTCCCGCTAACGGAATAAGTTGAAATTATTAATTAAAAGGATGTCCCAGTACCAGTGTCAAGCGAAACACCAGAATCAGAGCACCTCAAGAAAGAAAAGAAAGTCTCCTGAGGTTTAAGTGAAAAAGGAAGTCTACTTAACTCTGTATATGATTTATATCTTTTTTAAAACAAGTTAAGTCGACTTATATCCTTTTCACTAGGACCCCTGTATCTTCCGCGATTTTAAGTAGTTTATGAGTTACGGCCTGGGGCGTAACAGTTACATAGCTATGTCCCTTTCTCTCATCCTAAACTGAACTGCTTAGTATGTCATGGTTACCCCTCTGTTTTCACATTTAAATCGGCATTCAATGTTCTTGCACCTTATTGCATTCAAAATAATGTGTACGTGGAAATGAAAATAAAATGTTACGAACCTATGAAATTAACAACTTTGATATTACATTCTCGACTCTATCCCAACGAGAACAAAGTCAAAATGTCTCCGTCATCCAAATCCAGTGGCGTGCAACATTTTTTGCGATGGCATGTGCGTAGGGTATTAGAAAGGTGTTTTTTTTATAATTGTAGTCTCGAAAGTTCAAATAAAGGGCGTTGTATTGTAATGGTATCGCGAAAGGTGACGAGACAGCTTTGCAGGGTTAAGGTTAGGTTTTTAATTGGAGAGCATATGTCGCCCACAACTGCCCACAAGGTGGAATACTCGGGGCCATATTGGCCACTGTTATAATTTTATAATGTACCGTTGCAGGGCTAGGCACGGCACGTTTTTAGGGCACCGTACCCGAAGGGAACCCAACGGGACCCTATTAATATGCGTAGGTACGCTGTCCGTCCGTCGGTCCATCCGTGCTAACTATAAAAAAGAAAACAGGGGACAATGTCACACCAATTGACCAAGTCCCAAACTAAGGTCTAGGCTTGTACTATGGGTACTAGACAACGATATAAATACATTGAGAAATATATACTTAAATACATAGAAAAAATCCATGACTCAGAAACAAATCGCACTGCTAGATCAAAACCGTAGTAACTCAAAATCAAAATATTTTAAAATCAACTTTACTGCAACTTCTATAAACTTGAAACAAAACTAGTAAGGATTTTGAGTTAATACTGTTTTGATCTGGCAGTGCGAAATACGAGGGCTGCCTTTTAAGTTCTGTCGTTTGCAAAACTCCCGTGATTATTTAAAAAAAAACTAGTATCATCTTAAAATATTTGAATTTAGAATTCAAAAACAAAAGAATGTCTCGAGATCGGCCGATTCGTTTTAGTACAGCGTCGGTTCAAAGTTGACAAGTCGGTTGTGAAAATGGAAATTTCGAAGGAAAATTTACGTGCGATAATATTTTACAACTTTAAAAGGGGTTTAACGCGTCTTCAGTGCTTTGAAGAGCTGACTACGGTTTTTAAAAATGAAGCACCATGCATCCGGACTGTGGAACGTTGGTATTTGGAATTTCAACGTGGTTGCTCTAGTCTTAGTGATAGGCAGAGGTCGGAATAGGTAGTGCTTATTAACCTAAACTTGACTCACGTTCATTCATGCGTGAGTGAGATGGGGATACGTTATTGAATGAAGATGCAACAAGTTTAGGTTAATAAGCATTACCTATTCCGACCTCTGGTGATAGGCATCGTGAAGGCCGACCAAAAACAGCTGTAACCGAGGAAAACATTGATGCTGTACGGCAACTGATCGTCGAAAATCGCCATGCGACATAACGCGAGATAGAAGCTTCATTAAGCATTTCTGGGACCAGTGTTCAAAATATATTGCATGATCACTTAGGTGTAAAAAAATATATCTCACGCTGGATACCACATTTACTTAGTGAAGACCAAAAAACGGCTCGCGTTAGATGGTGCCGCAAAACTCTGCGGCAATTCAACCGAGGAGACTCTAAACACGTTTATGACATTATCAGTGGTGACGAATTTTGGATATATGCCTACGATCCGGATTCTAAACAGCAGTCGACTGTTTGGGTGTTTCAAGATGAGCCAAAACCGACCAAAGTAATACGCTCACGGAGCACTTCGAAAAAAATGGTCGCCACGTTTGTAGCGAAATGTGGCCACGTTGCGACCATCGTGCTCGAAGATCGTAAAACAGTTAATGCTGACAGGTATACCACTGTTTGTTACAGAAAACCCATATAAACCGAAGCGAAGTCTCTAATATCTGTTCATCTAAGATGATTCCTGTGACAGCCGTGTTTCGTAATTTCAATCACTTACTATACTCACATGCGAGGTACTTAAAAATAGCCGATTAATTATTGAAGTTCCTGAATTCTAAAAAAAAAAAAAAAAAAACAAAAAAAAAAAAAAAAAAAAAAAAAAACCTAGTTCTATGCTACGCAACGGATTTTGATGCGGATTTTTTTAATAGATAGAGCGATTCAAGAGGAAGGTTTATGAATAATACATTCTGGATTATGTACGGGTGTTACAGAAAACTGACATAAACCGAAGCGAAGCGAGGGCGGGTTATCTTAGATAAAACAGAGTGTAGTTTAAAATATTGGTAAGATTATATTTAATTTACGTGGATGGTACGATCATGCCGTGCCGTGCGACAGAAGTTTATAAAAACCCTATTGCTTCGAATAATATTCAAAATTCCTATTTTCGATTCCCATAAAGGCTTGTGTCATAAGCAGAGATCGGACAAATGGGCGTCATTACTCGCAATAATGTGGACATGACTCCAAAGATTTTAATTAAACAAATTAAATTACATTTTTGATCCTTAGCATGGTAGTAATAAATAAATAATACAAAGACTTGTTATTGTGTAGGTTTATTAAAGCAAATTAACAGTACTTTTATATTTTTTCGTGGTTAGTTTATTCCTTTTCGCGGCTAAAATAAACTTATAAGGTGAAAAGCTCCTTACGCAATCCACGGATGTTAATGGAGCGAACTTAAGTAGATTAATATAATATGAATAGCCACTCCTCACGACTTTGTGTTATTTATTTATTACTATCCTGCAAAGGATCAAGATTAAAGTTCAGGTAAGAAACCAATTAATGTAATTTAATTAAAATCTTTGTAGTCATGTCCACATAATTGCGAGTAATGACGCCCATTTGTCCGATTTCTGGGCATAAGTCATACATAATACATAAATGTCATAATGTTTAAAATCATAAACATCCTCTGTTATAATATTACTTATAAAGTTCTTGTATATTTGAATGTAAGTATATTTATCTTCTTCTTACGTATTACGTTCTTTGTATTACGCATAACGACGTGAAGGCAGAATAAAGGCCCAGCCACACCGCTTGCGTGACGTGCACGTGCACGTGCGCGTTTGCTTTCCACTGCGTTGCATAGTGACATGTCGTATGCGAATTCATACTATACACCGCAGTGGAAAGTGCACGCGCACGTCACGGCGTCTACGCGCACGCATCCGGTGTGGCTGGGCCTTAAATACTTAGGCTCTCCCCAGATCTATCGACGCGGAATCGGCTTGAGCCGGTAAGAAAAAGTTTTATGTCCATGCAATAAGAACGAAAACGACGTCGCTCGGCTCGGCTCGGCTCGATTCGGCGTTGCGAACGGAACGATGTCGTTTTCGCTCTTATTGCATGGACATAAAACTTTTTCTTACCGGCTCAACCCTTACTCCACGGTTATTAGAGTATAATGGGTTATCGACAGTTAAGACGATATCAGCGACATCTCGAACACCTGACAGACCTGACCTTAACATAGACCCGGTATACGCGATGGGACAGCTGTCAGTTGACCTGTTTGGAATGTTCCTTTGTTTATTGTTACTAGGGAAAAGTTAGTACAATGACTAAATAAGGAAGCCTGCCGTTTGGTCGAAATATGTTTGCCAAAATGTGTCATTTCGTTTTCCAACTGTTTCATTTCCCAACACATTTTTTTCCTGCAACTTTAGATATATCAGGATTTATTTCAGTATCATCGTGAAGAACGGGTGTCCCTCACAATCTCTAAAAACGTTTGTCCTAACTAACACATCGTTTGTCCGAATTTTCATTTGCCCTAAACTGGTTTTCAGATGAGTCAGGGAACTTTTTAAGTTTTCCAATTATATCTGCGGTTCGGTTAGGTTAGGGTTGTATAGGTCAAAATCAAAATCAAAATATTTATTCAGTAAATTGGCCACATACGGGCTCTTTTACACGTCGGTAATATACAGTGAATCTACGTGCGCTTCGGACAAGACCATCATTGCGGAGGAGAAGCGCCGCAAGAAACTCCAGCAGAAGGTCATTTTTTCAAACATAAAATACAATAATACTTAAAAGTAAGTTACATTACAAGGTAATAAAGCAACAAATATAAATTATTAGAACTACCACATATAAAAAAAATACAAATTCAAAATTAAAAACATTACAAATAAATGTAAAAATTATCAAGATTACATGTCAAATACATGAAACTAAAAATAATGACTAGGAGAACAACACGACGAGGTCTCTACGTCAAAAGCCATAACTGGAAGGTATTATAACAACACTAAAAAGTTTTGAAATTTAAGCGGAAATGGCGTTAGGATAAATGAAAATTCGGACAAACGATGCATTAGGACAAATGACGATTAGGGCTTCTATAGGAGAACCGTGAAGAACCTTATTAGAACCGGTTAGGTAAATAAAATTCTGAAATATTTACGGTTACAGAAAACACTTGGCATGGGGTATTATTTTCATACAAAAATACCGGTATACAATTTCGGTATCTCGTTTATTTTATTATTGAATATTTTTTTCTTCAATAAAATGATTTAATATATACAGTGTTATATTATAACCTATTATCTGAATTACAATTGAAAATATCAAGGAAATGTTGCAAATTAAGGAAGATATTTCAATTTTAATGAATATACGAGCCCTGGGTAATTTAAATGTAGTTATATCTATGAAAAATTATTGCTTTGTAGACATGGCGAAACTATAAAGGTTCCTAGTTGACTACGGAACCCTAAAAAGGTCTCAAACAATAAAAGTATATACGCCAAGCTAAAAATAAATTTCACCGGGCCCCAACAAGGACGGTCAAAGCCTTCTGAATAAAAAAGTAAACTTCAAATTTCGAACATCTGGCCCGCACGCGCGCGGCGCGTGGCGTCTCGACCAATGGGAGCATAGGATACATCGCGATTCGAAACGGCTCAAGCGCCGGGGAAACCAAGAACACGTGTGTCCTTTTGCGTATTTGCGAACTTTTTTTTTCATAAATATGCGTTTGCCATATTGCGTTTTTGTTTTTTTTTTCAGTTTTTGCGTAAAATGCTATTTGAGAGGCCACTTGGGAACAGTCAAAGACAATTGCATTTTTTTATGGAACCGAAAAGCGGAACGAATTTGATACTTTAGAATAATTCACGGATGTAGGTACCATGAATAGGCTCAGAGTCACTCAGCGTGCCATGGAAAGAGCTATGCTTGGTGTCTCGCTACGAGATCGAATCAGGAACGAGGAGATCCGTAGACGAACTAAAGTAACCGACATAGCCAATCGGGTTAGCAGGCTGAAGTGGCAATGGGCAGGCCACATTGCTCGAAGGACTGATGGCCGCTGGGGCAGTAGAGTTCTCGAGAGGAGACCACGTACCGGTAAGCGCAGCGTAGGGCGACCCCCCGCGAGATGGACGGACGATTTGGTCAAGTCCGGGGGACCCGCTGGATGCAGGCCGCTTCCAACCGGGTGAGGTGGAAATCTTTGGGAGAGGCCTATGTTCAGCAGTGGACGACCTATGGCTGACATGATGATGAGGTACCATGAAGTTATAGGTGGAGGCCACTCTCTAGACCAAAATAAAGCGCCTTGAATGTACTTTTTCGTCATTCTATCTCAAACACTTTGGTCCCCTCCTCTCTTTCTAACTACCCTAGTTAGAAAGAGAGGAGGGGACCAAAGTGTTTGAGATAGAATGACTTCAAGGACGCTTCATTCGGCTTCAGAGAGTGTTGCCTCCACCTTTATCTATAATCTATAACTTCATGGTAGGTACCTATGTTAGTTGATAATAAACTATATTTCATCGTAGCTTGGGCTGGAAAGTACAGATGTAGTGAAATATCCTTTCACATCGTATTTTCTCGGAGATGTTCATATTTGTCATGCTACTTCAGTCTAACTCAGTACCCATCAAGACAACGTGGGGGAACGTCGCATCGCGAGAGTGATAATCGATATACAGTGGAATACCAGAGTATTTTTTGTTAATTAAGATTAAGTTTGTTTTCAGTTCTTTTTAATAGTCATGCCGAAAGCATTAAGACCTGGGAAACGTTTAGATCGACAAGCCTGTGAAATTATTTTCAACATTTATTTATATTTTTATTCTTGTTTACTTACACCTTATTTCTATATGTTTGATCGTGGTGGTTTTAACATCTCGGTGTGATATACTTCAAACTCGTGGTTTGACATTTGACACTGATAACTAAAGTTCTCTATTTATTTCATAAAAACATGTCAATTAATGATTCATAGACACGTCGGCATCATTCGGAAGTAGACGTGAGTTCCGAGTTTTCACGATGTGAAAGGATTATTCACTAGATCTGTACGCAATTAATTGAAGAGTCATACCATTGCCTTAGTTACATACCATGCCCTACTTGTCCAAAACCACGTTGACGCCATCTTGTGAACGAGTCCATGGTGTATAATGCTCTCTCCAGCGAAACAGACCAGACCAGAAGATTTTAACAACCACTGCGAAATTTTGGAGATAATGAATTCCCGAGTTGAACACAAGTGTTTTTTTACCCTGCTGCCGAAGGAGGAGGGTAATGTGTTTCACAGCCTATATATGTATGTTTGTTCCTTTGTGGCAGTATAAAAACTAAACCCGTTGTCCGATTTTGATGATTCTTATGTCAATCGATTCGTCTTAATCTGGTGAGTGTCACTGAAGATATGACAGTAATCAAAATTCAATATGGCGGCAACCAGACGCCATATCGTGCAAATAAAAATAAAGTCGAACAACTATGACAGGTGGGGTATCATTGAATAGGGATTTAAAAATCATCTTTAGGTTTCTTTCATCATTTTTCATTTTGAATGATCATTTAGGATTTATAACGATTAAAAGTTGGTAAGCAACAGTCGGGTTTTGAAAGCTTGCTTTTTTTATCTCTCTCCATCTTTCTCATAAGATTTTTGGCATGTTTTCCTGCTGAACTACGCATGTTATTTGATATTATATTTAACTAGCTGTCTGCCAGCGGCTTCGCCCCGCTGCAAATTTCCGACCTTCCCGTTGGATTTTTAATTTTTTTCTTACATATAAACCTTATCCTGACAATAACGAACACAACAAAAAGGGATCAGCCAAATCGGTTCAGCCGTTCTCAAGTTATACAGCCTTGGCGAAAAGTCTTGAGCTCCCATGCGTTTTTCATATAAAAGTCAAACTTTAAAAGGTGTATTTATGTCTTATATTATATAAAGTTGTATATCTATGGGAAAAAATAGTCATATTTATTGACGTTATGCATAATTCCGTGGAAAAAAATACAATTAATCATTTTGTTGTAAAACCCGATATTTTCTAGCTTCAGATTTCACTCGAAAATAGTTACTTCAAAAATAAATGTTTTAAAAAACAAAAAACCGCCTTCAAAAACGCAAAAAAAATAACTTCTTTAAAATTGTAGGCACCTAATAGGTTAGTCCAACTGATGTCGGCTTTTTGTTGAAAATATTGTGGTCGCCGACTTCAGTTGGACTAACCTATTAGGTGCCTACAATTTTAAAGAAGTTATTTCTTTGCGTTTTTGAAGGCGGTTTTTTGTTTTTTAAAACATTTATTTTATTTTATACTTTTCAGTGATCATAATACGCTGTTACGTAGTCCCACTTCTTAGTCATAGTCTTATTTCAATAACCTCCTTTTTTGAAGTCGGTTAACAAGTAAATATTCTTCGTTGTAGTCGCTCAACTATCTTAATCGAGATATCTTATCGCCACCCTTGAAACGTTAAGGAGTTCCGGTGGCCATCTGTGGTCTTCATCATCAGTTCCACTTCACCAAATGATACTTTCTGAATGCAAATGCTGGACTTGTTACTAAAAATACTAAAATCGCTATATGTTTGCCTACAATATTTGAGGAGTTCCCTCAGTTCCTCACGGATCCTCTCATCAGATTCAGATTTAGTGACAATGGGACCACCTCGAAAGTATACTCTATCAAACCAAAAAAAACTATTTGAATTCGGTCGACAATTGACGGAGTAATCGGTGAACATACATAAAAAAAAAAACATACAGTGGAACGTATAACCTCCTCCTTTTTTGAAGTCGGTTAAAAATGATAATCTACTAATAATTTGCACATGTACAAACACATTTTATAATTAACACCTATGTGTATTTTTGAAATTAGAAATAATACTTTATTTATATGTTACAAAGGAAAAAGTGGGGTGCTCAATACTTTTGGCCGAGGCTGTAACGACACCAGGAGAACTAGGGGTTCATTTTTACCCGACTACGGCAAAGCAAAAAGGAGGGTTATGATTTTGGCTCGTATGTTATATAGATTTATAGCTTTATATAATGTTAGACTAAGTAGTAGCATTGTAATATGAAATATGTTTAAACTGACTACCGAGTTTCTTGCGGCGTTTCTTCTCAGCAGTGTTCTCCTCTTGGGAAGCGCTGGTAGATTCTTGAGGTGTAAAAGCGCCCGTGCGGCCTACTTACTGAATAAAGGCCCAGCCACACCGGATGCGTGCGCGTAGACGTGACGCGCGCGTGCTTTCCACTGCGGTGTATAGTATGAATTCTCATACGACATGTCACTATACAACGCAGTGGAAAGCGCACGCGCACGTCACGTCTACGCGCACGCATCCGGTGTGGCTGGGCCTTAAATGTCTTTTATCTTTAATCTTTTTATTTATTTTTCTAATAGCAATGAGGGCGCCACTGGACGCTCTGCGTAGTCTTAAGTTGTACGTTTATAGATATCAAACTCTATCGCAAGCAACAGTAGTTTTGAACGTCAATTACAAATAACTATGGTCACGTGAAAACACTTATACCGTTGACCAAGAGTCTATTATTGCTTGATTCGCGCGCCATATTCATTGGATCCTGCTATACCTACCTACGTCTGAGACCTCCATTATCAAAAGACGCCATTTTTTTCCCCACAGCTGACTGTCAGCTGTTGACGGAGCGGTACAATTGCTTTTTTTGACAGAGCATACAATGATAGCCAGATCAGATCGCTTGGGCCTTGCGTACGCTTGCGTGTGTGTAGCCCAATAATTACGACCTTTTTGAAAAATATTTTATTTAATAATTTATTTAAGGACTTCGATCATATTTTGATCCTACAGTCTTTAGCATCTTATTCTCGTAGTTGATATTAGACTTCACGTAACGTGCTTAAGGTTTATATTTGAATGAATACCGTTGAACAATTAGGGTGGTTGCACAATGGCTTATGCAAAGTTGGTGTTACCTGTGTTTTTTCAGTCAAAATCAGCTGATCCCAAGCACCGATCATATGATAGGACATTCCTTTCAAACTTTCTTAGAGAGTAACTCAAAGATATGTATACAATTTTCCAGCTTAAGTAAAGGTCCTTTTGCATGTACATACTTGTAACGGTGGACGTTTATTTCCTATAAAATGAAAATACATAATGGTACATTTGCTATAATAGTTCATAATCTATAATGGGTTTTTTCTGAAACCGTAAACTTTTCAGGATTTTTTAAAATGGCATGTTATAGAACCCGTTAGGTTAGGTTTGTTTTATAACAATTCTGAAAACATTACGATTTCAGAAAAAAAACCATTATAGATTATGAACCATTATGTATTTTCATTTTATAGGAAATAAGGTAGACCCAGTTGTAATTGTAGCACATCTGTATAGACCGTTCGACATTACGTTTAAAATTTGATATACATTCCATATTACTTTTGTACACAACTACGTGCAAG
Organism: Acleris literana; assembly: GCA_946894065.1. Lineage (NCBI taxonomy): Eukaryota > Metazoa > Arthropoda > Insecta > Lepidoptera > Tortricidae > Acleris > Acleris literana. The sequence goes on along the minus strand of OX335693.1, from coordinate 10,663,164 downwards.
AGGAGCTTTACTTATGTTTTTTACCTATACCGAAAATAACACTTTACTAGTTCAATATTTCCTAAACGGTCTCCCAAATGAACCAAAAAAAAAATCATTTTTAAGAGCCATCCAATAATACCTCACATGTTATAATAAAATAAAAAAAACCGTTGCTACATGTATGCGAGGTAACAGATTTTTATTTTATTCAACACTAGCTTCTGCCCGCGACTTCGTCCCCGTGGAATAGTTACTTTGGGCTAACGCTAACTTTAACCCGCGACTTTGTTAACGTAGAAGGTTGAAACATTCTTCATTGGTGCTCCGCTCCTATTGGTCTTAGCGTGATGATATATAGCCTATAGCCTTCCTCGATAAATGGGATCTAACACTGAAATAATTTTCCAAATCGGACCAGTAGTTCCTGAGATTAGCGCGTTCAAGCAAACAAACTCTTCAGCTTTATAAACAAACTCTTCAGCTTTGTAAAATAAAATGTATACTAATATACATTTTATTTTACAACTTTGTCGGCGTGACTAAAATGTATAACTATGTCAAGTTAAGCATCCTTGAAAGAATCCAGTTCGTCAAGCTGTTCTAATTTGACAATCATTCAGATGAGGGTGTTCGGTCATCCTACTAGGGCTCGTCCGGAAATAATGTGATCGTTTATTCAGAAAAATATCACAAATGATCACGATGGGGGAGGGGGGTTCCGAGAATTCACGTGTAATTTTTTTACACAGCAGAAAAGTCAAAAAGTAACAAAATTACTCAATAATTTTGTTATCAAAATAATCTGCTCTGAGCGCGTTTATCCAAACAGGAATTCGTTGTACCAACTTTAATACATTAATAATGAAACCTTGTGAAAACCGGTGAACATATGTGAAAATCCGGACATGATGATTGTAGCGAGACATTGCTTAAATTAAAACCATTTTTATAATGTTATTAGAGGACGCCTGCGACTCCGTACGCGTAGAATTAGTTTCCCGCTACTCCCCCTATTTCTTCCCGTTGGGGGTCGATTTTCGGAAAATCCTTTCTAAGTGCTCACTTACATCATGAAAGGAACCCCTGTACCAAATTTCAAGTTTCTAGGTACAGTAGTTTCGGCTGTGCGTTGATATCTAAGTCAGTCAGTCAGTTTTTAACCGACTTCAAAAAGGAGGAGGTTATACGTTCCACTGTATGTTTTTTTTTAAATGTATTTTCACTGATTACTCCGTCAATTGTGGACCGATTTCAATTATTATTTTTTGGTTTGATAGAGTATACTTTCGAGGTGGTCCCATTGTCACCAAATCTGAATCTGATGAGAGGATCCGTGAGGAATTGAGGGAACTCCTCAAATATTGTAGGCAAACATATAGAGATTTTAGTATTTTTAGTAGCATTTGCATTCAGAAAGTATCATTTGGTGAAGTGGAACTGATGATGAAGACCACAGATGGCCAACGGAACTCCTTAACGGTACCGATTTCAAGGGTGGCGATAAGATATCTCGATTAACATAGTTGAGCGACTACCTACAACGAATAATATTTACTTGTTCAAATATGACTATAACTTTCCCGCGGCGTTGCTTGCGGCGCGCTTAATATAAGTTAAAGTTTCATTTCAACTAAGAAGTGGGACTACGTAACAGCGTATTATGATCACTAAAAAGTATAAAATAAAATAAAAGTTTTAAAAAACAAAAAACCCCCTTCAAAAACGCAAAAAATAACTTCTTTAAAATTGTAGGCACCTAATAGGTTAGTCCAACTGAAGTCGGCGACCACAACATTTTCAACAAAAAGCCGACATCAGTTGGACTAACCTATTAGGTGCCTACAATTTTAAAGAAGTTATTTTTTGCGTTTTTTTGCTTTTTATACCTTTTATAATATATATTGCTGTTTTTTTAATTACTAACTTCATTCACTTCATACTTAGTCCTAAAACTACACGTGATCTTGAATGGGTAGCGTTATAATTACCAAATATCACCAAGGGGGAGGGGGGACCAAAATTAGGCCAAATATAATCACACGCACCTTCAGAACAATAGTGACCTAATTCAAAATTTTTGCTGTTAAACTTCAAGTCATATATTTATTATCATAGAGACCTAACTCGAAATTTAAAATTTCTGAATTAGGTCACTATTGTTCTGAAGGTGCGATGATTTCTGGACGAGGCCTTACCAGGAGTTTAGTAAGGGTCTGCTCCAAACTGGCTGGCCTTACAGTCAGACAGAAGTTAAATAACAGTTTTGTAGTACCAAGAGTTTCTGAGTTAGACCGCGGAAAGACGGACATGTCCTAGTTTGACTACGGAACCCTAAAAACATGACGACGAAAAGGTTTTTAAGTCGCTGCTAACTCTAAAATTAACAAAATAGACGGAGACAATCTCAATATCACCCCCTTCTATTACCTGTGGGGGTTAAACAGGTTTCACACAAATACATTTTTTTCTATGAATACTTCCAAGCTAAAGGTACAGAGACACGTGACATTAAAAAAAGGTACATTCTTTCGTTTCCTTCTTCAATTCAGTTACTCTCTTAGAAAGTTTGAAAGGATCGTGAGAAATCATATGATCGGTGCTCGGGATCAGCTGATTTTGACAGAAAAAACACAGGTACCACCATACCAACTTTGCATAAGCCATTGTGCAACCACCCTAATTGTTCAGCGGAAATTATTCAAATTTAAACCTTAAACACGTTGCCTTGAGTCTAATATCAAGTACGCGCCGTTAAAATTTAAAAGTAATAAAAATAAACTGATATCCTAAAAGGTACTTTATACCTATAGCGATAAAATTGAATTTTTAATGCAGCTGTAATGTACATTTTGCACAACTGGACAATGGGTCAAAACACGTGCATCAAGAAAAAAAAAACAGGTAGCGTTCTCAGCTGACAAGTCAGCTGTTAGTCCGACAAAGTTAAAAATACGCGTGGCGAAATACTTGAAACTTAGCAATTCATACTCAATTCTTTAAGAACATAGACTGGTATCGCTTTCCGAAACGGCAAAATCAAGTTTGCAGTTTAAGAAATAAATGACAATCGATTTTCAAAAACAACCATAACTTTAAAAACATACGGTTGAAGTTAAAATTCGAAGTTCTTTGTTTGAATGTTCTTCAAAATTTGAATTTGGAAGGCTTGTCGACGAATAATTTATTGGTTAACAAGACCACAGGCTTTTAAAACGATTGTTTTTTTTTTTAAGTCAAGGAGAAGGCAGACGCGCAAACAGCCACCTGATGGTAAGCGGGATCTAAGACTCGACATTTGCATTCTCAAGACTAAAATCTTAAGACTGCAATCCTGAGACCGCAAATGGGTTGCCAACCCTGAGGAGTAAGGGTCTCCCTAGACCTATCGACGCGGAATCGGCTTGAGCCGGTAAGTAAAAGTTTTATGTCCATGCAATAAGAGCGAAAACGACGTCGTTCCGTTCGTAACGCCGAATCGAGCCGAGCCGAGCCGAGCGACGTCGTTTTCGCTCTTATTGCATGGACATAAAACTTTTTCTTACCGGCTCGAGCCGATTCCGCGTCGATAGGTCTGGGGAGATCCTAAGATGGAATGCCTCTATGCTAGTCATTTCAACGGTTGTCTTATCCCCACACCGGAACACAAAAGTGCGAACAATGTTGCTGTAGCGAGGCAAGCTTCCAGCATAAGGCATAAATAACTACTTATTAAATAACGACGACGATGATGGATGACCCGTTGGGCTAGCTGGTAGTGACTGCCTACGAAGCTAGCGGTCCCGGGTTCAATTCCCGGTATGGGCAAATATTTGTGTGATGAGCGCGAGTATTTGTTCCTGAGTCTTGGATGTTTTTTATGTATTTAAGTATAAGGTCTGTTCGTTCTTACTTGTCTTATATAGTAAACAACTTCCTAACCTCAAAATGAACCTTTTTTGGCTAAAACAGCTGCTATTTTAAACAAAATAAAGCAATCACAGGAGAATACATTGGCCAAGTGATGTCCATAATGTTTATTCAGTTTACTTTATTTACGATAAGAGCTATTTTAACACTTTTAACCAAAAAAGGTATATTTTGAGGTTAGAAAGTTGTTTACTATATAAGACCAGTAAGAATGGACAGACCTTATATTTCTCTATATAAGTATTTATATCGTTGTCTAGTACCCATAGTACAAGCCTAGAGCTTAGTTTGGGACTAGGTCAATTGGTGTGAGATAGTCCTATGATTTATTATTTATTTTTGTTTAAATAATTTAAAAAAAAAACCGATATAATGCCGACCTGTAAGGCCTGCGCGAACCGGCGGACGGCAGAGGAGAGCATCGAAGAAGATTTCCACCGCCGCAGCGCACATTGATGAGGGAAAAACCCTCACGATTCCTTGAGCGTCCGCCAGCGTGGGCCCGGCGGCTGGGACTGCATATTGCGCCCCTGTTTGTCTTCCGGCCCAGTGCAAACTGGCGGACGGAAAAGCTACTTAAGGCGTGCTCTGAGACCGACCTCGGAGCATCGCAGCGGATTTATCTACGCATTCACCGGTATGCACTGGAGGAATATGCGCCGCGGTAGCGTCAATCGGGAGGACGAACGGAATCAAAGCCGACCGGTGGCATTGCAGCGCACGCTGTCAGGCGCTCACGGTATCAAAAGGCATCCTTGACCAGTGTGCGCTGGCGACCGTAAAATCCTTTTCACTTCTCATGCTCTTAAAATATTACTTTAGTCTCTGCTCATCGGGACTAAAGCTCCTTATTAATCTCTAGGGATTAAAGTAAACTTTTTTTAATTTACTTTGGAAACCCCTAAACAGCCAATCACAGTGTTTGTGAATGGGGGATTATTGCCTTTATTGCCATTTTCAGTGATTGTGTATGGATCATTTTTAGGTAATGGAAATAACCTCAAAATGACAACTGTGCAAAAATATTTAAAAAAACTATTTAATTTCGTGAAACACGAATAATAATTACGAATATGAATCTATTTAATTATATTAAGGATGAATTCATTTTATTATGCATGGTGCAATTAGTATTAGTTAGTTTTTAAGTTTGAACCTGTTGGCTAAATATGCAAGCATTGAAAGCGGCACTGTACAAAAAAATAATAAAAGAAAAGAAAAACCGCGGAACGAATTACCTAGTAAGAAACTTTCTTATAATCAATATTGTAGTTTTGTATAGAACGTCGTCAGTGCCGGATTGAGCAAGCACGGGATCCGTAGCAAATTCTATAAAGAGACCCGGTTTGCTTTAGGTTACAGGTTGTGGCGGGCTCTTTTCTGCAACTGGGCGACTTAGATATGCGCCTTTTTGGTTGGGGGTTTGTTTTAGGTTATTCTACCGGAGAATATCGACTGGATTAGTCATCCTATCGTCAACCCTGATGGATATGAGTACACGCATACTGATGTAAGTACCAAAACAGGAGAATAGCGGCCTTTACACGTAAAGATCGGACCGCGGGAAACGCTACGCGCCATTCCAATCTTCGCTCCGAACCGTACATTTTCACTATTTTACTATTACAGTTGCATTTACACGTACGGTTCGGCAAGAAGATTGGAATGGCGCGTGGCGTTTCCCGCGGTCCGAACTCTACGTGTACAGGCCGCTTTTTTAGAGGTCAGACTTGGGTGCGCGGGTCCACCCAATGCGCGAGGCCCGTAGCATTTGCTACTCTTTCTACGTGGCTAATCTGGCACTGAACGTCGTTTTTTTTCCTCGCCTTCCAAGTGAAGAGTAGAGTGTTTAACGCGAGACTAAACAACCATAATGACACTCGAACTATAGCCACTCTCGCTCGCTAGGTCGCTCGCGTGGCTAAATATCTCTTGTCATTATGGCTTGTTTAGTCCCTTGTTGAACAATCTACTATTTCGACGCTCTCTCTCGCCGTCCGTCGGTTTACGAGCTTTCCCCTCCCGAGGCACGCTACCCCGGCGGACACTGGTGGACTCCGGCGCATACCAGGGGATGCCGTCGCATACCGGCGCATACCGCCGCGGTATCCTCTAAACGCGCTCTTCAATACCGCGGAGAGAAATCCGCTGCGATGCTTCAAGGGCGGTCTCAAGGCATTGAAATTTATATTTTTAGTTTTTCGTGTGTATGTGTGTCTGTCTGCAGCATCATAGCTTCCTAACGGGTGGATTGGAATTCAATATTTATTAGTTATCGTTTTCGCTTATTCGGCTATTCCTCCAATAAAGGTAATTTAATTTGGGTTGCTTTTAATGATGATGATTGGACGAGGAGATGACTGAGTGCGTGATAAATATAAATGGTGAATTAGTAGAGCAAGTGAGTAAATTTGTGTAGCTGGGAAGTATGTTTACAAGAGATGGTAAGTGTGAGAAGGATGGTAAGAGGAGGGTGAATGCGGGAAATCAAATTGATCGGGCCCCGTACTCCTTTGTGGACAGAAGGGGCGTTTCACAAAAAGCGCGACTGGCTGTTCACAATGGAGTACTGGCCCCTACTCTGATGTATGGTAGTGAATGTTGGGTGTGGCAGGACAAGCATGAAAGTCGTATAAATGCAGTTGAAATGCGCCCTTTGCGTAGTATGCGTGGTGTGAAACTGATTGATAGAGTAAGGAATGAAAAAGTCAGAGAGAAATGTGCACTAAAAGAAGACGTAGTGACTAAGATTGAAAAGGGCAAGCTACGATGGTTCGGTCATTTGGAAAGGATGGATGAAAGAAAATTTACGAAAGAGATATACAGAGCGAAAGAGAGTGGAAGGGTCGGAAGGGGCCGCGCTAGGCGTACTTTTTCGAATCAAATCGGAGAAATACTGGAAAAGGGCGGGATCTTAAGTACCCGAAGCCAACGTGCAGCCATGACTCGATGTATGAATGTGGAAGAAGCGAAAGAGATTTGTCAGGATCGTAGCAGGTGGAAAGAAGTGGGCTCTGCCTACCCCTCTGGGAAACAGGCGTGATTTAATGTATGTATGTATGTATATATATATATATATATATTTCCAAGTACAACTGATCATCGACAAACAGTGTTAACGGTTGACATGACAAACATAATATTAACAGTCCTTCTAACCTAGGCACTTAGATAGGGTGGTAGTCGAACTCTGGGAAATAGGCGGGATTTTATGTATGTATGTATGTATGTATTTAAATGATGGAGCAGGGTTATATGTTTGCTCCTGTCTTTAGGAGGCATCAGTGCATTTGATCGACCTGATGTAATGGACCGGATGGCAGGGTCGGAGGACCCAAGCCGATCATTTCAATTTGAAAATTTTCAAACTTGTTGTCCGTACATGAATCACTGCATTAGTCTACATGTTCGGACCCTAACTATTTAATGTATCACTAACATAGATGTAAGGAATCTTTTTTGTCACTAACCAAATGAATCATAGTTATTTGAAATAAATTATTTGAATTTTAATTTGAATTTAGGTTTGTAAAGTATGTTTATTCTAGTAATTTTTGAATTTTAGGTTTGGTGATCTCAATCATAATAGTATGTTAAATTTTTGTATAATTTCTTTAATTTTTTACTACGCAAAATTGGTAAATCATCAAGTTTGAGAAAAAGAGGCATTGCTACGCTTGCCAGGTACTGCTAGTAATGAGCTTGAAAATTTATATCACACACCTATTTTGTGCAATTGTATCACTTTAAAAAAACAACATATCAATTGTTTCTGTGGCAGTAAATTCTTGTTTGCCTGGTCACTTATCAACAAATGCAGGTATTTTTCCTTTTGTTCCTCCTGATTGTTGCTATTGTCTGATTCTGCAAATCTTTTGAGATCAAACAAAATTTTGAATAAAACATTAATCTTGAGAATTTTTTGTAAGATCTCTCTATACAATAATGACATGTGTAGCCCATATTGGTACAGTTGAGTTCATAAATATGTGTACACTTAAGTACCTTGTCTATTTAATGTCATGTTTAAATGCCTTACCAGTAATCAGAATAGGTAGAGCTAATTTGCCTAAACTTGACGCATATTCATTCATGCGTGAGAGAGATGGGAATACATTATTGAATGAACATGCATCAAGTTTAGGCAAATTAGCTCACCTATTTCCGACCACTGGTAATGACGCACATTTGTCCGATCTCTGGTAATGAGTGCGATTATTTGTTCCTGAGTCTGGGTTGTTTTCTATGTATTTAAGTAAGTTTTTCATAGAATGAGCATATAAGTATGTTTATGGTTGTGTAGTACCCATAGTACAAGCCTAGAGCTTAGTTTGGGACTAGGGAGATTGGTGTGAGATTGTAATGTGATATTTATTTATTTAATCAAGATAGTATTTCTAAGAATAAAATTATATTATTCTAATGTAATATGTAACAGGATGAGCGAAATTATGACAAATAATAGGCTAACTAGAGATACACAAACTTTTAGATCACATTTGGCTGCTTTGTAAGTAAAATCTTGTATCTATGCTAATTTGCAACAACCTTAATTTTTTCAACTTTACTAGGCAGTTACTAATGTGTAAAACATGCAATAGATTATAATTATTCCACTTCCTATCGATCAAGGACGGACCTAGATCCATAGAACAACAAATAATTATACTTATACGAGATAATAGACACTATCAAGGCACGTGAATACCTATTTAATTAGTAATAGTGAACATTCCTAAAAATTAAAGGTTATGAAGCGGAAGCGCTCACAATTCTTTTTCAGAACAGCGAACACATATTTGAATTTGAAATTAGAACACATTAGAGGCACTTACCTGGTATCGCACTCCCGCTTTGCCCCATTATTTTAACTTCCTCTGCGAGCGTTGCTTAACCGATTATCACCAATAACTTGTTGTATAAACAACTAATGTTCTGTTAAACAGTCTCTAAACGCCACAACACTTGAACTATGAACTCTACTGTCTACAAACGCATGTTTACTATAAAATGTTTTATTATATCATATGTAGACCATTAAAACTAATCCAACGAATTCTTATTAGAATCTTGTTGTTTACACACTAGGCAGCTGGGATGCAAGTTGAATGCATTTTGGTTGTTAGTAAAGCAATAATTACACAAGACATGATTGCAATTGAATAGTCTATCTATTTATTATTTTTTAACATTAGAAAATTGCGATTGTGTCCGTGCCGTAGTTTGACAATTGACATATTAAAAAAAATGTGGGCGTGTTCCAGTCACTGTTAAATACATGGCACCTTTTTATGCAAATCATTTAGGGGATAAAGTTAAAACTGTATTTATATACCAATGCTAAGCAATAATTATTAAATTGATCTTATAAATGATTTCGATGCATTATAACAGGAAAAAGTAATGTCATCGTAAAACTTGGCCGAGGCCAAGTTGTTAATAACCGATAATTATGAAGTACAAAGTGCAACACTACTGTCAACAAATTAAAAAACTGACCAGATCTGTCTGATGATGTCTGTTGCTACTGTTATTTTGAATTTAACATAAATTTTGAATCGCGTGCTAGTTGATTTTCATCAAATTACAACGTGCGTTGGATTAAAAGTAAATAAAAATGATTGGGAAAGGAAAGAAAACTGTGTCCTTAGCACACAAAGAGAAGCTTTTAGCGGATTTAGCGTATTATGAAAGGCGTATCGAGGAAGCTTTACACAAAACAAAACATAATTCGTTTGAAGATGTAGAGAGGTAAATATGTATCTAGTATTCTACAATTGTAAATGGAATCTGTTATTGTATTATTGTTACTGTTTGTATTAATTTTAGCTCTCCAAATTAGTTTTTGTACAGTGAATATTTAAGTAGGTATGTGAAGTAACTACATATAAAAAAAAACAACAGCAACAAGATCATGAGACCATTAATTTCCAAGACAAAAAGTCAATTGTGACATGCTGAGGATAAAGCCAATAACAATGGGCTTGTAATTGCAACAAAAAATATGTTTGGTGTATCTATGATGATAGCAATAAGTAATTGACCCATTTCAGTTGATTTATCATGGGCTAGATCAATCACGGGCCCTGGGCAGTCACTCTGAGTGGCTAATGAAAAAGACGAGCCTGAAAACATGTGCATTTGAGTTATTATATAGCACTATGGTCTTTTTCAGTTCTGACGATGAAGCAAATCCATATACCCTCAATGCTGGACCATCAGGGTATGAGCTAAAGCAGCAGGAGGCGAGCCTCAGCAACCGCGCCAGCATGACCTTGGAGCTAGCCATGCTGACTATCATGCAGTCTGAGGTCAACATTATGGTCACTCTGCCTGAAGTCAGGTAAAAAAACGAGAAACAATAAAATTACATATAAAAGGTCAATGATATAATATCCGGTGGCCATCTGTGGTCTTCATCATAAGTTCCACTTCACCATATAGTACTTTTCAAAAGCAAATGCATGAGTTACAGTGAAAAATACCAAAATCGCTATAGGTGTGCCTATAATATTTGAGGAGTTCTCTTGATTTCTCCAAGATCCCATCATCAGATCCTGACGTGTTGACAATGGGACCAACTAGAAAGTATACCCATTCAAACAACGAAAATTTTTTTCAAATCGGTCCAGTGGTCTTCCAGTAATCGGGGAACATAAATAAAAAATATATATCCCGACAAATTGAGAACCTCCTCCTTTTTTTGAAGTCTGTTAAAAAGAGGTAGATATGTTACCTATATGATATTCCGCGCGTAAAAATGGCCCGGTTATGCACACATAATCAGTAAATATTGCAAATACATACTAATTCATAAATGACAAGTGAAAGCAGGATGGTATGCTAATTTCCGAGAGCGAAACAGAGACGAGTGTATGTTGCTCTGCAGACTAATTCACGGTTCCGTTGACGGCGCAAGACTAAGTAAAGGTGTACCAATTGGCTTGGTTTTAGGGTGCCACTATCGAAGTGCGTATAATATATCTACCTCTTTTTACTATATTATATCATTGCTATACTATATATTATATCAATGGAAGTCAGGTACAATAACAAAGATCAATAAAATTACGTACAGAAAGCAAATGGAGTTCCTATGTCTTTATTTAGGAACGGTACCTTTATACTGTGACAGTGATACCATTTCACCGGTGCATTGGGTGTTCCATATTCTCTGCCTATCCCATTGGGAGACAGGCGTGAAGGTATGTATGTATGGGTGATTCCACGGGCGTTTCAACCGCCGTCAGTCCGTTGTCGTAAGTATTTAAGAAATAGGCGATAATATACTTAAAATTCAATCAATTGTGGCAAGAAGTACAATAACAGTATAGCTCTGTGTGAATGTTAGCTGCTTGGTGTAGCTCATTCTTTCAATATTTATGACAGCGGACCGACGGCAGTTGAAACGCCCGTGGAATCACCCGTATGATACCAATTTACCCTGTCTTTCCAGGAGACCCGTGCTCGAGGAGGGGACGTGGTTGGAAGTGGCTGCGGAGTGCAAGATTGACCTGGTGTCTTTTACCATCACATTTTACGCGCACAAACCTGTAAGTTACTAAAGCATTTTATTCTTATCTTATTGCTGAACATAGCTACCTGCTGGATATTAATTATTTGACTATTCCGCTGTTGTAAGTTATTCTGTATAAATATTGACTTGTTTAGTATAAGTCTAAATCAATTTGTCTGTGGAGTAAAAGAAAAACTTGAATTAGGTAACAATAGCTAATCTCAAATGCATATACCTATAGTTCGTTTGTTCAAATAACTTTGCTTGCTTTGATGTGCCGCTACAATTGGTACAAAGAAGCCACCGCGGCGCGCACTAAGCGGTATTGGAGACTTCAGAGAGTTTTAATGCACACTATTTCAACGAACAAACTGTTTATTATGTTTAAAAGTGGTGTTATTTTTGCCTCTTTATAATCAAAATGTAGGTATAAATGTCGTTGTTGATCGTGCTAATCAATTGTACTTAAAAAAAATACTTTACTATACTTTAGTTTAGTTTAATTCAGTTTTCTCTGAGCAACTCGTGTGTTTTTTTTTGTCATTAGTGGAAACTGTTTTGGCTCATGTATTAAGCAAATTTGTATTTTTGTCCTGTATTTTAATTTTAAGATGTTAGATTCGCAATAATAATAAAAAAAAGGTTTAGTGCGACTCCAACTCGTAAACGTAGGGTTCCGTCACCATATGTGGATGGAACCCAACCATATAAGGCTTGTTTTGCAGCGGCGTAAGTTCGCCCCGACGCGGTTCCGCAGCCTCCTTGTGACGCTGACGAAGCCGGCGCACCGCAAGGAGCTCGAGGGGAGCGTGCTGCCCAAGCAGCGCCGGCCCAACCTCGCCCTGCAGGTAACGATGCTTGAAACATGCATCCACATGGGAACATAAATTAGCTAATCAACATTTTGTTGTACCTCGTTGCCATGGTGTCTCCTGGGTCACTCTAAATACGATTTTAAAGGAAGTCCACTGAAAATCAATTTATTGGCAATTAAAAACCCATTATTTTATGTCTTTTATGGATGGTCATAGGAGTATACAGGGTGTCCCAGAAACCGACGTCAACCCGCCTAGGGCTGATAGAGCAGCTAAAAAGACGATCGAATCGATTTAACCCCTGTGTATGTTCAGCGATTTTTACTAGTTTCAGAGATATTGATCATTTTAATCTGAATTTTTGTATTTTTCCCTTATGTCCATGTCACGAAAAATCATTGATTTCATGGTTTATTTCATAAGTTTTTCAGTGGTATCTTACATAATTAGAATCATTACGAATCATCAAAGTTTTTAAACCTATTTGCCTGTTTTTTTTTCAAGTAATCAACTAATCACTTAACCTCGTAAGGCCCACCATACTACAAACAGGGAGTTTCTTGTGAGTGGGACTTTGAATCTACCATCAACACAATAAAGTTCAATTACGTTTGTCCGATAATGCTATTATCAGATTATGAAGATGGGAAAATAAACCTTATTCTTATTGCAACACAGATCAAATTAAATTGCCTTTATTATGTCCTATTGCACACTGGGCCTTACGTGGATAAAGTTTGTTTCTCCATACTCGGTGTCCCAGTGTTTGCTTTTCACTTCGCGTTTATTCACCCATATACATTGGAACGGCGTCCAGTTTACCCTTTTGAATGCCTTAAGCTAATTAATTGGTCTGCGTAGAATTCGTAAATTTATTTCGGTTTTCAATGTAGCTTATGTGCTATTCCAGACTATAATCTATCCCTGTGCCAAATTTCATCCAGATCTGTTCAGCCGTTCTGGCGTGATTGAGTAACAAACATACATCCATACAAACTTTCGCATTTATAATAGTAAGATGAGAAGTAAGATGTAGCGTCATAGTGTGTTGCTAATAGCTGTAATGAATTGAATTCATTTGAACCTGGAATCTTCTAAACAAAATATGGGTGATTCTACAGGCGTTTCAAACGCCGTCAGTCCGCTGTCATAAATATTGAAAGAATGAGCTACACCAAGCAGCTAACATTCACACAGAGCTATACTGATATCGTAATTCTTGCCACAATTGATCGAATTTTAATTATATTATCGCCTATTTCTTAAATAATTAGGACAGCGGACTGACGGTGGTTGAAACGCCCGTGGAATCACCCATACCCACTGGTTCAGATTGCATTACCCCTTCTTGAATAGACAGGCAACAAGTGTTTGTTGCTTAAAGGTTTTGCAGAGCTACGCGTCCGCGTTTCGCTCGCGTCGGTCCACACTGCTCGAGCTAGCGGAGAAATACGCCGAGAAACTGAGAATGGAAGCCATGGTGAGATTACGTCGATATAAATATGTTTTATTAACTGATGTTGTATCTAATAGGCTCGTGTCCTAAAAAAACCTAATTAGTCCGTCATTTACATTATCAAAAAATATTGAACACATATTTTTTCTTTTGTCAATTACACAAAAAATTACGAAGATAAAGTGCGTTGAAGTTTTGCGAGACGTCGCGCCGTGGCACACTTTATACCACGTTGCGACGTCACGAGCCCCCACTCCCGAACTATGATGCTCGTTATATTTTTAATTTTGATTTATTTTATAAAGCAAAAAATACGTGTTCAATATTATTTGATATCTTACTGGCTTTTTTTTGCCAATTTTTTTTTTGCCTTATTTATTGAGTCATGGATGTTTTCTATGTATTTGAATATCGTCGCTTTACTTTCTCAACCTCGTATCTGATCGAATAGTTAGATAGGAATGTAGTCTGTATTATTTAAGGAACACGAGTGCTTTTCCCATCTAACTATCCGATCAGATACGAGGTTGAGAAAGTAAAGGGACGATATGTATTTCTCTATATAAGTACGATTATTCTGCCCTCCTAAGCAAAAATGCAATAACTAAATTCAATAGCCAAAGCAGATTCAACTCTCTTCTGTTTGTAACTAGGTTGCAATTTCTACAGATGTTTTGTTTGAGATAACGCCATTATGCTTAGTAGGGCAGTATTGTTGTACCCATAGTACAGTCAAGGACAATTCGCACCTTTAGAACAATAGTGACCTAATTCAAAATTTGTGCTTTCAAACTTCGAGTCATAAATTTATTATCATAGAGACCTAACTCGAAATTTAAAATTTCTCAATTAGGTCACTATTGTTCTGAAGGTGCGAATTGTTATGCCACTATGGAACCCTGTCGCATAACGTTAATCATTCATTTAAGCCACATAATAAAGACTAAAGGCATAGAAACCGTACTAAATAAACAGAAAATACATCATGGTTAACTTATTTTTACTTATGGTTTTCATAGTGAGTTGGAAAGAGATGAATCTATAGCTGTTCTTTCGTTATTTGGTACATCGTCACAAGTAAGGCGTGATTTGGACCTATAAGCACCTATAGTATTTGGACCTATAGACAAGGAAAGACAAATCCTTCCTATAGGAAGGACAAGGAAGTCCCTGTGTAAAACCTTGTGACAATGACAGTTAAAGAAGAAAAAACAGCCTACTTTTTGTCTCATTTTTTCGCATGTAATACGTAATCTAAAAAGTAGAGAAAGATAGCTGACGCAAAGTACGTCTTATAGTCTGGTTTCTATGCTATATGTTCTTATTCTGTTATTTAAGCGTATTTTCTGTCATGTGGTTTGACGCTGTCATTATGACAGGGTTCCATAGTGGCATAACAATTAAAGTCCTTGACTGTACAAGCCTAGAGCTTAGTTCATATTTAATTTAATAATTACTTACTTTTTAATAGTGTAAATTCTTTTTTTCAGCCTGAAGGCGGCTACCGCGTTAAATTCCTTGACCTTTTAACTGTGGAGTGGACCCTGGACAATATGTGGTCCCCCATCGTGCCGTTCTGCCACCGGATGAAGTTCGAAGTGGAGTATATGCGTAAGGGCACTGTTTAAGTATTTATAAACTGGTATGGAATACTGGCTAAGTGCGAATCGGACTGGCACGGGTTTCTTTTTTATTATTTGTTATTATAGTGGCTTATACATATTTGTCGACTTTTGCGTGTACACAAAACGGGGGGGGGGGGCAACTTTTTGGTCCATTTTATCAGTAATCCAACTTTCGCGTGTGAAAATAATAATAAATAACTTGCTACACTGCAGTATCCCTGGAAACATATAATTTACTAGCTGGCGCTGCCTACGACCTATTCTCATACCTACCAAATATATATAAAGAAAAAACATAATAATCGGTCGAGCCGTTTCGGAGGAGTTCGACGACAAACACCGTGACACGAGATTTTTTATATATGTATTGGTCTTAAGAGGATTGTGAAGCAAGTAGCTTTCAAAAAAACTCCATACAAATTTAGCTCCGGGCGAAAACGTTTCTCACTCCCTAAATCAAGTCCGATTTTCACGATTTTTGAATATGTTGTAGTTATTATAAAGAACTAGGTCTGCTGTACGTCTCTGTTTTTTATTTTTTCAACTTGTTTCATTCTATTAAATATTTTCGTGTAAAGGAAAACGTACAGACATAGTTTTTCATGATATCTACAACATATTCAAAAATCGTAAAAATCGGTCGAGGTTTAAGGGGAGAAAAACGTTTTCGCATTTTGTATGGAATTTTTTTGCTTCACAATCCTCTTAATACGCGGTATAAAGGGATAAGTTCGCCTTTGTACATATTTTTATATTAATTGTGTTTTTCTGGTTTTTCTTTTGTACAATAAAGTGTTTACATACATATACATATAAATATCAATATGTGTTTGTGGCTTTGATAATTGCTGAGAAAAAGTGGGAATGACAACTTTCAACTTTTATACTATGTGAAGATCATAGCTAAAATATACTTTAAACATGCTATAATATCTATCGTTGTGAAATTTGCATCTGACAGAAAAGGACAAAGCATATTTTAACTAAATAACTGCAAATTAAAAAGCAAGCTTTAAAAAACCCGACTGTTGTTGCTAACCAACTTTAAATCGTTATAAATCCTAAATTATCGTTCAAAATGAAAAATGATTAAAGAAACCGGAATATGATTTTTAAATACCTATTCAATGATACCCCATTTGTCATAGTTCGTCGACTTATTTTTTTTTATTTTTTACAATTTGGCGTCTAGTTGCCGCCATATTGAATTTTAAACACTGTCATATCTTTAGTGACACTCACGAGATTAAGACAAATCGATTGACATAAGAATCATCAAAATCGGTCCACGCGTTTAGTTTCTAGAACGCCACAAAGGAACAAACATACATATCGCACCTTCAGAACAATAGTGACCTAATTGAGAAATTTTAAATTTCGAGTTAGGTCTCTATGATAATAAATTTATGACTCGAAGTTTGAAAGCACAAATTTTGAATTAGGTCATTATTGTTCTAAAGGTGCGATATATAGGCTGTGAAACACAATACCAGGCAGTCGGGTAAATAGTGTAGTGGGATTATGAATATGTATTATTTCCAGCTAAAGACTACATACACACTATCGGGCGACTCTACAAGCAGTTTAAGGACCCCTCGCTGGAGACGTCGGAGCGCACGGAGGTGCTCGCGCAGATCTTCGACACGTGTTTGGAGGCGCAGGGGCCCGCCAAGGATCTGCAGGAGAGCTTCGAGTCCGATCCTGAGACCGCTGGTGAGTCTTGAGATTGGTGTTTATGGTAAGAAGGCAAAAAAAACACAGGCCGCCTTTATGGTAAGTCGTCAAAGGACAATGCCAGGTCTCCATAGAAGCATTGGCCTAAGAAAAAATTGTGACGGATAATTATAGAATTGGGTTTATTTGATGTAGAAAAATATTTAAAACAATGCTGCGCTGTTAGTTTTTCTGAAGAAGTTCTCTAAAAATTTATTTAGAAATAACCGTAACAACACGTTACTCGCAAGAAGTCTTATTTACAAAGTATCTTAATAGATGGCTCTATTTTTCGTATAAGTTCACTAAATGTGAAATTAATAAAATACTGAATTTAAATCTCATACAAAACAGGTCATATCAACATCCTTCGTACCCGCGGGCTTTTTTTTAAAGTGGTTAAAGCCAAGATCTGGCATTTAATTAGGTACCCTACGTCCTTCTCCAGGTTTCAAACTACTTCCATACCAAATTTCATGTAAATCGGTTCCGTGGTTTAGTTGTGGAAGCGTAACAAACAAATAAACAGAGTTACTTTCACATTTATCAGTATTCCCTTGGGAACTCTTATTTTTTTGGATAAATAAAACAGGTACCTCCGTACGTTTAATCGAAATTTGTTCACCGGTTTAGCCGTGGAACTGTAACAAACAGACAGACAAACAGAC
Source organism: Acleris literana (assembly GCA_946894065.1). Taxonomy (NCBI): domain Eukaryota; kingdom Metazoa; phylum Arthropoda; class Insecta; order Lepidoptera; family Tortricidae; genus Acleris; species Acleris literana. The sequence goes on along the minus strand of OX335693.1, from coordinate 10,645,483 downwards.
AACAGCTACTTTCACATTACGTTACTTTTATATTAGTATGGATAAATAAATCTATAAATAAATAAATAAAAATAAATGTCATGGGACAATGTCATACCAATTAACCTATTTCCAAAGTAAGCTCTAGGCTTGTACTATGGGTACTAGACAACAATATAAATACTTATATAGAGAAATATGTACTTAAATACATATATAGAGAAGTATATGCTTAAAAACATAGAAAACATCCATGACTCAGGAACAAATATTAAGGCTCATCACACAAATATCTGCCCTTAGCGGGATTTGAACCCAGTACCGCTAGCTTTGTAGGCAGGGTCACTACCAACCAGGCCAAAGCGTCGTCGTCTAGGCACATAGTTAAGTTAAGGCAATAAATGGAAATATAAAACCTATTTTAAATATTTTGTTTATTATTACAGGCCGTCTTCACGAACGTCGTACTACGATAGATCAAGAACCGGAAATACCTCCGAGCCATCAAGTGTCACCCAAAAAACAGCCCAAGGGTAAAGAGAATAAAGCGCAAGACCGCAAAACAAACATGGCGCCTCCTAAAACGATACCGAAAAAAGCTAAAAAGGTAGCAAATGTGACGAAAAAAAGACCTAATGATGAAGTTAGTAGTGATCACATGGATGTGTCGAAGAAAAGTAAACCTAATGATACAGATGTAGGTAAAAACAGTAGTGATGTATCGAAAAATAAGAATAATGACAAAAATAATACAGATGATAGTCGAAAGGGCGTTAAAAGAGCAACGGATAGTGATGCTAACAGTAATGCTAAGAAGGTGAGAACAGATGACAAAGATCCTAAGAGTAAAAGCGAGGATAAAAGTTCTAAAAATGTAATTCTGGATAGCAATAGCAATTCCAGTAGCATGCCTAACGTTACTCCGAAAAATTACGTTGAAAAACCACCTAGTTCAAAAGTGAAGAGTAAAAAAGTCTCTGAAAAAAATGGCGATGATGACACTAAAAAATCCAAAAATAAAGGTACTGATGAAACTGATGGTAAAAAAAAGAATGATGGCAAGAAAGATGATAATGCTTATGCTGATTTGCCGAACAAAGACGACGTGGTACACGAAGAAGTGGGTGTTACCCTTTCAAAAACTGTAAAAGGCAGCGGCAATTTGAAAAAAACTAAGAAAGTAAATACAAAAGATGATGCGGATTTAAAAAATAAAGGGACCGAAAACATTAGTACAACCGGCATCACGAAAAAGGACAGTAAAGCTAATGTCGTTCCAAAAGGTAAGGAGCCGAAAACCAGTGTTGATATTTTAAATAATAAGGCTAAAGAAACAAATCATGCAGAAAAAGTTGCTTCAACAAAAGCTGTAAGGGAAAGTGACAGTTCAAAAAACTTAAATAAGAAAGGAGTTGCCAAAAATATTGATAATATAGATGCTGAAACTAAGAGCAAAAATACAAAGGAAAAATTGGTAAAACAAAGTAGTAAACAAGTAAAAGAGGATGTGAGTAACGTTAACAACAAGAATATCAAAGATAAAAATAATGAAGTTCAAGTTAGTTCAAAAAACATAAATAAAAACACAGTTGAGGATAAAACAAAAGAAAAAGATCATGCAGAAAATGTTGCTTCAACAAAAGCTGTAAGGGAAAGTGACAGTTCAAAAAACTTAAATAAGAAAGGAGTTGCCAAAAATATTCATAATAAAGATGCTGAAACTAAGAGCAAAAATACAAAGGAAAAATTGGTAAAACAAAATAGTAAACAAGTAAAAGAGGGTGTGAGTAACGTTAACAACAAGAATATCAAAGATAAAAATAATGAAGTTCAAGTTAGTTCAAAAAACATAAATAAAAACACAGTTGAGGATAAAACAAAAGAAAAGGTTAAAGATAAAGAAAAAATGTCTTCTAAAACTGCAAATAAAATAAAAAATAAAGCTGAAAATATAGGTAAAGTTAGTGAAGTTGCTGACAAAGTTAAAGACACCGGTAAGAAAGAAGGTCAATCAAAGAATAGTGCAACAGAGGCAACTGTCAAAGCTCCGGTTAGTAAAAAATCCGATCAAGAAAAAGCACCAGTAAAAGACAATAATCAGAAGTCTAAACAAAAAGTAGATAGATTAGCCGAGGACAAAAATGAGTCTGCAAAAGTTCAAAGTAAACCACCTAGTAAAGAGAAAGTTAAAGAATCGCTAGATGGAGCAGTCAACAAAAAAAGTAAAATTAAAAAAGACCAAAAGGCAGATGGCAATAATAAAGTTTTGGAAGAAAAATCGTCTAATGCAAAGAAAATAGAAGATGATTTAAGAAAAAATGACAAAGAAAATGAAATTAATAAAACAAATACAGAAAGAAAGAGTAATTTCACTAATGATAAAAATAAAAAATCTAATGTTGGTCCCATTGTAGAAAAAAACACTAAAACTAAAGTTAACGTTCAAGATAATAATAAAAACATTAATAAAGACTCGATACAGAAAAAAGTAAATCTTAACGAAACTTTCGAAGTTGCTAAGACTAAAATAAATTTAATAAAAGCTTCAAGCAACCAACATAATGCTAAAGCGGTTGCAAAACTTCCAAATGCTGATCCGAAAGCACTTCAAAAGAAACCAGTCAATGTAATAAGCCAGACTGTAAATCGTTTTCAAAAACAATTAGAAAATCAAGTGAAAATCGCAGAAAAACTGAAGACGAAAATACCAATGATGAAGAACATAAAAAATATTAAAATGTCTGTTGCTGATAAGTTGGGTGGGAGAGTGGGGATCACCAAAGCTGTGGAGAAAAAGACAAAGATACCAATGAAAAGCTTACCAGTTTTTAAGAAAGTCGTGAAGAATCTACCCACGAGGATAAGCCCACGTAAGTTTCACTAACGCACCTAATTAACATCACTTGTAACCAGGGGTCGGACAAAAAGTGCGGATGACGTCAAACCACTTATAGGATGATTTCAACTAGTATTTTTGATTTTCATAATCAATTAATTATTATTACCTGTGTGGTCACCGGGTTAGAATAGTGCCACTCCATGTCTTCTCGTGGATGTCGTAAGAGGCGACTAAGGGAATAACAAAGGCTAAACAAACTTATTAATCTTATGGATACCGCGAAATTGTTGGCTAATTTTTTTTTCCCTGTTCAATCAATTGAGGGAAATAAAATCATTTAAGCATATTTTCAGTCTGTGACAACAATAATAGAGATGTTAGAAAAATAGTCATTATTATGCATAATTTCATTAAATAATAAGTATTATAACATCAAATTATCTTTTTTTATTTTTACTAATCCTACTTACTGTTCCCACCTTTGAGTATTCCACCCATTAATCTGAGGTTCCCACAGATTTGTCCTAATTAATTTTAAATAATCGTACCTTATGGTGACAAGTTTCGTGAAATTTATTTTATTCACTACATCACCCTACCACCTGTATTATTAATTCCATGGATTTATTTACGATTATTTTGTTACTTCATTAATATTACTTCCTTACTAGATGTCACACGGAAGTTTAAATACAAACATCATCCTGTGTGCAAGATTAGGTACGTCATTTTTACGTCATCCGCACTTTTTGTCCGACCCCTGCTTGTAACTATAAAAAAATCAGTAAATTTTACAGTATTTATGCTGATGCCTCTTTTTACAAGCTGTTATTTATCTTGCAATGTACGTAAAGTCTGTTCCTATTCGTTCCGTCACTCTTATAAACAAATCAATTTACCATTATAACTCCATATTCGCGTACTTTTGAAGGTTGAGCCTACTCATATTATTTATTCATACACTTTATCATTGTCTTCATGTCCATTTCAAGGTAGTAATCTCTATTTAATATTGTTATTTTCGATGAAAAGCACATTCGCTGAAAACACCATTACACTGACAGAGTCTTGTCATAAAGATATTTTTTTTTGATCTTTTTCTGACTTTGAAAATGTAGTGAGGTTTGATAGATTTGATTGATAAGTGAGGTTTTCGTCTCTGTCGCACCCAGCATAATAATACGATGATGATGATGAACATATATTCAACCTTGGTAATACACTAATTACATAACATTATTCTCATTACTATTTCATCCTCTATCTAAAGACAATTACAGTTAGGTATACTTGTTATTGTCATTGGCGGTCTGAATAGGAACAGACTTTATGTATGTATATCTAGTTATATAAAACAGAACTGATTATTTATTTATACCTACTCATTGTTACCTACAAATTAGTATCGGAAGACTCACTGCTTACGATCAAGCCACACAGGCTTCTGTAAGCATTTAATGTGATGTATTAGATTAAGTTTTAATATGTACGGGTCAAGAAGCTGAAAATTTGCAAACACCTTTAGTTCTGATGACAATACAATAATATAGTACCATCGAGCTGGTCTGATGATGGATAATCTTGGTGGCCATAGGAACTCCTAAATTACACATGATAAACCCGTCGTTAGGGCTCGTTAGAATCGTCTTGACGAGTAGATGACGACTCTGCAAAAAGATGAAATGCCTCTATGCTATAATCTATTCAGGATAGGATGGGTACGGCGACACATGATAGTTTTGCATTGTACGCAATAACCGTTTTAACCAATCCAGCTGCCAACAAATAGAAATAAAAAATTCAAAGAAATTATTTCCAGTAAATTACATTTATCGTTTTTCGTAATATAATAGTCAAGTTCCATTAAATTACGTGTTTATGTAGTGAAAATAGGCCAATAAAATAAATACACTGCAACTTCCGATACGTGAATGGAACAGTTAATAGAGATTGGCAACACATCTGTCATCGACCGAATCGAACCGCCATATTAATTAACAAATCGCTTCACTCGCGTCACCTCTGCCTGCTCTGTCAGTACGAGTGCGTCTGCCTTGTATGCGTTTATTTCAATTTACGTGTGTATTATTGTCTTCTGACATTTATTTAATTACTGAATTCACCATTTATAGTTTGTATGTGCAATATAATAGTGTGGCGACCTAGCGACATCTAACGGCAACTTGTATCAACCAACTCGCTACCTCGCTAGCGCCACCAGCGTCAGACAGCGCAACTAAAAGTGTTCTACAACGCGCTAACGAAGTTTCTCCAGTCAGTTGACATATATACAACTTCCAACTCTATCCCAATGGACTTCGGTCCCCAGGCATAACAGCCGCCTGGAGAGAGATCTCTCTATTTACATCTCTTACTACATTGGTGACCCTCGACAATGGACAATAACGCAACCTGACGACCTTCAAGCAACTATGACGCAGTTTCACAGCAAGCCAGACAACCCGCACTGTGCACTACTAGCATTCTGATATATCTTCATGCCTGGTGTCTACAGTGTGCACACTACTCTCACTCAACAACGCGACTCACTGCGTCCTACTACGAGTACTTCACGAGCAGGTACACGACTCACTGTGTACTCCACTCACTCCTCTTCTGCTACGCTCGCCATCGCGGCTCTGAGCACTATTGGAGACATCCACTACTGGCACTTGCAAGCGGCAATTCAACGCACAGACTGCACGTCATCACCATCAACCGCCGGTCTCAAAGGGGGGCTGGTGTGGCGACCTAGCGACATCTAACGGCAACTTGTATCAACCAACTCGCTACCTCGCTAGCGCCACCAGCGTCAGACAGCGCAACTAAAAGTGTTCTACAACGCGCTAACGAAGTTTCTCCAGTCAGTTGACATATATACAACTTCCAACTCTATCCCAATGGACTTCGGTCCCCAGGCATAACACCCGCCTGGAGAGAGATCTCTCTATTAACATCTCTTCCTACAATAGTTTTAAGAAATAAAATTTATTGGCAAGTGTATAAAGAATCGATTATTTTCCCGTAGCAAACGTAATCGATAATCGTCAATAATCTTTTCAATTTCACAAGGCCACAACACTTTATCTGCCAAGTGTCATGTGTCGCCGTACCCATCCTATCCTGAATAGATTATAGTAATGTCACCGGCTGTCTTCTCCCCACACCGGAACACAATGCGAATGCTGCTAGGCGGTAGGTAAGATGAAAAGGACGGACCAAGCACAAGGTTCTAAAATCGCAAAACTTTATTTTCAGGAAAATTGCCGTCTACGTTCAAACCATCAACACAAGGATTTTCAAATAAGTAACATATCTCCACCTAATTCGATGGAAGAAATATTGGATTCAAAACTGATCTTATGGATTTTTTGCTTCGATGAAGTGAATACTAAAAAATAGTGGAATTTTTCCTTCACTTGTGGGTTAGTTTTTTTACATTTTGTTAAGTACACAGTCGACAGCATTGATATAAGGTCTAAAAGTTGATGTCTCTTTATCTACATCCATATCATAAGTCCTCTATTATGCGTTCAAAACCCGTAGGCAGTGACCAGCATTACCTGTGGTAGTAGGTGACAGCGATGACAGCTGTTAATTTTGGAAGATATTCCGAATTTGGATCTCATTACCTTACAATATTCGATAACGTAATTTCAAAATTACGTTACAGCTGTCATCGCTGTCACCTACTACCACAGGTAAGGTTATGCCTTTCGGCTTCTGAACCCACCTTAGATTACGAAACCTTAAGAAACGATAGGTAAATGGCCTATATTAAGAAATTTGTATTGTAAAGTTGTATTTTAATGTTAACATTAAAGTATTACGTGTCATTAAAGTATCGGTAATCGATGTATTTCCATCTTAATGTTCACTTTAAAGTATCAGAGACCGATACTGTAATGTGAACATCAAGATTCAGGTACATTATGATACAGGGCAACTACAGGGACAGGTTTCTCACATATTGTAGAAAACTTATAATATGCATGTGGATAAAGTTATGTCTGCGACTGCACACATAATTAGGCATTAAAACATGCGCGCATTCGGCTCGTTTCATAAAACCACACCCGTATATTAATGCCTCTCATTATTCACCAGTCACATAAATAACTAATCCAACACTGCGTTTAAAATATCTGACACGCTCTTATGCCTCCAGTAATAAGGACGTGTCAGATATTTTTGAGTCCAATGTTGGATCATTTATTATTGCTGTGGACTGTACTTTAACAAATGAAGTATAAGACATCGACGCGTTGTTTTATGTTTTTATTTGTAGTATAATGGTTATGTTTTAGTATTAAAATCATGTAATTAGTATTAAGTTAATGATATTTTATAAATAAAACGATTTTTACATTATAAAACGCTCATTTATTTTTATCTTAAGTAAATGGCAAATATCTGATCACACATTATTATAAAAAACATTAAAATTATTAATTAATGTCACAAATACAAGACAAGAAATACAAATGCATTCTTTACGTACAAACAAATTAAAAAAAAACATGTCAAAAGTTTAAAAATAATGGAAGTAATCCATTGAAAAATCACACGAATCAATAATTATATGCTAAGTTTTGTCAATCCACGCCGCTAATGTATTGAAAATAAAATACTAGACTAAGCCATGTCTTGAAAACTAAATCTACTTAAAAAAACTTGAAAATTGTCAAAGAAAAAATTACACTCTGCCAAATGTGCTCTTTGGTCTACATACTTTGGTCCTTTCGTAGCATAGTACCAACTTCGCAAAGTGCCATTTGGCGTTTCGCGAAATGATTTTTTTTTACACGCAAAACACCAGTTTCTCTAGCGGAGCTCCTATTTCTAGGTGGTTAGGCCCTCCGGGCCTGCTGCAAAACTAACATAACCTAAACAAATATCAGTAAAAATGTATTGTTATTTTGAAATAATATGACAAAACTGAAGGCCAAAATCAAATTGTATGTGTTGTAATAATTAGGAAATACCGACTCCATGGATAGAACCACGATTTGACAACAAAAGTCCAAACCCTACTGATGACGTGACAATTCGATGTACATTGCGTAGTTTATATGGAGCCAGATGACGTAGGCGCTTGTCGGCGCAGCAATGTATATCGAACTGTTTTCCACCTCATATTACTGCCAAGTTCTCATTCGAGAGATATATAGGAGTCATATCACTATCTATTTTATAACTTCTATTAAATATGGTTGGCTGCACTTATTTGTGTAATTTCACCTGACAAGTTAAACTTTTAGTAGAGAATGTTAAAAGGGTAGTTCTTGTGTGTATCACCCATTCTGAAAGCAGAAAAAAAATGCTTGGTTTAATAAAGAATATGCATGGATTTTTAAATCTAATTTCTCAACAAAATAGGAAAATACCGTAAAAAAAGATCACCAAAAGTGAAATTAAAATTAAATATGGATGATGATTTTTAACTGCTAATTAGACAGCGGTTAGACAGAGAGATCCGATATGCACTGTGACGTATTGTAACAGTTCAGTCATATAAACTCCATGTTAAATTCTCTTGCTAGAAAGAGATACATATATACAAAGAGATAGGAACAAATATTCGTTGGCTTATATCTTGGTTATTTTTAAGGCTATTAAAAAAAAATCTCATCTGTTTGTTAAGTACATGAATCAGCATTTAATGAAGCTGTGAAAAAATCCATTTGTTTAATACATTCGCGACGCTCACGCGTACGCTTTATGGTCATATTTTTAAGGAAAAAATAACATTATTTCAAAAATAATAGACGTCGCTGACGCCTTAACATTTTATAATGTAAAAAAAAAGTTTAATTTCAAGGTAATAGTACAATATTTAGAGGTTGCACAGAATGACCACATAAGTGATAGCAGATTTTCAATTTATTTTTCTCAAAAATGCCCGGAAATGTTGACATTCCTATCTACATATTGAGACGCGAAGTACATAGTTTACTGACAGTTCTCAAATTGAAAAAAAAATAACATTGCGTGCTCGCTACACAAGCCCGCAATGTTGCATACAAATTCCATTACTATCTAGGTTGTAACTTTTTAAAAAGTGAAAAGGGCCATTATAAAATGAGGGCACAAGTCTTAAACATCCAAATTTTACTCGAAACATAACTTTTTTATTTGTGCCTGGAATAGCTTATGTTTTTTTTAAAACAAGAATTGCGTTTCTCCTTGTCATAAACAAAAAGGCGGTAAGGAGTGATGGTTTTTTCAGATGAAGTTTCTGTTTGTATGCAATTCAAAAAATGAGTTCAAGCGATGAAGATTTGACTCCAACACAATTTTTTTCTTGCGATTTTTGAGAAAAACACTATGTTTGCCTCGGCAGGAACAGCAATTGCGGGCTTCGTATTTTTAAACGGACTCGCAAGCTCATCCGTTTAATCCAATACTCGCCCCGCAATTGCCTACTTCCATGCCTAGGCAATAATGTACTATTACCAATAACCACAAACAATAGCTAACTTTCTGTCAACTTATATCAAACACTAATGACACCGACCATCGTCATCAGTTCTTCGGCTTCTTGCGGCTTCTGTGAATTACATAGTGTACAACCTCTACCTAAATACCAAGTAAGTAATATTATTACAATTTTGATTACTCCTCTTTTAAAATGAAATAAATATCCTTATGTGTCACGTACCTTTTTTTTTTAAACCTACACCCAATGATATAATATAAAAAGAGGTAGATATGTTACCTATACGGTATTCCGCGTGTAAAAATGGCCCGGCTTACGCACACATAATCAGTAAATATTGAAATTACACACTAATTCATAAATGACAAATGAAAGCAGGATGGTATGCTAATTTCCGGGAGCGAAACAGAGACGAGTATATGTTTCTCTGCAGAATAGTTCACGGCTCCGTTGATAGCGCAAGACTAAGTAAAGGTGTACCAATTGGCTTGGTTTTAGGGTGCCACTATCGAAGTGCGTATAATATATCTACCTCTTTTTACTATATTATATCATTGCCTACACCTGCCATCAAACTTTTTGAATAATGCTCTTTGAACCTAATGACCTGCCCAATGCTTACCCCCTGAACGCGAACGCCCGCCTGTTCTTGTTCAAGGCGTGCAGCGCGGCCACCTGCACGTCGTCCAGCGGAGCACGCAGCGCGCGCAGGTTGTCCCACAGGTGCGCGGCGGACGAGCCCTTCACCACCACGTTGTGGCCACACTTTAGTTGGTATCTGGAACAATAGTACATTATCGCCTAAGCCCGGAAAGTGGAGAATTGCCTGACGGGGTGGTTGGCTGGCGGTGAGTGGATGCTAAAATTCGAGTCAGGCAATCCCCGTTTCTAAAGTATTTTCTTGAAATCCGACGGTGCCTTTTTGTCCTACAAATGAAAACACAACTTATACGACATATCACATAGTTTAATAACAATTGACCTTCGAATTATCAACTTAACGGAATAAGTGGCCACCTCCCGTTAAGCTGACTACTCAAAGGGTAATTGTTATTAAAGTTTGTAACGTATCCCATAAATTTTGTTTTAACTTGCGCTACAAAAAAGCATCGTCCGATTTTAAAGAAATTCATTTATCTACACTCATATAATAAGTCCTCTATTATGCGTTCGAAACCCGTAGGCAATGACCGACATTACCTGTGGTACAGGTAGATTCACTAAAGTTGGCACGAATGGAATGAACAAAAGTAATGTCACCTATCACTGTGTGAGTGCCGTCCTTTGAACCGACGTTCGAATTTCAAACCGAAACCCTGTTATTATTTTACACACTTGTATACTTACGTTCACTCATTCAATCCTTTCGTGCCAACTCTTGTGAATCGACCTGTAGTAGGTGACAGCGATGACAGCTGTTAATTTTGGAAGATGTTCCAAATTTGGATCTCATTACCTTATAATATTCGATATCGTAATTTCAAAATTACGTTACAGCTGTCATCGCTGTCACCTACTACCACAGGTAAGGTAATGCTGGTCATTTGCCTTTCGGCTTCTGAACCCATCTTAGAGTACTTATAATTATGTGTGTAGATAAAGTATTGTACTAGACTCTGCGTAATTAGCATTACAACACTCGTGTTATCCACCACAGTATAACCACACTCAGGTTGTAATGCCTGTCATTACGCAACCGTCACGTAAACTACTATAGTTAATTAGAAAACACAATATTAGTCATGATGCCGCTGGACGCTCGACGTTTGCTCGGTACAGTCTTATAGCCTGTGTCAATCGAAACTGCCAAAGATTTAAACAAATTAGACCTAACCTCAAATGGGTCAATTTCTGAGCGTGTTTTTTTTTGTGCCCGGGCTGAAAATCGAGGTGATATATGATAAATATAATAAAATTTATTTTTTATATCATAAAGCTCAATGTATAAAATTAACTGAATGTATTATGTTTACATTTTTTAAAAAAATATTTAAATCGCTAAAACCAAGACTTGGTGGAGCGTCCTAGAGCTGGGTTAGTAAGTAAAAAAAAACATACCTCAGTAGTTTTTTCATCCTCAGATCGGGTTTGCGTTTGCGCTTTTTTATTATTAGATTATAAAACTGGAGAATACATAGCATTATTACTAACATACACAGATTATTTATTTATTTTATTTAAGTAAGTAATCGATGCCTACATTTTGTCCGCGCGAGAGAACTAATAAAAAAACTTTGCGGGTGGGCAAATTTGAAACCGTTATAACTTCACTAGTAACACTTTAATGTTCGCCGCCCCCCCCGTCCCTTTCACCTTAGTAGCGATCTAGCTCGATGTAAGATGGGGTGTGTTATGTCGCTGCGAGTTCCAGTAAAACACCTAAGTACTAATCTTCGCTGGCATAGGGTCAAAAAAAATCCAATTACGGTGGCTCGTTTATAGTTACGTTGATTCTGATAAAATTTTCATTAAATGATGAACGTTTAGGATTGCCTATTGATGTATTTTTCCTATAATATATGTTTTAAAATTGTGAGATAAGGATTATTGGTCTTAGGGCTAAATTTTAATAGAATCCCAATTTCAGTGGCGCAAATTAAGGTGAATAAAACGTTTTTTTTCCTTATTTTGCGCCACCTGAATTGTTAATTAACGATTTTTGCGATTAATCTTAAATTCTATTACCGTTCTTTAAACTACAAAAGCATCTCTCGCCGTTTTCCCTCGTGTGGTTACTAGTTATTGTTAAAGACTTAACTATAAAGCATTTTTGTAATAAAATTTTCAGTAGTGGTTGTAGTAAGGTAAAAGCACCTATTATGGAAAGTGCTCCGGTTATGAACAATAAATATTAGGTTTCGAGATTGATATGTGGTACAATTAGTTTAGTTGAACTTATTCGGGGATACTATTAGTTATTACAATTGAATTTTCGGTAATAACAAGTTTTAAATACTAAAATTTTTATTGTTCGTCACTGGCTTTTACCTGTCTACCTTTTTAAATGTTAAATGTTCAAATAAAAGGAACGGATTATATTATATACGAAGCATACAAGTTGATTTAGTTTCGCGGTATTAATCAATATAATTTATTGTCTAGAATGCCGCGTAGAAAGAAGCAAACTAAGGAAGAAAGGTTGTTGAAAAAAAAGAATTGCTGAACGAGAGCGTAATATGTTTTTTTTTGTGGGCTGATGATACAAGCTATAAATAATCAAAATTGTGAAAAAAATCTATCTTGTGTTAAATAATTAAACATGTGATGTTATTTTTTTCATAATTTATAATTTTATTATGTTTTCTAATTTGTTTTATTCATCGTTTTATCCAAGTGAAAGATACTACCTTAAAAGGTTTAAAAAAAAGTTTACGGTTGCCTTTTTTAAGCCTTTTAAGGTAGTGTCTTTCGCTTGAAATAAAACGATGAATAAAACAAATTTAGACTTAAACGTGGATAAAGCATTCAGAAAGTGACGAATGTTTTATCGACATTTATCCAACGCGACTATAAAAAGCCCTCTGGTTACTTAGGCTGGGTTTCATAAAGATCCGTTAGATCAAATTTCGGTCATGAATGTCAAAACTTGTATCAAAATCAAAATCAAAATCAAAATATTTATTCAGTAAATTGGCCACATACAGGCTCTTTTACACGTTGGTAATATACAGTGAATCTACTAGCGCATGAAGTTACTAAAATATGATCTGACATATTTACTAACGAACATTTATAAAATGATTAGATTTTATGTGAATATAAAAGCACGTATTATGGGTAAATAGTGCTCTAGTGATAAACAATATATGCGAATAGTTTTACGGATTAATCGTAACAGAGGGCCCTGCAAAGATGCACTACGCTAACTAACGTTTCTATTCGATTCGTTTTTAAACCAATCGCGTCACTGGGAGATGACGTGATACGAAAAGTCACGTGGTCTACCAGTGACGCGATTGGTTTAAAAACGAATCGAATAGAAACGTTAGTTAGCGTAGTGCATCTTTGCCGGGCCCTCTGGAGCACTGTCCAATATAGGTGCAGTTACCCTACGTATGGTTTCTATTATTTGTAAATGATGCACAATATTTTTTTGTGAATTAATTTTAAATTTTTTAGAAGCTTTTATTTTTATGTTATTATATGTAAGTGGGTTCCTTATAAATCATGTTTTGTAGGTATTTAATTTGTGATAAATAAAATAGTTGATTAGGTACAAGCTCGGTTCATTTCTATTATGCCCTTGATCAATTAAAACAAAAACTAATGACTGGAATCTGTTCCGACCTGTTTATAATATGTATGTAATATGTAATATTATATCACTAAAATGTAAGTAGTTAATTATATCCAAAATAAAGTTATGTTAAAAATAACGAATTTTGGTGGCGGGTAAATTCGAGTGGCACGTCATTACAATTCAGGTGGCAGATACCAATTCCCGTGCTCAGCTCAAATTATTTAATTTGTTATATCTTCTAAAGTTTTGCACATAACAACATCCCATTATAAATTCCGTTTTAGAACATTTTTTAGCAAATTATCAGTAAAAAAAATCTGCAAAAAATTCAATTTTCATTTCGCCACCGAAATTGGCATAAAATCGTGCATTGTTGAAATTGACCCAAATATTCATCAAGCGTGTTTTTATTGAAAATAACGTATAATTTATAGTTATTTAATCTTAAACTTAATGTGAAAGTAAAGATCAAGTGTATAAATCATCGCTAAGACCTCACTTGATCTTCAAAAGCACGTGATTATCGAATAATAATGGTAAATTGGTTCGTTTGGTTGTGTTTACATCTTTGCCAATTTCAATTGGCACAGACTTTAGGTAAATGAACACATGGTTACCTGATCAACAGCTGCGCAGGGCTGATCCCAAGTCCCGCAGCCATGACCTGCACCATGGGGTCGTCGATGGCAGCCTCCTGGGAGCTCTTGAACTGCGCCGGGGTCCCCTTGGACCCGAGCACTCCGAAGCAGCTGAGGGCCACGCCGCGAGCCTCGCAGAAGTCGGACAGCTGCTGCTGGGTCAAGTAGGGATGGCATTCCACCTGGAAATGGTTTTATCAAGGCCCAGTGTGTAATATGATGTACATAATCAAGGCGATTTAATTTGAACTGTGTTGCGATTGGAATAAGGTTTATTTTCCTATATTCATAAACTGAAAATGGCACTATCGAATAAACGTAATTGAACTTTATTGCCTTGATGGTAGATTCAAAGTCTCACTTAAAAAAACTCCCTGTTTGTAGCATGGTGAGCCTTACGAGCTTAAGAAAGAAATAGAAAGGCCTTGCAAGTTGCAACCTTTGATATAATTTTCGTTAGCCATAATATTATGGCTTCTAAACGTGTATGTCCTAATCATTACTTGACCTAAATTATAAGTCGAGAGAAATTCCTAGCTTAAAATAAAATATGTCATTTCAACAAAAAAATACCCTAAAATTAACCTAGGTTAGGTAGTTTTTGAAAAGAAAAGTGTAAATCAATTCTCTTGAATCGATCTGATATGTCTTAAAAACGGAATCCTCGGTGTGCGAGTCCGAGTCGCGCATGACCGGTTGTATGATTTGAGGAACCGTTTACGAAATATTTAACTCTAAAACTATCATTTTTTTGTAGTTACATACAAGTCCACACACCCCCTACAATCAGAATAACAAATAGACGCCATAATTCTGAGAAAAATTAAATGAAAGCCCTAACTAAAAATAAATGTTATGTGATTACTTAAAAAAAATATTTTAAACCGGCAAATAGGTTTAAAAACTTCGATGTTTCGTGATGATTCCAAATATGTAAGATGAAAAACGTATTAAACAAAACATGAAATGAATGATTTTTCGTGACATGAACATAACTGACGAACGCGTTTTTTATACTGTCGTCGATATACCTCCATATATTAATAATTATCATTTTGCCATTGCTGTTATTTCAATGTTAACAGTTTAGGTATCCTATGTCACCCGGGATGACGTAAGGATTCTAACGATACCTCACACATCTAAGTCGGTCAAGGGATTTAGAAGTTATAGTGGAATAAAGAAACTCACATACATACATACAAACATGAACCCTGAAAACATTACACTCCTTTTTTGAATGAAATTTGAAATGATCAATATCTCCGAATGTGGCCAATAGATAAAGGCTTGTGTGCATGTAAATTATGTTTTTTATCTGATAGAAATAGCCGTTTATGCGGATATGGGTTCGGCCTGAAAATTAGGCCTTCAACGTTAACTTCCGGTATGTCCACAGGAAAGACGGTACCTAGCCTAAATCTGCGTATGACCCATATGTTAATTTCGGGCAAAAAAATAATACAGGGTGGTACTCGATAAACTGTACATATTGAAAGGGATGAAATTTTAGGTTAATTTATAGGTAAACCATTTTTTTTTTAATTTTTTTGCCACTTTTTTTTTTTACAGATTGTCAAACTTTTTAATAAAGTTGGGGTAGTACACTTACTTGTGACGGTGTAACTTTTGATCTAATAGCCCGAAAAAGATAAAACAAAATGCATAGTAGTTAGGTTTATAATAATTGATAACAATATTAGACCAATTAAAAAAAATAACTAAGTAACTGCTTTTTTTGTGAAAAATTACTGCAAAAATATCATTTTGTTTTCATAAAAACACGATTTTCTCAAAATTTTGCAAATATTTTACATTTTTTTAAACTTTTTTAGATCTAAAATTAAACGAGGAATAATAATAAGCAAAAAAAATAGTAAAATATCTACAAAATTTTGAGAAAATTGTGTTTTTATGAAAACAAAATGTCATTTTTGCTGTAATTAATTAAAAAATTCAAGAAAAAAAAACGTTGCTAAATTTAAAATAATAATAATAATAATAATTGTTTTACCTATACATTACCCTAAAATTTCATCCCTTTCAATATGTACAGTTTATCGAGTACCACCCTGTATAACACGTAGCGTACTTGCTTCTCCATGTCTCTACTGACCTGGTCGACGACAGGTTTGATCCTGGCCTTCTCCACTACCCTCGCCACCTGCACCGAGTTGAAGTTACTGACTCCGATGCTCCTCACCAGTCCCAGGGTTACCAGCTCCTCCATGGCGAACCACGCGTCCAGATATTCATGGCTGGAGTACTGCAGGACCCCTGCGATCTTTGGGAGTGGATCGCCACCTTCCTGTTTAGATAATGTGTATCAGGAGACAATTGCACACAAATTGAC
This sequence comes from Acleris literana, assembly GCA_946894065.1. Lineage (NCBI taxonomy): Eukaryota > Metazoa > Arthropoda > Insecta > Lepidoptera > Tortricidae > Acleris > Acleris literana. Next base: position 10,628,995 of record OX335693.1, on the reverse strand, counting down.
CTATACTCCGTTTGTTCAGGTACTTAAAAAAATGTAAACAATCCAAACCACGTGGCATAGTTAAACAGCCAATCAAAACTGTTTTATTGCACTTTGGCGTATCAGTGTTCTGCGTTTATTGGCTTACGAACTATATCACGTGGTTGTCTTGTTTACATTTTTTTAAGTACCTAAACAAATGGAGTATAGTCCCAAAATAAGCTCTAGGCTAGTACTATGAGTACTAGGCAAATATATGTATAGATAACAAATACTCGTGTTCATCACACAAATGCACAGCGGATGCCATATATTCGAACCCGGGATCACTAGCGTCGTAGGCAGGGTCACTACCAACTAGGTTAACGCAAAAAACACACAATAAATACAATTGTTTTTGTTTCCCATTATAGAAGCAGTTACGAGAGACAGTTACGAAGGAAAGGCGTTATTTAAAAAACTAGAATTTGCGTTCCTTAACATGATATGACACCTGTCAAGAATTCAGGAATCGGATATTCGGATAGATATTTACCTAAAGTTGGTAAAATCCCGGAAAAAGTTAAGCAAATATGGCGTCGGCTTCTTAAAAATATTATGTTGTTTATTAACAAACGACCGACGATATAGATGTAGATGGCGTCAGCATACCCTCCGAGTATGAAAAAGCAAGCGATTACTAATTTCGTGGATCTTAAGTAGGGTCTTGGTGGCATAATTGGTAATGCGCCTGCATCGGCCCGGAGAGCCAGAGGAGATGTAGGTTCGAATCCTGCCTAAGACCGACGAATTTTTTTCGCTTTAATATAGTTTAGAATTTCGTAACAGACGTTTCTGTTAGATTTAAAAAAGTTTAGGTTAGGTTAGACTAATGACCACAAAAAAAAGCTCCTGCACGTGGAAATGCCTGTCAATGAAATTAAAAAACGGCGAACTGAAACATTCTGGTAGACGTGATACGAAGAGTCACGTGATCAGTGACGCGATTGTTTTAAAAAGCTCATTCTACCTTCAAAGACATAGGGTTGTGAATCATGAACAGGTCGAAGTATTCAAGGCCCATGGCTCGCAGCGAGGCGCGACACGCCTCCTCAACCAGCTCGGGGGCGTGGAACGTACTCCACAGCTTTGACATGATGAACAGATCTTCCCTGAAAATACGACAAATATTCATAAGTAAAAACTGGCGTTTGTTGTATGGGAGCCACCCTTAAATGTTTATTTTATTTTAATTATCTATTTTTAAAGTGAATATTCAACTAAATATTCTGTAAATATTTATTTTATTCTATTTTTAGTATTTGATATTATAGCGGCAACGGAAATACATCATCTGTGAATTTTCCCCGTCTAGCTATCACGGTTTATGAGAACGAACTGGTAACGAAGAATATTTTCACTTCATTGAATTTCCTTATTTAATCATTCCATGTTTCTCACTCCATGTTAAGTAATGGTGAAACTGTAAGGGTTCCTTCTTGACTTCGGAACCCTAAAAAGCCTTAAATGACTCACCGTTTGACAGTTCCGTCCTGAATTTTGGCGCGGATCCCCTCCCCCACTGCTTTCTCGGTGCCATAGATGAACGCTGTGTCCATTGCACGGTAGCCCAGGTCTATGGCCGCCATGACGATGTGCTTCGCGAGCAGGGGGTTCAGCTAAAAAAATAAAAAAAGCAAAAAGTACCTACTAACTAGTTTTCAATAAGGGCAGTACACCAAGGATACATGTCCGTGGCCTTTTTAACCGACTTCAAAAAAGGAGGAGGTTATACGTTCCTCTGTATGTATATTTTTTTTAATGTATGTTCACCGATTACTCCGTCAATTGTCGACCGATTTCAAAATTTTTTTTTCGGTTTGATGGAGTATACTTTCGAGGTAGTCCCATTGTCACCAAATCTGAATCTGATGAGAGGATCCGTGAGGAACTGAGGGAACTTCTCAAATATTGTAGGCAAACATATAGCGATTTTAGTATTTTTAGTAACAAGTCCAGCATTTGCATTCAGAAAGTATCATTTGGTGAAGTGGAACTGATGATGAAGACCACAGATGGCCACCGGAACTCCTTAACGGTACCGATTTCAAGGGTGGCTATAAGATATCTCGATTAAGATAGTTGAGCGACTACAACGAAGAATATTTACTTGTTAACCGACTTCAAAAAAGGAGGTTATTGAAATATGACTATGACTTTCCCACGGCGTTGCTTGCGGCGCGCTTTAAATAACTTAAAGTTTCATTTCAACTAAGAAGTTGGACTACGTAACAGCGTATTAAATAAAAAGTATAAAATTAAATAAATGATTTAAAAAACAAAAAACCGCCTTCAAAAACGCAACAAATAACTTCTTTAAAATTGTAGGCACCTAATAGGTTAGTCCAACTGATGTCGGCTTTTTGTTCGGCGACCACAACATTTTCAACATTTTGCCTCGTGTGGTTGCCGAGTTAAAATAGTGCCACTCCATGTCTTCCCGTGGATGTCGTAAGAGACGACTAAGGGAATAAAGGCTTGTAGTACTGTTAGGCGATGGGCTTGCAACCTGTCACTAATACGCTGGTAAACATCTTAGCCTAATTGTGCAAATTGTGGTTATAGAATGATCAACAAGTTTTTAGAGATGTTTGTAATTCTGTAGCTCTGCCTACCCCACTCCGGGAACGAAGGCGTGAGATTATGTATGTATGTATGTATTTGTTGCGTTCTTGAAGGCGGTTCGTCATTTTGTCTTTGGTCATAATTTCAATAGTCATAATTTCCTTAACCCCGTTTTCATTAGTCATAACTATCGAATGCCATACCGTTATTCGTCATAACATTCAATGTGCTGATTGTATTGAATGTTAGAATTTCAAAAGGAATATTATTATTTTAAATAACGCTTACAAGATTGAAAATGATTTATCCGAAAATTTTAGTGCACTACTAAGCCGCACTATTGACCAATGATTACTATTTCTAATTAAAATTTAACGGAGTCAACGGAGCTCCGCTGTCGCGGAGCTCCTTTTCCTGGGTCGTTTGGCCCTTCGGGCCTGCTGAATAACTAACATAACCTAAACCTACCTTATATTTATGATACTAGTTTTGGTCAGAAGTGCCGGTTAGTAGTGCCGCGGGGCAGTCCTCCTAGGTCTTTCTACCGATAAGATAAGCAATATTCCCCTCCTTCCTTGACCTACAATATTTATGAAAAATAAACGGTACGCCTTTTGATAGTATGCTGATCAATTTTATGACTTTTGTCTTGTATGATACCTATGTAACATTATAGTACTTAATCATTATATCTATTTCGCGTTATACCTAACAACGATTATGACTATTGATTATTATGACTAAAAATAATATGGATACCAATTTCTGACTTTGGAAAATCGAAACGAGAAGAGAGTCGATTAAAGCTGGGCATTCACGGACGCGCCGTTTGTCTCGGTGACGTGCGCGTTGGCTTTCCACTGCGGTGTATAGTATGAATTCTCATACGACATGTCACTATACAACGCAGTGGAAAGCAAACGCGCACGTCGCCGACACAACGGCCCGTCCGTGAATGCCCAGCTTAAACCTACTGTAGTATCGGATTTATTTGAAATTTTGCGTGCTTACTATGACAATACAATAATATGGTGGGAGCCCTTCGAGCTTCGACTGCCATAATTTTATTGTTTCGATTTTCGAAAGTCAGAAATTGATATCCATGTTATTTTTAGTCATAATAATCAATAGTCATAATCGTAGTTAGGTATAACGCGAAATAGATATGATGATTAAGTACTATAATGTTACATATCATACAAGACAAAAGTCATAAAATTAATCAGCATACTATCAAAATGCATACAGTTTATTTTTCATAAATATTGTAGGTCATATTTTTATATTTACTATTATTATTATTCGTATCATTTTATTCTGTAATGTTTTAAAGGACTAATTTCATAATTCAGAAATAATACATGTCATACATAAACAAAACACAAAAAAATACCCCCGGCTGTCAGAAAAGTAGGTTAGGTTAGGTTAGAACTGTGACCTCTGCTTAGTAGTGCCGTGGGGAAGGAGGGGAATATAGCTTATCTTATCGGTGGAAGGACCTATAGGAGGACTGCCCCACGGCACTACTAAACCGCACTACTGACTAAAACTAGTATATTAAATATGATGTAGGTTTAGGTTATGTTAGTTATTTAGCAGTTTAATTAGAAATATAAATCATTGGTCAATAGTACGGCTTAGTAGTGCACTAAAATTTTCGGATAAATAACGTTCAATCTTGTAAGCGTTATTTAAAATAATAATATTCCTTTTGAAATTCTACCATTCAATACAATCAGCACATTGAATGTTATGACCAATAACGGTATGGCATTCGATAGTTATGACTAATGAAAAGGGGGCTAAGGAAATTATGACTATTGAAATTATGACGAAAGACAAAATGACGAGCAACGATTATGAAAAACAACGGTATGGTTAAAACAAATCGAAAGATTAATGTTATGGGAGTGAATATAGACCCTAATATGGTACCATCGAACTGGGCCGAGATTCTAGGCGGTAAAAACCATATCGTTTTTGACCTGTTATCGTATTGTCAACGTTTTGATAGCTCTTATTTACTGGACAGTAATGGCGGCCGAGTTAGAAACAATACTATGACAGGTCGAATACGATTTGGATTGTAACGCCTAGAATAGAGGCGCAGGAGCTCTGCCAAGATGCACTACGCTACCTAGCGTTTCTATTCGTTTCGTTTTTAAACCAATCGCGTCACTGGTAGACCACGTGACTTTTCGTATCACGTCCTCTACAGTGACCCGATTGGTTTAAAAACTAAACGAATAGAAAGGCTAGTTAGCGTAGTTCATCTTGGACGGGCCACGTAGTTATGATGACGGAGACGGAACGTGGCTATAGGTAATTTGCAATTTCTCATAGTAAAATTTGGACTAATTTGACGCCTTTTTATACTTTTAAATATTAGAAATACAGTCGGCATTAATAGTACATTGTTGCCTAGGCGCGGAAAGAAAGGGATTTCCTGACGAGGTGGTTAGCAGGCCGAGCAATAGCGAGGCATTTCCGTCCATGTGTTTCAATCGGAAAACCGTTATTTCCGAGCATGTTTGAGAAAAGTGTGTTTAACAATTGAAATTTTGGATACTTATTTAGAATTCAGGGTATAAATAATTATTTGCATTTATTTTCTTACCGCGATCTTAACAAGGTCGTCACTCCATCTTGTTGGAGGCCTACCTACAGCTCGTCTCATCTTGTTAAGATCGCGGGAACGCGGTGGATGCGAAAAGCACAAGACCGGTCTGAGTGGAGAGCCTTGGGGGAGGCCTATGTCCAGCAGTGGACGTCTTTCGGCTGACATGATGACGATGATGATGATGATTTTCTTACCAGCGCCGTTCCAAGTGACAAAACCGGCATTTTATTCCCATCCCTCAGCTCCATATACGTCATGTTGGTAACACTGCCATACGCCATCTTGGCTCCACTGAGCTCCAATATCTTGGCATTGACTTCCTCTTCCAAACTAGGAACAATTTCCGCTGCCACAGAGTTGATATTCTGGACGGATTGTTTTTCATTTATGTTTATAGCTCGAGCTGTTTCCATATCTGTGTCCATTTTGACGGGGACTAGCTTTTTCTAGAAAAAAGGAGAGTTTATTTAAAAGCAAGAGGAATCTTACGCAAATTGCTCTAGGCTTGTACTATGGGTACAATCAAGGACTTTAATTGTTATGCCACTATGGAACCCTGTCGCATAACGTTAATCATTCATTTAAGCGTAATTTCTGGCTTGTGGTTTGACATTGTCATTATGACAGGGTTCCATAGTAGCATAACAATGAAAGTCCTTGACCGTACAGGATAACATGCTTATATCAATGATATTTTATATTAAGATACGTCATCTGCGCGCAAAAGCGTTCCTCGAAAAGGAAGGTAATTGCCTTACTATCGTTCAGTCGCGCCGTGGCCGCCGACACGCACGCGTCAAAAACAGTGAAGTTTTATTACCGAAATTATACTGTAGGTAACTATAAAAGGAAGAAAGGATGTCCCATTTCATTCGTAAGTACCGTAAAAAAAAAACATTTTGTTCTACATCGCCATACATTATTTAATTTGCACCTGTGAAACATGAGATACACAATTAGATATCGCATGAGTGCGATAAAGACGGGTAGCTATATGGCAGCTATGAGCGGAAACAACTATTTATCTCTTTCTAACAATAGCGTTCGCTACGAATTGCCGTCTTTGTCTGTAGAAATATGGCAACGTAGCAAGTGTCAGTAATTGGCAACGGTTTTCGAATGCGTTTAGTATGAGCATAACGTATCTAAATATAAAATATCATTGGCTTATATAGGGAAATACATGCTGAAATACTTGTATATAGAAAACATCCAAGACTCAGGATCAAATAGTCGCTCATAACACAATTTGCCAATACTGGGAATCGAACTCAGAACCGCTAGCTTTGAAGGCAGTATCGACTAGGCTAAACGCATAGTTTTTTGTTATAAATATTATACAAAATCTGAGTTACTCCTTAGGTACTTAGCTAATGTCCTGTGGTACAGGACACAGATTATAATAAAAGCCAGAGTTAAAATTATTAAAAAAATAAACGATTAATTAGCACGACTTAACTCAGAAATATAATTATGGATAATGGAAAGGTACGTGTGAGTTTATCTTTTGATAAAAATGCTTGGCCTAAATTAAACACCTAAATAACTTAGTAATAGCTTAGTCAGGAAAATATCTAAACATTGTAGGTATAATTATTGTCTAGGGGACACGGTTTCTGTAGGAGAATGTATCAAAACTATGTGGTTGTTTTGCACCGTCATGGGTAAGTATATGTATATATATATATATATATATATATATATATATATATATAATTATTATTATTACTATTTAAGAGTTCATCTGAACATACTGAGTTTTGACACATTTTCCTGCTCAACTACGCATGATATATATATTTTAATGTTAAATTCATTGTTTTATATAATGCTAGGTTAAGTTCTATAAGTGTATAAGTAATTTTAAAAAAAAAACGACTGACTGTTGAGTTTCTTGCGGCGTTTCTTCTCAGCAGTGGTCTCTTGCGAAGCGCTGGTAGATTTTTGACGTGTAAAAGTGCCCGTGCGGCCTACTTACTGAATAAACATCTTTTATCTTTTTTATCTTTAGAACTATTTGAATTTTTTTAGTCACTGAAAAAGAAAGGAAATTCAGAAATTTTTGAAAAACCCCTTTTAAATCTTGGAGTGTTTCAACGGCAGTGGTAGTTATAATATTTTACAAAAATCCTACTCGATACTATTTACTGGCATTGGTAGGTAAACAAGGACACAGAAAACATCTGATAAGTAAGCTCAACTGCTTAAAATTTTATTTAATAAAAAACCGGTCAAATTATAATTATCTTTAAATTAGAATTTTTTTTGGTCCATAAACTTCGGAGATAATTAAGGGTGGGGGAGCAGTCATTTTTTGTAAAGGTGTTTGGGTAAAAGTGTTGTCATTTGTAAAATTCATACATTTTCAAGGTGAGCGGCCATTCGTAAAAGTGGTAAATTATGATAGAATTATTAAAAATAAACATATTTTGTTACGTAATGTAATACTCTTAAGTGCATCGGAGCCGAGATATTTAGATATTCATGCTTGGGCGTACTTTTGTACTAAAAACTGAATACTTAAATATTTAAAATCTCCGCTCCGATATTATTTAACGCCATAAATTATATATATCTATGTGTATTTAGAGGCCCTCTAAATAACTATGTAAAAATCATCCGCGGCCGCTGAAAAAAAAAAAGAGAATATTCTTCAAACAAATTTACCTAATGCCCTTTATGGGTATAAAAAAAGTATGTCACGGAATCACTTTCATTTTTCAACCTCCCATTCTAGACCCGTTTTCTAATATTTAGAAAAATAATTTTATTTAATTTTACTAAAAACAGATCAAGCAATTTATTCAAACATGCCAAACTTCAAGTTGATAGCTTCTATAGTTTCAGCCGAAAAACATATGTGACGTACAGACAGTAGGGTGGTCCAAAAAACAAAAGTGTGTATCATTGTTTCTCCACAAGTTTCTTTTTATTTCAAAATACTCAAAAATCCGCTTTACCAAGTTTTATTGCAATTTAATAAACTTTACAGGTCGCCCATAATGTTAAATTTTTTCATATAGAAATGTATAGAGCGTCACGCATCTAATAAAGATATCGAATGAGGAAGACTTTGGAAAGATCATGACACTGTATTCCGAGTTGCAGCAGGAGGCAAACAATATTCTACTTCTGTTTTTAGTTTCTGCTAAGTTTACTAGATATCGTTTTGTATGAGAATGAGATCTTTTTGGCATAAACTAAACGCTTTGGGCGACCAGTATACGATCACATAACAAGTTTAAATTTGACACATAAGTAACTAATTTATAGCAAACAAAAATAAGCCTTGTGGAGGAAGGATTTGATATACTTTTTTTTTCTTCATACTATTTTGGACCACCCTAACAGACAGAGACACCGAAGTCTCACCATAAGGGTTCCTTTTTTACCATTTTGGTTCGGAACCCTATAAATCGTGGAAATCGGACTTTATTTAGGGGGTGAGAAATGGGTGAGAAACTATATCGCCTGTAGCTAAATTTGCATGGTTTTTGGCTACGCAATTTAAGCGCTACAAGCGCCTCAGCCTCAGTAAATTCCTTCTATTCATTAGTTTACCAGTAATGTCTACTTACAAATAAAATATAACACAAGAACACATAAAACTTCATGTTCAATTAATTTACAACAATATTTACCAAACACTTGGAGTCACTGAGTTGCTTGGTTTTAAATAGCGGGTAGTGCAATATTTTTTCTTGTTTATGGCAGATTTGCCGAGGTTAGCGGAAAACTAACCAAAAATGTCTATGATCCAGTCACTAAGGATAAGAATAGACTAAATTAAAAAGTATTCAAGCTCGTTTGACAAATCGTTTTAATGATTATATCAATTAGTATAGTCATAAGTATTTTTTTATCTATTGAAGCAACCGGGGCTTCCAGTTTGACAATATCTATTGACCTTTTAAATAAAACTTAAAAAACTAAAACTAAACTTTTAAATGGCCTAGTTTATTATACACTGTAAAATTTATTTAGTGACAAGAAGGCTGTCAGTTTTCTAAATATAAATAAAATAAATAAATATCAGGGGACAATGTCACACCAATTGACCTAGTCCCAAACTAAGCTCTAGGCTTGTACAGTCAAGGAATTTAATATGTGACCCACCTTAGTTCCAAAGTCAATCTGACATTCTACAGCAATAAGGTTGAGTTTCCTATCAATTACAAATGACTTGACATCTCTAATGACAATGACATCTTCAAGCAGATTTTCTTTGAAATGGGTAGCAAATTAACTTCCGTGACCGTACTATGGGTACTAGACAACGATATAAATACGTATATAGAGAAATAAATACTTATATTTATAGAAAACATCCACGACTCAGAAATAAATATGCTCATCACACAAATATTTGCCCATACCGGGAATGGAACCCGGGATCGCTAGCTTCGTAGGCCGGGTCACTATAACCAACTAGGTCACCGCGTCGGCATCACGCGTATATCAACAATTGTTATAAAATCTGGTCAAGTGCGAGTCGGATTCGTGCACGTAGGGTTCCATACCATTATTGTATGGTACCCCCTTTTTAGGGTTCCGTAGTCAAACTAGGAACCCTTATAGTTTCGCCATGTCCGTCCGTCCATCCGTCCGTCCGCAGCCTAGCTCAGAGACTCTTAGTACTAGAAAGCTGTAATTTGGCATGAATATACATTATTAGTCACGCCAACAAAGTGGTAAAATAAAATCTTGGAGATATTTTTTTTAGGTTACCTCCCCTACACGTAACTTGAGGATGTATTTTTTTTTCTCGTCTACCCTATGTTGTGGGGTGTCGTTGGATAGGGCTTTCAAAAATATTGCGGGAAAACAATTTTTCGATTAAGGTATCCGTTTATGAAATATTAAGCTTTAAAGCGCTAATTTTTGTTAGAGTCAAGTGTACAGCCAAAACTACAAATACTAAAAATCTGAAAAATATCTTAAATGAAAGCACATATAATGAATTTAATAGCAAAACTATCACGACTAAGTAGACTTCATTGGTTCTTGAGTTACAAACGGTTTAAATGTTTATACCTACCGAAAACTTATTTGCGGTGTTGGTAAACTGACCGCGACGACGATGTATGGGGATAACAGTTTTCCAACGGCAAAGTTAAGTTTGTCGCGAGGTCTAATTTTGTTTGTAGTAACGGCTTCGGAACCCTAGACTGAGCATGGTCCGACATGCTCTTGCCCGGTAGTTAATTATATATTTATAAATTATTTGTTGTTATAGCGGCAATAGATTTTTTTGCGAATATTTGAACTGTCATTTCAACTATCTACGGTTTATAAGATACAACCCGCTGACAGACAGACGGACGGCGAAGGCTTAGTAACAGCGATGTCACGCGAGCTTTGCCGGTACGTTGCGTCGTCGAAACGCTATGATTTCAACATAATGACACGCAAGTGTTAGTCCACCAAACGAAGGAAACTCAGTGGAAAAAACTCGTGTATAAGCGAATTTTGGCATAGTGGTAGGGAATGGTGATTTAAACGACATACTAAAAGTACTGATGGCTGGGGGTGGAGCTAACGGGTGGAGGGGGGTGTAAAGGTTCCTTTTTTTAGTTTTTCGTAAATAACTCGTAAACGGTGGCCCCTAGCAAAAAATGTTCCGTCACATAATTAATCTACATAAAATTCTCTACAAAAAAGATTCAATACACTTTTTTGCTGGGATCAATATTTAATGAGATGTGGAGGGAATAATAATTCCCGAAAGGCCATAGTCGGGTTTGCATAGCAAGTCGGCCCTTACATCAAATGGACTCGGGTTTTTTTTGTGAGTACCTCTTATTGTGAAGAATATTTATGCTGAGTATCAATATCTTAATTGTGACAGTTCTCGACTTACGATTACTTAATGATTTGTTTTTCATGTACTGTTTTTCAGGATGTATTCAAGCGATTTGCTTTAAATTTTGAAATAATGTTCTTTTCATAGATTTGCATCGCCTCCCAAAAAACAAATACTAGTTATCATATAAAAAAAAGAAAATAAAGACCAATTAAAAAATATACACTATTTTTTATATAGTTGTGACACCTCTAGATTTTTTTTTTCAGAATAATCCTTAAAATGGCCTACTACTTGCCAAAATATCAAAATTGTCCAGGCGTTACTTCCTACCAAAAATCAGCAATATGTGTATTCAGTTCTGTATTCAATCGGTTCTGTTTTCTTTTTTTTATATGATAACTAGTATTTGTTTTTTGGGAGGCGATACTAATCTATGAAAAGAACATTATTTATAAATTTGAAGAAAATCGCTCGAATACATCCCGAGAAACAGTACATCAAAAAAAATTCATGAAGTAATCGTAAGTCGAGAACTGTCACAATTAAGATGTTGATACTCAGCATAAATATTCTTCACTATAAGAGGTACTCACAAAAAAAACCCGAGTCCATTTGATGTAAGGGCGGACTTGCTATGCAAACCCGACTATGGCCTTTCGGGAATTATTATTCCCTCCACATCTCATTAAATATTGATCCCAGCAAAAAAGTGTATTGAATCTTTTTTGTAGAGAATTTTATGTAGATTAATTATGTAACGGAACATTTTTTGCTAGGGGCCACCGTTTACGAGTTATTTACGAAAAACTAAAAAAAGGAACCTTTACACCCCCCTCCACCCGTTAGCTCCACCCCCACCCATCAGTACTTTTAGTATGTCGTTTAAAACACCATTCCCTACCATTATGCCAAAATTCGCTTATACACGAGTTTTTTCCCCCGACAGGCAAATTTTGGTCTTCGTTCGGTGGGCTATGTGGCAGTTGCAACGCATCGTGTGGCATGTCGTTTTTATCTAGATGTAGAACAACGCAGTGCACAAGCAACGCTCGTGTAGTATAAAGTAAAAGGGTGCCTTTAAAATCATATAATAATTAACGGGTTCTTACCAAGGTTTCAAAAATAATTTACGAGTTCCCAATTAAATATTTTGACGGGGATCCCCTTAGTTACTATAAAATCAATGGCTATAATTACACTTCATTAAATTCATTTGCTATAATCAATCACATGCTGTACATTCAAATGCTATAACAGTTCGTTTCTATAATCTTCACTTACTATAAGTATTAGATGCTCTAAAATTATTTGCTATACTTTCAAATTCTATAATAATGTTATAGAATTTGCTCTAATAATTATTAGCTATAAGCATTAAATGACATAAGAAAGACGAATCAGGGCAGAACCGACACGGATAGGTAAGGTTAAAGGAGGAGAGGAGGGTTCGGAGAGGTTATTTTTTTATCTGCCCACAAAATCATTTATAGGAAATAAATATTATAAAACACAATAGATTTTAAATGTTATGCATGATAAACATTAGAGATTTTAAAATGAGATTAACTACACGTTATAGAAAATGGCTATTATAGCAAATTATAGATTATACCAAGCGATTTTATAGGAAATTAATTTATATCATTTAATATTATGACACTTGATTTTAAAGGAAATAAAGTAGACCCATTTAGACGATGTCTTTGTCATGATCACGGGATAACTTACCTCAAACAAGGCGATCTTATCCGATACAGACCTTTTTCTCGGTCTCTCTTTTACGTTGATCACCTCTCTCTGTGGCTCTGTATGGTCATCGAGTAGGTCCATGGAGCTCATCCTAACAATCATGTGCTGTACTTTGCCTTTTACTGCATCGCGTAGATCCAGCTCCGCTGCGGACTTAGCCCTTCTTATATGAAAGTCTTCGTGTGAATTGAGTCTATGTATTTTTTCTTTTACTGGTAGATAATGTACTTCATGTCTCTTTTTAAAATCTCTTTCCTGTCTTTTGTTATTTCTATCTGTATTTTCAACATTAAACTCGCTTTTGGATAATTCTTCTGATTTTTCATGTTTGTGATTGACACTAACATCATTCGTCGAAGTTAATTCATCATCTTTTGTAAATATAAGTGAGACAGGTTCATTTTGGACTGATAAAGGTTCCTCAGGCTTTAATTCGTCGAGATTGTCAAAAACTATTGTTTCTTCTTCAAGATTTTCAACCACTGATATTTGTTCTTCGTTTTTAGTAATTATTTCAACTGGCTGTATTATATCAACGTTTATCACCTGGTAAGGTGACTCAGCTGGTTTTGCAATGGTTGGTTTTAGAACCTCTTCTACGATTTTAGGTGAATGCCTTATTTCTTCACTTATCGTTCTTTGTGGTTTTGCAAAATTATGCGTTGATTTTCTAGGGGCCACAGGTTCTGGAGCTGCCTGCTGAAATTTTTAGGAGTTTTAACATAATTAGTCAATCGTTGGTTAAATGACAACTATTTTGTGTTTTTAAAATAATATAGCAAACATTCATTGATGCAAAGTTTGAAAAGACGAAACCTTTGCTTTGCGGCTTTGTGTGGATGAGAGAACTACACTTAGTTTTGGATGGCAACAGGTTGAAGATACCGAGATTGAGAGAGAGAGAAGAGAGAGTTAAAAGGCACTGTACAGTGGAAGATGACAGTGACTCTAGCAATTGTTTTTTGAGTTACCGCACACTGAACGAAAAGATAAGGAGAAAAATTGTTACCCAACGCACATTATTTTTAAGGAGGCTGTTAGTTGCTAGTTCAACGTACCTCAAACATCGCAATTTTCGACAATACAGACTTCTTCATAGGTAAAACATGTTGTTCTTTTTTAGCCTTATCATCAATGTCGTGAGGAGCTATTCTATCTATTATTTTGTTGTCAATTCCTTTGAAATCGTCATCATTTTTATTTAATTCTACGTGCTCGCTGTTTTTAATGTTATGTATTCTTTCATTGTTTGTATTGTCTTTTAAAGATAATCGTTTTAGGATCCTACTGACTTTGCCTCTAGTTGGTACGTCTTCTTCTTTTACATTTTTGTTAAACGTTTCTTCAACTAAGGGTTTGTAATCATATCTAGACTCAGTTCTATTTTCAACACAATTTGTATTTGTTAAAAGCTGAATAGGTTTCGATTCGCCATTGGTTTTAGGATCTATAATATCTTTATAGCCTAAATCAATTTGTATAGGTGTTTCCAAGTTAGTTGTTTCTACTGTGGTAGGGTCATACTGATTATTATCTTCCGTTTTTTCTAATTTATTGTTATCTTCTATAATAAAAACATCACTATTTATAGTCGTTGTATCATAAACGATATCTGCGACTTCCGGCTTATCTACCATATATATATTTTCAATATATTGTGTATCATTTATTGAAATAGGCTCTTCAACAGCGTATTCAAGATATTCCGCTTTTTCTGGCTTAACATCTATATTGATTTTACTTGATATATCATTTATTTGAATAGGTGACTCTAAAACAGATATTCTGACAGTTTCTGGTTCAGGCGTTACGTTAGCATCAACAGGGTTCCCAAAGTTTTGTTTTAAATTGCCAAAGTTTGATAAACCAACTTTTACTAGTTCAACATCCGGTGTTGCTATTACGTTGTTCAATGGTATTTCTATAGGTGACTGTGATTGAGCTAAATAGGTATCAGTATAATCATTATTGTTTATTTCAATGCTTAGATCTCTTTCAATATTTTCTGCCATAAAATCATCTGAATCGTCTGTTTTATGAATTGTTTCATTTTTGGTGTTGTCTTTGTTGTTTTCAATTTCTTCTTCATCTTGTTTTGTAGTTTTATTTTCACTGTAGCTAGTTTTGAGTGACGATCGTCTTACATATTGCTTAGGTATTTTAATCTCTTGTTCACTTCTACGCTTAAGCAACGGTATTTTACGATATTTCGCTTTGTCCTTCGGTTCTAATTTAACTCGTTCAATATTATCGTCATATTGGTGGACAATCTCCTCAAATTTAACGTCAAGTTTCACAGGATCTTTGACTTTTGTCTCCAAAATTTCAATAGAAATGCTTTCTGTTTCCATATCACCTATTTCTTCATACAATTTGTCAAACTCGTCATCTAATTGCTCATTTTCATTTGCGACGGGTTCATCCTTTAGTTTTTGAGCAACTTGACCTTCATTTGAATTTGCTCTAGTTACTTGGTAATCATTTGTTTTGCTATGATTATCTCTAGTTCTGTTCAAGTTTTTTCTTAACACTGGTATTCGGTCGGATTTGTTAGATTTCTTCTCGTTAGGTCTTTGATTTTCAATCGTTGTTTTTACTGGTTCTTCAGCTTTGTTTTTAACTGTTTCTTGCTCATTTGCATCTGATTTGAAAGCACTTTTTCGTGCAGCGAGAATTCTGTCACTTAGCTTAGGTATAGAAGATCTGCGAGGAGGTTTTTCTGGTACCTGAAAAAGTATAAAACACGTTTGAGTGTCAAGATTCTTATCAATAGGCTATAAACTGACAAATTGTATTTGACGGAAGCAGCCAACGCGATAGATTGTCAGTTTACGTCACCATCCTATCCTATACATTTTGTTAGTTTTGGAATATCGCTAACTTTGCCGAATTGCCGTTTATTTTAAAACTACAGCATTTATTAAAAAAATGGTTTTCCAGGATTAAGAAATTAAAAGTACTCAACAATTGAATCAAAAATCAAAGTTCGTAGGGTTTCGAAGATTCAACTAAATACATGCGAAAAAGGTGTCTTGTTTGAAAAATAAAACTACCGAGGATTTTGTATCTAATAGAGTTATCACGTTTAACATTCTTAAGGAAATGTGACCAAGTTTAATATATTCTTAACACAAACACTTTAGGCGTTATGGTTATTGAGATTCAGATCGCGGAACACTACCAACTTTATCATATGTTGCCTCTTAATATGGTTCTATGATTTAATTGCAGATATTATTTATTTAAGAGCCTATGATATCCCACTGTTGGGCAAAGGCCTCCCTCCCTCCTTTCCACGTAGTCCTATCTTGGGCAGTATCCCACCAGTCCCGATTGAAGGCGTCAAGCTCATCTCGCCAAAGCCGCCTTGGTCCGCCGCGACGCCGAATTCTATCCCGTGGTACCCATTTGGTACACACTTTAGCCCACAATTCTTCCGTCATGCGGCAGACATGCCCAACCCATTCCCATTTGACCTTGGCGGCTGCTTTGGCTACATCAGTTATTTTATTTTTGGAGCGTAGTATTGTATTCCTGATGCCGTCCGTTAATTTGACTTCCAAAATACTACGCTCCATGGCTCTCTGAGAAACCTTGAGGGCGGATTTGCAGATAATCCCGACATAAGTACCTAGTGTTAATCCAAGATAAGGAGTGTGATCATACTTCTCTTTTGCTTGACTCGTTGACTTCTTCAGATATTTTTTTCTCCTTTAGCACCTTTGTCACTGCTGGTTTGAACCTGGACACTGGGATCCTGGTCTTAACCTTTTTTTCTTCTGGTAACGTATTATCTGGAACATAGAAGTAGTTAAATATAAATAGCAAAGGACAAACAAATGTGACCTAGTCCTAAATTTGGCTCTAGGCTTGTACTATTAACAGAATTAGGATTTTGGTGGCATATTGAGGTTCTAGAATCCGAACCTATAAAGTTTATTCAATTGCAATAAAACTTGGTATAGCCTATTTTCAAATACTTTGAAATACAAAGAAGTTCGTGGAGAAATATTTGTCTGAGGGTTGCATCCATGTTCAAGTAATGTCTAAGTACACTTATAAATAGAATATATAATCATACATAGAAAATATCCAAGACTCAGGAACAAATACTCGCTAAGCTCGCAAACTATAAGACCGGACCGGAGGCAGTAATAGATAGCTTTTGTATTGTTCCTTACCTCCAGAATCCTTCACATCTTCCTGCCGTGGGGTCCAGAACCGCTCCGTA
Source organism: Acleris literana (assembly GCA_946894065.1). NCBI lineage: Eukaryota > Metazoa > Arthropoda > Insecta > Lepidoptera > Tortricidae > Acleris > Acleris literana. The sequence continues at coordinate 10,612,006 of OX335693.1, read as the reverse complement.
GGCTTTGCCGATTCTCCGACGAACACTGGGTTCAACAGTCCTCTCATGCCGTTTATTGACGTTGGTACGTCCTGGAAGGGAAGTCATCATCGTCAGAATCTGATGTCAAACTCATTCCCCGATTACTTATAGCCGATTTACACAAGGTCAGAGGAGTGCAAAAATGGAAAGTGATTCTATGTGGATCCACTGGCAAGTCTCACTACTGTCCGATCGGTTTACACTACTGTCCACTGTCCACTGTCCACTGTTCACTGTCCAATGTCCACTGTCCACAGTCCACTGTCCACTGACCACTGTCCTCTGTCCTCTTTCCACTGTCCACTGTCCAATGTCCATTGTCCAATGTCCACTGTCCACCGCACACTGCCCACTGTCCACTGTCCTTGACCATTTTAATCGGGCTTTAAGGCTACGCCGAGCGTCCAGTGGCGCCCTCATTACTATTATTGTGTTTTGTAATAAATTATCGTATTGTCTTGGAATCGAAGGATGGTTTTTGTTGTTGTACAAGTGAATGTTACACAATGTTTAATAACCTTCGTCAACTCCCAAAAGGTGGCGCTTTTTCAGTTAAGTTACTCACAAACGTTTATCCTCGTAAGGCCCACCATACTACAAACCGCCAGTTTTTTGTCAGTGGGACTTTGAATCTACCAACAAGGCAATAAAGTTCAATTACGTTTGTTCGATATTGCCATGTTCGATTTATATATAAAGAAAAATGAACTTTATTCCTATTGCAATACAGTTCAAATTAAATTGCCTTGGTAATGTACATCCTACTGCACACGGGCCTTACGAGGTTATAGTTCAATTGTTATTAAGTTATATCACTGGTAGATCACGTGATGCGATTGGTTTAAAAACGAATCGAATAGAAACGATAGCGTAGTGCGTCTTGGCTAGGGCCTCAGAAACTAGCAGCGTACAGATCCATAATCATACTACTTATACTTACTTACTCTATGTATATAATACGTACTTGCTTAAATACAAGTAACTCGGTTCTTCATGAAACACAGAAAGATAGATTATATATTGGGGAAGGACATACCGACATAGTGTACTTTTTGGCTAGGAAAGTTATAAAATTCGGAAACTATGAGAGTTAGGGTATTCTGTGTTTAGGGTTCCGTAGTCAAACACGGAACCCAACAAAGTGGTAAAATAAAATATTGAAAAAAAAATTTTTTAGGGAACCTCCCCTACACGTAACTAGGGGATGTATTTTTTTCTCGTCTACCCCATAGTGTGGGGTGTCGTTGGATAGGTCTTTAAAAAATATTGCGGGTTTGACTCAACAATTTTTCGATTAAGGGATCCTTTTATGAAATATTAAGCTTTAAAGCGCTAATTTTTGTTAGAGTCAAGAGTCCCCCCCCCCCTACAGCCAAAACTACAAATACAAAAGATCTGAAAAATATCTTAATTGAAAGCACATAAAATATAACGAATTTTAATGGAAAACTATCACTACTAAGTAGACTTCATTGGTTCCTGAGATACAGGCGACTGAAGTGTTTATACCTACTAAAATCATCGAAGACAGAACCAAATAACTTTAAATAGAAAATTCGTTCATACTTGTTGGTTTTTGAGATAGTTTTTGGTTTTTGTGTAGTAAAGGCTTCGGAACCCTACACTGAGCATGGTCAGACATGCTCTTGCCCGGTTATTTTGGTAAAGGGAACTTCTGAACTGCGTTTCGTTTCTTCTGTTCTGTTCTGTTCTGGTTCTTGTTACTTTATTCATTAAGATTAGATATCAAGCAAGCCAAAAATTGTCTTAAAATTTAAGACACCATATTAGCAATTATCCTATTCATTCGACTTTTTTTTTAAATATATGGTACTCGGGTCTCGGATTGCCATAGGAAATCGTGCCTTATCATTTGCACAATCAATGACGGCGATATATCTGGGATAACAACTAGATTTTGGTTCCCAGTAAGTACCCTTTTTAACCGACTTCAAAAAAAGAGGAGGTTCACCGATATCGTCAACTGTGGACCGATTTTGAAAGTTCTTTTTTTTTATTGGGTATATCTATTTACTAGGTGGTCCCATTGTCACCAAATTATCAATCAAATCCAATAAGGGAAGGCAATACATAAGGAACTGAGAGAACTCCTCAAATATTATAGGCATACATACAGCGATTTTAGTATTTTCAGTAACAAGTACATCAGTTGCATTCAGAAAGTATCAATTGGTGAAGTGGAACTGATGATGAAGACTACAGATGGCCACCGGAACTCCTCAACAGTATCTATTTCAAGAGTGGCGATAAGATATCTCGATTAAGATAGTTGAGCGACTATGACGAAGCACATTTTAATTAGTTTTGAAGTTACCTTTTCCAATATAAAGGCCTTGATTTTTATAAATACCCTAACTCCTACAGTTACCGAATTCCTCATACATCATTAGTATTGCTTACCTTGTATTTGTATGCATGTACCTATCTATGAATCCGAGGTTTTTGTGACCTCCCAGAATGGACGGCTTGGATTTTACACTTAATGCAACATACCTATAGTTGATTAGGTCATTATCCGAGGAGTGTGATAGGGACAAAATAAAAATTGTAACGGCTTTTGGCAGCAATTTTTGTTTTTAGAGTTACGTAGCTCAGACAAAAAGAAACCTTTGTAGGATAATTTCGTTGTTCGTCTGTCTGTATACATCAAAAATAGTTTGTAGCGGTGGGGAAGAAGAAAAAAAACGCTGCTGACAAGTTTGGATTTTATACGAGCCTAGCAAGACGTTAGGTTAATCAACTAAGATGTTACTTGAATCTAAAGGACTTGCTCTTTCGTTGATAACTAATATCATAACTATTGTACTGTGGTAGCCTTCAGCAGCGGCTACTTCATCAATGCTTCCCTAGCTCGACTTTTATTTGCCCTAACTATGTTTAAATAATACTGCACTGGTTATTTCTTTTTATATATATTTCCTCGTGTGGTTGCCGAGTTAGAATAGTGCCACTCCATGTCTTCCCGTGGATGTCGTAAGAGACGACTAAGGGAATAAAGGCTTGCAGTACTGTTAGGCGATGGGCTTGCAACCTGTCACTAATACGCTGGTAAACATCTTAGCCTAATTGTGCAAATTGTGGTTATACAATTATAAACAAGTTGTTAGAGATGTTTGTAATTCTGTAGCTCTGCCTACCCCACTCTGGGAACGAAGGCGTGAGATTATGTATGTATGTATATATTTCTTCCGTTAATTCTTCAATAAATACATTTATTTATTTTCATGGGCCTTTACTATCCCGATACACATAAGCAACTGAAGTCGCCCCTTAAAACAAGACAATTCTACTCTTATTTGAATTACTATTTCGAATATCAGTGACGTAATAACCAGCGAGTAAAACTTAGATGTAGCCGGCAGTCGGCACACTACAAGTAGTGAACCTTCACAGTACCTATTCATTTTATGTAAACTAAGAGAAAATCTCTCTTGGTTGGTTCTCAATTTTTTGGACATGCTCAGGGACTTTGTTAGAAGGCTAAAACAAACATACAAACACCATAGGTATAACTAAGACCGTGTATTACTGTATCCTGACAAATAAATGGATTTGAATTTGATTTGAATGGATTTGAAACATCGATAAATTTTCCTTGAAAATTCTACTCTTAAAAATGCTCAATCTTATTTAAAATAAAAATTAAACAATATCTCCCGTTTTCAAATTTATTTTTTCTCAATATTTATAATCAAACCGTTGCATCTGAGTAACAACTGTCTTCCCTCCCTTCGTCTCTTTCTTGAACAGGTGTTGGAAATTCACGGAAACATCTTCTGTCACCGTCAATCTTTGAAACTTTAATCCGTCTTTACCAAAGTTCGACTCCACAGTTTTTACTGTGATCACGGGCGCGTAAGTTTCTACCGTATCGCCTTGTCTTAAGATCAGTTTTTCTTCACTTACATTTTCGTGTGGGGTGTCCATTGGAGTTTCGGCTTTGTTGCGTTGAGTTTGGGGTGGGTTTCCATCGTGGGTGAGTGGTGACCGCAGGATTTGTGTTCTTGGTACTTCCGCTTCTATGTCAGTCGGATTCAGTACTTCAATTTTCAGGGTATGTTTTTCAGACATGTTCGTCCTGTAATATATTATTTATAAATTATAACACAATAATGTTGGGGCACATAAGTCGCTTAAAAAAAAGTTACATTTTCAGAATTACTTAAATAGCAATGTACAGAACATTCTCAGAAGTTAAGAAATCTTCTCAAGAAATTACCGAGAATATTATCGGAAACATTTGACAGCGGTGAGAATGTTCTCTTTTCACACAAAATTTAAGAATATTCTTAGAAATTTCCGAGAATTTCTCATAAGAAACTTTCACAATTTGAGAAGTTACTTTTCGGTACAATGCTACTCTTAAATAAGTTTCAGTCAAAAAAATCATTTTTGGGATTAGCTTTTTTTGCAGACTGTATTTTTTTTGCAAAGTCTTTATCTGCTTATCAAAACCAAACTATTGAGTCCAAACACGGTGGGTCTACGTTAAGAATAGCGGAGATCCTGTCGCCACCTTCCGACTCCATCATCAGATCAGCTCTTAGATACCGTGATATTGCATTGTCATCGGGTTTACATGGGAGATGAGACGTGGGCGCTAACAATGGGCCTTATAAGGAAGCTCAAAGTCACTCAGAGGGCTATGGAGAGGGCTATGCTCGGGGTTTCTCTGCGTGATAGAATCAGAAATGATGATATCCGCAGTAGAACTAAGGTTACCGACGTAGCCCGAAGAATAGCCAAACTTAAGTGGCAGTGGGCGGGGCACATTGCTCGCAGGACTGATGGCCGATGGGGTCAGAAGGCTCTTGAGTGGCGTCCGCGGACCGGGAGACGAGCTGTAGGTAGGCCTCCAACAAGTTGGAGTGACAACCTAGTAAAGATCGCGGGAACGCGGTGGATGCGAAAAGCACAAGACCGGTCTGATTGGAGAGCCTTGGCCATCATCATCATGTCAGCCGAAAGATGTCCAGCAGTGGACGTCTTTCGGCTGACATGATGATGATGATGATGATCGGGTTTACATATGTGGTCCGAACTTCGGCCCATTCCGTTGACGGGAAGTGGGTCAAATTTAACTAGCAAGATTTGAGCCGTACATACATACATACATATGTACATACGGTCACGAGCGTTCATTTGGGACCCATTTCAAGAAAAATATGCTTGAAGTCATCAATGTCATTAGAGGTGTCAAAGTCATTTGTAATTTTAGGAAACTCAACCTTATTGTTGTAGAATGTTAGACTGACTTTGGACCTAAGGTGGGTACCAAATTTAATCTCGTGACTGTACATACATTGCAAGTTAAATAAAATCTTGTAAAAATATCCCTTCTGCAAAACTGTATAAGTCCCTTTTATATAAAAAGACTCGACATATAAACAAGGAGTTCAAAACTGACTTTTTAAATTATAAATGCAAAAGTTTGTATGTTTGTTACTCAATTACGCCAGAATTGCTGAACGGATCTGGATGACATTTGGCACGGAGATAGATAGATAGATAGATAGTCTGGAATAATATAAGTTGATCATTACATCATTGGAGCTGGAAGCGTAATGATTTAAACTCACGTTTTTTAACACACTTGCGAGAAAAAGGTAATACAATTTCATTGTCTTACGTGTTTTTATGGTATACCTAACATTACTGCATTAGGCTTTTTTATATTAAGTTTATTAATTAAATCATTATTTATTATATTTCAACTTGAAAAAGTTACCTAAGTAAGTACCTAAGTAAGTAGTAGTTACCTAAGTAGTAGTAGTAGTAGTAAGTTGCCTCGTGTGGTTGCCAAGTTATAATAGTGCCACTCCATGTCTTCCCGTGGATGTCGTAAGAGGCGACTAAGGGAATAAAGGCTTGTAGTACTGTTAGGCGATGGGCTTGCAACCTGTCACTAATACGCTGGTAAATATCTTACCCTAATTGTGCAAATTGTGGTTATAGAATTATCAACAAGTTTTTAGAGATGTTTGTAATTCTGTAGCTCTGCCTACCCCACTCTGGGAACGAAGGCGTGAGATTATGTATGTATGTTGAAAAAGTTACTATATAAATAAAACCGTCGGCCTTACAATGGATTTCAAACACGTTTCTTGTGAAGACCACCTTTAATTTAAAATTAAATTACGTTTTTATTATATTTTGTTGTTATATCGACCAAATGTAGGTAGTACACAATTTGTGAAAATTACTGTTCGAAAGATACAGTTCCGTGATCATCATCATCATCATGTCAGCCGAAAGACGTCCACTGCTGGACATAGGCCTCCCCCAAGGTTCTCCACTCAGACCGGTCTTGTGCTTTTCGCATCCACCGCGTTCCCGCGATCTTTACAAGGTCGTCACTCCATCTTGTTGGAGGCCTACCTACAGCTCGTCTCCTGAGTGACTTTGAGCTTCCTTATAAGGCCCATTGTTAGCGCCCACGTCTCAGATCCGTAAGTCATCACTGGCAACACACACTGGTCAAAGACTTTTGACTTCAGACACTGCGGTAATTTGGACGAAAAGGTGCTACGAAGCTTCCCGAACGCTGCCCAGCCGAGTCGGATTCGACGAGTGACCTCTTTCTCAAAGTTGGACCAGCTCCGTGATAAACGGAAAAACCGGTAATCCTTAGTAATTGGGTCCCCTTAGCACCCTTTAAGTACAATACCCTAAAAACACTAACGGTAACTTAAAAACGCACAATTTTAAATGCTTCATTATGACCCTAAAATCGGTATCATAAAGGACGCTTTACGCGCAAGTGTGTTAAAAAATATATTAAAGGTACTTACGTTTCTCCGGCTAGCAAGAATTTCAATAGCCGACTGTGTCCGATATCCATTAACTCATGATACTGGAGATAAGTGCATTCCTTATCGCTCACTATCACCACTCATTATTGATATATCGTTAATCTATTTGACGTACAAATTCAAGTATATATTGTTGTTATAGGTCAAAAGTTGGCAATAGATGGACGAGTAGCTAAATAGAGTTAAGTATATCAGGGGGATGTCACACCAATTGACCTAGTCCCAAACTAACCTCTAGGCTTGTATCGCGGTCGGGAGTTAATAATCGTTTGGGCCATGAGATATGAATAATAATAAATAATAAATATCGGGGGACAATGTCACACCAATTGACCTAGTCCCAAACTAAGCTCTAGGCTTGTACTATGGGTACTAGGCAACGATGTAAATAGTTATATAGAAAAATATATACTTAAATTAAATACATAGAAAATATACAAAAAGAAAAGGTCAGAGAGAAATGTGGACTAAAAGAAGATGTAGTGACTAAGATTGAAAAGGGCATGCTTCGATGGTTCGGTCATTTGGAAAGGATGGTTGAAAAAGGATTGACGAAAGAGATATACAGAGCGACAGTGAGTGGGAGGGTCGGAAGGGGCCGCCCTAGGCGTACTTTTTCGAATCAAATCGGAGAAATACTGGAAAAGGGCCGGATCTTAAGTACCCGAAACCGACGTGCATGCATGACTCGATGTATGAATGTGGAAGAAGCGAAAGAGATTTGTCAGGATCGTAGCAGGTGGAAAGAAGTGGTCTCTGCCTACCCCTCTGGGAAACAGGCGTGATTTAATGTATGTATGTGTAGAAAACATACAAGACTCAGAAACAAATATTCGCGCTCATCACACAAATATCTGTCCATACTGAGAATCGAACATGGAGCGATCCGTGATAGCTACAGCTTGCATGAAAATCGTTTGGGCCGTGAAATATCTTCTGAAAGAAGGGATGGCCATCATATCGGCTGGTTTAATCCATTGGATAGTTCTGCCCTCCTAAGCAAAAATGTAATAACTAAATTCAATAGCCAAAGCAGATTCAACTCTCTTCTGTTTGTAACTAGGTTGCAATTTCTACAGATGTTTTGTTTGAGATAACGCCATTATGCTTAGTAGGGCAGAGTTATTGAAATTGTTTTTTTATATAAATTGTTAAACAATGTTAAAACATAACAAAGAGGATGGTGAATCCTGTTCCACCGTTATACGTATTACTACACTAGTACCTACGGGGAACAGAGGAAGGTTACTCCAAGTTTTAATAATAAATTGTACGTACAGATGTAGTGAAATATCCTTTCACATCGTACTTTCTCGGAGATGTTCGTATTTGTCATGCTACTTCAGTCTGACTCAGTACCCATCAAGACAACGTGGGGGAACGTCGCATCGCGAGAGTGATAATCGATATAGAGTATTTTTTGTTAATTAAGATTAAGTTTGTTTTCAGTTCTTTTTAATAGTCATGCCGAAAGCATTAAGACCTGGGAAACGTTTAGATCGACAAGCCTGTGAAATTATTTTATACATTTATTTATATTTCTTCTTGTTTACCTATAACTAATTTCTATATATTTGATCGTGTTGGTTTTAACATCTCGGTGTGATATACTTCAAACTCGTGGTTTGATATTTGACACTGATAACTAAAGTACTCTATTTATTTAATACGAACATGTCACATAATAATTCAATAATTCATAGACACGTCGGCATCATTCGGAAGTAGACGTGAGTTCCGAGTTTTCACGATGTGAAAGGATTATTCATTAGATCTGTACACACGTACTGTAACACCTACAAAATCTGGCTTCAAAAAATGCATTTAAAGAAGATGCATTTATTTGAAGCATTTTAATCTTTATACTTGTGAACTGATAACAGGTGTGAAAAAGTGTAAGTAGTCGTAACACTCGTAAGTCTTGTTTTTGCAAATAAAGTATTATTACTATTACGATATATATTTATGTTGGTTATCTGGCGACAATTGGGATTAGGAGCGACTTTATCTTAACTATCAGAAGTATTTTAATACCTTTACATATTATTTATTCATTGCTATCTGCTAAACTGTATAATCTATATCGACAGTGGAAGGTAAAAATGATTAAGCGCCACTTTGGCCGGAAACGAGTTTTAAAGTTTATTTAAAAAAGATTGCATCGATCAGTCTAGGGAGCACATCAGTTAGGGTTCCGTTTCAAAATGGTAAAAAAGGAACCCTTATGGTGAGACTTTCTGTCTGTCTGTATGTCGCAGCAGTCTGTGTGACACTATATCGCACCTTCAAAACAATAGTGACGTAACTGAGAAATTTTAGTTTTCGAGTTAGGTCTCTATAATAATAAAATTATGACTTGAAGTTTAAAAGCAGAAATTTTGAATTAGGTCACTGTTGTTTTGAAGGTGCGATATGTAGAAGCTATCAACTTGGAATTTGGTTGGCATAGTTGTATAACTTGCTTGCCCGCGTCTGTTTTTAGTAAAAATGATATGAAATTATTTTTCCTAATATTTGAAAAGTTTTTTACGGTTGGTTGAAAAGTAAAAGTGAAATAACTCCCCAAACCTTCAAAGTTTATAGACCAAAAAATCGGAAAAAATCCTGATTTAAAGATAAAATAAAGTTGCAAAATTTTACACTTTTGGAAAAAAAAAACTGTTAGATACCCACCGGCTCAAAGGGGTTTGGGTAAAATTGTTGTCATTTGTAAAATTCATATATTTTCAAGGTGAGCGGCCATGCGTAAAAGTGGTAAATTATGATAGAATTATTAAAAATAAACATATTTTGTTATGTAATCTAATACTCTGAAGTGCATCGGAGCCGAGATATTTAAATATTCATACTTGGGCGTACTTTTGTACTAAAAACTGAATACTTAAATCTTTAAAATCTCCGCTCCGATATTATTTAACGCCATAAATTATATATATCTATGTGTAATTAGAGATCCTCTAAATAACTATGTAAAAATCAACCGTGGCCGCTGAAAAAAAAAATGACAATATTCTTCAAACAAATTTACCCAATGCCCTTTGTGACCACCCTTTTTTCAGTAATTTTAAAATACTGAAGAAATAAATGATCTTTTTTCTTCCCCGAAAATTAAATTAAAATTAAGGATAAATTATCTAAAAACTTAATTTCTGGAAAAAATGTCATTTTTTTTTCAATTAAAAAAAACTAAACTCCGTGGAACAGCACAGGTAATGTCGGGTAATCAACACAAATCCTATAATTGGGTTTGTGTTTCCTATTCTACTTTCATATTATGTTGTAACTGTATAATTTTCTAGAAATAAATATATACATAAATGAACATAGAAAACATCCAAGACTCAGAAAATAAATAGGTACTTGTGCTCATCACACAAATATTATTATTAATAAGTATTCATATACTTATTCAGTTTTCTAAGTCAACATATTTTTATAACTTTCCGTATCAAAATTCAGCGTAAAAAAGGATTAATTATTAGACAGATCAGAGAGGTTCAGATTTTCTCAACAATTACAAAATTATCAACTCGAAATTTAGATAGTTTTAACATGCTTCCGTGCATCTAGTTTAGATAAAAAAAATGCTATCTAGATATTTAACAACATTTTACAAAAAAGCTTTCCCTTCTTATGTCTCAAGTGTACGAGCCGGAAATAAATTAAAAATCTAGGCTTATACGGCTGATTATTGATTATATTATGATTATTATATTTATTTTCATTACCGATTAAGCCACACCTATATATAAAATGAGTAAACATAAAAAATTAGACATTGATTGATTAATTGTTTGACGGCGCGCTGGCCTAGTTGGTAGTGACCCTGCCTATGAAGCTAGCGGTCACGGGTTCGATTCTCGGTAACTTGTGTGATGAGCGCGAGTATCTGTTTCTGAGTCTTGGATGTTTTCTATGTATTTATTTCCTAGACAGCTTTTGAATAAAATTAATTTCCGATCCCAACCGGAACTTTCGCCAAAAACATATTTTTACTGTGCCATTACTGGGCCATTACTCGAAACTAACTACGCTAAAAACTGTTATATTCCACGTTCGTGTGATTACTACAATATACATTTCAACAAATTGAAATATTTAATACAAGTTAAGGCAGCTTCCTGAGGAATATAAATACAGTATTAAGCCACACTAAACGGCAGTTTACTTTTATGTTCTTTTTAAATAATTTATTTTTTTAGGATTAATTCCTTTTTCGGCACATTCTTTTTTGGACATATTCCGTTTTCGGCACATTCTTGTTTCGGCACATTTTAGTAAATAAATTATACTATGAAATACTGACTTTGCTTGCGTAATAAAATAAAATAATATTTATTAGTAAAATATTATATTACTAGCTGACCCGGCAAACGTTGTTTTGCCATATAAATAATTTAGGGGTGGACTACCCCTAACATTTAGGGGGATGAAAAATAGATGTTGGCCGATTCTCATAGATACCGGATAAGCACAAAAAAATTCATCAAAATCGGTCAAGCCGTTTCGGAGGAGTATGGCAACGAAAACTGTGACACGAGAATTTTATATATTAGATAATCAATAAAAATAAAAGACAAAAATTAAACAGTACCTACACTGATTACTTAAAATAATTGGGCAACTAACTAATATTTATTCGATGAGGTATTTGTAGTATTCACCATTGGAAAATATTTTATTGTATTTCTTTCTTGCACGCTATTTATATACTTATGTCTTGAAAATAAAAATAACTATACCTAGGATTAATTTCATTTGTTGTATATAATGATTTATGCCCAAAACGGAATGTGCCGAAACAAGAATGTGCCGAAAACGGAATATGTCCAAAAAAGAATGTGCCGAAAAAGGAATGAATCTTTTTTAGTGTTCGACTACCACCCTATCTAAGTGCCTAGGTTAGAAGGACTGTTAATATTATGTTTGTCATGTCAACCGTTAACACTGTTTGTCGATGATCAATTTGTACTTGGAAATATATATATATATACATACATACATACATTAAATCACGCCTGTTTCCCAGAGGGGTAGGCAGAAACCACTTCTTTCCACCTGCTACGATCCTGACAAATCTCTTTCGCTTCTTCCACATTAATACATCGAGTCATGCATGCACGTCGGTTTCGGGTACTTAAGATCCGGCCCAGTATTTCTCCGATTTGATTTGAAAAAGTACGCCTAGGGCGACCTCTTCCGACCCTCCCACTCACTATATATAAATATAAATAAATAAATAAAATTTCTCTATATAAGTATTTATATCGTTGTCTAGTACCCATAGTATAAGCCTAGAGCTTCGTTTGGGACTAGGTCAATTGGTGTGAGATTATCCCCTGATATAATGGCGACCCTACTTTCAAAGCTAATATCTCTTAAACGGCCTAACCAATTTTGATGAAACTTAGCTAAGAACCTTCCTAATAAAACTACCTCTCTATTTAAAAAAAACTGCGTTTGAAACTATTCATTCGTTGAGGAGCTACACTGCTACATACACACAGATACACACGTTAACTTATACCTGCTGTTTGTTACAAGTTAAATACCACACAAATAATAAACATATAATACTACCACAGTGAAAATATAATTGAATTGCACTATTATTTACTTATAAAACAAAAAACTATTCACCAAAAACACAATTTCAAAGCCCTCTATGTACGATACCACTGAAATAACAGGTTGGAGTGGTATCTTCGATAGCGGTATCTACCTATTGATTAGGAGTTGATAAAACTTGATTACGAGAACAGAAACTGATAATTTAAAATAGTTCATTAATGTTTTATTTAGTAGGTTTTCAAGGAAGATAATTAATTTTTATACAAACGTGCTCGAAAATCACTTTTCTTTTGAAAAACAACGACGGTAAGATCCTCATTTTCTTTTTATAGTGGAGCGCCGTAAGTCGTAAAAATTTTAAAATCTCGGAATCCAGGGCCGGTCAGTGAATAAAAACTTTTGAAATGTGTTTTTAACAATATAAAGCAATGTTAAAAAAAAATGCGTTTTTTTTTAATCCTTATATATAAAATTCTAAACTGATTGTTGATATATCAACGCACAGCTCAAACCGCTGGACCTAGAGACTTGAAATTTTGCACATAGATAGCTTATACTCGTACAGTGTAGAGATCCACTAAGGAAGGATTTTTGGAAATTCCGCCCCTAAGGGGGTGAAAGTGGGGATGAAAATTTGTATGAAGGTCCGTCAGTTTTGAAGTTAGAATCTTTATATTTTGTGTTTAGGTCGACAATTGAAAATTTATTTATACATGTCACAGCGTTTTTGATATTTCATCCCCGAAGGGATGGTAGGCGAAAAACTGACTGACTGATCGATCAACGCACAGCCTAAACCGCTAGACCTAGGGACTTGAAATTTGAACAGAATATTCCTGGGGTACCCTAGGGGTACACTAAGAAGGGATTTCTGGAAACTCATTCCCTAAGGGGTTAAAATAGGGGGTAGAAGTTTGTATGAACTATGGTCATTTTAGTAGTTGGAAACGTACTAGTATCTAATTGGTAATCGCCGAATAAATGTGCGGGGCGGTTCCCAAGGCACCACTCTATTAATGACATCGTTCGGCGGGCCATGGTTTCTGCTAACGTTCCCTGTATTTTGGAACCACCAGGTCTGTCTCGAACAGATGGAAAGAGACCGGACGGTCTGACGTTGGTTCCATGGTAGAGAGGGCGCTGTCTTTTATGGGATGCGACTTGCGTGAGTACTTTCGCCGCTTCTCATTTGAAGAATACTTGTAGGGCGGCTGGGTCTGCGGCGGAGACTGCTGCGAAGATGAAGCACTCTAAATACTCTGCCTTGGAGCCGATGTACGATTTTGTCCCTGTCGCGGTGGAGACATCGGGACCTTGGGGTTTGGAAGCCAAGGGGCTTTTTAAGGAGTTAGGCCGTTGTCTGCGTGACAGAGGGGGGGATCCTCGTTCTGGGTCGTGGCTGGTTCAGCAGGTTTCCATTGCAATCCAGCGGGGCAATGCGGCCGGTGTAATGGGAACGTTTGAGCCAGCCACGGTGCAGGGTTGGTGGTAATTAGGATAAGTCTGTGTTTTAAAAATTGTTTTGTTAGTGTTAAGGAGATTTGACGAAGCGGTTGCCGATGATCATTCCTATGTAAAACGTTTTGACGAAGCCTGTTGCTGATAACATGTTAATGTATTATTTTCTTATGTGTTATACTGAAATAAATGATTATTGTTGTATTACTTCATTGGTAATTAAGCTTCTAGTGCACCCCTATGGTAGTAGGCTCTGTGTGTTCGTTACGCTTTCTCGGCTAAACGAAGCTTCCATTACAATGGACCTATCTATACATTTCTTAGCAAGAATATACAACTTTTAATAGACGATTGTTATTGGCAGGAAGCGTTTTGTATACAAAAGGCGTCCATAATGAAATACTGCGTAATAATGGAGATATTCTACGCGTACTTGAGGAGTAAAATTAATAAATTCCAATTTCCTCGAGGAAACTGCCTCTCGAGCTGGTAGGTTTACATGCCGACGAAGAATTTTTGCATGGCTATAAGTTATCAGAGGGCTCAGACAAGATGCACTACGCTAACTAACGTTTCTATTCGATTCGTTTTTAAACCAATCGCGTCACTGGTAGACCACATGACTTTTCGTATCACGTCATCTTCCAGTGACGCGATTGGTTTAAAAACGAATCGAATAGAAACGTTAGTTAGCGTAGTGCATCTTGTCTGAGCCCTCAGACTGTTGATTTTGGGGTGAGATAGTTGAGTAGGTATATTTGTTTTTTATGCAACTGAGTAACATTTCTAGATTTCAAAGAAAAATGGTTGCTAGCATACATGAAACTATGCAATTACGGAAAATTTATATGGAAACTTCCATTTTTGTAGCCGGAAACGTATGAATTTTGGTAGCAAACATGTCTAACAAAACGAAAGCTTTAAAAAGACCAACTGCTGTTTGGATAATGTCGTCAACATAATTACTTAGTTAGTTATTAATTATAAATTCGCCATTGTCACATTAAAAAAATGTACCGAGTTACACCCGCGGCGCTTAGAAGAATCTAAAGACACCAAAAAAGTGCAGTCGACAACAAAACTTTGTCCCAATAATTATTGTACAAATAATTACTTTTTTTGTAAAGTCGTTATATGCTTGTCAAGCCTTAAATAATACCTAAGTCCCAACACGGTGGGTCTACGTTTAAAATAGGGGAGATCCTGTCGCCATCTTCCGACTCCATCATCAGATCGGCTCTTTGAGACCAATAATAATAATAAATATCTGGGGACAATGACACACCAATTGACCTAGTAACAAACTAAGCTCTAGGCTTGTACTATGGGTACTAGACAACGATATAAATACTTATATAGAGAAATATATACTTAAATACATAGAAAACATCCATGACTCGGGAACAAATATTCGGGCTCGTCACACATATATCTGACCTTACCGGGATTTGAACCCAGGACTGCTAGCTTCGTAGGCAGGTTTACGTTCAGGCCAGCGCGTCGTCAATAATATATTGCATTTTCATCGGTTTTAGGTCCTACATATGTGGTCCAAATTTCCGGCCATTCCATTAACGGGAACTGGATCAAAATTAACTTGCAAATTTTGACGGACAACTTACAAACATACGAATAGTGTAAGTTTAATAAATATTGTAAAAAAAAAACCCAAGACACTTGCTCGATCTTAATATTGTACGGTGGCACAGATAGGTACCAACAAACACATAGCCAGTTTTTTTAAAATACATTCTTGTCTATGGTCACATGTTTTATCGGCTGACTAGAAAACAAAGGGCCATGTGACCCCGGCACGTCTCTCGTATTAGCGATATCCAAGATGGCAGAGGCATGTAAGCCGCGGAGCGGACGTGAGCTCAGCCTCGCGACCACAGACTATTGATCACAGACTGGGTTTCTATTTTAGGCGGTAAAAACCATAGTCTTTGACGTGTTATGCTATTGTTTTTAACTCGGCCGCCATTAAAGTAAATAAGAGTTATCAAAAAGTATAATAACAACTAAAAGGTGAAGAAACATACATACATACATAAACTCACGCCTCTATTCCCAGTTTGGGGTAGGCAGAGCTACAGAATTGCCAACAACTCTAAAAGCTTGTTGATAATTCTGTAACCACATTTTGCATAATCAGGCTAAGATGAAGAAGAAAAGAGAAGAAACAATGTGGTTGTTACTGCCTTTTTGATTTGCGATATCAAGCAAGACTAAAAAATGGGAAGGAAAAGGCAAAGGAGCGCACAGGCCATCTGATAAGTCGAATTCGAGACTCATTTGCATTCTCAAGACTGCAATCCTAAGACTTCAAATTAGTCGCCAACCCTGAGGACCAAGTTGGAATGACTAATAATTTTAGCGGTGGCCTTATCGCTACACTGGAAAACGACTTTATGCGAACGCTGATTGACAGTAAATTAAAGGATAAGATGTTGGTAGCGATCCGGACGGACCCCGCACATGGTCCTATTATTGGACGTGTTGAAATCTGTTCGAAATAAACACGACGAATACAAGGAGACACTTGTGTAGGATAATTTCGATCTTATTTTAACATGTCCAAAGATGATAATGCTTTGACAGTTAAATTATCTGCGCTGCGGTTCGCTGTATATGCGCCTTTAAGAGAAGTAAGACGGATGCCGCAAAATTAGTTTATAGATTTTTGAACAAGTAGTCCTTCGCCCTCCTCCTTTCTTTTTTTATTTCTGATTGATATCTGTTTGCATTTTATTATTGTAGAGCTTTGTCCAACGGGGCTGCCGTGATCAAGATTGATCAAAGCCCCTAACCTTAAAGAGAAGTAAGCCTCACAGAGTCACCAAAACTTTTTCAAAGCAGTGTCCTCTCTGCCGACTTGCTCTATGCCCAGATATCTTCACTGCTCCATTACGCTTCTGGGTCAGACCCATCTTTATAGCAATAGCTTGACGCGCGGCTATGCTTACTTATAATATAATCCTTAAATAGTCGGACCAGTCTGATACCTTGAAATGAGCGAATGTTACGGCCGTAGGCAGAATCAGAGGGCTCAGACAAGATGCACTACGCTAACTAGCGTTTCTATTCGATTCGTTTTTAAACCAATCGCGTCACTGGTAGACCACGTGACTTTTCGTATCACGTCATCTTCCAGTGACGCGATTGGTTTAAAAACGAATCGAATAGAAACGTTAGTTAGCGTAGTGCATCTTGTCTGAGCCCTCAGTTACTGGCGATGAAGTCGTTGTTTAATAACGATTTTTTTACACAAAGGGCATTGGGTAAATTTGTTTGAAGAATATTGTCACTTTTTTTTTCAGCGGCCACGGATGATTTTTACATAGTTATTTAGAGGACCTCTAAATACACATAGATATATATAATGTATGGCGTTAAATAATATCGGAGCGGAGATTTTAAAGATTTAAGTACCTATTCAGTTTTTAGTACAAAAGTACGCCCAAGTATGAATATTTAAATACCTCCGCTCCGATGCACGTTATATAACAAAATATGTTTATTTTTAATAATTCTATCATAATTTACCACTTTTACGAATGGCCGCTCACCTTGAAAATGTATGGATTTTACAAATGACAACACTTTTACCCAAATCCCTTTAAAAGAGGATAAAAACAGTTCAACATGGACTTGCAAGATTTGGATCCGTAACAAGACAAATTAAATAAAAGCTTGTTAAAATAAACTGCGCAAGAGAATCCACGAGCTTGAACTAGTCCCATAATAGTGCCCTCCTTAATCAATCTAAATATCTCACATTCAATAATCAAAGCACTTTTAATCTTACTCCGTTAGTAATAAGGTTGGTATTGCTATAAGGGTTTTATCTGAGATACTTCCTATTGGCTTAACAAGGCAGAATGTTTCTGCCCTCGTACGGAAAAAAGGCACATCTACTATATGAATTGTATTGCATTTTCAACCCTATTATAACCACTGAGAGTTTAATATGGTTCTATGAATTAATTTCACTTGTGCCTTTTTCCGTTGTAGGCCAGAATTGTGATCTGACGATCGGCAGGCAACGGCGCGCGTGGCATGCGTCGCAGCGTTCGACGCGTGCGTCGCATACTTAACGCAGTCGCTTTGCTGTAGGGTCGCCACGCTGCCCCCTTATTTACAGACCTGTGGCCCTAAACAAGATGCATTTGGCTTTCGTTGTCGTTATCTAAGATTTATAATTATTGACGTAAGCTGTCAGACGGTCACGTCGAAGGCCTGGGTGTGTAATGTTTGGAATAAAAACAAATGGTCTAATTTTCATTTTACATTAATTACATAATTCTAATTTGTATAATGATCAAAGTGTATAATATTAAAATGCATACAAATAAAATGAATAATGCCTCGAATCATAATTATGAGTGTGTATAATAACGAAGTGCATAGCGCACTAATAGTATAATTGTCATTTTGTATAATATTTAAATATATAACGTATGTTTAATATAATAACGCTGAATAATAATAAACAAACAGCAATAAACCGAATATTCATTTTGTATTTATGGGTAACGGTTTTTTATATTAAAAAAATATATTATTACAGTTTTTTTTTATTTTCCCCCTTATAGTGACTCAATACATAGTATAATAGTAGTAACTTAAAAATAATTTTACGAAGAAGTTGACGGAGCTCCGCTGCGCGGAGCTCCTACTCCGCGTAGTTATGGCGCTTCGCGCCTTGACGCAACTCTAACCTAACCTAACCTATAAGTAAAAGTGAGATGGACCTAATTTAGCAGATTGGTTTACATGACCTTGATTTAAACATATTATAATTTATATTTAATTATATCACCTGATCATTATTGCAAATGTTTTTATAATTTTTAATAATTATACTTAATTTACAGTATATCAAATGACATTATCCCATATGAATATTTTACGAAAGGTTGTTATGCTAAATGAGTGTTATACTATGTGACTGTTATGCTACAAAAAATATACATTTTGTTGTTATACTGGACGTTTGTTATCAATTTCGCAGTTAGTTAAATGAAATTGTACAAAAAGTGTTTGTACTGATTGAAGGGCACTCCGAGCGCCTACATGAATTCCATACATTTTCTCAGTTTTCGATAATTGTTTACGTTAGCGTTAAGTCTAGCCTCACTGACAAGGTATCATATCACTTGCTAAAAAACATTTCACAAACTGTTTCATTCCACAAAAATATCATTTTGCAAAACGCTTTCCTTCAAAAACTGTACATATATCTGGATTTATTTTAGCATCGTCTTGTAGAACCTTCTAAGTTAGGTTATAAAAGTTAATTTTATGAAAATCCTGAATTATTTCCCGTAGAATTCTACAAGATGGTCCTGAAATAAATTCTGAAATATTAACAGTTTCGGAAAAAAGCTTTTTGCGAAATGAAATGTTTGTGAAATGAATCAGTTTGTGAAACGTGACCATATGTGACAAGACGACGACACGCGAGCACTCAGGCCACCTGATGGTAAGTGGGATCTGAGAGCCATAGACATATGATCTCAAGACTACCATCTTAAGACTGCAATCCTAAGACCGCAAATGCGTTGCCAATCCTGAGGACTAAGATGGGATCCCTCTATGCTAGTAATTTCACCGATTGTCTTATCCCCACTCCGGATCACAATGCGAATGCTGCTCGGCGGTGGGTTAATGGATAAAATGGTGGTAGCGATCCGGACGGACCCTATACAAGGTCTTACCACCACTTACCGCCCGTTTCACAAACGAGAAGTAAAGCATATTTGACAGATAAATTTAGCCCTTTCACTTTCTTACACTTGAAAATAGACAAGGAGAGAGCCAACTTAAATGGCAGATAAATTTACTCGTCGATTGTGAAACAGGCCCTAGGTAGTAAGTTGTTAAGTTAAATTAAATTTATTTTCATTTACCTTACATTTGTAATGATTTTATTTGTGTTAGTTTTAAAATTATTTATTTATTACTTTATTACCTTGTAATGTAACTTACTTTTAAGTAGGTAATTATTGTATTTAATAATTGGAAGGATCCTTCTGCTGGAGTTTATTGCGGCGCTTCTTCTCCGCAATGATGGTCTTGTCCGCTAGTAGATTCACTCCATATTACCGAAGTGTAAAAGAGCCCTCATGTGGCCTATTTACTGAATAAATATTTTGAATTTTGAATTTTTTGAATTTTCTTAATTTTTACCTTGTTCTCATTATTTTCTTTTAAAATAGCATGGTCACCCTATTCACAGTTGAATTAATAAAACCAACTAACAATCTAATTTCAACCTTATTTTAACCGTACAAAGCACAATTCAGATAACTTCTTATTTACTCTTGAAGAATGCTTGACATTTTCTACAGTATATTTGAAATTAATTTCTACCTTTACCAGATAAGGTGGAGTTTCGTTTAAAGATGGTATTCCTATATCAACGATCTAGTATTAAATAGGCTTAAATGACAATTTGCGGTATTGTGTTTTGACTTATATGAGATTGTAATAAGGTTGATTTTTGTAGAATTGTAAATAATTTTGTGACTATACGATTTGATTTAGAATGATAAAGTAGGGGTCAAATTTCTATGAAATGAAGACGCTAAATGAAACTGAACGGAATTTTCTATAAACGGGTTACTGGTTCTATTCTCGCGGAACCTTTTTTGTGCGGACGTTCCGGAAGCGGAAATGAGAGATGGAATGGACATTTTGAAGAAGGTTTATCGATTACAAGTGGTCTTTGGCTTCCTGATGGAATAACAACAAAAAGCAAACTTTAAAAAACCCGACTGTCATTGCTAACCAAATTTAAATCGTTATAAATCCTAAATAATCGTTCAAAATGAAAAATGATGAAAGAAACCTAAAGATGATTTTTAAATACCTAATCAATGATACCCCACTTGTCATAGTTCGTCGATTTTTTTTTTCTTTTTTAAAATATGGCGTCTAGCTGCCGCCATATTGAATTTTGATTATTGTCATATTTTTAGTGACACTTACAAGATTAATACAAATCGATTGACATAAGAATCATCAAAATCGGTCCACGCGTTTGCTTTCCAGAGCGCCACAAAGGAACAAACATACATATATAGGCTGATAAACACATTACCCTCCTCCTTCGGCAGTAGGGTAAAATTTTAATATATTTCCGGTTAGGTAAATTACCGGTATTTCACCGAAGGTAGATTAGGCCGGTTTACCGGTAAACAAGCCTATAAGTTTGCATTCCTCATCATGAGCATCATCATGAGTTTGTGTATGCATGCATACATACATTAATAATGAAGAAATTTATTATTATAAATAAAAGTATTGTTTACTTTTTTATTTAAATCATTATTTTAAACAGCAAATCAAATGTTAATTCTTACCCCTTTGTTGTTAATATTTGCCCCCAACACGGGGTAAGTAGTAACCGCTGACTTTAAAAAAAAAAGTGCTTCGTTCTGCTAAACCGAGCAATTCAAATGGCATTTTGGATTTAAATATGGAAGATGAATAACTTGCCGTCATGTAGTGTAGGTACTTAAATATTAACATTAAGATTAGAACTTTAGAAGATATACACAGAAGTTTGATTTTGTTAATACAAGCCCCCCGCTCCCCTACCTATACAGGGTGTAATCGTTAAGTGTGTCCAGAGGGCCCTGCCAAGATGCATTGCCCTAACTAACGTTTCTATTCGATTCGTTTTTAAACCAATCGCGTCACTGGTAGATGACGTGATACGAAAAGTCACGTGATCTACCAGTGACGCGATTGGTTTAAAAACGAAACGAATAGAAACGTTAGTAGCGCAATGCATATTAGCAGGGCCCTCAGGCGATTATTCCGTAAATATAACAGATATCAGAAATCTTTAAACTAATATCGAAAGTACGTTACCCAATGAGTAAAATCACATCACTAACTTTGTTTTAATAATTGTAGTAATACTTATTCAAAATATTAAGTTTAATCGCTCCCATACCCATATAGTGCGACGTTCCTTGAGGCTGTAATTTCCCTACCATAACAGATAAAACTGAGGGCTCAGACAAGATGCACTACGCTAACTAACGTTTCTATTCGATTCGTTTTTAAACCAATCGCGTCACTGGAAGATGACGTGATACGAAAAGTCACGTGATCTACCAGTGACGCGATTGGTTTAAAAACGAATCGAATAGAAACGTTAGTTAACGTAGTGCATCTTGTCTGAGCCCTCTGTTTAAGATTCATAATTTACACGATAAACTGTAATAAATAAAACAATTCATGAATCATAAGATCACGGTGAAATGACTAGGGCTTTTAAACTAAAGCCTCTCAAGTCTCTCGACGAACGGCGTACTAAATGTATGGAAAGGTTTGAAGTTAATATTTAGGATATTTCTGGTTATTATTAAAAAAGTTTTATGTGATTTTACTCATTAGGTAACGCACTTTCGATATCAGTTTAAAAATTTCTAACATTTTTTTGGGCTCGTCTAGAAATCATGTGATCATATTTGGCCTATTCTTGACCCACCCTCCCCTCCCCTTTGGTGATATTGATGATTATAACGCTACCCCCCCCATTCAAGAATCACATGTAGTTTTAGGACTAAGTATGAATTAAGTTAGTAATTAAAAAAACAGCAGTAACATAATAGAAATGGTTTTAATTCAAGCAATGTCACGCTACATCTACATCATGTTTCGGTCCACGGGTTTCACATATGTTCACGGGTTTTCACAAAGTTTCATTAGTAGTGTTTTAAAGTTGGTACAATGAATAATTATTATTAGGATGAACACGCTCGGAGCGGATTATTTTGATATAAGAAAAAAGTTTAAAAAACAAAAACCCGCCTTCAAAAAGCAAAAAATAACTTCTTTAAAATGGTAGGTAAATAGGTCAGTCCAACTGAAGTCTGCTTTTGGTTAAAATATTGTTGGACGTTGGCGGGTGTTTGTTTTTTAAACTTTTATTTTATTTTATACTTTTTAGTGATCATAATTATGCTGTTATTCTCCCACTTCTCAATTAATAAGAAACAATAGAACATTTCAATCTCGCCGCAAGCAACGCCGTGGGAAAGTCATAGTCAAATATTTAAACCTAAATATGCTTCGTCATAGTCGCTCAACTATCTTAATCGAAATATCTTGTCGCCACCCTCGAAATATATACCGTTAGGGACCAATCGGAAAGCACCAGCTTTCAAATAAAAAAAGAATCATCAAAATCGGTTTAAAAATAATAATACAGACGAATTGAGAACCTCCTCCTTTTTTTGAAGTCGGTTAAAAATTATTGAGTAATTTCGTTACTTTTTGACTTTCCTGCTGTGTCAAAAAATTACACGTGATCTCTTCTCGGACCCCCGCTCTCCCATCGTGATCATTTGTGATATTTTTCTGACCACCACCCCCCCCATAAACCATCGCATTTCTGGACGAGCCCTTATATTTGCGGAATAATCGCCTGGCTGCACTTAACGATTAAAGTTTGGTCGTTCTAAGAGGGCAGATTTGACAGCTGTCAACTCAGT
This sequence comes from Acleris literana, assembly GCA_946894065.1. Classification (NCBI taxonomy): domain Eukaryota; kingdom Metazoa; phylum Arthropoda; class Insecta; order Lepidoptera; family Tortricidae; genus Acleris; species Acleris literana. Next base: position 10,588,611 of record OX335693.1, on the reverse strand, counting down.
ACAAAATGTGTTTGAGGTTATATCTTATACTGCGTTGACAGCTGTCAAATCGGCCCATTTAGAACGACCAAACTGTAAACCTATAACTAAAGTCATTTAAATCTTATAGAATCCCGGATGAACGCGGGAAAGTTTTCCCGTCACCTAGCAACGCGTGACAAAAGTCATATTAAACCAATTGTCCATCGCCTTCGTTAGTTATAAACGATCTGCGAACTGTGGTTAGATCTATGATTTGCTATCACAAGCGTTACTCGTAGAATTGGGAATATGCATGGATTTTTTATCGCATTTCTCAACAAAATATGAAAATTCCGTAAATGATATCACCAAATGTGAAATCAAAATTAAAATCGGCCAAGAAATACGGATGATACAAGCATTTTAAACTGCTAATTTAGCAACCGAGAGAATCGATATGCACTGTGACGTCATGTAACAGGTCGACCATAATAAACTCCATGTTAAATTCTGTTTTGCTAGAAAGAGATAGGGACAAATCTTTGTTGGCTTATATCTTGGTTATTTTTATAGCTATTCAAAAAATGATTTTTCTCAACTGATTTTTACATGAATCAGTTTTTATTGAAGCTGTGAAAACGAGTTATGAATATTCCCTATTCTAACTATAGTAAAGTTTATACCTTACTAGCGACACACCCCGCTTCGCTTCGGTTTATGCGAGTATTTTGCAACTCCAGTACATAATCCAGAATGTGTACTAAACACATAAAAACCTTCCTCTTGAATCACTCTATCTATTTTAAAAAAACCGCATCAAAATCCGTGGCGTAGTTTTAAAGATCTAAGCATACATAGGGACAGACAGACAGCGGGAAGCGACTTTGTTTTGTACTATGTACTTATTGATAGTTCGCATACCTCAGAGTGACTCGTGTCGGGAGTACTTCATTAAGCTCGAAATCTTAACTGTTCCTTGTCTGTATATTCTCGTTCTAGTCACTGACTTCATTAAGCACCTCAATCAAGTAGAAAGCCAAAGTGACAGAGAACATAGGTTTACAACCAGACGGAAGAACATTCCGAGCAAGATGGTCCCAAGGATCAAAATACAGTGCGACCAAAAAGAGTAGAAATTAAATGAGGGCGCCACTTTCTACGTAACTGTCACATTTTTGACGTAAAATGCGTAAACATGGCAACAATTTTGTATGGATTTTTTTTAGTTGCAGCTGTCACCACTGGTTCGACTTTTTGGCCAGGCTATAGTGAAGCACGCTGCATGCTATCAGGCTGTCCATTTATTTAATAAATTGCCAGTACAAATGAAAACAATAGTTAACAGTAAAATTTTCAATACGAGACTCAAAAGATTACTTTTAAAAACATCCCTCTATTCAGTGTCAGATTTTATGGCATACACCTCGGACACTGAATAATTTACAACAAATCTGTACAGCTGTTAACTTGGGTTATTATTATTTTTGTTAAATGTATTATTTAATTTTTATAATAAATTAAGTACCTAAGTTAAGTTACACATTCAGACACAAAGTAATTTGTTAATGGATGATATAAATGGCATACATACATAATCTCACGCCTTCGTTCCCACAGTGGGGTAGGCAGAGCTACAGATTTACAAACATCTCTAAAAACTTGTTGATAATTCTATAACCACAATTTGCACAATTAGGCTAAGATGTTTACCAGCGTATTAGTGACAGGTCGCAAGCCAATCGCCTAACAGTACTACAAGCCTTTATTCCCTTAGTCGTCTCTTACGACATTCACGGGAAGACATGGAGTGGCACTATTCTAACTCGGCAACCAAACGAGGCCCTAAATAAATGAAATGATAGTGATAGTGACAGTGAAGCACGAATTTTTCTATCCAGTGGGTTAAAAGATAAGTTGGTGGTAGCGATCGGACGAACCCTGTACAAGGCCTAACTAAACTACAAGGGAATCCCTAACAACGTTTGTCCTAACACATCGTTTGTCCGAATTTTCAATTGCCCTAAACTGGTTTTCAGCTGAGTCAGGCAACTTTTTAAGTTTTCTAATTAAATCTGTGGTTCGGTTAGGTTAGGGTTGTATTGTTATACAACCCTAACCTTCAGTGTTGTTATACAACACTGAAAAGTTTTTAAATTTAAGCGGAAATGGCTTTAGGATAAACGAAAGATCGTATAAACGATGCATTAGGACAAATGACGATTAGGGATTCCATAGGGGAACCAAACTAAAATTAGCGGCTCTGTGACCTCGCGACAAACTTAACTTTGACGTTGGAAAACTGTTATCCCCATACATCGACATAGGACACAGTCAGTTTTCCAACACCACAAATAAGATTGTAATCGCAAAAACGCAATTTAGAAAAAAAACGGAAAAATTATTTATGAAAGAAAGAAAGAAAAAAGCACAAATTACGTAAAAAAAAGTGGGATGGCAAAGTGAAAATCAAGTTTACGGAGAAAAGTATAATAAAATTTAAGAAACTGGAAATTGCAGTCTTGTGTCTTTGCGTCTTTTCGTCTTAAGAGGACTGTGAAGCTAAAAATTTCCATACAAAATGCGAAAACGTTTTTCTCCCCTTAAACCTAGTCCGATTTTTTCGATTTTTAAATATGTTATAGATATCATGAAAAACTATGTCTGTACGTTTTTCTTTACACGAAAATATTTCTTAGAACGAAAAAACAAATTGAAAAAACACAAAACAGAAACGTACAGACCTAGTTCTTTATAATAACTACAACATATTCAAAAATCGTGGAAATCGGACTTGATTTAGGGGGTGAGAAACGTTAACGCCCGGAGCTAAATTTGTATGGATTTTTTTTTGACAGCTACGCGATTTTAGCGGCGCTTCACAATCCTCAAGCTGGGAACCTCGACCCCTAACGTTTAAAATTAAAAACTTAATCTAGTCCGTTGGCTATCTATTTCACTCTCGTTCATAACATCAGTACAGTCATCCCTTTCACTCTAATGTCATACTGCGTTCCTATTCACTCATCCTACAAAAAGATATATAAATAGTTGGACAGTATTGTTGTGAAAAGGTCCCAACTCAGCATGTGCCGCTGTTAAGCCAGCCGGTCTTCCGTTGGGCCCGCTCCATATGAATTTCGAACCTACTCACAAAATTTCGAGGATCGGTTGAGAAATACGACCAGAGGGCCCTGCCAAGATGCATTACGCTAACTAGCGTTTCTATTCGATTCGTTTTTAAACCAATCACGCCTCTGGTAGATCACGTGATACGAAAAGTCACGTGATCTACCAGTGACGCGACTGGTTTAAAAACAAAATGAATAGAAACGTTAGTTAGCGCAATGCATCTTGGCAGGGCCCTCAGTAAAGGAGAAAATCCGAACGAACGAACGAACGAACGAACGAACAGACATTGAACAGACTTCGGAATGCTTCGGACGTACGAAAGCATTTTTACCCAAGCCGAAACGGAGACGCCTCGCGCTTATTCTGTCAACTACGAGTAAGTAAAATGGCATAGCACTTAGGGTCTATTCACACGTACCACAACCACAGCACATTGCAGCCACAAGCGATGTGGTCGGACGGTAATTTCTATGAAAATAAATAATTCTATTCACACGGACCACTTTTTGCCGTCAGTGGTAACCATATATTTTTTGTCGCAACTTTGTATTTATCTCTCACTTGCTGCCACACGCTCTTATTAAGAGCGAGTGAGAATTACAAACCCGAAGCACCTTCTAAGTGCTCACAGACTGTAAGTAATAGAATACGTTAAAGTGACCGCCTCTTTCAACCAACCTGCTTGTCGGGTTTCTCATTATACGGGTTAAGACTTGAGCCCTAATGGTCGAGTGGTTGGAGCCCCGCCACAAGGCGAAATTTAAATCCTTTGTGGTGAGAGTGCCGACTAAAGATCTGTCGACCTACTTAGCAAACTGCTAAAGGAGTTTAATGATTTTTGTTGACCATGCAGGGCCTTTATGTAACTTCGGTGATAAAAGGCCCCACTGAAAATCAGCGTTGTGGCTTGCCTCAACTTACTACTGAGTGGGTCCGTCCGTAAGCGTCCACGTGTCGGTATCGTACGCATCGGACGCATCGCATCGAACGGATGAGTTTTTCACAATGCGTCCACTGTATCGGCGGCGACCGGATTTGCCGATGCGACTACCAGCAATCGGATTGCCGATGTCAGTTCATTCGGATTTACGTCGTATGACGTCGACGATTTCTTCTTCTTGCGGCAGGACAACGGCGTTAATGTTACTTGTCGGGGTGGTGTTCTTCTTCGGGGTCACCACTGTACCGGTGGTTACCCCATATTGGTGGGTCGTCAGGCAGGGTAGCGGCGATCATTGCTCAGACGGGATAGTGTTCTTTCTCGGGGTCACCACTTTACCGGAGATGTCCATGTTGATGGGGGTGAGAGAGTAACCACTTTGTCAGTCAGTTTCAATCTAATTTAATTACAATTACACATGCGTATATATACAATGTTAACTTACTACAGTACTATCTAACTAATGTGCACTAGATACACGTACAGATAATATCTAATCTAAATGCAATTCATCAATACGTGAATTGATAACACTTACGAAACGTGCCTAACGGCACACCAGAGTATTTTTTTGTTTATTAAGTAGTCATGCCGAAAGCATAAGACCTGGGAAACGTTTAGATCGACAAGCCTGTGAAATTATTTTCAACATTTATTTATATTTCTTCTTGTTTACCTACACCTAATTTCTGTATATTTGATCGTGGTGGTTTTAACATCTCGGTGTAATATACTTCAAACTCATGGTTTGATTTTTGACACAGATAACTAAAGTACTCTATTTATTTAACGAAACATGTCACTTATTAATTCATTCATAGACACGTCGGCATGATTCGGAAGTAGACGTGAGTTCCGAGTTTTCACGATGTGAAAGGATTATTCACTAGATCTGTAGTCAGATCTATTATAGAGATGTAGTCACAAAGCGATGTAGTCAGATCGAGATATAGTGACAAAGCGATCTGAGTGCCCTGCCAAGATGCACTACGCTCCGCTAAAACTAGCGTTTCTATTCGTTTCGTTTTTAAACCAATCGCGTCACTGGTAGATCACGTGACTTTTCGTATCACATCACGTCATCTACCAGTGACGCGATTGGTTAAAAACGGATAAGTGCGAGTCGGACTCTCCCCGAGGGTTCCGCACATGACACGGTTAACTCAATTTCCTTGCATAAAGACCCTGGTTTTTTTTTGGGATTTAATTAAAAAGGAAAACTGTGCCTTTTCCTTTCCTAGTTTCTCATAATATCTACAAAATATTAAATAAAATTGTGTGAATCGGACTTGATTTAGCAGGAAAGAAACTTTATCGCATCCCATATCATCAATACTGGTAATTTCACCGGTTGTCTAACCCCAATACCGACACAACAATGCGAACACTGCTGCTTGACGGTGGCTCAAATGATAAAATGGTGGCAGCGATATTACCTTTTTTTATGGCAAGGAGAAGGCACGCGAGCACTCAGGCTACCTGGGGCACATTTTATAAAGCTACAAGTAACAATTTTACAGTTCTAAACTGGTAACACTGCTCAAATGGCTGGTCGTCATTGGTCGAGGTTGTGTCAAATAGAAACTTGTAACCTGTAAATTGTAATTTGTAGCTTTATAAAACAGGCCCCTGATGGTAAGAGGGATCTGAGACGCATAGACATTTGAAACCTCAAGACTACAATCTCAAAACTGCAATCTAAGGCTTGATTTCCTCCTACACTGACATCGGTCGCTGACGTTGGTAGAGCGTACGATTATACACCATAGGGCCCTGCCAAGATGCATTGCGCTAACTAGCGTTTTTATTCGATTCGTTTTTAAACCAATCGCGTCACTGGTAGATGACGTGATACGAAAAGTCACGTGATCTACCAGTGACGCGATTGGTTTAAAAACGAAACGAATAGAAACGTTAGTTAGCGCAATGCATCTTGGCAGGGCCCTCATGTTCTATGGGCCACCGCACAGCGACGCTGACGTCCGCGGCAGATTTGCCATATCGCACCCTCAGAACAATAGTGACCTAATTCAGAAATTTTTAAATTTCGAGTTGGGTCTCTATAATAATAAATTTATGACTTGAAGTTTGAAAGCTGAAATTTTGAATTAGGTCACTATTGTTCTGAAGGTGCGATATATTCGTACGCTCGACCGACGTCAGCGACCGATGACAGCGTAGGCGGAAATCACGCCTTAGACTTCAAATTCGTTGCTAACCCTGACGACTAAGATGGAATGCCTAGCTAGTAATTTCACCGGTTGTCTTATCCCCACACCGGAACACAGCAATGCGAACACTACTGCTTGGCGGTGGGTTAATGGATACGATGGTGGTAGCAATCCGGACGGACCCGCAAGGTCCTACCACCACTACACTGAACAAGAATAGAAAAAGAAAAAAGAAATAAAGCTTTTCTATTGTATTATATTCTATTATTAAATACAGCATACCTTCTCCATCGGATAGAATCCGATATCGAATTTCAGCCGTTCCTATTATAATTCGCACCCTCGTATTCATTTGCTGTCTCGTTCGCACCCGTTGCGAGGCGGCGCTCCTTCCCGCTCGAACACTTAAACAGACCCTTAGGGATGATGAAATGGGCGCAAAAAGGAATGGAGTAGACAGTTAATATTTTATTTTTATTTTTTATTTGTTAAAAAAAAGGGTTATAATTCTCTTTCATTATTCGGTTGGAAAAACTTGGCACGATGAACCACCTTATTGGTTACTAGTTGCTGCCCGCGACTTCGTCTGTATAGTCGTTTATCATGACTAAAAAGTAAGTATCCTTCCTCTTAGTTTAAGCTATCTCCATAATATATATCATCGAATACAATGTGTTTTTTTAACTGGGACATTAAGGGAAAGTGCAAAACCATTGGTGATACAGGTAAACTGTCTTAGCAAACATTAGGTCTTTTTTACCCGACTGCGTCAGAAGGAGTCTGCGTCATATGTATGTCTATTTCTGGGCACGCTCTGCAGCCTAAACGGCTTGACGGATTTTAACATACGAGGTGTCATTCGATTCGTCTTAATTGCCGAAGTGACATAGGGTATATAATATTTCAATATGGCGTCCCCGAAAAAAAATATGGAGGAGGAATAAAAAATTTTTTTTTTAGATATAACAATATGGGTATCAAATGAAAGCTATTAAATAGCCCATTCCAAATATATATACATTATAATACTTTTATGCTACTATTTTGACAGGAAAGTCAAAAAAATACGTAAATGTTAAGTAACAAACCTCTTTTCGCTAGAAAGAGAGTTTCGCTTGTAATTTGTCACTCGTAGCTTCGCGACATTAAAAATTTAAGCTCCAGAGCTCATATATTGCTTAGTAATAATTAATTAAACCACTATTTTATTAATAAAAACTAAAAAGAGTTAAATAAATTAAATTATTAAAAATAAACAAAAAACCCGAAGGCAATAAAAAAAATAACTGAAAAGCGAAAAACAAGCTCTATAATCTATAGAAAATTGTAATAGCGTGTACTTATTGATATTTATAACAATTTAAATTTAACTTGAATATTGGAAAAGGTAGTGCAGGCGGGGACAAGCAATGAATTTAAAAAGCTATTTCTTGAAAAAAAATAACATTTGGATTAGCTTGTCCCCGCCTGGAACACCTTTTCCAATATTCAAGTTAAATTTAAATTGTTATAAATATCAATAACTACACGCTATTACAATTTTCTATAGATTATAGAGCTTGTTTTTCGCTTTTCAGTTTTTTTTTATTGCAGTCGGGTTTTTTTTATTTTATTAAAACCTTTTTTGAGTGAGTTGTTAGTACAATGAATAAATTTGTCAAAAAAACTTGTTCAAGCAAATCGAATAAGTTTCATGTAAGGATCATTTCATGGAATGGAAAGAAAAATAAAACTTACAGGAAACTGAATCGATTTAAATTAAAAAAAATGACAACTTTATTCATTTTAACGGATAACTCACTCTTGGCCAAATAAATGACTTTGCCAAAAATGTTTGAATAAAAAAGACCAAAATCTCCAATGGTTTCGGATAATGTTCCAGTTAGAAAAAACATTGTGTGTATAATAAGTTCTGCATAAACCGAAGCGAAGCGAGGATGGGTCACTAGCGTTAAATAAATCAATAAAACAAATTGGAAAATCTCACACAAATTGACCTAGTCCCAAACTAAGCTCTAGACTTGTTCTATGAGTACTAGGCCACGATAAAAACACGTATACTGCCCTCCTAAGCAAAAATGCAATAACTAAATTCAATAGCCAAAGCAGATTCAACTCTCTTCTGTTTGTAACTAGGTTGCAATTTCTACAGATGTTTTGTCGGAGATATCGCCATTATGCTTAGTACGGCAGCATAGAAAAACGAAGATTGCCGATCGCTATTCTGCCCTCCTAAGCAAAAATGCAATAACTAAATTCAATAGCCAAAGCAGATTCAACTCTCTTCTGTTTGTAACTAGGTTGCAATTTCTACAGATGTTTTGTCTGAGATATCGCCATTATGCTTAGTAGGGCAGTATACTTATAGATAAATTCATACTTAAATACATAGATATATATACTTTGCTTTAAACTAACACGATTTTCTCTCATACTAAAACTGTAAAACGGGACTTAATCGAGAATTATTATATATTTCATTTTATGAAACATTTACCTCGACGTTTCGATTGTGTTACAACAGCCGTGGTCACGAGAAGACCTGGCCTCGTGGTGACGGTCTACGGATACTTGACAGCTTGTAAAAAAAAACGAATTCCCTAATATAATAATAAAATAATTTTAACCACAACATTTAAAAGCCGTCTCCACTCCATTCCTGTCCGCTACACAGCTATGCACTTGGCCTGAGCGTTGCGAAGTCGATCGGCCTGACTGACGGGCTGCCTGACTGACCGGCCTGATTATTCCTTCCGGCTTAACCATGGTAGTGGGTAATTAATTATTAATCTATAGTATAACTAAGGTCTGTTCATTCTTACTTGTTTTATTTGGTAAACAACTTTCTAACCTCAAAATGAATCTTTTTTGGCTAAAACAGCTCTTAAAGTAAACTGAGTAAACATTTCGGACATCACTTAGCCAATGTATTATCTGTGATTGCTCTATTTTGTTTAAAATAGCTGTTTTAAACAACTATTTTAACACACAGATAACTGTGTTCGTGTGGTTGCCGAGTTAGAATAGTGCCACTCCATGTCTTCCCGTGGATGTTGTAAGAGACGACTAAGGGAATAAAGGCTTGTAGTACTGTTAGGCGATGGGCTTGCAACCTGTCACTAATACGCTGGTAAACATCTTAGCCTAATTGTGCAAATTGTGGTTATAGAATTATCAACAAGTTTTTAGAGATGTTTGTAATTCTGTAGCTCTGCCTACCCCACTCTGGGAACGAAGGCGTGAGATTATGTATGTATGTATGTAAATAGCTGTTTAGTTTAAGGTTAGAAAGTTGTTTACTATATAAGACAAGTAAGAATGAACAGACCTTAGTTAATTCCAAAGAAGGCGGCCATAGGTAAAAAACTTAAGTAAAGGTCCTCTTGTAGTTGCGTACAAAACTAATATGGAATTTACGTCAAATTTCAAATATTCGTAGAATGGTTACAACTACATGCAAGAGGACCTTTACCTACTTGAGTTTTTACCTATATAGTAGTTTACGTGACGGTTGCATAATGACAGGCATTACGACATGTGTGTGGTTTACGAAACGAGCCGCAAGGCGAGTCGCGTACAATACTTTATCTACACACATATTATAACTATTATAAGTAATCTAAGATGGGTTCAGAAGCCGAAAGGCAAATGACCAGCATTACCTTACCTGTGGTAGTAGGTGACAGCGATGACAACTGTAACGTAGTTTTGAAATTATGTTATCGAATATTGTAAGGTAATGAGATCCAAATTTGTAACATCTTCCAAATTAACAGCTGTCATCGCTGTCACCTACAACCACAGGTAATGCTGGTCATTGCTCATTGCCTACGGGTTTTGAACGCATAATCAAGCAATCATTTACGAACATTAACGCAATACGAGCTCTTTATGAAGCGATAGTTAGAAGTCACCTGGAATTTAACGCAGGCATCTGGAGCCCACATGAGTCTAAATATAGATTGATGCTGGAGCGTATCCAAAACAAATTTATTCGGTTTTTGTATTGGAAATTATATAGGGTCTACCCTTTTTACCCGTTAATGTATCCTACATTGTTTGTGTTAGGAATGGTGGGGTACAATAAACTGGAGGTTAGAAGGGAGCTAGCATTGGCTCTGTACATTTTTAAGCTGTTGAGAGGCAAGCTGTTCAACCCGGGAGTTCTGGCAGAGGTGGGCTTCAACGTGCCGGAGCGGTACGCGGGGCGCCGGCGGCGGCCGCGCCTGCT